>JAJTIY010000006.1:1319422-2638844 GCA_021365275.1 Xylariales sp. PMI_506 | reverse complement strand
CTCGTCGACCGCCTTCCCATACGTTTCACGTGCTGCTGTACGTGCCTGCTTCGCCCCGAACCCAGGTACGCTTCCTCCCACCAGTGCTCTCTCGTGACGCCTCGTCGGCCGTACTCCTCCGGATGAAAAGGCCCTGCCGCCGTCCTTCAGTACCGTCCGGTTACGTTCGTCCTCCAAGAATGAATAACCCGGCCGCGTCTCGCTCACATCGTCGTGGAACGTACGTATCGGTGGCAGTAATAACCCCGGCCTCGTACCTGTACCTGTACCTATTATACCTGTACCCGTATATCCTAATAAACAACTCGTCCTCCATCATACGTTGGAGCTTAACTACCAACCCGTATACATTTCGTTAAGCCGGTCCATATTGAAGCTGATTGTGCTGTACGAGATCTACAGGCCCTGCCAGTACACTTTACCGTCGACCGGTTCGTTATACTGGATCTCCAACCCGTACGACCGCATCTCGAAGATCCAGTCCATCGGCGACGGTATCGTGTCCTTATATGTCGTCGTCATAAACCGGCTCATATGGGTACGTACGAGCGTGAACAGACCAACGTATTGGTCGGTTGTCTGGTCGGGCCCCAGTTCGGCTGTCTTTTATCATCTCTTGATTCTCCGCCCTGGCAGATCCATACAGTGCCGTACGAGCAGGATCCGGGCGATCTTGATCAACGTCTGAGTAGACGGGGGTGTACTCCTGCGCCGTATCCACCCGCCCGTTTTCGACAGCCCCATCGCCGCCAGTACGCCTAGTAGTATATTCTCTCGTACGGTTTGGTATCGAGTGGGTGGTCCAGTAGTACGATCGCGAACGCCACCATCGTCTTATCTATCTGCCGTTGGGATACTGCCGTACGGATGTCGGCCCGTATACGGACCTGATCTACCAGTTGGTAAACAGTATCGTCTACTGTGTTATGAGTCTGTACGTCCTCCGCCTCTTACTTTACCGTACTGGCACCGTACGACGTAACCTAAGATCCGCTGCAGTATTTGATGTAACGTCCGGTCGTCTTTTTCTCTATATAGCTGGAGAACGGGACGTACGGTTTAACGTTGACGGTCTTACGTTTGATCTCGAATAAGACAGCATTACCGACCACGTACTGCCGTACGAATGGATACTGTTCTGTACGATGTATACGAACCGGCCCAGATAGCTTGTAGTGTCTCTGGTAATGATAGTAACCCGTTTCCCCCTCTTCCTCCTCCTCCTCTTCCTCCTCTTCTCTTCCTCCCTCCCCTCTTCCTCCCTCCCCTCCTCCTCCTCCTCCCCCTTCGTTTTATCCCTCTGTACGTCCCTCCACCTTAGATCCGTTTGGTCATTACCGAGTTCGTAAATCACTATACGGTTAAATCCTTTCAAGTGTTATACCTAACCGGTATGGTGTAACCAGTAGTTGGTGGTATACTTCTCGTGTTCTTCCCCGATGGTCTCGGCTTCTCTCGTACGGACGGCCAGATCGGCCTATTGATCCTCCACCAGTTCGGCCGTCTGATCAGATACCGCCGGCGGTGTTGTTGTTGCTGTTAGTGGTGGTGGTGGTGGTATCGGTGTCTGGTTCGTACCCTGTCTTTTATTCATAATCGGCTCTACGCCATCTTAACCGATCTTTATCGTCTTCCTCAGACGTGGCGATCACCTCGAACTATTGGCTCCCGTACGGCTCGTGAAGAAGCGCTGGTAGTGTACCCCCGTACGCCACGGTGGTACCACCACCCCCCATCATCTGCCCCATCATCTGCCTCATCATCTGCCTTTATCACCTCCGTACGATCCACACCAGTACTTGAACTGGCAGCGGAAATCCCATCTTCTCCTTGGTCAACGCCCGTACGGTTGGCAGGGTCTTCAGTCCTGTTGATCCTATTGGTAGAATAAATCGGGTGGAACCTCTGGTGGACGTACGATGGTTCTCCTAGACTTGTTGGGCTTCGTAGTCCCCCCGCCACATCTCTCGTCGTCTATTCTTCTTCTGTTTCTGTCGGTCGTACGATACCGGGTTCTCCCAGTTATGCTTCGTACGGTAATGTTCTTGGATATGCTGGAGGCGGAGAGCGATATACGGGTATTGGTTGTATCGTAATCTATCGGTCCTGGGTTCTTTTAATTCTGTAACCACCGTACGTGTTACTTTCAATTGGGGTAATAGTCGTACGGTGATATCAGTTTCCGTACGGATAGCCGGTATTGGTGCGGACTCCTGGAGCTGTATGAGGCGGCCTTACGTTCCGGAAGTGAGATATCCGAGTGGTACCGCCGTAGGTGTAGATGTACATGATCAAGTATGATTACGTATCTAATATACGACAGATATAAATGTGGTATTGATCGTGGTAATAAAGCAAATCCATTATGTAACGGAAGCGTTAAAACCCTGAAGGTTTTGGTATTACCACCTCTACTACGGTGAAAATCAGCGGGGACCCCCCACTAAATCTGGTTAGGGTATGCTAGAGAGCGGAATTCCTTCACCAGATCAGCCGATGCGCGATTCGGGACTCGACGGAGTAGAATCGCACGGTCATCTACTTTTCCAAAAGCTACTTTTTAATCTTTACACGACTGTTATATTCCATAAACTGGCCCTGATTCTCCCTTCTCCCTCTCCCTCCCCTCTCTCTTCGTGCGGACCGACCAATCAGATAATTTACATCTAAGTAAATCACAATTAATCGCGTCCTCGAAGGCGTTAAAATAAGGCCCGAGCGTCCCGTACCGAAATCAAATCACAACTAATTAGTTGTGATTTAGCATGCGCGGGGAATAGGTGGTTAGTACCGTTACGGGCTGATCATCAGCCGGTACCTCAGTAGCCGTTGACTGTACCGTATGAATATCCGCCGTATCGTCTTTTCCGACCAGATCTGTTCTCGTACGGGTTCAGGGTTGGTTTATGATAAATGTATATAAACCTCTTTTTCGTTGTTGTCGTCGTCGTCGTTGTCGCCGTCGTCGCCGCCGTTATCGTCATTACTGGATTCGTTATTCTGGTATCCGGTACTCTTCTGCCTTCGTCTTCGTCTTTTCCTTCTTCTGTCTGTCTAACCCTCTCCCTCACCCCCTTCCCGTTCGCCCCTTTCATCTTATTCTCTCTCGTACAGATCCCCGTCTGGTATGATGGTATCGTGCGTCTATAGAAACGTGTTAGTCGATGTACGTTGTATACGGAATTTTTCTAATATCTGTTAGAACGGTAATACCAGTTATAGATACTGAACCAATAACCGTCCTACTTCGTTTAGTAAATAGCGGTCGATTATTTTAGGCTGTGTCGTCGTACGGAAACCCTTATGGTACGAGACCCGTATAAGTACCAGTCCGTTTTATACGAAGATGTTCCGTATGTTCTTACCCGTTATCGAGTTATGGTGTCGTACGTTCAAGATCTCGGGCGTCCGCGCCGGTTGCTTAGTTACTAAGTGTATTACCATCAGTAGTTTACCCAGAAACTCGTCGACCGTCTTCCTATACGTTTTACGTGCTGTTATACGTACCTGTTTCGTCCCGAACCCAGGTACGTTTTCCTCCTACCAGTGTTCTCGTGACGCCTCATCGGCGCCGTACTCCTCCGGATGAGAAAGGCCCTGCTGCCGTCCTTTAGTACCGTCCGGTTACGTTCGTCCTCCAAGAATGAGTAATCCGGCCGCGTCTCGCTTACATCGTCGTGGAACGTACGTATCGGTGTAGTAATAACCCCGGTCTCGTACCTGTATCTGTACCTGTACCTGTACCTGTACCTGTACTTATACCTGTACCTATATGTCTTAATAATAACTCGTCCTTTATCGTACGTTAGAGCTCAGTTTACTAACCCGTGTACCATTTCGTTAAACCGGTCCTATATTGAAGTTGATTGTGCCGTACGAGATCTACGGACCCTGCCAGTATACTTTACCGTCGACCAGTTCGTTATATTGGATCGCCAACCTATACGACCGTATCTCGAAGATCTAGTTTATCGGCGACGGTATCGTATCCTTATATATCGTCGTCATGAACCGGCTCATATAGGTATGTACGAACGTGAACAGACCAACGTATTGGTCGTTGGTCTGGTCCGGGCCCCAGTTCGGCTGTCTTCTTATCATCTTTTGATTCTCCGTCCTGGCCAGATCCATACAGTGCCGTACGAATAGGATCCGGGCGATCTTTGATCACACCTGAGTAGACGGAGGTATACTCCTGCGCCTATATCCACCCGCCCGTTTTCGACAGCCTTATCGCCGTCAGTACGCCTAGTAGTATATTCTCGTACGGTTTGGTATTGAGTAGGTGGTCCAATAATACGATCACGAACACCACCATCGTTTTATCTATCTGCCGTTAAGATACTACTGTACGGATATCGACCTACGTACGGACCTGATCTACTAATTGGTCAAGTAGTATCGTCTGTTGTGTTATGAGTCTGTACGTCCTCGGGCGCCTCTTCACTTTACCGTATTACTACTGTACGACGTAACCTAAGATCCGTTGTTAGTATTTGATGTAGCGTCCGGTCGTCTTTTTCTCCATATAACTGGAGAACGGGACGTACGGTTTAACGTTGACGGTTTTACGTTTGATCTCGAATAAAACGGTATTACCGACCACGTACTACCGTACGAATAGGATACTGTTCTGTACGATGTATACGAACCGGCCCCAGATAGCTTGTAGTGTCTCTGGTAATGATAATAGCCCGTTTCCCCCCTCTTCTTCCTCCTCCTCTTCCTCCTCTTCTCTTCTTTTTTCCCCTCTTCCTCTTTCCCCCTCCTCCTCCTCCTCCCCCTTCGTTTTATCCTTCTGTACGTCCCTCCACCCTAGATCCGTTTAGTCACTGCCGAGTTCGTAAATCACTATACGGTTAAATCCTTTTAAGTACTGTACCCAACCGGTATGGTAAACCAGTAGTTGGTGGTATACTTCTCATGTTTTTCCCTGATAATCTCGGTTTCTCTCGTACGGACGGTCAGATCGGTTTATTGATCCTCCACCAGTTCGGCCGTCTGATCAGATACCGCCGGCGGTGTTGTTGTTATTGTTAGTGGTGGTAGTGGTGGTATCGGTGTCTGGTTCGTACCCTGTTCCTATCACAATCGGTTCCTACGTCCATCCTTAACCGATCTTTATCGTCTTCCTTAAACGTGGCGATCACCTCGAACCATTAGTTCCCGGTACAGCTCGTGAAGAAGCGCTGGCAGTACACCCCCGTACGCCACGGTGGTACCGCACCCCCCCATCATCTACCTCATCATCTGCCTTTATCACCTCCGTACGATCCATACCAGTACTTAAACTGGCAACGGAAATCCCATCTTCTTTTTGGTCAATACCCGTACGGTTGGTAGGGTCTCCAGTCCTATTGATCCTGCTGGTAGAATGAATCGGGTAGAACCCCTGGTGGACGTACGATGGTTCTCCTAGATTTACTAGGCTTCGTATTCCCCCCGTTATATCTCTCGTCGTCCATTTCTTCTTCTGCTTCTATCCGCCACACGATACCGGGTTCTCCCAACTGTACTTCGTACGGTAATGTTCTTGGATATGTTGGAGATGGAGAACGATATACAGGTATTGGTTACATCGTAATCCATCGGTCCTGGGTTTTTTCAATTCTGTAACCACCGTACGTATTACTTTCAATTGAGGTAATAATCGTACGGTGATATCAGTTTCTGTACGGATAACCAGTACTGGTACGGACTCCTGGAGTTACTGTAAGACGGCCTTACGTTCCGGAAGTGAGATATCCGAGTGGTACCGCCGTAAGTGTAGATGTATATAATCAAATATGATTACGTATCTATATATACGACAGATATAGATGTGGTATTGATCGTGGTAATAAAATAAATCCATTATATAACGGAAACGTTAAAACCCTGAGGGTTTTAATACTACCACCTTTACTACAATGAAAATCAACGGGGCCCTTTATTAAATCTGGGTTAAGGTATACTAGAGAACGGAATTCCTTCACCAGATCAGCCGATACGTGATTCGGGATTCGACGGAGTAGAATCGTACGGTTATCTACTTTTCCAAAAGCTACTTTTTAATCTTCGTACGACTGTCATATTCCAATGGTTGGCCCTACTTCTCCCTCTCTCTCTCCCTCTCCTTCTTCGTGCGGACCGACCAATCAGATAATTTATATCTAAGTAAATCACAATTAATCACGTCTTCGAAGACTGGTACTGGTACTGGTACTGGTACCTCCCTCCAACAACAATACGATATGTTATTAGAGCCTATTTTGGCAAAGGACTACGTACATACCTTCCTGGCCTTCTCAAAAATCCCATTCCCGGAAAAACAGCTTCATGCCCGCCAAGCTATTGTTTTCAAAGACGCCGCCAGACGTACAGCCCAAGCCTATCTAAATAACGTTTCAGAAACGAATCTACTACATTTCCTGATTCTACCAAGGGTCTTAGGGTTAGCTCTTAAGAAAGGAGCGTTATCCAAAACGCTAAAAGCCTTCCCGGCTACCGTACCTAACCCCGACGAATTCCAGCACCCTCATAACCACACCCCCACCACCGATCCCGTCGCTCAAGCCAAAAAGCTACTGGAGAGAGGGTACGTTGGGAGGGCCGCCAAAGCCCTCTACGACCAGGTGCCTTTAGCTCCAAACACCCCTGAGAATCTGGAAACCCTTCGGAAAAAACACCTAATTGGACTACCTAACCCTTGTAAGCCACGGACAAAGCCAAATAGTGGCCAGCCCATCAACGTGGACCATATAACACAAGCTTTCAAGTCCATTAAGAAAGAAAAAGCCCCAGGCCTTTCTGGATGGTCAAAAGACTTACTGGAATTGGTTTTCAACGAGAAACCAGTCCTGGATTTATTTATCCACTTAGTTAATCTAATACGCCAGAATAAAGCCAAAAGAATGGAGATGTTATGTACCTCCAGATTGATCAGCCTATCCAAAAAAGACGGTGGTATCCGCCTTATCGCTGTTGGAGACCTTATATATAAGGTGGTTACCAAAGCCATCTTAATCGGTCTATTTAAGCCCTCAATGTTATTACCTAACCAGTTAGGTGTTAAAAGCCCTAGGGGTGTAGAACCGATTATCACCCTCCTTCAGGAAGCTATCGAAGGCCTTAACGCCAACGCCTTCACATAAGCCGTCTCCTTTGATTTCTCTAACGTTTTTAACGTTACCGAACGAGCTGTTATAGTAGCCGTTATCGCCAAATACGCCCTCACTTTCTATCAGACTTTCAGGTGTATATACGATAAAACGAGCCTATTGGTCACCATTAACGGCGAAACTATCGCCAGCACCTAAGGCGTCCGTCAAGGTGACCCTCTAAGACCTCTCTTTTTCTCGTTAGGCGCCAGACCTACCCTGGAGGAAATAATGACCAGATTACCTACAGCGGTCCTGGTGGCGTATCTGGACGATACCTACCTACTGGATTTTAACGCCGATACACCTTTATTAGAAATAACTAAAGAGGTGTACTTTAAGTCCCCATTGACCCTTAACCTTACCAAGACCAAAGAATACATAATAAAAACCCTCCGTATCTACGGCTTCGAAGCTTTAGGCTCGTATATAGGCCCCGAAACCAAACGGAGGGCTTTTTTGGCATCCAAAATCGATACCTTTAAACAGGTAGTCCTTTCGATCCGCGACTTCCTTAAACAGTACGTATACCTACTCTTTAAAAGTAATATCCAACTCTTATTTCGTCATTTATTCCGTCAACTTAACCCCGAAGGTCTAACAGATTTATGGCTCTGGGTGGATCATGTTATTATAGATACCATATTTGATTTAACGTCTCGAACGCCAAACGATCCTTTAAATGGTATCTGTAATAACCTGATTTTCCTATCTATCAAAGAAGGCGGTTTAGGATTATTCAGTTATACCGACGTAGCCACCGGAATCTTTACAGTTACCTAAACTGCCTGCCAGCCTACTTTACAACGGATCCTCTAACCAAAAGAACCTCCCGACCTTTTTGGTCTGAATAATTCCACCTTTATCACCACCGCCAAACAGGTATTACGGGATAGTCATACCTACCAGATAGAGGCGTTAAAAACGGAGTTATCATTTACCGAATTATATACTGTAATTGAAAACTCCAGTTACTTTAACCGAAAGTGGTTCCGGATCCTACCCACCCAGAAAAACTTCATTTTTACGGATACCGAATTCACTAAAGCTTTACGTATAAAGTTATTGATCTACTGTAAGATAGTGGGTGACCTCTGTAACGAATGTGGTAACGACGTCGTTATTAACCACCAGGACCTCTGCCGAGGTGCCGAACGGAGGTGGATTAACCGCCATAACGCCATCCGGAATACCTTTTTCAATATTTTAAATGGTAACGTCAGTTTGATGGCAGAAAAGGAGCCGTTAATCGACCCTATTTCGGAAGCGAGAGCCGATTTCAGTACTTTGATAGGTAACAGCCGTTATTACTACGACGTGAAAGTGATAGCTATCATTAAAAAGAACGCCCGAGACGACGTGTATAACACCCTCCAGGAGGCTTTTGACGTTAAAAAGCTGAAATATAAAAGCCTTGGTTCCCATTTTCGACCTCTGATCTTTTCGGTGGGAGGACTTATGGCTTTAGAGTCCGCCAAGTACTATAAAGAACTCTAAACCATTATGGGCCCGTATATAGCCAGTTGGATGGATACCTCCATTTCGTTGACTTTAGTAAAATTCAGGGCCCAGGCTGCCATCTCTATCAGCGGATCAAACCCACGTCCCAAACACTAAGGTGTTAGATTACTCACCCGTCCACTTACTTACTTATTTACTTACCTACCTACCCACCTACCTACCTACCACCTCCCTACCTACCTACCACCTACCTACCTACCTACCACCTACCTACCTACCTCCCTACCCACGTATATATATATCCCTTTTCAGACACGTATACAAACCGCCTCTTAAAGAGCAGTTTTATAATGGGCCACAGTTTCCAACAAGCAGCCACCCTACCCTGTAGTACTTGGTCATAACACCACTGTATACCAAAAGTCATGTAAACCAAGAATCGGATTTGTAAATGGGCAGTTTAGCTTTGATAGTCAATAAAACCCTAACCAACCCTAGCCTAACCCTAGCCTAACCATCTAAATGTCTAGTTAGAATACCGTCTTACATCTTAAGATAACATGATAATATAGAGGTGATGAAATTGCTTACCCAGCATATGAGTTCAAAACCTTGAATAGACCTGTCGCGTATGGGTTACCTGATCTAGCTGAGCCCGCGAAAGCATTACGAAAACTGGCATGAGGGTCGGGTATGGACGATACGCCGCCACCCAATACCACCCATCCTGTAATAACAATCAACAGAAGTAGGGCAAGCTTGAGTACAGTGAAAAAGTTCATGCCATGAACACCGATCTTGGGAAAGAAGGTGTGCAGGAGGGTAATGAAACTGATCACGGCGATAGCAATACCGCGCTCTTGCCATTCCGTAGCAGTGTGACCTGCAGCTACAACGATGTTTGAGGCAAACACGATGCATCCAGATGCTGTAAACGTGAGAGGATAAATTAGTTTACTGTACTTAGCTGGGAATTCGGGCAGATGGGGGCCTAAGAATAAACAAACTCCTCTCGCTATCCATGCAGATAAAATGAAGAGAGAAATAGGTGATTTCTTACCAGTAAAACCAAGAGCAATAGCTTGAACGGCAAAAAAGACAGTAATCAAGAGTTTAGGGCGAGGGTAAGCCGCTTCCAGATACACCTTTTCACCACCACTCCGCGGGATCATGCAAGCGAATTCGAGCCACACGCAGAGACCAGAAATTGCCAATAGGAGGCCCAGTACCCACAGTAAGAGGGATGCTCCAAGACTTCCTACGCTGCTCACTACAGAGGAAGGAGTCGAGAAAATGCCGGTACCGATGATGCGACCGATTCTGAGGTTTCACTTGCAGTCAGCTATCAGTCTGGGCAAACGTTTTCCTTCCTTCGTGCTCACATTCCCCTTTTTCATTACAACTCATCTTTTCTCGTCTCAGATGGAAGGCGGAGAAATCTTACACTAATGCAGTCGTGCTGAAAACACCTAGATGCCGCCCGAGACCACCAGCAGTGTACTGTTCAAACGTGAGCACACCAGCGGACTCTTGAGCTACATCTTCCCCTCCAACTCGAATGTCATCACCGGTGGTTCCATCAGTCCAACCTCCGTTCTTTTCGTGATCTGAAGCTACGACTGCAGCCATTCCGGTAGTCTACTGGTTATTCTGTATCACTTAGTAGTCCGGAAGTGATTGCGGCTTAAATAATCAAGCTTTACCAAGGGAACCAACAAATTAATAAATATGTACACCGTTGGCTTTAAAGCACTCCATCAGGTGCGCGGCAGTTATGTACGGGGCTGACGTACTGAACTCAATGATCAATTAACTAGGATCATGACGTGATCGGTACCTCAGAAATTTTACAATATTGATAAAATGAGAACGGTGAGATGTGGGAAAGATTGGCACAACGGAGTCATTGTAAAGCTGGAAAAGAATCGCCTGATGACTTCATATTTCTTTCGGTCATAGAATTATTTAACGAAATGGATACTTCCAACAATTTTTTACACAGAGAAATCACTTCGTCTTTGTTAAAACAAACAGAAGTATTGACGTTTATTCGTTAGACTATATGATATAATGAAGTAAAAATGCATAGTAATGCCGTATTTAATTCATAACTTTATCAATTACTGTGGTTTCTATTATGTAAGAAACTATGAAGGGAAATGAAAACATCCTTTTCCAAATACTTCACTTGTAAATCTGTAATATGTAAAATGAGTTCATCAAACCAGAAAATGTGTACTGTATGGGGTTTCCTTTGTAATCTATCCCAGCAGCCGAGGTAGTATATGATGCAATTGAAGCTAAAATGGTGTGAAACCGAAGGATCCACTGACTTGTCAGGGTTTTAAGTCCACCATTACCCGTTCTACTATTTAAATGATAAATCCACTAACTCAAATCAGCCGCACTTGTTAACAGGCCCGATAAGTTCTACAGACCCAGGAATAAACGAGACGATAAAACTTAAAAGCAACGTTCCATTAGTGATAGGTTCCAAGTCAGGATACTCACTACCATCACAGTAAGGATTACTATCCGCACGCACCGCTAAGTACACCGGGTAGCTTTAACGAACCCCCTGTGACCTCGTAGGATGCGCGAAACCAGCGCCCACCCGTCCTTACGCACCAATTTCCGCGACATATAACCTGTTGTTAAAGGGATACTGCTGTCACCGTTCTAATACATGGAAAGAAATCACATCAGATTTCAAGTACCATTAAGCTCCGGAGAGACATGGTCACTACATGCTGGCCTCTATACCTAACCAGAGTTTTAAAAGGTCCTGGATTGTCTTCGACTTCAATGTTTTTAACTGGTATATCATGTCCTCAATGATGACATTTATAGACGTATAAATCTGTTTTTATAATAACTTACTCGAACAAGTTAGTTCGTTTCAGAAAGAGGCCGAGATCTATTACAGTAGGTGGCAAAAAGTTTGAACCCCTGTGAGGTTTCCAATCGGGGCGCTAAAAGATATAAGAATAAATATACACCAAATCGGCAGATGTTTCTAATAGGGCGAGGGTTCCAGGTCTACCAGGGTTAAGGTATCTGTGCACCTTTTCAGGGTCTTAAGAGCTGAGCGCACTAAGCTGTATATACATGGGATATATGTATACTCGGTTAGTTTAATTAGTAACTTGACAGGGGTTCAAGCTTTTTGCCACCTACGGCATATTACATCAAAAGGTTATTCTGATAAATGATGGAACGGTAAATAATAAATGTCTTTCGTACATATGTTACAACGATACTTATAGTAGTAGGTAATACTAATATTAACGAATGTAAATAGGTACGTACCGTTTGAAAAATTGTACTAGAAGTCATTATGTCTACTTATACTGTTTTATCACAGGAAGAATTTCCTGTATAAAGCATTACCAACTACTAACATCTGTTTTAAACGAGCTGACATCATGCGACTGCTTACGTCTCTCGAATGTATGACATAATTAACAGTTTAGTGGCATGTGATGCATAACACCGCCCAATATCCAAACGGAATTGACTTCAACCAAGTAAATACATAAGCAGAGGCTTCACTTCACGTCTGACAGAGGTTTCCGTCTCAAGGTTGAACCTCACCAAAAGGGTTAGGATGATCACAGGAATCACAGCCACCCATGATATGAGAATATTAACTTAGTTCCACGACTCGACTTCTTAATACTTTGTGTGCACGATGGACCCAGCGGGAATTTGAGTTGCAGGCTTGGCGGGCCTAATCCCATCAGGTAGCGCAATCGCAACCATGCAGGTGAAATCAGAAGAGTTTGGCACTCATCCCTCAGTAGACGGCATAGCCACGAATAAAACCATTGATACTGAGAGCCGGTATATCGCCTCTCCTATAGCAATGACAGGCTAGCTTCCCAACAACCATTCACCTTGATCCTCTTTACCAGAGTAATATCTAAGTATATTTGATCTAAATTACGTACTGTAGCTACCAACGGGCCAACCTGACAGCCTGCTAGTTCTACACCACCGAGAATCTTCTAAATAGGTAAAGTAAATGCATCATTTTCCCTGATTGTACTCGTCTTCGCGCTGAGTGATAAATACAGGAAGTTCCACACACTTCAAATGAAACCCCTCGCGAATGAGCGTCTCCCTCTCCGAATAAACTGGACGGTAGTCGAATCGACGAAAGATGGTGGCAAAGGTTTTTTTCAATTCCATCATAGCAATCTGTTCAAATAGTCAATTATCTGACAGTCAATGTACGGTGAACTCAGTCATAATGACATTTTAATATTCGAGCGGGAGATACTAACGTTTCGTCCGATGCACGACCGTGGCCCATAGCTGAAACTCATGAAATGCTTGTCCATGTTGTTTCTTTGCTTGGTCAACCATCGGTCGGGGTTGAAATCTAAGGCATCCTCACCAAAGATCTCTTTGTTTCGATGTATGGTGTAGGTCGAGATGGACAATACAGTACCCGGCCTGAAATACTTGCCGCTCAAAGTTACCCCTGGACCCGGAGGGACCACCCGTGGTAAACCAAAAGAAATAGTTGGTCTAAGCCTTAACGTCTCGTGGATCACGGCGTCTAAGTAGGGCAGAGACTCCAATTGCGAGAATTCAGGCACGAAGTCCTTGAGAAGGGGGCTTGGGACGGCTAAGTCGAGCTCTCTTTGCAACTTGGCCAGCTTGCTTCGATGTCTGGAGAGCAGATCTATGCCATGAGTGATGGTGTTACTCGTCGTATCAGACCCCCCTATAAAAATGGACAGCGCCTCCATGATCAATTCCTCCTCCGAAAGCGGTAAATCGGTGTCTGGGACACGGGCTTCAAGGAGATAACTCAAGATGTCCTTCCGGTCGTCGCCTTTCGAACCACGTCGTCGTCGAACAGCATGTGTGCAAATGGCTCCAAGGTCTGACACAGATTGAGCGCCCTTTGTGAAAAACGGATCAAAAAACATGTACGGAGTCAAGACCCGAAGCCAAAGCATCTGGCCAACTACTACACACCATTCCCCACGCTCTTTCAGAATCCGAATCCCATTATTTCCATCAAACCCGTCTTCAGTATATCCAAATGATCCGCCAAAAGCCTGTGCATCTTGATTTTAGTTAGGTTTAGGTGATCGAACTATCAGTTATTAGCCTTACGAGGTCACCAATAATATCGAATGCAAGGAACGCGTTCCACGTTACAGCATCCATGACGCCCTCGTTCGAGTTCTTGCGCTTAGTCGTTTCTTTATCCAATGTGTATCGATATCGACCGGCAGGGTGTCCATTAATTAGGTTAGTCATCTGTCTACCGTAAATAACTAATGCGTTCGTAATAAATTGCTCAAAACCTCTGGTGGACCGCGTTGAGAATGTAGCAGATAGCCACTTTCGTTTACGACTGTGGGCCTCTCGGCTTCTAGTTGTAAAAATACTCTGAGAGTTCCAGTCAAAAATCTCATAGAAATTGGACTTGGTAAAACCGTTCCCATAACCCATTACATCCTTTGGTCTGGTGTTATTATCTTGTTTGTTTTATTAAGAGGAGCCATACCTTGATATACTTTGGATGTCCCACGCTCACATGGTTCGGAGAAACTCGAACGAATGCACCATACTTTTCGTGTTGTTCATGAACAGCCCTAGAGTACCTATGAAGCCGTGCTTGGACGAATGCCCAGAGATTCACATAAGGCGTCAGCACAGGCCCTGGGATCCTCTCCAGGTCGTATGCATGGTATGACTTCGCATTTGTAAGTTGGGCTCTTCAATACGACCCAGTTGGCTTGCACGTACCTGATAGCCTAAATAGCTTATAAACATTAGAAGTACCAAGAGATAGATGCCGCTGTAATCGTATGTCGTCATCCAATCCATTTTCGCCAACTTTTGTAGCACAAAACAAGTTGTGATGGTCCAGAAGCAGAATCATAAGGGGTATGTGTACAATAAGGGCTTCATGCCTATTTTTTAATATTAGAATGATGCTAGGGCAAAGAATGGCATTCCCTATCCATGTCATGTTCAGACTCTGAACGTTTAGGTCGTACGAATCATGCTGATCATACAATCTTTCCGTCAGGAATAGCGGTGAAGCCTGAACTTCCCGCTTCTAGAATGAATGTGACTGGCTATGTCTGGAATTGATTGGCCCTAAGATTGTAAAAGAAAGTGAAATCAACTCGCGCTGCTTTAGTGGTGTCTCACTAGCTGAATAGCTATTACTTAATTATTAATAGACAGACAGTGTGAATCTTTGTTTACCTGCCTGTCTAACTATTCGTATCGCAAATAGACCTGGCTCTATATCCATACTATATCATTTGCCCGATTGTCGTTCAAGTAAGCGAGCACTTCATCATAGTTTTTGCAAACATGCTTTGCATCCCACCCGTCTGACCCCGTGACTCCCTCAGGGAAAGTTGTTGCTTTTCCTTCTAATGCGACATCTGCGGAACACATAACGGATTGTCTGATATAGTCCTATACGCGTAAAGCAACCATTATCAGCGACGTCTCTTCACCAAAAGCTTATAAGAGCATTTGGTTTGATACAAGGGTCTATATCGAGACGTGAAAACGAGACAGAATATACTTACGAAACAATGGGCAATATGCCAAGGGTCTTCGGGGATTTTATCGCTTCTACCAATGCGGTATGCGCTGAACACTTCGGCTAGGGAATGCTAAACCAAAAATTGAGTTGATAATTAGTATAAAATCCAAGAATTTCGCCATCAGGCTTAAACGTACTAGGCAATGTAGCTGGTGCGTGAGCGACGTCGTCACCGTATATCCCCTGCCATATTGCTTAGGTAGCTTCACAGGCAAGTCGTGATATTTTTCCGGCGTTTTTATATTCAAATACCCCAAGCCCTCTGCCGTTTCACTATTAGCTTCAAGTACCCCAAGATGAGACCTTGACTACATGAAGTGTCGAGAAGTGTACTTACTTGGGACCAAGCTGAGCCATCTGTCTTGGGTCTCCTTCGACCAGAATTCGGACGCATTCGCCGGCATGAATTGGGAGTCTGGTTCAAAATTCATAATTCTTTGGGAAACTTTGCGCGGGTTAGCATCCCCCGCAAGGAAAGATATGCGATGTTCCTTACATCGTGGGGCAAACCCTGTAATATCCCCTGTGCCTTGTTGTTGTTCTTGCCAATATTTCCTCTGCGACCACGACCATTGTCTGTCTGCAACCAAGCCGGCAATAACCAGTATCAAAATAATATCGAATATCCATCTGCCGCGGCTTATGGCAACCATTAGGCGTTGGCGTTTCGAGCGAGCGGGAGTGTATATATAGTCGGCGGCCGCTAGAGCTGTAAGCTCTTCCGCGTCAATCTCGGAAGAAGCATCATCGTCGTGGTCGTCATCCTGGAGACAGTCGTATCGTCCCTCTTTCGCATCGCTCGACATTTTTCCTGCTGCTGGAGTCTCGCATCAGCGGAGGGCGCAAGTTGTGGCATACATTTGAACACGCGCAAGCGACTAAAATGGGAAGTAATGGGGGCCCTGAAGACTTTTAATACGAACAGAAGGGACGAGTGAAACACTTACGCAGAGCGCTTACGCGGTGGAAGGGGTGCCCCGCTCTGGGCGACCTGGCCAAGCGCAAACTAATAAGGACAGTCAACTTGGCGTCTTGGTGTAACACCTGCAAATGTCCTCCGCATGCGATTAATCATCTTAAAATGACCCCATCACCATCTGTCCGTGGGCAGCTGGACTTTTGGGAGGTCTCGGTGGGTTTCCAACTCAACGCTCTGTGATGCGTGCCGAAATAGCGACACATGTCTCGCGATGTGGGTCCGCCAGGAAAGACTTAGAATTTACTCCGTAGTAGCCCACCACTTGGGCAGCCAAGTACTTATTAACCCATTTGGGCCACCTGACACTCAGGGGCCGCGCAATTCTCAGCCCATGTCAAGATTATCTCTCCCCGCGTGCCAAGGAGGGCACAATGGGCTTAGAAACGCCGTGGTCCATGGTTAGAGTTGTGTCAAGTTTATCGAACAGTTGGTCCTAAGCTACCGATTGGGGGAAGGGGTTTTTTTTCAAGCATCATCCGCTTGACGTAGCACTGCAGATCTTCTGTGAGGCTCCTTGACCGTTGCAGTGGGGCAAGATGCCCTCCCAGGGGAGATGGATTGTTGATCTCCAATTGACAAGTGTGGGGGAAGTTCTTTGCGGATACACGTACCTGGTCAATTGGGACGTGCGCAATTTCAATCTTCTGGTTAGGGCCGACGGCAAGCGCAGCATATTTGTCGAAGCGGCCAGGCTATTCCTAATGGGACTTGGATATGCACATCCAATTCTACAAAAGAAAGGTAGTTAAGGTTTAGCGACACCCATACGAGCAGATCTCAGCGACCGCCACATTAAGACAATTTTATCGACTCAGTCAATTGGAAAAATAAAACGATATACCGTTACAGGTACAGGAGAGTACTGAACTAAGAGAGAACCTGAGTCGCTTCCAATAGGAGCTGGTCAGATTGGCCTCACATATACAGTATTTTGGAGGCGTCCAATACCCACATACACTGAAGCAATATCAGCGAGCGATTTAAGTGACTGGTGTGTAGTTTCAACCTTCAGTCGTATTTCGAGCGTATTTGGTTTGGCTCCTACCACTGGGTACGTTTACGAAGAAGCTTGGTAATAGAAAACCCCCAAGGTATTTCGCCAACGCATTATTTGCGCTCCTTTCACTGTTGAAGAGCGCATATGATAAATGATTAATTTCGGCGAATCCTCGACAAGAGGTATAATGTGTCATCTCGAAATGCACACCCTACAGCAAGCTGCCTATCATGATGAAGACAGCCTTTACCCTTTACCAGCTCTAGGTACTCAAGACCATCGAGACCAAACCGGCCCAATACCTCTATGCTACATCGTTGACCCTGGAGTTTATATACCGTTTAAAAAACATCACTTGTTCGAGTCGGTTTTACATTAATATACTCTAGGTAACATCCTCACCCCTCCAAGATCTAAGATGTGTTATGTGCTAATAAGGCAGTGTTTATGGATATCTTCGTTTATCCATTGGCCCGTTAACCCACCTTTCTCAAAGTGAGCTCTAAGGAGGCCCTCGTTTGAAAAGGTTGCGTTTATTATGAAGCTGTACACATTACCATCGCTTTAATTACTACTTCTACATCCAGAATTAATATCCAGAAATAAAATAAATGAGAGCAATCATTTTCTTTAAGAGGGACCTTAGCACAGCCAAGTAAATCGCACGATACCAGATGGATAATCGAGCGACAAAACTAAGTACAGGTCAAGGACTATTGTAGATTATGACGGGCGTTGCCACATTGATATCTTACTGCATATACTGTGAGTAAGTCAGTATCTTCAAAAGCTTACTCTCTATATCACATATATAATGATAATAAATACGACCCTACCTTTCTGTAAATGGAAAAGCCCGTTACCAAAAGGGAGCAAACACTTGATTTCGACCCCGGTTGTCTCCGATTATAATACAATTGGCTGACCACGTTATATTTAGGCTGACAAAAAACAGACCACTTTTCAAACCCCCACCTTATGAGTCACTTTGATTTAGTTCTTAAGGTAATACTGAGTACAATTTTGTTCCTCACTCTTACACTTTCCAACTATTTGTTGTTAAAATCCAATTGTCATAAAGACTTCATCACCGTGAAAATGGGGTTTCACGATTTCAGTACTCGTGCTGGCTTGAACGGTAAAGCCTCCGAGAACCCATTTACAAATGGTTAACATCCCGCTTGGTAAAGAGCAACGTTTAAACTAATATTGTAATACGATCAGCTTTCAATACCTGGGTCAAAACGAGATCTTATGTTGTTTCGTAAGTACGAGCTGTGCGAATTTCTCTTCCGGATAATATTTCATGTATAAAATCATGTATATAACAACTTCTCAAAATTCCTTCTATAAATCACTTAAAGACGAATGGGTGTCAGTATGACAGTATAAAATCAATTCCAGGTACTGACTTGGCCAACATACACTCTCCATCTCAAGCCGATGTTACGTGTTTCAAGGCGATTAAGTCTCAGCCATATATCTCCCAGTATCCCCACGCCGCCAGGTGGTACCGCCACATCGCTTCCTACGAATCCGAATTTGAGACCCTCCCCGGTGATTCCTCTAAAGCTTACACTACTTATGGACCCGAAGACTCCAAAGCTACGGCCGTGAACCTCATCAACAGTTTGGAAAGAGATAGCGATAGTGATGATATCGATTTATTCGCTACCGATGACGAAAAAGAAGACGCGGAGGTCGTGCGCGCCCGGGAAGCACGTCTAGCCGCCTATAGGGAGAAGAAGGCTACCAAACCCAAGATTGCTGCCAAGTCTGTGGTCATTATAGATGTGAAGCCATGGGGTAAGTTCAGATGCGCGATTATTATTTGCCAAATTAATCTAATGACCAAATATGATAAGATGACGAGACAGATATGGTTAAGTTAGAAGCCGCGGTTCGCAGTATTCAGAAGAATGGTTTGGTTTGGGGTACGTCCAAACTGGTTGCAGTTGGTTTCGGTATCAAGAAGTTACAGATTAATCTGGTGGTTGAGGATGACAAGGTTTCAACCCAGGATCTCCAAGATGAGATTGAAGGGTTTGAAGAATATGTCCAGTCTTCGGATGTGGTAGGTTTTGTCAGATGTTCCAGAGCACTGAATCAAAGCCAAGTTGAGATAGTAAAGGCTAATAAAAATATTTGATAGGTTGCATTTCAGAAGCTGTAGGCGCCCGTTATGCCGGATTCCGAAACGATACATCACTCGATGTATTCCTCTTTTTTTGTTTTAGGGATGAGTGTATGGGTTTTGAACATCTGTTTGATAAAGTTTAAGTAGCAAATATGAACATTGACTGTTTGAGCTTTTGCCGCCCTGTGATACTACGTAAGAAAGGTGACTTCCACTCATTATAGTTTGGATTTAGATGATACAGCTTGTAAATCACTTCTATATGTCTTTAACCTCTTTAAGGCTCTATATATATGGTGTAGTCATATTAATTGAATTGTCTCAATGTCGTCTTCGATAATGAGTAAAATATATTATGTTAATATTCATATTATAAATTGTTAAACTACACTGAAAATGTAATGGTTCTTAAAAAAGCCTTTCTGGTCTGACTTTAAATACGATCATAATAACATATTTAGATTTTAACTTCTTAAACCTTAAACCTGTAGGAGATTATAAAGAGAGGCGCCAAACAAGCAAAGTAAACTGGCTAATCATATACTCAGTAAGTTAGAACGTGTCTTCAGATAGACCTCTGCCATCCTCTGACGTCACAACCTACATCTCTACAGAACATTACCCTATTTATGCCTGTTAAACATCAGCTAAGTAGCTGGTAATCTCTTCTATGAGTGAGCTTTCCTCGTCATCAATCACTACCACTTATTAGAGTGTTTTGCGGTTCAATCGGATTGCTTGCCTTGCGTTACGTACACACAAGCACCTATGTTTCTACACGTTGGGCATTGTTGAGTAATGTCATTTATATAAGGATCATAGCGTGCAGCGGCATTTACAGTTCATACGGAAACGCTGGTAAGGTTTCACACGCTCTACTGTCTCATGTATCAGATAATAGTGACATCGAACTTGGTAATCGTAAGCACATGTTTGAACTCGGTATTCGTACTACAGTTCAACAGCCGCCGCCCCCCCCCTTTGGGTTCTAATAGGTAAAGTCCTCAGACTCAGAACAAAGGAATATTTCTTAAACTCCTATGTAAAAAATGAAGATTATATAGAGGCAGCGCAGTTCTCACCGACTTTACAAAGGTGAACGGTTATATGTTCATAAAGAAATCATAAGACATAAATACCAGAAGTAATTCTATTCAATGGATTCTAAGTGCTCCGTTTTCCATGATATATCTATTTAATGCAATGTACTCAAAACAAAAATAATAAGAAAATGTAAAGCGTAAAAAGAAGAAAACGTCCCGAATAATCAAAGATGTGGCGCTAATGAACCGCCACAATATGTTGACGCTGATGACGTCAGTTTTTTATGGTTACCATCAGGTTTCGCCGATAATGACTTCATAGTTCCATCGTTCTCTCGTTACTTATTTAAAAATTAAAACCAACTCCATTACTTTTGAAGCCATCGATATGATCATGATTGCTATTATATCCTACATTTTTGCATTAATCACATAAGGATAACAGCAATCAAAATTCTTCCAAACATTATCATGGCCAATATTTCTGAAGTCGCGTCGAGCCTCTTACGGTGGTGTGTGGTCGCTACTCTTCTCTGTGGATGCATTTCAACTTTCTTTGTCGCTGGTACTACAGCAGCATCGGTACCAAATGACAAAGACTCCGGCACCAACATCGCAGGTCATCTATCAGACTTCAAAGATGCCGCGCAGTCTGCATACACGGCAGCGCTCGCAGAAGCGGCTGATGTATATTCAAAAGCCATGTCTGCGGTCGCGCTGAATACTGCAAACGAGCCAGAACCAGTCCAAAAAAAGGCTTTCGCATCAGTGTCGAGTGCTTACTTTGATGCTATCTCCGCAGCGCAACAAGCTGTCCAAAAAGCGAAGACAAACATTATCGCTGAATCTACACCGACGCCTACGACGGGCTACTTCGACTGGGTAGATGTGCAGTCTCTTGCACAGAAGAACTTGGACGATTCAATCAAATGGGCAAGTGCACAATACGAGCAAGCGAAGCTCCTTATTGGCGCAACGGAACCAACGCCTACCGCGCCTAGTGAGAAGGCCGAGAGTCTGCTTGAGCAGGCGAAACTGAACTACTATGCGGGGCTAGGTATCGCCCATGATCGGTACTCAGAGTTTATTACCTCGGCCAGGGCAGCCGCTTCTTCTTGGACTGGTGCTACCCCGACCGCCCAGCCGAGCGCCAATCTGGCTGAGCAGGCTAAAGAGAACTGGGATAGGCTCATCGCCCAGGTCAGTACCAAGGTTTATGGCGCACCAACCCCGACACCTGCTTGGTATGCGCACTACTATAGCCAAGCCACAAATGCTCCAGTTGCTGTACAGAGTCTTGTGTCCGAGCTTCTTGTAGACAAAGAACCGGCTTACAGAAATTCCGTGCTGGAAAAATTGGCTGCCGCATACTCTGAAGCCACTTCAACTGCGGGTTCTGTCTATACCGAAGCGACACAAGCTGTTGACGACGTGATTGAGGGTGCTGCTGAAGCTTTAGGAAGTGCAGGCAAAGTCGTGCTTGAGAAGATTAACGACCTGGGAGATAGGCTAGGTGAAACTATAGGAGAAAGCAAAGATTGGATTAAAGACGAATTGTGAAGTTGGAGGTAGTTATAGTAGATTATGATAATCACGAACGCATTGTTGGCATTACCAGGATTGTGGACAGCGATCAAGTGACTAGTTACAAGGATGCTAATATACTTAAATGAAGATATCAATACAAAAATGTTCACCTTCCATCAGTTCTTAGATATTAAAAATACACCTGATCAGGGTATGCAATGTGTTTTTCAAGCCTCAAGTTAAAGCTTTATGTCCGTAATTATAGGCCCCTGAAGAATTTTTAATCAACGGACAGAGTATACTATGAAATGGTATTAAATACTGACCATGAAAATCAAGTTACGGTTGAAGATTTTCCAAGTGTTATTGTTCTGGAAATTCCATGTGTCTTGGTACATGCCATGCGCATAGACTGCTTTATTGTCGTTAGCCACTGTTGGGCCCAGCTCGTCCGTGAGAAAGTGCGCTGCAGTAAGGTAGGTAACAGAGACCGCTGAATCACCGCATGTATTGATGATCGAAGTACTGAGATGGTGTTGTGTGTGTGGGAAGGCGTCCAGGAAATTTGAAAGGGAGGATTTGATATTAGGGAGGCCTTCTAAAACGCCTAACGGCTTAGAGTAGTTGGCACGCGCATCGGGCGTGAAGACGTTGTCTAAAACATCCCAGTTTTTGCCATCGACAGCTAGAGAATACAGCAAGAGAGTGCTGCGAATTGACTCAACAGAAGCAAGATCAGTGGTAATACCAGGAATGAATTGCGCAGCCAGGTCTGATGTCGATAAAGGACCAGGTACAAATGAAGAACAATTGTAAATGGCGGCTACAGAGTTTGCAAAGGCGCCAGCGACGCTAATGAGGAACGATGGCCACTGCATGTTAAAACTCTGTCGTGACGCTTCCAGAACACAGACAATGAAAAGTCCAGAAGATAAGTTATCAACACAGCGAGGCTATCAAGTACCCAACAATATACATCCAGTTCAATGACAGCGCCTTAATCGAATAGCGGGGTATATCCGAGGCAAGATCGAAGAAACCAAAGTTCAACTTCCTAGAAGATCTATGCAGCCGGCTTGGCGATGCTCCGCACTGGACACCAAGCTCGCCAATGCACCTTAGAAGGTATCATTATAAGTCTGATTGAGTTTCAGTTTGCACAATTTAAACATAATTGCTTCAATGGTGGGTGTTATGATAGTATAATTCCTAGCCTTAAAAAGCAGGCGAAGCTGTCGAACAACGGAAACGGACCATGAGAGAAAAACATGAAAGAAGAAAGATTTCATTTAGAAGCGCATCGTACTAGCCTGCCTAGCGGACTACGAGCCGTGGATCGGAAACGAAATAGTGGGATGGCCGGCCGTTCATTTCGGCGGACAGACATCGAAATGACGTTGTGCATCCATGTCCGGAGGTATCCATTTCGGAACTGGGTCACCAAAAGCACGACAAAGAACACCTACTTGAATAGGCCGGCACCGACAGCAAGCCGAATCTTGAAGGCCTCTTTCATCGAGGACAGAGGCTCGGAAAATCAATCTCAACATGGCAGAGTCTACCGAGCCGAGGACCTCGTGCGTCTGCTGACAAATGGTGCCCTGGAATACGTGGATCGTCCGCGATAATTTCTTCAGGGTGAATAGTGATAGTTTAGGAGCCTTGAAAATCGTTGTAGAGATTACCAAGTACACAGGAGAACGTGTATCGGCGCGAGATGTTTTCGAATACCTAAGCGTTACGGTGATGGCCGAGCAGTTTGCTGAAAGCCACTCTAATGTTAACGGGAGTCGTTCCTACAGTCCCGAAGTTTTATTTTCATCATCAACTCAATTTGACTCTAGCTTAACATCGAACTCCAGATATAGCTCTGAACCTACCAAGGTCAAGGTATCTGATCTCCAAGAAATGAGGAGGGCTTCACTCTGTACGCAGGTCTCCTCGAAGCTCCACGCATGGGCCTTATTATCTTCCTACTCACACTTGCCGAAGGTGGCGCCGAGTCCGTAACCTTAACCCGGTGCTACCTGACATGCCTATCGAAGCATCCAGCAATCTTGTACTGCAGGAGTCCTGCGTAGACCACACATTTTCTGGCCTAGCCACTCGCTATCTGAATTGGCCCACCCAAGTCCAGCCCTATGGGCCAGTGTGGTGCAGTCTTGGTAGTATTGTGGCCTTTGAGATGGCCCTGCAGATTGCTTACAAGGGGGAGACCATCGTCTCCCTTTCGCTCCTCGATCCTATCTTGGTCATCGAGCGCATTTTCGCCGACATCGACATCGGCTTTGTCGTTGGCTGGGACATGGTGGCGCCTAATTTTACATATTCCTGGTACAACAGGCGCAAAGGTATACAACCGGGAGGAGCTCGGGGCGGCATCATAAATTGCTCAGAGCCTTACGCTGGCTGATCGGCGCGAGGTTGCCGACGAGGTTGAACAAATGTTACAGGAGGCGTGTCGTCGTGCGTCGTTTAATGAGTTTAACTAGCTGGTGCCAGATAAAATTGAACGTAGCGACTTAAAGGCTGCGCATTTCAAATTGATTCACAGTCCGGATGCTGTAGGTAAGGGCTTCCAAGTGCTGCAGAAATCGGTAACAGACCATTGGCACATTACCCGAGTTCAAGATCGACAAGTATAAAAGCATTAGGAATAGTTCTTCTAGGATTGAGCGGCGCACGTCCGTATATCGGCCAAAATCTTATAATCTGTATACATTATGGTTCTATGCTGTTGCACAACAAAGCCCCATCAGTCTGGGTGCAAATTACGATATTTCTTAATTCTCGGAACAGCCGACAAATTTCTGAATAAAGATGAGGTGTATGCTAACTAGGGGTCCAGTTCTGTAGTTTTGAAGCAGTGAGCTCTCTGTAGTAATCACCAGAAACGTCGCCAAGAGTTTGGAATGTGTTCCGTATGAAGGAAAGCAGCCGAGCAAATAGATCTCTTAATGAAAAACAACAAAATCGACACCGACCTGAAAGTGCTGTTTGCTAGTCGGCGATAGCGGGGCGGGCGTGCAGCTACTTTGGTAGAACGAAGCTCCGGAAGATAACTCCGACACTAGCAGCTTAAGTCCAAGTACAAACACCGGGCCGGAGTTAGATACTGCCTATCACGGTAAAGCGCAATTTGGTACTTTATCACCAGGATTTGGCCTATTTGCGATTGCTCCCGGTTTAAGTAAATCGGAACATTGAGCGGTTGCATCCAGGTTTCCGCCGTACAAACCCCGAAGGGATGGAAGTTCCCTATTTATGTATATATATCCCACGTACTCTTGGATCGTCCTTTCCATCCCACAGAGACAGAGTTTCTTAAAACTTCTTCAACCTCGTGCAGCGAAACAACTTTCCTACCTCTTTAGCCACCCAGCTACCTAAAGTACAACAAAAATGTCTCACATCAAGAATGTCGCAATCATTGGGGTATGTAATACGACCATTTCGAATTTGTTTTCACATAGCCAGGCTAAATTATATCCAGGCCACCGCCACCGCTGGCAAATACGTGGTGGAGGAGCTACTTCGGCTGGGACGACACACTGTGACAGCCATTACGCGCGAAGATAGCAAAGCCGTCATGCCAGAGGGGGTGAAAGTAGCCAAGGTCGATTACGATGATCATGCATCAATTGTCGCAGCTCTGCAAGGCCAAGAGGTGCTGATGATCAATCTTAGCGTGATGGCGCCAAGGGATCTGCAATCCAAGATCATCCAAGCCGCTGCCGACGCCAATGTCCCTTGGATCATTCCTAACGAGTGGACACTCGATCAAGATCACCCTAAATTCACTGATGAGGCTCTACACGGACAGGCAATTCGTGCCGGACGTGAACAGATTGAGAAGCTCGGGAAGAGTTCATGGATTGGCGTCACTTCCAGCTTCTGGTATGAGTTTAGTCTCGCTACGCCATTCTACGGTTTTGATTTGGTCAACCGCTCCGTGACGTTTTTTGACGACGGCAATACACCAATCAACACAACCACGCTGCCCCAGTGTGGAAGGGCCCTCGCGCACCTCTTATCTCTGAAGATTGAGCCGGAAGACGACAGTGACAAGTCCGTGACACTGTCCACCTACAAGAACAAGGCCATATATATCTCATCCTTTTGCATCAACCAGCAAGAAATGTTCGAGTCAGTGCTTCGTGTCACTAAAACTAAGAAGGATGATTGGAAGATCAATTTTGAGGACTCCAAGGAGCGCTATAACAAGGCTATGGAAGCATTGCAACGAGGTGACCGGGCGGCTTTCGGTGTCGCTATGTACACCCGAGTCTTCTTTCCCGATGCTCGAGGTGCATATGAGAAGGCTGGGAAGCTTGATAACGAACTGTTGGGCCTACCCAAAGAGAATGTTGATGATTTTAGCAAGTTGGCATTTGATAAAGCTACCGCTGGCCTACCCGCCTATGGAGAGCATGCGTAGAGCACGCAAATTTTCGCACTCATTGACGTGTGTTGAATTGTTTACTTATCACAGCTTGGAACTTAATATCAATAACTGACACCAATATACACAACGGTCGGATCTGTATATTTACGCCTCTTGTATGTGGCGATTAACTAGTTTCAACATCAATTAAACTGGCCTCAATTCCTCAACCCGACCGTATTTATTTCGATATTATTTAGAAGAGAAACATTATGAAAATTGTCAGCAGGACCATAACAAGTGCTTCTCTGTTTCCCGATTGAGTTGTATTCATACTGTCCGGCACAGTATGTTTTGGATGTTCAATATTTTTCATTGTGACTAGCAAGGTGAAGCACAGGAAGAAATTAGAAGAAAACCATGCGTTATTTGTGATTCTTTCGACAATAGCCTCCCGACCATAGCATGTGTAATGAAATTAGCTCGGCCATTCGAAGCAATCCCTCCCTTACTCATACATCCGGTATATGTACCCACTATCGCCATTTTCTAGTTAGACGTGCTCTGGGGCGAAATTGGACCCAGCTTGCCTCAACAGGTCGCCGGCAAGTTCCTGAAAGGGATTGGTGCTGGCAGGTCAATGCGTGGTCGGAATCTGCTTGGCGTTGAACGGCTGAGGTTGACTATTCAAGCCATAAACTCTGTTCCAAGACATCTCGGGTATAAGCTTTTTAAACCGGCCCGCAGAGTACAGGACATGTTATAAGTTGGATGCTCTGAGTATATACAGAAGGCATAAAGAATAAAGACTGGTTACTAAAACTACAATAGAGTAGAGATCCTAAAGGTAGCACGTTGGGCCACATTTTGTGGTATTTATGTTAATAACATGAAATTGTAGATCAATGATATTCTTGGAGAAAAAACGGTTACGTGCCATATCATGGTCTTACTTTGCGGCCTGGTTTCACCCGACGTTGGATCACTTGTTCTCGGGAGACGTGTCAAAAGCGGGATAAGATCGACATACGATAGAGTTGGCGCAGATATGAACGGAAACTGCCACGTTGGTTAGCGCAGGTTGCTTAGCCTTGGTCTTGATTCAAGCACACGGGTTAAAGCTTGAGGTTTGCCGTACCCCACCTACTTCGATGCATCGAATTAAAAGGCTTGATAAGCGAGAGATGTGGATCTTGGAAGGTATAGTGGCTGGCTGGTCCTTGTTTGTATATTTCAAGACGCCGCTATCGTCATCGGATCAAGCTGTGCATCACTGATATAGAGTTTGTTACTTGCCACTTGCCACTTACCATGCCGACTGAATATCCAACATCATTGTTGGCGCCTTCTACAAAAGGGCAAGATCATCATATGGACTTTGAGCGTCCTCTTTGAGTGTTTCAAGGGCCTTTCCCCTGCAGCAGTGTGATATATGATGGCGCTGTAAGACAACCGCAGGGAACTAATATTGTACCTACTTACGTCACTAAACTCATATTTAAAGCTATAAACAAAATTTTGTTTTCGGCGCTCTGTTCTTTCCATTCCTAGCGTCCATTGCACCTTTCCTTTCACAGCATCATACAACTCTCGAAACGTTCTCTGCCGATCTCATGTGTACTAGTTCCCAACTTTCAGGTTTCCGACAAGGTTAAACAGAGAAACGGCGTAGCTTTTGATAGGACCTTAAACCAATAAGTCAATATCAAAGAAAGTCACGAATGACCCCTCGCGAATGACTAATGAGAGGACCAATAGTGACGAATGCGTAAACACGTAGTGGGGAAGTAGTGGAGAAGCCAGCCGCAGTCGTGGCTACATCCAAAACAAGGGGCGGATATGTCATTAGTATGTTAAGTCAAGCGAGGAGAGCAGGCTCAGAGTAATAACTGCGCCATGGTACCTAATGGCCGGACCATTTTCATGGTTATCATCAAAGGTTGTGTGTAGAATATAACGTTAGAACAAAAAGGTTAGCAACTTTCAGAGGCAGTCTTCCCTGAAGATCGTTTGTAAAGACGACCACTGGAAAAGAAAGAAATAAACCTTGGTATAAACTATTCTAATTGACATCAGTCTTTCACAAGACCTTGCTTCAGATACTGCCATATATGTCCTCGTGGTACAAGTAGCACTTATCCACGTGATAATTTCAAAATAGCCTTGCGTGAGCCTCAAGTTTGCTACTGTGGGTAAAACAGAAACCTAATCTCAGTAGGAATAAGCTTTAACTCGATGCCATGTCAGAAATAGCTTCCCGTACGTTTAGCTTTCAGCCTAGCTGCTAAACGGCAGGTTAGATTGGAGGAATTCTCTCCAGCACTGTAAAATCTTTAAAGCGATTTTTATGTCTTTGTCTAGTTCTCGCTAGTGACACACTAGTCTGTACATTTTGGTCCCTGGCCTAATATGTATTTTAAAATGGTACAACTCACAAACATGCACGCGATGAGATGAAGGCAATGGGCATGGTGCTGTATGTTGAAAGGCTTCAATGTATCCACTTCTGGAGTTTTAAACCATCTTTATCGTCTAAAAACTTAGTTTCGTTCCCACCATGACGTACTTTCTCGAACTAAGTTGCACAGAATGGGTGTTAACCTAAGGCTGATGATATGGTTTCAGAGGTGACCAGCGAAGTTCCGCGCACTCTTATAGACACTGAAAGCCGTCAGGCAAAGGGACTATCTGAGAAGTATATAATCCCTACTCCCTCCCGACATAATCCCACTTTCATCGACAAGAAATCCAAAGAACATCAATCAGCCCAAGCCTAATAACCATTCATCAGTCGCTCTACATATCACAGAAGCCGAGGCCATCAGAAATAATTCTTCCAAAATGAAGTTCACCATCGCTATCTCCACCCTCTTTGCTGCCACCAGCTCCGCCATCCCCACGGCCTCCACGGTCGATATCGAACCACGCCAGCTGCAGTGCTTGTCGCCTCAGTGCGGCTATTTGGTCCAGGAGCTTCCTTGCCTCCTTTACGCCATTGAGCAGATTGGCCAACCTGGCTATCCCGCAGCTAACGATATTATTGGATGTGTTAATGGGGACGTTCTCAATGTAAGTTTTCGCTACTCTTCTATTTGTTGCCACATCTATCAATAAATGATGCCTATCGGCCTTCATTGGTCTCACCAGAATGCACAGCAAATGATGCTAATTGGAATATAGCTCTGCAACTGCCTTGAATGTGTCCCGCTGGTTGGAAGTATCGTTCATCAGCTCGCTATTTGTGCTTAAACAATCGAAATCCCAAACATACATCTGAACATGAAGGGCTGGAATTCTGGCGGAGATGGGACTAGGGCACAGTATAACGAACTTGGCGATTAAGGTTTTAGGCTGAAGTAACTCCACATTCATATGATAACTATCTTCGTACACTCATTAATTTAATTAATTATATCCACGCTATTCAGAAAAAAACTGTTCCAAATTCCTAGCCGATAAGTAGATTATTAACAAACTCGATCATGGAAATGGGTTTATAAAATGTTGTCCAACTCGTTATGGAATTCTTACTTTCAAGGAATTATTACAGAGGTAGTAAAATAGCTCTATTTCACGTCGCAACTAACACTCAGTATATTGCGCCAAGGCAACCTCCACGCTGAAACTATAAATGTCTGAGATTGCAATTGACTGCACACTGTGGCTTCGAAATGAAGTACTTACTAGCTAGATGAGCAAATGGGGTTGTAACCTGACCCATTCTTACTTTATCTAGTTTTCCTAAGCCTCTTCTGCGTGAGTAGTCGTGAATCCCTTTTCCCCTTGCTGTTCCAGCTCCGCTTTGGCAGCCTGAGCTACATCATCGCCGTCAAATAGCTTTGTGATTTCTTCAAGTGCAAGATACTTCGTTTCAACAAAGAAGAAATAGATTATGGCCAGTTCAGCCGCGAGAAACACGCAGTAAAAGATATAGTACTTCCACTGTATGTTTTCAAGAGCAATCGAGTTGACATATTGGTTGAAGAATAATGTAACATACAGTGCGTACTCCATGACAGTGTAGCCCTTAGCACGCATATGGTATGGTAGAACCTCAGTAGTATAACTTGAGATCAGCCCGGATCTGCATAATGGTTAGCATATCCTCTTCACATGACATTCGATAGTGTTTCTGCGTACTTCAGATTGTAACCGAGATAATAGAAGAATATCATCACGACAACAGCTTTCCCAAGCCCGGCCTGTGGATCAATGCTGTACCTGGCTGAAATGATAGTCCATATGACAAAGGTTACAAGCATTCCGATGGTGCTTATAATTTGGATACGCCTTCGACCCCATTTGTCCACGAAGAAGCTGAAGAAGATATTGGTAACGAGGCTGAACGTAGTCAGCCCACCATTGATACCCAACTGAGATTTGGCGTCCGTGATTCCAATGTCGTTAAGAATCGTGGTCAGATAATAAGAGACGAGACCGTTTCCAGACCATTGAGAGAAGAGTCCTACGCATATAATGATGAGTAGTCGCCAGCGATTTCCCTTGGTTCGCAAAAAGTCGTAGAATGCGAATGATTTCTTGTGCGCCTTTTCCATAGCTAATGCAGTAGTAATTTCAGCGAACTCGAGCTGCACAACTTCATCTCGGTCGTCTCCATTGGCATGATAATGTGCCAGAATTTTCAGCGCTTTGTCAGGTTGGTCTTTAGCAATGTAAAATCTAGGGCTTTCTGGGATCCACCAGATAACGAAGAGCATGATGGCGGTAAAGGGCGCTTGAATGAGACTTGGTGCTCGCCAAGACCAATCACTTTGGATCTGAAGAGTACCGTATGTGGTCCATGCTGCGATGAAGGCACCAGAATGGTAAGTTGCGCCGGCCAGGGTAACCAAGATGGCACGATCTTGCGCTGGGGCAATCTCAGCAATTAGGAGAGGAGCTGTGCAGATGACTATTATGTCACCGAACCCGAGGATCAAACGAGCCGCAACAAACATTCCTGCGAATCTAAAAGCTTAGCAATTCTGGATTACTCGCATAACGCAATTACTTGAAAATGGAAGTGAGTGCAGTTCGTGGATTAAAATACGCACCGAAGCTGTTGGAGCCGGTCTGCAGTCCAATTCCGAGAAGCATAATGCAAGAGCCGAGGACGATGCTGGGCTTTCGACCCCAGTTGTCCATAATGTATGGGAGGAAGACAAGGCCGCACAGAGCACCAACGCTCATTACACAGTTGAAGAGGCCAAGGATCGAGCCTGAAGGATGATTGAAGTAGTCTTGCCAGTAGCTCAGCGCCTGAAGACCATTCATCATCGAATTATCAAAGCCATTGGCAGTGTTGGTGGCGATGAGAACTACAATATAAAAGTATAGCAAACGCATGTTTGGATCCTTGTACCAAGTGCGTCTGGCAAAGGTTTTACCTGCCTACAGAAGCGTTTAGATACACACGCAATAAGATGATAGATTCGATTACCAAGTCTTACCAGGTAGAAGTGACCTTTGGGAGGCTTGACATCCTTGGAACCTGTGACGTCCACCATCTTGCTTCGTCCAAAAATTCAATGTAATCTCAGTATACAAGAAATTCAATGTAATCTCAGTATACAAGTGAGGATCCTGGAAGATGGTTTTACATAGCATTTAAAAATCCAAAACTGGCTATCCGGGAGGAATCCTTATAATAAATAGACGCGTGGACAGTACCGATTGACCCACACTGCGCGATGCCAGTGCCGGTACCAAATCATTGGTATTATCCTGGTAGATCACGCGGGGAGTGGTCAGACATGCAGAAGAGGGAGACCTCGACTCGCCCAATAGCAAATCCTCGGTTATGCAGGAATATGGGGAAATATGCTCCCGCAAAGGAACAGAGCCATTATGATAAAGGGTATCTTGGTTCTTCTAGTAGTGGAGCATCGACACAACGCGGGGAAAACACCACCAGTAGGATTATTCGTAACATCAAGCCGCGTAGCTACCAGTGATGCAAGACTAGCATGAGACATAATACTTTGGTTTGAGCTCAGCATAGACAGGTCTGGGACATTTGAAGCATGTTAACTGCACTTAGCATCAATGGATGAAGGTTGGACTGCCACAACAACATCTTTCCACTTATCAGCAGTCATCGTGGAGCTACTCTAGAAGTTTGTCGAGCGAACGTTGCGGAATACCGGACCGGCATGCCGTTTTCATAACGTCCGCCGAGATGGGCAATAGCCAGTCTGAAGACGTCGTCGTCGCCGCCCAACTACGTGCCGGACAACTAGAGCGTAGTTTCGTGCATGGCATTTTCCATTGTTGCTTCTACCCTGCACAACCCCGCTGTACATTTAGCCTGAATACATATTGTTTGGCGGGATTTTATTGGACCACATTCAGAGCGAGTGGGCTGTTTAGAATAAGCTAGGCCCTTCAAGCCATTACCAGTCCGGAAATTCGTTCTCTGCCCTGTGACTTTAATGTCATGTTAACATTTTACCGAGGTCCTGGGAGTTGGTTGTTTGCTCGGATATAAACTATCGTTGCATTCATAACTAGACAGTCCGCTCCCTGTTACGGAGCGGAATTCGCTATAGAAAATCGAATATGGCGGGGTATAATCCCATAATCCCGGGCTTTGCACCTGACCCTTCCGTTTGTCTTATCAAAGACACATTTTTCCTTGTTAACTCTAGCTTTCATGTATTCCCCGGACTGCCCATTTATGCATCGAGAGACTTGAAGTCATGGCGACATATTGGTGAGGCAACTTGCTCGCGCATCTTCTTGCTCCAGAGAGCACTTGCTGACTTTCAGATCTTATAGGAAATGCAATCAATCGCACTGCACAAATCTCTCTTGTGCATGCAACCACTGAGTTAAAGGGTCCAAGTGATGATGTTCTAATTGCAACGGGTGGTCTCTACGCCCCCACGATACGACACCACGATGGCGTGACATACATCTTCTGTACAAATGTTATTCACGATGGGCCTGGGACTGAGGGTTCCGCAAATTTCTTTATCCACACAGGCGACATTTGGGGCGGACAATGGTCTGATCCAGTATACTACGATTTCAACGGTATTGACCCATCGGTTCTCTTTGACGAGGATGGGAGGATGTACGTGCAGGGCACTAAAACCCCTGACTTTCAGATCCACAACTTCGAGATAGACGTGAATACCGGCAAGATGCTTACAGAGCCGAAAGTAATATGGGAGGGATGGGATAAGCGGTGGACTGAGGGTCCACATTTGTATAAGAAGGATGGATGGTATTACCTTCTCTGTGCTGAAGGTGGGACCTTTGAATATCATATGGTCAGCATGGCAAGGTCCAGAAATATCTGGGGGCCTTACGAGTCATACATTGGTAACCCAATCACTACGGCCTATGGAAGTGACAATTATGTCCAAAACACCGGCCATGCAGATCTTTTCCAGGATCTCGACGGCGCGTGGTGGGCTGTCATGCTCGGCGTCCGATCCAAGAGCGGAAAATATCCAATGGGGAGAGAAACTTTCCTAGCACCTGTTGATTGGCCTCGCGATGGTTGGCCAAAGCTCAATGCTATTGAAGCACCTGCCCTTGAGGATCCAAAATATATACCCTTGTCTACTGACGGCATTGACTGGGTGTATCTGCGAGATCCTGATCTAAGTAAATATGACTTTACAGGCCGTACATCGATAATCCGAGGCAGTCAAGTTGGCCTCGATGATTCACATAAGTCGCCGAGCTTTGTAAGCAAGCGACAGCGATGCCTACATGGAAATAGCACTGTCCAATTGGTCTCAACTTTAGGAATTCGGAGACAATCCAGTCAGGCGGGTCTTGCGGTGTACAAAGATGAATGCAGGTTTATATCTCTTGGGCTAAATGTTGGACAGAACTTTGTTTTTCTATATGGGTCGAACAAGGCCAAAAAGTTCTCTTTACGAGTAGAGCATACAGTAAAGACTGAGGGGCCGGTCTTTTTCCGAATAGGATATTCGGAATCTAGATATGACTTTGCCTTTCGCCTATCTCTTAGCGATGGTTGGACTTTACTTGGAACCGTTGATACTTCATTAATGAGTGGGATGGACTTTACCGGACCCCTCATTGGCATGTTTCTTGTGGGAGAAGGCGAAGCTCGATTCAGAGATTTTACGATACAATAAATACAAAATCACTCTTTCCTCTCCCGAAAAGATATATAATATATTTACATTGATTGATGTCAAGCTACCCCTGCTATTGCACTTGGGTCAAGCTCAGGACGTCATGAAGATCCACTACATTTACAAGTTTCGGCAGAACTCTAGTCGTTAAAAAGTCGTTGACCTTTTTGTCATCATCAATAATGCCTTCTCTTGGGCACACGATATAATAATCTAGGTCTGCACCTGCCCTCGCAGAACCTAAAACGCTTCCCATCGTTGTCAGTCCCACTAGTATCATGTGCTTGATATCCCTCGGTCGCAGATAGGAAACAAGATCTGACAAGCCAAAATAGTTTGGCTGGAGCTTTGGCAACACGATCTCGACTTTATTTCCCTAGTCGCTAGGTTGGGACAAGCTCTGCGGGTATTGCATAGTTTAGCGTGCGGGTATTGCATAGTTTAGCGTGTGGGGATCTGATGGCCCGTTGACCACAAATCTGTTTGTGCTCTAAAGGTTGAACTCAGTTCTCGCAAGCTTGTTGTATGGAGACACGAAACCGTTGGAATTCAGATTGAAAGGCTCTCCCGAGATACATGATAAAGTATGGTGGATTATCATTGGTACTTGATTGTATAGTGTGGCGCATGGCCACCTCTCGGTTTGACGACGGCGCTCGGCTTCGTCCCGAAAGAAGTTTAGCAGCGTCAAAACACTCTCTAAGTACGCTTTCTGGACTTCGTCTGAGAATCGTGCCAAGATCTGCGTTTGGACGTCCTGACAAGAGAAGGCAGTACCACCAAGGTCGGTGTGGATGTAGAAGAACGAAGCTTCCCCAGTCATTCTGAACCAGGTTTGTAAACACATTAATCCTTGATATTGTGCAGAGGTCTGATAACAGTGAGAAGTGCTGTAAGCAACACAATATCCAGCCTTTGCACCAAAAGCCACCGAGATGTCACTCGCACACATTTCCTGGAATCGGAACGACGCAATTTTCCTATTTATGCACTCTATCAACTAATCGTGTTACGTCCTACATATGCCATCTCACCCTTGGGGGAAGCTATATCCGCTAGCCTCGTGACTAGCTAGGTACATCTCAACCTCCGCCACAAATCCGAAGTTCGTGAACCGATAGCTCCGCCGCCACAAGAGAGCCGCAAATCCGACTTGCAACCAGGAAAGCCAATCCGAGCCGAGATCAATTCACATTTTCTATAACATAGTAGCCTGCATCCTGTGGCGCGAAATCTTGTTAGCACAAACCACAACACCTCAGATACTCTCCCTTTCTCTGTGTATCACAACGAGAGAAAGCAAAAGCGTGGCAAGGTTGCATGTCAAGACAGCGCTATCCTATCACTGCATTCTACTTCACAAGCGGAGGTCTTGTCCAGATGCCGAGATATTGGTCTGGATTTGTACCTTCAACAGCTCACTGGGCTGTCGAGGGTAGATCACAGTTGAAGGCTATACTAGGGTTCGGAATTGAATCGTGTTTGTTTATACAAGTGAAAATCATTGATTGTTTACAATGACTCTCCCAATCATATCATATTCATCCTAAACAAAAATAATGAACTCGATGGTCTGAAAATAGACAACAATCATGAACTAGTTTTAAGGTGAGCCTCATGCTCGTCTGCACCAATCAAAGTCCGTGTATCTAAGATAGACACACTACCTAGGTGTTCTATTCACTCCCCTCTTCCCCGCCCCCTTTTTCCTGTGTATTTTCAACTAGTTTTGATGGTACCATAGGACGTGGGTTCATCATGTAAGGGTCCACTTGGTTTCCAGAAATGTGCTCAAGCACCTGCATGCCAATCAGATAAGAAATCGTCGGAATATTTCGCGAGCTGCAGAAGATCCACACCTGTTTCTACTCCACTACGACTTGCTCCCAAGTCTCATCATTCAGAAATGTCTTAAAAAAGATGCGCGCTGGCCTCTAGAATGTTCCGTATAACCGATTTTAACTCGTGAAACCCATTCGAAATAATGTCAAACGAACGAACCACGTTGCTCCCGTCAGAGTCTACCGTTGACTGTGTTGACCACAATTCAAGACCATCAGCAGCACATAAAGACGACGATGATGAGCCCCTCGAAAAGACTCAGATCCTGGTCTTATGTTACGCACGCCTTGTAGAGCCGGTGGCCTTTTTCGCCATATTCCCGTTTGTTAACAAAATGGTGCAAGAGAACGGTGGGCTCACAGAGGCCGATGTTGGCTACTATAGTGGAGTTATAGAGTCGCTCTTCTCCCTAACGGAGATGACGGTGATGATATTCTGGGGCCGTGCTGCCGACCGTATTGGTCGCAAGACCGTACTTGTCTACTCCCTTGCAGGCGTCTCTGGCGCTACAGCACTCTTTGGAATGTCACGCTCCATCTGGCAGATGATTCTATTTCGTTGCGCTGCAGGGATCTTCGCAGGCACTGTGGTTACTATCCGCACCATGATATCCGAGAACAGTAACCCGCGCACGCAGGCCCGTGCCTTCAGTTGGTTTGCCATTTCAGGCAATCTAGGTATATTTCTTGGCCCACTACTGGGTGGTATGTTGGCCGAGCCTGCAACCCAATATCCGGGCATATTTGGAGATATGGACTTTTTCCGCGACTATCCTTATGCGCTGCCAACAATAGTGACTGGTCTACTCGGAATGAGTGCTGTCGTGATCAGCTCAATATTTTTGAACGAGACTTTGAAGAAGGGCAAAAATACAGCTGAGGGGCAGAATGAGGAAGACCTAGATAGTGGCGATGTGGAGTCCAGTGGTCGACATTTCCTTTCAGTTTGGGAAATATTCAGGGCGCCTGGCGTCGGACAAGTTCTATTCATTACTGCGCATGCAATGCTGCTCGCATTCTCATACTTTGCTGTTGCTCCTGTCTGCTGGTTCACGCCGGTGGAACTGGGCGGCTTCGGGTTCACGCCGTTTCAAATTTCCATGTTCATGGGATTGCTCGGGCTCTCACAGATCATCTGGCTTCTCATGATCTTTCCGCCACTTCAGAAAGCAATTGGCACAGGTGGTGTATTGCGGGCCTGCGCCGTCGCCTACCCGTTCTGCTTTCTGACCTGCCCCCTCCTCAATATGCTGCTCCGATCAGACAACAATCTTGCAATTGCGATGTTCTGGGTTCTCGGCCCCGTCAACATCTCTTTGGGAGCTGGGGTATGTATGGGGTTTACTGCCGTGCAGCTCGCTCTCAATGATATCTGTCCTACCCCGGAGAGTCTAGGTACCTTGAACGCGATGGCACTTATTATTTCGAGTGCTGTGAGAACCTTCTGTCCGGCGCTGTTCACAAGTATTTTCGCTATCGGTGCAAGCACTCAGTTACTGAATGGATATCTGGTTTGGGTCATCCTGACTTGCCTTGGGGTTGGGTTCACGTTTAATGCTAGACATCTACCAGAGGAAGCTGAAGGGAGTCTTTGATCTGTCAACTACAACCAATGCAAGGGGGAGAACGGGGCAGAGATTCTTGTATAGCACCAGATCTCAACAACAGGCGAGATAGATTCTTAGCCAAGAATGGTGTAATGTCCATTTATGGGGGTTTTTTTTAAATAAAAAAAAAGAAAATATCATCAAACAGAAGCGAATTGAAGCAGATTGTTTTTGTGGTATATATTCTATTACTACTAGCATTTCCCTCCTGAATTTATTGCAAAATGCCACCATATTCAACTCATTAAGCCCAGATACTCTTGCCACAGAGAACTTCAACCTTGGGGTTTATCTTTGAATTTCTCCCTCCACATAAGTGAAGGTGTGCCATTTGCTGTATGTCCATGTCCGCGGCCAGTCCGAATCCAACCTCTCCCGACGGGGTTCAGCTCCGGCAGCCCCTCTTGGCGTAACACCACCCCAGGGCCAATTTCCAATCACTCGTTGGGAAGCTATCAGGAGTGGTCATTCACTAATCCTTATTCGTGAGATTTCTAAACTGATTATCGCGCGTGCACATAAGGAAAAGCCGGATCGATATTCTGAAAGTGTGTGCCTAAAGTTCGAGGGTGTGGATGCATAATAGAATGATCTGCAATGCAACAGTAGACTGGTCGAAACTACCGTGCCTGATATTGCTTGGAAGAGATGTTTATGCGCGGATCAGCTTTCATTATCTAAACACTTTTACATTACAGTGAAGATCATCGTTTCTAACTTAATGGGAAGCCTTGCGTTTTGCACCATGCTGATATCGTTGCATTATTTTATCGGACTTTGACATCTTTATCGATTGGTATTTGGTCTTTGATGACCACGAAGAAGCATATCGACAGCATCATTGTCAAGTACCAACAGAAACTGCATCTACAAATTGATCTTGGAATAGAATGTATTCAAACTTACCACGATTGGTGGATTCAGGTACCACGATAGGCTTGCTAATGTTATGAACCCACTTCCTTAACTGGGTTGAAGTGTTTATGGAATGCAGGCGCGTTGAAGTTCTTCCAATACACACGTTACCACTGACTCCCAAAGCAGACCCCTTTCCGCCTTCCGTGGATATAAGGCCGCTGTCTTCTATCTTAACATTGTGTATTTGCTAACTATTGGACAGATGCGTGGTCATAAGCAGACTGCATATGCGAACTGAGTGTGGCTTGGTTGGCACCGCTCCAAAGGTAACATGATGACCAGGGTTGAACCCCGCATTGTAAGATGCAAATCTTGGAGAAACCCGTTGCTTTAGTGTACAAAATAACTCGTCGTCAAGCACTCATCATGTCTGAGCGTTAATTTTTAGGTTTTTGCGTGGGGTTTAAAGGAGCAAACAAAAAAAGAAATCTTAAGATGACACCCCAATTTCAAAAGCATCGTTTTCCTTTAATATGTGCCTTTGAGATTCCAATGGATTCTTTGGTTTCCCCCTGTCTAAGTTTCTTGATCACTCCACTCTTGTCTACAATCCGAAATAGAAGATTGTTCTCACTCCTTGTGCTGCAACCTCGGTGCTCGAGTTGTACCCAGGTACAATCAATTGGGTAAGCGGGAGGAGACAAGAGTTAAGCGGCTACCTAGTAATAATAATGATAATAATAATTCGCTCAACTACCCTCCCACCTAAAAGTCCTCAATTTGGTGCGTAGATGTTAGCATGGCAGTTCCTGCTTAGCTATGAGGTATTGAGTTTGACTACGCAGTTGCCCAAAAGCGGGGGGTGAAGCACAGTTGTGACTGGCAGACTGGCAGACTGGTAAGCTTTACGAAGTTCCACTTGTTACTTGCCTGCTTGCGAGGTGGGTGACCAAGGAAACAAAACAAGGCGACAGCGGGACCGGGGGGGGGGGGGGACAGCAGGCTGCGGAGTCACGGTGACGAAGTGACGGGATGGCTGACGTCAAGTGCACGCTCGTACGTGTCCGGCTGCGTCCTATCCAATGATGCGCCCGCATCGACATCCCCGCATCGACTCCCGGCCTCTCCGCCTCTTCGGTAGCTTCTCGGGCGAATTAGTGGGCCAGTACTTGCTACCCCAGATCAGGCTAACGACCTGGGCAGCAGCACAGAGCTGCGATCATCTCATGATGGCTGCACTGCCGCTGCTATAAGGATCCCCGCTTAAGACATGGAGGGGTCGCATGGAGGAAACTCTGATCTTTTTTTTTCCTCTCTCTTCCACCCATTCTCCCACGTACCCGATCGTCCACGCTGCATCCAGCGAGCTCTAGGCCCACGATGCACTCCTTCTGGTACCCGCTGGCCGTCCTACAAGTCCTGCGTAGCGCTTCTACGGTGTCTGCCACACCCGACTTTTCAGTGACGACGGGAAATCTTTCCGTATGGGACCAGACCGATTGGTCTCTCACCGCTACGGAATACGTACCCGGATACTTCCAGTCACGTTTGGCCCTCGCAAATGGGTACGTTGGCGCATCTGTTGCCGCCGCAGGGCCCTTCTTCGAAATTGATGTCAACGAGACGGATCCCTCTGGTCCGGCCCCGACGAACGGTTGGCCGCTCTTTGATGCCCGTATCGCCTTTTCCAGCATCTCGGGTTTCTACAACGTCCAAGAGAATGCCACGGGGACCAATTACCCGTGGTTGGGACAGTATGGCTGGGACTCCTTCATTGCTGGCATCCCTCATCCAACCGCCATCATCTTTGCCTTTGGCCAGGACTGGCTTGATGCTACGGCCTCCAACACCACGATATCGAACTATGCTCAGAAAGTCTCCTTCAAGACCGGCATCACAGAATGGTCGTACACTTGGCAGCCAGCAGGCTCAACTGTCTCTTACGACGTTACCTTCTCTACCATTTTCAGCAGAGTGCGACCAAATGTGATAGCAGTCAAGGCAACGATTCAGGCATCCTCTGATGTCAATGGCACGGCAACTGATCTACTTGACGGCCGCAGTGCAGTGCGAAGCTATCTAGATTCTAAAGGAGCGGATGGGGACTCTGCCACCATTTACTCAGCGATTCATCCCAATGGTCTCGCTAACGTTACAGGATGGGTGGTATCTACAGCTGACTTCCCTTTCTCTGATGGTCCTCAGAACGCCACCGGCTCATACATCAGTTCTAACGAATCTACCATTGGACAAACTTTCGACATAAATCTCGAGGCTGGGAAGCCCGTCACCTTCTACAAGTATGTAGGCGTAGCTTCAACCGACAAATTCCCCGATGCCGAATCTGTGGCTCGCCAGGCTGCGGTTGATGCTAAATCAGAAGGCTGGGACGCTCTGATCGAGGAGCATGTGTCGGCTTGGAGCGAGCTCATGACCGAAGATACGGTAGATAACTTTACTGATCCCGATACTGGAGCTTTGCCTGCCGACCCAAATGTGCAGGTGCTACAAATTGGAAGTGTTGCCAGTACATTCTACCTGTTGCAGAATCTGCAGCCAGATGGGAGCGGCCTCAATGATAACTCCATTTCTGTAGGCGGCTTGGCCTCGGATTCATACGCCGGCATGGTATTCTGGGATGCCGACACGTGGATGGCTCCCGGCCTTAACCTGGCTTTCCCCAACTATGCGAAGCAAATTCCCAACTACCGGGTGAAACAGCATGCCCAGGCGCTCGCTAATGCAGCATTCAACAATTATCCCAACGGAAGCTCACTGTATTCCTGGACCTCTGGCCGTTATGGCAACTGCACTGCTACCGGTCCATGTGTAGATTATGAGTATCATCTCAATTACGACATTGCCTTCAATATCCTGCAAGTATACAACCTGACACAAAATGAAACGTGGTTCTCTTCGGGTCCAGAGCAGGTCATTCTGAGCACAGCAATTATGACCGCTCACCTGCTTCAGTTCAACGAGACTGAGGGTACATACTGGCTGCACAATGCTACCGACCCTGATGAGTATGCAAACAATGTCGATAACCCGTCCTTTACGATTGCAGCGGCCAGCGAACTTCTTCTGCGCGCCAACGAGCTTCTCGTTGCTAAGGGTGAACCAGCTAATGAGACCTGGGCTGCCATGGCGCAAAGCATAGCATTTCCGAGGGCATCGTCCAATATTACACTGGAATATGAGACGATGAACAACTCAGTTGAGGTGAAACAAGCCGATGTTGTTCTTCTAACATACCCGCTAGGCTACAGTACCAATTACTCGACGGCCAACTCCCTCCTTGACCTCGATTACGTAAGTGCAAGAAATATTTGAGAAATAAGTGTACCAAAGAAATACTGATCAAGAAAACAGTACTCTATCAAGCAGTCTCCAGATGGCCCAGCCATGACATTCGGAGTCTTCGCCGCTGATGCTAATGCGGTGTCACCATCTGGCTGCGCCGCCTACACCTATACGCTTAAGGCTTTCTTGCCGTATCTGCGGGGACCCTGGTTCCAGTTCTCAGAACAACAGGTAGACGACTACGACCTGAATGGTGGCACTAACCCGGCGTTCCCATTTCTTACTGGACATGGTGGAGCATCGCAAGTCGCGCCCTACGGCTTCCTCGGCATTCGCACCGATCAGTCAGTGTTGTTTTTGTCTCCATCGCTGCCACCACAGATCCCTCACCTCAAGGTTCGCACCTTTTACTATGCGGGTGCTGCCTTCTCTGCCGTGCTAAATGCTACACACACTGCATTGACGCGTGTGTCACCGGTAGCTCTGCTCAATAGTACCTACACTGAGGACGAGAAGATTCCTTTTGTCGTGGGAGCGCCCGGCGACGAGGACGCAAGCAGCCAGACGAGCTATGAAATCGCGGTGAATGAGACCATCATCATACCCAACCGACTGTACTGGCAGAATCAGACGTACCCGGGAAACATCCTGCAGTGCCTGCCCGTCACGTCCGATGACTCCTACGTTGCCGGGCAACTGCCGGCGTCGGGCAACGACGGCGCCGCTGCGACTAGCTGGCAGCCCGCAACCAATGAGACGGCCAGCATCCTCATCGACACGTCCAGCGTGGTTCCGCGTCGGGTCAAGGGATTCTACTTCGACTTTGGCACACGGCCCGCTGCCAACGCTACGGTGTGGCTGTACAACCAGACTGTAGAGGGCAGCAACAGCAGCAGCAGCGGTACGGTTACGGTCGTAGCTGTGGACGGGATCACGCCTAATGCGCCAACAGCAGGCAGCGGAGAGGTGGTGCCCGTCTCAGAGAACACAACTACCCTGGCGCTGACGGACGATCTGGTGATTTGGACAGGAGACTGGGTACGGCTCTTCATTGAAGGGTGTATCGATTGTGATGCTAGCGAAGGTGATATGGGGGCGACGCTGTCCGAGTTTGCGATTTACTAGAACTCTACTCTAATTGTCACATGGTTCTAATGCTATTCTGTAATTGGTAGTTTATAATCTTTTTCAAAGTCCAAAATAAATTGCAGAACACGTGCTTCCAACATGGTCGCCCACAATGCCAAGTTGGTTGACCCCAGGCAGCTTTCTGTTGGTCACCACGGGCATGTTACCCCATTATTTAAGGACAGGTGGCCGTGTATGAGGAAAGATACATCTGTAAGGCAAGGCAACATACTCCAAAATGGGTGGGAGAGGGAGTCAGTAATAGTACAAGTACTATTATAGAGTTTGGATGCTAGTGCATTCTCAACCCCTTTGGCTGGAGCTTTGCAAAGTATCCCTTAGGGTCATAAACCTCCTGAATATCCGATAGCTTCTGCAGATTTGCAGGAGAATATCCCTTGAATACGTCTTGATCAGCCGCAACGTAGTTGGGATACACGTACGGATGGTATAAGTCCATTTCCTTGCCCGCCTCTAAGATCCTGGACATGATCCTGTCAGTCACCCGTTTAATCCCTTCCAAACAATTTTCTGCTGTGCACGAAGACGCCATACTGATCACTGGAGAAGCTGTTAGTTCATATCAAAAGCTTACTAGATTAGTATTAATGAATGTGCCACTTACGCATTAATGGCCCATCCTCGACATCGAGCCCGAAGGCGTTGCCGCCAATCTCCAAAGCGAGCGCGATTTGGTCCCGGGTCAGCATTTGTACGTTGGAGCTCATCATAGCGCTAGTTAAGCAAGCCTTGGAAGTCTCTGTTTCAAAAATGAAAATGTCCCAAAATGTCGAAATGAGCTCTCTGTTGAGTTTGAATGTGGCCGTGCGCCAATAATGTCTAGATACTTAAAGTCAATACCAGTTGGAGATGCGGGTTACGGCATTACAACACCTACCGCTCTCCCCATGGAGTCAGATCAGAGATATGCTTGACAATCTTTGACATGGGTGAGACGCCAATCTTTGAATACATGCTAGGAAGCTTTGTGAAATTGGCCAATACAGTCGGGTTTGCGACAGGTTGATCATAAACATAGTAGGTGCCCGCAATAAATGCCCTCAGATAATAAGGCCAAGATAAAGATATGAAAGTATGGGCACCAGGATCCAAACTTTCAGCATTCGCCATATTTGTAAACGCGTCGATGATATCGTGAGTGTTTGTGGTGTGCTTGAGCTTTTCGGCGGCGCCAGTGACCCATCTTACAGCAGTATCTGTTGCTGAAGCCAGATCCCATCTGAACGGCTCTGACTCTGGCAATCCTAGAGCTGCCTTCCTGGAAGAAATATCACCCAAAATGTGTAGCGCATATCCACCCCAGACAGAGTCATGTTGATAAGCTTTCACATCGAAACGGGTCACTATACCGAAATTGCCATGGCCGCCGCGGAGTGCAAAGTAGAGGTCCCGATGGGAGCTCTGGTTTGCGCTAGCTAATGTACCGTTTGGCAAAACGACCTGAACGATACCAAGAAACCGAACAGTGTAAGTGCGGTACTCGGGTATCGAATTTCCGGAAAGAGACGGGGGGGACAACTTGCCTCAAAGTTTCGCACGTTGTCCATGGCCCAACCATGGCGACGAGATAGATACGACAGGCCACCTGTGCTGGCTTTAGTATACGTCGAGCTGGGGCCGAGTCGTTCAAGCAGGGGTCAAGATACCTCCGAGGATAAAACCGCCCACGCCCACATCAAAAGCTCTGCCTCCTACCACCAACAGGCCGTGCGGTTCCAAGTACTGGTACACATCTCCCCATCTTGCCCCTGGACCCAAGGATACAGTCTCTCTATCATCAGAGATGGTGATCTGGTTGAGATACCTCAGATCTACGACAATACCGTCATCTACGCTTGACGAGCCCTCTGTAGTGCTATGTCCGCCGCTTTTGATAGCAAAGGCGCACTGATTATCTCTGACCGATCGCACAGCGAGTGCTACGGCTTCGGGCGTCCGTGGCTGAACAGCGCACATGGGCACCGTCTCGCGGTGCTGGGCTGTGAAATACCACTCCTTGAAGTCTAGAGGAAGGTGTGGGTAGTGCGTAATTAAATCGGGCTCGTTGGAGGCTTGCAGTTGCTCGCACTGTAATAGATCGCGGTTACTGCTGGTGTTTACTGCGACCCAATTCTAGAACTCCTATTCTCTTGTGACTTACGGCTCGTTGGCAGTTCAGAATAGTCCTGTTTGCGACAGCGCCGCCGAGGGGCAGCTGGTTTGCCGCAAAGTAGTCATCGGCTTGGCAAGCCGCGAAGGGCAGCACCAGGAGTGCCAGCCAGGCTGCGCCACGCCAATCCAGAAACATTACTGCCTAGTTAACTTAGTGCAGAACCTTCGCAGGTATGAACAGATTGTATAGATGAGTGGCGGGTGCTGGGTATGGACTTCTTCGTGGTGTCACACCCTCTTGTCCATTTAGGGGACAGTGAGTATGCAGGTTTGTTCTTCAAGGTCACCTGTGTCAGACATTTAGAATTTTATCTCAACCATCGTTCCATCATATCAGGGGTGCAAGGGGTGCAAGGGGTGCAAGGGGTCCACTGCAACCGCATTAGGTAGGAACGGACACCTGCTGACTCAACCAATACGCTGCGAAAAACACCGCCAGTTTTAAATCGTACAAGTCTCCACTCCAGTACCATGGAGCAAGAATGGGGTTCAGGTCAACCGGTAGTATTGGCGTGGCTGCAGGTTTTCAGCTGGTGGTCGAAAGTAATTTCCCTGGGTAATTAGTTAAGGATCCTATGGGATTAAAGAGACCCAAAGAACACTAGAAAATACAGGGCGGCTATAGCAGGGGAAGTGGGCAACTGAAGCCAGAGCTGAGGCGTAAGCACTAAACATATTAGGCCCAGCTCGAGGAATCGGTCAAAAAGTCCCCATGCTGCGGCTTCATAGCAGCAAATCTGGACCATACCATTCGTTTACTACATTGTGGGGCGCCCGAGACGAGTACGTAGGCCGACGGGGCATGTGCGGTGTGTAAAGTTAATTACTGAGTTTTTATAGTACCATTTTCGAGCACGGCGAGCTATTTGCTTGAATTACTGCTGTCATTGATCGGTTACAGATATACTGTATTCGAAGTATTCCCGTTCTATATATTCATAACTCCCATAATGGAAGACAGATAGTATCAACTGGATCAAACGCCTATGGTAGCGTGTAGCCTCCGTCGATAATCAAATCCGCCCCTAGCATTTGAGATGTTAGCTCGGCACATGATCTGACATGATGGATAACAACTCACCAGTCATGTAGCTGCTAGCATCGCTCGCAAGATAGACATAACTACCCTTGAGCTCGGCAGCCTTACATAATCTCCGGCCAGGAATCATGGAGAACCACTGTCGCCTCCACTCTTCTGGGTGCACTGTGAGCACTAAAGGAGGCATCTCAGGTCAGCAAAGCAAAATCAAGCAAGAGGATTTCCCTGTCACAATGTTGTTTTCATAAAGTTCTTACTGTCGGTATCAATGAAGCCCTTCAATCATAGTCAGCAGGGGGACAGTCTCAAGTTTAGGCTACGCAGAAGGGTACTTAAAACCATGGAAAAGACTGACCGGAGAAACACTATTCACCCTAGCAAAGTTGACCCACTCCACCGAGAGGGACTTGGAAAGGTGTACAAGTGCCGCCTTGCTTGCGTTATATGCCGCCTGGGTCTGCGGGATGTTTACTAGGGTTGCTGAGACCGAAGCGGTGAAAATGATAGATGCGCGGTGCGGCTTGCTCTCGCCACCGTCCCTCCACTGCTTCTCAAATACCCTGGCGGCCGCCTGTGCCGTCCAGAAAGCACCGTTGACGTTGACATCAAACATCTCGCGAAATTTGTCCTCAGGGTAGTCCTGGGCAGGGATATGGTCTGCGATACCAGCATTGGCCACCACGACGTCTAAGCGGCCGCCGCCGAGCTCCTGTGTCACCTGGTTAACCACGGCCTCAATTTCGGCCCGTGACCGGACGTTGGCTTTATACGCCTTGACGGTACGGCTACCATTCGCTGCAGAGATATCTGCGGCGATCTTGTCCGCTTCCTCAGGCGGCGTGCTGGAATATGTGAAGGCAACTTGTGCTCCGGCCTCAACGAGACCTCGAACAACCTCGAGCCCGATTCCTCTGGAACCTCCCGTGACAAGCGCCGTTTTCCCTTCGAGACTGAAGTGCGACAGCACAGGAGTGTCTGGATTGGGATGCGGAGCTAGAACCATTTTGTATTGTAATGATATCACACTTGCGAGTTTAATGATTGGAGTGATCGTCTTCTTCGGGCACTAGAATGTTGCCGCAGAATTTCTAGAATCGCAGGAAAGAAGATCAGAGGTAACCAAAAGAAAAGAAATGCAGTTTGCCTCGAGCTACAGTGAGCAGGATTTGTTGAAGGAAATGATAGTTGGCAGCGACTCTGTTTCTTTGATCGTCTCGTGATTATGGCAGGTAGCGAATCCTGCAACGGACGGAATCAGGAGCCGGCGCCACAACTTACAGAAGATCATCGCGGAGGTTGACCCTTCCTCCCCCCAGAACTGCGACTGGGCTCTCCGCTTCTCCGCCTTGTGGGTCCAGGGTGACTGTCACCCCCTCTGCCTCTGTTGGCTTCCCCTCAATTTCTCCAACTTTTAGCAGTCCGATGGCATCATAATTTCCTTCGTTGTGTATTCCTTTCAGAGATGAAGATGGCTAACCCAACAATGCGTTCCTAGCTGCCCTGCCATGACCCGTACCTGTGAGGCTTATCATGTCGTGCTCTTTAGTCTATGGAGTGTGACCGCCATCTTACTCCACGTCGTGTTTGTATTGAAAGAGCTTCATATCCAAGTTGGTGATGGAAATTTGTAGTAATTGAGACTGTGGTATGCTTATTGAAAAGTGCAAAGATCGATAACGTGTCGATTATCTTCAGTTTCATTTTCAGGGGTTATTAGGTCAATCTACATTGTATATTGGACGCCAAAATTGAGCTCCCCAGCGAGCAAAAGTGTAATTAGATACAATCATATGTGATAGATAGACCTTGGAAATATGCATATCTTTTTCTTCAAATAAATCCGCTTTGAAATTATAATAGTTTAACTCTTCTTATTTACTAAACATTTCATCTTGTGCATTCCTTCTCTGTTTTATGGAACACCCGCAATCATAACCTTGAGTGTGTCTTCAGAGGCTTTCTTGACAACCTCAAACGCTTCGAGGGATTCCTCAAACTTGAATCTATGCGTGATAAGTGTTCGCGGGTTGACTTTGCCAGAAGCTACGAGCTGCACTGCGGCCGGATAACAGCCTGTCGTGTATCGGATGGAGCCTTTCACGTTAAGAGCCCGGATGCAAGCCGTGGTAATCGGGAACACAACATTCTAGGAATACACAGTTAGCATACATTGTGTAACGGCAGGGATGCCAATCAATGTCCCGCACCTCTTTACCCATTCCTGCTTGGACATATGTACCACCCTTCTTAGCTGCGAATACACCAGCCTGAATGCACGGCTCAGCGCCGGTGCACTCAAGCACAACATCAGCGCCTTCACCGAAGCCAAACTGCTCAATGATCTTCTCAGCAGTTGCACGCGAGGCCTCAACAGGATCTGCGGGCGGCTCAGCGTTGATTGTGGAACGTTCAGGAACAAACACACCGTCTGCGCCAAATTTGGAGGCGAACTCAGCGCGAGACTTGGAGATATCAACGCCAATAACCTTTGCGGCGCCGTATCCCTTGGCAACAGATTGGCACAGGGCGCCAATGGGCCCACAGCCGAAGACGAGGACGGTCTGGCCGGCGCGCAGGTCGGCTACCTTGCAGATCTGCACGGCAACGGCGACAGGCTCGACGAGGGCGCCGTCCTCGGCTGTCATGTGGTCGGGGACCGGGTAGCAGTAGTCGCTTGCGACGATGTAGTACTTTTGCAGGGTGCCATCCCATGGCGGGGTGGCGGCGAAGACGGTGTCGGCGCACAGGTTGTAGGCTCCGGATCGACAATAGTCGCAGCTATGCGCATGAAACCCCCGTGGTCAGCCATACCAACTTTAAATATGGAGGGGTTCGAAAAGAAGGTTAACTTACTGTCTGCACGGCACACCGGGCTCGATGGCTACTCGGTCACCAACCTTGACATTTTTCACCTTGCTGCCCACCTCTACGATAGTGCCGGCGCTCTCGTGTCCTAGGACAATGGGACTGTTCAAGATAAAGTCGCCAATACGGCCGCGCTGCCAGTAATGAACATCACTGCCGCAGATACCCGTCTGCTCAATGTGCACACGAACGTCGTAGTCATCGCGAAGCTTTGGCACCTCACGGTCCTCAAAGCTCACGTTTTTGATGGATTGGAGAACGAATGCGGGGTTCTATGAAAACATGAGTGGTCAGCTACAATCCCAGAATCATCGTCATAAGCAACGGCGGCTCACAATCTCGCCCATCTTGGGTTGTCACGTTTCTTTTGTCGCAAAGCTTGGTAGTAGCCGAAGCAGTGTACTGTGGTAATCGGACCCGTAGCGCTTGGTTGAGACGAAGTTAAATCACAAAGCACGATATAAAGAATCAATTATCAGCCCAAGAAGTTTACCGACGGGTTATCAAGTGATCATCTCTAACTTGGTCCCTCGTATGCAGTGTTATTACAAAGAGGAGAGACCTGCCCCAACTGGAGTCCATGGTCGCGGAGTTCAGTCGACCGAGGTGTTGATTGGCTAGGTTTTCTGGAACCCGCCCGGTCCGGCGTTTGGGGCCGTGTGGGACTTTCACAACCATAGGTACAGTGGATGAACGTGTATTTTGACTGCGAAGTACGAGGGTTGGAAAGCTGTAGAGGCGACAGTTGCTGTACAGTCTTTTATTTTATTTTCCCCCAAAGATTGATTGCCGTTGTCGCACTGAGTTCGCCATCATGGAATCAACCTATCAGAGTCTTGCCAGCGGAATTGTTGAACTCTGGGAGTCCAAATCTATGACAGGTCAACTACATCTGTCAACAACGAAGGCGGAGGCAATAGAAACAACAAGAAATCGTCGCGTTCGTATTGCACTGGCGGGCCCTCCCGGATCCGGCAAGACCACAATCGCTCACCAGGTTGTCAGAATTCTAAACAATCTGCCAACGCATCTCAAAGCGTCGGTTGTCTCCCTGGATGGTTTCCATTTGACACTAGCTGGGTTGAGGGCCTTAACCAATGCCAAAGAAGCGCTTGCTCGTCGAGGTGCACCATGGACATTGATCACAACCAGCTGTGAGTCTCGTTCACCATTTGAGCAGAAGCTTTTTGGAATGCGCCGTGGGAGTACCTACATTCGATCACGCTGTCAAAAACCCTGTCCCTGGAGGTTTGATAATCGACAAAGATGTTGAAGTGTGTATCATCGAAGGCAACTATGTTCTTAGCAATGGAGAGGATGGTGGAAACTCCTGGACTCCCATAGCGTCTCTTGTGGACGAGAGGTGGTTGGTACAGGTTGACGAAGACTTGGCGCGAAAGAGAATCGCAACGCGCCATTTGCTTGCAGGAATTGAAGCAACAATGGAGTTAGCGGTAGCGAGAACCGATTTCAATGATATCCCCAATGGACGATATGTGATGGAACATAGTCAAAATCGTTACGATGTTTTGATTACAAGTATTCAGGATCAGATATAAGGAGTTATTTTGTTAAGCATGGAAAACATAAGAACATATTTAATACTCTCAACGAACCTCAAATGAATAGAGTGGCTTCCTTTTTTCGCGTTGATTGTGAAAGCGGCATACCTAAGCAAGCGTTTAATCCACGCGGTTGTCTGCTGTAGGTGACTGCACTACTGAATATGGTTGCTACATAGTCAACAAACAAGCCACCGGAGACAAGCATGGCCCGGCTTTGTTCGAACCGCATTGCCATCCGATGTGTATTGCCTCTTGAAACTGTGGCCGGCAAACTACATTGTCACCCATTTTTCAGCGGTACAGATGATCACTTTCAATGGAGACGATCATTGTAAATATTCGGTAGGAGTTCATCATTATTATTGCTATTCCGTAGATGCTGCCATATATTAACATCCGCGCGGATCCCTGGTGATGTACCATCGGACAACTTTCAGCCCCAAATGCCTCGCATTAGCCACGGGAGCGGTTAATTTGTTCTTGGCTGTTATCAATCTCTTTCTCTAAGATATCCGAACTGAGACTAAGATCATGGACCGGCCGGGGTGGGTCAGCCTCTGGAGCGGGGCCTTCCTATTGTAATATGACGAGGGCCGCAGGCGCCCGGTTATCAGACGTAGACTATACTATAGGAATTATCCAACAGAAAAGAGGACGCTTCGGTTTTTTTTTTCTTTCTTTTTTTTTTTGGCTCGTAGCTTAAAAGTAGCCATAGCTTTGTGGCTTTCCGATCAATAGCTACCAAGATCGAGACGCCAAATTATTCACATTCATTCTGGTATTTATTATTCTACTACCAGCTAAGACATTGCACAAGTCGCCTGCATTCGGAGTAAAGCCAAATCCAACATGCCAGCAACTAGACAGTCTATTCGGGCCCCCAACCCCCCAGTTGAGGATAGTGTTTTCAAATCTTTCCGACTGGATCGTAGAACTGTTATTATTACTGGTGGCGCTGGCGGTATAGGATATGAGATTGCAAGAGGTCTAGCTGAGGCTGGCGCAAACGTAAGTTCGAACGCAATTTGTCTTTTGCTTGTAGGGGAGGTGGGTGAAGAATGATGGTTGAGAGCTAACCGTTACCATTCTGGTAGCTCGCGCTGTGGTACAACACATCCAACAAGGCCGACAAGCTCTCCGCAAAGATAACTAGCGACTTCAATGTACAGGTCAAAACATACAAGGTGGACGTAACCAAGTACTCCGAGGTCGAGGCGGCCGTGGCCGAAGCCGTGAAGGATTTTGGCCGACTCGACGTTATGATTGCCAATGCTGGCATCCCCTCCAAGGCAGGTGGGCTCGACGATCGAGTTGAGAATTGGGATAAGGTGCGTGCGGTCGACTTCGACGGTGCTTACTACTGCGCCCGTGCCGCCGGTCTGGTGTTCCGGGAGCAGGGCCACGGCGTGGCGATCCTGACGGCCTCAATGAGTGGGCATGCAGCGAACGTGCCACAGGAGCAAACCTGCTACAATGCTTGCAAGGCTGGTGTGGTATGTCTTTGGCCCTTGTTACCCTTCCAACCTGACATGTTTCTTTGTGTCTTGGTTCATTACTAACCAAATTTTGTTATTTCTCTGATTAATATAGATCCACCTGGCAAAGTCTTTGGCAGTGGAATGGGCGAAATGGGGAGGGCGCATCAATTCAGTTTCGCCCGGATACATTGACACGGAGATCTCAGGAGACTGCCCCTTTGACATGAAGGAGGAGTGGTTCAGCTTGACCCCCTTGAGGAGAGATGCTGACCCGCGTGAGCTCAAGGGCATCTATCTCTATCTTGCGAGTGATGCAAGTTCTTATACAACTGGAACAGACTTTGTTATTGACGGAGGTTACACAGCACGATAATGAGTCTTTTTAATAAATTAAAACTGTATGCAATTGTAGAATAGACCTTCAGTCTGATTATGAACTAAATTGAAAACTAATTGTTCTAAATGTTTAATCATGTACAATGTATAATTATTGACCTCCGCTAAGTTATGGCTGCCTTTTGTTCCGTGTAATTGCCATTATACTTGGTTGGGGACGAAACAGAAATGTTGGTGATAGATTACACCTTCCTTTACCAAACTAACAATCCAATGGCAACTTACAGGATACTCAGTTAGTAGGTATATGGTCATCGTTTGAAATGCTTAGAGTTGGTTCCAGTTGATTTCCGGTCGAGCTCTTGTACACCTTGCGGATGTGAAGCCCAGCAGCCCAAGTATTTCTGCTTATTGGCTAATGAAACGTCTTGTCATTGGGGTGACAATTTTCACTCATGAATCATGTAAGTTAGCGGCATTTAATTGCAGGACCAACATGAACCCAAGTGATGACGAAGTCATAAAGCAGGACAAGTTAGTGTTACCATCAGCCAAACTAGATCCTTAGTGCATGTTACCCCCGGCTTTTTTTATCCGTACTTGACCACCGCTCCTGCTGGCCCCATTTTGCCCGCTTCCCCCAGCCCCACTGGGCAATTCAGCGAGGGTGACTGTTGTCCGTCGATTACATCACATTAAAATACCCCACAGCAATGCATGGTACGAGCCTAACGTGAGCAGTGCAGTACCGTACCGGTGGACCCCATATTCCCCGAGGAGGAGCCATGCGATCCCATGATTTTGCGGGGAAAGAGGACCCATCAAGGGGGAATGAGTGGCATGACCGTTGCAAGTTACGACCCGGAGCAGGAGCAAGTCGGGTGTTCAGCGGTGCAGCCAAAACATTTGTGTATAGCTGTTAATACATGTATAAAGCATATGACCTTCATTGGAGTAGATCTGTGGCCTTGGGACGAAAGTCGCGATTCTATAGCTTCTCGAACTCCGATTCATACCTTCGCCGTTGATCTCGCACTTTCCAGTTGCTTACTGGCGTTTATCCTGTATTGAACCCCTTTCGTGTGTGTCGCCATGAAAGACGCCGACATTGTGGGTGCAGCCCTCGCTGAGGTGCTGCCGCAGACAGGGCGATACTGGTTTCAAGAGTCTCACTTACTCCGACTCAACCTGATTCTCCTGGTGCCGTTGCTTTCCTCCTCTGTTTCCGGGTATGATGGTACGTGCAGGATATTTACTGGACGATGATCGCTCTCATACATGTCTCGGCTAAACACTCGCGATACAGGATCATTGATGAACGGCTTACAGTCCCTCACCCAATGGAAGGACTTTTTCGGGAATCCAACCGGAGCGATGCTTGGACTAGTCAATGCTGCACAGTCTATCGGATCAGTGCTGGCAATTCCATTTATTGGTGAATTGTCCGACAGGTAAGTATCAATAAATAAATAAGGTATATTAAGTCATGACTGGTCAAATTTGTACTAATCTTCAGTTGCCCCCTGCATAGATTCGGCCGAAAGCCAGTTCTTCTTACCGGTATCCTCATAATCATCGCAGCCACGATCATTCAGTCTGCTTCTGTCGATTTTGCCATGTTCGTCGTTGCTCGACTAGGCGTGGGATTTGGAGGCATGTTTGTCACTCAACCGAGCCCGATGCTAATTGCGGAGCTGGCATACCCTACGCATAGAGGAAAATATACTTGCGCATTCTGGACCATGTACTACCTAGGTGTGTTTTCACTTATTGACAGATCTCGTGGCCTTTGGCAAACTAGAGAATCATCGTAACTAACCATTGCAACTGCAGGTGCCATCTTGGCTTCGTGGACAACGTACGGCACACAGACTTACGAGAACGACTGGTCGTGGAGAATCCCGTCAATTATACAAGCCGCACTCCCAATAGTCCAACTTTGTTTCATCTGGTGGCTTCCTGAGTCTCCTCGTTGGCTTGTGGCCCAGGGCCGAGCCGACGAGGCCGCAGAACTGCTGTGCCGATACCATTCCGGGGATTCCAACAGCGCAAGCAGCCAGGAGCGCAGCCCACTCGTTGCCCGGGAGATGTCTGAAATTGTGCAGAGTATCAGGGCTGAAGAAGAGGCAGAGACAACCGGCTGGGGCGCCCTCGTGGCTACGGCTGGCAATCGCAAGCGGCTCATCATCGTGGTCTGCGTCGGCGCATTCGCTCAGTGGAACGGTATCGGCATTGTATCCTACTACTTGACGCTGGTTCTCAACACCATAGGTATCACCTCGACGTACGACCAGACACTGATCAACGGGATCCTCCAAATCTTCAATTTTGGCGCGGCCCTGTCTGCCGCGTTCCTGGTGGATCGTCTCGGCCGCCGCACGCTATTCCTGTGGAGCAGCATTGGCATGCTGGCTTCATATATCGTCTGGACAGCATGCTCGGCTGTCAACTCCGACACCGGCTCTCGACCTGCCGGTATCGTCGTGGTTGTTTGCTTGTTCGTCTTTTACTTCCATTACGATATTGCGTGGACACCCTTACTTCTTGGCTACCCTACTGAAATCTTGCCATACTCGCTCCGGTCCAAAGGTATCGCAGTGGAGTTGTTCTCCATCTACGGTTCTCTGATTATCGCCGCGTTCTGTAACCCAATAGGCATCGACAACATCGGGTGGAAGTATTATATCGTCTTCTGCTGCTTGCTGGCCATTTTTCTACCCATAGTATACTTCTTCTTCCCTGAGACTAAGGGACGGTCACTAGAGGAGATCGCCATCATATTTGACGGTGAGGGTGTTCTCGATATGGCCGATGTGAAGGGTGCTGAGGGGGAGACGGTTGAGCATAGGGAACGGGCTGGCAAAGGCAGCATCTCACATAGTGAGTTGGTTTAATGGAATTGGCCACTGGGATTGAGCTAGCTATGTCCCAAAAAGAAATTAAACCCCCAGCTTAATTCCAATTAATTCATTACTTTGAAAAAACATTTTTCTCTTTAGGTTTCAATACTTTATATGTACCAGGAATGGTGATTGACAATACTCTACGATTATTAGAAAATTGAGATTTTGTGCATGGTTTGTTGTCTCATCCGAAACCGAGATGCTCTATGGCATACGAACATTCCAATGTATGGTAACTTTGTGGTATTAGTAGACTTTACACTCAGCTACTGTCCATGGATTCATCCTGCTGAGTGACTGCCCAGGTTCTAATGGATGCGAGGTGGGTCGGCAAATGCTACTAAGCACCGGTTGTCGCAGCGTTGGCCGGCAGGCCGGGAATAGACAGACGGGTTTTCGTCGTACCACTGGCCGCTGAGCGTCCGTTGGCATCCTGATTATGTGGGGTTCTTGACGTCAGCGGGAACAAGATATTCCCGCCCTGCCAAATAGGCAACAGACAAGACGATCCAACTTAACCTAGTTGTCCCCAATACGAGAAGCTTTTAGCAGTCATGCCAGTGCTATTGGGCTTCCTACCGCTACCCCGTAGTGTGATTTAATTTCGTTTCTAGGCTGTCCAACCTTTCAAGCAGAAGTCGCAGATATGGGTTCACGAGCCATAATGACCCAAAGATTAATTCCTGTAGACCAGCATGACACGCTCCTTCAACCACGTCCCCCTTGGTTATCGTTTTGTCGTGCCACATTATGTACAGACGCATGGGCATTACAGGAATGTCGATCTTCTCTGCTCCTGGACTCTGTATATTACCAGCTGGCAGGAGACAATCGAATTGATCCGATGTGGGCACTTGGGTACCAAGCCTACATAGTAGTGGCAGTAAGTGAAGATTGCCAGCCGGGAGATGCATATACCAGGGGTCGTCAGCGTGTGGATGCCCCAGTCAGAACTGGTTGCCCCCATCTTCGTAGAGGCTTGACTAACTTATTAGCTGATAAGTGGATCACCAGATTTCCCCACTCCCCGTTGGGGGTCAGGGTTGAGTGCGGGGAGCTGCGCTTGGTGTTTGTTATTCGGCCAACACGAGGCTTGGATGAGGGACTAACTCGGTAGATGCTGTCCGATGAGGAACATCGCGTTTCCGCAATAGTGGCGAGTACGGCTGTCAAATCGGTGTAAGTTTTTTACAGCTTGTGGTTTTTATGTGGATGGATGCGATTCTCTAGAAATGTCGGCATCGGGATCCTTGGATCCCGCCTTGGATCTTATGTTGGGTGCTGCGGAGCAGAGCTGCAAGGGTAAGCACTCGAATCCGGCATACGAGTGCGTTGAGCTAACCATGGGCGATCAATCTTGTGGGCAGAATGCCGCAGGAGGAAAGCTCGTTGCGATCGGGCCATACCAATCTGCTCTCTTTGCATCAAATATACCCGGCACTGTCTGTATGAGAAGCACTCGCGAACACCACTTACCCGCAGGTGAGCTTCTCTCACGGCCCGTAGACCGGACTTCACGTGCTATCGTCTGACCTCATTCTCCCAGGCACCTTACAGAGGTAGAGGCTCGTCTCGAAAAGGCGGAGGCTCTCATTAGGAGACTGCGCCGCGAAAACGGTAACTCCGCGGCCATCGGTCATGAAACCCAAGTTAGCGGTACACCATATGAGAAAGGAGGCCCATTGGAGTGTTTAAATGGTGTGAATTTAGAGCAGCCACCTCCGCGCTCTTCTGCTTCGGTACAATCAGAAACATTGCCTCTCGGCACCCTGTCGGACGAAGCTGTGCAATATTCCAGTGCCATCCAACAGTCTGTGCCTTCACCATCAGGCCCCGTTTTATCGCCACAAATCCCGCAGAGGGTTACATTAGCACATGTTACTGCCTCGACTGAAACTAAACCTGGAGATGGTCTAGTCGAAACTCCGCCCCGTGATGATTTTGAATGGGATGAACTGGATACTCTACAGCAGCATTATCCAGCAGAGATCTCTTCCTATGCAGATTTGGAATCCGGTGTAGACGGTCAGCTTAAGGATGGCATGGCTTCACTAGCTGTAGATGAGAAAGACGGCGGGTATCTCGGTGTTGCATCTGGCGCCGCCCTTTTGCGAATTATGGAACCTAATAGCAGAATGAGGAGGTTCTCTAGCAGTTCCAACTACCACCGGATACATCACCTACCTTTACCTCTGCAACCCGATCCCAATCGACATATCGTGGACACCATGATTGATGCTTACTTTGCCACGTACCATATCAGCTATCCTATCATCCATGAGCCCACATTTCGTGCCCAGTACTCGGAGGTGATCCCCCAGCCACACGGGAGAAGCTGGCCGATTCTTGCTTACATAGTGGCTGCTATTGGCGTATACAGTTCATCGTTCACAGATAGTGACCTGGACCTGCAACTTTTTGCTCAAGCACGAGCCTTGCTGTCGTTTGATTTCCTCGAGATGGGCAATAGTACACTGGTTCAGGCTCTCACACTGATTTCTAATTATCAGCAGAAGAGAGACAAGCCCAACTCTGGATGGAACTACCTCGGACTGGCAGTGCGGATGGCCACCGGTCTCGGATTTCATAAGGAGTTTCCGGGGTGGAATATATCACCGCTGAAGATGGAGATACGACGTCGAATTTGGTGGTCGCTCTGCGTCTTTGATGTAGGGGCTACCATAACGTTCAGTCGGCCAATACTGTGGCCATACAAAGGTGTCGAGGTGTCTTTGCCTATGAACGTAACGGATCGGGTAAGATATGTCCTCTGATTTCCCGTTAGACCGTTTGAAACGGGGGATGGATGATGTTTGGAAATCGTTACCACGTTAGGTACCGGCTGCTGACGTATCTTAACAATACAGGAACTCACAGCTAACTCAAGGAGTTACCCTTCTGAGAAATTCGAAGTGACACCTTACACTGCGGTCAGCACACAAGCTCGATTCCATTTATCAACTAACGATATATACTCACGCGTCATTTCGAAGCCGCTTCCCGCCGCTGATGAGCTTCTCCGGCTGGATCGAGATCTGCTAACGTCGTGGCAGGACAGCTTGCCTGCATACTTCAATGAAACCAGCCAAGTACCACCAAAATATGCGTTTTCGCACGCCGTCATGAGATGGCGCTGCCGCAATCTTCGCATTATCATGTATCGGCCATTCGTGATACGTAGGGCACTTAACGTCCGCGAAGGTGTGAACGAGGATTCAGAGGCCAATCTGAGGGCATATAAAACATGCCTTGATGAAGCAGAATCTACAATCAAGTTGATCAGTGAGTACTGGTCGAATAATGAGCATAATCGCTTGGCCGCTTGGTACGCCCTGTAAGCAGTACCTCTCCATACTTACTATGAAGTTTCTCTTCATTTCCACCTTTGCATAGCATGGCGCATCGTTTATGTCTCGTGCCGCCAACTAAATTTAACTTCTTTCTTTTGTTAGGTACTTTCTTTTCCAGGCAGCTCTCATTCCTTGCATCTGCTTGCGTAACGGCCCGTTCGAGCCCGGTGCCTCAGCATGGGCCGACCAGATCAATACCACACTCGGAACCATCGAAGCTCTCGGTGCAGCTAATAGTAGTGCTGCAAGATGCCACCAGGTAATCACAGATCTCTGCGGCCAGTATTTAAGAAAATTCCAGCTATCTCTCAATCCATCTCGACCCGCTCCAGCCGTACGCCCCGATGCAGCAGTGTCGATCGCAAAGACTACTCAAGCACAGGGTAGCGGAAATGATCAAGCACAAGAGTTTGACAACTTCGATACCCCACTAGAGTATAGTTCTACAACAGGCCCGTCAACAGCCCATTTAGGACCCATCGCTGAAAGCCCCCAAACACAATTGGGTAATGTGTTTCCCATGATGTGGCCAAACGTTAACGCGCTGGAGGTTGCGGACGAGGTCATGGGCGATGATGCATGGATTCAGTTCCTCACTAGTGGCATGTAAGGTTTGCCAGTATTTATAAAAGGGAAGTGTCAACGCTACGGTATTGAAGAGCTTCATTCCGAGGCTGGGAGGCGGAACTTGGCTCTCACAATGTAAATTTTTCCATACAGTGAGTGCCGTGAACTCATTCGTATTCTTTCATAGTTTACCCAATAGAATACTTACGGTAGATGTGGATAATTTGGGCTTAATGTGATGTTCCAGGGCATCCCCCTTGTCGACCGGCTGGTGCCCAGTTTTTTTATACGAAGGCTGCATCAACCGGATTTACACCGAATCCTTCGCGTTACCAACAACACTAGCAACCCGCTCAATGTGGTAGCTTCTCTGTAGATTGACAAGGATTTGATTGCGTGTCGGAGACTTTTGATCTCGGAGACATTCCACGCTCCCCGCTATCAACGCAGCATACTATGACTTGCTTGGTCTATTGCTGAGGTCGGCTCAACCTTCACACAAATTGGATGACTAGTATAAAGTGTAGCCACATCTCGTGTCGTCCCGTCATGACAGACAATCAGGTCAGTTGAAGTAGTCAGCACTCACAAGCACAAGAAGAATATAACCGAGATAGGGAATTACATCATATCTAATGGCGGACGGCCAGTCAGATCCCGAGTACCTTCTCGTGCGAACCGAGCATGAGCTCGATAGACTTCGAAAGCAGCACCGGTGGCTTCAGCTCTGCAATGGTGGGAAAATAGTGTTTGCACCAGTTGATTTGAAGAAGCAGGGTCTCAAAGTACTGGACGTTGGGTGTGCAGATGGTTCGTACGTCCTCACAACTGAGTTGTGAGAGCGTCATGCTAACCACGGTCTACAGGAACCCTGCTTCGTGACTTGCAGGAGCAAGTGTCGCCATCCGCGTACCTGGTGGGCACCGATTTTATGCCATCCTTTGTGCAAGCTGCAAAAGCTCTTAGCCCCAATGCCGCCAACCTGGAATATCGAGTCCACGATCTCTCTGAGCCTTTCCCGCCGGACCTAATATCCACTTTTGATCTCACTCACGTGCGCCTTGTGCTGCCGGGTGTAGGTCGCGTCGGTCTTGAAGCGACAGTAAGAAACCTCCTCGATACAGTGGCGCCAGGCGGGTGGCTCCAAGTGCAGGAGATGCATCTACAGCCCGAGACGGCCGAAACACAGTCCATGAAAGATATCCTTTCTCTTTTCGGTGCGCTTTTTAAGTTGGCTGGGCTGCCAGAAAACTTCTCATCGAAGCTGCAAGGGATATTCCAAGATGTCGGTTTAGAAGACGTTACAGTACAGAAGATTGCGGCACCCTTGGGCAAGAAGTTAGGACTTGATATGGAAGGCACTAAAATGTGCCTGGAGCCATTCGAAGTGACTATCCCGTCCCTGATAGTGGCAAATCAAGGCAAGGCAAAACCATCGTCATCTCTACCCACATCAGAGAATCAAAGGATGCAGGCTAACAGAAGGGGCAATCTAGGATCCGAACTCCCCAAATCAACTACCGACAACTTGAAGGAGAGATTTCACACCGAAATGCTGGAGACAGGAGGCACTTTCTATAATTTAGTAGTCAGTGGTCGCAAGAAGGGAACTGATAATTCGCATAGAGGTAAATAGGGCGGCCATTTACAAAGATCTGTGTTGTAGTAAATAGCAAATGCAAAACCCTCTCCTGGAGCAAGCACGTGGCACAGTCGTTGCCTTGACTTATATCGGGAAACAAGTAGCAATGGGCAACCTGCGGTATTCGTAGATAGTTGAGAAAGCTTCAGTGAAAACTTTGGTCATGACTCACCCACCAAGGATGGAAATTGATGCAAAATCAACCGACACAATGGATGTATGCCATACGTATCTGCAGTAGACCAAGAACGCCCAAGGTGATACAAGAACTAGGAGGTCAGAGTGTACGAAATAAACGGAACCCCTCACCTATCCAGATTGCTGCTGATAGCAAATCGATCCTACTGGTACCTTGGTCTTGCTAGGTCACAAAGTAAGCTTGTTTGGAAATATGAGGGCAGGTATGCATGGTTGAAGAAGGTGGCAGTAATACCATGTCATTGCGGTATTGGATCTGTCTTCAGCAAAAGCCGCTGTGAGGATGCCAATGGCAAGGAGCACAAATTATTGTGAAACTAATTTACATATAAATAGAGCTCTCCGCCCACCTTTACTTCTTCAAACTTATCAACCACTGAGTGACAGGAGAAGTGTATGCCAGGCACCAATTATTGTTCACTTTGCTCCACGACCGGACCGTGCGCAGGGCCCAGTTAGTCTACGTGCTTCGCGGGTAAGACCCAATTAGGCAACTTTTATCAAGATGGCTTTCCGGTGGATCACCATTACTCAGTCTACATGAGCAAATTTATTTAAACTGTTGAGACAATTGCAGCCGGTACAACCTCTACAAACACCGATCCGAGCATCCGTCTCGGGCCATGGGAATACTTAGATCCCCGAATGCTCAAGCACGCATGATACTGTACTGCCCCAGACACCCTTATTTCTCCTTTTAAGTTGACTAGGTGCGCTTTGTAATGTAATTACACTAGTGTGAACTAAACGTGCATACTCTCTTGATCTGAAAAATCAGCCTAGATGGCTCCATCAAGCATAGCTAATAGCTCGCTATCCCTGGCTCCGAGGAAAGTTCTAGTTAGAGCACTGGCCTAGTCACCCAGGTCTGCCCCCTGTCATGCACGGATTCTGCTCATAAGTTAACCACAAACCCACGTTGCATCGGCTAGCCAGATTTTGATTCGAAACCAATCCATACAGCCTCCTTCTATGACGAGCTAGCACGGGTGTGGTGATACAAAGGAGGAGGACCAAACAAAATGTCTAATTGGGAGGATTGGTAAGCTGCAAGGGAGATGGCGATGGAGTCGCGCCCTGAATAAGCACACTGTTCACGACCCACGCCAAAGCAAACAGTCATTTTGGGTGGATTATAGGTGTCCCCTCCAATGCTCCGTTCGTTTTCAAGGACGTACCAAGTTAGACAAAGCCACTCTGGTTTGACTTTTCACATACATAGGATTAGGATTATCACTTGTCGCTCTCGCAGCTGCCTGCCATACGATGGACCTTATCAGAGATGCGCCCTTGGGACAACTCATTCGGTATGTATCTGGCAATAGATTACTGCGATACCCCGAAGAGCTTGATTCATTTCGACTCCCTCCATGCTACGGCTTTCATCGTCCGCGCCACGACTTAGAGGAATGCACTGCACCAATTCCGGCCCCTAGCAACGCACATGCTGATGGTATCAACATCTCAAACCACACATCCACTGATGAGAAACTACCTGACGGATTTCACGATGTGCCTGAAAAGGACGAAGTCGATCCCAAAAGTCTAGAGCAGCGTCGCAGGGTCAGTAGTGTAGAGCACTCAAGCGAAGAATCCCTTCAGTCAACCGATACCAGCACAACAGACGAAGATTCAGAGCCACCAGTTCGTGTGGACACAATTTCTGCTTTGCGGAGGTCAAGCACAAGAGCAGATCTAGAAAAACAATTCAGCAATGCCATCCGAGCAGAGCACGAACCAGGGCGGCTTGTTGATGCCTGCATGTTAGGCTGCGGTACCACAGTGGTGACTTGGTACAGTACTGATGACCCAGAGAATCCGCAGAACTGGTCGTTTCGTAAAAAGTTCTTTGTATCAGCCATCATTTAGTAAGCGCTTTTTCTCTGCTGTTTTTTTTTTTATTTTCACAAATAGCATTGTCTAATAACCCTCCTAAGTCTGTACACCTTCACCTTTTACATGGGATCTGCGATATACGCACCCAGTGAGACTGGTGTGATGGAAGAGTTCCATGTAGACAGCCAAGTCGCCTCACTAGGATTGTCACTATACGTCCTGGCTTATGGCATTGGCCCGCTCCTATTCTCGCCGCTGAGCGAGGTCCCCGCGATTGGCCGCAATCCCACTTACATATTCAGCTTCGCCGTATTCGTTATACTGCTGATCCCCACAGCGTTAGTGCAGAATGTGGCCGGTTTGATGGTTCTCCGTTTCTTAGCTGGCTTTTTCGGCAGTCCCTGTTTGGCAACTGCGGGTGCCACTCTAGGTGATATGGTCTCCGTGATCAAGCTGCCCTACCTCTTGTCGCTCTGGGCGCTTTGTGCAACCGCTGGACCGGCTCTGGGCCCTCTGATATCCGGTTTCAGCGTCGCTGCCATGAACTGGCGGTGGTCTATCTGGGAGCTCCTATGGTTGGCAGGGCCAGTATGGGTACTGATGTTCCTGCTGCTGCCCGAGACATCGGCACCCACGATCCTCCTAAGGCGGGCGCAGAGGCTGCGCAAGGTTACTGGGAACGAGAAGCTCAAGTCGGAAGGAGAGATGAAGCAAGCCGATCTCACTTTCAATGACATAGTGATAGAGGCCCTATGGAGACCGATCCAGACAATACTGCTAGATCCGTCGATCGCATATTGTGCAGGCTTCATCGCGCTGATCTACGCCATTTTTTACTCCTTTTTTGAGGCATTCCCCATCGTATATATTGACTACTTTCATTTCAACTTGGGCGAGATGGGTGTGTCCTTTCTGTCCATCATTGTTGGCGCCATTATTGGTGTGGCCTTTTACTGGTCCTACATTCACTGGGTTCTTGAACCAGACATCCGCGAGAACGGTATTGGGGAGCCTGAGAAGAGGCTCGTACCCGCCTTATACACCTGCTTTTTCCTGCCTGTGGGGCTTTTTATATTTGGTCAGTCAAACCTTTGAACTCAAGTCCGCCGCCAGTCTGCGCAGTCGTACAATCGCAGGGGTAGTTCTTGACTAATTTGGAATTTATAGCCTGGACCTCCAACCCTTCACTTCACTGGATAGGTCCAACCATAGGTATCTCCTTGTTTACCATTGGTATTTTCGTCGTCCTTCAATGTGTATTTCTATATCTCCCCTTAACTTACCCTCTTTATGCTGCCTCTCTGTTCGCCGGCAACGATTTCGTGCGGGCTACTCTCGCTGCAGGGACTATTCACTTCTCTCGACCGCTATATGCAAACCTTGGGGTTGGGCCAGGTGTTAGTCTCCTAGCGGGATTAACGTGTGTTTGCATTGTTGGGCTCTTCGTGCTGTGGCACTTTGGGGCTTTCTTACGATCAAGAAGCCGCTTTGCTGCTAAATGAGGCCCAACAAGGTCGAGTATTTCAGCAACCAAGCAACAATAGTGCAGCCCTTCCGTAGGGAAATAGCCTTCCGACACCACTGGATGTGGATACGTTTATGCTAAAAGTATCACTCGTATTTGTGTTTGCCATGTGTTGTCTAGTTCGCAGTGGACGTTCGTCAATGGCATTGTGGGATCACTAGAAAGAGACGCAAGTGTTGTGGAGCAGCATTACTCTAGGCGATGAGCTCTGCGGTTAGCATTGAATATTGCATGTAAAATAGTTCTTCATGACGACAAACGGAATAGAAGCCACAATTACTACTCCTGTCTCGGGATGCTTTCGTTAGACGATGGATATATAGACTAAGTATGCTAGTAGCACCACAGATCGTAGCTTGTTGCCATGAATGCTATCCAATACAACCCAAGTGCAACCATCCGTCAACTCATTCGTTTATTAATGTCGGTGTACCCATGAGGTAAATAACAAACCCGGAGATTGCACCAACGCATGCTATCCATATACCTCAATATCGCCGCGAAATGTCGAGGCTCCTATCGGAGAGCCTCCATTCTCCTCCGCCACCCAGGCGAATCATGCGCAGGACAACTATGCGTGCACTAAATCCGTTACTTCTCTTGCTTGGTAATCATTCCAGACTCGGGATCACCGCAAGAGTACGCAAAGGGGCGTCGATATTGCAACAGACGTCGATTGCCGGATGCTTATGCAGCTTTGAATGGGGCAGCTCCGCCGTCAGATTAACACGTGATCCGCCAAGTGCACACAATTCACACCGGGATAATTGCTACTTTTGCGCGCCGCCCAGTGGATCTTACACTTGGCACACATCTTACACCTGCACAGGCTGGTAAAAGCCGTAGGTCTATGTTGCACAAAGACCAAAGAATTCCGTCATGTTTATTAATCCGTGGTTTGTCAGGGCGACTATGCCAATTCAGGAAGGGTCCCCTCTTCCGCTCAGTATACGCCAACATCCATGGAAACAACTCGCGAAGAACCGCCGCACGCGGCAGTTTGCCCCCCTGCCGAGTATGGGCTCTGAATAAGGCCGTCAGGCAACATTGTCTGTTCGGATGGATATAAAGTGCAAAGCCCTCACGCATCAAGACACTAAATAGTCTGAGCACTGCACCGTATTTCGAGACAAATCCTTTCTCCCTCTCATCTGCGCCTCAACCAGTTTCAACTTACACTTCATTATGGCGCCTCTCGATGAAAAATTGACTCCTGAGACGCTCTCCCTAGCAGGTAAGGTGGCCGTTATTACTGGCGCCGGACGAGAGCCTGCAATCGGCTCTGGGATTGCCACGACATTGGCTCGTAACGGTGCTTCCATTGTCCTGAACTACATGAGCGATTCCACCGGTGCTAAAGCTGAGAGTCTGGCGGCCAAGCTGCATTCCGCGTACAATGTTCACGTTGTTGCTATCCAGCAAGACATATCATTGCCCGCAGGCAGCGAAGCTCTTGTCCAGAAGTCGTTAAGTCTGCTCAAGACCGACCACATTGATATACTAGGTGTGTAGAAAGAAGTCTAGGAGGGAAGTGCAAGGTGTTAACATGTTCGCACGAAGTCAACAATGCCGCATTCGGAGTTGCCGGTTCTACCCTCGACACAAGTATCGAAGATATCCAAAAACACTTCAACGTTAACGTTCTCGGCCCAATTTACCTCGCCCGGGCCGTTGTACCCCATATGCCTCAGGGCGGGCGCATTATTAACATCAGTAGCGTCTACTCCAAGATGGGCAACTCAAATGTGCCATTCTACTCGGCTTCCAAAGCAGCGCAAGATTCGTTGACGTATATCTGGGCAAAGGAGGTGAGAAGACACCTACTCTGATCTATCGTCTCCCTGAGTGCTTCAACGTGTATTGAAAGAAAAAGTAGCTTACATCAATCTATCTAGTTCGGTCGCAGCCGCGGTATCACGGTTAACACTGTATCCCCAGGTCCTGTAGTGACGGATCTAATGACGAAGTATGCAGACGAGAATCCACAAGGTTGGAAGGCCATTCAAGATCTAGTCGATGTGACAAGGGCGGCAGATCGGGTAGGTGAAATTAATGACATTGCCGATGCTGTGTTACTACTGGTCCAGGAGAAAAGCCGCTGGATCACCGGGCAGTACATCTCAGTGAGCGGCGGTATTACGGGGGGCTGAAAAATTCAAAGAGGTGTTGAAGAAAATGTAATCAGGAGTTCTAAATAACATTCGAGCCAATGTATTAATGCTTAGGGACACTTGATGCTTTGAGGACTTCCCGTTAAATCATAAATGCACCGGGCAAAGTCTTTTTTTTAAGTTGTTTCTACTTGCAACTTTACAGCTTTTCTCAGCTTTATTACTCAACATGGTTCAGCAACTCGTTCCTTTAGGCATTAGCCTTGGCAAATATAAGCACAGCAATTACCACCCCGAAACTTCCCAACTGTGTTGGTTAGCCTTCCCACGATCCCTGCTTAAAATTCTATACACCAAGAGACGTGGGCTTGCTTGTTAATCATGCAAGATTGAACCATTGCATGTCCAGCTCAGGGTGGACCGGCACGGTGTGCCCTACCCCAACAGCAGAGTACCCAATGAGCCTAGTACCGTCACCGTAAATCATCTTGGTATACTTCGCCTGCGGTGAGTTGGTAGCGTTACTCGTCCACTCCACGTCGAGCAGCGTTGACCACTCAGCGAGCTCCTGGAGGAGATTCTCGTAGAAGACGAGGTTGTCAGCGGTGCCGTGCCACACCTGCATGCGCGGGTAGGTGCCGTTGTAACCGGGCCACATACCGTGCACCTGCACAGCCCACTCGGCACCCGTCTTCCTCACGTCTCCATTGGCGCACGTATGATTTGAATCGAATGGCGAGTTGCCTGGGGACCCAGCAAAACAACCCGCCGCCACACCCGAGTAGCATGAACCTGCCTGAAACACGTTTGGATAGACAGCCATCATGATGTTGGTCATCATGCAGCCAGACGACGAGCCTGTTATGTAGATCTTGCCCTTGTCGACATTGTATTGCTTAATCAAATAGGCGGCCATCTCTGCGAGGCCCGCGCTCTGGCTGCCGCCATCGTGGGTCAGGCTCTTCGTCGATGACACATCCCAGCAATTGCTGTCGTTATAGCTGGTAGGGTACACGACAAGGAAGCCCTGTTCTTCTGCCCAAGTGCTGTAGTTTGCCTGAGCATAGTATTGTTCGCCAGTTGCCATGCATCCGTGAAGCTAGAGCAGCTTGGCGTGGTTAGAAAAGAAGTCACTGGTTTGGGAAGTGCTTTCTTCAATTTGTGCAATATACGTACGGCAAAAACCGCAGCTGGGCTTGTCGCAAGCTTCTCTGGGAGGTAGACTTGCATCTCAATGCGAACCTGGGTCGCATAGGGGCTCCATCCGGTAATAGTTGTCAAACGGCTCAGGCAGTCGGCTACCGGTAGCAACCCCAGCAGACCATAAAGGATAATGAGTAGTTTCATCTTTGACTTGGAGTTGTAGATACACAGACTGAAACGTCACATACATCCGGACTCGACAATAATCATGAAATTTCTCCACCTCATAGTGACCCCATTTAAAGGAAATGAGACCGTGACTGGAGGCTTCTGCCGGGCTTGATGCCAACGGTGGATCGAACGCCATATTTGGCAGGTCCCTGCTTGTTTCGAGACTTGTAGCCACAGGTTGTTTGAAGGCTGCGCCTCTGCTGCATCCCGGATAACGATATTGCCTGTCACACTTATTCCCAAAGTGGTAAGTGGTATGTTACGGTTTTTTCTTTTGGAATAATTTCAACACCACATGAAGTTGGCTTCAAATCAACGCAGTGTCTTCCTCTAATCTTTATTCTCATTGACAACGACGCTTCTGTGTTCCTTACCAGGTATGAATGGGCACTATTGTAAGGGTTGGAGTCTACTTAGTTGACGCAGAACGGCATGATTCGACCATGGCCCAATCGCCATTCTATTTCTAGTCTTTGTGCCTCGCCACCAACTCAATCGAGTTATTCTTATTGCTTTCCCACTCAAGTATTCATATATCAGATACTCAGAAACCGTGCACCGATTCATGTTATCTCTATCTTTGTAGACTTGTGGTGGAACCTGGCTGATTTACGGCTTGAAAATGACCTTTTGGACCGCCATCTTATCAAAAAGCTGGTAGCCATTTGGTGCATCGGCAAGGGGCATCACATTTTCGTACATAAAACTGTAGCGGTAATTAGAGTCTGAAGGCAAGTCAATGAGGCAGAAAGTCAAAAGGAGGTTACCTGAAAAGATTCTCCTTCTGCTCAAGCAAGGCGAGAGCTTCGGGGAATATGCTACGGACAGGGCATCTGCCCATCTGTAGACGTACGTTTTTGCTGCAACACCATATTAGCATTACTGTTACGACCTTGGCGAGACAAGCCGTGGCTAAACAACGTAAGGATTAAGAGTACTTACTCGTAGCCTTCACTGCCTGACCATGGAAGCTAGTAGATGTGAGCAGCTAGTCAAACACAAGGTATAAGAATCAATATCGACAACATACATCGGAATTGTGGACCCCGACGCTGCTAATGACACCAAAGGGGCGAACTAAATCATAAGCAGTACGAAGTGCTGGGGCTAGCCCGACGACCTCAACGACCATATCAGCTCCACGGCCTTCCGTAACCTCGTGGATACGGGCCTGCATAGCAGCCTTATCCATAGTTGCGAAGTTCAAGGCCTCAGCTCCCAGCTTCTTCGCCTGCTCTAATCGACTCGGCACACTATCGACGGCGAAAAGGTGGCGTGGTTGCTGGGCGGCGGCAGACACGATGGCACACAACCCGACGGGGCCGCAGCCGACCACGACAATTGTGGATTCACGAATATTCAGTCCAGGGGACATGTTTATGGCGCTCTTTACGCCATAAAATCCCGTGGGGAAGATATCTCCCATGAGGATAAGAGCCTGGTCTGAAATGGTGCTGGGAGCTTTGACTACTGTGCCATCAGCCAGCGGAATGCGGACATATTCTGCTTGACCACCGTCGAGACGCTCAGAGCCAAAGAGCTGATTCTTGGTACACCGTGAGGAACACGCATTGCTGCAGTAGTAGCAGTCACCGCTATTACACGAGACAATTTAGCCATTTATGCTAATGGAGACCTATGATGCTGGCGGGAAGCAGGGATCGAGAACCTACCACGATGTTGTGAAGGGCGTCACGACTTTATCGCCAAGTTGCACGGTCTTGACTGCCGAGCCTGCAGCAACGACGATGCCGGTGAATTCATGACCCATTATGAAACCGCTACCAGATGGCTCCAGTCCTCGGTAGGAATGCAGCTCGCTAGCATCAGAAGGTATCAGCAATCAGAGCTGATGGGCAAGGTTGTTCACGTGAAACGTACGATCCACACAGGGCTGTCATTTGCACTTTGACGATGATGTCTTGCTCATGTTGCACTAGCTTTGTTAGTGCCTGTATATGCGGGATGGCAGCAACATAGCTGGATGCGGGAGGCTCACGCTGCGGTACCGGTCGGTCTTGCACCGAGACCTTGCGGGGCCCCTCGAAAACCACGGCCTTCATCACTGTTGGTAACTCGGCCATGTTGTCATTAGCGGGCTACGAGACTGTTGCTATTTTCAACCTAAAACGTAAAGTGCACACTGGTCGCTGAGGGCAAGCAAGAGGAGGTTGTAGAGTTGACACGTAATTGTTAGTTTGCACACAACGATCGAGGCCTTTTTTTGTTTTTGGGTTTTTCAAACGTGGAGCCGCCCCGGTGATCGGAGTTTGGCGACGGTGCTTCTCATTAGCTAATATCGTCAAAACTGTACCCTGAGTGGGATACCAGCCGCAAAATTCCTGCCAGCCAGTTCAAATGATGCTAAACCTAGATGCATGATTCACGTGAGTTTTCAGATAGTCATTGTGTTTAGATATAATGATTTCAAGACCTGAGAGATGAAAATATCCAACTCGCAGTTGCCTATCGCAACCCTGCTGCTCCGTCACTGGACTATTCTACCGAGTGAATGCATGCGCACTATTTCTGGATAGATATGATTTGATCGGCATGACATGGATTGCGCGGATTCGCCCCAATTCACAAGTCAAGAAGCCACACCGTTTCTGACGTTATTATGCGTTGACTAAGTACTACCTTCAAACATGTGTAAAAACAAGCCAACAACAGCGCACAGATGGGGGAAGCCCGGATATGGTGACAGGTCTGGCGGGATGGAGCGCGCCAGGTAGACCTATGGTACGCTCCGCAGCCCTGGCAGCCTCGTCGGCTGTTACGCTTTATGGATAATGTTTTGTTTTGGGCGCTTAACACGGGATACATGGGTTGCAGCTGATCGTCAATCCCGCCGCGCTGCCATGTTTTAGTCAAGGCTGTAGGTCAAATAAAATAGAGAAAAAAAAATTCAAAAGTTTCAGTGGGCAAAATTGCGGTTTTTTATCCCGATCAAAAGACCGACCAATCTTGTCTAATACTCTTCGCGTTATAGCTCAGTTAATTACATGTCTAGATGCACTTATCCAATCGTGCGATGCTCCCTATAGGATGTATCGGAAGTCCCTATTCTTGAAGTCCGTCTCATCTACCTCAAGAAGTGCCTCGTCCGTGGCCAAATCAACATCACGGCTCTCTTCGGGATTTCTCTTTACGCCCTGTTCCTTGTCGCGGGAGCTGTTCCGCATGGCCAGGTAAATACGGAGAACGATCACGAGCACGATGGTAATGGCAAAGCACGCCAGGATTGTTGTGTAGGCAGTCTGTATGATGTGTTAGCATACGCATGTTAAAGTCGTTAGCTGGCGACTTGGTGTTTTGTCACCGCGCGAAGAACACAACTTACGTGGTAGTTAGGAGCCTCGGTGCTGATGAAGAATTGCGGTCCAGCGAGGTTGCCTGCACAGTACGCCAGGAAGATCATGGCCATGACCGTGGACTTCTTGGTGAATCCGGCCACGTTGCTTGCAGCTAGAGATAGCATGAGCGGGAAAGCCGGGGCAACGGCTGAGATAAGCCAGAAGCCGGCTAGACGAGCCAGTTTCTCCGACGTTGGCAGAAGTTTGATCATGAGGATACCCGCGATGGCCATCAGGTATATGGCAACCAGGGCGACGAGGCGCGACTTCCGGATGGTAGAGGTGAAGACAGCGGCCAGAACGACGGTAAGGAGCTGGAATGCGGAGGCAGGTAGTCCCATGAGGATGGTCTGGTACTTGTTGTAGCCGAATCCCTGGATGATAAGGGTGCTGAACTGTTTTAAAAGGTCAGTATCATCCCCTGTTGTCAGAGATTATTAAGAGATGTCATGAGCATACACTGGTAGTACCTCCGTTAGGGATACAGATAATAAATGAAAAGAAGAAGAACCACCACGACTGAGGATCCAGAAGTGCCTCCACGAACTGCTTGCGGTCCCACTTTTGAGTTTGCGTCGTCTTCTGGAACTTCTTTGGTCGGATTGATGCGGTCTCGCGTTCGGAGGGAGTCAGAAACTTGGCTGTTCTGGGCGAGTCGGGCAGGAAGAACCAGACCACAAAGGACCAGGCAATGGTGATAAGTCCAAACAGGAGAAAGAGGACCTAATCAAAAAGTTTAGGAAAAGGTTCTAAGCAACAACATTTCTTCCGACTCCTATGACTGACCTTCCATTGGGCGATCGGACCCTGGTAGTGCAAGATTCCATACGCAATCATGGACCCAATCAAGCTGGCTGTCGCATTTCCGGCGAACCAGAACGAGTGGCGCGAGACATGCTCCTTGGGGGTGTACCACATGCCAGTAATGAGGGAAAATCCGGGGCTGATACCACTTTCAAAAACACCCAGCAACGCGCGCAGGACCATCAGGCTTGCGTAACTGCTGGCCACGCAATGAAGGGTCAAGACAATTCCCCAAAGAAAACTGTGCAGGATGACGTGAGATTTAGAAGACACTCATGGAGGAGAACAACTTGGAGTGGAGGGGATTATGACATACATCAGCACGCTAAGATATTTGCCCAGGGGAAACCTCACGAAGCCCAAAGAGACTGGGTAGGAGGCGACGAGGTAGCCGACATAGAAAATGCTTGATGTCCAGCTATATTGTTGACCGACGAGTTTCTACAAGCCCACACATCAGTAACAGCATGAGATATGGCAGAAAGGGAAATTGACAAGTGTGTCCTCACCAGGTCTGTCTGTATACCTGCAATGGCACTATATGAAAGACTTGTCTCTGTTTCTAGTAAGCACTCCGCCTAGGATGTGGGTCGAGAAAAGCTGCAGGAACGTACTGTCGAGATACTGAAGACCATAGCTAATGATGAGGATGGGCATAAGGCTGTTTGCGTTCGTGATCAGTACTTGCAAAATCTGGTTGACTAGAGTATGTCCGTGATGCTACATAGACTCGCTGTGCACATACTGGTAATCGATCTTGCGGACCAGTCTCTTCTGTTCTTCGGCGCTCATCTGTTCGACGGTGCCATACTCCAACGTGCGCATCTTAGTCACGGGGTCTTCGCCCATTTTGGTGTCGATGCTTTCAGTTTTGCATTCCATCGTCAGAAGAACAATGTAAACAAGAAGTGATAGTCTGGCTCAAACAATGGCAGAAGCACAGGGCATATCGACAACTCGTTATGAAGAACCTCGCGTCTGTTATATCATGGGCTCTTTGCATTAGCGGGCAGCGAAGAACGGAGTAGTTCATGCGTCAGTCTCTTATCTGACTGGGGTTACCTTTAGGGTTCCAGACCAAGACAACGCTTTGGTCAACATGCTGGCTGTACCACGCGCCACTTCCACTAGCCAGCTAATTGCCGAGATAATGCCCACACGACTGATTGGCCAGTTTAATCGACACGGCCCCCGGCTTGGGAAAAATGGAGAATTACCCGTAGGGTGGGTATTTGGCAGCATTGGTGGCGCGTACTACCAATTGCTTCGGACCTCGTCACCGGCAGGGGGGCCCAGGGCGCCGTGCGTTTAACTATGTATGCTAATTTTGAAAATATTCATTCCCATATCTTGACTAGATAACTTAGCTAGTTGCAATCTCTATGCTGCTATCTCATGTGCTAATATCTACAGATAAGCAATTGCCTTGGGTCGACAGATTTACCCCGGACACCAGCCGCCGCAGCTCATGCATTGAGATAGTCCCTCCAGCTGCGGCTTTGTGCTTCTTCTTAGCGTCCAGGATCAAGCGAAGCGTGCCATTCATAGCAGGATCCGCCATGTTATTGAGAATCCACTCCCGGTGCACTGGGTCGTGCGTTTCGGTGCCCCCTATCAGCATGGCCCATTGGAATCGTTCCATGAGCTGAACCGGTCCCGTTGCCACCGTATAATACGCCATGGCAACCAGATTGCTCAAAGCGTTCTGAATTCTGGTGGGGACTGGGCACTCACCGAATGCAGAGTTGCGGCTACGATAGAAGTATATCTGCAGGGCGAAGAAGAATGTCGCGGTGACCAGCGCCATGAGAGATGGCGGAGACCCAGATCTTTTACAGTCTGCAACCTCTTCGAAGAGAAAGCGATGGTCCTATGAGGAAGGTTAATGCTGAACTACCTTTCCAGCTCTGCTAGTTGTAGAGATAGGATGAAAAATGTCACATGATGATATATCATATGCACTTACATTTTCCACTTGCTCCAGATTTCTGCGAATCCGAGTTTCTAGTCTTCCTAGTGCTTCATCTGCGGTTTCTTGGCTATAGCAGTTAATGTCCTGATGTATCGCGATAAGGTGGAAGTACACCGCCGTAATCTTGGCATCGCCAGAATTTAGCGGCGCCCTGCTATTGTTTGCTGCGATGACATTATCTGCACCAGGTAATGTAACTCGTGACCGCCGCCACACATTGTGCCAGGCTGCCAAGTTGGAGTTGACGTAGCTAGCGAGGGCCCCCCCGCAGCCGAAGAAGTAGCAGAAGCCGTCGCGATCATAAAGGTACGTCAGAATTCGAGAGAGAAGTGCATGGTCTGCCGCATAGGCAGCTCCCTGGCGGGAACAGTTATTACTCTCGTTCGTGCTTGTGATCGGCTCACTAGTGCAGAGTTCGTCCAGCTCGAAGGTTTTAATATACATGAGGACCGAACCGCTTAGTTCTCGTAGTATAGAATGATTGTAAGGGTCGCGCCTCATCCAAAACATGTACATATACAGGAAAGATAGCATGGTCCCGATATGATCGGGCGTGCTGGAAATGTTTGGTGCCCGAAAGAAAAGCTGCGAGCCACGGTCAAAGTGCAGCCAGGACTCATGCGGTGTCTGGACCCCCTGGCCTTGGTGGATAGCCAGCTCGCTATGGGACACAGCTAGAAGGAAGTGCAGCGCCATGGAACTTTCCAAAGCGCGATTGAGGAAAATAGAGTGTGCCGAAATTCCCGCGGTTCGTGTTGATTTCAAAGGAGCGAATACCGCGCGGAAAAATACTACAGCTTTGGAATCGCTGCTCCCGGCTGAGGTGATCGGCAAGCCGGCGAGCCGAAGCGATGTTGCCGACGTTGAGAGATTGTACAGAGTAATGGATTCGCGCCATGGCTGTACCGGCACGCAAACACTGTTGCGTATTGCCATATGTGCTTGGCTATTGATACTAGCAGCCAGCCCGGTGGACACGTCAGTCGGCCTTGGGCTGACCAACTCTAGCTCACTGTTTGCATGCGTTGATGCCGGTGAAGTCGCAAACTCCCCAAAGCCCACACTACTAGGACTCGACTCATCCGTCTCACCATCCGAGATCCTAGATCCTATCTCTAGTACCCGCTCGACCGAACTCGTATCTCCATCTGGAGGGCTACTGGCCGTGGACGGTCCCGGGATGACAGTGGCCAGCCCAAAATCTCTGCATTCAGAAGAAGGCTTGGCCAGAATCAAGGGAGGCGTCCAGCTCGTGCGGTCTTTGATAGGACCCAGTCCTCGCCTCCTATTCGCCAGCGGCGTGGGCCTCTGCTCTTCCCATGTACATTGCAGGCTGAGCCGTGTGCAACGGCCGCAGTCTGGGTGTTGCTCGTCGCATTTCACCTTTTTACTAATACACGTCCGACAGCCTTCTCAGCACCCACACTAGTCAGCTATCCAGTTTTTCTCCACTTTGTTTGTGGCAGAAAGGTGGGTGGGAGGGCAAAGCCTGGTCTTGTTTTTTGGTCTCACCTTGCTTAGATCGGGGTCCTCGCTCGGTACGGCGCCGGCGCGGCCGGGCGGGCGCCCCATCTGGAAGTTCCATGGAACACACGCCGGCACGCAGTGGGCGCGAATTCCGGTGATCGTGTGCATGCGGTTCGAGAACCAGAGGCAAAGAGAGGGGGGCCAATGTCACTCGGAAGGCATCCCCAGGAAATACATGGGGCTTGTGGCCCCAGTTCTTATCGATTTCCCTGACTCGGGGCCAGTTCAGTCACTTGGGCTGCTTTGATAACCCACCAGCGCTAAAGGGCCGTCGATTAATCCAGCCAATCAGCAGTCTGCCGAACGGCAAATGAGCATCGGTCATATTTTCCGCATTGTGATACGACGGCTGGTGATGATTATGATTGAGTAACAAGCAACAGTAATGATATGAATGGACCATTTGCCAATTGACCCAATTTCTGAAGTTGGAGATTGCATTCTCCGATCCCAATAAGTCAAAATGTGCACTACTGCGCCTGCTGTCTCCTCCACACCCCCCACGCTGCTCTTGCAACGAATACCGTTCTTTCCAACTCGCCAAAGATGGGCAACTCCATATCATATACGCAGTCAGAGTGTCAGTTAGCTCTTGACGACAACCAAGGATCCCTCAGGGGCCTTCAGTTCGATTCCAAATCTCGTAGATTCGCCGGGGTTCCGTATGCGAAGCCGCCAGTCGGAGACCTGAGGTGGCGCAAGCCAGAGCCTCTCTCGGCAACGCACAGCTACTCATCACCAGAAGGCATACCCTTTGATGCCACCAAGTTTGGCCCGGTGTGCCCCCAAGCCAATTATTCCAAGACCGTGAGCGAGCATATTCCCAAACACGCTTACGATGAAGACTGCCTGCGGCTGAACATCTGGACACCTGTTCCGGATCCGTCCCGACCTCACCCAAAATGGCCGGTAGTAGTCTGGTACCACGGCGGTTGGTTCCAAGTCGGAGACCCGAGCCAGGAAGAAAGCATGGATCCCACCGAGCTCATATCCACGGGCAAGCTGCAGGCGGTGTTCGTAGCTGTCGGATACCGACTCAATATCTTTGGGTTTTTAGCAGGTAGTGCCCTTAGAGAAGAGTCCAACGGCACTGCGTGCGGCAACTACGGTCTCTGGGATCAATGCCTTGCTATAGACTGGGTCTACCAGCACATTGCCGCATTCGGCGGTGACCCCAATAACATCATCCTAGCAGGTCGGAGTGCCGGCGCCTATTCGGTGCTGGCACAAACACTGCACGATTTCCGGACCGGTGAACCGACCGACCGCTTCCGACGCTTGGTCATGTATTCAAACGCCATCCCAACTCAGCCCAAGACGCCGGATGAGTGTGAGCCGCAGTTCGATGAGCTGTGCTCCTTCTTTGGTGTGCAGGAAGATCTATCGGGGGAGGAGAAACTGAGCCGGCTGCGTCAAATTAGCGCGAAAGATCTTTGCTCGGGGCTGATGGAACTCAACCACCATACCTTTCGGCCTGTCACGGATGACCTGTTCATACATCCTGGGATCTTCGACTACTACCGCGACGGATCATTTGCCCGTGAGTTCAAAAATCGTGGGCTGAAACTTTACATCGGCGAGGTTCGGGATGAGGATACCCTATATGCTGTTACCAATGGCCCGGAGTCAAATGTGGCCTCACTTGAGCTGCAGCTGTCCAACTACTATCCCAAGTCAACAACGTCGCGGCTTCTTGAGCACTACAAGTGCCCATCTTCGGATGATAGGCAAGAATGGCAGAGTTTATTCGGGCGCATCGTAGCAGACGGGCAAGTCAGGGCACCATCACGCCACCTCGCCAACAATCTACTGCAGAACGGCGTAGACATCAACAATGTTTGGCGGTACCTCATCGCCTACCGGCTCTCCTTTATCACAGACAAGGTGGCTCCAGCGTCATTCGGGGTTAGCCACGCGATGGACCGGCCAATATGGAAGTAAGTTGTTCCGATTATTCCTTAACAATCTGCGCTCTTCTGACACAAAACGTTTCTTTTCCAGCTACTCGATTACGCATGGCCCAACACCAGCGGAAATGCAACTTATGAATGATTGGATCCGTGACTTGGTGGCATTTGTTCATGATGAAGAGGACTACCAATATGGAACGCAAGAAGCAAATGAGTTTAAGGTCATGACGCCGAAAGGTAAAATCGAGATTCAGAAGGATCCCAGATGGGAGGAATTGTTACAAGTCATGGACTTATTTTCGGGATAATGATCAGAGAAGGACGGAAATAAACCTTGTATATTAAAAATAAGATAGCCCACCTTTGCTGCTCACGAAGGTTAGGAGTCATTCCGTCGGTCTCGAACAACCATTTACTGGCCTATGGTGCTCGTGGCATGTGCAACAATCCACACAGAAACTTGATATTTGTCGAGCTTACTAGAGCTACGATCAATTTTGGATTTTCTGTTCTATATACTCCGCCAGTACGTTGCCCTCTGTGTTGGGCATGACACTAATTAGCCATAGGAACTGTGCGACCCCCCTCTAGCGCAATTAATTGACGTCGTCATGCAGGGTGTAACAATTTACAATATAATGATACATTTCAGAAGGGTAGCGATGCTTGGGGTGGCAGATGTTCCATGCCCAATGTGATCTTTCTCTTCTTATACCTTCGACACTTCATCGGTGTTCTCGACTTTCCCCTCCTGCTTTTCTCGCTGCTCCATACCATATTCAGTTTCTAGCTCATTTCGTAGCGGCACGTCCTTCTCAAGAGCTACGAGAAGAAAACCCAGCGCGGAAAATGCAATAGAAACCTGCCAGCCCCGCCGCAAGCTGTCTGAGAACACGCCCGTGAGCTGCTCTCGCACCACTGAGGAAAGGGTATTGATGTAGTCTGCAGTAGCGTGCTCGTACGCTTTCCCGCCAATGAGCTGGTTTACGATCTCCGAGCTGGAAATTCGCTGCGGTGCGAGCTGGTCGAAGCGATTATTAAAGGTGGCCGCGGGGATGGCAGTTCCCCAGGTCGCACCGAAGCTGCGCATGAAGGCCCAGGTGGCCGTGGCGAGCGCAGTGTCGGATTCCCTTAGAGGTGCAAGCACCGCTGGCAACACGGTTGAGATGACTTCAAGATTTGCGGAAGGCTTCTAGTCAGCATGGAACAGGCAGGCTCTGACACTGACCAAATGCCAGAATATGATACTATGAAAAAGGAAAAGGAAAAGGAAAAAGAAGAAAAAATGGAACGTACTTATTCCTGTGCCGGCTGATTCTATTATTTGGAAGATAACCCATTCAGCCGTGCTTGAATTAGTATCGAGCATGGAAAGAAGTCCGAACCCAAGAACCATCAAGCCGTAGCCAGCAAAATGTAGCATTCGATATTTTCCAAGCTTGGTCATGAGACCACCTCCCACAGCCGCAGCTGGGATCATGACCAGAATTGTGGGCAATAGGTTGATGCCAGATTTCGTTGGCGATGCCAACAAAACACCCTGGAAATACACCGGCAGGAAGTAGAGAGCCCCATAGGCGGCAATACTGTGGAGGAACGTAAGCACAAAGGCCGTAGCAGAAGTACGGTTGCCGAACAAGTGAAGCGGCATCATGGGATTAGGTGCAAGCTTGGGCGTTGCCTCGAAGAGGAAAAAGCCGAGCAGGCCTAACATGCCAACCACCAGAGGCACGATAACTTTGTAGGACGACCAAGGGTATGTTGAACCTGACCACGCGAGAGCGATGAGCTACAATGGCGATGGTGAGCAGGGCGAGCCTGAGAAGTTTCCTGGTGGTGGGTGAGGGGTATAAATAACTTACGATAGATGTGATGGCAGCGACAAATATGGCATTACCGATCCAGTCGAGCTGCGTGAGCTTAGCTGCGAGGGTGTGTTCTTTGTTGTAATTGACCCGGAGGAATGCGAACAGCAACAGGAGGGCCACGCCACCTACGGGTAGGTTGAGGTAAAACACCCAGCGCCAGCTGACGCGGTCTACGATAAGCCCACTGATGAAAGGACCCAGGGCGGTCCCGAGAGCAACCAGGCCGAACATGGTAGCGAGGTAGTTGCCACGCTGGCGCAGAGGCACTATGTCGCAGACGATGACCTCGATGAGCACGTTGATGCCGCCGCCACCCAGGCCCTGCAAGACACGCCCCGCGATCAACATGGCCATGTTGGAGGCACCGCCGCTAATTCCACTGCCAAACACGAAGGCAGCAGTCGCGAGGATCATAGGCCAGCGGCGGCCGAAGACGTTGGCGAGTTGTCCGAAGAGCGGCTGGAAGGCAGTCCTGTGGAAGGCCAGGGCGAGCCACATGTCAACAAAGCGACCGATCAAATATACGGTTGGTGAGCAGAGTGAAAAAGTAAGAGGGAGGTAGCAAAGAGGCATCTGGAATACGGGAGTATCAGGGACCACTTACATGGTTATGAAGTAACCGTTGACTGCCCATACGTAGCTGTCGCCGCCTCCGAGGTCAGCGACGATGGTAGGCAAGGCATTTGAAGTGATGGTCGATTCCATCCCTGTCAGAAGGCCCGTGAAAGACAGAGCCACGATCAGCGCGTAGAAGCGCAGTCCTTTCTGGAAAGTGGGTGCCGCTGGTGTCTTAGGTGGTGTCGCTGGCGTGGCACTGAGCTGCTTGGTCGTTGAACTCGTCGAGTCGCGTTTCTCATCCCGGATGCTCTCCCCTTGGACGTCCCCCATCTTCAACGAGGTGATTAGCTGTAAACTTGTCAAGGCCAATCGTTGTTCTTGAGTTAAGTGCCGGAGACTTTTGCTTAGCTAGGTTGCTATGGGTATGTATCCTATAAGAGCGTGGTCGGGTAGCTGGAGCAAAGCTCGTCGTATCAGAGAAATAGGGTTCTCTCATTAATATTTTCTCCCCATTTTCAAAAACAACTCGCTTATAAAGAATACATCTCGAAATGCAGAAGTTGTGCCCGAGCCCCGAAGAAATGGCATCCCGATGCCGTGAACCCTCAGCTTTCGGGGCCTTTGTGGGGCTTGCTGGATCCGCCAGCGCGGGGCTTTCGGTGACTTCTGGGCATTCGGGGCGTTTCCAGTCGGAGGCATTCGGAGGGTTTTCCAGATGAGCCGCCGCACCCGCAGCGTCGCGCACCCCGCCCTGCTTTCCCGCAGGGTGATTCAGCTCTCTCTATCAAAGGGGTTTAGCTGCTCTTTATTACTTGTGCTGTCTATTTACATAGTGGATTCCACCAAGCTTTGCACCTGTTGTATGCCCTGCCTCAGTGATTGGACAGTGGATGCGCCCGACTTGCCCGGGCATTCTTCTGGCCGGTTCATCACCAATTCTACCAGGGCCAAGCATCCCGTGTTGCTAAATACACCGTTTTTGGGGCACGTTGGTGCCCCAAAGAGCCGGAATTCTGTCGGCACATCTAGAATTTGCTCGACTGACTCCAGCTGGTGCTGAATGATTTGCATGATAAGTTTCACCCAGAGTTTCCCTTGGACTGGACCGAGCCCTGCCACTTGGAAATTGGATGCAGCTTGCGCAGGCAGCGACACGATCAGTTCAGTAGGTAGCTGAAGCATCGTCTGGTAGACAAACGTGAATATCAGATCATATAATTGAAGTAGCTGTATATAGCTAGAAAGGACCAGGAGAATCGCCGGAGTGCTGATGGATGTCCCTGAAGAGTGTGACGCTACGGAGTTGGCACTCGAAGCGTGAGGTGCCTGGTTACCCAGAGATACCGCGATGCCAGAGTCTGCTAGCGACGATGGTGTGCTGGAAGCAGAATCGGCACACTTGTTTATATCAGCGAGAATACCGATGAATTCTGAAGTGCTCCGAAGCACCTCAGCGAGCGGGTTGCCGCTGACTGAGTTCATCCTTTCGGAGCACATGGCATACATCACGGGTGATCCCCACGGATATGCTTGCACTTTTTGTAGCTGATGTGCCATGCTTTCGTTCAACCGAGACAGTCGCACTGAGATGTCTTGTAAACTGCCGCTTTCGCTGCTATCTTCAAAGTTCTCATCTGACTGCTGTGCACTGTCGGCAGTTGCGTACGCCTCAGCGGGCGCGGTGTTCTCTGCCAGCTGGTCCATCATTATGCCCACGTGTGGCATTTCGAACCCCTCAAGGAGAGCGGCGACATCACTACCCATCAACCCCGCAGTCCCGCCATCAAGGGCCGGAGCGTTCAGTAGATCAGGGAAATCATTCAGGACGGTCCACGTCGACTCCGGCGAGCCAGCAGGACCAGCTGACCGTCTTTGAACCTTCCGTGGCGGAGATTTGCCCGGGACCCTTTGGCAATCGAGGAGGCCTGCGGAGATGCCCTGCGCAGCAGCGCGCGGCCTCCCTAGGGGTTTGGGGCTGCTGGTGACGCAGATAGCTCCAGCACGCGCACAACGGGCGCACGGATCGGTGTTGTTCTGCTGGTCCTGAGTGATGCGCGGGCACCGGAGCTTTTGGTCGCGACACCGGTCGCACGCGCTTCTCCTAGCTAGAACTTGGCTCATTTTTGGCTTCCCTTAATTATCGTTGTACTGAGCACCAAAAAGACTAGCAGTTCAGTAACATAGATAGGCTGTGGTGTTGCTTCAGAATACATGCATGCAGGCAGTAGCTGCAGCACGTACTATCATACCATGTCAGAAACGACAAGCAATAAAGGCAAAGGTATGGGTTAACCAGGCTCGGAAGTTTTGGTTCCGACTGTGGCCCATCTACAGCGCCAGCCCCAATGCAGGCAAGGGGATGGTCAGCCCCAGGAATCCAGGAACTCCCTGCACAAGCACGCTTCCGGATACACAGGCGGATAGCTGACAGAGTACAGATTACATAAGTTACCGCGAAATGCAATTCGGCACAATACAGGCTCCTCAGCTACCTCAGCTTGCAATAGAGCGCTTATGTTGTAGAAGTCCATCTGTACGGCAGCAACCCAGCGCTCAGGCTCCGTCACAAGTCCCAGTCTCAGGAGCGTTGTTATTAGTGCCAAGCAAGAATATGGAGATGCTGGGCACAGCGCAAGCCAGGCTCGTCGATGTACCAGCAAAGCACATCTTGGTTAGGACAATACGATCGATCTAATGTGCATCTGAACGATCTGTAGATGTGGTGGAACATAGCTAAAAAGGTCATAGATTATGGGGGATGCATGCTCATCCCTCCCGAACAGTGCCTATTTTGGGGGATGTTGCGAGCCGGGATTTGACTCCCCATTCGCCAACTGCGAACATTCTTATCTATTAACCACCTTCACAATGTTAAGTTGGCACCCGAAAATTCAAGCCCGCCTTCCAAAATGCCGCTGGGTGGGGTTCTCCACCGCATGTATGCCTTAATCTGGGGAAGCTGGAGGTACAACCAAGGGAACCGACCGAGCGTTACCAATTGAATCACATGCCAGGGGGGACCATGATCCACCGGCTTAGTGACAGTATGGAAAGTCCGGCCGATCTGCGTCGTCGTCATTTCCGCCTTACGTATCTACGGGTGTATTCCAAGGTCTCATTGTGGGTAAGGCGGCAACTATGGGATTTTTCACATGGGTTTCTTAATGGTAGTGGCGTGGCATGGCAAGGAAGCCAGCCATAGCAGCCAATCCCTGAACACACACATTTCTCTTGCCGATGCGAACTGCCGCGATCTGGAGTGAAATAGCATACATGTAGATCTGGAGAGGCATCGATACCCCACAACACGGTGGATGCGGGGTTTCTACAGGGGCACCCAGGGGCAGCGGCGGTGTTCTATAGGTGCACTGTCGAATAGGTAATGTTCCGTTTTACCACGGTAATGGGATTTACCAAGGTTCTTAGCTGGTACAAGGACGGCATATTATACCTGACATCGTGTACAAATAGTCGTTCTCCGCGTCTACTATTCAAGATAGGGCCCTTGATGGTCGGTATTCAGCTCCATCCTGTCTTGGTTTGTGCTTTCGCGCGGTGCACTTGTTCCAATCATGTGGTATCCACACTCTCTCGTGTTGTCCGTACTGCTAGGCCTGCTGGGCGCCTCCGCTGCCGCCGATACGGACTCGTTCGAGGCAGCCTGCGCTGCTTTTGGAGATAAAATCAACATCGAAAATGTCACCTTTGGATTCACCGAATATGTACCCGCCGGGAGCAACATATCCTTGACTGATATTCCCAGTGTATGTCAAACAACCGCCCAGCAGGTGGCCGTGGATCTCTGCCGTGTGTACACCAACGTCTCGACGTCTGATCGCAGCGGCATTCGTCTTGAGTCTTGGTTCCCACGGACGTATAATGGCCGCTTTCTAAGTACGGGTAACGGAGGACTAGCTGGGTGTAAGTAACCTTCTGAAGAGGTATCATCGCAGCTACTAATAAGACTCAAATCAAAAGGTATCCAGTACACGGATCTCGCGTTTGGGACGGAGTTTGGCTTCGCTACCGTTGGTGCCAACAATGGCCACGATGGTGATACCGGGATCTACTTCCTCAACAACTCCGAAGTGCTTGCCGATTTTGCGTATCGCTCGGTGCACACTGGAGTTGAAGTCGGCAAGCAGCTGACAGACCTATTTTATGACGAAGGATACAATACTTCCTATTATATAGGTTGCTCGACTGGCGGAAGAGAAGGCTACAAGTCTGCCCAAGCTTTCCCTGATGACTTTGATGGCATCTTGGCAGGCTCAGCAGCCATGAACTTTGTCAACCTAGCTACTTGGGGCATGTACTTGTACTACCTGACTGGACCTGCAAATGCTTCGACTTTCCTAACCCCGACGCAGTGGGCCGTGGTCAACCAGGAGGTTCTCCGCCAATGTGACACTCTGGATGGCGCCCAAGACGGCATTATCGAGGACCCAGACTTGTGCTGGCCCGTCATAGAAACCCTGATCTGCAACGGGACCGAGTCTCCCGACACTTCTCCCTGCATCACAGGTACACAGGCTCAAACTGTCAACTCGGTATTTCAAGACTTTTATGGCCCAGATGGTACTGAGTACTACCCTCGGCTCAACCCGGGAGGAGAGTTGATCGCCGCCTATGTTTACCTAGGTGGAACGCCGTTCGCCTACAGCTACGAGTGGTACCAGGACGTAGTCTACAGTGACCCATCCTGGGACCCGAACTCCTGGACTCTGGAAGAAGCCAAGGTGGCGCTAGACCAGAACCCGTTCAACATCGAGACGTTCGACCCCGATCTCTCCGGTTTCCGGGACAGCGGTGGCAAGATCCTCTCGTACCACGGCACGGCGGACCCCATCATCACGTCGGGGGACACCAAGTGGTACTACCGCAAGGTCGCCGATGCCATGGACATACCGCCCAGCGAGATCGACGAGTTCTACCGCTTCTTCCCCATTGGGGGCATGGGCCACTGCGGCACGGGGACCGGCGCCTGGTACATCGGGCAATCGGCTGGTACCTACCTGGCGAGCGAGCCGGAGAACAACCTCCTCCTAGCGCTGGTGGACTGGGTCGAGAACGGCGTGGCGCCCGAGTACGTGCGGGGCTCTACCTCGAGCGACGGCGTCACGGCCGAGTGGTACCGCAAGCACTGCCGGTACCCGAAGCGCAACGTATACGTTGGACCTGGTAATTGGACTGACGAGAACGCTTGGTCATGTGTCTAAAAGGGGTTTGATGTTCACCATTACTATTTTACGCAATGAATTAATTTTCTATAACCAATGCATATCTAGACCGAGTAGTGAATGCCATTGGCAAGATGGCCGAGCAAGATGTTTTTTCCTAGAGGGAAGGATCGTTGTTTCCCTATTGCTCAAGAGAATACTTTGTGGTGCATGTGTCTTTCTCATTCTATTACATTGAGAGTATACTTAACGACCTGAAAAAGGCCAGCACGGATAAATTACAATCGACTCCTACATAGCCGAGAGCCAACTAATCGGTCTTTTCATGCATATGATGGAGGTATCATCTCCCACCGGAGGGGATATATAAATTCATGCATGTTATCTAATTTCCAGTACAACGACTTTATACGAGCACACCTCCCGGCAATATTTCCCAGGTCCAAGACACGCTATGCCATTAAAGGCGCGATACTTGGCGGCTTGTGCTGAGGAGAGGGGAAGCTGGTCGCTTGAAGACGATACCATGCAGCAATGTCGGGCGCCTTTGCAATATTGTCGACTCACATCAAGAAAACAGCGCCGAGGCCCAGGCCCAGGGCTCCCAGGTTGACGCTGCCGGGGGCGACTTTGAAAGCGGCGGTGCCCGCGCTGGTTGATGTTGGTGCAGATGAGGCAGACGTGGTGGTGGAAGCGGTGCCGTTTGAGGCAGAGCCTGATGCCGTAGGGGCAGCGGTGGCCAGAGTCGAAGCCGATGAAGCTGTCGAGGAGGATGATGAAGAAGCTGTCGATGAGGACTATACGAAAGATTTAGTATACAACCACGATTCAGTGTGCCTAAAGCTGAATGGTAGTGGGGTACGTTACATCAGAGCCGGAGTCAGTAGCGTTGTCGACGGAGAGCTTCAAACCGGTGTTGTAGACGGTGTAGGCGTTGGGGCCGCCGCAAGCAGCAGCGTCGTAGCCGGGACAGGGGACATCGCATTGGCTGTCGTCAACCAGTGTGCTGGCTGCTGGGTATGTATTACCACAGTAGCAGAAATTTTCGTGGGTGGCAGCCACATAAGCTCCCACTTCGGAGCAAGCCGCAGTACACAAGCCCTGCGAATTGAAGGTGTTTGTGCTGTTCAGCTGCAGGTCGCCCACCGAGGAGTAGCAGCCGTGAACCGTGTCGACTCCGATAATGGGGGTTTCAGCCGCCTCTTCCAGCGAGGATGAGGACGATGCCGCGAGCACGGTGGCAGAGATGGGGAGAAGGGCGAGTAGGAACTTCATTGTGCCGAGAAGAGTGAGATGCTAAGATTGAGTAGTGGGGGCGAAAAAAAAAAATAAAAAAAAATTGGTTGGATGTCTGAAATAAGCGGCCAGGCGAGCAGCGCGGTGGGAAAAACGAGTGACGACCACGTGGGTGTGGTAAGTAATATTGGAGATGGAGATGAAGATCGAGATGGTCGCGATGACGATGAGAGAGAGACGCTGTCGGCGTTGAGCTCCGAAATACGATTAAACCCGGCAGCCTAAGTTACCTAATTTAAAGGCAGTGAACATGGTGGTGGGTCCTTAACGTTCAAGTTACCTTAACTTATGCTTACTTTACAACGCTGTACATACCTATGTACATATTCATCATTTAGGGAAACTCCCAAGACAAATGCGCGGGTGCCAAGCGAAGCTCGAAGGAAGCGAACAAACTGGGGACCAAAACATTACCCCTTGCATTTCTAATACGATATATGGTCCAATCGGACGCCCAGCAGACGGGATCCCTGCCAGGGCACGACCTCTTCCGTGCTGTGCCGCCGACTCAGCCTCAGTACTAGTCTTTAGTCTGTCACCGTAGCGTGCCGCAATCACTGTTTTCTCTTGAAATCTCCGCTGCGATGGGTTAATAGCCCTGTGATAGGGCTATTAAAGCGGGCTCATGATTTCACCAGGGAAAGTGTCTGTTAATAAATCCAATTTTTCACGCTTCTTTTGTTCTGCATTATTTACGTAAGTTATGTACTGCAAGGCGCATTTTACTTTGGTTTTGTTGGCTCCAACTTCGTGCAAATGTTAGATATTAGCGGATACATAGGTACAGTATATATGAATCTTTGGGGATTCCAACCTTTGAAACAGCAATAACCTCAAGTCGGGGAATTTGCGATCCTCCAGAACGTTAATTGTCAACAAGCCTCCAACTCTGTGCTGGCGTAGATTCCTTGGCATTTAACCTGAGATTTTGGCTGGTTCGGTCGACTTGCCAGAAATGGCAGCAAGCCCAATACCAAACAACCGATCTGCTACAACGTACCATGGCTAGCTTGACAAGAAAAAGTTATATAGTTGAAGATAAGGTGACTATCAAGCACACTTTGGATATCCGAAAAGTTGAAAAACTTGAAAACCCTTCTTGTCAAGATGTATATCCCTTGTGCCACTCTTGAGTATCTGAACAATGTACGTAGGTGGTTCAAACTTCGGCCGCGCTGCCATGTTGAAGTATTTTCTGCCACTGTATTTATTTCAAGCAAATTCAGTTAGATGCCACATGTATAAAAATAGCTTACGTTCAAATCAATACTTACAAACTTGGCTGAGAATAATCTCCCCGGCCTTGCTGACAATAACAAGTCTCAGCTGCCCCAAAGTCTCCGACTGGAAGATCGAGATCAGAGATTCCGGGAGGTCCACTTTCTCCGTATGCACTCCCCCAACTTGCCTATGGTATCTTCAATTGGTCATGTGAATGCAACAAGAGTACGAGTTTATATTCACTAACATATTCAGAACCGGCTGCTCGTCAGATCGAGGACCTCTCATGGAAATCACAAAGAGCCCGACTCTCATCTCTACTATGCCATCTCTTAGCTCAGCAGCAAGTGCCAAGTCAGCCTTTCGGTCAGTTGCACATGACTATAAGGAGTAGAGATAAGCCGAGCGTGGGGTAGTGGTGACCTTCGGGCCAAGCAAGCTAAAAGGTTATATTAACTCCATGCAAGGGGCAGAACATATGCCCCCCAGCAGGCGGCTTGGCCCATAGTTCGAACTGGATAGCCATTAATGTGGCATCAGCGAGCGGGCCAGTTTTGGCCCGCTGGAGTTGAGATGAGGCGCTGGTCGCTGCCCCTCTACCCTGCAAATTGTCTTGAAACCACTTGTGGATCTCCTTCATCAAATTGGCAACGCTGTCAACTCGGTTCTCAACACCGCCGGTCTGGGTGCTATCATTGTTTCAATCACTGCCAGAGTCTTATGCTTTCAACTTTAGCTAGAGTAGAGAGATACTCACTAGTTGTCTAAGCCAAGGACTATCTTTAAACAGTTTATGTGAACTGTCAGTTGACTTCTCAGTGTGGCTACGTTCGATGCAGTCATGCGATTCCGAAAAAAACAAACTCAGATTTTGAAGGAGCTGTCTAGACCGGATGTTGCTCGCCACAGGGAGACCGCGTCCAGAGACTTCTCACGAATGATAAATAATTATGTTAGGACTTCCGCGCGGAGGAGATCCTTCTTTCTGGTCTTTTGACATTGCGCAGAAAGATATCGCTCCTCTACTCGATCAGGGCTTTATTGAGGCTACCAAAATAGTTGAATCCAGCTTTGTACGCCAGTTTGGTCTCTTGGGGAACCCAGTGATACTCCAGCTAATCATGGATACCGCCATCGTGTTTGTACTCGAGACGTATGTTGCTTCTTGTAAAGCTCTGTGGGAATTCATGGCAGACAAGGCAAAAGAATTCATTGGCAGCCACTTCTGGGATTTCAACCTCCCAGTGCACGAGGCAATGATCTGCATTGCTGGTCTGACCTTGCCGCAGGGGATAACCGTTTCCACGTCTTTTACGACTACCCATGAGCCTATCTCGTCGCCCCCGGACGTCAAGGCTTCAACAGCGGGGATCGCGTCATGGGTACTTGGCTCTCCACCAAAGCCGGCAGGCATGCAACCAAATAGATCATCTGACCAGGGTCTGGGAGCTAACACCCCGTCAAACTCACGGATTGGGCGAGAAAAGAAAAGACAGTTTTGCACCCGGAATTGACGTTAGAGCCTACCAAAGTGAAGCGATATGTTGACGATTCGAGGAAGCTTTAACAAGCGAAGCAGAGAACGCCAGCGTTTTTCTCTAACCTCCGCCTGCTGTAATGTTCCAGCTCAAAGAAGATAGCGAAGAGATAAACTCACCCGATGCGTTATCCATGGTAAACGATCTGACTTCGACCCTAAGTGCACCTCATTTTGTGCCACATGTCGACAGAGTGTCGCCAACGTCGGGGATGGCAGATGGTTCTCTCACTGCCGTGAAAGGTGACGCCAATCCGAACTTTTCTTTTATGGGTCGCAAGTTTCGCGCAAAGGGGCCCTTGAATGGAAACAGCAATCGCTGCGTGCACGTCACAGTAAAGTAGGCTCAATAGGTGGTAAGACTGAAAGCTCGATCGTCTACGGAGGTCGGCCACCTTAGCGTATAGACAACAAGAAGATTTAACATTGTGTAGGTCAGATAGAATTGAATGCCAACTGTAATTGTTCTTCAGTATGCTCTGTGGGCGGCTCGAGCATCGTTGCAGCTTCGCGCTTCTCGTCTTCTGTATCATGCAGCCGCCGTTGCAGCTTAGAGCTAAGAGTGGATGTGATTCAGCGAACGGTACTACCGTAATCCCTATCAAGCTAGGCGATCCTACTTTCAGCTGGCGGGAGCATGCCAGCGGTGCAGCCACCTCGGTCATCAGAGAGCCGAAAGGTGCCCACCTGCTGAGCGAACTTGGGCGAAACTACAGGGCTGCGACATCAAAGTGGGTATTGAGACGGTCTAGAACGACCTGCAAGAAGGGTTCAGGTGTGTTAGATCATGGCGCAGGCCGCGGAACAACGGCCATTGGGCTGGCATCGGCGCCACTGACGCGGCGCCTCACTAAGATCGCAGCAGTCGAGTTCTGGCCAGAGATGGCCCCAGAGACCCGCCTGTCAGAATCATGCTGAATGCGTTATAATTGGACAGGCTGCCTCAATTCCCGGCCATTTGGAGTCAAGTTTGGTGACATCACAGGTTGTTCCAGCAATCCAATACAGGCACCATCACGGAACCATATTATTAAAGATATAAAGACATTTTTTTACGGCATTCCTATACAGTCTTCTTTCTTAGAGTATCTGAGTAACACTTGTGAACAACTCATATCTACCTTCAAACACCCCTTCAGGTTGACGAGAACCCTTTTAAACATTCAAATATCTCAAAGACAATACAGCAAAAATTGACAACAGTTTTTCAACCTGTTTTCGTACTACCAGTACCTATCGGTCGCTCAGGAAAATCTAGACGACAAGTCATCAGGACAACCTCAAGCTAGGGAGGTCATTAGAGTCCATGGTTTACATAGACTTGACACGCGCCGCCAACAGAAAGCCAGGGCCTATGGATTCCCAACAATCATCCATAGGCCGCTTTCGCGATGGACTGGAGAAAGAACAACAGAGATTCAATATGATGTGTGTAACATCGACAAGGCAGATGCAGCTTGCATTTGACGAATTACTTGAGATATCGAGGGCACACATGACTTCGGAGGAGGATACTGCAACGCTAGCCAGGCTTGAGAAGAGCTTCGAAACTGCCCGCGTGCGTCTGGACGGCTTGCACCAGGCAGATCAACTGAAGGGGCAAAGCATCAAGTCATTTAGCCCCCAACGAAGAGAGGACCCCCAATCAGTGTCGGGACTTCCCAACACCTTGGGTATCAGGGTCAAGAAGTGGCTAGATGGGGCAGCGGCGCATAACTACGGATTGCCTTCTGATGAGGAAAATACTCAACATTGGAGACGCTCCGAGGATAACAGTATAAACGACAGCGCAGTCGGCGGCTCTCGCAGCCCTTCAGCCCGTGACACCGAATCCAAGATTGAGCCGAACAGCATAGAACAAAAATAAAATAAAAATTACGGCCAAAGTTTACATGTTCTGGTATTCAATGGCTCCGTGGCATAAATGAACAGATATTTTATGCTCCGGCGCGACACCACCACGATGTCGAAGAGGAAGAGGCAAGCTGCATCGAGAAGCGATGGTGCTTAGAAGTCCCTGCACAGCGATCATTGGGACGCTACAGCGTTGGTTTAGAAATATCAAATTTTGTGCTCAAATAAATTATATCAATGTAGTCTACAGTTGAAACAGATCAATATCGTTGACTGCGTTATTCATCTTGAAGAAATTGTTCTTCTAACTGGGGATGGCCCGTTTAGCAATACTACAACTTCATGAGAGGTTTCATTAAATATCTACCTAGATACGTATATTTCTAAGTATATCCTTCCGTTCTCTTTTGTTCATACTGCGTGATTTCAAGTGCAGTCTTAAAACGGGATATAAAGCAACGAACAGGCTCAGGGTGCTAAATCCAATGCCCGTATAGAATGCCCCCCGGTATCCCTTGAGTACATTACCATGAGCAACGCAGGCTTGGACCGTTCCAGCCATTCCCAGCCCGATAGATTGTGAGTAGTACACAACAGTAGCGATTAGAGACGCAGCCACGCCCTGCCTTTCTGGTGGCACCAGTCGGCTTATTGTGAGCGTCGCGGACGGGAAGCTAAGGTCGATGCCCAACGGTGCGAGCACATTCACCCAGAACACCTGTCGCCAAAAGCTCTGATGGACTGGCATCGTGGCGGAGAGAGTATTTCCGACAATAAACCAAATACAAGAAAACGCAAGGATATCGATTGGTGAGATCCCATGGCTTAGCAGCACACTATTCAAGTACGATGCGGCAAAGCCCGCAAACGGCACTGGGGTAAATTGTGCCGCAGTACTTAGGATAGTCTCGTCACGAAGTTGTGTGATGAAATTGACGAGATAGAGTACGAGAACTCCGAAACTCGCCCAGGCAAGTGCCATAGTTGCCAGGACGAAGATGCTATCGATGGATAGACTGTCCACCGGTATCAGGGGATGACGAGCGCGGTGTTCGATGTAGCCGAAGAATAGAAGCAGGAGGAAACCTATGATGAGTGTGACAATGCTGAATGGCACTTTCCAGCCCACGGTGGGAGCTTGGTTCCAGGCAATATTGAAAAGGACCAAGCCTGAAATCCCACTCACTGTGCCCGCCCAGTCGAACTCAAGACGGGATACTTTATCTGCGCCTTGATCTTGAGTTTTACTGGGAATTCCTCGACGGTAGGAGTCGCCCGGAAGTCGGGGGATTGTAACGGCGGACATTGCAGCAAGGATACAGCAAGCGATAGCAGTTACCCAAAAGACCCACGGCCACCATGCAAGCTCTGCAAGTAGTCCGGAGAAGACGCCACCCAAAGTGAAGCCTGTAGGGGACCCAGCAGCGAATAACGAAAATGCAAGGTTCTTCCTTGGCCCGTCCTTGTAAACAGAGCCTAGTATTGCAAGTGCGCATGGGATCATCATAGCGGTTCCGAGTCCCTGCAATCCTCTACACACGGAGTAGAAAATAAATGAGTGGCAATACACGCTTAATCCTGTGAGGAGAGATGATAATGCCAACCAAATCCAAGCTACAATGTAGCATCGTCGATGTCCGAATATATCACCAGTACGTCCAGCTGGGAGCATGAAAGCGCCTATGGAGTAACTGATTAGCCTAAGTGGACTTTGTAATAACGAGTAGTCGTTCGCAGTTGACAGGAAGGGCTAGCTTACTAGAGGTTAACCCATAGGCTGCAGGACCCCAGTTGCTCTCGGAAGCAGTGGTGTTAAAGCTCTGTCCAATAATCTCTCCCGGGAATATCCCTTGTGATAGACAGCCTAGCGCCATAACTTGCGTGCAGACGAGTGTAACGAGCATGAGGGCCTCGTGTGAACGACCCAGGTGAGAGATGAGAAATGGGTGGCTGCTTGGATTTGGGCGCTCTCGTACGACTTCGCCTGGTGTGGTTTCTTCTAAGGGATATAACATATCGCACATTCTGAAGACGTTTTCGCAGGTCTTTGTTTGTATAGTGTGTATTTCTGCTTTAATGGTCCTTGGTATTATCAACACATGATATCCAGTAAATCAAAAAACAATCTGAGCGAAGTCCTTTTTGAATTGTTCAGCGTAGTCAGAAGAATTCCCCTATAACTCTACATATACACCGGCTAACTCGATTCATATGAGGGTCTTGCGCCCTTTTGAATACAAATTAGATTGGTAATACGAGTGTTCCGATAGCAATCTAATTACAGTCCACATCCTGTTGGTCAGGACCAGAGCCTATTGCCCATTAGATAGTTCTCTCGTGCCATTACCAACTTGTTGTATGGGTAAGCAAGAGGCGCCTTCTGGCATACGCCTTGTGGACGATAATACCTGTGAGGCATCTGCTTCCGGTTCTGGGATTGCAGTGGCGGTTGATCGCTTAGCTCGGCTACGTTGCTTAGCCCGCTTCGTGTGTATTACTTGCTGATTGGGTAGGCCAGGTTTGTCCGGCCGGTGATGCGATTTGTGATTAACAATGGGTCTATGCAGATTAATGCAGGGATGCGCTACAATGGACAGCGACTGGTAGGCTCATTGTTCAAGACTACATAGGAGTAAATAGATCGAGGGCTCTGATGTTGATTCCACGTCTGAACGAGTATGCTTTGACCGCCTACTTCAACAGAAAACAGTCAGCATAGAGGTCTACTTGATGCTATGTTTTTTCACGTTTCAGCACCAAGTCTCTTGAAATCTAATCTGCAACATAGATGCATTTGGGATATTATTTATATTTTATTTTGGTACTAGCTACGTCAAATTTACGTGCGACGTACACAAATGATTCCTAACTGCCTATAAGACCAATATGGTGTTTTTACCCATCAATAACTTCCAGCAATCTAGAGGCTCGCTGGTTTCTCATTTTTTATGTATTCTGAGATATTGGGTCGTGCTTCAAAGGCCTCCCGAAACACAGTCAGAGATTCCGGCAGCACAGACTATACAAACATCCCAGGTCAGCAAGCACGTTCTTAGTCTCAGTAGGCACAATGGGTCAAACTTACTGGAAGAGTGCCGGTGCGTTGGTCGTTGTCAAGAGACTGGTAAACTGCGAAGTCTGCGTACGTAATCTTGTCTCCAAGTAGATAAGGGCCAGGACGGTCAGAGTAATACTGCGCCAGAACTTTGTGGTAGTTGGGTACAAAAACATTTTTGTACTCATCATTGGCGCCCTTGAGACTCGCCACCCATTGAAACTGTCAATAGTGAATCAGTTATCAGTACGCATTCTGTGAGAAGCTCGAATGAGGACAACACATACTCGCCAGTCGATATATATGTCTGCCACCGCATCTACAATGTACTTTTCGAGGCTGGTCTCTCCATCGTAGCGCCCCAGCTCGCGAGACAGGAAACGTAAGATGGGAATATGCTACGATGAGGTCAGGCAAACGTTCAGTCAGTCAACACGGGAAATAGAGCTTACCTGTGTCAGATTTTCGCCATTGTACTCTAGCACGGGCACCTTTCCGGTTCTCGTCAGGCCCTGCTGTTGCAACTTCTCGCTGGTCTTTGGCCAGGTCTCATCATATGCATAACGCATGTCCTTGCATTCAATGCCTGCGTCCTTCAAGAAGAGACTATATCCATTGAGGCAAAGAGGTCAATAAAAACGGCATCAAATTGGCACAAGCACGTCGGCGGGAAGAAATGGCACTGAGCTTGAGTGTTAATAATATCTATGCAATTACTTACTTCACAACCTCCCCGCGGCCCAGCCTACCGATGGAGAGATAGTGGTACACGGGCAGTGCAGCATTGGCCATCTTTTCTACTGATATGCAGAAAGGTTATGTGGAAATAAAAGAGACGAAATACTCGAGTAAAGAGGATTTTGTTGAATATCTGGTCGCGAACCAAGAAGAGCTTTCCTAACTGAGGGGTAGAGTGTTGCGACCTGTGGACGGCGGGTCGCGACATTTAACGAAACGATTCCCGAATTACGTTACCTTGGCGCGGGCTGGGTTTCCGTCCCATTAGTGGGGCGTGCCATGCGGAAGGATGCAGAAGGGCGTCAATGACAAGTAACACAAGAGGCCGAATCCACCGTCTGCCGATCCTTTTGATGTCCCGCGGAAGCAGGAGACACCGTTGCCATTAGTAATGAATTTAGAGTTTGTCGCTGCTCTCTGGACGGCGCTACTTTTGGAATCATCCAAAGTGGCGGCCAAAGTTAGCCACCTAGGGTTGCTATCTGCATCTATCTGTAACCTTACGTGAGTGAGGCAAGCGACTTTAGCGGCCCAAGCGACCTAGCCTAGTTGACCGCAGCCGGCCAGCAAAGCTAGCAGTGGAGCAAAGGCGTGTCTCGTGGAAATAAGCCTCAATGTAGAGAGAGAGAGAGGTGGCCGTAGAGGCAGGAGATTATCATACTCACGATAGATGTATAGTGAGCGACGTCGGTCAAGTGCCCCCTCTTCGGTTTACGAAATCACAGCCACTACGAATGTCTTAACAGTTCTCTGCGTTATCTGGGCTCATCACAGCGGAGGGTAGCATAATACATATCCGTCTTATGAAGACATGAACATCTATAACTACTCGGGAATCCCGCAGAATCCACGTTGTGGCTAGAGTTATCAACCTGTCCCTTATTTCGTGCGTACTACTTCTCACTTCGGCCATTCTATCATGACATACCTGCACGATGTCGCCAAGCCCAACTCCAGCTCTCAAGCTCTGGTACTCTCCGGGCGCATGCTCCTTTGTGCCTCACGTCGCCCTCATCGAAGCGGGACTGGACTTCGAAGTGATACTGGCTCAAGTCAGGAACATGACCAAGGAGTTTGAAGCCATCAACCCCCAACTCAAAGTCCCAGTACTGGCCCTGGGCGATGAGATCATCACTGAGATGTCCGCGGTTCTGACCGCTATCGCATCGCTTGTGCCTGAGAAGAAGTTCCTCGGCCGCACGACGATCGAGACCATCCGTGTGTACGAGTGGTTGAATTACCTGTCCAGCACCGCGCACGGTCAAGCCTATGCGGGACTTTGGCAGACCTACCGCTTTGTCAAGGACCCGGAGCTTTATCCCGCGGTGCGCGAGAAGAGCCTTGAGGCTGTCAAAGATTGTTATTCATTAATAGACACCAAATTGAAAGCGTCTGGCTCAATGTACGCAGTGGGAGATGCCTTCACTGTGGTTGACCCGTTTCTGGTGGTCTTGTACTGCTGGGCGTCCCGGTTAGGACTGGAAATGGAAGCGGCGTATCCAAGCTATGCAAGGTATGCAAAAGAGTTGCTGAAGTCGGAATCTGTTATCGAAGCTCGCAAGGTCCACGTAAATGTCTAGAGGATAGGGGGACGGTGATTTGGATGAAAAAGCCGGTGCAGGCTTGAGGATGCACTCCGGGATTCATCAGATCAGATCATAAAGTATACTTGGCGTCAAGGAGCCAAAAGCCGGCGAAGGACAGCAATGTACTATCCCGATGCAGCTACGAAATACAAGATGCCAAGGCAGATGTAAGTGTCTGCGTGATTGTCTAGGCATTATCGGTGTATGGTCAGATTGAGGGTGCGAGATCAAATCCCGTAGGGCGCCCTTGATTGATATCGAATGACAGGAATGACATGGGTTACAATATGCGGGGATCACTAACGTGCATGCAGCTTGCATTTTGCAGAAGCACAGAAGCCGTGCTTGGTCCCCGAGTCAGTGGAAGGGAGCATTGAATCTGTTAGCGCTTATACAGGTCCAACACCACTGTGGACCTATTGGCAGCTAAGTTAGGATGCCTGTTAGCGCCAAAGTCCCTGATCGTATTAGGATTACTAAAATCACGTCTTCCGGGTGGGGGTACATATAAGGCTGATCCCACACTACACACGTACGTTGGGGAGTTTGTTGGCTTTGGTGTAGCAGCGTGCTAGAACTACGAGGACCATCCGTCCCGCCGGCAAGACTAGCAATCGAGCATTCTGCGTCATGGCGACAGCAGCACTCCATGGATGGCACCCCGGAGAAGTCGTGGTGCAGCGCAAGCTCGGCTTTGCAGACGCCGTGAGCGATCGATGGAGGAGTGTTGAGAACTACATGCGGGAGCAACACCGCATCTTTCATACTTCCAACCTCCCTTTTATCCCCATCACCACTATCGATGATGACGGACGCCCTTGGGCATCCATTGTTGCTGGTGCTACTGGCGAGATCGGGTTCGTGCATAGTCCCGATGTGAATACCTTGACCATCAAGACACGACTTTGGGATGGGGATCCACTTAACAGCACTCTCCAGGCTTTGGTGAATCAGAGCAGTCGAAGGAACCAGCCTCGAGAGAGATTTTTAACTGCAGGCTTGGGGATCGAGTTTCCCACGAGGAGACGGAATAAATTTGCTGGATTGATAAGAGGCGTGAAACAGACCACGAATCGCGATTATGAGCTTAATTTAAATGTCACTGAAGCCTTAGGGTAAGTTTACGTTTGTATTATATTTTCTTAACTAAACATGCGTGTTGCTCCAATCCATCTTAGGCATCTAAATAACTTGGTGTGATAATAGAAACTGCCCAAAATATATCAATATTCGCAGTTTCGTCCCTCACCCAGAAACACAGCCTTCGATCGCTTACAGGAACCTGCAGATGCAGGATTCGCAGAGGCTTCCAAATGATATCATAGAATTTGTAACCAGCGCGGATACAGTTTTCGTTGGGTCCGTCTACCGATCTGAATCATGCACAGCTGCCAAGTACCCGTCACATGCCGGAATGAATGCACGAGGCGGACTGCCAGGATTCGTGCGTGTTCGGCCCTCTGATGGGCGCACGATAGTTCTGCCAGACTATTCGGGAAACAGGTTTGTATCTAGCTTGGGAAATATCGAGTCCTCTGGGTTGGCAGCGCTCACGTTTGTGGATTTCGTGACCGGTGATGTGCTGTACCTCACGGGAACCGCCAAGATACTTATCGGCCCACCTGCCCTCGAGATCATGGCCAAGCACGCAAGCATTACCTTGGTCAAAACGACTGGGTACGTTCTCGTACGTGATGCTCTACCCCTTCGACAGCGACCGGGGACCGAAGTCGAGCGCAGTCCATACAGCCCAAAAATCAAATACTTGGTGGAGGAGCCTCAGCCAGACGCAGGTGCAGGTGCGGGACACAAGGCGCGCTTGACCCGCGCGCTTCGGCTTTCACACGACCTTGCGGTGTTCCGCCTCGAGGTGGTTTCGAAGCCAGGTGCTAAGCCTCTCAACATCCGTCCTGGACAAGCCATCGCTCTAGACTTCATGGACTGGATAGGGCCCCCCCAGTATCAGCACATGGCGAATTCTGCCCCTGGCTCAATAAATGATGACCGTGTACGCACATGGACGGTATCCAGCGCCCACGAGAGCGATACCGTGACGTGGTTCGAGATGACAATGCGCGAGATGAAAGGAGGTGCGGTGACGGGGGCGCTATTCAAGCTACTTGGCGAGAAGCCTTCGAGCTGCCTCCCCAACTGGGCCCAGATCGATACAGGGGTGATCGCGGATATCGTGGGCATCACGGGAGACTTTTGCCTGCCTTCTCCTGGTAAGGTCAAAATGCTTTGGGTGGCTGGTGGGATAGGCATAACCCCCTTTTTGTCCATGCTCAGTGCGCTTTCTGAGCGTGGCGAACACGATGAAGGCGATGTCGTTTTTGCGCTGTCCACGAGAGAGCCAAATCTGATGTTAGATCTCATCCGAACATCGCTCCAGCCAGTACCAGCGCGGCTCCGACTTCGCCTCGATCTGTTCACCAGCCATGATACGACGCCTTCTCGTGGATTCACCAGCCAAAACATCCACATATGTGTGCACAAGGGGCGCATAATTCCGAACTACTGGACAACTGTGGCTGGAGATAGAGACATTTTGATATGTGGTCCAGGCGAATTTGGTGACGTGGTTGTAGAAGGATTGAGAGCTGCTGGTGTTGAAAATTCTAAAATTCATAGAGAAGGGTTCTTTTGATGAGTGAATAGCGGATTTCCTTTTAGCATTGTTCCGCCTAGTATATTACACCATAGCCACGCTATAACAAGTATGCCAAAGGAACCAACCTCGCTTTATGCAGGACGTGCTTGTTTTCTAAATAACCTTGAAACTTCATCTGCTCACTATTTCGTTTGCATCTCAACGCTGTATGAACACTGTACTACATGTTTTGTATTTGAGGTGTATATTTAACTTTGTAGATAGTCTTTATACGATAGGTTTCTTGCCGGAAGGATCACCGAACGTTTCAGCTAGAGTTAAGACTGGTGACTTCTGGAAACACTAATGCGTCGGACCACCGCAATGATAATAACCTACATACCCAAGTGCCTATACCTACTTGGTGCCTGGCTGGGAACAGAATTTGTGAGAACCCCAGATCACTTTCGGACCCGCCCCCCCCCGGCCAAATCAAGGTAGTCGCCAGGATTGCTTGTACTACCTGCTGGCCTGCATAATTAACATCCCAACAAGTATCATTTCACTAAGGCTTTCTTATTAGACTTGTAGTTACCTATGTAGGTACTCTACCCGGGGGTCGGAAGTGGGACCAGTCTCACGCTCAACCAAAGTCAATGCCACTTGGCTCGGAACCCGGGTTGGTAGCCTTCATGTACCACAGAAAAAGCGGGGAGATTCATCTCGCTGTGTTATTTTGTGATTGCGTATGTAGTATCTACTTGTATCGGAATGGATATTAGCTCACTTCACCCCGCATATAATAAACGACAACCTTGGGGAGCGAAAGAAAAATGCGGTAAGCGAGTAGTAATGCGTGTAATTGAACTCGTTCGCTGATGCTTATACCACAATCACAGTCTCCAGCTTCGCAAATTTCAGCAATTCCTGCGACACAACGCCATACTTGCACCGAAAATCGAAGAAACCAATCCTCGCAAACGTCCCACACCCCTTTCCAACACCTTCGAGCGTCTCCTTGTCCACGCGGCCGTTATCGATTAGCCTTGCCAGCACAACGCCGGCCACATGTCCCTCAGGCTTGTGCGCCCAAACATCGTCCCACTGTACGACGGCAAGACACGTCACCTCGAGCCTCGCACCGAGAGGTAAATGGTAGAGCATCTTCAGATCGGGGAAGAACCACCGATACTTTGCTGTCGGGTCCAGCAGGCCCTTCGGCACGAAGGGCGGAAGAACCCAACTTGTCTGCAGTGAGTGCTCCAGAGGGCCCGAGACAAAGCGAAAGACGGGGCCGCGGAGCACAAAGGTCGACGGGTTCCTGTACATGTATGCCGTGTTGGCGGGTACCAAGCGCAAGAGAGAGGTGCGATAGCGACAATTGGAGTCGACGCGGATCTTGGCCTGGTGCGCGATGCGCGTCTTCCCCGACATTTCTTCGCCAAAGAGCGGATCGTCGGGGGCGGCGCGGTTTGTTGGGTCGTAGTGCAGAATCCTGAAGCTGTGCTTGCGCTCGTGGAGGTCAAGCAGGTAGTTATACTCTGGCGAGTTGGGTGCTTCTTCGCCCGCGATCAACTGCCTTGGCTTGGTGGCGCGCCGAGTCTCTCCGGCATTGTTGCCGGCAAACCCTGGGCCTAGCGTCGTAGTAAAGTTGTCTTTGGCAAAATCCCACAGCGGCCAGTCGGAGTACTCGACCTCGCCCTCGATAGAGGCCCAGGACAGAGAATTGACAGTCGTCTTGGCCGTGTATATGGCCTCCAGGAACTCCTTGCGTTCGGGTCGTATGCTGTTGATTTCCTCCGCCAGCCGTAGGCCCGTCTTCGGTTTGCAGTACCACAGCAGGCTTGGGATGAAATTCTCCAGCCATAATCCCTCGAAGCAGGTCAGCGCCATCCGGTCCTGCTGGACCGAAGTGATACCCGCGAAAGCAGGGAACCGATCCGACGGGTACGTCAGATTGAGGTCGCTGTAGGCGCGGACAAGCTTCTGCCACGCCTCGAAGAACAGCTTATGGCTGGAGTCTTTGAGTGGCCCTGCAAGGCCTGGCACCTCGCCTGGGTCGTCGAGCTCCCGTGCCGCTGCGAAGGTTTCGGCAACAGCTTCCCGAATCAACTTGTCTTTCGCGCCGTCCGAATCGCGGTAGACCTTGAGCTCTGCTTGCGGTCTTTGCACAGGATCGTATTCGTCTGCCATGGCGGCCTGACATTCCCAAGAGATCTGGTCGTTGCCGAAGCGCAGGACGCGCGGACTGAGCAAACGCTCCTGGAATACCCATGCGCGCGAGTACAGCGGTCGCTTGTCGGCCGGGGGCTTTCGAAAAGGCGCGGCACTGAGCTTAAGCTTGACGGGCAGGCGACACGACGTAAGCGTGCGCGGATTGTGAACCCTGAAGAAGCCCTCCTTGCTGGACTCGGCGCATAGCGCAGCGATGGTGCACTGCGAGTGCAAAAACAGCTTACCCATGATCGCCGACTCCTTGGCCCAATCTCCGCGCGAGTCCTGGATGATGCAAAGCGAGTCGATCCAGATGTAACGGTACCCAAGCTTGCGAGTAACGCTGAAGGCGTCGCGGAAGTTCTGGTCGAGTTTAGAGACATCAATAGCTTGCACCATCTCGTCCATCGTGTCGGTGGTCAGCTTGTAGGCAATCGGGGCAGGGCCCCAGCAATGGCTGAGGGTAAGATACTCGATCGCGTCAGGCTGTTCCGCTGTGACGACAAGACGCGGCTTCTCGCTTCCACTCGTGGCGCCCACATCGACCAGGCGAGTAGGCGTGAAGGGCGGCAGCCTCGGTATCTGCGGCGCGACGCAGGTGGTGTTATGCTTCTCGCGACAGGTCTTGATCCATTGCGCGGCCAGGTCGAAGCGTGCTTTTGAACCCGTCCACAGACCGGACCGGACATTTTGCATGGTCAGTGATTCGGCCTCGTCGTTATCTAAGATGATCAGCCACCAATTTCGAGATGATAACTGCCTATCTCACCGACGCCTAACATATGGATATTGGCAAACTCACCTTTGGTGTCATGCAAACCAACTATCTTCACCCTGCTGAACTCCTGCTTCTTCCCTAGGTCCGTGCAGTCGTTCATCAGTGCAAGACGGTAATAGACTTCTTCCTCTGAGAAGTCGCACTCCCATGAAATCGCTACTCGAAAGGGCTTGCCATCCAGCTTCGCGCGTAAAATATCCCAGATCGGCACGCTCCACTGCTTATCAACGAGGTAATCCCGCCCCTCTCCATCAATCTTCGCGCAGAACAGTGAGCACAAATGACAACCCTCCTCCACCGCCGCCTTCCTCAAGCCCTCCAAACTCTCATGAAACACAAACGACTCGGGGAAATACCCCTCCACCCAGCCTGGCTTGCCGTCATGCACCACCTTGCTGTCCTCTTGCGCCGCTGGGCCCCAGTTCTGCGCCGCGCTCAAAAACATCGGCAGCCTCTCTCCGCTCCCGGTGGACTTACTCTGCGTGGGCATCTGCATGCCTAGCGTTTGCATCGCGCGCATTACCTGCGCCTCGCGGCTCATGTGGAACGCCGCTGCCGGGTTTGTGGCCGCGCCGGGCAACTTGCCATCGGGTGCCGACTCGTCTGGCAAAGTCGAGGTGCGATGCCATGCTGCGTTGTTGAGTATACGCGAATTGGCACAGACCCGAAGGCAGTGCGCGCATAGGTGGTGCAGTTCTATACTTGCGTCGGGGTCGGATGCTGAATCAGCGTGCAGGTAAGGGATTACTGGCGGCGGATGGATGGGGGAGAGTGGTGAGGATGGCATCATGACGCACTACACCTTCCGCACCGTTCTCAAGCAGGAAGAGGACGAGGAGGCCAATGATTGTGGTGCATGCATGTGCATCTTGAGAGGAGCAGGAAAGCTTTTGGAACCGACCTCTTCGGCTGCGGCTGAGGCTGAAGGTCGCCACTGAAATTAAGTACGGCAAGAGCCGAGGAGCTAAACTATCGACTCAGCCGCATGTGCCCAGAGAAAACCAAAGGCATTATCCACTCTGACCTCATGTCACTACCACTTGAGCTGACCCCCGTTGAAGGTAGAGGAATCAAGGGCGTCAGAATCAACTGTCTCGGCGATCAAAAGCTGTCGAACAAGCCACAACTCGAAGACATCGAGCTAGGGGAGATGGATATCTTCAACATGTTCGTGCTACATGAGACGTTGGCTATCACAGAACGCATTGGCATCCCGCTCATGATCAAACGATTCTTGCCCCATCCTACCTGGGCAAACAGAAAACATCATGAAATACTTTGTTACCAAAATCCTCACGAAAACCCTAACGCCACATCTATCCATTTACGTATCGATCCCTCATCTATGCCAGATCCGTCGCGTGGAATCCTGAGCTGGGGCTTGGCTCCTGTCACATGGCAGACTGAAGTTGGAAGCCCGATTATGCTGCGCAAAGATATGGAGCCACTATCAATATAGCATGCTAGGGCGCTGTGCTGTTACTGCCGGGTTTATGTCAGCGCTCTTCTGTCAGGCTGGCATGCCGGGGAGTCAGTTTCACGCACTCAGGCTCTTACCAAGATAAGTCGGTCAAGCTTCCCCACCTGGTGGGATAGGTTCTATAATGAGCAGCCTCAGAACGGGGTGGTCTTCGATACGCAACCCTTACTAGAGAGCATTCACGAGTCACCTGCTATAAACGAACTTGATTCTCAAACAGGCTCAATTGCCTCATCGAGCGTAAAAGGTTCCGAAAACCCTTAGTGTAGACTTCATCTATTTAACATGCTGTCTGATTGGGTTGAAATAGTGCTTACTGCATATTGTGGATGACTTGGAAAAAGACCACTCCCTAGACGATACGTATCTCCTTCCAGGTTTCACTTTCTTCGTTCTATTAACCAAACTTCAAATCTTCAATTACTAGACCACATGGCACAATCTTGTGCTTTCCGGTGTTCAGGTTGTTGTAGAACTCGCAGGCCTAGGGGTGAATATGTGATACTAGCTGAAACCCTCAGCCAAGCGTGGACAATCAAGAAGCTCTACTTGCCTCGTGATAGTCCATGACAATATTGTGTCCAAACTGACCATCTAGAACCCGATCTCGCAAGCGAAAATATGTCAAATAGGTCGTATTGCGTATCATCGAGCGGGCCGATATAGTGCGATTAACCAAAATCATTCCTCGTAATGGATCTCGATCCACTCGGGCGCCGGGTAGCCGCCTTCGGAGTAGAAAATAGCCTGCTGCCACCTTTAACTCAAGTATGGGTCGAATCATATAGCTATGGTGCAGCAGAGCACGAAGCGTCGCCATGACTTTATCTGCTCACCTCCTCCAAATCCTTCAGGAGCTGGCTGCCTCGGACGTGATCACGAAGCACTCGATTAATGTCGAACCCGGTACTTGTCGCCCAGTCAGACCATTCGCGGATTGGCGTTTGAATGCGTAGCCAATCCGACGCCACTGAGACCAGCGTCGTCTGCATGCCGGTATATATTACGGTGCGGGGATCAACCGCCTCCTCTTTGCCACGTGCTAAAGACCACCGAGAATGACCTAAAGGAGAATATAGTATCCTTGGCTCACCGTTTTGCCGTCTGTCGCAATGTATATTTGCGTAATAAGCGGTATAGCTACGACCGTTTACCTCCGGAATGAGAATTGAGACAACACGGGTTATAGATGGCGGATATCTCCATTGTTCAGCGGCCGAGTGAGAAAGGTTTTGCATCTCAAATGTGTGGAGGATGTCAAGACTCGCCGCCAGAGATGAACTGTCAAAAACCCCTTCCCGACCAACTTGCCTCATTTGCTGGGCAATCCATTGTCGCCATGATGGCGCAGGAGTGCATTGACCAGTTATGTGCAATATCGGGAGTAAGCCAATATGAACTGTTTCGCAAGCCAAGAAGGTATCTTTATGGTTACCGGCCAGCCCTTGAGTATCACACATGGTCGCCACTGCTCTCATTGTCAGGTAGAAGTATAAAAATGCAGATCGTTCATCCTCTTTTTGTTCCTGGGTATCTTCCCTAAGCAGTAACTTATACCACGAGACTCTCGCCATGGCAAAGCAATAGAGAGCAAAGGCGAAACACGCTTTTGGCGATGTGGATGGGACATGTGGTGGCGGTATAATAAATTCAGCCCAGTCGTAGCCCGGAATTTCTGCTTCTGTGCTTTCCACCTGAATCGTGGGTAGGAATTGTGAATTTATTCTCTTCCAATCGCGCAAGCTCTCTTGAAAGCTGGTTAAGCGCTCCTGTGGCTCTACCATTTCGTGCAGCCCCCACGGATTCCACAGTGTATCTGCAATCTCGTTATCAATGAACACCAGATCCAGTAACTGCTGTACGTCAAGTTTGGGTATTGCAACGGTAATAGCCTGGTGGGAGCTTGGTGTAAATGCTGGTGACTCATTTCGAATTATGTACGGTAATGAGTCTACTTTCATCAAGCATGGGTATGGTAACGATGTCTGTAGTGTGTGTTGGAGGGTCCGTACACCCGCACCAATTGGGATGAGGTATGATTGCCTCTCCTGCTCGCAGTGTAAAAGCATATTTTCAAGATAGCGGCCGGCGACTAAAAGATGCCCTCGTGCGGCTACATGATTACCGGAGAAGCACTGCACACACAGCATTAGTCACGGACCTAAACATTTGTCGGTTTGTAATGAACTGAATCGGAAACTCGCCTCAAAATATGCTAGCAGCACAAGCACCGCAGCCAAGGTATCCAGTGATCTCTCAGCATCCTGAAAAGAGGCAGACAAGCTTTGTATAGCTTTTACATATGCCTGTGCAGCAATGACTTGTGTATCGATACCGCGATGCTTGTCTATATCCCGCGGCGTTGACAGGAGGAGAACTGCACGGTGCACCGTACCCAGGGCGATAATCGCCTCAAAGACATACTCGAGCTCCCACGCGGCTTCGCTTAGTCGGTCTCGCCAGAAATAGAGGTGAGCCTCGGGGAATAATAATGACACGGTGCGAAACAAATATTGGTGGTACGCCAAAATGGGGCGGGCCGCGTCATGAGGTCGGCATTGTTCACGGGGATTGGTTGGCAATGCCACGAGCGGGAGCCCATCTGGGCGAGAGTTATGGACAGGTAACTCGACCCAAGCTTTCTGTGTCTCCCAACTGTCCGCAAGCGCTTTATGAGATGTCGATGTCGGCGCCATGGGAAGCACCCTGTGCTGTGGGTCCACTAAATGGGACTGGGATGCGGAATGATGATGCCGAGATCGCCTCACTTGGACACGCCGTACTTGTTCATATCCGGCACAGGTAATGTTGGCAGCTTCACACCGCTCGCAAGTAGGCTTTTTTTCGTCGCACTTGACGTGTCTATTCTGTGTTATTCGGAGCCTCCTCCATTGAAAACAGGGCCAGATACCTTGCGCGGCAACTGAGGCACCCAGTGCGCCTTCTCTTCCTTCTCTCGCTCATGCTTTGCTTTGCCAATGTGTCGAGGCTTCCTTTACTCTGGAAGCCACGATGATTGGGCCCTGTGGTCAATTGCGACAAGCTGTAGTGGCCAGCCCGTTAGATGCAGATTCAAACTTCTCGTTACGGCCAAGTTTGTTTGCTCTGTGGAGATCCCATGACGGCATGAGACACTTGATTTGTCAGCCTCCTACTCCGATTTGCTGAATAATAAGATTCAGCGGCTGGACCAATGGCATTATTTCCAAGTGATGTAGCGAACTACGCGACGGAAACAACATTGTACATTGTCGAAAACAAGAATAGCTTAAATGTTGAGCCAGGTAGAGGATGATAATATGGAAAACAATGCCAGCAGGGCGAACATATCACAAACCATTCAGAATTGGGAGAGCATTGTGACCAAAGAAACATGTCCATCTCCAAAGTAAATCAATTTGCGCTTGTTAGTTCTTTGGCATCGCCACCGTCCTGCATAGAAATTCAAGTAACGGCAATTGGAAATATGTCATGTCGTTCTGGTAATCAAATGCCCATTTCGACATGCTTCGCTGTATACTTAAAATTGTTCAATTGTAATTGTATCCTTCGGTTAGGATTTCGTAGTTATTAGTGAAGTGGTAGGGCCCAACTTCTCCTCCATGTCCAAGATGCGACCCTGTTCTATTGTATTTGCCCTAGATGGGCCTGCAAACTTCTGCCCGTGCTCCGCGATTCTCACCGGATCGTAACCTATAACCACGTCGTTCCCCTCAATTTTCAAGCGACCCCACAGGCCGCAGATCGTCGCTATTAGCGGAACAACCAAGATAGCAAGAAATCTCTTGTCAAAAACATACGAATTATGCGAGATAGTCGTGGTGATATACGACGTTGCCGAACCGGGGGATCGCGCAAAAGATAACAGTGTGGCCATGTCGTACATTGCCTCAATGCTCGCGGCTACCTGCGCGGCAGAGGTGGCTCCAGTAGAGTTTAATAGCAGGGTGCCAACTGCGGACTTGTACAGAGAATTTGCACCATCCCCAGTTCCGCTGACGCCTGTAAACCCGAATGGTGTTTGGTCGGAAAGACCGTCCACGTATACGTCGTGCAGGTAGTAGAGAGAGTTCGGTACGGCCTGGACGGATGTATTCTGTTGATATGAACCCTTCACAAGTTCTGGAGTCTCCGTGCCTGTCTGAGTGATGTTTATGGATCCAAGTGTGACGATACAGTCAACTATGTTCACATAATGTTTGCCGGTCGAGCTCGTATAGTTGGCGAAAGCACCCAATATCACAGCCCATTGGCCTTGGGGAGCTGTACCGACCGACATATTCGCTGGAGGGCCTGTTGTGAAGTTGGCGAACGTGAAAGGCGTGCCGCCAACTATTTCGACGTTTATGTCTTCGTTGTATGTGCTTGTGTAGGTTGAGTTTCCGTCCACACTAAGTGATCCACGCTCCGCCCAGTATGACAAGCAAGAAGCTTGCATGGCAGGCGCTACTGCAGTTGCGGAGCAGCTGGAATTGGAGCACACAGATGATGCTGGCGCACTGAGGCCATTGAGCGATGTCAGAGCTGCGACGGTTCCCAGGACATCAGATACTTCCCCTCCATTGTACGCCGAGCTTGCTGCATCTACCCAGCCAGCCCATCTATCCACCTGTTGTTGTTGGATGAAAATCTTAAACGAGGGATCGGCTATAGTGCTGATGCCATCTACCAGAGCTGATGACACGAAGATAGCTCCTATAAGCGCCAGACCAGCAATTTTAATAGTCCAAAGTGAACCTGTCAGGATATACACGGTCCTAGTAAGATGCGAGTTCAACCAGCCGGCCAGCCGGCTAGCCTCGGTGGCAGCAAGGACATTGCTCTCTTTCGCCAACATCAGCTTCCTCCATAGATATTGCTCGACTGCATTGGCGACCAGCGTAGTTGTCGCACTTGTAAGGATAATCGAAACGAAGGCGATGGCAGTTGTGGGCTTGATGCCTGACACATCCGGGGAGGTGAATGAGTCGATCTTCACAGCCGCCGGCTGCACATATAAGACGATAATCAAAATATAGCAGACAGTTATTATACAGCTGAGGCCGATTGCCTTAGCGATATCGATTTTCTTGGAGTGATGAGGAAGGAGAGATCTCTCTATTTTCAATCTGATCTCCATCTCGATGTTTGATTTATCACGATTATAACCATGGAGGCTTTGCTTTTGTCAAGTTGAGAGGAGAAATGGAAGGCGTTCAGATGACATAAGATAATATCTTGAGGACCATGATCAATTGCTGCTTCAGCAGATATAACCCCGAAAGAGTCTCTGCTTGCGAAACAGTTTGCCTTCCCGAGCACGGTATGACTGCCAAGGTTCTTGGCGTAAGGGACAAAATGAACAGGATTGAGCCATATCATTAATAGGCAGATAGGGTCGCAAAAACTGGCCAAGTTGATCTATTTTAGGAGGGAGCCCCAGTTATCAAGGGGGCTGTCAGAGATCATGCTTGTCAGCGCTAAAGTTACAATCTTAGCCAGGGTTTGTGAATGTCGGGGCACCGTACAAAGGATTCCAGGGTCAGAGTTCTAATGATCCATTTTCCAGATGTGGTAAATTTTACTGAAAACGGATGGCAGTATAACTGACAAAGAAATACACTAATAACGTCGCAAGATTTATGTCTTGGCAAAAACAGTTTTATGATCAGACCGAATACGTATTATTTAGATTCTGCAGTCCGCACATTCGACAATGTTTGGAAAATTAATCTTAGGGAGTTTCTGCTGATTTCATACACTGAAGTGTTCAATACTTGAATTTACACACCAGACAATGTTCAGTGGTGGAGTCTCATAGCTGATACAATAATATATGAGCATGTACACCCAGAAATAAAGTCATCCATCCCCTCTTCCAATGTTGCTTTATCAAGCCATGGTCTTCGTCACGACACTGTATCGGCTGCATTGCTAGTGTATCCGGCATCAAGACTATACTCCGTCACACCTGTGCCGTGGAAGAACTGCCTGTATACCTTCGATAATGACCCCCTTGGATCCGTTGCAGCATCAGGACGTCATACATACGTTAAATTACGCACCACAGAGGGCAAATGGGGCGGCCGTTAAGCTGTGGTGGGCACTGCACATCTAGGCATCATGACTTCAACTTCTAAGCGGTGCTGAGTCTGGAAAGTTGCCACGTGGATTTAACATGAGCTTGAATACGTGCTTCATTCTTGTCGCCCGTGGCACAGAGCAACTGATCATTTCCTCCATTCGAACGTTGAGCCCATTTAATTCAAAGTCTAGCCCGCTCTAGTTGACTCGTTTCCTTAGCGTGTAACTCGGCCTTTGACTTCTCATTCTGCCTCCGCCACATGCTCTTGCGTAATTCGTGTCCATCTAGAAAGGCACGCACCCACTCTCGCCGAAACTTTGGTAGCCTTCGACCTTTTCCTTCCACACCTTCGCCCGCAAGGGCCCTCAATGTCTCGAAATAATCCTCAAAATCAGGATAGATCAGTGTGAACTTAATACTATCACCCCTTGCCTTTATTCGCGTTGCCTCCCAGGCCTGCATCTCCTCTACAGGCGGCAATTTTGCGCGCCCGGCCAGGATCCGGGCTGCCAAGACTGCTTGCCACTCGAAGACCTTGAATGTCAATCCCGCTGCCACTGCCCCGATAAAAAGAAGGGTTGGATCTTGTTGCCAGATAACGTGCTGGTAAAGCTCCGGGACGCGATTATTCCGCACCTGTACCGTCGGCAGAAATGGTAGCGTCCAGCTGAAACCCGTACCAAAGATGATGTAGTCCACATCGGAGATCTTACCACCATCTGTGAGATGCACAGTCCGGCTCTCCACACGGGCTATAGATGGGTGTTTCTCTATTTGGGGATGGCTAAATGCCACATCACCAAAGTAGCCGTTTGCCATGTGCCCGATAACAATAGCGTGGACGGGCGTCTGTGCAGCGCTTGTCAGATCAACCGCAATATCGGCTGCCGAGACTGACGCACCCACTACTACTACACGCTAGATTTCGTAATCTATTAGTTCCGGTATTGCATTCCGAGAAATGACAACTTATCTTCCCAAACTTCGGCTTACCTTGCCACGGAATAAGTCTTTGCCTCGAAAGTGCTTGCTATGTATAACACTCCCGGGCCTAGCCTTTTCAAAGTCCTCAAGTCCATCAATAGACGGAATATACGGTACCGTGTAGTGTCCGTTTGCGACCACGACAGCATCAAACCACTCAACCCACCAGTAGTCGCTCTGTTTGCCTGCCTTCCTCAGCGTCACCTTCCACTCGGTCCCTACTTTCTCCACCAGCTCCACGGTCGTGGTATATGAGATCCAGTCATCGTATCCTCTCCTCTCGACAAGTCCAGTGATATACCGGCGAATTACATCCCACCGCCGGAAAGGTGTGTTCGGTCCGTGCAATGAAATAGAGAGCGCACTACGTTCATCTGGGATCGGCTCTTGGCTGAACTCCATTGGCAGGAAATCGATATTAGTCTCCATGGACGGGTAAACTGACGACTCAGAGAAGCGTGGTTGATCTGATTTCTGAGTTCTTGCGGGTAGTCGATTTGGTATGGTGACTGGGGCATCTGCTGTTCGATTGGCGAGCGAGGCGAAATTGGTCAGCGTTGGTGGTTTCTGCGCGTCATCGAGCCTACAAATATATTAACGTACTTCACTTGATATAAGGGGGTGTACGTATACGGCTATTACCAACAACCTCCAGGGCCATCACGTCGCTCAAAAACCCGGATCACTTCGAATGCCTGTTCTTGGGCCAAGGCATCAATCGTTATTGCCCCTGCTGGACCCGCTCCAATAACAGCAACTCTCCTCACAGGTACGGCAAACATGTTTAAGGACTCTTTTGAATTACATCTGCAGTGAGTGGGGCTTTGAAGAAAAACAAGTAGAATGATATAGTAGATGTTTGCTTTTTGGTTGCGGCAAGGACGTGAATGTAATACAGGCAGAACGTATTCGGAGATCGAAGGGGGTACTTGTAAAGCAGACTTATACTTTTCCTTACTCAGACTTCTCCGTAAACCAAAATCATTTTCAATTGGGAAGATTATATCTTATCCCAGGGCCCAGTTCTACAATATCAGCGCTACTAAAGCAAGGATACAAGTGATCCCGAATTCGATGGCGTGCATATCCCGCTAATCACGCCATCGTGCAATCCCGCTACTGGGGTTTGCTAAATGCTCGCAGACGCCTCGAACCGCTCCGGGATTTGTTTCGGGCTCAGACCGGGATTTTATCAAGGAGAATATCAGTTCAAAACTGTTCTGGTGTTGATGAATATCGCGCTATGGCGCCATCGCGGCGTGGGTTGAACCCCCACCACATGATGGTACAATACAGTTCGGGATGTGAGGATTTCCTACGAGCAAACGGTATCGGTGTTAATGGATCTGTTGGGTTTCTCTCTATACCCTTAATGGAATAGCTGAGGGAGGAATGACTATGAAGACATATAGGTCACCCTCCCTTTATTGCCCAAGCAAATTTGTCCTCTTGAGTTTGTATTATGAAGGAGTCTAGATTTATAACCCGTTCACGATGAGCAACGGAGCCCCTGAAAAGTATGGTCATGAGGTAGCCCCTCCAGAGCTACTTGAGTCCTCTTCATCCGTTGTGGAGCAAGACTGGGATCCGAGAGATGAGATAAAAGCACGCCAAAAGTAAGTACATGTGTGAACAGCGGATGTCTACATACACATCTGCAACTCCCTCAACTAATTGAATTTAACCGCCAGAATCGATTCTTCGGTATTGCCCCTGCTCTTTCTCGGACTGCTCGTCTTCCAATTGGATCGTATGAATCTGGCCAGCGCTCTTACCGGCGGTTTCGCTACAGATATCAATATCAACCAAGCCACTATCAACCTGGGAAATCAGCTAATGTTCATGGGTATCGTGGTGTGGGAAATCCCGTGTAACATGGCTTTACAGCGCGTGAGTTCAAATGCTCTGGTAAGGTTTCAGCATCAATATCTCTGGAATTGACCATGAGCCCTTAGATTGGTCCTCGAAAGTGGATTTCGGCGCAGGTCTTCATTTTCGGTCTTATCGCCACGCTTCAGATATTCATCAAAAATAGAACCGGCTTTTTGGTCTCACGCTTGTTCCTAGGATTTGCTGAAGCTGGGTATATTCCCGGAGCAGCCTATACGCTCTCGACGTGGTATACAAAACGAGAGCTAGGCAAGCGCGTCGCCATAGTGTTTTTTGGCATGTTTGGAGGAAACGCCATCAGCCCCCTCCTTGCGTCGGGTATATTGCACCTAGATAACGCGCACGGGATGAGAGGTTGGCAATGGCTATTTCTAAGTATAGAGCCTTTATTTCTATTCCATTATTTTTATGCTAATTAGTTTAATAGTCGAGGGTCTCTTTACGGTCATGGTGTCATTTATCCTTATCGCATTCTTGCCTGGATCACCGCAGACTCCGCGCCCACTTCTAACTCCGGGTGTTATCAAGTTCTCTGAAATGCAAAAAAGCATATTACAAAAACGACTACAGGTGGAAGCTGTGGAGAAGGAAGAAAGCCTCAACACGTTGCAGATCGGACTGGGCATAGTTTGGCGCACGGTTTCCCATTATCGGCGTTGGCCACATTTTGTTTCCACGTTCGCAGTATTTTCGACCTGGAGTCCTCTCACAACATATACACCTTCCATTATGGTGTAAGTTTCTCAATGCAAGCTGCTCTCTACCCTGAGAGATTTCTAACCAGGTTCCCAGGTCTCTGGGCTTCAACACGATTGCGGCTAACGCCCTCGCGGCTGTTGGGGCCTTTATCTCGCTTGTGGTGGTTTTCATCTTTGCATACATTAGTGACCTAACTAACAGGCGTGGCAGCACTGTGATCGCTGCCCAGATCTTCTATCTTATAACACTGATCGTTGCACATCAAGTTGAGCCGCACGTAGGCAAGTGGCCTCGCTGGGGGTTGTGGACGGCTGTCAACGCATTCGCTGTCGGATATCACCCTGTGCACAACTCATGGGTGCAACTCAACTGTCGTGATCCTAGAGAGAGGAGCATTAGCGTTGCGTGAGTAGCCGTGCACCTACACTTCATGGCTGTCCGGGAGAAAAGAATGTATTAGTTAATGATTTTTCCTCGCAGTATGTGGGTCATGTCAGCCATCAGTGGACTGATGGTTGGGACGCAATACTACCAAAGTGGTGATTCGCCACTGTAAGTCCTCTGCGCTCTTCCTAATGCTACCGACTACTTACTAAATGCTCATTAGGTACACGAGAGGTCTCAGAACGCAGATTATTATGGTTTCCATCGGAATCCTGTTTGCTTGTTTGCAGATGGTGATTTACATTATTCATAACCGAAGGGTCGTGCAAAGGAAACATTTATCAACCAACGGATCAATACCTATGGTATATGTGCCGTAGACTGAGTAATGAGTGACAAGGAGCTATATATAAACTACAAGTTACCTAGATATTTCCCGTTAAACGAAATCGATCTGTGTTCGGCCAGTTCATTATTTTTTCCTGTTCATGTGTCTATTTAATGTGCTGACTTGACGACGAAAACCGTCAACAAGTGAACTACTGTTACAACCAAGGTAAAAGAAGAAAATTTAGGGCACACTGATGCTCTTATTGGGGGTAAAGGATGACACTAGAGGCCAGCCACAATACCTTTCTCGGGTATATTCTGAAGGCTGCCATAGCTAAAGGGAGTAATAACTTTAGTGTGTACCAAAGGCTGTCGCTGTCGGTAGTTGAAATATTTTTGCTTTTTTGTCTTGGGAGGCCCACCACTGAGGGGATTAATGGCTATAACTCATCCGATATGGTCTACAAATATCAACCACTTTACTTCCTAGACTACAATCTTCTCTTCTCCTTCTTTCATTACTTCCTTCTTAGTGACCCCTATCTAATTCGCATCGATCTTCTCTTCTCCAGTTCCCCGTACCTCGTCTTCTTACATTGGACCTAGCACCATCAGTTGAAACAGGTCAACATGACTACACCTGCCTTGCCATACATTCTTGCTGACACCACCAGTGCGATTGTGGACATGGTGAAAGTCATCCAATCTGGGACCGCGAGCGGTCAATCCCTATTCTTGGACCTTGAAGGGGTGAACCTCTGCCGTTACGGTACCATCTCCATTGTCACCATCTTCATAGAAGCCGTGAACCGCGTATACCTTGTCGATGTCCATGCACTCGGCACCATGGCGTTCAACACCGCAACTGACGAGGCGACTTCCCTCAAGACTATTCTCGAATCACCCAGCATCACGAAGGTGTTCTTCGACGTCCGCAACGACTCGGACGCCATGCACCACCACTTCGGCATCTGCCTCGCCGGCGCGGAGGACGTCCAGCTGATGGAGCTAGCTTCCAGACCAGTTGGGAATAAACGGTTCCTGTCGGGCCTGGAGAAGTGTATCGACAGGTACGCGTCGCTGTCGTACACGGACAAGAGGAAGTGGTCTGCGACCAAGGACAACGGGCTGAGGCTGTTCCATCCCAGTCGGGGTGGGACATACGAGGTGTTCAACACTCGTCCTATGGATCCAGACGTCGCTTTATACTGTATCAATGATGTGCTCTACCTGCCTCAGCTACGAACTGCACTCTGGAACCGAGTTAGTGCAGCATGGAGGGTCAAGGTGGAAGAGGAGACGCTGAAACGCGTGATGATATCGCAGAGTCCATCATACCAGCCACAGTCTGACGATAAGAAGTTTGGCCCCTGGAAAGGATACATTTGACTAATAGAAATGGTACAGAGAGGAAGGTTGAATGCTCAAGAGTGACTGTATTATGTGGTTGAGATTATGCCTTGGGGTCTGAGGGGAATGTAAATGAAGGGCGACAGGAAAACAGCAACTAAGATATTTTTGTTTAGTGAATTCGAACTTGGCTGACAATTATTCTACCTTTGAGCATCGACTTCTTGTATTTGCCGAGAGGTAAAGCAAATGAGGATATGTTTGGTGCATTGTTCATCCCGAGAGCTGGAAAGGCTGAGGCACAACTAGAGCCACAACCCGCTCTTCTAACATCAAATACTGAAATTGATACTAATCAGCTAGCTGTATCTTTATTCATGTAGATTGACGCGATGTATTCTTTTGGGGTCTTGCGGCACGATTATCAAAACTCGGGCAAGACATGCTGGTGTGTTCAGTAGCTCGAGACCGCTGAATAACCGCACTACCGTCGAATGCTGAGAAGACATTGTCAATCAGTTAGTAGAAACCTCGAATTATGTTTTCGCGCGCAGTGCGAATGACTTAAGATACTAATTACCTAATGCCATGGGTCGGCAGACAAACTTGTGTGGTATTCAGAAAATACAAACTCAGCAATTGAATATAATTAAGTTGCAGGCTTCAACACTATCATCGATTTCTTTTTCCTATGGGAGGCGCTCTTGGTAATCTACCAGGGCTGAGTTTACCTTTGATCATATTTGGGGGGTGGAGCAGAGCGGAACAGGCATGCGATTCAAAACACGTTGCGGTGCCATCGTACGTGATAAATCTCGGCGAGACTGGCAATTATGCAATCAACCAAGCCATGATTCGGGGCTGCGCAAGATTGGAAACAAGATAATTGCAACGTCATCTTGAAAAACAGGGGAAATCATCTCATCATGGCTCCTAGCTAATTTCGAAATAGGTGGACAATCGTGCCGTGGAATATTCTTGTCCATGCCAACAACAGCCTGATTATCTGACCTGTTTTGCCTGTGCAAGTGACCCCACACGGAAAGGCCTCTGGGTCAAATTTGGTGACGGGCCAGTCATTTAAGGCGTATTAGCGATGCCAGGGTTACCCAGCTTCCCGTAATGGGCCCCCAAACTCGCTGCCGTGCATGGCGCCGTCAGCAGACAAGCAGGCCACTTTCCTGGCGGCTTCCCCCACAAATGAACTGACAATCTCGCCACCAGCCTAGGCCAGCTCCCCTTCCGGGATTTCCTCTTGGGTTTACACGGTCAGCAGTATGGGAGCACCCGGGTTGACACGAGATCGTAACCCCAACCATCAACAACATATTTAAGCCTATTTGATCGACGTCCATGGCAACAATGCAGCTGGAAGGCCTCATCTGTCTTAGCATTCAAAGTCCCTTGAGGCGTTTATACATGTCCGCACATATCCATCATCCCACACCTGCATAACTTGCTCAGCCAAGTACAGTCACGTAATGACGACGAACTCATTCGGCGGAGCTCTACCACAGTTTGACTTTCCTCAAACCAACATAGCATCGTCTGCTACCAAATACACAAAGTTCACCCGGAGGTTTCTCCCTGTTACCGCCCTCGTCGCTGCCACCGGATTCGGTTAGTCACCATTTCTAATTCCCAATAAGGACTTCTCATCAAATACTGACTCACTATACTTGCCTCTCTCGCAGCTGCATACTATGCTTCACCCGAGGACTCTTGGCAACGAGTAATGATTGCTCGCCTCTACGGACCCTCACAGCGCACCATCAACAGCAGCGGAAGCAGCACGACATCGTCATTGGAGGCCAGCCGGAGGAAAGCCTTGCAAGACGCGTACGGCAGCCGTGGCAGCTTGGAAGATCTGGAGTCTGCTCAAAAGGTCTACAATCAAACGTGGAACAACCCATAAAAGGGAGGATGTTTATTAAATCAGCTTGCAGACATGTTTTCTTTTGCTTTTGCTTGTTGTTATTGCATATCAGACTGCCAACAGGCCACTGCGCCGGCATCAGTACAACACTACGGTGTGTTGCTGCATCCAAATTCATATATTACCTTCCATACAATGCTCTTCCTGATGAAACACCGTGAACCCTTCTTCTGTGAATGATGTAGTCATATTTGTTCTGACAGATGTCTGTCCATCCCCTCCCCCCCTCTGTCTCTCATAGCCTGAACACATCAAACTGGTCTTGGACAATAATATCCTGCCACCGCACATCGTCACTATTATTTAATTGCTCACCACATCCGCGCTGGGAAGCAGCAGAGCCGGCGCGCCTCTCCCATATCGTGCTCGCAAGCTCCTCCAGCACCACCACGTTACGGAACCCAAGCTGCCGCTTGGCACGAAACCAGGCACGCATGCGGGACTGCAAGTCGGGCATCCCGCATTCAGCCGCGAGTACCAGTGCCGGCCACATCATAACGGAACCCGCTCCCCCGCCATTCTCGCGGTTAGGAGAGTAGCCCGAGGAAGCAGACGGTGCTGAGGGTTGGGAGAAGCCGACCGCGGCTGCGGCTGCTACCTCTTCGATCGACTCGAGATGGCGCACACCGCTGGCCACGAGCGTCTGCACGGAAGAACCCAGCAGCAAAGGGACGCGCCGCACCGAACGCTGGAAGAAGACCAGGCTGGCGTAGTAGAAGGCCTGTGCCATGTGGTGCAGCATCGCGGCGTGTGCCGGTTGAAGGGGAGGGACGCCCAGCCGGGGCATGATCGGTGCTGGGAAGTTGAGGTACAGCTCTAGCTCGAGGGAGTCGAGATCGCCGTCGGTGATTTTGTTTCGTCCTCCTCCTGATGCTGCTGCTGCTGATGGCGTTGCTGTCTGGTCAGAGCCACTACCGAAAGTGGTAGCAGTAGAAGCAGTCGCAAGTGTGTTCATGCGATCCTGATTTCTGAGGAACAAGCTAGAAGCCCCGTAGTATGGGAACGAGAGCTCCAGGTTGGATCTCCCGTGCAGGAAGGACTTGAGTTCCGCGGGGACGTCACAGCCGCACAGGATGGCCATGGAGACCATGTGGGCTTGAAACGCGGACAGCCCGGGATCGTTGGCAGTCGGCCCTGCGCGGGTGGCCCACAGCTTTCCGAGGTAGGCGAGACCGCCGGCAACGTGAGCCCGCCAGCGGCCTGTGTTGCCCGAAATAGCTTCGATGGTGATGCACGCCATAATAGCCATGGCGAATGACTGGTCGCGGTCGGGATCACGATGGTGGCGGTTATAGCCATGGCCGGTGTCACCGTCACTGTCACCGTCGTTGCCGGCTGCTTGAGCAAGGTTATGTCTCAGGTGGCGGATGGCCTGCTGGTCGTGGCGGAGTGCCAATGCACGGTCACTGGCCGCTGAGGATGCGCCGCGGCCACCCAGCTCGTACAGGTTGTAGGCGGCACAGGCGCAAATGGCGTGGAAGGTGGCAATATCTGCGGTTGAGTGTTCTGCGGGGGACATGAGGCCACGCAGAGCCATGGGAAGCATCATGGTGCGGCACGGGTTGTGTGGCTCGTCTATCAGGACCAGCTTGACGCTCGTAAAGGTTACCCAGTGGTGGATGAGCCGCTTCTGCGCAGCCGGCATCTGTAGAAGATCTAGATGCCGTGGTGGTGGTTGCAAGCTGTTTTCCACAATTGGTCGTGGTAAGATTGGTGTTAAGGGCGATGAAGCCACGATATCAGGTCTGCCGATATGGCCAATGGTGTTGTTTGCAGATTCCTGAGCCCTTGAGGCGTCAAAAGCATCGTTATATTCGCCACCGAGTGGTGGTAAGCTATTGTAATCGAGCCGCGATGGTGATCCATTAGGCTCATGAACCAGTTTGTCGTTGACCCCATTATTTATCTGGTGAAGTACACTAGCCAGCGATGGTGTTGTAACCACCTGTGCTCCCGTCGTACCTTGGTGCGTGGTGTATGTGAACGACTCTCGTGGTTGGGTGGTAGCCACTATCGTTGAATTTTCGTCAAGAGCGTCATGATCGCCATCTTCGAAATCTTGACTACGTGGCGTTACAACTCTCGACGCAGTGGTTGGAGGCGTAGCTAGCGACGGGAAGACAGAGAAAATCCCTTTCTCTGTCTGGGATCTTCCCGAGGGACAGTTATCGATGCGCTCCAGCATAGAGTCGATCTCTGAAGAGGATAAGTGTGGCGATGAAAGCCAAGCACCGACATTGGTGAGCGCGCGCCTGCTGGGCCTGGACCTCGCCGTTGCAGATTGAGTTACAATTGAGTCTTCGTCTCCATCGTCAGAGTTCAGGCGCGCTGGGTCTTCTCCCACATTGACCAACCAACTGAGACGAACTCCGTACCCTTCACATTGGACGCCATATTGCTGGCATCGTCGACACGAGGGCGTCTGCTCATCGCACTTGACGCGACGAGACCGGCATGTCCAGCAGCCGGTGAAGGTCTTGGTGCGTTGCTGTCTGTGGTATGCACTCATTCATGCGAGCGGCGTAGGAATGTGAGAGCGAGCGCAACGTCCGAATGGTTGACGTCCGAAGGTGCTCTATTTTTACCAATTGAAATTACTCGGCATCACCTGCCGCTAAGTGAACTACTGTAGATCTTCGCTCGTCAAACCACTTCCAAGTGGTAAGGTGAATCCACCGGCGCCGGAAGCTTCGCATCGCCGATTGGCTCGCTCTCACTTCCCTGAACACCTTCAGCGGGTCCTGCTCGTTAGCTTACGTGCGTACTAGTACCACAGCTCGCTCTCACTTTCTGGCTGTGACGAACAGGGGAAGATTTGCCATATGTGCTGATCGCCGAAACAGCATATACAAATTTTAGTGTTCCATTTGAGCAAAGCAAAATTGCTTGTTAATATCGGCATCTCATGGCGAGCTTACTATTATTATGCATGGCAAATTGTTAGCAAGGACTGCGAACGGACTGCCCCGTTCTGGGAATAAGGGACAAGCCGCGTGATGCTATAAGAGGCTTGGGTTCCGCAGGCTCGGCCAGACACAAGCACTGAAGCAGTCGTCCCGCCGCTCATTACACGATCGATCGATCAACCGCACGAGTAATATCTCTATTTATACACGATGGCAATCACCAGTAGAGGGAAACAAGATTCAACAATGAGTCTCGACAAAGAAAAAGAACACAAATCGTCACACAAGGTGGCCATGGATGAGGAAGGAGTGCCTCTGGAACACTTTGAATTTGGCGGCTCCTTTGGTACTGCTGCGCTGATGATAGGCTTCCCCTTATTGATGTGGTATATGTGGATTGGTGCAACGTACTACGACGGCAAGCTCCCCCTACCCAAGGCCGAGCAATCTTGGTCCGAGTTCGGCTCGCAGCTGTATAACCTCGCCTACACCGGAGCCTTCCCGACTGCCAAGGCGTGGAAGATATACTGGATCTTCTTTACGATGCAGGTTGCGTTCTACTACACCCTCCCGGGCGTGTCGGGCTACGGCAAGGCGCTCCGCCACGAGGGCGGCAAGCAGCTCAAATACTTCTGCAACGCCTACGTGTCTTTCTACACGACGATAATCGTGGCCGCTGCCTTGCACTGGAGCGGTGCCTTCCCCCTTTATACCATAATCGACGAGTTCGGCCCCATAATGTCCGTCGCGATCCTGTCCGGCTTCATCAACAGCACTCTAGTCTACGTCTCGGCCATGCTGCGTGGCCGCACCCACCGCCTGTCTGGCTATCCGATCTACGACTTCTTCATGGGCGCCGAGCTCAACCCGCGCATCGGCATCCTCGACCTCAAGATGTTCTACGAAGTGCGCATCCCTTGGTTCATCCTCTTCTTCATCAGCTGCGCCGTGGCCACCCGTCAGTACGAGGATTACGGCTATGTATCCGGAGAGGCCATGTTCCTGATCCTGGCTCATTTCCTGTACGCCAACGCCTGTGCCAAGGCAGAGCAGTTGATCATCACGAGCTGGTAAGGTCAATTTAATTCACCCGCACCAGTTTTTTCTCTTTCTCTTTCTTCCCGTCAGGGCTTCGTACTCTCAATATTTTCCCGGTGACTGGCTAACCCAACCGCAGGGATATGTACTTTGAGAAGCTAGGGTTCATGCTCACTTTCTGGAACATGGCCGGCGTTCCTTTCTCCTACTGCCACTGTGCCCTTTACTTGGCAAGCCACGATCCCGCTGAATATCACTGGAACAATTATGCCCTGGGTGCCTTCACCATCGTTTATCTGTTCGTCTACTGGGTCTGGGACACCTCCAACGGCCAGAAGAACGGGTTCAGGCAGATGGAGCGCGGACAGCTCATCGAGCGCAAGACCTTCCCTCAGTTGCCTTGGCGGGTTATCAAGAATCCTAGGGCCATTGACACTGACACTGGCGACCGCATTCTCGTTGACGGCTGGTTTGGTCTGGCGCGCAAGCCGCACTACCCTTGCGATGCTTTCTTCGCTATGTCGTGGGGATTAATTACCGGATTCCAGTAAGACCTCATGAGCATAAGACTCCTAATGGGCCGTGGTGCTAATCTGTTTCGAATATAGGAGCCCATTCCCTTGGTTCTATCCAGTATTTTTCACAATCATGATTATCCACAGAACTAAGCGAGACATCGAAAAGTGCCGAAACAAGTACGGAAAAGCATGGGAGCAATACGAGAAGGAAGTCCCATATCTGTTTATCCCCGTAAGTCGCTTGAGGCGTAATTGAACCCCCAGATAAGCATTAGACAAATTTAGCAAGTCACTGATGCCGAAGACAGTATATAATTTAATGGCGCAAAGAGTAACAAAAGGTGGATTTTGGGTTCCATTTTGAATTTCTGTCCATGCAGAGTTTTGTGGCAAGATGACGATATCAGTCGAAAAACGAATATTGTTAAAAGATGTATTAATAATTTTGATGGAAAACTTAAAACGTGGGCATACCATTTTTATAATTATCCCTCAGATGGGAGATTCTTGTACCATAACATCCTCCTGTATCAGTGGCCATAGTAGACGTGGTTCAATAGATCGAAGAGGTCGTATATCGTAAATGGCGTTTGGATCCCACAGGGTCGGCGACGATAGGGGTCAAAGAAATATCATCCACAATGGAAACATCGATAGTACCCCCTTGAAGTTTGCCAGACGATAGCGTCATCGTATTTATGTTACATCGTTGGACTAGCCTCAAGGTCTGCTGATTCGCCGTTGGTATAACAACATTGCTATATTGGGTCCAGGGAACCGGGGCCGCTGATATTTGTTCGGACACAATAAGGATGTCATCGAGATATGCGTAAATGACGCAATATGGCCCATTCTGAACGGACTGGGTCCACATAGAGAAGTTGTACGAAAGGGATGTATCAAGTCCGGTTATCTCCTGAGTCATGGTGGTGTTAATCCCGAACATGAACATGGCCTGGTCGGTAGGATCCGTAGCTACTGTTCTACCCCGGCAAGATGCCTGTGTCCAGTTGTATGCTGACTGGTCGCTGGTCCAATGTGGGAAGGGGCTGGAGTAAAGCGGATCTACCAAAGGTTAGCCTTTTGTCCCCCCTTCCATTGTCGTGAATTATTGGATGCTTGAAAGCCAATGAGAAATAATGAGGTATACATACTATAGCCGGCAAACGAGGGATTCTTCACCAGGTTGCCGGGGACGCCGTATGGGTCGCATACGTAGGGTGGCGCACCCGTGTGTTCATTATCGCACAAGGGTACGACTTGGACGCTGTAGACGTTCGTCTTATCCCCAGCGCCCCAAGGACACCACTTTATCAAGCTTAAAGTAGTTGTATTGCTTGTAGCTTCGTAAATTCCAGCCGGTGCAACTTGGCCTGTGCTGCATTGGGATTCTAAATAGTTAAAAGAAACCAGAGAGTAATCAACCGCCAACTGTGTAATATTTACTCCATCGATCGATGCTGTCATAATACAAGGTGTTCCGCTGGAGATCAGGCTGATGGTTGTAACACTAAAGGTTATATTGTCTCAACTAGTCTGTTTACAGAGGTAGACTGGGGCATTTCTAGGGGTTCGTGGCTTACATCGTCTTGAAGGTAACGCCATACTTAACACCAGGGACCAAGTCCACCAACTCAACTGCTGCTGTACCGCTGGCGCTGGAAAATGTGTAGGTTTCTGTAGGAGATGTGACTACATTCGTACCAGTAGTACATGTTATTGGTTCATAACAAACACTACTTGAGCTGGACGCAGCGCTATTGATAGTGCTTGTTGCATCAGTGGTGGTAGTGCCCGTTACATCAGTATTGATAGTACTTGTTTCGTCGGCAGTGGCAGTGCTTGTCACATCAGTGGTGGTAGTGCTTGTTACGTCTGTGGTAGTAATGCTTGTTGCGCCGGTGGCGATAGTGCTTGTTTCATCCGCGGTGGTAGTTCCCGTTCTATCAGGAGTGATAGTACCTGTTTCGTCGGCAGTGATAGTTCCTGTCACATCAGTGGTGGCAGTGCTTGTTGTGTCAGTAGTAGTAGTGCTTATTTCGTCGGTAGTGGTATTATTTGCTGCATCAGTCGTGGTAGTGCCATCTGCGTCTGTCGTCAAGCCAGTTGAAGAGCTCCCTTCAACGCTTAAGCTTGATGAACCGATTGAGGTGGCCGAACTATCAGTTTCTGGGGCCGAAAACGCTGTGCTTGAATCAACTGTGCTTGTTGGGATAGTCGTACTTGTAGTTTCGCTTGGCGAGGTAGTTGTACTAATGACTGTGAAGGGAGAAACAGTCGTGCTTGAAGACGTAGCTGTACTTGTGTTTGTGTTTATAGCGGTGCTTATTACTATGCTTGACGAAATCGAGCTCAACTCTAGAGGACTGCTGTACATTGCACTTATTGCTGTGCTCCCTATCTCGTCATTGCTTGATACGCGCTGACAATTTGTCGCATCGGTCAAACCGGCACATAAGGCAATCGTCCCCAACAGTGTGACCCTCATGATATAATCTTGGCTAAATAAATCATCCACACAGATTGTACGAAGAAGTCTAGAAACAGAAAATATGAGGATGACTGACCGGGATTTTGTTTTGTTTCCTTTCAGCTTTTCCTACTTGAGAGGATTAACCAAAACCCTCTGGTGCTCTACATTAAGCAAGCCACACTTGCCATTCACTAAATTAGTTCGCTGCAATTAAACTCTAGCGTACAAGCTTCCATGGTCGTTAGCTTCTCCTTGAAGATGGCAGAACGACAGACAAAGATGCCCTTTCTTTTTTCTTTTTTTTTTTTTCTTCTCCCGAGCAGAGAAGTGCTTGTAGCATATCTTCAATTCCTATTTCAGTTGTCGCGACTCTTGGAGTAACTGCGTTCTTACGGTACTCTCCTATCGATTATCATAAACCATCACGTTCATAAAGACGTGATTAATTGTAATTTTACCTGTCAATCCCAGAGTGCCTTTACAGAATCTTGTGGGCTCTAATCTTGTGGCGCACCGGTAGCATGTTACAGGCCGCGATCTACTTCGGGTACCTGTCGTTAAAAAGGCTTAGTTTAGTGTTGCAGCGCTCGTAGTTAGGGGGCTCTATGTAATTACGTTCAAGTTAAACGCCTTGGCGAGCACAGATCGCCAAGACACTACGTTACCGGATCATCCGTAAATACAATTCGTTCGCTTTAGGTGGGATGCTTAACCCTCTGTCAGTGGGGGGCTTTGCTGCTACTTCCGGCTGGTTGCACAGTAATTCCGCTCCTTCAATTGTACATACTGTACTGATTGTGTGACCCAAAAGTGGTGACGAAATGAGAGGTAACTGTCTTTTTTTTTAGAAGTTATTACAAAGTTGTGATTTTATATTTACGTATAAGCAATCGCTGTCATGGTATTATAATAAAGTTGTATCCCTCGAAATTCGATCATAACGGTATTAACAGGTTACTTTTGAACATAGTGAATTCCTTCCACAACGTCACACTATGGAAACTATACTCCTCTACAACTAGACGAATATTAGATCAGAAAATACGATTTTCTCGTAAGTAAAACATTTAATAGGTCGGTATAACACTAGGCTAATGTAGTATTCCTGTCCCCCTCTTTTAATACCAACAAACTGAAGAACTTGGATATATTCCTAGTACAAGCGGCAGCTTTCAACGTGGTGTCGGTGCACATCGACATAAGACTGGACATCTATCGGCCGTCTCTCGACCGTCGGATCCACACCCTGGCCTCATTATTGCCAAAACCACTCCTCTTTCGCTACTAACATCAAAACCAGACAAGTGAGCACTCTGGCTCTCTGGGAGGATATGTTGAGGCGAAATTGAAAGTAAAGGCCAATATGAGACAAGGTGAACTGAGCTCGACACTCCGCTCCCGAGGACACCTCTACAAATATCCAGAGCAGCTATGCAATATTCCAAAATAAGACAACTCCGATGGAGGTAGTCACAGGCACGCAGTGCGCTGTGAAATAAATGTCAAGAAGTAATAAAGCTGTGTGAGAGACTCTACGGAAAAGCTAGTACCGGCATTGTATTTGTAAGCCCTGTCGAAGATCTGCCTTCGATATAGAAAGACCATGCTAGAAACTCTATGTATCATACCTATCGCAAAGACAATCTTGGCTACAGGCACATTGGATTGCGGCGAGCTTCTGAGACATCGCAATAACGCGCGACGCGTGCAATGAAGTACGGAAATAGTTTCAGATACCCTGAAATTTCGAGTCAATGAATTTCCGCGATCGGACTTTATAGTAATTCCTTCTCGTTCCTTTCAATATAATCCATACAGAGCATGTGCAGCGCCACAAAAGATTAACCCTTGCTTATTCGCAAACAAAGTCACTGAGGTGGCGCAGCATCCTGGCGGTGAGGACAAACCAACCCAAGTCGTCACGTCTAGGAACAGCCCGTTCCCGAAGCGGCAAGTCATTGACACCACTTTCGAAATCCAGTTCTTGCCAGGTACGGACTACCCTTGACTGGCGAGCCATGGGACTTGACCATTATTATGCGTTTTTCCAAGGTGTAGCTGTATTCCAGTGGAGCTACTATCGGCGAAACGCGTGATTTGACTGTTATCTTCAAGTTCCACGGGTTGATGCAGGACCCCTGGTGTGGCTCCCCTCGGTAAAGTTACAGTGCACCTGCGATCAGCCGATTCCTAACAATATTGGATGGTGAGTCGAGTCTTCATTCTCCCGCGTTGTTATTGGGCCAGCTCCCTGCCACCCCTGAGATGGCTCACCCCGCGTTTCGTACCCTCCCTCCCCGCATTGTTCCCGTGCATGGCAGGCAGGCTGGCTGTTCACTTATAGCCAATGGTTCCCCGCATTCGAAGGGACCATGCCAGTTGTTCTCATTCCTCGATCTCACTCTCTTCCTTCATTCACCCGCCGTAAATACACACATCATTCCCTTGCTGCAATCAATAGATACCTTGCCAGGCGCAGTTTCCTTATTATAGGCTGATGTAAGTAATAACCGCCCTACGAACGCGTTAAATAGTCATCAAAGGTTTACAATAGATCAGTACTGTAGTTATGTATCCTACGCGAATCCTGCTGTCTGCTGCGAGCCCTGCTTCGAAGGGCCCCTTCCTGCAACGACACATACGGAACATCCGCCGGACCCCCATCGAACTCGTTCCCCTCTTTATCTGTGTCGGGTTTGGGATCGTCATCGGTGGTGGTTCTATGGCCTATAAGCTCGTCAACGACCCGAGCCTCCGAATCAAGCGAGAGAATGTTCGCGGGAAGCACGCCGCTGCAGCTGCTGAGAAGCACTGAAATATGGCTCCCCTCCATAGAGGAGGTGGTTGGGGTCGCGAATAGATCAGTTCGGCGAGTTCAGGGCGCAGCTCTTAGAAACTACAATATCATACAAGCCATTTTAGAATATTGATAGGATATAAATAAGACCGCGTTCGAAGTTCAATTCCCCTTATTCCCTTTCGAGGACACAGAGATCTATAGTATCCATAAGGGTGGAACAGTATGCAGATATACTTTACATGTTCGGGCGGGTGTAGATAGCCGCATCCTTTGGACCTTCCAGCACGTCAATTTACAACGCGAAGCCGTCCCACATTGTAATAGTCCCCTTATAGTAATGAACCACGGAGATACCTGGCTCACGCGTGAAATCGACACGCCGGATAATGGAGAAGACACTAGCCATTCCCAACGTAATGGTAGTGGCAGTTGTGCTAGTGGAAATAGTAGCAGCGGTAATATTTGTCATGATGATACGGTTACAACAGTACTGGTGCTAGGTCTTACGCTGAAAATCGATTTGGAGATTTGTAAAGAAGATACCATAGTTTGTGTGACGAACGGTACCGTAGCAGTGGCACTTGTCGATAGGATTCACACTGGACGTCAGTGTGGAGCATGAAGGGCAGGACGTTGAGCTAGTGGCATTCCTAGACTAGTATCAAACTGTTGGGCTGCGAAGAGACCAAGAGATACGGGTAAGGCGCAATATTTGTGCGACGGTCAAAAGGTTAGAACGAAGATAGCCACAGCTATAGATCAAGGTTATCAAGAAGTTCTTACCACCATCGCGCGGCGGATCGATCTCGTCCTACACTAAACAATGCACCACCATATCGACATAGCGGTGGTCGATCAAAGAAATATTGAAAGGGTGAAATGATAGGTCGGGCATACGGGTATGTGAACTGAGTCAATCGCTGAGTGGTGGTAATAAAATAATTATATCGTGTATAAATATGTATCGAAATAACTAGCTGTATGCATAATAATGTATGTACATGGAAGGAATTAAAAGGGTTTATCGCTTGCTGCCATTTCATATAGGTGACTCCCAAGACTTTTATATTTCTCCAGATAACATCGCCTGCTGAATCCAGTCACATCGTGAGTTGTACATGTCATCAATACCCAAGGCCAACCCAGTGTAAGTAAACTCCATGATATTTCCCTGGTTGCCATACACAGGCCACTGGATGTAGCCGTTCAAGTTGGGGTTGCCAGCCTTGACAAAAGTCGTGAGGTAGTCCTGCAGTGCGTATGCAATGGTCGGGCTGACTGGTAGGCCATCATCGGAGGTAGTCGTGTCTCCATTGAAGAAGGTGTAAGGGACATCTTCGCCGTGGTAACCCGGCGGGTATGCGAACAGCATGTTGTAAGTATTGTAGCCCATAGCAAGCGAGAGGTACCTCGTCGAGCAGGCGAAAAACAGCTCAGTGGACATCTTGACGGCGCGGGCAAACTCGGTCTTCCATGGGTAAGTACCATCAAGAACGTCCGGGTAGACAGTATCAAGGAAATAATTTATGGTGTCATTAGACGCCTCTGGAAGACCAGAGACGACGTACGCGCGTACATCGGCTGCGGTCTTAATAGTTGAGGGAGTGAAGGGAACAGATTCGTTGGATGTGTGGCTAGCCAACACCTGTATATGAAAGTATGATGGGTTAGCGTCGTCTGTAAGTCATTTTCTTATTCAGAGGCGGAGGAATTTAAGAGGATTGATACGTACCATGACGGAGTTATCAAACTCTCCCTTGGCCAGGAGAACTTGAGGGTACGCCGGTACAATAGTTCCATCGACTACAGGACCAAAATTGAACATACCAACCGCCGCAGGGTAAACCACTGCCTGGTTGATACTGGATAGCTGGGAGGTTGACAAAGCGCTAAGCTGGGCGACCGTAGAGATGTCCTCACCCGTCTGCTCGGACGCCGCAGCCATGGTCATATCGTACCCGGCCGTCATGTTCAAGTTGAACTGGAATGCCGGGCTCATCGGGATCGCCTGCTGGAACGGCGTGCCGCCCTCGGCGCCACCGTACGCGGTGATCTGGTGCAGCACGCTGGAGGCACCGGCGCTCTCGCCCGCCGCGGTCACCCACTCGGGATCACCGCCGAACAGGCTGATGTATTTCTGCACCCAGCTGAACGCGACCCGCTGGTCGTACAGGCCCAAGTTGGGGGTGACGTCGGAGCCGCCAAGCCAGCCAAACATGCCCAGGCGGTAGTTGATGGCCACAATGATGATGTCGTCTCCGGCCTGGTCGAGCAGGCCCGCGGCCTTGACCGATGAGGTCTTGGACCCGTAGGTGAACCCTCCACCGTGGATCCACACCATCACAGGGGCTTCAGCAGCGGCACCCCGCTCGAAGATGGAGGCCGGTACGTAGACATCTAGCAGTAGGCAGGACTCGGTCTGGTCCGCTTGAGAGTCCAGGAGCGCCGTGACAGTGGCTACATCATAACCCACCTCCGCTGCCTCGATCGCAGCGACCCATTCCGGGTAGGCTTGCCTGCAAGGACGATGGGTTAGCGTTCGGTGGTTCTGCTCATTCTCTATTGTCTTGAGGGATATAATCTCATTCTTTTTTTCTTTTTTTCTTTTGGCGGGTTGCGAAGCAGGGCAGGGGGCAAAGGGCAGGGCAGAGCAGGGCCATGACATGTTTCATAGTTCTGGCTGGGAGCAGGGATTACTTACATGCAAATGTAATTCGTCGTGCCAGCGTTGATCGTGCTATTAGTCCCGGTCGGCAGCTGGGTTTCCTTGAATCGCAGATCACCAATTGGCTGATCAGCGTAGGGGATGTTGCTGAAAGTGTAGTATTCTCCCGTGCTCTACAAACATGCGGGGCCATTTAGCCGCTTACTATTAGCTTTGCTTGTTTTCAAACTGTGTGGGAGCTGGACCATCCCGCCGCCACCCGTCCCTATGAATGCGATCGGAAGCGTTGCCGACGATGCAAGGACGGGGCGTTGGAAGGAAGAAGGAACACTTACGTTGAGGCTTGCTGAGTGCACCTCATAGCCAAGATCGACAGTCACTGAGGTTTGTCTCTTTGCCTGCGGTGCAGCAGTGGCAACAGAGGCGGCTAGGCCGGCCAGGCATAGCGTTGACCACTGCATTTCCTCCGCGTCAGTCGATTTAATAAAGTAGATGCGCTTCCTCAATCAAGCGGAGCGGAGCAGAGAGGTCTAGATAGCTGGCAAAGTGGGCGACAACAAAACAGTGGCGGGTAACAAGAGGACCATGGCGAGTAACATTGGCACGAGGGACTTCATGATCTTATAGCGAGGACTCTTGGTAAGCCTGTTCCATAAGTTCCCTAGTCTCCCTCCCCTCCCCCTACCCCTCCCACTCAGTATAATGGGTCAAGTTCGAGGCAGAACCCAACCCCCCTACCTTTCTAGTACTGTTTAGTGACGTAGGAAATGGGATAGCTTAGTAGAGCTTAAGCTTGAGGTTGGAGGAGAATCCGTGCGGGTGCTGTCGGCGCAGGTCATTTCCGCAATGGGTATGTCGCGCCGGTCGTGCAGACGAACAGGTAGTTCAACCACGTGGGCCCGGAGTAGAAAAGTAAATAAAAAGATCGCTAGCGACATGCAAGCTGCTGGTTCAGGGAAACTAACAGGGAGATCAATCTCCGGGCTGGTGGTGGTGTTGAAGTGTGCACTGCACTGGAAATATGCACCTGATCACCTAGTCCCCGCTACTAGACATCGCCGCCACATCCGCACCGCCTTCTCCGCTCACGCATACCCACACAGATGCGGGGCGAGATGGTGATTCAAAGGCATAAGTTAAATCGGTTTCCAAAATCTGGAAGCATTAGGCGAAGCGCGCCACCGTCTCACGATCTGCGGCCGCGATCTCGGGTATCCTAACACCAAACATCGCGTAGATGCAATTGATGAGTATCCATAGTTCTAGGCTTAGCACATATACACCCGCCCATTGTTGAGCGTTAACGGGATTGTGCGGGGAGGGGGAGAAGCTTATCAGAGCAGGGATTGATTACATATCTACGATACCATAGCGCAGAAGTCGTTGGCCGGAAAACCGGATGGTGGGGGGCCAGGGATTATCCAAAGGTTGCAGTGGAAAAGGAACCATTGTCCTACGGGAATTTTTCTTTCCGTTCGATCATTCCATGGGAATGGCGACCCATCATACACGGACAAGCGCCTACAGGGTCAAGCATGTGTATACAGGGTCGGGCAACTGACGCGAATTGCCAAAAGTTACGGCATCAAGCTAGCGGCAAGCTTACTAAATGTCTGTCCATCAGATGATGATAGAGCCCCGGGGAATGCTCCGGAGGCCATTCGAGCTTATTAAAAATACTTATAGGTCGGGGTGACCGCTTGCATAAGGAGTAATGGGCGTATCCAGATATTATGAACAAATGTAAGTAGCTAGTGGTTAGATGTCGCCTGTACAACATGCTAGTGTGCTGTATAGGTAAGCAGATCTAACGGTTCCTGCAACCTAATAAAAGCCACGGCACGTTGGCGCACACGTGGACCCTACGAACTGGGAGCTATCGGGAGGGGGGGGGGCCACTACCGCCGATGATACCTTAACGGTGGGCCTTGCCTAATAAGTGTAGCTGTTCGCCAGATCATTCTCTACCTCTATCTAGATACCAATATCCCGATGGCGCTAACGTTAGGGCAATTCCGGATTGTTCACGCGACCGGGAACCGAGCAACTGCTGCCATCCACGGTATACAGGTGTGAGCTGACAAAGAACCCCAACGTATTGGCCACCGACTACCGACCGGGATGGCCGTGTCTACTCCGAGTGCATCCATACGTCCAAAATATGGTCGGCCAAGATTATCGATATATTGGATTTGCGTCCGAGCACTTGGGATCTACCTGTTCCTGCATCCCTAGCGTGGCCATTGGGTAGCCCTTTTGGCAAATATATTTGCGGTTGCATGCTACGAACACCCTGGCAGCTGCCTCTTTGACAGTCTTATTGGTTTCTTGAGAGGGGCCAGAACACGAACCATTTGTTCTTTCAGTTCTTCTCAGAAGATAATTGACCCCACTCCTCTTCACCTATCTACTACCTCTAGTGCATATGATATGTTGGTTGGATTGCAGATGCATACTTTTAGTGAGTTCTGCATCGCAGGTTTGGTCTTTTTACAGCCTCCCGCCACGGTAGTGCAGGCTGCAAGTGCAGGGCCCGGGAATCTGTCATGCAATCAATTATGCACAAAATTTTATTTCGTTCACGCGACTTGGTTTATATTGACCATTGTGATTCCCACCGTCGTATCCCTTGTGGATTAAGGTTTGGAATATTTGGGTCGGAAAAGTATAGGCCTGGCGTACGTATCAGACTGTGGTAGTAGAGAACCGTAGGCAAGTGCCGCCTCGCTTACCGTGCATGCATGCTGAAGATGTTCCACAAGCTTGGACTGCCTCTCAAAGGTCTTCATGGGATTGTGTGGTGCAACTGCACCTATATGCATAACTGACGCATCACGGGACGTCGCCCTCCCGTCACTTTCTCCAGCTAATGTTCGCCGGGTGATTACGAAAGATAACACATGTTTCTTTAGGCACATGGATGGTCATATCTCGTTATCAGGATACATTTATATGATGTTGCAGATTGGCGTTTTTCCACAAATACCGGCATATTAGAGCACACTCACGAGCGGCGCTGAATGGTATGTATCCCAAAGATGCCCCGTTTCTGTAATCATTGCTGGTTATGATTCTGAATTGAAAAAAAAAGACAAACTTGCAACTGCGCAAAATCATCAACGAATATAAGAGGATATGTGTAAAATTTGAAGCCACTCCTAATAGGTTAAGTGCCCAAGCTGGGAGAAATAAGGCGACTTTGTTGTGCGTGTGTAATAATATAATCAATACGCTGACAAAGAAGATATTGTACGAACACCGCTATCTTTACTCCTTTAAAAAGATAAAAAAAATAAAAATAAAAAGAAGATAGAGCCAGGTCTTGTTACGAATGCGAATGCCCAATGTACACGTACGAAATGAACCCCTTCAATGAATGCGCAATTCCACGGGATGTCTTCGTCGATTCCCGAGTTTCCTTTTTCGTCAAAGCTCGCGATAGTAAAGTGTAAGTTAGGCGTTTAGAAACTTTGGACTTAAGTTACTTTACAGGGGGTGTTGCACCCGATGAGACAGCAAGGCAGCTTTAGGAACACCCTTACTGGCTCGGCTGCAAAGCGCAGCTATTTTAAGAGTCCTCTAACTTTACTGCTCCTTCGTACTTCGTAAACGGGGGAACTATTTAGCCGATGGTGGTGCTGTTTTGGCCCACCCTTTAGTTTCCACGCTGCTCCTCAACGGTTGGTGGTTAATAATTGGCGCACTTTTGGCCGTTGGAGGTGTGGCGGCAGCCCCGTTGGTAGTGTCAGGCGAGGACGGGAACCCTGGAGTAATTAAAAGCTGAGCCAACGTCGCCATTAAGGTTATTTTTCATGTTTTGCTGCAAAACAATGGGGGAGCTGAAGGTCGCTAGCACACCAGTCAGGGGTTCAAACTTGGAGCTACTTGAAAAGTGCAAAACACTGGCGCTGCTATTGGCTATGGGAACACCAGGAGCAGAGACAGTGGGTCCAACTCTCTAGGCCGGGACATGCGCGTACAACTGTACAGGCTGCAGTAGCGAATGAGCAGTGTGGTTAATAAGGTAATTAATGGACTGTGGTGTGGTTTGGGACCTTCTGTGTGCGGGCACCAGCTGAATTTCTGCGTTTTAACTTTGTAGGCTACCATGCCTCACCGGGACGGTCCGCCACATCTCACTCATACAGTATAGACTCCATCTCTTCATCTCCCATTCTAAACCCAGGTAGGTGTTACGGTTTACAGAACACTGTTTACAATCGCCATGGTTACCGAGAGGTCGAAGGAGGGCATTCGCTGGCTTGACATGCCTCGGGCGCTATATGTTACAAAAATGTAAGGCTGCGGCAGCCACTACGATCTGCCTGCACAACCACTGCATGAGCCAAGGACAGCAGATGACTAGCCGAACTTGGCGTCCAGGGGGGGGTGGTTAAGCGACCCCGGCTGGACGAAAATGAGAGGGAAAGGGAAATGAAAAAAAAAAAAAAAAAATTAAGGGTCTCGGCCCGCCGTTGTGTGTCTCGTTTGGAGAGTCGATCGCAATCCGACTGTCTCCTCTTGTTCCCAAAACACCCGGTTTGCGAATGTTCCATGCTATATCGTCCTACTATGTCACGCAGATAGTGGGCCTCGTCGACTGCTTAGCGCTGGGTTCAAGATGACCACCACTATTACACCCACTCCGACGCTGCTCGGCGCGCTGACGACGACCTTCACCCCACCGACCACCTGCAATGTTAACGTCTATGACATCCTGGCGACTGACGAAGACTGCGTCGCGGGCACCAGCGTCGTCGCGTGCGCGTACTTCCAGCTCGGCGACCAGGCCAGCACGTCGGCCTGTCTGCCATCCGCGTGGGAACCTTCAACATTGGCCTACTTCTCTCCAGGTGTTTGTCCCGACGGCTACCAAACCGCTTGTTCGAGCGTCGTAACCAGCGACGGCACTGCCGAGACGCAGGCAACATGTTGTCCAACGTAAGTTACCCAACGCCCTGAACACCTGTGCACTGCTGCCCTGCTGTTCCATAATCGCTCTGATACCAATTTCATTATGATCTAAGGGTTTTTTTTTTCTTTTTTGGGCGTTATCAATGACTGATCAATCGTTGTAGCGGATATTTATGCCAGACTAATGAAGGCTTTGGGTGGTATTCAACTGACTTATGCTATTGGCCGATACCCAGCACTGTCACCTTCGTCTACACAAGCACTCAGATAGGGGTAGGCGCTTCGACAATAACAGCCACCGGGGGCGGGCAGGCTGCCATCAATGCGTACGGGGTGGACATCCGCTGGAAGGCTGCCGACTTTGCTTCGTCTACCACGACGACCTCGTCGGCGACCACCGCATCCGCGCAGACGAGCGGCAGCGCTGGCACTGGCACAGCCACGAGCACAGGAGGCGGCGCGAGTACCGCATCCGCGGATGGGCAATCATCCGGCGCGTCTTCGCCGAGCACGAGCAGCGGCCTCTCGACCGGTGCCCAGGCGGGCATCGGCGTCGGAGCCGCCATCATCGCCATCGCTGCCATCATCGCAGGTATCGTGTTCTACCGCCGGAGGAAGGCGCGTTCAGGGCCCCACGAGGCCCCCGCCAATAACCTCCACAACCCAGAGTACCCTCCGGGGTACGATGCTCAGCACGGCGGGATGTACGGGCAGCAGCACCAGCTGCAACCGGGTCAGCAAGTCCATGAATTCTACTCACCGCACGTCCCACAGGTGAAGGAGCTGCCGGCAAATCAACCGATCTATGAAATGTGAAAAGGAATTAAAAACTTATGAAAGAGAAAGGGAATGAGACCTCGCTCGAGCTACGAGGTTTACGAAGCGAATTTACAATTACGTGTATTAATTGTGTTTTAGATGTAATACCAAACTTCAATTGTGCCTTAATTAATAGTTGTAAGCTCCTTTCATCCTTGACTTGAGCGGTTGTTGGTTTTGGCGTAAATGTGGCACGATGCGGAGTCAACCTGTTCTTTTGGCTTTTGCATTCCAGGAGTCTACTTTTGTCGTAAGATGAAGTTGCATGAAAAATCGTGTGTGAGGCAAACCACGTTGGGATTAAGTTGACTATGTATCAGGATACTTCTTGGTATATATGTACAATGTTTCTCGGATCAACAATGCAGAAACCCCATAAAGCAAGACACTTCATTGTGGATACGCGTTTTACTTCTTTGCACCTTGAGAAAAACTCTTTTGGGGGGAGACAGTATGGGGAGCCAAGCCAGGTAGTATCAAGAATCCTTTCCCTCTCCGCTCGAATCCTTCGAATATACCATACCTCCTTTTTTTTTAGGCATCAAGAATTCTTGGGCCGACAGGGGTGGTTTTTGTTGATGGTATGAACGAACGAAAGGACAATGCAGGCGTAAGACGACATGGTCAGTGCAGCATTCCTGATGCAGTAGGATGGCCCGTGATAGATCGTGATGGATTCTATCAGTGGTCAACGTCTACTCCGTGGTAAAGGCCAATATCAGAGGTAGGCCCACTTCCCTTTAAAAGAAGGGTCTTTCGGAAACTTCCTGGTTTCGCATACTGACTTGACTAGACAGCAGTTGTAAAGATATCCACTCCAGGGTTCTCCCCCCTGATCAGAGACTGGCCGGGACCAAAATTCCCCACAGGTTCGGTCAGCGGCTTGTTAGGTTCGGGAAATAAAGTAGAACGGGTGAAAATGAGTGGATGCGCATCTAGGATAATACCCCTGAACTTAACGGACAAAAAAAAAATGCCATGTTCAAATATTTCCTTTCTTTGCTAGCGATTAGGCAACATCAATGCAGCATGGAGGCGCGGGAGTGGGAAGGTAAGATTGTGTACCCACAAACCACCGGGTTTCGGGTCACCCGCATTGAGTCTTGGAAGCAGCACTGCCCCTAGAGACACGTAGCGTACGAGTATTCTCCAAGAATTCTGGTGAAGATGCTGCTTTCACCTTTGTTTGTTTTTCTACACTATTTCAGTGTTTCATATGGGGGACTGTTCGTTAGTGCTGGGTGGATAGGCCGGCGCTATGAGTGTTCCCAATTTCAGCATACAGAATGTTCGTAGTAGGGTGATCGTATGTCTCACAGTCACCCTTCTGTGTGGTCTCTTGCTCTTCTATTACCAGTACCAGAGGGATGGGCTCCTCTACACGAGTCCTGCGTCTTCATCACTTCTTCCGCAGCCAGGGCTGGCCCAGCATGATGTCGAAACTGATACACGTCCACCGCCCGCGGCGAAGCCTGGCGCAGTGGAACACCCTATTGACCACCTCATCGCCGAGGCGCACCGCAACTTCGAGGAGCTTCTCGGCAACCGGTCCCTAACGCTCCAGGATGCAGCCCAGCGGTACCGCGAGCGGCGTGGGCGGCACCCGCCGCCGGGCTTCGACGCTTGGTTTCACGCTGCCAACGAGAGCAGGGCGGTGGTGGTAGAGGCCTTCTTCGATCCTATCTACCACGACATTGCACCGTTTTGGGGGCTAGAACCCAAGGTACTTCGCCTTCGTATACAGCATGCGACCTCTTCCATCCGCGTGCGCAACGGTCGGGTGGAAATGACCCTGGAGGACAGTGGGTCACGGTACCGAATTGGGGAATGGGCCAGGCTCGTGGAGCAAATGTCGCCACACATTCCCGACCTCGACATGCCGGTGAATCACCTGGACGAGACGCGCGTGGTGGTGCCGTGGGAGACGATCAATGATTACATGGCGCGGGAGCACGAGCAGCGCCGTCTGATCCCTGCGGAGGAGGCGCTCACGCAGTATGGGGCTGTTGTCAGCGAGACTGAGGGTACGGTACGGTGGGGGGACCTAGGCTGGATCACGAACGACGCGGTGCGGTTCTGGGATCACTTCCGGGCCACGTGCCCGCCCGAAAGTCCCGCCCGCAGGGTGCCTTCGCTCCAGACGTTCGACTCCCCAGTCGAGTTTCCCCAGACCGTGGTGGACGCGTATACCTACAGGGGTTACGTACGCAACTTCACGGCAGCGCAGGACGCATGCTCGCAGCCGCACCTGCGCGGTCTGCAGTCGTGCTTCGTCGAGAGTTATAGCATGCTTGCCACGCACATGCTCGTGCCCATCTTCTCCGACTCCAAGATCGCCGGTGCCAATGATATCGTGCTCCCCGGATCCGCGTACCTCAACGGCAACGACGTCAAGCTATACAGCGGCGGGGCTTCGCACGGTGGCGCCTGGGCCGCCAAGAAGAACGCGCTGGTCTGGCGCGGTTCTGCATCAGGCCAGCGCAACCGTGTGGATAACTGGTGGCACTCGCATCGCAACCGTTTCGTGCAGATGCTCAACGCCACGACCGTCGCCGCGGCTGAGACCGGCGACAGGAACCAGGCGCCCACGTTCGAGCTTGGTCCCGTGACGGACGGTGCGTATGGGCTGCCGCCCCAACTGCTTGCCAACGACGGCGGTCACGGGGATGGTGATAGGGGTGGGGGACTCAGCGCCTGGATCGCGTCGTTCGCCAACGTCGGATATAATGAGATCCCGTGCGAGCTGCAGGAGTTCGAGTGGAGCTGGTTCGTGTGGAAGAAGCGCAAGCTGTCGTGCAGCATCCTGGCGCCGTGGTTCTCCCTGGTGAGCAAGATTCCCATGGCGGAGCAGTACAACTACAAGTACCTGCCGGACCTCGACGGCAACGGTTACAGCGGACGGTACCGTGCGTTCCTGCGGTCGTCGAGCCTGCCGCTGAAGGCGACCATCCAGCGCGAGTGGCACGATGGCCGCATCTTCCCGTGGCTGCACTTTGTGCCGCTCGACGCCTCCTTCGTAGACCTCTACGGCGTCCTAGAGTACCTCTTGGAGCACGACGCCGAGGCGGAGTGGATGGCGGCCGAGGGCCAGCGGTGGGCCGAGAGGGTGCTGCGGTACGAAGACATGAAGCTCTACGTTTGGAGGCTATTGTTAGAATATGCGCGAGTTCTGAGCGACGAGCGCGATCGATTGGCATTTGTGGATGACCTGAAAAACATAATATAAGCTTAAGAAGAAACTTGGGGATGGGGAGGGGAGTTTATTGTATCGGGTTAGTGCAAAGAGATATCGATGATACCATACTCAAATTAAACATGGATTATGCAAGCGATGGGCAGTAGCGTGGTGTGGCTGGCTGACAACATCGATGTTGATTGATGACCCTGTGAACCTATCAGCATGGCACATTGTCGGGGCCATCAACACAACTTCCAGGGGTGTCTCGCGTGCGGAGGTAACGATATGGATAGCATGGGTAGTCCGTCTTAATGCTGAAGAAACTATCAGTGCTCATTGGTCGTGATGGGGCACAACTGCAGACATAGTCTTGTTCTTCTACCCCATGGCGGATTCTACTAAATAAGGTGTGCTTCTAGAACGTCTACTGCTGGCCGAGAACGCTTGCTTACACATGGAGAGACACGAGGGATGTGGCTCCTTATTTCTCGAGAGAAGAGGCGGGCTTACATATATAAACCAACGTTAGACTGAAGTCCTAGAATGGGTTTCCTGAAACCCCAGTATCTCACGGATACGAGCCTTCATATAAGAGTTTGGAGATACTATATTTTGAGCAGCAGAATTGATTTGGCACAGTTTGCGATGGGGTTGCGTGCTTTGGTTCCGCTCGTGGTTGATGAGACAATGCTGAAATTCAATCAACGTACGGCCACTGAATACCTACATAAGTACGTACACAAATAAAGACGTCCATACATCCCATCCCCTATCTTTAGGTATCCCAGTCCACCCAAGACAAGGGCCTACCTTAGTTCACTGTACGGGTCGTAGGCGTACAGCAATTAAGTAGCGCTAAACCCCCTGTGAAGCCGTTAGCCTAGGGCAAGGCTTTAGTGGGCATTATCCGTCACTCCGGTTGTAAACTCTCTATCTTTAGTGGGGTTATGTGGGAAGGTTGACACGTGATTGACTGAGTTGCGCCCGAATCCTTCGCTTGCCAGACTGGATGCAGGGGGATGTTTGACTTTCTCCAACGGCGGCTGTGGCAGCTGGTTTTTTTTTTTTCTCTTATCTCTCCTTGAGCAAGCCTAAGAGCGATTGCACAAGGACAACGAGTTGCAGAGATGAAGATTCTGTCGATGCTTCCGACGCGCATAGCGTGCCTGGTGCCGCTGTTGTTAGCAATTGGCCAGCACCCCCTTGGGCTCGTGGCAGCAGTCGAGTTCGCTGATGGCGAGCAGCCGCAGCGCCCGGTCCACTCCGAGCCCACCCCCAAGCACCATGCCGAGCTGCCCGTGCTGGGATATGTCACGCCTTGGCACTCCCGCGGCAAGGACCTGGTCGAGAAGTACCGCCACAAGTTCGACCTGGTGAGCCCTGTGTGGTATACCGTCCACGCCACCCCCGGCGATGACGCCCATCCCTATCAGGTTCGGGGCGGACCTCCCGTCGACGAGGATAAGGACTGGTACCAGCGCCTACAGCAGGCGGAGTCCGGGAAGCCGCTCAAGATCATCCCGCGCTTCATGCTGGACGACTGGAAGACCGAGGACTACCGAGCATTCGCCTTCAACGAGACCAAGTGGGACCTCCTCACGGAGACCATCATGACCGTATTGCACGACATGTCGTACGATGGAATGGTATTCGAATCTGCAGCCACTCGACTCATTCCCGATCCTCTGCTCAACCTGGCCCAAGCCCTTCACGACGCCGACAAGCTGCTAGTCCTGGTGCTGCCGCCTAGCCCTAGTGATACCTCGCTGGCCCAGGACGCAGAGATGCAGGAAACGACTCAACGTGCCTTCATGGAGACTCTTGAAGCCTTAGCCGGTATTCCCGACTACTTCAGCGTCATGACATATGATATGTCGGGCCCTAGCGGTCGCATCATGAATCGCGCGTGGCCCAAGGGTACCGATGCTTTTTCGGCAGCGAAGATGGGCCGCATTCGGGAACCCGGCCCGAATTCGGACGCCAGGTGGGTGCGGAACAACATGATAGCTCTGCACACGCTCAGCCTCGTGCAGCACATGAGGATGGGTCAGAGCGAGAAGTGCAAAGGCGCGTGCAAGGGTCGGCTAGAGCACTCCAAGTTCCTCATGGGTTTGCCCTTGTATGGGTACACGTACCCCATCTTCTTTACCAACAGCAAGACGGGAGTGGCTGTTCCTTCACCAGTGCCGGGCGTTACCTGGGCCCAATATGCCGTGCCCATACTGCGTGGAGCTGGCGAGGCAATAATAATGCCTGCAATTCAAGATTTAATCGAGAAGCATAAGCCCGAAGTGCACGAGCTAGAGAATGAGGGCGAGTCGTACTTCGATTATGAGCAGGACGATGGGCTGTGGAGAGTATTCTATCCATCGCCTAAGAGCATGGGTGGCATACTAGACCTGCTTAGCAAGGATCTGGACGATCCGCTTGACGGCATCACTTTCTCCAGAGAGAACTCGGGTGCCGCGCTGTGGGAAGTCGGACAGGCGACGGAAGACTTGCTAGAAACACTGTAGCACGATGATATAGCACTGCACCGCACCGCACCACGCCGCAGCTCAGTAGCTGGCAATTCCTGGGCTCTGCCGTTCCACCAACAAATAATGCATAGACTATTGAACAACCTGTGCTATGTTAATCAATATACGTGAAGTACAACTCCCCATCCAACCTTACGAATAATGATGCATGCACTCAAACATAAGAAATATACTGTCTTCACCCTAGCCACCCGTATATTATCTCCATGCTGTGATTTACTCAACTAGTAGAGATCATGAACCGTCTATGGGATGACTAGATACAAGCTACTCATTTACGTGCGATTTGGAATTAACCAATAGCGGTCTATGTTCTAATATCACGTCACCGATCGTGTTCCCCAGTTTTTAACTCCGCGCCCTTGCTACTCCGCACGGGGCTGCCCCCGGAACCATCAGTATTTGATTATATCGGCCGTTGTGTGATTGGTGCACTCGGCAACATCAATATCAATATCAATTGCAAAGGACCCTTTCATTGAATATCGCTACCCATTATACTCGCTTACACGCCTCGCATTAGAGCTTAAAATGAGCCACGAACACGAAATGACTGACGCTGACCCGGGTGGCCAAGCCGGCAAGAAGCCAATCGATCCGGATTATGACCTTTCCACGTCCATCCAGTCGACTCAAGGCCTGCGCCAGGGGCTCGCCTCGTACGGCGACGCCCACTTCTCGCTGTTCCTACGCAAGGTCTTCATCAAGGCGATGGGGTTCAGCGAGGACGCGCTGTCACGGCCCATCGTCGGCGTGATCAATACGTACTCGAGCTTCAACCCGTGCCACGCCAACGTGCCGCAGCTCATCGAGGCCGTCAAGCGCGGGGTCCACCTCCAGGGCGGCCTCGCCATCGACTTCCCCACCATCAGCGTGCACGAGTCCTTCTCGTCGCCGACGAGCATGTTCCTGCGGAACCTGATGAGCATGGACACGGAGGAGATGATCCGCGCCCAGCCGTGCGACTCCGTGGTCTTGATTGGAGGTAAGGTGCGGCGGCTACAGCCCCTTCCTCTCTCCCCCGATCGCTGACACGGGCATTTGAACAGGCTGCGATAAGACAACGCCCGCGCAGCTCATGGGCGCGATTTCTGCGAATAAGCCGGTTATTCACCTGGTTACTGGCCCCATGATGCCCGGCAGCCACAGAGGAGAGAGAATTGGTGCTTGCACGGACTGTAGGAACAACTGGGCCGCTTACAGAGCAGGAACACTGGACATCGAGGAAATATCAGCCATCAATGATGAGCTTGCGCCAACGGTGAGATAACTCCATTTCGCCCGTATTTGGTCATTCATTCTTGTCAACAGGTTGGTTTAACATTTCCACAGGTCGGAACGTGTGGTGTCATGGGAACAGCAAGTACAATGGCATGCATACTTGCTGCCCTTGGCATGATGCCCTTTACAGGTGCTTCTGCTCCGGCAGTATCATCGGCCAGGGTTCGCATCGCCGAGGCGACGGGAGGCATCGCCGTGGGTTTGGCCAAGGAGCCGGAGCGCTTCCGCCCGCAAAAGTGGCTGACGCGAGAGTCTTTCCTCAACGCCATCACCGTCCTTCAGGCAATCGGGGGGTCTACAAATGCCGTCGTGCACCTCATGGCCATCATCGGCCGGCACCCGGATATCGTCGGTACCATCACCTTGGACACCTTTGACGAGATTGGGAGAAAGACGCCCTTGCTGGTGGATCTCAAGCCCAGTGGCGAGAACTATATGAACGATTTTCATAATTCTGGTAAGAAATGAATGTTACTTTCTTTCTTTCTTCCTTTGTAATCCATTAAGCAGTAGCTAATAAAACCGCTCTTATCTCTCTAGGAGGCATGCTGGCCCTCCTCCATGAACTAAAGCCGCTCCTGCACCTTGATGCAATGACGGTGACCGGTAAGACCTTGGGCGAAGAACTGGCCCAGGCCAAACCCTCAAACGTCCCACGTAACCTCAGCTGCATCCACCCTTTCCACGAGCCACTGTATCCGTCCTCCTCACTCGTGGTCCTCCATGGCAACCTCGCACCGGGTGGCGCCGTTATGAAGGCGAGCGCGTCCAAGGACCGCCGCTTGCTGAAGCACTCTGGAAAGGCGGTCGTATTTGAAGGCACGGAAGATCTAGCACGTCGGCTGGACGTGGGCGATGATTCTGGCGACCAGGAGGAGGTCACAGCCGACAGCGTCCTGGTGCTCCAGAATATAGGGCCGCTGGGCCACCCGGGCATGCCCGAGGCCGGGCTAATCCCCATACCTCGGAGATTAGCAGCCCTCGGGGTGCAGGACATGCTGAGGCTATCGGATGGACGCATGAGCGGCACAGCGGGCGGGACGGTGGTGCTGCACATCTCACCGGAGTCGGCGGACCCGGCGTCTGTGCTGGGGATCCTGCGCGACGGCGACGTCATCACCTGCGATGTGGAACAGCGGCTGCTGCAGGTGGACCTCACGGACGAGGAGATCGCTAGGCGTCAGGAGGAAAGGAGGCAGAAAAATGAGCAGGAGGCACCAAAGAAGCCCAAAGTCATCCGTGGTTATCGTGGATTGTACCTGCGATCGGTGATGCAGGCTGAGAAGGGTGCGGATTTCGACTTTTTAACGGCTACAGGGACTGATTATTAAGAAGTCGTAACAGACATAAATGTGATTTTATTGTCGAAGATTATTTATCTATGATATCTATGCAATCTTATCCTTTTCCCACCCATTCCCCTTCATTACCCGCAGAAGTTAACTGCATATTTATACACTGAGGCTTTCCCAAACTATCCTCTTTAACGCCTAGAGAAGCAGCACATGAGACCCGTCTTTCCGAGGAACAACAAGCAGCCGATGAAGCGGATGACCGACAATACGGCGGTGGAAATGAGGATAAAGTTGAAGAATGAGACTTTGCGCTGGGTCGAGGGTACCTGTTGCATTGTAAGTTTTGAATTTAATAACTGGGTTAGCGGGGGGAAGAAAAACCACTTACAGCTCCAAACTCGGTCCAGCTGTCGCTCGTCAGTCCAATAATAAGCGCCAGGTTCGAGAACAGCCAGAATAACACCAAGGAGGTACGGAAAGTCTTGTACGAGTCTTCTAGATCGACCTTGGCAACTTCCGCGACGGGCTGGTAGGGTCGCAGCGCGCGCTTAACGGTCTGCTCGAACTGGCTGTCGATGTCCTCCTGTGGCTTGTCCACCTCTTCTACCATGGTTTCCTCCTTGTCGCCCTTCACCACGTGAGCAGAAGGCAGTGCCTCTGCCTTATCCGAGCCTTTCGTACCCCAAGACACATCGTGCCAGTTGTTGAAGGCGTACACCATCAGAATGTTGACGTAGCTGGACATGAGGAGCAGATAGGCCGGGAAGGAGTGGAACATGTGCCAAGGGTCCAAGTAGAGGAAAGATGCCAGGAAGTAGATTCCAAACGTGGCAAACAGCGAGACGATGATGATGACCACTTGGGACTGACCGGTTTCCACGCCTTTCAGATCCTGTAGCCAATTGATTGTGCTGGCATTCGACAGAGCCCGGACAACCAAATACAGTGAGAGCACAATGATGTAGAACTGCACTATGGCGAAGAAGACGAACGATGCGACGTAGAGAGCCTTTGAGCCCTTAGGACGGTTGCCCAAGGCCAGGATAAACTGCATGACGAGGAAGCCGAGATAGAGATACGTAATTATCAGGTTGATAAACGGACTCGCCTTATCTCCAAAAGGCCAACCGTGGTGCTCTGAAGTCGTATCGCTGGCTACGGTAGGAGTACCGACAATATCCATCATGACGACCGTGGTTAGATAGTATGTACCCAAACTGAACCAGGTGAACAGGTTGATGACGAGGTTGTAGAGAAACTGTACATGAAAGAAGAACATCCGAAAGATACCGTGCCTGCTCTTGTACATGCGACCAAAGTGCATGCTCGAGTACAGACCGGCGGCGAAGGAGCCGTTAAGCCATCTTCGCCGTTGACTGATGAACTCGGGTGCGCCATCGGGAACATCAGTCTCGCCTTTGGCAGCTTTGATGTAGCTCAGGTGCCATTTACATCCGGCCTTCGCCACCAACTCGAAGCAGAGAATTCGATCTTCGGCCAAGAACATATTCTTTTTGAAGATGTTCATGCCTTCGATGCCTTTCTTTCCCAAGACCTTGGAGAGCGTATGGTCACCGTGGAAATACTGCTCTAGAGGACGCCCCATAATGGCGCGGAAGCGGTACGCTGAAAATGCGCCGGGCAGCACACTCACGTAGCCGAACACACTCTCCAAAGGCTTATCTAGAATATTCGAGATTTTATACTCAAAATTCTGAACAGCCACGAGCGGATTCAGCAGCATCTTGCCTCCCCTGCCCAACATGGCGTGGATCTCTCCACAAGCGCCTCCGAGGTCCTTGTCGTTGTAAAAGCCTTCCCACAGAGCCAAAAGCGACTTTGATGAAGGCTTCGTTCCGGCGTCGAGCAGGATGCAAACCTCGGGGTTCAGGATTCTGCCGAATGCGTTGAAAAGCCAACGATGCGAGTTGATCTTCTTGGAGTTCTTCTGCTTCAAGCAGAAGATCATCTGTACTGGCGGCAGGGTGGTAGGGCCGTCATCCGTCGGGGACGGGCGGATAAGCTGCTGGCTGGGCGTGACCGACAGCTGGGTTGTGTATTCGAAAATGTGCGCTACGGTCTCCTGGCCGTTGACGTCCTTCTTGACCACTTCGTCTTGGTACACGCCTATCGTCGCCAATACGTCCAGAACCTCCTTGTCAGCGTTCTCAATACCGTCGAAGACCATGCAGACAACAATCTTCTGCCAAGCGGGGCCGGCCTTGTCCCAGAAGGTGGACTTCTTCAGATTGACAATCTCTCGGATATTCTGCATAACACCGTGGAGAGTGCGCGAGAGCAGGACCTTGTCCTCGTTGTAGTACGTCACGGCGATCAGCAGCTCGGTGTGCCTGTTGTACATGCGCGGGCGCAGATCGTAGCCGTTCTTGATGTTGAAGTCGTTGGGGTCGCACGTCGCCGCCGTGTACCGCATCGTGGTGAACTCCCCGTTGCCCCCGATGTCCCGGTACTTGGGCTGGACCGAGTTCTGGATGGCGCTGGGGACGGGGTAGTCGATGCTCAGGACGGACCCCTGGACGAGCTTGACCTTTCGCGTGGCGTACCGCTTCAGCTTGCTGCCGCCCGCACCACCGCCGGGCTGCTGGCGCTGCAGCCAAGCTCCGTCCCTATCGGCCGCCGAGCTGTATGCGCCGTAACCCATGCCGCTGTCTCGGGGATCCCCTCCTGCCACGGGGAAACCGCCACCGTAGACAGTGTGTTCAGTGTTGAACTGTGGCAGAATCGTCGTCTGGCCGGCATCGGGGTGGTAGGTCTCGGTCAGGCTATAAGAGGATAAACGCCGGGGAGAGTGGTCAGTGTGCTCCTGCTCATAACCGGCCCGCAGGAGACCGTGCTGCATCTCTTCATCGTCAATCGGCTCGTGGTGGGGCATGTGATACTAATATAGCAGGAGGAGTCTCATTATCAGTCTTTGAAAGAAACATAATGTGTATTGCTACATCGGCGGGTTCTTACAGTGTTATGAGGAGGCATATCTTGTAAGTGATGGCCATCATACTCGTCGCCGCCATGATGGTTGTCGTACCCCCCATTGTCGCCGTGATGGCCGTTGTAAGCCATTTTTGTTTTCTACTACTCTGATCGAATGATGATGCTCGGTGGTGAGGGTGCCAGAGTGAAAGAATAAAAATTAAAACAAGACACTCTTATTATTAGCAATCCCCGTGAATGCGCAGGCACATTGCCCGTTACGACGAGATTTCCCCAGATACAGGGCCTTGAGCTGTGGTATGACCCCCCAGTTCAAGCTAATAATAGCCTATGCCTTGCGACAAGCAAAGTAGCTATAGGCGGGAGGTAAAGTGGAACTCCTGTTCGCAAGACCTCTGGCGCGAAGATTGGGTGCGACGCCAGGTACCAGAAAGGCGTAGATAATATGCAGAATTCAGCAGAAGGAGAAACCTGCAGCCACTGATCGCGGAGCAATTGAGGTTATATTCAGGGAGAGGTTGCCCATGGCGAAGCTCAACAGTGAGAAAATTTGGACTTGACTCGCCTAAAAAAGCAACCAAGGGACCCCCCAAGGCGCAGGGTTTGTTTTTGCTCCCGCGCTAGGTAGCTGTGGCATAGCCACCGAAGCGAACCTAATGCCGTTGTGTTGGGAGCTGATGAGACATTCCAGCGCACCTTGAACAAAGCCGGCATAGCTACTCGTGGGCCAGAGAGCCACGGAAGGAAAGCGTGTAGATCATTGGGCGCCACCGAGAGGGAGAGGGCGCGGTCAGAGACCCAGCCCGCTGCGCGACCGACATGGGTTGCCAAATTTAGGCTCATACTATTCGAGAAATGTGCTCTGGCTCCGTTCGAGCTTCATTCTGCCCTCAAGCCATCAAGCCTGGGAGAAATTATCCAGGCCCATAGTAATCTGTTAGTGCTCCTGTCGCGTGAATCCCCCTTCGCGACGGCCTCGCCAAGCTGGCATTCCGGTCACAAATAAAGGTCGATCGGTGCCCGTCGCGCTGATTTAGGCTTCCCTCTAACCCACAGACTAACCGGTCTAGACTCAAAGCCAAGATCCCCAAGTTGTGGCGTTGCTTCAGCCTACAGTCTCGGCAATCCCCTCAGCCGCACGCCGTTTGTTGCGCCCCTCTCAGCTAGGTTGGTCAGTAGGGGGTAGCTTGGCAGCAAACGCAAACCCCCGTCTGCCCAGTGACAGTCCAGTGGTGGTCACAAAGACCTACACCGAGCTGCATAGTGAAGAGCGGAGAAAACATGATTATTCTCAATCTTGGTCAGCGAGCGAGCGCAAGCGAAACACCGTATCATGGCCAATATAACTCAATTGACCATACAGAAGATGAGAGGTGCATCTCCGTAAGCCTACTGAGGGGCTCTGTCACAGTCATCGAGGATGATTCTCTGGGATTATCCCAATCGAGGGGTCGTGGAAAACTACCTACATAGGTAAAAAGTATTTAGGTAACCCATGCATTCTCGGCCACATAACACAAGTAGGACAGTAATGCGACTGGAAAAAAAAAAAATAAAGAACCCGACCCCCGGCTATATGCACTGGAGCGGAGCATGCATAGTCAGTTGGAAAAGGCTATTAACTAGATTTGTATGGGCATGCCGGCTTGTGATGAAGCGCGCGAGTCTCACGTAATCCGCATCTAGCTAAGGTTGCTGCAGCCTTAATTGGACTCAGCTGACCACATCAAGTTAATCCGTCTTCACTGTAGCGCCCTGTTCGCTAAATCTCTCCCCTGGAAAGGAAATATTACCTAAGTTAGAATGTGGAAAATCTCTACAAGTTCAACAATAAGCTGGTTGCGGGCCACGAGACAGGGGATAAAAACCGATTTCGACTAGCTTGTGCGCAAAAACGAAGACAGAAACATAACTGTCGTGCAGAATGGGTATATCATTAACGAAAGCTCTATGCATAACTATGGTCTTGAATTTTGTGATTATTTCTGATCTATATGGCGCCATCTATATTGATCCACTAATTATAAGGGGGGCGGGCTATGCCGGCCTCGCCTCGCCTTGATACTTTCGATCTCCGAGGTGTTTTATGAGCTCACTCATTCCTTGTCTCGTGTGTCCAAGAAGCTTTTCAAATCTTCGAATTCACCACTGCGTCTCATCATGTCGTAAAATTGGCCTTGCGCATTGTATAGCTCCAAGGGGCTTCCGACCCTGCAAATTTTGTTAGTTAGTTATTCGCGCGTAGCAGTGAATCGAGCGCCACATAACTTACTCGAGAACGCGGCCCGCGCCGAGGACCACCACCTTGTCATAATCAATGATGGTCTTGAGTCGGTGAGCTATCGTTACTAGAGTTCTGTCTCCTCCTTGTTCGTCAAGCTCCTTCCTTAGGACTGCTTGGATACCTTGATCCGTCTCGTAATCCATGCTCGCTGTGGCTTCGTCCAGGAGCATCAGCTTACTCTTGCGGACAAGCGCCCTGCAAAGAGACAGCACCTGTCGCTGACCGTGAGAGAAGTTCTCGCCCTTGGCTTTTACCACTGTGGAGAGGTTGATAGTTTGGGCCTCTGCTTGGTTTGGGCTGGTGTCCACGAGGGCCTCGCTTTCAGCCTCGCCGTACTCGAATGAGGCAATACCACTGCAGTACTGTAGTGATTTCACTACGGTTTCTTCGGGGATCTCATCGGTAGGGTCTAGATTGGAACCGACGGTACCGCTGAACAAGACCGCTTCCTGGGGGATGATGGTGAGTGCCTCGCGAAGCTTTCGGCGCGGAAAAGTGGTAATATCTACGCCATCGAACAATATCTGACCAGAGACGATGTGCGCGAAGCGTAAAAGACACAGAACAAGCTAGGGCGACCAAATATTTCTTGTCAGTTCGAGCTCGAGGTAGATTCGACAGCATCTAAGTTTGGGAAACTTACCGTGCTCTTGCCCGCACCCGTTCGACCAACCACAGCCACTCTTTCGCCAGCGTTGAACTTGAGGTTGATGTCCTTGAGAATTTCGGGGCCATCGACGTCGTACTTGACCGTTACGTTTCGGAATTCGACTTCGCCGGTCCTAGGCCAGTCTGCAGGCAGAGCTTCTACAATCTCGTCAGAATAGCCTCCCTCTTTGTACTCGTCCTCCTGTTCCTCAGGTTTGGCCAAAGCGAACTCGCGCACTCGATAGAACTGTTTGCTTTGTTGTTAGTCGTCAATGCCAAAGAGTGAAGGTCAGGAAGGGCTGGAGTGACGGTAAAACTTACGCTCTGCATTTCTACCTCTAGCTGGTTCATGGATCGCACAAGCAGGATAATTACTTGGCTCAACGTCTGTTTATGTCAGAAATCGTAGCTATTTAATGCATCAAGAACGGACAGAAACCTTACCGTAGCGTTTGTCAAAGAGAAGCCAACCAGGCCAGGCGCAGTGGTACCAGCCTTCGAGACTGCAATTGTAGCGGCCGCTACACTAACAAGCGTTGTTGCTAGATCCACCCTAAGAGCCATCCAGCGGTTGCAGTTGAACTGAGACTCCGAGGCTCGTTCGTATATGCGTAGTTTCTCCGCCATTTGGTGGCCGAATGTCGTGGGCATATTATCGCGAGCTCGGATGATCGCCATTCCCGATAAGCTATCGGCAAATTGAGAGAAGAGAGGGGATTGTGAAGACGAAACAAGCCGCTTGACAACAACGACGGTCCTGATATATATCTCGCCCACAGTGACACCAACTAGACAGCACACTGCGGCAGGTAGCATGAATACTGGCAAGACTGAGCCCACAGCTGCAACCTGAGCAACCAGGCGTATCATCGACTCGATGAACATGCGCATGAAGGAAGCAAGAGACCCGTCAATGGAGGACATGTCCCGCGAGAATCGGTTGATAACTCGCCCTATGGGGGTAGTCTTATACCAAGAGAGCGGAACGCTCATAACAGCCTGGATGAATGTAGCGTGCAGTGTCCTAGCAGCGAACCAACCCCCAGCCTCGTACACAAGGAATGCAAAACCGGTCAAAATGATTTCACTGAAGCTCCACACGCCGTAGATGCCGAGGTAGAAGGCAATGTTGGAGGCATCGCCACTGCGGTATGCATCGACCCAAACTGCAAGCCACAAGCCAGTCCCGACGGCCGAGGCAGTACAGAGAGCACTCATGAGCACTGCTACAATGGCATAAAGGGGATGGCCAAAGTATTTCATGTATTGAAGGACTTTTTAAGGATGCTGCTGTCAGTTGCTGAACCAAGAAAAAGGAGATGGAAAGCGAGAGAAACTTACACTGTAGTCTACCGATATTACCTGTGTCGGATGCCTCTTGGTTAACCTCATCGAGGCGCCTGGCTGCACCTGTCTTTGCCAAATCATTGGTAGACTTGGCAGGTGAATTCTTATGTGCGTTGCCGTTCGTCTCGTTGGTATTGCCTCCATTAGCAGCTTGGGCATCTTCTGCAGCCTTGACTTCGAACGCAGTGTCCACACTGCTCTCATCGATGATATCTCTGTTCAAAGCTACGGGCTTCCTGACGATGTCGAGGTGTTGCTGAGTCTCAACTACCGAACCGTTTTCCAAGTTTACAGCAAAGTTGGCTTGAGATGCCACCCACGGAACCTGGGTGACAAGCACGATAGTCCGTCCCACGAGCATTTCGCCGCAGAAGCAGTCTTCCCACACCGTAGACAGGGTCTTGGCATCCAATGCGGAGAAAATATCGTCGAGGAGCAGTACAGGGGCTTTAGAGTATAAGGCGCGCGCCAGTGCCACGCGGGACTTCTGCCCGCCCGAGAGAGTGGCCCCGTTTTCGCCGACCTCGGTCTGGTCCCGCTCTGGGAACTCATCAAAATCGATCACGAGCCCGCAGGCATTGATGACGCGGTTGTAGCGAGCCTCCTCAAAGTCGCTGTTGAATAGGATATTCTCTCGGATAGTCTCGTTCTGTAGCCAGGGACTTTGGGACGCATAGGCAATGTCCTTCGGACACGTTATCGCTCCCTTCTCCAGTAGGGTTTCTCCAAGGATGCCCAGCAGCAAGGTCGACTTTCCGCTTCCACTGGGACCAGTAATAACGTTGAGGCCGCCTTCCACGAAGTCGAGGGAGACATCCTTGAGCGTAAATACCGCGTTTTTATGTCGGCGGATTGTCGCATCTTCGATACGCAGAGGCCCTACCGGATGGCGAATTCGAGGGGTGACATTGCTGAAGTACCGATCGATACGTTTAATGGAGACGATGGCGGAAGTGAGACCTCGCGAGACGTTCGAGACCATATTGATGTTGCGACGGAGCGTTCTGATTAGGGTGATCGACGTGAATGCGACCTCTGCCGTGAGAGGCTGTCTGCGGGCGGCCACGTGGAGAGAGAACATGACTAGGAGTGCGGAAATAGGTATGGCTTCGGTGAACTCATTTAATAACATAAACCTGCGCCACAAATTTTCCATCGTCAGCCATCTTTGGACGCGAGAAGTAAGCAGGAGATGAAGTAAGAGATTAGACTTACATGATGTTGACCTTCCACATCTTCTGTTGTTCTCTGTACCGAACTTCGTTAACCTTTTTGATTACAGCGTTCTCCCAGGCAAAGTATTTGATCGCTCGAATCGAAGTCAAATACTCGGAGAGAATTGAGATCCGGGAGTCTTGGATCTTCCTCATCTCTCGCTGGATCTTGACCATCCTCTGGGCAATCACGACACCGATAGGGGAGATCACAAATATGATTGCGATGCCTACTAAGGCAGGCCATTCGAGCATCCTGTATAATCCTATCATGCTAATAATCGTGCCCGCAGGAAGACCTGCCGCGACGAGAATGAGATCTCTCCCCCGCGCGATAGCGTCGATGTCGGAACTCATAAGATTAGCCAGCCTTCCTGTTGGAGTGGTCTCTGTTGCCTTGTTCTTCTTAGGTTTTTCAATTGAAGCCACTTCCTGGAATACCTCGTCGTCAAGCTCCATCGAGTTCATTGCCTTGTAGTATAGCTCTTGTGTAAAGGCAGCTTTAAGACGAACTCCAAATCGCGTTGATGTGAAGCTTTGGTAGGTAGTAAAATAAGTCAGTGGTTTTTTTTGGCTCGATAGAAGATGGAACGAGTCTTTTAACTCACATGTATTGTTGAAATGATACGGATCTAGAGAGCGGCCCGACAAAGAGGAGAAGAAGCCAAACCCAAGGCCGAATAACAGCGTCTTCCGGCGCATTTAAGTAGGCAAGCAAGTTATAGGTCGCAAACGGAGCTATTAACTCAACAACAAACGATACCATAACCCACGAAGACATGGTGATGAGTTCTCTATACAAGAACCGAAACACGGTCAAAATGGTTGATTGGTTCTTTTGGCGGGCTTCCTGAACCCTTCGCAGCAGCAACAGAGGTTCGTCATACCACGGCAGGCTTGGAAGGTCATCCATCGTCACCTGGCGGCGGGCGCCGCTCCATAGGAGAGGTGTCAGCCATTCGTACGTCACGTAGTATTGGAACCAGCTGCATGTCTCCTCTGGAGAAGGTTCTCTGGCAAGATTCGCCGGCAGATCAAAGTCTATAGGTGGAGGGGCCCACTCGCGCGGTGTGATAAAAGCGACGAGAACAGCACCACTAAGCGCGGCGATGCTAGCGATCAGTGGTGGGCTCAGGGCTAGGTTATGGTGGATGTTGATAACCGGAAGCAGCTCTCCTGTCAGGAGCAGGAAACATGAGACGACAAGGGTACAGTTGACATGATGCAGGGCCACCTGCCTCCACTCTCCATCATTGACCTTGAGCAGCCGTAAGAGGCCAAGGAGAAACGCGTAAGTTAGGATAATTACATTCGACCAATTTCGACTTTCTTGGATAGTCACCACGAGTGTCGATGCCACAGAGGCAGCGCGCAGTGCCTGGCTGCACAGCTCATAGCGAAAGGAGATTGTGGCTGCGGCTTGTTCCGGCCGAGTCCAGGTTGAGTAAGACCTGAGGACCAGGTGCCTGGCCACCAGTAATGTGGAGAGAATGGTTGCGCCTGCTTGTAAATAGCCAGTCTTGGCAAGCTGTGACAGCTGCAAGGTCCATTGGAGGTCAATATTCCTTGGCGACGGGCGGTGTCAGAATTTGGGCATAATATTCAGGGTTACTAGGAACCTTGGGGGGGTGGTTTTGAATCCGACCTGGCTTTTGGAAGGTATAACTCACTGGTGTTGGTATCCATTAAGAACACTATCATCCCTGAAGGCGTGGACGGGAAGCTGGGGAGAGGAGCCAAAATCCCAGGCGCTGCTGCTGCTGCCTGACAGCCACATATAGTCCATGGCGCCGGACGGTACGGCGTCCAAACGAGGGTGCCCGCGAACTAACAAGAAACACGAAAAACAGGGAGGGCAGAATCTAAATAATTACGTGGATTGCAACGGGGAACAGAAGAACAGAGGAAGAAAACTCCCAGAACTACCGCAAACATATGCGGCCAAGCATGGACCAGTCTAAGGATGGTAGATGTCTAAGAATCACTGCGACAGAAAAGCGAGCAAGATTTGCAGGGCAGATACCGCCAAGATGAGAGAGTCCTTCTTTGCCTGCGCCTCCTGCTCGCTTTGGTACGTCACCTCCCCCCTGTACTTCTCCACCGGCTAATTACCACCTCTGCCGGACTGCGAAACTCATTAACAAATAAAAAGAAAATGATACAGAAAACCCTCCCAGAAAGGTGAGGCGTAAAATAAAAGGCTATATCATCAGATTGCTACTACATTCAGTTTCTTCTTTCGCGGAACTTGGATAAGCTCAAAGCTTCGGGATTGTTTTAAATTTGGGTAATGGGACTCTGTCGCCTGTGCGCAAAAATGGCAGAAATTCTACCGTGGATGGTGCCATTTCTACCGTGAATACTGTACAACAACGCGCCGGGCTTCCCGAGTAGCGTGTCTTCCGGGTGCCAGATACCCCCATTTGCTATGGGGGCTGATCCATAAAACACGATGCTCAAACCGCTACAGGAGAAGGTCAGGAAGGTGGAAAGTGTGGCGAAAGTGGGACCAATGTCGGCTCGGACTCGGCTCGGATTTGTCGTGCCCGCGGCGGCGATGAGGAGCAATTTGGACGGTGCATGACGGTCAGCCTACGAGCGCCATTCCGGGGAATCGGCTGCTGCAGACTCGGCAGCGGCAACTGCACGCCGTGAAGGTTCACATTTGGTTAAGGGTCGCTTCTTCCCTCACCCAAGTCCACTTGTTAAGCTTACATAATTACTATTTTCAGCGACGTCACGTTGCACAGGGGCATCAAAGCAAGCTGATAACACACATGCTTTCGGAGGCCACGTCTAATAAGCTCTTGTAGAATACATACTGCGGTAGAAGGCAAGTATCGGTTTATGGAAGCCGCGGAATGGCCAGAGGACTATCCATCACTTACTACCGGCAGGGATTTGATAATATCTTCCCGGTCTAATAACAACGGTCTAATAACAAACTCTAGGGTATCGATCGGTGACCATCTCTCGTGGGAAACCACCTCAGGAAATCCAACTATCGCGTTTTTATCTTCAGCGCTGCCCTTGCCATGCCTGTTGTTTCTGCAACCGTCGACTTGTTTTTTTGGTAGTGTGTTCCATTATAATTTTCTCGTCCTCCTCACGAGCGAAAGGTGTATTTCTGCCAAACTGCAAGACTGAGATTCGGCTTTCGTTTCGGGAAACATATCTGTCGGTGCCTGGCGGGTAGTCGAAGCTGGCGCCCTGGTCGCGGCTCCCGTATTGGTGGAGTTCAAACTCGTCCATCCGGTCTTCGTAGATCACCTGCACCTCCTTGGTCACGAATATCTCGCCGAGGGTATCGGTGAGAACTGGCCAGAATACCGGCAGTGAGGCGCACATGCTTGCTAGGTCAAGCTCAATGGTGGAGAGCAGCACTGTGACTGGTGCATACCATGTAGGGTCGAACGATGGGGCCGTCGCCGCTCGATGCTCTATCAGACCCTGGAGACGCCAGATCGACACAAACACAACTCTTGAAACCTTCTGTCAGAGCTCACAAACACATTCAGAGGGAATAAGTTTTAGACGACTCACAGGCAACCTCCAATCATCAGCCCTGTAAGGGCTATCCTCTTCGCTGCGGCAGCTTTCATCGTAAAGAAAAAGTACATCGGAAGCGAGAGGACAAGAACATCGAATGCCATGTTGGAAGCGGCTTGGCTGATAAAAGTCGTGACAAACGCGTTTGATGTCACGGCGCCGTAGGCAAAACACTTCCTGTTCGTCTCATCCAATGAAAGGGTCCAAAAGTCGGAAACGGGCACGCAGGGCATCCAAGCTAGAACAGTGTAGGCCGACCCCCAGAGAGATATAACGACCAAAAGTCCGATGCATATCGCTCGAATGGCTCGATCTTTGTAGATTCTCAAGTACTGAAGCAACAGTGATATCTTGATAAAAGTCGTGGCCATAACATATGAAGCGTTGCCGATGTAATATAGCTAAACACTGGTTTAGTCCTATCTCTACTTGCTGCTATTCCCTAATATAGGAAAGTGCAGGACCTACCTTCAAGAAAGATTGTATTTCAGGGAGTGACATTAGTAGTAAGTGACCGCCCATCCCGTAACTAGGAACTAGATAGTACGATGAGCTTTATGTCCAGCCACGGATGACCCAACTGACTTACGCATGCATATTGTTACACCACCACTCAGGGATGTTACCTGCAATGAGAAGTTCACATTCAGCGATGCTGTCCATTTCATTCAGTGTATTATACATGATTCAGATACATACCAGGAGCAGGACGAGGAAAAAGTCATCCCAACCAAGGGAGTGTACAATGAAGTATCGTGTATAAAGTCTGAATATTCCACAGCACCATGACAAGATCTTTTGCATTGCGATTAGAGAAGGCATTCTGGGGCTTTACCAAAGAGATACATTATGTCGCAAACGTACCATAAAGGCGATTGTTACCCCGAGTATCGTTGCCCTCTTATTTGATAGGGGAACAGGGTCGTCGAGGTCGCTGGCGCCCGCCAAGATTTCGGTCAGTAACGAACTCGACATTGTGGTAGATCTTATTTGCTATTATCGATGTCGTACGCAGATATCGTAATGAGAAACAAGGTGGAATGTCCTTCTTCATTGCCACGCAGAGTATGCCTCCAATCAATAATTTACAAAGACAACAGCTTTCAGATCGAAGGGAGCCGCAGTCAACGATTTTTGTATTGTTGATCAACAGCCGACCCGAGGACTGTAAAGCATATATTATCAAGCCTGTATGCGTCTTCCCTCGGCGATGCCAACCAGAAAGGGAGAATGTGGCTGGCGGCCAAGGGTCACCACTTTGATAGGCGATATAAGGGTGCAACCATTAGTTCTATGCGTTACAACCCAAAAGGTGTACACCAACCAACTCCGGATGTCTATCTGCCGAAACCCCCCCTTTTGATTTTTTGAGTTTATTTTCTTGCTTGTAATTCACAGAAACAGAACGAGAGAGGCGTGTATCAACTATTGATCTACATGAAGAGAAACACAGTTGTGCCGATTTCTTGGGATCTATCTTTTGCCTGATCTAGGACTCCTCACTAAGCATCAATTCTCGTAGTCATTCTGAGGATCTCCGGCAGCGCTGTGCTGTCGCAAGCACCCTTGCTCAGGTGCTGGTGCTGCCCAGGATGAGGGGTAAGACGCGACAAGAACAATAGCTGCTGAGGCATGCAGGGATTCACCACGAACCACTCCAGGGGGACATTGACTTTTTCAATCACCGTCAGATCATCCCATCATGTAGGACTTGGTTATTGCCGGTCCCGAGGCAGAAGGCCCAGGATATGCAGGTTGCGCACGGATCGCGAGTTGTGGCCGCATCGCTTATGCCTCGCTCTACCGCTGGGCGTGGGGACGGTAAGCATGAACTTCTGGGGGCCCCTCAGCCTTAACATCGACTGAGTGGCGTTGTGGTAACAGCTGAAACTGAAACTTACGCCGACGTTGTCAGCGAGCAGACAGGACACAATCAAGAGAGCTCAGTCGGGTGGGGTTACATTCGGAGCTCCCCAGCACACAAAAGGGTTTTTTTTTCACTAGGTGTAGTATGTCGTTGATTGTTGGCTGTGCCACAACACCCTTTTTCCCGCTTATCTTTGCCACAATTCAGGCAGGAGAGCCAAGCTGGTTACACGATTGGAAATGAATAGGGCTGACTGAACCTTTCCGCCCATCGGAAGTGTTGGACATTGAAACAGCCAAGACCTTTTGCTGTGGTCATCTCTATAGGCGTGAAAAAACGGTTCATAAGGAGCACATGGTACGGTATCACGTGCTACAACACCATGGCTTATCTTCGGCAGGGCAATTCTTCCATTCCATGCAGCACCCTTCTTCATGCTTGCGTACTTCATGCAGATGCATAGGGGCGCAGGCGGCTGCTCCTTTCCACTCGGGAGCTGCCAGCGGATGCCGGTCGGCTTTTAGACTTAAGGACCCCCACATTACGTGACCGGTATTGCATCGTAACAAGGGGATAAACGTATCGATGTTGAGGAGCCGCATTATTGCTTGATGAAGTGGATGTCATAGTGTTATCGAATCTCCTTTGCTTCCCCAGGACACAAACTTATGAAAGACCTCAGTTTTAGCAACAGTCCATGTCGAGAGTACTTCACATTTTGGTACTTGACTCAACGCTTCTACCCAGTCCGATATATTTCGATTTCAATCAAGTTTCTCCTTGAGACCTACAATAATACAGCAGGTCCCATAAGTGGATTGTAATATCGGCTGTCTTTGGCCATAGAGCTCCTAATATTTAGATGATGGGCTTATGCAATATAGTTGTTTCTTGTACTACACACCCGCACCATCCATAAGTGGAGTGTAACTGTCCCAACAGCAATGCGCAATTTCAGAGTATTCGGCATTCAGACTATCAGAATTACAAGTAGACTTGGCCAAGTTCAGATGGGAAGGGTAAATAACGAATTTTCGCAGTTTCAAATCAATTGAAGTATAAACTGTAACTCTGGTCATGTGGACCCCCCATTGGGAAGCTGGCTTGAATCCCCGCACAGTATTTGGTTGAACAGCGCGCTTGTACACACTCAATTCTGACTGCGTCATAGACCCACCCAATGATTTCCCAGTTGAGTCTACGTAAGAAGTGGCAAGCCAATGCCAACTTGCTGCACTTGCTTGATCTTCATCGGCCGATTATCAACGTGAGATTCGACAAGTGGTTGGTTTCTTGGCAGTTTATACATTTATACACACATATATCTCATTGCCATAATTGGCAGGGCAGCGTCGTTTCGAATATGCTGCGTTCTGGCATATGGTAAACACATTGGGAAACACCGTTGATGCTGCAGCGTGCAGTTCCCATGGACATTCGACTCACGAAGAATCGACTTGCGCCTGCAGTAAGATAAAGATACCAAAATGCGTCGAATAAGGAGGGTTTTCGGTAAAATCAACGCTGGGAGACGTCGATTAATAAGGTTGAATTTCTATCGGTGCCATCTGGCCTACTTTGTTGTGACCATCATCGTCTCATCAGCTGTACTATATGGCGCCAACCCAACGTCGGCCGACGGCGTAGGCGACGCTAGAATGAGCTACATCGATGCTTTCTTCCTTGCTGCGAGCACCATGACGACGACTGGGCTCAATACCATCAATCTGAACGCCATGACTGGCTACCAGCAAAGCGTCCTTTTCGTGCTGATGCTGCTCGGCGATCTGAGCGTGGTTAGCATAAGCGTCGTTGTAGTGCGGCGATGGGTATTCCAGAAGCGATTACTGCAAAAGGTCAAGCAGAGCGCTGCCGCGAGGATGGTGGTTAAGGAAATCGATGAGGAGGCCGCCCTTCGACAACACTCGGCTCATCAACACGACAGTAATCAGGACGATTCCAGATCATCAACTCGCGACATTCGCGGTCCAGAGCGGCCTGAACGGGCGGTATATGCTCGCACCTCGCCTACCCAGCCGCACCAGCAAAGCCTAGGAGGCCTGTCGGCGCCTTGGGAGACCGGTCCGTGGAGATGGCTGTCATCCAGGGTCTCTGGATGGCTCAATCGCAACCGTCTCACTCCAGATCATCACCAATACCTCTCATTTGTGCCACACTTGGATGATAGAGGCCGCTTTCGGAAGCTGACGCCGACCGAGTGCGCGGAGCTCGGTGGAGTGGAGTATCGAGCCCTCACCGCGCTTACCTGGATCCTACCGACATACACTGCGTTCTGGGTGTTGGTCCCGATGGTTATTCTGGCTCCATATGCCGCGAGATACGACCCGGTCAGCTCGGTTGTGCGCACCTCCCAGCCAGGAGACCTGGATCCTGGATGGTGGGGCGTCTTCATTGCGCTGTCCAGTTATACTAACACCGGGCTTGATCCCCTAAATGCTAGCAGTAAGTCTATAATCCAGCCTTGAGTATTAATAGTTCATGCGACGGATACCTATCTGACTTGAGATCTGGCATGTAGTGGTTCCTTTCCGGAGTAACTGGCTCATTCTAATCGTTACCGGAAGCGCTATACTCGCTGGCAACACCTTTTACCCCATTTTCTTACGTTGCTACATATGGATACTGTGGATGGTGACCCCAAAGTCTTCAGAGCTCTACCATTCTCTCTCCTTCCTGTTACATCATCCCAGGAGGTGCTATCTGTGGCTATTTGACAGGAAGACTACGCTGGTGCTAGCTGCCACCCAAGCCGTACTGATATTCGCCGAGTGGGTGCTCTTTGAAATATTGAACATCAGACAGACAGCCCTCTGGGAGTTACCAGCGGGCACCCGAGCCATGGATGGCCTGTATCAGTCTCTCGGCACCCGCAGTGTGGGCTACTATATCGTGACGATTTCGAGCGTCGCGCCTGCGCTGCAGATCATCTACCTTATCGTTATGTACTTTAGCGCGTTTCCGATCCTGGTGTCTCTCCGCAACACCAACGTCTATGAAGAGCGGAGTCTGGGTCTCGGCGCCGAAGAGTACCGAGACAATGAGGAGTCCCGGGAGAAGCAGCGCATGGGGGGCCAAGTGGGAGCCCTCACCGGACTGCATATCCGTAACCAGCTTGCTTACGATCTCTGGTGGATCGCGCTCTCGTGGTTCCTGATATGCATCATTGAGGAGCCGCAGCTTAACACTTCAGCGCCCGGGTATAACAACTTCTCCATCCTCTTCGAGGTTGTTAGTGCCTACGGGAATTGCGGTCTGTCTCTCGGCGTGCCTTATGATACATACTCGCTGAGCGGGAGTTTCCATACCCTGAGCAAGCTGATATTAGTAACAGTAATGCTACGGGGGCGCCATCGTATCTTGCCTCTGGCTATCGATCGGTCCATCATGATTCCGGGCGAGGCAATGATGGCCGCCCTGGATCGGGAATATCTTGGGAGTATCGATGATGATTCGGCCTTGCTACAACAGATCAGAGATGCTGAGCGTGGCGATAGGAGCGAGGACCAGGAGGAAGCAGCGACAGAACCAGAGAACAGTCAAGGGCCTTAGATAATGATTAACCTTTCCATATCCGGTCAGCATGTCTTCCAAGACCGGCGATTCTCATGGTTTCTGTACATGCATGTGGAAGAACGGGAGTTGCCGCCATGCGCCGTGTTCGTACTGTATCCGTCAATTGCCAGTTACCAAGTAGTGTTAACTTTCACCGATCCGCATGATTCACATGCGTCATCCACTAGTTTGAGTATTTAAAAAGACTTAAGTTCTATCTCAGCGAGCAACGACGGGATCTTTTGCTGTCATCTAGTATCTAAATGAGATATAGCATTGCATTATACGCATTGCGATGTTGTTGAGCAGTAAAAATGGTAAGCGCCCATTATAGCGGCATTGTACAGTATATTGCATGGTTACCAAACTGTTCCCCCCCTCCTCGCGCGGTTGGCTGGAGAAGAGGCAAAACACGGATGGCTGAGCCTTGGGTTGGGGCAGATAGGTAGCAGCTGGGCCAATCGCAGCGGGGAATCTTGCCGAGAGCCAAGGTGAAGACGCGGACGGTGTACGACTTCTCTTCCTGGTTGGATTGCCCTTTTCGGGCGTTGCTGACAAAGAACTCCCGGGGGGTTTATGCTCACGCGCGGGAGGGTGGTGCCGCTCTTTGGGGTCATCCACCAGTGGTCCAGAGCCGCCATCTTACGGCATTATCTGGTTCACGGCTGAATTAGGGCTGATGGTGCGGCGTATCCGACAGAATCAAAGCCTGATGATGTATGTATCCTCAAGATGCCTGCGCTGTGCCACCATCTGGCATTGCCCAGGTTTACGCCAAGCCCCAAGAGCAATCTGACAGGCGGCTAGGTCAATAGCCGGAGATACCCAGAACCATAAAAAGCCTGTCTTCCTGCCATGATTTAGTAATTCTGCTGACAGGGCTGTCCTTGGGTATACCATTCATACGTATATTTCCGCTTGTGGTTCTACGATACCATACTACCCTTCAACCATGGCTGACCTAATCCCTTCTATCCAGCACTCTCTTGAGGACCTCGGCCGGCTCGTACGCGACCCCGAGAGTGCGCTGGCTGAGAGCGAGTTGCCTGGTCTTGACACACTCATTGCAGATTGGTATGATGACTCGGTCCTCGTGAGCCAAGAGGAGTTTTCGCGCCGAATCCTCAAGGTGTTCGCCAGATCCGACCACAATGGTGTCTACCATTCCTACCTCAATACGTTACCCGCGGAACAGCAGAATCAAGTCACTAAATTTGTCCGCGGCGAGGTGACGGCAAAGCAGGCAGGCGAAGCCCTTGCGCCGCTTGCACCGCAAAATCGGACCCTCCGCACAGAGGCATCAGCTCCTAAGCCTGCAGAGCGGAAGTTTATCAGCGTAAGGCAAACACTCCTGATTTGGCACTATGAAGAAAACGGCTATTGCATTTTCAATTCTATAATTTATTCTGACACGGTTTTGCCTCCCACTTCAGGCTTCGGTTGCCAATCTGCCCTTTCAGAACTGGGGCCGTACAGTGATGAACACCCCGGCCATCACATATTACCCTGAAAATATCGGCGAAATCCAGACCATTGTTCGAGATGCTGTAAAGAATAACCAGGGAGTTCGAGTTTCTGGTTTCCGTAAGTTGCCCCCTCGGCACATGTTGCCTATAGACAGCCTTTATTTCCTAGAATCGCGACTAATATGGTTCCAAAGGTCATTCCTGGGCACCTTTGTTTGGGCGCAATGATATCACAGGCCGAAGCACTAATGGAGATGTCTTAATATCTACGCTGACTGAGCAGAACGCGGGCGTTTTGCCCAACTTCACCTCTCTACCATCGAGTCTGTTCCAGCCCAAGGCAAGCGAGCTCAATGATATTAGCGTTGTAGATGCAGCATATGTAGGTGGTCCTGCACTGAGTGGCGGGAAGAAGTACGTTCGTGTGGGCACGGCCACGACAAACGAGCAGTTTCGACGTTGGTGCAACACAACAGGCAATGTCACTCTGCCCTTGAACATCATTGAAGTGGAAATCACCTTTGGCGGGAGCAACGCCACCATCTGGTTAGTAGAGCCCCACAGCTATCTATCAGTGATTTTCCTGACAACAAGGATTATCCTGTGAGAATTTGGCTAACCTGGAAATCTTTGTTCCGCATGGTCACAGCCACGGGGCCGGTGTTAGCCATCCTACACTGAGTGATCTGGTCCGATGCGTTGAGTACGTTGACGTCAACGGCGAGATACGCATCGTCAACATGGCAGATCACAGTCTGCTAAATGCCGCCAGCGGCTGCTTCGGCCTTATGGGTGTTGTAACACACATTACCTTTGAATGTGACCCCATGAGCACGGCGGTGATGCGACCTCAGAAGCTAGATGTGATCGATGCAATCCCTCCACCTCCAGACATGAAAGACTCAGACATCCCCATGGCCTTATTTAAGCATCGCACGCCAGAGCAGAAACAAAAGGCCCAAGCCGACTTCGAGCGCCGATCCAACGAAGAATATTACGCCGAATGGTTCTGGTTCCCCTTTTCAAGCCAGGTATGGGTGAACACGTGGTCGACAGACGCGGGTACTCGGAACGTTGTTGATTACCCAAGTACGGCCAAGATTTTCCTTCAAGTGTTGGGAACCATCATCATGAATGTTGGGCAGAACATATTGAAAGAGATAGATGCGCTCAAGTTCGAGCCTCTCAAGCAGACCACACTTTTGTGTACGTATAACAACTTCTTTCCCCTTCATGGTGACTACTGCATGGAATAGGTCACTAACCGGATTCTTCTGTGCTCATAGCATGGCTTGCAATGAAAAATCTGGACGAGAGGAAAGACGATGAGGAACCCATCAGAACCCGCATACCTGATGCTCTCCACTTCCAGCGAGGAGTTCAAAATATTCGCGTCCGCGATTTGGAAGTAGAAATTCCTGTAAGCCTGCCAGCTCCTCTCTTTGTCAGCGAGAGGTCTCACCATTTATAACGAAAAAGCTGAACACTTCTTTAAAGCTAACACGCTTCACTGCAACAGTTACATGCCAAAAAAGGAACAACAAATGTGCGTGATTACATCAACGCCCAACGCGCCTGGTGGGTTGCCATCAAGGCGTGCTACGACAACGTGGCAAATTGCCCCCAGCGCATGCCGTTGGAGATGCGAATCATGAGCGACAGCCAGGTGACCATGGCTCCGCAGCGCGGCAATAACCTGGGCACGTGCTCCGTGGAGATCCTGACGCTCGAGTCGGCGGCCACGTTGGGCGCCGGCAGCGTCTGGGCGGCCTATGCACAGAGCGTGCTGGACAAGTGGGTCAGCTACACAGACAATAACGGCAAGCGACTAAACGTGAGGCCACACTGGGCTAAGGAGTGGGATGGGTATAGGGTAGATGGGAAACCGTGGCGGCAGAAGCTCAAGGAGGACAACTACAGGGATGAGATCGTCGAGTTTAAAGGGCTCCTGGCCGCCATCGGTGAGAGGCACGGCTGGACTCTGGCGGATGTCAAGCGGACGTTCTCCAATGATCTCCTAGATTACATGTACCTGGATGATGTCAACACGGTTCCCACAGTCAAGTCAGGGGGGGAAGCCCAGGAAGTGCGTGCTGCTAAAGCTGAGACAGAGATCCGCGTCCAAGTATCGGCAATCTCGGCCTAGGGAATTGGATTCCAGCTCGTCAGGATTTTCGATCTTGGCGAATTTCGAAGAACACAACTGCGCAGTGCTGGCCTATATACTATTTCCATTGTACTATTGTTTCTTGTTAATCCGGAAAAGAAAAGAGATCGCTTACCGCATATTTCGATTGTGGGTCAGCTTTTCAAGCTTAGATTTAGCTCTACGGGTTTAAGAGTGAAGGTATAATGTGCACGACGATGTCAAGAACGAAGACAGAGGCGAGCCTTTTCCAGAAAGACCGTGTGATCAACTCAAAGCAACGGATGGCATCGTTGCTCGGAACAATGGCTGAACTCTGAAAGGCTGTGGAATAGCCGTTCGTCACTCTAGAAACAATAGGGTTTTGCCCATTTGCACCCTTAGGGACAAGGATCGGCGTCGTGCGGCAGTGCGCCTTCAATGCCAAGCCTATGTCTCTCTTGCATGGTAATACTGGAAAGTAAGCCGAATATGGGACTTTATTGACAGTTGGTTGAAACACACGCGAAGTGCGAACACTCATCAACGGACATCGGCTCCCTCACCCCCGGACAAGCCCCTCCGGCATGCCTTCTTGTTGCAGGGGGCATCATCCTCGTTGTTGAGCCAAAGATCTAAAATTGTTGAATATTCGCCATGCAGAAGACGCCCTAGGCCTAATAGGCTGATTTGTGCTGCCGAGACAAGCGCTTTAACTGCTTCTTACCCCTGTCTACAGTTGCCATAAATCTAAGACAATTAGTAGGGCCCTTTGTCCCATCTCTACATTTGGCCGCATGCATAGATTTTCCCTCCTCGAAAAGAAAGAGATGACTGGGGCTTTGCATGTTAAGGAGCGCTGAGGAAGCAATGGGCCCCACCCGTAAGCTCTCAAACGACTTCGCATCAGTAGAAAGAGATCAAGATTAGCGGTTGTGTTAATATTTAGGGTGGTCATAAGGGCGAATTGGTGACACAGTGTAAGCAGACAGGCACAGGATTGTTATGACTGGAATGCAGGCCAGCCTAGTAACTAGGTATGGTGTCTCACCTTCCAAGCAACCGATTGTGCGCCTTAGAATGGAAGGGGGTTGATATCTCCACAACAGTCTACTCCTTATGCTGGATTGTAGCTCTTTTTAAGTCAGGCCCCGCTCCCTTCCACCTGGGTGAGAGCAGTGCTGTATAATTCTGTAATCAACAATATCGCCAGTAAAGATGCGCACGGGATGCCTTTCGTTTGAACAGCTCAAATCTATGTTAGGAAGATCAGAGGCGGACGGGTACCAGCAGGTCCCAATGGACTCGAGAGAGTATAGGGTTGTGGAGGAAGGAATATCGGGTACTGCTGGACAACCACTGGCACCAACGCCGAAATGGCTCGGCTCCTCGGTGCAGGCGGATCGGTTCTGGAGCATGGTTCCCTGGTTCGTCGCAGCAGCCTTCGGCAAGACGGAACGACGCCTCCCTAAAGTATCCTCGACATCGTACATGAACGGCATCCGCGGCATCGCATGCTTCATCGTGTTCAACAGCCACATATCTGGATATTACTATCCGGAGCTTCACCTTCCCTACGGATTCGACGAGAGGACATATAACCTCACTCAATTACCGATAATTCGCATCATATATGGCGGTGGCGGCATGGACTGCCTGTTCTTCGTTCTCTCAGGTTTCGTGCTGTCGTACTCTCCACTGCGCAAAATCGCCAATCCCACAGCCACGAGCTCGCACGAACTGCTCACATCACTCTCTTCTTCATGCCTCCGCCGCGGTATCCGGCTCTTCGTTCCCGTTATCCCACTGGTGGTTATCACGACCCTTGTAACCTGGTATTACCCGGCATTTCACCCGGGTAACTGGGCGCTGGGTGAGCCGACTTTCCAGCAGCATGTATGGAGATTCTACGCGAATACCATAAACCTCTTAAATCCTTTCACGTGGGACAAGTTTGTGCCTCAGGGCTTCGACCAGTGTTGGACGCTGGCACTCGAGTACCGTGGTTCCCTCCTCGTTTATATCCTGTGCGTCGCCACTTGCCGGCTCACAACCTTGGCACGCAAGATTCTGCTCCTGATTATCGCGTGGACTGGCATGTATTACCACCACTGGGAGATTTACTGCTTTGTGATGGGCATGTTCCTGTCGGAGCTCCGCTACTTCCCGCTCCAGGACGACATCCCAGCAATGGCTAAACTGACCAAGAACATCGGCCCGAGCGTCAAAACGTCCTTCTTCACCGCATTACTGCTCGTCTCCATGGTACTCGCCGGTTGGCCGCATATGGGTGACTACGGGATCCAGCCCTTCGGAGCAATCTTTGCGTGGACGCCTGAAGAGTGGAGATACGCCATCCTCGATACTATCTTCTTCTGGGGCAGCTTCGGTGCAGTAGGCATGATGACCGCAATGGAAAACCTGCCGGCGGTGCAGTGGGTTCTCAATACCCGTCCCATCATGTATCTCGGGGAAATCAGCTACGCCTTCTACCTCTTCCACTGGCTCGTGTTCCTCGGACCAGGCACCCTGATCACGGAATGGTGTCTGGTGAACTTGGGATGGACCTTATCGAGCGCCTACAATCTCGACTACATACTCTCTCTGATTATGCTCATAACCATCGCCGATTATTACTGGCGTCTGGTCGATGTGCAATGCATCAAGCTCAGTAAGAATCTTGTTGACTTCCTGGGAGTGTTCAGGACCAATGCCCCCATCATTGTGGTTCACGAGCCGCGACCCCACGTGGAGGAGTCGGCGATAGGGTCATCATCACCGTCGCGTGCCGCCGATCTTGATGAGGCCTCCACCCGTAGGTTGGCATATTCTGATAATGAAGCAGAGAAGTAGATGATGTCACCAGAGCAAGTGATCAGTAAGAGTTCGTTTGATATATACCTACTATCATATTAATGAGCCCAGCGATTCAGTGGAGCTTGTTTCACGCTTATACTACTGAAAGTTCTTTAACTTTTGTTTAATATACCTATATATGGAAATTTTCTTGTCTTGATTGTCAAAGCCTCTCACGGTGCTCTTTCTCTGAATATCTAATGTACTATACAGCTGGTATATATGCCCTGCTTACATCAGTGATGTGGTAAGCTCGTTTGAGAGAGCCGTACACAAAATATCGACAACTAGGCCCTTTCACAATTCCCCTTGAGGCATCACTAGTAACGTAATTAAATGTGTCGGTCATGATTTATACATCCAGTATCCGGGTATCATTATAGATGATTATCGAAACTTTTTGAGTTCTTTCCTGTATTTCAGCTCAACCATCCTGGCACATCCATGATCTGATTGTAAAAGCCTAAACCAGACTCCGAGAGCATATTTGCACTCAGTATTCCCATTTCCGTGTACATATCAGTGAGCTATGAACATAATCAAAATTAGAATCAGCATTCCGGAGAGAGAATCTTTTGCCAAGAAGGAAACTGACATCTGTAGGTGATGGTTGGTCCATTCGTTTAAGTCGCGCGAGCCACGGATGATCGGGAGTCTGGGTTCCACTAGATGATACCGTAGATTCGCTACAAGGAGAATTAGTTGATGCTGAGAAAGACAGTGCTTTGCACTCCCGTGATCTGATGGGATGTGAATGGGTAGCTCTTACCTCCACGGTCCAGCGACACCACTCTTCTGCAAGGTATGCTTCATTTCTCTGAGCTATAAGGAGAGACATGATATTTAGCAATAATACTGAGTAAAGGCACACAGAACAGGTTCCTCGACAAGACCCGACCAGATTAGAACAGAATGGTAGGATGCTGGCAACTCACAAGAAACTTGGCGGGCCGAAAATATTTCGAGAGCCTCTCAACGAAATACAGTAAGACCGAGAACGACTCCAGAAGCTCCGGATCAACATGCTCTCCTTCCGCGAGCATCGGATTTCGCTCCAGGGCGTACATGAGCTGCATCTTCATTGACGCGTAGCACAGCATGGCGAGGCTGGGGTCGAGGATGACGAAACAACCCGTGTCAGCGTAGCTATCACCGCCATTACTTCCATTACCACCACCGCCGCCGCCGCCGCCACCGCCAGCACCATTGCTACCAATCTCATCCTCTATGAGGCGTAAGGTCTTTACCATGTTGCGCGCGTGGTACACGCACAGATCCTGCGTTTGGTTGATCCACCCCGCAGGCGCAGTGAGAAAGAGGGCTTGCGCGCGGGGGTCGGTATGAGTCTGCAGGGCCAGACGGTACAGCTCGATATGTAGCATGTCAAACCACAGGTGCAGCATCACCAGCGGGCCCAGGTGCGGGGTCTGGTGCCGGCCGAATATGTTTTCGCGTGTGAGCTGCAAACGCACCGGTAGGTTGCCGGACCACTGTGCCAGCTTGCGGATGCAGAGCATGTACTCGGACTCAGGGTGCCAGGGAGGAAGGAACGCTGGGTTTGTGAGGTTCTCAGTGTATCTTTCTCATGAAGTTAGCCAGCTGCGTCCCGCCAGCAGTCAGGGAGAGGCCTAGTTGCTCTCCACGTGGTTGGAAAGGGATACTTACCGTGAGATCACATATCGAATCCCGACCATGGACACGTAATGTCCCATGGTTCCCACCAACTCGGAGTTGATGACGCCCGCAGCCAAATCATCACTCTCAAGTACAGGTATCGGCGTATGACAAGGAATTCGGAGACTATATAAAGCACCGCCGTGCGGATTGTTCAGCATTCCGTAAGACACCGGATACCCACATGTGTCATCGTTTAGGGATCCACCTACTCAAAGTTGTAGTCCTCGCACGGTAGCTGCAAACGTATGCTCTCGGCGGGACAGAACGTCAATTCCTTCATGCCTGTGGCGGTCATCCTGTCTACGCAATAGCACGCAAACATGACCCTCCTCCTCTGTTCCCTTTCCACCCAGGGCATGTCTACCGTTTCCTCCGCGTCGATCCACTTTGCCTCGTCAAATAGCCGCAGCTTGAGCGCGTACCGATTCGCGAGCGCCGCCAACAAGAAGGCCTGATTGAAAGCGCCGCTGTAGGAAGCGTTCTTGCAAAGTACCAGAGCAGCCATAGCGTTGTCCAACGTCATCTCTGCAGAGGTTGAGAGTTTCTGAGTGGCTATTTGTGCCCAATGAGTGGCCTGATTGCGTAGATAGTCCCGCGGCATACTTGTTGAGCCCGTTGGATCGGATGGAGGTAGCACTTGTGTGGAAGGTAACGACTGATGATCGAGAAAGCGAGCGGTGATGGCGCAGATGGCTAGCAACAGTATCTCGGATGTCTGACCGTCTCGTATCTGCTGCTTCAGCGTCCCGCGGTGCAGGAAACTGTTGGCCTGGTATGGGGCAACGTAGTCAAAGAAAGCGTCGACATATTGCTGGAAGTTGACGGGCAACTGACTCGAATAGCCTTGCGGCGTTGCACCCGTCATCAATTCCGAGTCCTGGTCCAGGTGAGAGAAATGGTTGTATGTTGATGAATTTCCCGGACGACCTTGCTCAGCGAGTGAGGAAGGAGATGAGGTCAAATGTTCTCGCTGCACGACGCCATGCATCGGGTGGATTTGGTCGTGGTCACGTTGCCCGTGTACGTCGTTAGGAGCTTGATGGTGGTGATGATGATGATGCGCAATTGGTTGCCCGGACTTTGGTGGCTTGTGGTGCTGTGCCGCACCTCCCAAAAGATTAACACGCTTCTGGCTGCGTGCCTTTGCCTGAGCTATCCTGGCACTGGCGGTTGGTGTGAGCCCCGTGATGTCGTCGCTTCGCACGTCTGGGTAGACGCAGTGGATGGCCCTAGAGACACAACGCGTGCACCGCGGGCGCGAGTGCGAGCACCTGGCTCGCGCGGCGCGACATTCCTGGCATGCGGTCGGCACCCGCAGATTGACTGGTGATGCCGGAGAAGACGAGGCTGCCGTGGAGGATACGGACGGAGGCGAAGGACCGGCAATTCCGTGCTGCTCGTGTGATCCTATCCGTGTGCCTGCAGCGGCGATGTCGATGAAGTCGCACACCAATTTCCGCTTCTTACAATTGTTGCATCCCCCTGGATTCTCATCACATTTCACCTTTCTGGCTCTACACGTAATGCAGCCTTGAGATATAGGTCATTTTGGTTAGTTTTTCTTTTCCTGCTCAAAATTGGAGAGACTCAACCCGAGGGGGGCTTTTTGTCTCGGTATCGACCACTCTCACGAGCCGGATCCACCATCTCATGGGTTGTCTTGCTTTTAGACGGAGCTAAGGAATTGCAAATCCTGGCAGAGCGAAGGAAGGAAAGCTGACAGTTGTCTTACTTACCGGTACGCACTCGTCTACCTTTGTCGGAGGTTAGCCGAGTAGTCGACAAGGCCGGAGGCGATTGTACAAGCAATCCGAGGGAATGATCCGCTTGGCTATGAAGGCCACCGACGGCCGAGTTGGTGTTCATTGCATCCGCGCAGACGAGGGATTCATCGAACGAGCTGATGGAATGACAGAGAGCCCCACGAGGTGCGAGACATGTAGGCGAGAACAGAAACAGATCTCGTTTACGTGTGACCTGCTTTCATGTATCGAATCAGCCGAGCACGGCTTTCACTGGCTCCAGGAAATCCCAACTTGGTGACCTACGCGAACGGTTTGGGAACAAATAGGCGAGATCTCCGGTGCCAGAAGGCCCCGCTGGGGGCGTCGACCTATGATCGACCCGAGATCGGGGCACTCCAGGGCCCAGAAGCGAGACCTCCGGCGCCTCATTACTGGGGCTAAGTGACGTTAGCGGGCTGAAGATTTTATTAATCCTACCCACATGTGCTTGGGGTCGGCAACACGGACCTCTTCAGGGACGAGGTGCTCCCTTTCCAGACCGCAAAGTGCCGGGAAACCCGGCTGGCAGGCGAACCTTAATTGGACTGGTAACACCCTTGGAACGTCGTATTGCAAGTTACTTACGTATTGGAAGACTTGGCCCAATTTTAAGCAGCCCAAGTGCTTATAAATAAATCCATCAAAATCGCCCAAATTGACCAGGATTGCGGTACCATATGCTGCCACCACCGGTAGTGCCTCTCCCGTCATCCACCGAGGACAATTTTCATAATAATACGAAGTAAATTTTATTATCCGTAGACGCGCGCCTAAAGTGGAGTGACTGCCGGCAGCCGAACCAAGATGCCCCTTACGGACGCCGTTTCTATTGAGACCGGACAGGTGGCCGGGTCCCCTTCCTCGCACAAGCCCTCGGTCACCGTGTTCCGCGGCGTCCCCTTTGCCGCGACCACAGCAGGTGCCAACCGTTGGAAGCCTCCTCAACCAGCCGAGTCCTGGGACGGCGTTCGTGACTGTACCAAGTTCGGTCCGATCGCACCACAGCTTCCCCCAGGTCCCCTGTACTGGACTGAGAAGCCCGTAGAGCAGAGCGAAGACTGCTTGAACCTGAACATTTGGACACCAGCAAATGTGAGAAATCCTCCTAGCTTTCCCCGGGATCCCCTGTGGAGCTGAAACTCACATCGCTTGCTACGTGCATCAGGCAGAAGACGTAGGCCAACCGAAATATCCTATTTATGTATGGATCTATGGGGGCAAGTTTCTCTGGGGCGCAGGCTCTGACAATAACTTCGACGGCACCTCCTTGGCTGCCAAGGGCGTCATTGTCATCACCTTTAACTATCGACTCGGCATTCTAGGGTGGCTGGCACACCCCGAGCTATCGGCGGAGTCAGAGCACAACGCATCGGGCAACTACGGCCTGCTGGATCAGCTTGCGTGCCTCGAATGGATCCAGAGGAACATCACGGCCTTTGGGGGTGACCCCAACCGGGTCACCATTGGCGGTCAGTCCGCTGGATCCGCCCTCGTCAGCCTACATCTCTACGGGCCGCGTTCCAAGGGTCTCTTCCATGGGGTCATTTCCCAATCCGGCACGAGGCACCCGCGGGACCCGCTCATATCGTGCCTCGCGCCCTCCTACAGAACCAAGGAGCAGGCCGAGTCCGAGGGCGCCATGATCTTCGCCGAGAAGGGCGCCGCCAGCGTCGCGGACCTGCGTGCCATGGATCTGGACAAGCTGCTAGAGGGCAACCACCGCGACGACACGACCATGTGGGGGCCGCCGCCTTTCTACCGTGCCTGCCTGGACGGCTGGCTCTTCCCGCGCACGTACGAGGAGACGCTGCTGCAGGGCACCATGAACGATGTGCCGCTCCTTAACGGACAGAATGCCGACGAGAGCGGCAACTACACGCACCCGGACTTTGATGATGCCGACCTTGCCGCCGTCGCGCCGCTCAAGTACGGCGACGCGTTCGTCAACCGGTTCTACGCACTATACCGTGACGTGGGTGGTGCGGGTGAGGCGGAGGGGAAGGCAGGGAAACCCTCGGCACTGGAAGCCTGGAATGCCGCATGCCGAGACAACTCGCGCGTGGGGCCGCATCTGCACCATGAGCTATGGCGGCAGCACGCACGTTCCGATATCTGGATCTACCACTGGACGCGGGGCCCGCCCTCGTCGCGCCGCGGCTTCCCGACCGACTACCCCGTGCCCAAGGCCACGGGGTACAAGTTCTTCAACGGGTCGCGCACGGGCGCGTACCACGCCGCCGAGATCCCCTACGTCTTCGACTCGCTGTGGACGGCGCCGTGGGACCCGTACACGGACGAAGACCGCGCGGCCGCCGACCGCGCGAGCGAGTACTGGGCTAACTTCATCAAGACGGGCAACCCGAACGGCCCCGCCAACGCCGGCAGTGGAGCGGCGGCGCCGCTGCCGCGATGGTCGAGCGCCGCTGAAGATGCGGACCACGTCATGGAGTTAGGCAAGGAGTTTAAGATGATCCCGAACACGGATAACAAGGAGAAGGAGCAGTTCTGGCGCGAGTATTTTGCGGCGCAGAAGGTGTGGTGAGGACGCCACCCCCCTCCTTGTTTCTTGGGGGAGGATTTCGCGAGATTTAGTCGGAATTGGTTTGGGCGGCTTCTTTGCTTGCTCTTTGGATCACGCGTTCATATACTTTTGTGTGATAGAGATAGGCGCCAACTGCGTATTGGTCAGCAGCGGGCTTAGTGTGCCACACTCCTGACGATCTCCCGCCTGTCCACCAACAAGAATGTAACACGACTTTAGACATTATTGTGTAACCGCCAGTGGCAGGTGGGATCATGCTTTATTTCCCACCCTACAGTTAAAGTGGCCCCAAGCGCTGAACATCAGGGCCATGTGACCTGAATCCTATCTCGTCTGTATATAACGCGGCGTGGGGTCCGCCAGGTTGAGGGCGCGAACAGGCGCGGGGTAACGAGCTTGTTGAAATAGATGAATTAAACTTAACAGCGTAAATCCTGAAATACACATATTCGATGGAGCATGCTTATTTTACCCCGACTACAGGCGAGTGAGTTAGGACCAGCCACGCCGAGCAGCAGGCGAATGCTGATGAGTGATTTCAGACCGGCCTGGCAATCGAGCGAACAACTGACACAATGGAGTCCAGCGAATAGTGACGGCGTCGAGCCCGGGTATTACCAAGCTCCAGGTGAGTCGAGCTCGCAATGAGGACGGTTGACTTCGATTAATGATGAGGTGGGCCTGCAAGCACAACCATCCAACCACGAAGGTGGCATCTATGGTGACTACTACTCTGTCGGATACCCGACATACCAAGACCCACGGCTTGGGTATGACGAACACAATTGGGACTACAAAGAGACTGACTATCCCACGCCCGGCTCGGACGCGAACCCTCTTTCGTAGGTCTGCATATAAGATATCACATCTAAGAGCCGCGGCTGCTCGTACACGAGCCAGACTCACAAGTGATAGATACCAATACTATCAGCACCAGCAGCAGCAAGCGCCTCCCGACGATAAGCCCCTAGCATTAGCTGCCTCACCAGCCACCACGTTTCCATGTATAGTCGAGGGGTGCGACGCGAGTCCATTCCAGCACAAGGATGATCTAAAGTGGCACTATGAGAACAAGCACCTGGCTTCCAAGACTGCACCGCGACAAGCAGTCGTAGGCGCGTTTCACTGCCTCGTCGAGAGCTGCCAGGCGAAGCCGTTCCGGCGCAAGGCCGACCTGGAGCGGCACTACAATCACAAGCACGTCCTACCGCCGGGAAATTACCAGAGCCGCAGCGGTGGCAGCAGCGGTAATGGCATCCTCGGGGTCAGCAAGCCCGAGTATCCCTGCGACTACAGTCGGTGCCCGCGGGGCGCGGAGCCGTTCCGGAGGCTGGACCACTTCCGCGACCACCTGCGCGACTACCACCGCGAGGACCTGACACGCAAGGGCGGCAGTGCCAACAACGACGCGAAGTGGTACGAGGGCCGGCTCGTGCGGCTCGACTGGTGGCGCTGCACCAAGTGCCTCGAGCGCAAAAAGGTCAGCGAGGGCTGGCAGTGCGCAAAGTGCGGGACCTCGTGCGATCTCAAGAGGCGGCAGCTGCGTGGTTACGAATAATGAGGGGACTCTCCCCTCCCCCCCGCGTCCCCCATACGTCGGTTGGGTGCGTCGTTTCTTTCCCTCGGTGCTGTAAACAAGCGTTTTTGATTCTCGATCCTTGCTGCTGGGCGTGCTGGGTGCGGCGTTCGTTGTTTTGGTGGAACGGGGTCACAAGTTTTTGTTTCCTAACGTGCACCCCCCCAAGTTCCACCTGCAGCCTTTTTTTTCGCCGATGGGATCTTCCATGTATTTGTTTGAACTCGTGCACATCTCTGCTGTAGCTTTAGGTATTTCCTAGTCCTCTGCCCACTGCTCTCTCAAAGAGGCGATCACGGGTGCTGTATTCCAGCCTGTTAATTCTTTCATGTCATTAAGAAATCCTTCCACTACCTCTTGGTCTCCTGAGTCGTGAAACACGCCACCCCCTAGCAAATGGTTAATGATCAAGTGCCATCGTGTCTTCAACTAGTAGGAGCTTACATAGTTCCAAGGCGTGCCGCGCTGTGAAGAGGGTGTTTTCGGCCTTGCGGTTCGATGTTGCAAGCGCAACCACATGTCTAAGATAATTGCGAACCCCGTTCTGGTGTAACTCCATAAAGTCAGCATATTCTTCTTATTGTGTAAAGGTGGTTTTGTTGCTAGGGCTTCGAACCGCAGTCTTCCGGCCATCCATCAAACTGTCAAACCCCCCTTGGTTTCTCTGCGCCTGTAGTGAGATGAAGAGCACAATTTTCGCTATGTAATAGTACTGAAGTCCGAGAACTGTTTGCAGATATTAGATGCGAACTGACGATTTCAAGAATGACGTACTGTTATTCGTACGTACCATGACAGGGCAGCAGCATCCAGATCTCAGGAAACCTGCGACCAGCAGCAATATCTCGAGGTACTTCCTTTATGGGATTGAACGTAGGGGCTTTCGAGGTGAACCAGTCCTCGACCTTCCCCCTCACCGTCTGCAACCTAGCCTGCCCGACGTCAGTTGAGGCATCTTTGGAGAAAGCGCAAGCCTGTGCTTTGGCGAGGAGGTACACCATCCTTGCTGCGTAGGAGAGGTCGTCCTGCCGCTCGAAGACAGCTGACTGGAGGAAAGCGTCGAGGTCGGTCTTGATCGGCGTTTGGCGTGCAAGGGAGATGTAAATATCCTGCCTCAGACATAGCCAAGCCGCAGCCTCGCTCAGACCCTGCGTAAAGTTGATGCGTTTCATAGAGTTCACTATCTGCGTAGTTCCAGTAAGGTGGAGCTGTCTGTCCTCGGCTGTGTCCCATTGTGATCTTTTAGCACATCTGGTAGAGAAAAATGATGATGGGTCTAGCTTTTGAAGGTGAGATGAAATTACAGTGCTATTAGGTCGAACTTACAGTCCATCTCTTCGAATTGACGTAGAATCGCCACTGTAGCGTGTGTCTCTTCTGTGATGAATGAATCCTTGGCTGATATCGTGGGGATGAGTAGATTTAAGCACGCGTTATAGTACTCTAAAGCCTCGGCATTTACCCCGGGATTCTTTCTGGCGATGTGAAGGGAAGAAAACGCAAAGAGGGCATAGCGTAGAACGGGATGGAAAAGTGCCCTGCGAGGTACTTCTGTTTCAAAATGGCGGCCAGGGTCAGAAATATCGGCCTGGGCGGGAGAGTTAGTCCATATAAATCTAGGGTCCGCAGCAGTTAATTTGGGTTAAATTACCCAAAGCGCCATGTTCTCGATGAAGTTTCTCATCAGAAGTGCTTCACGTTCTGATAGTACGGCTGGCCGACCTTCTACTGATATCGACGATGCAGGCGAGCTGTAGATTATTCCGGTTTGTGGTGTTGCTGGTGAGTTCTGTGCACTTGTGGCGGCATGGATCGTAGCTTCAATGGAAGCCATACGTCGGCGATTCCCAAGAGGCGAAAACGGGATTGGTGTGTCTGTTGCCTCCGGCTGACCAAGCCAGGAGGACCCAGGACTTCTCGCTTCGCCTCGCGAGGCAATGCTAGGGCTGGTGGGGTCAGTACTATTCACGGGGTAATGTGGCTCAATCAAAGTCGAGTCTTGAGCATCGTCCGACTCAATCCATTCGAGAATGTTATACAGTCTTGATATACGAGGCGTTTCATCATGAAAGTTCACTGCTCTCTAGGTCAGGATAGGACCGAATGGTTGGAGCAGTCCTTACTCACGGTCACCCGTTGGCTCAACCCATACCTGGGTGTCAGGAAATGTAGACATGCCATCGCTTTGATCAAGACCACACTTGAAGCGGATACTGGAGGGCCGAATACACTCGATGCCATCCGTGAGACAGGCATTGCAAGATGGTACGGAGTCATCGCCTACAACAATGATGAGCGTTCTTTTCCATGTCTGGGGGTGCAAATTCGTGGTACATTCGAAGACTTACATTTGACATGACGAACTAAGCGGGTTTTGAATTAGCAACACGCCAATCAAAATGTGATCGGGAGAGGAGGGAACGACATCAAGGCACCGCCGTACACTTACTTCGACAGGCGTTACTGAAGGGCAACAACATATCAGCATGGCATCTAGAATATTTGTACTGAACATCGGGTAGCGCACTCACCAGCCAGAGAAGACCCTCGTCCGCTTCTTGCCAGCGCGAGGTGTGTCCATGCCACCCGACCACAAGAGGGTAATCTCCCAGCAGAACGCATGAACTTCACGCGCTCGACGGATCCATCGACGAGCAAGCGAGCTTCAGCAGCCGGATCTCTTCCCATCCAATTCATCCACAGATTAGAGAAGACGAACACCAGTTCGAGCCAAACCCAGGTACGACAGAAATCGTCCCAACGGCGAGGAGACGGTGCTGTGTGAGATGAAACGTATTTGTATCGTGAACAAGTGAGAATTACGAGCAGTTGCGGCTGGACTGACCTCTCGGTGTAAATCGTTGGGGGAGGAGGAGAATGAGGGGGGCAAATGCGGGACTTTCATTCTCCACTCACAGTGGGGAACCGCCCATCCGGCAGCTCTGGGGGAACGCTAAAACGCCCCCAGAGTCCCCCAGATTTGCTGCACTAGGGTGGCCCGTAGGCTCGGTAATTAGAATAAAATGGGGAACGGGGGGGGGGGTGAAGAGGTAAGAGGAGGTTGGAAGGGGGTTTCCACCCTATGAGCCTCAAGACAACCATATATATAGCATATATATACTGCGAGGAAGAATATGGCGCGTTTGGGAGTGTTGGGGTTGGTTAGTATTGATAACAGCTGGTAGATGTCGCGCAAGAACCATGGGACGGGTATCCATTGCTGAGTTGGAACTGATATCGATGATCCCCGAGCTACCAGAGCATATGCAGTGGAAAGTATTCGTTTTTTAAATGTATACCAGAGTGTAACACATTGGATGAGACCACACCACGGACCTGTTGTTCGAAAGTCAAATATATTTTATTTTAAATTAATGCATTTACTATGTACTCGATGAAAACTCCTGGTAGAACTATGCCGGTGGGATGATTGTATAGAGAGAGAGAGAGAAAGAAAGAAAGAAAGGAGAGAGTGAGGGCGATCCTCCTAGACCAATTTGGTAACTTGCTGGTATTCTCTCAACCCCCTAATCCCATCTAGAGCTGTGACTCCACGATACGTCGTCCCGTCTCGTCGAAGCGAATCTGCTTGCCCGTTACCAGCGCCTCCTGCAGCGCCGAACCGATCTCAACGGCCTTGGCGGCGTTGGACAGCTTGATCGGCAGCGGCGTGTCGTCGAGGCAGGCCGCCGCGAACTCGTTGCTCTCCTGCACAAACGCCATCTCGAAGCGGTCGTAGTAGTGCGCGGGAACCTCGCGCGTGATGCCTCCGGGGTGGTAGTAGTTCACGTGGTTCTGCTGGGGGAACACGTTGACCGAGAGCTTGCCCTCGGTTCCGATGATCTCGGTCGTATCCTCCTGGCCGTGCGCCATCATGCGCGAACAGTAGTAGTAAGCAATCTTGCCGCCCCAGAACTCCACCATGCCCACCGCGTTGTCGAAGTCGTTGTACTGCTTCAGGGCCGGCTGGACGGCCCTCGCGCCGTACGCCGACACGCTCTTGGGCAGAACTTCGTCTCCGAAGAACCAGAGAGTCAAGTCGATATCGTGCACTGACATATCAACGAAGACGCCACCAGACCACGCGGCGTAGGCGACGTAGAATCCCGACGGGTCATTCTTGTCGCAGGTCTGGCTGCGGATGATGGTTGGCCGCCCGATGGCGCCCTGCTGCGTCTTGGCGAAAGCATCGCGGTACGACGCATCAAAACGCCGGGAAAAGCCGCACATGACTTTGAGGTGTGGTCTCTTCTTAGCCGCGTTTACCACATCGTGGCACTGTTTAAGTAGGTATTGTCAGTCGAGATGAGCTATGTATGTAACGGGAGTTCAGAATTTTGGGATCAGGTAGCCACCCTTGCGCTGGCTTTCGTAATAAGGGGGGTTTCGCTATCTCATACTCACAATTTCAACGCTTGTGGAAAGGGGCTTCTCGCACAGCACATGCAGGTTCTTCTCCATGGCCTTGATGGACTCTTCAGCGTGCACCGAGGTCGCGGTGCCGATCACCACGGCCATGAGCCCTGGGTGCTTGAGCATCTCGTCGTAGTCGGTGTAGAGAGTGACGCCATGGGGTTCCAGGTTCACTTTCGCCCACTGCAGCTCGGTGGGATCCGGGGTGAAGGCAGCGACCAGCTCCGCGCGGGGGGTTCTGTTCAAGAAGTTGATGGCGTGACGCTTGCCCATGCGACCAAGGCCAGCTGCGCCAATCTTCAGCTTCTGAGGTGCCATTATTGCGATAAGGGTGTGTAGTTGTGGTTTCTAAGTGTGATGTATGGCTGGAGTGAAAAGAATGAAGGGTGAGAGAGATGAGAGGACGATTGCACTGGTGGACATGTTCGAATACAACAAAACTGACAGACTTTACAAGAATTTATATACAACTACGATGCATTCAACATACGGTGGTTAGCCGAAAATCTCCAAGGTCAGCAGCAGTATTCACTATCACGATGCGTGTTAGTTGTGGTGGTGAAGTAGAGCCGCTGGAGGTTTCTGCTCATTCGCCGGATCGACTTTCCTCATGACCGGAGTGGCCTGTAGTTTTAGAGTCAGGTCAATCCAAGGCAGTCCAAATATGGAAGTGGACTCCCCGGATCGGTTTCCCCCATTGAGCCAGAGCTGGCCCCAGTAGCCGGTTAATGAGACTAAGCCCCCCAACCGGGATCATTTTCCACTTTAGTGGCTGCAGCTGCAGCGGTTAGGAGCCAAAGAGGGTCAGCCGGTGCACATAGTGGCCGGTCACCTCTGGCGGTCGTGGCGATTGCGTCGCTAGTGGGCACTGTTCGCGCCCAGGTCGTCTCCACAACTGATGACAGCCTCCAGGATATCCGACCGAATTGCGGGGGAGGAGACTTGGCCAGGTCAGGGGTACGGAACTTTAAGCCGGGTTGATGAAGGTCATGAACAACCATTCGTTGTGTTTATTTTGCTTTTTTGTCACCAATTGTCGTCTACTGCAACCCCTGGGGGACTCGGCTTGTCCTGTGTGCGTAGAGTGTTTTTTGCGACTTGAACACGGAAATCGGGCTCACTTTGCCCGGCCCACGCCTCCATGTCTCACGGTTAAGCGTTCTGCCAGAATGGGTAGCAGTTCCCCGCCCATGCACTTGGCACCACCGCAGGGTTAAGTCCTGCACTTAACCCAACTTTACTGGTTCTTGGCTGACTTCGCAGACTTGTATGGGAAAATGGGTTCTCTTTCCTTGTTGGAAAATCTGGGGGTCCGTGTGTGGGGAACCAATGATCTCAGCTGTATTTCGTCCTCTCATGACTCAATCCCTGACATTCGTCTGTTATAGTGCAACCCCCGTTGACAGCTTCGGCTCTTGGATACGGATACTCAGTGAGATGTGCCGCACCTTTAGAGTGGATTCATGTGGGGGAAGGGCTGCTGGAAAGTCTGGGGAACACGTTTGTGGGGGATCGAGCATCTCATCTGTATCACTCTCCCCCCCTTCCAAATGACTCGGTCCCCGCCATATGGTTCTTATGTTATGAACTCTGATTTCGGATTGGCTAGCCTCTTAGATACTTAGTCCGTAATCTGATACCCGGCAATGCAGGCTTGCTGATGACAGAAACGTGATATCCAGCTCCAACTCTACTCAAACTGCAGCATACAACTCGAGCGCCTGACAATTACATAAAGACCAGTCGTCGCTGATATATCCAATGCTCGTCTGACTTGTGCGACGTTCCCTTCATCTTCATCCCATCAAAGTTTGGACCCCAACCCCATATTTTCTATCTACTAGTCATCACGGATATCCGTGACTTGACTTGTAGGTAATATTATTGCCGTGCTCTACTTGAGCCTCGTCTCACCATATCGCCTAATCCAACACCACCTACACCATGTCTCCCACAGAAAGTGCGAATATGACCCCCATGGAGGATTCAAAGGTCATCGACAGTACTCAGCACATAGAAGATAACATCGAGATCGATGCCGCTATCAAGATCGCCGATAGCCTCGACCTCGACCAGATTGAGAACACCAAGCCTGGATCCTTTGTCTGGCTATGTGCTAGTGCCACCGCTATAGGGGGCATGCTATTTGGCTATGACACTGGTGTCATCTCCGGTGTTCTCGTGGTCATCGGCTCCGATCTTGATGGCAGACCTCTAACTTCCAGTAACAAGGAGCTCATCACCGCTCTGTGTAGTGCTGGCGCTCTGATCGGCGCCATCATTGCTGGGATCACGGCTGATAAGTACGGAAGACGACCGGCTATTTGGTTCGCATCTGTATTGTTCACAATCGGGGCCTTGGTGCAGGCTCTCTCTTACTCCATTGCTCAGATGTCGGCCGGCCGACTACTCATTGGCCTTGGTGTTGGTTCAGCTTCAACTGTACGTTTGATTAACTCAACACCTAAACTCCTGTTTTGAATTTTTGATTTTTGACCTTATTTTGTTGCTCTCTGAGGCTTTTGGTGCTGACTGGTGTGCCTCGTGGTGGTCTAGATTGTGCCCTTGTACATTGCGGAGATCTCTCCTGCCAGATATCGCGGCCGAATGATCTCTGTCGACATGATCTTCCTTGGTACCGGTTCTGTCCTCGCCTACGCATTCGATGCTGCCTTCAATACTGTTGCACATGGCTGGAGATACATGGTCGGCATCGGTGGCGTGCTCTCCATTCTTCTGGGTGTCCTACTATTCTGGTGCCCGGAGTCTCCACGTCAGCTCATGTTCCACGGCAGGCGAGAGGAGTGCGAGAGAGTTCTACGCAAGATTTATCCGAATGGAAGCGACGATCAGGTCGCGAAGAAGATGTACTCGCTGGAGATGGGCGTCAACCAGGCCCGCGCCCTGAACGAGGAAATCTCGCTCACCAAGTCAGCCAAGAGCATGTTTACCGTTCCAGCAAACTTGCGAGCCCTGACAGCAGCATGTGGCCTCATGCTTGCTCAGCAAATGTGTGGATTTAACACTGCTATGGTATGTTTCCATTGTTTCTATTGATCGTCGTTGATGTCATTAACCATGTACTCCAGTACTACTCCAGCACGCTCTTCGCCATCGTAGGCTTCGACAACCCTATCGCGGTAGGCACCATCGTTGCGGCTACCAACTGGATCTTCACCGTTGTGTCAATTATCTTCATTGACCGCATTGGTCGCCGGCGAATTCTGGTTTGGAGCATGTGGGGCATGCCAGTCATGCTTGTCGTCGTCGCTGTCGCCTTCCATTGGATCCACATCGACCTCAATACGCTCGAGCTGGTAGATGACGACATCGGTGCTCCGGCCTACGTAGTTCTCGCCGCCATGATTATGTTCGTTGCATTCTACGCTGTGGGGTTGGGCTGCGTGCCGTGGCAGGCCAACGAATTCCTTCCTATGGAGATTCGCGCCCTGGGTACTATGGGTATCAACATCTTCAACTGGGGTCCCAACATCATCGTCTCCTCTACGTTCCTGTCCATGATGAAGGGAATCACGCCTTCTGGTGCTTTTGGGTTCTACGCTGCTCTCTCGTTTCTGGGTTGGGTCTTTGTGATCTTCTGTTTTCCCGAGGCTGCCAACATGACGTTGGAGGAGGTCCGCGCCGTCTTTGAGCATGGCTTTGGTGTTAAATACGCCGAGGAATGGCGCAAGCAGAGAAAACTGGCTGACCGAGTCAGGGATCAGTAAACTTTGTCAATGTAGATTGGGACATCCTAAATTGGAGAGATTCCCGGTTCAGGGTCACTAATGGTAGCTGGACTGGCGTGCTTGAAACTTGGCCTAGGTACTGTACGTCGAAAGCTACAAGCGACGACTGCCTGGAAATTGAATGGCAGTGATTAGAGACCAGAAGCTACCGGGGATGTAGCTTGTTCACCACCATTACCATATGATAGTTTTTATAGGGAATGATAGGTAATTTTGTGTGATTTTAGTACAATTGCTGGAGACTTTGGTTGTTAATGGTCCTGAAATTCATCGAACCAACTTGTGAAATTTTACAGTAACGAGTCTAATAATGCCGCGCAGCGTAGCTTCCATTGATATTTACCTAGAGTGACTTTCTTGGTAACCGTGCGAGATCCATTTTCGTCCCTGCATTTCCGAAAGGTACGACAATAGAGATTTGTCTACCTAGACCACTATAGCTTTTATGTCACACCCAACTTATTCAATACCCTTCATCGCTTACGTCTTCACGATAGACGTAGAACACCATGGCTTGATGCAATTTGCATAAACCAAACCGATAACCTCGAGAAGAGCCCTCAAATACCCTTGATGGGGGATGCATTCATGAATGCCGCATCTGTCGTGGTGTGGCTCGGTCCGGCAGACGCAACTGGTCAAGTTGCGTGGGCCTTTGATTGTCTAGAAAATCTCGCAGCTTTGTACGCCTTCTGGTATGAAACTCCAAAGGCATCTACCCAGAAATGGCTCCGCTTTCGCGTGTTATGGTACAACTCGCCTGCACTTTTCCATCCGGATTACTCCATATACCTGACATCCACCTACATTCGCGCAACCAGAACCTTGATCGTCTCAGATAATAACCTGGTTGGGTTTGACCAGCTTCATAATCCCGTTTCCGTGTATAAGCTTCTATCTTGGGTTCGTTCTGATACCAGACGATGGGAATATCAGTTTTCAGGATGTTATTTTGATTTGACGAAGAGAATTAGCCAAATACCACCTGGTCATTTTCGCCGAGGGACGAAACAATGGGTATGGTATTTATCGTTTAATCCGTGTTTCCACACTCTAGCCTCTTGCACACTAGTAAACTACAATGAAGTTTCATGGATCATAAGTCCATTGTGTTCATATAGAGATACAATGATTCAATAATTGGTGAGTATCGGTGCCCAATGTTTAAAATTTTATTTGCACAATCTACTTCTTCAAATACAAAACTTGAGTATTGCAGAATGCGAGAAGGCCATCTCGGCCCAACTCGGCTCCCATACCACTTTCCTTGTGGCCACCATATGGCACTCCAGGATCGAGTTCGAAGTGGCTGTTGACCCAAACGGTACCCGCATCAAGCTGTCTAGCAATCCTTCCAGCTTGATCCAGATCTCTGGACCACACTGATGCCCCGAGTCCCATTCGTGTGCTATTCGCCCGCATTATCACATCGCTTTCGTCACTCCATGTTAATAAGGGGACAATAGGGCCAAATGGCTCCTCTATGACAATGCGGCTATCGTCAGCAGGCTTGTCGATTATGGTCGGGTTGATGAAGAAGCCGGCGTTGTACTCGTCGTTCTTGCCACCGACAGCCACATGTAAGTTGTCCCATTCAACATCCGCAAAGAATCCTTTAACTCTTTCATATTGCGTTGCGTTCTGAATCGGGCCCATGAAAACACCCTCTTCATGACCCTCGCCAATCTTTAGCGTCTGGACGTACTTTACCATGGCGTCGCGGAATTGCTCATGAATAGATTCATGTACGTAGATCCGCTTGATTGCAAGGCAAATCTGGCCAGAGTTGAGGAAGCTGAAAAAAGCGACCTGTGTGTATATATTAAGTTTCGAGTCTTGTGACATTGAGTTCGTACATTCGGACATACCTTTTGGGCAGTGGCCTCAACGTCAACATCCTTGCAAACGATAGCAGGATCGTTTCCTCCAAGTTCTAGCGTGACACGCTTCATGGTCTTGGCTGCGGCTTCCATAACCTTCTTACCGGTCACTGTGGAGCCAGTAAATGAGATCTTTTCTGGCCCAGGATGCGCAGTAAGCCATGGACCGAGGTTGTCATCTCCGCTAAGCACTTGAACAACGGCAGCAGGAAAGAACTGTTGTGCTAGTTCGCCTAGCTTCAGTGCACAGTAAGGGGTGAACGGAGAAGGTTTGATGATCATGGGATTGCCAGCCAGAACAGCAGGGGCAAGTTTGGCGAGAGTCAAGGACAAAGGGTAGTTCCACGGAACAATACCAACGGAGGCTCCTATTGGGGTATATCGCTTAAGGATAATATGTTCATCGCTCTCCCGAAGAACTTCGTCATCGAGATCTAGCGCACAAAACGCTTTGACCCAATTAAGGCCGCTCGTTATTTCCATATGAGCGAAGGCAATCTGGAGTAGCATTTAGACCCTGTCATTCTCGTTCTAATAGGAGGAAATATGGTGTCATGGGGCAACTTACAGGCTTGCCCTGTTCCTTGGTAAGTAGCTTGGCGAAGCCATCTCGGTGCGCCTCGATGGACTCGACGAACTGAAGCATGCGCTCCCTCCGTTCTGCGAAAGGAGTTTTACCCCAGCTCTTGAAGGCATCCTGCGCGGCAGCGACAGCGAGGTCAACATCCTCGCTAGTTGAGACAGGAACAGGCTCGTTGGCGGTACCGGTTGCGGGGTTAACACCGTGGCGAGTCTCTTGAGTGGATTTCAGCTCGCCATTGATGGTATTGCGGAAGTTGCTCAGGATGTCAACTGGGGTGGATCTCTGAATGGAACCCATGTTTCTGGCAGAAGTATAATTGAGTCTAAGTTAGAGTCTCTCTGCAAGATCAGATCTCGATTGAAATCAATCCTAGTTTACCACCCGAAGACTAGATGCGGCGGTTCTACCTCTCAGCACGCGGTTTTCGGCCGACTAATACAAGATCAAAGTGGATCAGAACTTATCATTCCCCGTACGGGCCCCACGTGACTTCGCCGTGTTCCCCTGCGATTACGTATGACATTTATCTCACTCTACTTCCATATCCTGTAGTGCTATCATCCGGGCGTTTAGACGGCCGAGCTAACGTCCAAAGTGAGATAGGTGATGATCAGGGAACTGTATTCGCAGTGCAAGTCTTCCCACCTAATGCAAACTCTTCATAGCCAATATCCATGTCATGACTTTAGTGTTAAGAAAGCTTAAGGTATACCACCCGGGTGCACATTTCTAATGGCGTATACATATAACTATATTCTTCTTACATGTATCACTAAAATTTGAAAGGGAAGAATAATTGAGCGAAGGTGGAAGCAAGATGAGTGCTATTGGCAACAACATGAATTACGATTTGAGTCAATATCTCAATCTATTAACTTCCCCCATTTATACTACCGGATGCTAGATCAATTGACTAAGTTATAGAATAACTAATCAACTGACTATGACTTATCGTAGAGAAAGTCAATAGTTGGCGAAGACACTTGTCTTCGGGGTTGCTACTGTGTTACCACTGTGTAGAATGGTAGGCGAGTTAGCACGGCCGTTAGTACAGCCGAGAGTGGAGCCACGGCGGACTTGTCCCATGGTGTAGCTTGCAGTTCAACCAATCAACTTGTTATCCTCGGATCCTCGGGCGGCAAAGGTGGTGAGTGTAGGTATGTGGAAACCGAGAGGATCCTCCGTGGTCGACATTTGTATATAGACGGCGCAGGTAGGCGACAAAAGGGCCGTGATAGAGTTTCCAACACTATTTTCGGCGTCTTTATTAGCAAAAGTCAGTTTATGAAGATAGGTGGATTGATATCTGCGTATTTACATGTCTAGTGATAAAAGTATATATGTCCTAGCTATTGTTACACGCCTTGATCAATTCCTTACTTGCTTTTCCATTTACCGAACCATTCGGAAAGATTATCTCTGTTATATGAATTATACCTAATAGTACGGGAGTCTACGCTAACTTGTTATCTGTTCCCGAAATTATAATGTGGTCCCCGTCTTCATTTTGTGGGATCATAAAGGCCGAGAAGAATTTGTCCAGGGACTGATGGCCTTTTAAAGCACCAATATACGATATATATTGATCAGGGCGGACAACGATAACGCATCCCAAACCTGGGTTAATGCCAAAATTGTCATAGAGATGCCCATACACCTCATGATAGGATTGATCATCCACAAAGATCTTGTTGTAATCGTAGCCTTCAACACTATCAAATGGGCGTACAAGGTCGGGAAAATCGAAGACAGTCACCTCCGCTCGTGGCGCAGCATATATCGGAATAGTCTCGAACACAGAGTCATATCGTGAAGTGATGGGAGTGAACCGCTGGAGTAAAGAAAATGGCTTAGCCAGAGACTCATATAGTGTCGACATCTTGCCTTTAGGTTCGGGAAGTCTTATGTCCCTAGTAAACAACAAGATCCTCCAAGCTCCGGTGCTCGGGAGCAGCTCTTATAGATACCAAGGACGGGCGTCGGATTGTTTAAAATCTTGATACTCGGTATCCTCGTATCCACTTTGACCTGTGTTGCCAGCGATGGTTCGCTGTTAACGGTGGGCTGGGTCTTAGAAGTGTCTAGATGGAGATTATCTATACACTCATCCGCTGGCTTCGTATAGATGAGGCTTGCTTCATAATTCACAACTGCGTACGATCGTAAGTACAGAATCATTGGAACTTGTCATGAGGCTTCGGTGGCCTTGGAAATACCTGTTCCGCTGGCAAAGATATTTCCATTTTCAAAGGCCGCTTTGAACTCCGCCAGGCTGATACCCTCGTCATCCATCACGTCCTTTGCAGGCCGTCCTGAAAACAGGCGCGAAAACTTGTGATCGAATTCGATCAGATCGTGAGTAATACGACCCCTCTCCCGCTGGTATGATTTGAGTATCGATCGGCTCGAGAGCCCCCTGACCACGCTAGCAAGCTTCCACCCTAGGTTATAGGGTGTGGATACGTTAGCCTTTTGTTTTAGAAGAAAGATATAGATGGAGAAAAAAGAAGAAAACCAATTAAAGTATAAGCAGCTGATTTTATATCGGAGGAAAGTCATACTATCTGCCATACTGACGTTCATTCCTTGGCCGGCTTTGGGGCTTTTCAGTGTTAGCATTGCTCGATAGACAAGCGAGAATCCTCGACGTACCTATGTGTATGTACCGCATCGCCAGCCAAGAATACCCGCTCCATAGCCGAGAAATTCGTCGCTATTCGCTGGCCGATTTGATAGGCAGTCCACCAGTCTAACTTGCGATAAGATATCTTGTATGGGGCCATAATCTTTTGCGCTGACTGCAAGATGACGTCCGGGTTGATCTTGGACCGATCGGTTCTCGAAGCGTCGCTGCCGGCTTTCGCGGTCGTCGTAAGTTGGATATAGAGCCGTACCAGCTTGCCTTCGCGGGCGATGACCATGACACTTCCAAAACCGGCAGAATGAATGGCACATCGCATGGGAATATCTGGGTAAATCGGTAATAGGCACAATGTCCAGTACACCCCAGATGTAATCAGTAGTCTCTCCGTGCATGGTAATGCCTATCTCTCTCCGCACCCAAGAGTGTGCCCCGTCGGCCTCGAGCACGTACTTGGCCTTAATAATCTCTTCGGTGCTGGCTTTTGCACGGAGCTGATCGACTTTGAGCACCTCGGCTACGTCATCGGCAGCAAGATTGCTCCGGAATAGCCCGTACTGGGTGGCAACGCCATTCGCTGAGGTAGCTACCTGCTTCGGGGTAGCCTCTTCTTTAGTAAGGTGCCGCAAGAAAAGTGTGATAGGGTACGCATCTGCGTCTTCGACAAGCGACTCGTCCAACTCACTCTTGAACGGCATAACACCGCGCTCAACTCGAATGGGGCTCTCACTCTCGAGCAAGTCCAGGAAGAACCGCTCGATGCGGCCCTGGTGTAGGGTCGACTGTTGGAAACGACTGATGCCTGGTATGGTATCAGGAATCCTATCGCTTCTCCTAATAACGCCGTTCTCATCTGGATTCCAGAGACAGATCTCAATGAGACGGCGGCACACTCTCCTTTCTGTCCATAGATGTTCTGGGCAATAAGTTGAGTCTTCAGTGTGCTATTTGGGATACTAGTAGATTATCATGCGCCATACATGAATGATTGGCTTATTTTTATTATTATTACCGAATACATTGACTAAAACTATTTCACACCCAATCCAGACCTCTGATGCCTAACAGTAGATATTATGCTGAAATAAGCCATATCGTAATGCTTGCCATCGCATTGAATCCCATAATCCTTGCGTATTTCATAAGGAAGCTATAACCTTGGGTAGCAAATACTCTTCTGAAAATGTCCAAATGACCGTTGATGATTGCGTCGTCCACGTCGCGCCCGTGTAAAACGTATTTCGCTGCCCCTGCAGACTGTACAACTTCTCATAGAAGCGATCCTGAATGGCCTCATTGGACACCATCAGATTAAACGGGGCGTGGTCGCCAAAGGCGAGCCACTCCGGGTCCGTGACTGGCAGTCCTTGGCCTCTCTGCGTCCGCTGTATAGCCGCATCTATTGCCGCCTTCACCTCCTCCACGGGCATGGGTCGCGGGATCCCGTAGTACACTTGCGTGAGGTTTGCACCCATGTTGTTGTAGATGTCGTACGGGCCTGTCGGCGGGACTCCCTCTGCTTGTTTCGGGTCGACGCCTCGGAATGTTGTGCTCCCTTCGATTCCTGTGTTGTTCAGAACACCTGTGTAATAGCCATTACTGTAGAATTGGCTGAATAGTGACGCTTCCATGGGGCAAAGATCGTAGCCCCCGAGGTTATCTAGCAGTGGGGGGATCGCGGATATCAATTTCTTGGCGAGAATTAACCTAGGGCCTGTGGGTGTCTGTACGGCAAGTTTAATCGGAGATGTCGATCGATCCAGAGCCAATACATGCGAGCTAAGTAAAGCATCTACGCCAAGCTGCTCTCCTGCCTTTTCGTATAGTTCACCCACGTTATGATGCTCAGTAGTGAGGAATCCGCTGGTGATGCCATTGACATCAAAGCTATTGAAGTTCTTCATCACGTACAATGTAGGAAGATTGAGCAAGGGTACGTAGCCCTGGTGGTATTGGTTGGCTAGATACGCGACAGCTTCGAGGCTGTATTTGGCCAGAAACTCCCCAAAGGGCAAGAGGAGATCATTGGGAACGGGGTACGTCAAGTTGAATCCTACATCAATGCCTGGATATTTGGCAAGCTGCGTGGCGTATGCTGACAGTCCTGCGGCGATGGCCTCGCTGCTAGGCGGAGTAAAACCGCCGTCAACCAGACCAGTTGTGAAATCCACATACTTGGTGGAAGATTCAACAGATCCCAGCGGAACCAGAGGCACGTCAAACCGGGCAAAGTAGTCTCTTACTACCTGGTAGTTCGAAAAGATAATCACGCCGTAGTCAATCGTGAAACCATTGGCCGGATCTGTGTATGTCTGAGCATGGCCACCAAGATAGTCGTTTTTCTCAACGACTACAACACTATAGTTGTAGTCCTGTAGACGGATCGAGGCGTATACTCCAGAAGATCCACCCCCAATGATGGCGATGTCACGATGTAAGATGTCTGCTGGCTTATAGTTTAAAGGGTCGAGACATGGGATTACAGTTGCCAGTACACTGGTGATGAAACCAGTCACCAAAATGCACGGAACTCGTATCGAAAGCCAAGTCATCTTTAAACGATTAATGTTAGACGTAGTTAAAGAGTAGAAAGTCTTCCAAGGTCTGACAGGGCCATATAATGGTCAAGAGTTGGATCACTACAAGCGGGGGACCAGCTAGGGAGGACCATTGTTCACTAGAGCTCATGCGAGGATACCAATAGTTCTAAATGTACAGCTGAATCTTTGCCAATCAAGCCGTCATGTGGCGCGGATGCACTAAATTGCGTTGCTTATTCCATCTACTCACCGTACTTTGCGGGATGACTTATATAAGAATGGCCCAAGCTCATCCCATAGAAATGGCTGTGGAGACCATGGTGGGAGATGGCCCGCTATCTCCGGGAGAGACATTTGTGGAGCGGCGGCATTTTCTGTCTGTATATACGGGGCACTCTACATCATGTGCAAGAAAAGAAGTATTGAAAAGAGGTTGCGAGCGGGTGAGAGGCAGAGGGATTGTGATCTATTGTCAGAGAGTGCATCTAGTCACAGGTGAATTTAGCCATAACAACATGATAGATAGTTAGAGTCCATTAAATAAAAGTCTGGGAGTTAGTGACAAGAAATTTAAGGAAAGTTTCCACCTATCACGTGGAGTTCATTGACTCATCTTCTCTCTGCTGTTTATCTTTCTTGCTTTGCCCTCAAATGGCGCTGACTAGGAGACCTACAACAACGAAGATTTTGCATTCACCGCCAACTCACTGGCCTTACAAGCTAGTTACCAGCAGTATTCGGACGAATTGTTGCTAATATTCGATTTCTGACATCCTAATGGAACTTTCAACCCTACAGCAGACCTAAAGCGTCAAGTGGAAATCGTAAAGTGAAGTTTTGGACCATATATTGCCGGCTAGAGCTTGGCTGGGCCTCCAAGAGCTTCTTAGCGCTGGGGTAACCTTGGGATGGTCCATTTGAAGACATGGCTCGGATCGTGCTTCTTTTTAATTGCCAGCAGTCTATCGTATCGAGAACCATATATCTTGTTGAGGTCTGTATCGTCTTCTCCCAAAAGAGCAATGTACGAGTGGTCCAAGAGATTAGTAGGGTCGTTCTCCTGAAAGTCTTTCTTAACTGCCTGAGCCCATTCTGCACCTAATTTTGAGACTGCCTCATCGGGCGAGAACGCGATCAAGTCCAGCACACAATGCTGCTCTCGAGCTCCAAAAACAGAATTTTCGTTCGGTTCAGGCCTTCGGAGTTCGTTGATTATCATGCACGTGCGGCCACCGGGCAGCAACTTGCTATGTTTAGCGAGAAGTTCAACCGTCCTTGGCGTGAAATTCTTGAAGCACAGAGTGAACCCTCTACCGTGAGACCCATAAACGAGCGTCTTTTCTATCATGTCATTATGCTCAGATACTGTCGTCGCATAGATCGATTTCGTAGTGCAGTTCCCTGATGCCGCGATCTTGTCAATCCATCCACGCCCTTCACTGTGGTCGGACCCAGCCCATGTTGCCACTACTGCGAAGTTATAACCTAGACCAGGAAGTTCAGACACCATAGGCTGGAGGCCTAGGGACCGCGGGAAAGTAGGATCGCTCAAGATCCTTTGATAGGCTGCCCCGTAATTTGACCAAGGAGTTTCCAGATTGCTTGATTCAAAGACGAGAAACCCGACAAGGATCTATTTGAAAATTAGACTGACCTCCTGAGGTATACGGCTAGCCGTACTGAGAGTTCTAATCCCTTCAACTTTAGATCCAATATAGATACATACCTCGTTTAGCGGATATACTTTGATAGTTATCTCGACAATAGCGCCAAGGCTGCCTCCACCCCCGCGTATAGCCGTGAGTAGCTCCTCGTCTGCTTCTATGAGCTCGCCAGCGGCATTCACAACCTTTGCACCAATAATTTGATCGACACCGATGCCGTACGCTGAGGTAAGAGGGCCATAGCCACCAAGTGTGCACCAACCTACATAGCCTACGGTTGGCGCAGTTCCACTTATCACCGTCGTCATCTCAGCTCTCGTCTTAATGAAAACTTTCACCGCTGACTTGGAAGTTATCCCCGTACTTACCAGGGCGTAACAAGACCATGCTGGCCAAGCTCTCGTGTTACCTGCCGCAGCAAAGTCCCGCCACCGATACGGGCACTGGTCTTAGAATCCGCTACTTCAACATACGCAATGTCGCGCATATCGATCATCAGCGCGCCTTCGATCTGTGAGCGGCCAGTGCAATCGTGCCCGCCGGTACGTATCACAAACTCTACGCTGTTCTGGGCACAGAAACGAACCAAGGCCTGCACATCTTCCGTTGACTGAGGTCGCACGATTGCGAGCACTCGGGCTGGATAATGGATGAAGCACTTCCGGACAGCATCGTAGTCAACCGTGTCATCGGTCAAGAGCTTGATGAGAGAATAATCTTGGAGATATTCTCTGAGGAGTCCCAGATGGTCAGCCATCTTGACTAGTAAAGCAAGAATATTAAATGAGTAAAGAGGTTAGAAATAAAATGATGACATGCCCGCCGTGAACGAAATACACATGATTTTGTGGCGTCTCACTCTCGGCAGTGACGAGCGGGGAAAGAATATCCGTCCTACGTTTATTGGTCGGTGGGATAAACCTATGAATGGGAAACAGCCGGCTACATTGGATTTGGTTGGTAAATTATACTGAACATATCATGTCACCATGTAGCATTCCTAGGAAGAGTGCAGAATTAAATAACAAGAAATTGAGAGCCGAGAATCGAGAGATGGTATCAATCAATACTAAACTATATTAGTATTTCAAATGAAAGCTTGATGTAGAAGTCAAGGATTGATTGAGAGCTATGTGACACTCTGATGTATTTCAATATATGCTAACATTATAGCCGGCATCTTTGCCGCCTCTCAATCTCACCCTTCATTCTATCCTCTAAGGATCTTCTTTGAAAACGAATGAAATCTAGTGCCGGGGATCTAAAACAATATTATACGTATTCAACAATGTTTTGGTACGTCCGTGGTAATGTCTGCTGTTGTGGAAGGGGGTCGTTTGAATCCGGAGGTGTTGGTGGTGCATGTGAAATAGGCCCTTGTGGTGGTTGCCAAAATCCTGATGTTTCCACAGGCACGCATGGGTCAAAAATAGTCGATGTCGGAGGTCTTATGGCTCTGGACGAATCCTGAGCGATATCGTGCTTTGGTTGCTGGACAAGAGCAGCGGGGTTATCTTGTTCGTACTTTATATCGGATACTGCTGTTGCCGAGCCGCCATATTCCAGCGAACTCATAGTTGAAACTGATAAGGCTCTGTAAGGAATTCTTTGAATTTCCTTTGGTGGCATATCCTTGAGGAGTTGTCGGGCAAAAGCAGCGGCTGTAGCGGCCGCATAGGGTTGCCACACATAGCTCTTATGACTGTCGGCATAATCCGAAATTCCTCTGATGACGAGACAATTTGTTTGTACGGTCGCCGGGAGTGCTTCCATATCAAAACATATCGCGTTGTAGAACCGGCTGCTCAGTTTGTCTCTTTCTTCACCATCCTGTATAATTTGGTCTCCAGAAACGATTGGACCGCGGTGGAAAGCCGGTAGCCTCTCACCATGGTCTTGTCGGATAATCTTCTCTTCTGAGCATTGAGAGCACGTGAAGTCATTTCTGCTGATGTGCCTGTAATCTGATTTGAAAAGCTTGTCGAGTTTTGAACCAGGATATGAAAACATTTCAAAATCGTAATTTACTCCCCGCGCTCTTAGCGAAGCAGGGCTAAGGAGGCTCAGATGGGCGTAAAATGGAGTGCCTCCATCTTTGTATGAAATATCCACAGTATCGACAGCTTCTACTAACGCCGTGATCGGATTACCCGTGGTTCGAAATGGGACAAACCCGTCAGTAGTCAGCCTTCCCCGGTCGTGCTCCATAACAGCAGGCACATCTGACCAGGTGGGTGAAGCCACGACTACGTCGCCGAGATATATGTTCTTCTCTTCACCTTTTCTATTTGTGTCGTAAGGGTTAGAAGGCATTCCACCACCAATACCCACAAAGAGGTAAATCTTTATAGCCGGAAAATCTTCCGATATTCTCATCGCAGCGCGGTTTGCTCCCATCTTCCCAGTCCAGCCTGATGGCTGTTTTGCAATGACAACATTGTGTTTATAAATCTTGCCGTATGTATAGCCATACCCGCTCTTTGGGGCTGGAGAAGGACGATTGTACTTCTCATCGAGCATCCCCGTTGCGGCCAGCATCTCCTCATTGGTGACACAGATCCAACCTATCGTATAATCTGATACACTGAGATGCTTTTGTGCCATGTTGATGAAGAAACCGTACTAGATATCTTAAGAATTTTGTCAGATATCGCTTCTTATTCGGATATTTTGCAAATCAAAAGTGAGCTCTCACTCACAGACGTTCATACCTTGGGACTTTAAAAAGGCTAAATGTTTTTACCGATTGGTGTAGAATATTCAAATGGGTTAAGCAAGTACGGCGTTGGTAGGGCTGAGCTTCTATTCTCTTACAATGCGTATGTCTTTCTTTGTTACTCACCCTGGAGCCTCTACCTTAGTTTATATAATTAAATCAACCTAGAGTCTAAGTCTCAGCTCCAACCAGCGGGAGTATGGTAACAAGGCTTACAAGTAGGCTCTGAGGACCGAGTTGTACTATTTTTACTTTTTATTTTTATTTCATTTTATAATTTCTATACCCTATTAAACCCTGTGTAAAGTTTCGTGCAGGCTGTCAGCATAGTAGGACGCTTGCTTACGTGATTTTTACTTGCGTGCATTTATTAACGGGTATTCTCATGCTTGTTGGGCGGATGAATATGCAGGCTGTACGGCGTAGCGACACACCTGCATCCTCGCTTTCCAATAATTCGCTTTGGTCAAAAGGAGTATGCAGGCTGTACAGCGTAGCGAGACACCTGAATCCTCAATTTTCGGTATTCCCGTACTTACTTAGGCGAGAGCAGTATGTGTCTTGCTTACCTCGTTTGTGCCCCATTTCTTTCGAGCTGATCATTCATGCTCGCAGCGCATGTGTGGGTGGAATGTGTAAGCTCTATGCAGTAAAAAGTATGGACCGGTCTGCCTTAGGCCGTTTTAAGTTCGTTACTATTGGGTTTTGCTGGAACAGCAATGATTGAAAGATGCGAGTCTTTGCACAGTTCGCTTTCCTCCACAGACATTGGCTTTTCTGTAAGAGTGCAAAGCTGAAGGTGGTGTCAACTTGCTCAAGATGGCCGAGGCCCATATTATATAAGTGGATTATACAGAAGATATTATTAATATGGGTATTTGGTTTAGAACACGGGTGTGCCTGGCAGATCTATCTAAGTATTGCACACATGCCGAGCTGACTGTATTCTCTTTGGGTAGACGGCAACAGGCTACATACATAGGTAGGTAGGTAATGATCACAAATGCATGCAGGCTGGCTGTCTGTGGGGTAAACCGCCCCCCCGCCCCCTCGGCCCCCGTCTCTTCCAAAGCGAATCTGCCCTTGTTATCATTTTGCACTTTCACTTTTATTTTTTGAGAATATCATGCAACGAGCCAATGACTACCCCAATACAAGCGCCATCGTCTCAATGGAGTTCCGTCACGTTAGGACGCCATGGCAAGCTATATGACCAAGTCCATCGAACGCCTTCTGAGAAGTCCTGCACGTGCCATGAAAGCGCAACGTCTATACACGATGGGGATGAAAGCCATATACCCAACCCGATAACTCGCGAAGTATTTCAAAAAGCATGGACTTTAAGTACTGAAGACCAGAACATCACTCTTTACAGCTTCCGGCGATTTAAAACAAGCCACCTTGTTAACCTCCGGCTCCTGGAACACGAGATTGCTCAGATCGACCACCAGATATACCAAACGGGTCTTAATCTAGGCATAGGCACAGCTCCGAATGACAGGCTCGGGCTGGAGCATTGCAAGAGAGACAAGAGCACTCTTGATGTAGGAGACATCATTAAAGACAACCTGATTCTGAGGTTGCGAGACCTCCTGAGCCAATACGGTAAGTACAAGCCGCAAAATACATAGGGTTTTACGCTGAGATGTCTTCTGTTTTATGTGAAGACGAAAGCTTGATTGCATTCAATAAGATCATGTTAATGGAAACTGGTTCGAAGATCGATGGCCTACCGAAATATTCGTTCGAAGATGATACAAGTCTATATGAGATATACAAAACCAGGTTGCTACGGGTGGATCGTGGTCCCCGGAAGTATCAAGACCCCTTTCAACGCGGTCTTAACAAGTGTTTACGATGGTATCGCTATCGTACCTTATCTGTGAGGCAGGACCGTGAAGAAGGCACCAAGCAATCAGATATACGTGACCGGCGCTACCAAGATACCGTCGTATTTGCTGAGACAATTTGCAGAATCATCGTTGCCTTGGCTGCCAATGTTTTCATATTAGTACCTCTGGCAATCCTGTCTTATCAGCCGAGCAAAAGAGTTCAACTAATTGTTGTTACAGTTTGGGTAGTGGTATTTTCCTTCCTCGTTTCCACTATTTTCAAAGCTTCTAACCAAGCCACGTTGGCAGTCATAGCTGCATACGCTGCCGTACTGTCTGTTTTTATTTCTAATAGCATTGTCGTATGAGCATAGCAAATAAGCATGGGAGCGAAACTGTTGCAACAAGGCATGTTATTCTAGTTCTAAAATATTTTCGAATATCCACTTATGGCCCACATAATGGACTTTGATGTACAATTTGGTTTAAAGTGATACCGTTCTCGAGTCACGAACGGAACTGATGTCTCGGTGTCTCCCATTTCGCCGGCCTGGGTACAGCACTACCGCAGCATCTCTCCAAGGAGGTTCTCCCTGTCATTGTTATTCCCACCGTTATCTTACTATACCAGCTTAGCTAGATTTGCTGTGTATTTTATTCCCATGGCAAGCCCCACAATTTACCCAGGCAGTAATTGTGAAATTTTCTTTTCAATGCTTATTATTTGTGGTAATTTAATATGTACCGATTTATATCATGTACATCTCTCAACAAAAATCCTATGTTGTAATTACTCCACTCTGCATTACATTTTTGCAAAATCTCTCGTTTCGCTTTTGTCAGCAGTATCCGGTAGCCAATCTTCGTATATTTTACTCTGAATCTCGAGTTACCATATATAATAAGGTGCGAACATCGGGAAACCTCCCATAGACTCTATCCTTCTTAGCCCTATTGGATCTGGAAACCGAAGAGCTAGTCCGTACAAAATAGTAACCAATCAAATGTCCGAGGGCAGCAAGAACTTTAACCCTCCGGCCATCACAAATAGTTGTACAGAGCGATGTGTTCCGACTCCTTGTCAGATGGGGAATGTTCTTTCGAAATATACCTAGAGACAGAGGATCGGGAACTTCCAGTAAGCAAGTTCTTATCCAACTCAACGAGAGCTTCAATATAACGACCCTGATTGAGGCGCAAGAAGGCTTTGGCACTCTCGTAATCACTCTGAAACAGTAAGACTTGCTCCAAGCCTAACGCTATGTTAATATTCAGCGCTATGAAGGCGCAGAAATGAACAGAACGACGACTGTATATATAGGCGTCATAATCATTTGGTGCCTTTTCCGCAGAGGTCTTGGATAGAATAAACTCATTGAAGGCTTTTTCATAATGCCAGTTGATTAGGCCCTGGTCCGATAAAGATTGCTGATGTTCTAACAAACGTGCGTAGGTTAACAGGACCTGCCCTTTGTAGAAATGCGCAATAGAAGGAGCGCTAGGTCGGTGTGATTGAATTTCTTGGGAAATGCTTATACACTTCTCACTATAGTTCAATGCGCGTGTAGAATATTGGGACGACGTCGAAAGCGTAAGTCCATCCAACCAGTTTTCGATTAGGCCTTGTAAGCAGAGGAATATCTGCTGACGGATTTTTAAGGTCTGCTTTAGCTTCTCAAGATGGTATACGGTTTCGATAAGGCTCTGTCTTTCTGCACTGATGGTCTGTTGTGTTCGTGGACCGTCTTTGTTTATCTTAGCCTGTTGGAGGAGAGGCCTCGTCTCTTCAGCTGTTGAAAAAGATTGTGTCAAAACCCAATTCCAAAAGCAGGAAGCGGCAAGAGATACGTGAGGAGTGCCTCATACCTTCTTTGTGAGCACTGAGTATGGCTCTGCGATACCGACAAAACCAAATAAGGAAGATCCCTAGTGCTAAACCGATAACGCTGCCCATAGTCGCACCTATAATAGGAGCTACATTTGTGCTGGGCGAATGGCCCCCTTCATTTGTTGAGCTATTGTCCGAATTGGATGTTCCATTGGTGTATACTGGCGGCGATATGATTGAAATAGATGTTGTGCTGGACACAGTGGAAGAAACCATGGAACTCATCGTATCCTTATCGACTAGATTCCAGCTTGTAGAATTAGAGTCGGGGTCGTTTTGAAGTGGCAGACCATCATTAACCAGGGTGGAGGCGACAAAGTATCCGGGCAAAATAACAGATTGAAATTGAACTATATCATCAGATGGCCGCTGCCAGCAATGTTTGAATTCAGTAATTTGGTTCACATTCTTGAAGCAATGGAGTTGATTACGTACGCTCATGTTCCAGAACCCTCTATTATTGTCACCCGACCAAGACTGTATCAGGGGATAGCTGCCATTATAACCTTTCACATAGCCGAGTTCTACTTGTGGCCCAACTCCCACATTCCAAATATTATAGGTGCCATTGATTGTTGTGTTAAATTTCCACAACGAATAAGTACTTTCCTTGCTGCAGGCATCCAGAGTGACCGAATAGTGGCTAGTATTGCCACTGCCAGTGTATGGGGCTACCAAAGAAGCTAGGCAGCCATCGCTTTGATCGTTGGCTCGGATATAGTACGATGTGTTATTGTCGGGTATTTCGGACCTAGAAAGTCCAATAAGAAAGGATTGAAGAATGAGTAGATGCAAAAGACGGGTAGTTGACCTCGCCATTTTTACGCCCAGGGCAAGGAATAAGGTGAGGAAACGGTATCGATATGTCGACCCTACGTCAAGTGAACCACACAGATGGGGACCATAGAGAAGAGAACCGCGAGGGAATCGAATGTGAAAGAGTAATCTCCTTGCAAAATAAAGAAGGGAGACACGGGAGGAAAAGTTTGAAAAAGGTGAGCTGAAGATAAAGCGAAGGATTCTTTTCTATGTACCGAAGGAAGAATCCGGTCAGCCGATGGAAGGGGCCGCTGGGGGCCTGCTGACAACAGAGCCTGGGCTACATTTCGGCATGCCGACTTAAAGGCTCTGCAGCCACCGAGTTCTGTTGGGCTGTTGAACTGCGCCCAGGAGGAGGCCAATTTTTTATCGTCTCACGTGTTGCAGAGCACAGCGGCACTAACCGGGAAAATCGAACCGCTACGCTTGCTCGCTACAGTCTTGCTGATACATCTGGTGACATGATGGGGCACTGTCGTCGGTGTCGGGTAGGTAGTGGTAGCAATATCCGGCTTCCACCGGTGCCTCATATATTTCCGTACAGCACTGAAACTGGCAGAATAGTTTTAATTCTGTGAGCCATTTTGGTCTATTCTTGCATCGAACTACTGGGTTGTATCCTTGGTGTGGTTTCAGGTGGCTAGCCATAGACCCGGCTCGCTGGAACCGAGCTGTTGATCAAAACTTGGGCCTCCCTGCCTCACCACATGGTGCTTCTGGCTGAAGGGTGCACTATATTGAAATAAGTACATAGTCGCCATGTTTCCAACTCCTTTGGTTCCGGTGTCGAGGGGTAGCAATGCCCCTCCTTTCATCACGAGACTGCTTAACTGCTTACCGCGAGTTTAACTCTCTACAAACAGTCATTGAATCAACGTCTAATTTAAAACGAAATAAGCCACGTTATTAAGCATCTCCAAAAATGGTAACCTAGGAGCCCAAAAATAGTCATCTCTCTATTCCCATTACTCATCAGGCGAGAGAGAGGGGGCAGTGCTGATAGTTACTGGCACATCCCATTCCTGTTGTGCCCTCCAAACTTTGATTGTACCCGCAAGGCTGGCGTGCTACCAAGCGAGTTTCCTCTAGCAGACGACTTCTCCGTCCCTTTCCAGATGAAAACGACCGATACACTCGGTCATGGCCTCCCATTTGAAGCTGTACCCCGCACCGCACCGCTATTCGTGATTGCACTTCACTACTTTCGCCGCATCTCCGAACAATTTGATCAACCAAATGCTAGAACGAACAACATCTTCCGGTGCTGTCGTTGACCAGGACTTTATAATTAGCAAGTCCAGAAGATTGTATCGTCGATATAAATAAGGTAAATAAGAAAAGACTCGGTCTTGTTCAACGTCTAGCGCCCAAGAAACCACCCTAAACGCAAGGCACTAGGAATTATTATCAGAACCTTCCAGCCAATTGGCCCAGTTACTCTGTGATGCATTTGAACGTCTTATTGGTGAACTCGGTTCTAGTTATTGCGAAGGGTAACGATGGAATATTAAAGCTTTGGTACATCGATTCATGAAAACTCTCGGCTCTGATAAATACACATCAAAAAAGTGGACATACACCATATAGTTGAATACAGCGCAATCAACCAAAATTGTATTGAATTCACATCTGGATTTACCTGCATGTTACAGTCATGGGGTGACCAGAACATTATAGTGGAATTACACATCTAACAAAGACAGTGGAAGTGTGTAAGAACTATGGTAGCGAAATAAACACCAAAATAGGAAGTGTACAGATGCTTGTCTCCTGCCATTGTCGGTTTCAATAGGCTTCTCATAATTTTTTGATCATTCCAGCATGCTATTACACTTGTTTACACCTATTCGAATTGTATATGTCTAACAATTTCTAGAGTGCCAGCCCTGCGATTGCTGCAGCACCAAACACTGCGACGAGAGGGCCAACTGTTGCGGCACAAGGAGCAGCATTAGTAGTAGTCGTCAAGGAAGCCCCGGCGGTTGTTTTCGTTGCTGCTGTGGCCAATCCCGTAGTGGTGGCTTGTGGAGCAGTTGGAATCACGGTAGCAGATGAATCAGAGTCTGCTGTAGGAGTGGTTCCAGTGTTGAGAGGACTATCGGGGCTTGTAGTGGTGATGGGGATAATCGTCTGACCCGCAAAGTCGGCAGCAAGCATACTTGTTGCCTCCGCGAAATCGGTAGCCGAAACGGACGATGAGGACCATACCTCGCAGAATAGTCCCATAGCGGTTGCCCAGTCTAAATAAGGAGCGAAAATTGGCGGTTTAGGTTAACAGCAGCTCCAGATTTGGTGCAGGAGTGGAATCAAGTTTATTATGGGTCCGCAGAATATGTTGATGAGAAGCAGTTGAGACGTACCAGCGAAACAGGTTGCATTTATCGCTACCGAGTTGTCTATCACCGCAGAAATGTTGGTAAGATGCTTACAGAGGCAATCGAATTCGTTGGCATCGATGTCTTTCGTGCTACATCCTTGCTCTGTAGTGGCACTTGCAAAAATGTCGTACGAACAACTGGGAATTAAACCGAGCCATGATGTTAAATTGAGTTGAGCCGATGCACGAAGCGTAAGGAGAAATAGGATGGTGATTATTTGACACTTCATTGTGGTCAATCTATAGGTTTAATATTGTTGACCAAATCACTTGGCGTGCTTGATAAGTGGCCTAGGAAAGCAAAAGAAAAACACAACGGGATGGTGTGAAGGTGAAGTAGGATAGGGATCGATTTTATGAATAGGTTATCGGGTGATATGGTATTTCCTGCTAACCCGAGGCAACTTCAAGAAAGTTTTATTATGCTCCAATCCGCTTTGGGGTGTGGCTGGCTGTTCTCTGTTCAGCTGCAGGGGGAGTTATTCAGCTGTGCGGGACTTTCATGATGCTATTGGACTCCTCGTTCAGGGGGAGCTCACTTAGATACATCATGGGACGAATTAAAAAGCCGCTGATCACCGCGTTATCGAACCATTCCATGATATTATTGTCGAGACCCAATATTAAAACAATCGTGAGCATTGTTTGCATGTTAACCATGGCCGATGTAACATCCGCAGCCTATGTAGTCAGTCTGTCACCCAGCGAATGTCTACGCCCTTTACGGTGGCCAGGGGCTTTCCACTGCCAGCATGATAAGCAGGATGAGTAGCCTTTATCATTAGCCTGCGGTTGTTGTTTTATTACAGGGTTCGAATATGGCAAGGGATTCAAAGCCGCTCGGAAATGGTGTTGAAGAAATGGGAGTTTCGCCCAGTTTAATGAATATTCATCTTAGCAAGCTCTTGGAGCTTAGGAGTCATAGTAGTTCACGCAAAGATAGTTTTTATATACGGAGATTGTTTTCAGAAACAAGATTTGGATAAAAATTGAATTGAATGCGGGATTCATAGAGCTAGATGCTTCGATGGTGGTAATTTCTGTTTCCATTCAATCGCTATTTATTTGATTTTGCCGGTTAGAATGGGGATTTATGTACCATTTGCCAAGTCTCGTGTGTAAACAGAAGATACCTAAGGGTGGCGTCTGTGCTCATATTAAATCATAGTCTTTGTTACTCTTTTTGTACGGGAATCCCTCAGCTTTTCTCTCATATTCTAACATTTGTCAACGGAATCCAGAGACGACCGTCTTTCGGCGTGGGGTTGTCCGAAGCGGATAAAAGCTTCTCATTCTGGGCTATTCTCACAGGAAAAGAAAGGGGTTTAAACTACATCGTCTGTTGACGAGTCTCGTGACTAGGAAAGAAGCGAAATGGGTCCTCAGAAGCCTCTAGTAAAGGAGCCAGAGTATGTTTCATGAAGACCATTTGAAAAGACTGAAAGCGCCGAGCGGAAAGTGCAGCTTCCAAGAGAAAAGTAATCTATGAAGCGATTACGAGGCTGCTCAGAAGCCGTTGTGATATTGGGAGCCTTAACATTGGTTACTGCAAAGCGTGAAGGCTCTTAGCATCCTCATATCAGTACTTTAGCAAGATATCATGGACTGTAAAAGTAAGTCTTCAGTGTGATAATCGTTTTCCTTTCCCGGGCGTGTTGATCTTAACAATATCTCCGTACTCAGCGGTGTTTCGCGTTCGTTTCGCATGCTCCGGAGGACAATTGCTGCTTCGGTAGCGAATTTACACTTCATCCGAATTTTTTTAACCATCCTTGTAGAATAGGAAGGGAAATGGCACACAGGTCATTGCCAGAAACGCTGGAATGGAGCTGGCCCAGTGAACACCATGGTTATCGACCATGTATTTTGTGAACAAGGAGAACACGGCACCAAATAGCGATCGGAAGACGGAGCTTGCGGCAAGCACGGAGGCGGCGAAAATGACGTCTGAATCTCTGTTAATATTGCCCATACAGGGAATAGCTTGCTGGACAAAAACTTGCAGGAGTCGATAAGGTAGTTCATCAAAGATAGAAATAATATAACAATACCACCAGCTAAGACCGTTTAACCAATAATAGCCATAATCTAATGAGCGTTGTAGCTGTTAGTCCAAGCGAACCAAAACAGGCCTACCGGGATGAAGATGGATCCGACAATAGCGCGTGGCAGTCGAGCTCCGGGGGAGCCATAACTCCAGCCGCGTGCGCTACACGAGCGTACCGCTTAATTTCGAGAAGTAGTGCTTATGGTAGCAAATGCCATACCAACGGCGATACCAACAAAAGCGAGCCCGCCAAACCCTGGGTGTCATCCACGACCCTGCTGAAAGACGCCAGGATAGGCAGCGAAGCACATATACAGGGTACCATATATAATAGTCATGTAAATGGCAGCTAATAGAACGATTGGCTCTTGAAACAAGAGGATCCATGGTCGGGAGAGCGCCTCCTTGTGCTGCGAGCTGTGAACGGAGAATGTCCTAGTTTATTGTGCATATCAGGTTCCGACGAACAGTTTTCGGGGATGCAGCAGGCTAACGCGCCCAGAACCAACAGCTAATCCTACATAGGTAGTCTTCGAACGCAAGCAACATTTCCGTTACCGTGCCTTCCTTATTAAAACGAATTGTCATTTATACACCGAAATGTTCGGGGCTAATGAATCCTGTTCTTTACTAATCATCTCTTGGCCCATGTCCAACTAAAGCTGATGTCTATAGAGGTATCCATTTGTGAGTCACAATGGCAATGCCACCTAATTGTACGTACAGTGAGAGCACATGCGGGGTACATTGATAGTCTTACCGCAGCCACAGCCTACGTGGAGACTTGGGACAATGCAAAGTAGTCCCCTCCAGAATGAGTCGAAGCGTGCTTTTTCATCGACCGTCAAATACCTCCTGGTTACCTCTTTTCATCCACCTCGTTGTTACCAGCCACGCTAGGCGTGCTACCTGATCAGGAAAAGCAAAATTGGTCACATCTTAAGAGCCAGATCGCAAATTCAAATATTGAAGCTCGTCGCAAATCAAATCCTGGACGGAGAGACTAGAACCTTGAACCCCACAGCCTCCGCGGTTCGATCAAGCCAAAGTGTAACCCATTCTGGGAGGGAAGGCATCTTTGGTTCAAACATGTTTCCCACGCTACTCCCGCAGCTCCCACAGTGTTCGGACGGTTTCTGTGAAAGTTGTGTTCAGCTCAACCTCCAAGAAATCATTCAGACGGCGCGATTACAAGATGATCTCGGTATCCTTGTTAAAGACGTTGAGCAGCGATACCGCCATCAACTTAAAACGAGCTGCAAACTATGCCAAATGCTATTTGCTTCCCGTGTAAGGTTGATAGACGAAGAAAATCAAGCAACTAATGTTGACGGTGACGAGATCTGGGTGACTCCCTACCTCGGTCCATACTCTTTAAGCTACCGTCAGAAGGAGAGGAAAACCATGTGCCTGGTATTACTTCCTCGTGGATTCGCTTTAAACAACACCACCAGTTGTTTGTCAATCTTGATCCATGCCGAAGTCAAAGAATGTGCAGTTCTTCTAGAAAACGACCAACCCCCTTCTATATTTACGCCGCTACAAGTTTCTCCGATCTTCAACCCAAAGATAGCGAAGAACTGGCTTAACTATTGTACCAGAAATCATGGACTGCCGTGTACCACAAACAAAGCCCCCATTCATGATCTTCACTTGATTAACTGCATGACGCTCCTTGTTGAACAGGGAAACCCGGACGTGCTCTATGTCGCACTGAGTTACGTTTGGGGACTCTCAAAAGATGGCCATGCAGCTGCCAAACATATTGAAGGAAGAAAGCTCATCCAAGATCAACTCCCAGCGGTTGTGAAAGATGCAATCAAAATGACGACGGCCCTAGGGTTCCAGTACCTATGGATTGACAAATACTGTATCAACCAGAGCGATGCTCAGGTCAAACATGAGCAAATCCAACAGATGGATGCTGTATACCAAAATGCACAGCTTACCATAATCGCTGCGGCCGGTAAAGATGAAAGTCATGGTCTACCAGGCGTTGGGAACAAACCTCGCAACCCTCAGCATATTGCCAGGGAAAAGAACGTGACAGTGGTATGGACTATGGCAGATCCACAAAGTTTAATTCGATCGTCCCAATGGGCAACTCGCGGCTGGACCTACCAAGAGGCTATTCTCAGCCGTCGCTGTCTCGTTTTCACGGAGGAGCAGGTGTACTTTGAGTGCAACACCATGCATTGTCATGAGAGCATACACACCCCCCTGGGCAAAATGCATGCCAAGAAATACGCCAAGACAGTCAAGGACGTGCGAACGGGAATCTTCGGCGGCGCTGATTATGAAAGCACGTCTCTTAAAGCACTCTTCCATCAATATTTTACCAATGTACAAGAATATTCAGCCAGAAACCTCAGTTACGATCAAGACTCCCTACACGCCTTCCAGGGCATCATTCGAAGATATGCAAGACAAAGGCAATCGATTCGCGATATCTGGGGACTCTCGTATCCATTCGACTTCAGGTATCGTGTGCCTTATTTCGTCTACTCACTCACGTGGTATCATGATTGTGGGGCGAAGAGTGCCCGGCGCCGTCCCGAATTTCCTTCATGGACCTGGGCTGGCTGGGAAGGTCCAATCAAGCACAAGATAGAGGGCAATAAATGGATACGTAATCGTGTGAAAGAAATATGCCTAGAGGATGAAGAGGGCAATCTGCTGGAGTTAGACCAGATCATTCTTCCATCACAATATAATAACGTCCACGCAATTCTACGCATAACAGCCGGGGTGTTATCGCCCAGATTCATTTCTCACTTCCACTCGTCGGAGATAGGACATATCTGGGTCATTCGCAAATACAAGGCCGAGTTATCTCTATCCGATCACACGACCTCGGAGAACGACTTGGCAGGTGAAATACAGGAGTACAACACTGTGCGGTGCATTTTTCTTGGCAGTGTGGGTAAAACCACATTCTTCATGGTTTTGAAGTCTGCTCCAACACTAGATACATGGTCGCGAGCAGGACTCTTCAAAGTCGATTGTTACTGCAACAATCTTGAATCACTTTTCGAGGAAGATGATTTTGTGATGTCAAGGATAGTTTAGTGAGCAGGCTGTAGGGATCGAGGCTGCTACCTATTAATAACACTGAGACGAAATTTTCGATACAATTAGCACAAAATTCCGGCTCTTCTACGTCGAGTTCAATCATGAATATGGCCAAGGTCTATAATGGAATAAAAGTGAACAAGCCTCATTAATACTCCTAGACTAGACAGATGTCTTTCCAAATCTCCCCACTCTCATTTACCGAGCTCTCGTGTGCTCGCAACGAAGTCAGAAGCTCCCCATACATAACACCATGGAGATAACATTGACCTATGAGGCGATACTCGTCTTTATTCACCTTCCGCAAAACAAAAGGAACATTGGCACCGCGAAGGAGGAAAACTGAGTCTCCCAAATCGGCAGTTAGTGGACCCAATCCAATATAACCGTTACGAGTGCTGATGAGCTGTCGGTATAGGCACTGTCGTAGCATGGTGGCCCATTGAGATCTTAGCCCCGCAAACCGCCCTCGAGGGCGTTCGTCTTTCTTAACTTTAATACTGTAATATGCGTCCTGATTAGCTCCGGAGATGTCGCTATCGCCTACTCGAGTCCGACCCAACGCCACTGCAAGCGACTCCCCCGTCGGCCGGTATATCGAACCTGCAGCCGCGAGGGCTCTGGTCCACCATAAATTGTGACCGATCACATAGCCATGGGACTCTTCATCTTCAGGAAGGGGACCGCTCGTTGTCATGCTGATGGTACCGATTGATATTCCTTGGAGACCTAGCTTCGTAGCGTCTCCCAGATCGCGAAGGCTGATCACAGAATCCAGAGCGGCATTGAAATCCAATTCGTCTACCTTGCCAATGGGGAACTGCTCCAACCTCTCTGACCTCCAGTCTGGAACCCAGCTGGGAAGCTGGTCGTCAAACTTAAACGTCTCTACATGCCTGAGGACGTCGAGGGATTTTGTCTGGGAGATGAGCCGGCGTGTCACATCTATATAGATATCGCAAATAGTTTTGGAGTAGTCCGGTCGGATGTCGAGGCTTCGACTGTCGGTTGCGACAGAAAGAAGACCGTAGATCTTGTCTCTCGGATTTGTTGCCGCAAATATTCTCGTGGTAGAAAGTAGTGAGAGCAGTTGTAAAGAATGGTGGTCCGGAACAAGCTGGCACAAACCCCTTATGACAATCATGGCCCTGACCCACACCATCCCTTGGTATATGTATATCCCAGCTTCCTTGGTGATATTATGGTTTCAGTCAATGATGATCTCGAAGAATGACTGGAAGGTCATGACTCTCTCACTGTCCCAATCCATCTCTAGGCCAGAGGTGAAGAGAACTTTTAATTTCTTTGCCAGCGCGACCTCCTGGACTATCCATGTCCGTTGAAAGCAGGGCTGATTCAAGATATGCCTCACACCCTCCCAGCCGGGATCTTCCGGCAGAGGTATGGAGAAGTGCTGGTGCAGCTCTGCGCTAGAAAGCGTGCGCCATGCGCGCTTGAACTGGCTGTTCTCGGTCAAGTGCCACTCCTTGCCGAAAGATTCCAAGAAATCGATCATGAATCCGACCCCATCGCCGATTTCCATGGAAGGTGTACCGAGAGATAGCACAACCTGTGACGCGCTGCGGTAGATGGCCGCCATGCGAAGTACCTGGGTGTTCTTCTCTGAGGTATCTTTCTGGTTAATGCAGATCTGATCTACCCACAACACCCTTGGCTGGCCTTGTCGTAGGAGGAAGAGAGCTATGACAAGGTTTTCTTGGATCACGTAGTCCTTGCCATTGCACACTATGTCGTATGTCTTTTGAGAAGGCTCGCCCCAAGCGTAAGAGAGACACTCGTAAACTGGATTTTGCGACAACTTCACGTGCGACACGACACAACGAATAGTATCGTCACCAACTATCTCGGGCAGCAAAGTGACTAGCCTGATCTCATCATCCAGGAGAGGTGCATGCCGAAACTCATTTGTTTGAGCCATCATCTTTTTGATCTGCGAGGAGCGGCAGGTGAGTAACACACAAGGCTAGCTTACTCTAGAGGGATCTTGGTGCCTTCTACTAATTATTATCCAAATTTTAGATAGGGATGCATAAGTTCCGCGGGCTTGAAGATGACTCCATATCTTCATATGATAATGCTTAGCTTCGTCGGAGGGTGGTTTAGGATGATGCACGGGGTGGCGCTTTCAGGTTGATGAGATATGCATTTGCACCTGGTGAAGGTGAAGTAGTCGCCATGTTACACTTCCTTTTGAAACTCGTAGCGGCGCATTCGCCAGCCGCACTAAGCGCCCCAGGTCGGTTGATACAGAACGCGCCCGCTCTGGTTGGGCTATCCGGACCTTGCGCCACACCAGTTCAAACGAGCGGTAACGACCGATGTATCAGAGTCAATTTGCTTTTCTAATAGAACATCCTTCACCGAACTCACGTCTGTACTACAGCCATGCATCGATATGAATTGACGCTGGAATGGTGAGGATATGCGTTGCACCTACAATGGGAATAGCCGCCCGCAGTTTCGTCTACGTTTAGATGTAAACCCCTCCGCAGTACCACTGGCGACAGGATCTTGTCCCCATCTGTACCAGTACCATTGCCATCTTAGCGGTGAAAGCAGGGGCCAAGAATACTTGACAAGGGGTCAAAGTAATCCTTCGCTCTGATCAACGTGGGCAGACACCTCGCCAACTCTCAACATATCTCCATATCTAATTCGATTCGACATCTGATTAATGTTATATTAACCCTTTGCCAAACCTGTCTGATCCCTGGGCATCCAAATCCAGCAAGAACTCCTCCCCAAGGTGTGAACAACTTCCACCCCGCTTTACGAAATGTACCGGCAACTACCGCAAAACTAATCGTTAGCGTCATGTCAAGATATACCTTGTGTAGTGCACAGCGCATCTAAGTTCAGATGTAATGAGAAGGTCTTCGCTCATGATATTTATACAAACATAAGAGTTTGAACTGACTTCGCATTTTGACACAGAGGCAGCATATTATTAAAGGCAAATGCTCTAACAGTTGCATAGGCGACGATGCTGGTGTCGCTAGTGGGTGCAACAATATCCGCAAATAAGGTTAATCTGCATCTGAGTAATGGATGAGAGGGGGAGAAGGGCTCCAGGGAATCGCCACCTTTGCGGGTTCTCTTGTGTTGCTTGTCCAATAGATGCATCTCAAGTCATCGTGCATCGCCTTGTCCATATGCTGCACAGCCGCACACACCGCACCCAGGCTGACTCAGGAAAGCCTTGCCAGCTCTAAGCTTGCCGAACAAATGCCCAAACCTTCCGACTTCACATTAACAAATTGATTACCTCACAATATTGAATGTGTGATTAGTTCAGTGAGCATAATTTCAAATTGTCGGGAAAAAAATGCCTCCTGCGAACTCGTTGCGGTCCAAGACCAGCCACTGTTTCGTCTTCATCGACGTGGGTTTGTTGGTTGCTAGCTTGGTTTTTGGCATCAAGCAGAATTCGAGCATGCTTGTAGGTGATGCTTTCCGAAAGGTATGATGTTATCATCTGAGAATCATATATCATAACTATAACTAACGCATTTTGGTCAGTTCCTCAGTGCATTTGCATTCTTCGTTCAGCGATGGAGCTCAAACCAATTGGGGAAACCATCATCTGCGAGATATCCATATGGAGTAAGTGACCACAAGTACAGACAAGAAGCAAAGCATATGTGCAATCTACGGCAATATTATATTAATCATACGGTAGTTCTTGAGAGCTACTGTTGTTGCAACGCTCTTTTCTTCCGCGATGTTCATCGGGCTTGCTGGGGTGCTTGCAGTTGATGCCCTGGTCCGCTTTGTCTTGCCGGAGGATATGATTGATCCTCAAATCGTGCTCATACTGAGCACTATCAGTATATTGCAGTTCATTCTCAAGTCAGCCATCGAATGGCTGCTAACCCGATCTCCAAGTCCAAACAAGGCGGATGTAGAAGGTGGTCAAGTATCGAATCCAGCAGTGCACGCTCATGATGATGCACAAACAGCCTCAAATGCTGGGCGGCACCCTAATAGTGTCGATACAATGAATCAAGCCGCTTCAATATCCGGTTCGATGTCCGGAACACAGAATCACGATAGCGACCCTTTGACGCCAGGGATCCAACTACCTCAACTCGCCCGACATCGTCCACAAAGATTACACATACTGCAAAGTATGGAAGATTTCAGCATTCATCCCGCAAGTTTCAGGCAGGAAATCATTGCTGCTTCGCGTATGCATGATGACACGGAAAGTGATTCGGATTTTGGGAGCGAGGAGGGAGCTCCCATAACCCAGGAAACTGTAGGCGAAAGACACACTGCATAGATTACACCGCGACGGGGATCGACGCCAGCACCGCATCGCCACACAAAAGGGTCTAAATCTGAAACTTCAAAAGAGACGATGGATAACAATGCCAAGAAAGTCTGGGAACTCGGCGAACTTTTCTGGGCTGTTGGCGTCATGACCGCCTCTGTGGTAATTTGGAGATATCCCCACACTTCAGTAGAATACATTGATCCTGCTCTTGCTTTGGTGGCCTCTATCATCGCGATCTGGTATTCAGCTCCCGTGGTACAGGCATCCGCCAATATCTTACTCAATGCTGTACCCTTGGATATAAACATGGAGGATGTTCGTGAGGATCTCGACTCCTTGAATGGTGTAATCTCTGCGCATCATCTTAGGATTTGGACATTGGATGGCGCAAAGAAAATAGCGTCAGTGCATCTAACGACTGCGTTTGACACACCAGAGCAGTGGATGGAGCTCGCACTGCAGTGTCGAAAGGTCTTCCATAGCTATGGAATACACTCGGCCACGGTACAACCAGAATTCATCAGGCCGTATCATGACGACATTGATGATGACGATGTTCTTGATCAGCTCGATGACGAGGGTTGTGTTAGTGAAGGACAAGTTCCGACAGTTTAGCGATACTGTTTAGGCACCTGTTGGGCTATGGATCCAGAAAAGAATAATGCTACGTTTGTAGTTGGTTAGGCACCTGTTGGGCTATGGATCCAGAAAAGAATAATGCTACGTTTGTAGTTGGTAGAAATGCCAGATTGATATAGGACAATTCGTTTATTACGTAGATAAACCAAGATGTGATTATATATCTATTTCATAAACTCATGATTCGTCTTTATTCCTTTCACTTGCGTGGCTGCAATCCGCGAAGACCTGTTGGGTGAAGCTCCAAATCGACACATCAACCCCTCGCTTTCGAAAGTCTGCTAGCACAACCTCGTTATCTGTGCTTTCTCCTTGGGGGTTAATCAAGAAAATACCCCCTCCGGACTGTTCGACCACATCCAGCCCTGCAGGAATAGGAATTAGTCCCTCATGGACTGCGTACCGATCGCTTGTGGCTAGAAATATAGCCCGTTGCCCTGCCTCGTCTTGACTGATTTGGTTGGGGGGTGAGAACCCAAATTTCTTAGCTCTTGCCAGTCCCGGAGTAGCAACCGGCCCAGGCAACCAGTGCACAATGCTCAGACGTGGGTTCCGGCGGGCAAGGATCTCAAAGGCCAGCGTGCCCATAGTGGCTGAATGCCAGGTGGCATTCCAGAACGACCAGTTCTCCGGGTTGCGTAGGTCTAAATCGCTCTCGTTTATTGGGGACTCTAGACCGCCCCCGAGCACGGAGATCACCCGAGGACTTGCCGCTTCACTGTTGTTTAGTAGAGGCAGCAACTGCTGTATGAGGCGAAGCCGGCTGTAGTACCGCGTTGTCATTGAAGGTTCCAGGCCCTCGCGTGTGTTAACTCTGCCTTCGAAAGCCATGAAGCCGGCAGAAAGGACGACAATATCAATCCTCGTCTCCTTCTGCGTGATGGTGTCGGCGATCTTGTCAATCTCGGAAATCAGGGAGACATCGGCAGTGATGACATCAATGTGGGCGCTGGGGTTGGATTCCCTCAAAGAGCTTATCAAATTGCTATGAGAATACACTGCGGTCTCACGGGCTACTGTGTAAATGCGAGGCGAGGACGCGTTCTGTGCAAAGTGCTGCAGTGCACTCTGACCAATTCCAGAAGTAGCACCTATAAATAGCGCTACAAGACCTTGCGGTAAAGCTGCTAGATGAGCGTTGGATTGTTGAATGATTTGGAATGAAACCATCTTCACACTATAATTCAAACTTTGGTGATCCGACTATATTCTCTAAACTTTTTGGATAAGTTGGTGGTTACCTTTAATGAGACTGAGCCTGTGGTTTTCATTCTCATGGCATTTCTGGTATTTGGGATAGATCTTTTACATATTCGGACACCGACGATTGCTAGCTGGTACGGCACGAAGGAATTCCCATCTCTCGTAGATATGGCGTAAACATGCCATTTGTCAGCAAGGAACCCAAGTTCTTCCGAATTCAAGCCTCAGGCAGCAGGCGATGAGCCCAGCACGAAAAGTCGCACCACCAATTTGGAGAAAGCTTTTACAACCCGGTTAGAAATGGATGTCAGGTATCAAAGAGAAAGGGAATGGTCGAAAAAGGATTTCGAAGGTCATTCCTTCAAGCCTATGCACCAAGTCCGGACATATTTCTTGTAATTGACATCTAGGACAAATACACTTATCTAGTTAATCGTATAATAGTGAAGGGATTTGTTATTAATTGCTTCAAAGCTAAATACATCTGCGAATCCATGTAGTGGTTGAAGGCACGAAGTGAAAAAAAGGAGACTAGTTCTGAAGGGTCGATGTAAGGGGTAATAAATAACGCTATGTTTCCCCTTAATACTCTGCAGGTACAGGATATCTACTTCTCAGCAGCGTGCCTCTTAGCTGTCAGGTTTTCCACCGGCGCATCGACCCTATAGTTCATGGTCGAGCGCAGATCAGCCAAGAAGAAACACGCGATACAAGCCACGACACCGAATGGAATCGCGATGTAGTAGACGACGCGCAGTGAGTCCGCATACGCCTGCTTCATGGCCATCGTAGCTGCTTCGATGATGGTGGAGGTGACTCCCGGAATCGCGGACAAGGCGGCAGTATCCTGCGATGTGAAGGCGCTGATGAATGCCGGGACATTGTCTGCCGCCAGGCCGGCTTGGATCACAGCGCTGCTTATACCAGCAGGCAGCTTGACCGTGAGGTCAGCACTGAATCCGGCGCTGAAGATGGCTGTGAACACTGTTGCACCAACTGCTCGGGCGGACGTCGTGACGGCGGTGGCCGTGGCGATCAGGTGATGCGGCGTCGAGAGTTGGACGCCCGCTACTATGAGGACAAGTGGACCACCGAAACCGAGACCGGCGAGGCCAGCAAATATCAGGCATCTGAGATCATCGCCGGGCTGGATGGTGGCAAGCCCAACAAGTCCAGCAGTGTAGATTAGGAAGCCTGTGAAGAGCGGCATGCGAATGGTCCGGAACCGCATACTCCAGTAACCCCACAGGGCGGTAGACAAGCCTGAGACAACCCAGAAAGGCAGTCCACGAACGGTCAGGAGGAAGGCGTCTTGCTCGAAAAGCACAGACGTCCTGGTTAACCAACACTGTTATTATGCTGTTTGTGGTAAAAAGGAGAATATGGACGACGGGGAGAGGTTAGGGGACTCACATGACAGGATAAAAGAGGACATATGAAAACAACATTATTCCTTCGATCATCATAAGGACGATGCAGATGGCAAATGTGCGGCCACCTTCTTTGCCTCCTTGGAAGAGCTCATGGTGCAGGATACCTGTTTTAGTGCCTTTCCACTGATAAATGCCAAAGCCAATAAGTGTTGCCAATCCGATGATCAGCAAAGACAGCACGCGGGCATTGGTCCATGAGAAGAGCCCGCCTCCAAGATTAAGTGCGACCAGGAACAAGGTGAGACCAGCAGTGAGTAGACCAAATCCTGGCAGGTCGAGGTGTGTGAGCTTTTGCCAGAAGGAGAGGTGGTCGAGTCGAGTGTGTCGCTTCGGGGGTCGGTAGCCAAAGAAGATGCCGATTGCGGTCACACCCCAGAGGGCCATTTGCACCCACTATTGAGGATCAGCTCGATGCTCATGTGTATCTTTACACAAGTAAGAGAAAGTTGGTCGACTTACGTAAAACTTCTTCCAACCGTTCACCTCATCCTTCTCCGTGAATGCGCCGATAACCAGCGGACCAGCTACAGCTCCGAGACAGGCGGCAATATTCATCACTGCCTGAGACACTATGATCAAAATATCAATACAGAAGCCCCCACTCATCAGGACATCAGATCACCGTCACCACTCACTAGGTCTCCACTTCCTCGGTAAGATCTCACTAGGTACGGCGAACGCCAGCCCCACGGATGAAAAGCCGACGCCGATGAGTATAGTCGCCCCGATCAGCCGGTATAGATCCGTCGAACCGGGTGCGATGGCCGCACCAACAAAGGAAATGGTCGAAGTCCCCACGAGAAGTAGCTTACGTGCCTGGAACGTGTCGGACGCGGAAGAGACAAGAGGGGAGATGACGGCTTGCATAAGTGTCAGGGATGCCGAAACCCAGGTCTCGGCTTGGACGTTGTTGAGAGAGATGCCAATGTACGAGAGCTTTGGTTTCATGGTTAGCCCATACTCTCCCCTACTGGGATTTCGTCGGGGAAAGGGGTTTGCTTACGACGGAAGGAGGGCCTTGAAGTGCAAACGTCTGAACGAAGTTCATCAGGAACATGGAGGATAGCGCAATCCATGTTCGCAAGTGGATGACAGGTTCTGCATCGACATTGTCGTAAACGAGGTTCCCGGTAGGAGGACTAGTATACTTTTCGAGGTCTCCTATGTTGGTGCTTTCAGCCCGGGAAACCTCAAGTGGCATGTCGGTGTGCTCTTTGGTGTTGGTGGGTTCGCTCATGTTGCTTGCTGCTTGAAGGAAAGGTGGGTTGGAATACTGCATGTACTAATGACGCAAGCAGATGGATGCTCTAGTGATGGGATATAGATTGACTAAAGCTCAGCAAGAACGTTACCGGCTTACTGTGCGAAGGAATTCAATCGACTACCGTCGGGGTCATCGTCTGTTAAAATATATTCGAGATTGCTTGGTGAATATTTCCCCAAGTGCAGGATCTGGTGTATGTCGGCTTCAAGGAATCTTGATTGAGCTGGATCAAATGTAACTTTCGGCAAACACAAAATGTCGGCACATTTCATTGAAGCGGCTTGCAGCTGAGCAACAACACCAACGATAAGGACATGGATAGGCTATCTGCTCTCATTGTGTCCCTATCAACAATCGCACAAATGAATGAGCTGAAGTTCCGAGCTGCGGAATTCTGCGGTCGTCGTCGGAAATTTGCGATCGTCGGACTTTTGCGAGCTGAGGCTAACGATTACCGATGTCCAGATTCCGAACTAGAGAAACTGTCCAAGTGGGACGGATCCTTCCCCGGACCCCCTTAAGCTTGGAGCTCTGAGACACAACCCATCACTACTAAATGGACTAGTTATGTGTCGGATAACTGCGAGTCTCTCATCCGTCGACGGTCCCTCGATCAATATGCCACATTCATCTGGACTTTCAGCAAATTGTTACGCACTACTAATTGACGGTTTCAAAATAATACCAAATTTTCAGAGTTAAAAATTTGAGGATACGTGTCCAGGTATAACGGAAGGCCGAGATGATATGTTAGGTTTTATACTAGGCTGTGCGCGATAACAAATAGAGAAACTATTTACTGAAGTAATCGACGTTCAAGAGAGTTGGAGTTGAGAGTTGAGCCCTAGACATCTGTGGGAGTCGCTGCATTATTGTTGGACTACTTCATAATTCTCGATGGTATCTCACTTTTACTTGGCTTGGCCTATCCACTTGCATAAAGATTTGTTCAAGCGTCGACTTGCACGAGGCAGTCTGGCGGAGATTTAAGCCATAGGCGAATGTGGTCATATTTTACCATTCTAACTGATAATCGGTACTTTTGAAGTCTTCCTATGGCATGCGACTATCTTTTCTAATTCATTCAATGTCCTTTCACCACTTCGTCTATCAATTTCATGACTCTTCCCAATTTCTCATCCTCGAGTCGCGGTACAACAACTTGGATGCTCAACGGGGTTGCCAGGTATACCTTCCTATTGACAGTTTTCTCGTCCCAAAGCTCTCGGCATGCATCATCCCAGCTGCTCAACGACTCCCCTCCGAGTGGCTCTCCGAGGTGAAGGTCTTGCTCAGCCACGTCTCTAATGGGGATAGTGCCTGCAGGATAATCAAACATAACAAATGCGCTCGTGTAATTCAAAGAGTTGTATCTTTCGATCTCGGGCACAGGGTGAGGTGCCAAGGGGCAAATGATGGCGTCGAGTTTCCTCGTCCTCCTGCCATATTGGTCCATTTCTGACCAGATCTGTAGCATCTCGCGCTCGAGATCTTGGCGTTTCGTTTGTAGCTGGGCCACTTCTGTAAGCTTGGAGGGCTCGCTGACTCTGAATCTCGGTTGCATCCAGGGAACCAGTGGTTCTTGTGTGTCCTTCAAGAGCTTTCCCGTGAGGACTCCGCCCTCAATGCTAATCAGATTGCCCATGATACCCTGCGACTGTGTCCACACCCCTGGAGTTGGGATTTCGACCACCTTGATATTCGGATGCTGCTTCAGGCTCGATGCGACTTCAGAAAGAATTTGGTCTATGGGTGGCAGTAGGGTGCAGTTCCCGTCACATCGCAGTACACCGATGACAACCTCTCCGTTCGGTCCAGCTCCACGAAGCTGTTCTTGAGAATCCTTCCACTCACTGTAAACACAATCTTCTCCCCACAAGCTAGCCCGTGGCACCAACTCTTTCATGACAAAGTTGATGTCATCGATGCTGCGCGCTAGCGGACCCGCCACGGGTTGCACGCTTAACCTGTCCATGCCTTCGGTCACCAAGACTGCTTGTCCGCCATATGGCAACCTCGAGTTGCTGGGTTTGAATCCATAGACGCCATTCGTCATGGCTGGGATTCTGACACTACCACCCAGGTCCGTGCCGAACCCCACGAGAGAGCCTCTCATCGTCACCATGACACCCTCTCCTCCGGAGCTTCCACCAGCGGTGCACAGTCGATTGACGGGGTTCATCGTTCTTCCAAAGACATTGTTGATGCTGTCAAGACTCGACAAGGTCTGGGGAACATTTGTCTTGGCCACAATGACAGCTCCCAGCGACAATAGGAGGTCCACCAAAGGAGCATTTTGGTCTGCCGGCTTGAAGCATAACGCCGCCAAACCCGTAGAGCTATCGACACCCTTAACATTAAAAGTATCCTTAACACTGACCGGTAAGCCGTGCAAAGGGCCGAGAGTGGTCCCATGCTCTTTTAGGTATCGATCCAAGAACCTCGCACGTTCCGCAGCTTGCTCGAACAAAGGCTCGGTCAAGCAGTTCGTCAACTGATGTGCCACCGCTGCACGATGGCAAAAAGCATCTATGACCTTCTCGGTGGAGAACTTGTTGCGTGATATAGCCTCAAGGAGGGTGGCGACAGTGTAGTCCTCGGTGATTTCGACTTCTTCCTGCGACAGGACTTTTGAAGGGACATCTAGTACACTTTGAGGTCCATCCTCGAAGCGTGGAGGGTCTTTGGGCAAGTAAGAAGAGGGTATGCGCCATCGTGAAGGGATACAGGCCTCTCGTTCGGCTTGCTTGCGACGGGCTATGGGTACCCAAGGCGCTTCTGGGGAGATGTTTGCCATTTTGGCTGAAGTTGACATAGAATTGGAGTACTATGGGATGCCTCTGACCCGGCCAGCACAGAGCTACTTTTTAACCATTATTTATGGTAACTAGGTACCACTGGTTGTTTGGGGTGTTTTCCCGTTTCCGCTTTTCCAAATCCAAAAATATGGGGGCTTTACTGCATGTCGGCTAAGGTCCAGGGAAGTGGAACGAAGGAATGGAAGTTAACTACTTTAGTATCTAGGTACTAATCGAGTAAGGCTTGACACCATGATTGGATCCGCAAAGATAACAATGACCTAAAAGCGCTTACTTACTCGTACCTATTTGATCTCCGAGCGCGGCGAGAACGGTCACGGTAGTTTCGGGTCTGTGAGAGCCTAGAATCAAGACACCCCCGAGTAATTAGAACCTTATGGACAGGGCTATATTTCTTGATAACTATGGTATGGGATTAGTTAATTCTGATTAGCCCCGTAACGCGTGTTATATCTGGTTTTCGTCTCGATTATACAGAGCTTCTAATATCCCTGAGAAGCCCATAGACAAATTGGCTGGATCAGCCTCCATCAACCCCATAGTTGCCAAGCAAGATCGCACAGTCCGTTCCCAAATATTATGGTCTGTGGCATCTCGCATTTCAGAAGAAAGCAAGTGAAGCCCAGCGGAGAAAAGAATGTGCGAAATGGTCCAATCAGTGGGGAACACCGGAATTTGATAACGCATCTCGTCGTCATTGTCAGGAACGACGCAAAACGAATATTGATGTTGTCGGACGAGGAGACTACAGCAAGACACGACTTCTCGGACGGCGTTGAAAACATACTCGAGCGTTTCCGATGAGAATCTGGAGAGCATGAGAATAGTCGCATGGTATTGCAAGCTGCCCCATGCTTCCAGACACTGCACAGCTACACTCCAGTCGTGCCGCTCGCTAGTGATAGCGGATATGAATTCCGTTTTCCAAGATTGATGCCACTGCAGGAGTTCGTTTCGAAGATTTTCGCATCGTTCTTTTAGTTTTCCTGTTCCTGAATTGCGCTGCATGGATGCTTTAGAGAGAAGGAGGCTTTGGAATTGCATTTTCATGGTCGAAATTCGGTAGAACTGTATAGTTGAACGCTCTTCTGTGGTGTTATAGATTGGCTGGGTCAGTTCCTACGGAAAATTGTCAGTTTAGCTGCCAGGATATGATGCAAAATGAGTTCTTGTTCTCACATCACGTAGTTTATCTCCAGTTATCAAGACCGTTGGCCTACCGAATGCGGTCGTAACTTTCCTGGGTCATCATCAGTCTTGTGCCTCTTCTATATTCAAGTATCTACACATACCCTTCGATGCAGTACAAAGTCCTCGCGAGCATCGTAAGATGAGCTTCATCCAGGTCGTTGAAGTTCTCTAAGCGGCCGTGGGACATATCAAAATAGAGGCGAATGGCAAAGCCGACATTTCTCCAGATGTCACCCGCGCCAGGGCTCCAGAGCAAGTATATACATATCAGTAGAGATCTCTGCATCATGTGCAAAGTACCAGAACCGGATGAATGGTCACAGCTGGTGTCGATATGTGCCGTGGCTTTGTCAAAGTATGCAGCCGCCGACATGGAGCCTACGCAGGGTTCGGCTGTCTTGGTAAGTTGACTGCTTATGGCGAGAATCAAATAGAACAGCTCCTGGTCGTGGTTTAACCCAGAATCAAGCACCTCGGTGTGGCAACATGAGAGCAGACCCTGCAAAGATTCATCAGTCATGACAGGATACCACACATGAATTGATCTGTAGAACACTGCAAACAGACGCGATGCGGTAGAGGTATTCGGGCAGTTAACCTGGACAGTCGATGTGCTGGAATTAAGGATCGATCTAGCCTTGGGTTCACGTCCGATAACTAAAGGCGTGTATTCTGCTAGCGGAAGCATAACTGAATTTATCGACGCAAGGGGACTTGATACTCCAAAGAATATGTAATCTGGAATCGTGGTCCTTTCAAAGGATTTGGTCTCATCGTGTAAGTTTCCCGGACCAAACTTGGCTTTTGCTGCAGCAGGGATCAAAATATTAATACCCCAACTTTGCTGGGTATCAGCCGTAGAGACAGGCTCTGAAGGGAGCACAGAATTGAAAGACATTCTTTGAGGCGTGGGTACAGGCCGGCTTGCTGCAGTGATCCTTTGGATTAAAGTATGAATATTGCTAGAATAAGAAAATAGCTCATAATGTAAGCGGTTTTGGTCCATACAAGTAATGAGTAGAAGACAACTACTCACCTTCGAGGCACCTCTTGAGATATTATAAGGTCATGATAAACACACTCTCGGCGCGATCTTTGACAGGCGCCGCAGCATGGAAGCTCACGATCGCACCGTATGTGTTGATCGCGACAGAAGCTACAAGACGGCATGGAATCAATGACATCTTTAATGTCTTTCGGAAGCTCTGGAGTAGCTGTGTCAATTGTAGAATCAGTAGTGCTCATGAGAAGCATCTGCTGCTGTTCAGCAGGCCAAGGGGATTCCAGGAAATTGAGTGAGTATCCCTCTTCAAAATCGAATTGAGCGCCAATAAACTCCTGCCACATATCATCGGAAAATGGCTGCTGAGAATATTCGCCTGGCGATGACAGGTCTACCGATAGAAATGCATGCTGGATCTCGGTGTTGGCCTGATATATACTGCGTATACGACGTTGCGAGAGTAGCAGCTCTAGCTCCGCAAGCAGTTTCAGGTCATTTGCTGAGCCAGTCGAACCTCCTTGACTTGAAAATACGACATCTCGGAGATCTTTGATATACAAGCTGGTGATGGCAATTACTGGCCACCTCTGCGCTCCAACATCCTATTACAGATTTAGTCTTTGACACTTTCAAGATCCCGAGGGTTACTAACAAGAATAAACATCAAGTTGTCCAGTGCAGCAAGAAGCTCATCTTCCAGGGAAGCTTCGCGAACAACATATTCATAGTTCCCGAAGATGTACAATAGTACAATCGCTGCTTGAAACGCATTATTCACCACTGCAAAAGTCCAGGCGGATCTAGGAGTCTGAAACGTTTTGTGATAAGCATTGATTAGGCTGATCGCGCTTGTTGTTGCAGCCAATAATGAAGGATGTCTCGGTGCCATATTTCCGGGATATGGTCGATGCAACAAGTTCTGGCTGTGGTGTGCGGTGTTGACTATCCATTGAGGAATGACACCATCCGAAGTTGCTGAAATGTCAAGCATGCTTTTGATACGCTCCTCTATGTGCTCAACCCAGTCAGCGTGACTTGGAAAATGGTCCGGAACAGCCCGGTCAAAGAATTTGGTTTCATATATTTCGGATTCTAGCCGGCATAGCTGAATCTGTAGCAAGAAGTGCTTCGCATTGAGTCTTCCATCACCATATGATGTAGAACCCTCGACTGTGTCACTCGTTTCTTCATCACCACCACTAGGCAAGGATGTTGTGATGTGCTCATCGCTCACACAGGGCGGGGATCCTGTTGAAATGGCGATGGTCTTGTCGATCAAATAGACCTTTGCCCGTTGTTAGTCCTGACAAAAGAGAAAACACGTTTGTTTCAATGGGGCTTTCAAAAACGGTACCATCCAAAATACCTGCCTCCGGAGGGTCACCTCCTGGGGAGTAAGACCCTGAGCAGGGTCTGCTTCTTGGTGAAGGCCGAGTCCGATAGCCATTCGCACGGCCTCACCAGCCAAATAGAATACGTTATTGATGTATGGCAACAAAAGGCCTAGCTGTATCAATAAAAGAAGCCCCTGTAGTGATTTGATATTGGAGTGCTGTAGAAAAGTCCAATGACGCATCGCATCGCGGTAGAGGGACTCGCTCATTGATGCGACTCTGGAAAAGTCATCCCGCCGTGACGTGAGACAGCTGACTGCCAACACCATCGATACAATAAAATAGCTGACATCTGGGGATGAAAGGTCGTTTGCTTGCTGTTTAGAATAGACTTGCCCAAAATGATGCCATAGCTCACTGCTGGTAAAACAGGGATATCGCGGTAGGATTGTAACCACGTAGTTATCAAAGATGTGCCTCGCAACTTCGAAGGGGATTCGCAGAGCGTCGATTCCAGAAAATTGAGACTCGTTACCATAGCTTGCTCGTTTTCCAAGATGCTCGTAGTAGAGCCCATGCACTGGAACCTTGTGAGGAGGTCGCTCTGTTGGGTAAAATAACTTGGATTCATGGAGGAGCCCCCGATGAGTGCCCACGCAACTCGTTGTATACAAGCTGCGTATCGAGAGGCTTATGTTACGGAGGGCTTGAGCGTAAGCATGAGCAGAGATGCTGTCAGTCTTCACAACTACTCTTGCTGTCTCAATTTGCATCTGATCAGATTCTGGCGGGTCTCCTTGGTCTTGTTCGATCTCAGCTAGTCGCTTCTCCAAATACTGGAGTACACTGTGAATGGTCTTAGCTTCAGTTGAATGCAGCTATACAATAGATGAATTAAGCACCTTCGTGGGATTTGTTTGCGACTATTTCGATTAATGCCTACACACTCTTTCCCTGCTTTGATGCATCCAGAGCAAGAAGGCAGTTTCCTGTCGCACTGAAGTGAGATGTCAACTAACTGCTTAGTCCAGCAGAATCAACAGTTCAAAGCTCAAGGTTTCTCTACCTTTTTCTTACGCGAATAGCATCTAGCGCATGCCAGAACGGGTTGGACCCGCTGACGAACAGGCATCGTCACGAGGGCTTGCAACCTGCGTGCAAATACTCAGGGAGCTGCTGTTCCCAGCTAATGCCGGCACTGCTCCGACCAAGTATTAGAAAACCAATGGTCCAGTGTGAATCTCTTAATCGATAGCCGGGCCTGTTCCCGCGTAGGAGTTTGACTAGGATGGTGTCGGCTGCATTGCGTTCACGGCCCGGATGACAGGATAGACGGGAGCGCATACGCTGTGAATTCACCATCAGGATGACCCGCCAGAGTCGCGTCAGGCCTCCAGCGAGAGTGTCCAGGTGGCTCCCACTGTGACAGAAGCGGTTAGATTGGCATTAGGTTTTCTGAGACCCAACTACGACTCAGGAGACTACAACTTCAAGTAGCCACAATCCCCACTTGCTTTTGTTTAGCCTCCTTAGCTTCAAGAGTCTATCCACGTGCAACTGTACTGCTAGTAATTACTTTTTGTATTTGTAGTTAGGTATTATATATGTAGTTATAACATTTAATCCCGTTAGATCCGAATCGCTTTTTTTCTTTCCAACGATGCCAAATGAGAAGGAGAAAAGCTTGGCGTAGCTGTCAAATCTGCCCAGAAGGACATGTCTCAAACACAGCCTTTCATCGATCAGGTATCATGGAAAGACAATCGTCAATGTACGAGGATTCTCTAAGGATTTGGAGGAGCTAGCAGACCTTATGAGTCACTCACTGCATTATAACACCAGATAAGACCTAAATTTTTGGTTTTTGCGGCATTTATACCGTTTTTTAGAGGAGATATTATGTGAGATTGCTTACTTACAATGCGTACATATAAAGCCAGGAAATGTTACTTCTTGAGTCAATGGTTCGGATAATTCTGAACGCGCAAAGGATGCAGGCATCTTCGTTCCTGATCCTGGACACGATACTTTTTTTTTTTTCCGCGAGATGCCTCTAAGTTATTGATATTGCAAATGCCAATAATCGTGACGCAACAGGATTTGTCAATAGATGTTGTGTGAAATGAACAATGGCCGACCACGGTCAAGGGCCTGGCTGCACCAATTGGACCAGTGCTAGCAAAAGTCCGACAGCAGTGATAGAAACTCTGGCCGAACCCCATACTTCTCCGCATGCCAGGACTGGTCAACAGTTGTTAGTTGTGGAGCCTTCCCAAAGTAATCCAGACTAGCAAAAGTCCGACAACAACCCGGTAGAGACTCCTGTCGGAGATACGCCCGAGTGGATTTCGGCTATCAAGATTGGTGATCGTGACCCTTCAATGCGACCCATAGTCCACCATGGCATAGAATACTGCACGTCGACATGGGGTGATCATCTGGCGTGGGCGGCTTTGAACCCGGTTGGGCCAGCCGTTTAAAGTCACGGCCTCTAACTCCAACTGCCCCGGGAGCTGTTTTCCTTGGAGTTTGCAACAGGATCGAAGTTCTCGCACTGCAGTATCTCGGTCCAATCTTACCATTGATCTCTTGGAAACTATACTCGAAGACGCCTCAAAATGTCTATTGTTCAAGTCGACGCTGAGGCACCGAGGGTGGCAATAGAAGATGTCGTGGATGTCGCTGCCAAAGGGGGTCTCAAGCTATCGGATCAGATGGCATCTGATTTTGTCACACTCGTTAGCGGCCTCGAAGCCGTCATTGCCAGCTTGCCGGACGATAGCTGCGTCATCCCCATTCCGGATCTCGACAAGTACCCACGGAGTGATATTCACGTTCCTGAAGACAACGATCTCGGTGGATGGGCATCGAAGGTTAGACATTCACAATCTTCGTACCGTATTTGTACTAGACACTAATTGGCTAACATTAATTGGTACTCAAAAGGTTACTGCGAAATGTACTACTCCAAACAGCGACCTACTTAAAGGCCGAACGATCGCATTGAAGGACAACATAGCGTTCGCTGGCGTGCAGTGCACAAACGGAACATCAATGGTAGATTGGACACCGAAAATCGACGCGACCGTCGCGACTCGGGTAATGGATGCAGGGGGCATCATCGTTGGCAAGGCTGGTAAGTAGAGAAGAACCTCACAACCGTCCGATGACGGCCGCTATAGTTCGAACCACTCTTTGCTGATTAGTCCCTATTTAGCATGTGAAAATGCCTGCTTCGAGGGTCTATCGGCGTCCGCTATTACTGGCAATGTACACAACCCTTGGGCGGAGGGCTACAGTGCCGGTGGCTCCAGCAGCGGCTCTGGTCGCCTCGTAGGGACCGGTGCTGTAGACATGTCCATCGGCTGTGACCAAGCCGGCAGTATTCGAATCCCTTCAGCTTCCTGTGGAATTGTCGGGCTTAAGCCGACGTGGGGTATAGTGCCGTACACGGGCATAATCAACCTCGATGCAACGATTGATCACGCGGGTCCAATGACACGTACAGTACGGGACTGCGCCTTATTATTAGAGGCTATTGCCGGCCCAGACGGATGGGATGACCGACAGCTTCTACTGGGGCCTGATGACGAGAGGCTAAAATTTGTCGCGCCTGTCGATGAGATCGTGTCCAGGTCGCAAAGCGAAATGTTGAAGGGTATCAAGATTGGAGTTCTCCAGGAAGGTTTCCAGATCGACGGCCAGGACGAGAACATTGTCAAGTGCGTCCAGGCCGCTGTGGATAAGTTCGAAGCTCTCGGCGCAACGGTGACGCCGGTATCAATTCCCGAACACAAACTGGGATCCCTCGTCTGGATGAGCTCTATTGCACTGCCTGCCGGAAGACAAGCCTTGTTGGGTGGCATGGAAGGAAGAAAACAGCTTTACATGACTGACCGGCTGGCGTTGATCGGTTCCCGCCTTTCCCAACAGCAGTTCGAATCACTTGGCCCTGGAGCTGCCAACTTGTACCTCAACCACCTGTGGTTCTCTGAGAAGTACGGACCGGTGCATCAGGGAAAATGCATGAACCTCCAGAAGTTCATTAGCGTAAGTCACCTACTGTTCGAGCCATTATTTGGTTTAAATTGTGCTGATATTTGTTCAGGACGCCTACGATAAGGCGCTGAAAGAATTCGACGTCTTAGTCATGCCTACATTGCCACACCCAGCTCCGAAACTGCCAGAAAATGGATACGAAGAGGGTCTTCTGAAATTTGCGATGAGAACGACAGGCATGATAACCAACACATCGCCATTTGACAGTGAGTCTTTTCCTAGTGTATTCAAATCAACGTTGGGTGGCTAACAAAGAGCCTGTAGACTCTGGACACCCTGCTCTTTCGATCCCAGTGGGCTTTGTTCCTGCTAGAGAAGACGCCAACGTCAGGCTTCCTGCTGGATTGCAGCTGGTGGGCCGTAAATATGCGGACGTTGATTGCCTAAAGATTGCTGCTGCTTGGGAGAAAGCATATGACTGGAAGACCTTGTAAGATTTAAATGTTAGAGCATAGCTGAAAATTGAACGTAAAAATACAGAAAATTTTCAAACAGCATTCCTCTTCTTTTCTAAGAAGACGACCATCAAGGGTGAAATATGTGAATAGTTCTACAAATTTGGTAGCTAGGGAAATGACAGAAGTGTATCAATCTGCCTATCATAGTAGGGGATCAGGACGTTGTTAGCTGAGGTTTGGGGATCATCTCGTATGTCTGATGAACTGAGAATGGTTCATTCCGACAATTTATCAAACTTATGATATTTTCCTGAATTGGATTCTATACGACTAGGATCATATCGTTTCATGATGCATTATCAATCCCTCTTGTACATCAGCTGTCAGCGCTTTGCTGCGCCGCATCCAGGATAGTTGCATTTCGGCCACGAAGAACCAAAATATGAAATGCCCAATCTAAGCAGTTCAATTCTAAAATTCGGGAGATCTTCCATGGTCGCTAGTGGGACCAGAACAGAAAAAGTGTGAGACATCCCCCAGTAGAATGCTGAGCTTGCAGAATAGAACATTTCTGCCTGGCTATATTGAAACGGGGCATTGGGAGATCACGGATTCTGCGTTGACTTAGGGTGATTATTCGTTCGAGTTGTAGTCTCTGTGAAACTAGGTTCCAGCTTCCCATGTCGATCTATGATTAAGTGTCCCGTTTTGCAACATATATCCCCATTCCAGCATCTTGCCGTCTCTTCCATGTTCTATGGCTACCAGCAGAAACTCCAATATGGTTTGGCTCTGGGAAAGAGGTCTGGAGACATGTCAGGAAGAGGCAGGTATAGACTTGGGGAGCACCGATAAGAAGAAGCTGTAAGACAAGGTAAACAAACTCCGGATAAACACAAGGACCACCAAAAATAAGAACAAGGCCATCCATGGTTTCTTCGTTGATAATATGGCCTTGTATAAGACGGTTGTGTATGATGGAACAACCCTCAGTAAGCTTAGGTACACATTATATAAGCTATCTGAGAACCTGAATGCCGTTATATCCGTCAAAGGAGAGGTAACCGGCCTCTTATTTTCTTAATTCCTATCATCATCGTTACTCTCATACACCTTTTGGGTATATATATTATGGTATCTAAATATCTCAACTTTATTGGAAACATTTTCCATATTTAAAAGAAGCTGCCGGAACGGAGAAGAGCTTCGTCATTTACAAAATCTCCTCGTTATTAATCAACCCAAAACTAGATGACGGATCAGATTAGGGTTGGTAGAAGCTATCTGAGCACAATGCCCGTATACGAACCTTGACAATTCGGAAGGAAAGCATATTGCAAATAGAGTCAACGAATCTAAACGTCGATGCACAGAACAGTATATCATGACACCGTGCAGCAATTCCCAACCTGCGCGGTCCGACACTCTGTTTTTCCCATCACTCGAATTAAGTCACGTCACAATTCGTACATCGAACCCTTGCATAGCTTCGCTCTTCAAATCATGCAGTGGCTTCCGAACATGGACACTTGCAGCACAGAAGCGTCTAGCCCTTGCCACTTACTGCGCCATCAAATGTCTGCACACCCATTCCAGAGACTGAGGAGTGTATCAACCAAGTACTCTTGACCACAGAGACACTTTCAACAATTTATTTCTGGGTTGTTAATTCAATGGCAATGATGCATAATCATACCAATTCTATGCGCTTATTTACTCTTTCTGTCAATTATGTTTTCTACTCATGTCATTCGAAAAGATAAACGATTCGGTGCCGGTTCTTGTGTTCATTCTCTTTTCGTCCACCTGCATATGGTAATATAACTCATTACGTCCTAGGTACCCATGAATGTAGCACCATCACATTTGATCGATACGTTGACCACCCACGACTCTTGCCAGGGTTTTAATTGAGGAAGCGGGGACAGGAGCCGTAGCATCTCATCAACACGCCGTTAGAAGCGAACTCCATCCTTTTTCTATTCTAGCGATATCTGTTCCTCGAAATCATCGAAATATCAACTAACGTTTCTCCCTAATTGACTGTACCAATCTGAACAAATCAATGGCAGATATACTCCCACCTCAAGAGCCCGCCGACATTCTTTACCAAACCCTCTCCAAGTGCCTGGGGGATCTGGTCAATCCCGGTTGCTGGAAACGAAAAGAGCGATGTCTAGCCACAAAGGAACCTAGAAAAGAGGGAAACCCATGCAAAAAACTTAAATTGAAAACAGATGCGACCGACGCATGGCAATACCTAGAAGAGCTAGGAGATGAGGAAAGCCTTGATTCCGAGAAGAACAAAGAAAATATTGTGGAATTCTTTCGCCAAGTGTTCTGCACCCGACACAAAGATATTGCCACGATATCCTTTTACGAATGGAAGGCCGCTAGGAAGTCCACTAGACTCGCCTACGGAGAAACGAATGATGATGACACCTACCCTGTTACGATCTTGGATGATGCTGATGGGAGCGAGGCTATCGTGAACATCAAATATAAAGAACAGGGCTACGATAGCTCAAGCGACCGAGATTCAAACTCTACACACGAAGATATTGCTTCTAGCATTCAATCCAATGACGAGCATCTCGATAGTGCATCTCAATTTTCACCCGACCCGAGCACGTCGCTGTCGACCCCAATGACGATGTTTGGGGAACAAAGCAACCAGCGCAGAAACCTTGAAAACGACAGCTTTACTGCTCCTGCTCGACAATTCAGCTTCGTGGAGGGCCAGGATGTGGTCTCACGACCAAACCTCAATGCTGTTGCCCGGAAAGGAGCGTTTGGACAAGAATTCCCCATCAGGGAGAGGGCAGGATTAGTTTCTTTGACGGAGAATGATAATGATGATGATAATGATGATGATGATGATACCATCGACCATTCCGATGACTTGTTAGGCGAGGAAGTTGATACGGAGGGCCAAAGGCTTATCGGTGATTACGTGAAAAGAAATAATACCCTATCTTCCCAAGAGCGGGTATTCAAAGCTATGTTTTCGAAATACCAGCAGAGCAGCAAAAAAGGGATTGTCTATGTCCTAGTTAAAAAGAAGGACGCTCGATTTCTCAAAGTTGGCTTCACTACGCGCGATGTCAAGGCTCGCCTGGCCGATGCCTCCAACTGTAACGGAAAAGAGGCTGAAGTGGAGTATGCAAGCCCAACACGGTATAAGGGGGCCTATCGAGTTGAGAGACTCGTGCTGGCGGATTTGCGACAGCTGAGCCTTGATATTCGTGTTTGTACTCAGTGCAAGCACGGGCACACAGAATGGTTCCAGGCTACTAAAGAACAAGTAGTCGGTGCAGTACTACAGTGGGAGACAATTGTAAACTCGCCTATGTTCGAAGATGGGAAACTCGGTGACACAGGACGAGAAGTTCTGAAAGCGATGGTCGGGCCCCAGATGCTCAAAGTGGTACAGGGGTTGAAAGACGCTTCGGCGAGCAAGCAAAAGAAAGAGGAAACTATTCTACAGTCTCCAGGTGCTGCTACTGGTGAAACCTCCATTTCGGATGCGCCAGTTGAGGATGCTTCAATAGCAGACACTTCAACGGCATATGCTTCCACTGCAAATGCATCACTTGCAGATATATCGACTTTAGATTCTTCTACGGAGAATCCTATCACAATCGACGAGGCTTCTCAGACCACAACCACGAGGACGCCGAAACGAATCGAGACTGTAAAGACCTTATTGCGTCGAGTAATTAGAGGCCTAGAAAATACAAGTCGACAAGAGAACGAAAACACGTCTCCATCGCCAAAGCCTACCACCAGGAGACTCTTTTTAAAATATAAGGGGTTCATATTAAGATCGTTGCCGACAAGGAGGAAAGGTGGCGAAGCGCAACCCAGTCCAACGGTCCCTTCTCCCACTACTAATTGTCATGAAACCGGTAATAAGCACCAAGAAGATGTTGATCACACACAGAATTACGCCAAGCTATTTGTGACTCTTCTGGATCGTTTGTATAATCAAGAGAAAGGCATACAGCCGGGTGTAGTATGCGCTTCACCGGATCCGCCCGGTTGGATTGGGCAGTTGGAAAGATCTATGCTCGAAGTGTTGGCTCAACTGAATGAAGAATCGAATGAGACGGGCAATATTCATCAGCCCCAAGAGTAATGCGACGAATGATGGGTTGTCTACTTTTCCGATCCATCATCATGAAGAACCTGGGTGGAGTGTACAGAGAGCAGAGCCACCGGTTGGCTTCTGGTTCTTACTACGTTTTGGTCTGGGCTTATGTAGCATTTGTTGTATTTCTTTCAGCTTGTCGAATTCACCGCGGTTTATTGAGTTTGAGTTAATTTCTGTCGTCTCAGCCCGGTTTGGGGGCACTCCCAATCGCCCGTTCTGCTTTTGCTGATAGGCAATGAATAAAAAAGCCAGATAGTAGCTACTGGTCCAACCATTTCAATCAATGCAGCCAGTACAGGCTCGTCCGCGTACCAAAATGCAAATAAAACTATTGGGTAAAAGGCTCCATACTATAGATGCATAAAAAGCCGTCTGAAACAGGCTATCGCTGAAATCTTTCCTAATATTAGTGTTCCTATCTCGAATGAAAATATCTGTACATATGGGGCAATCGCTAAGCACGCAATTACCTTTTGCCGCACCAGCCCTGGGATAAAGTCACAGATAAAGATACAAGGATGTAATTAAGTTTACCTGCTATAGGTCCGGGCCCGTGGGTTGGTTTCGAACCAGGACGCCCAGTCTCTGTCATCCTCTTCTCGCTTCATCACTGCTTATCATCGCATTGAAATAAGTACTGCGCCTTAAAACTTAGAACAGTACCCAGTGAAATCCGATCAGCAGATTTTGTCAGTTTGTACGGTTCGACAAGCTCAATAATAAATGCCTAGCTTTGGAATAAAATGGCGTTCTTGATGTTGTCTCAATATTTCCGGAATCATTCTTATTTCAACGTCAACCCTACAGATAAAACAGATCTTCAGTGGGGGCTTAACCTGCCACCCTGGGGTTCAGCGCTCGGTGCTCAGAATCTGACAGGGTTAAATGATCAAACGCGATATCGATCTGCACGTGGGTCACCCTCTGCCAACACATATCCAACAGCAGCCGGCTGCTACCAAATGCTTATGCCAATTAAGAGTTACCGAGCGAAATCGATCTACGCCTGGGCCTCCTCCACCCCCACCAACTCCTGATGCGAATTGGGGAGTTGATGGCTGCCGCGCAGGAGCTTGATTGGTCGGTTGACACTTGCTGACGAGGGTCCATGTTTCTTGTGCAGTGGGCTGCATAATCGCATCCATCTCTCTGCCAGTCAGGTCGCCGATATTCAGCGCACGGATGACGACCGTTTCAACCAATGTGGTCGCAGACAACAGGATTCCTCCTTCGTCTGTTGCGGGTTACGGCCGGGGAATGGGTGGATATAATTATGGGCCGTTTCTTTGACACAAGAGCGATGGACAACCTCTTGATATCGCACACTCTGAAGCAATCGAAAGCCACCGGGCTAAGCTGAACAGCTTTGTCGCCGACTATGTCTGTTCTAATCCGCGCTACAGTCGACTCTGCCACCTCTGCCACTCTTGATCACAGCCACCAGGGGTACATCGTGATCATTACTTTGGTCGTATGCATGGTCTTGGCTACAACTGCTGTCAGCTTGAGAATCTATACTCGAAAGGTCATTGTAAATGAAATCTGGATTGATGACTACCTCGCCATCGTCGCTTGGGTAAGTGTCAGACTTTTAAAGCGCCAAGCATGGAGCTCGCAAGACAGCTAATAAGACACAAAAAATCCAGCTTTTCCTTCTGGGCTTATCAATAATCGAAGGCATTGCCGTTCGAGATGGCGTGGGAACACATATCTGGGATATTCCCGCCGGCGGTCTCTCAACATATTTAAAGGTATGAGCTCTTGGTTAGATACTTTGACCAGTTGGTTACTTTTTAACTGTACTAATCATTTGCTACAACAGGAGTCGTGGATCGGCCTAATGATGTACAACCTCTGTCTATTCGCCACAAAGTCCATGTACTTCTTTCAGTACTATAGAATCGTCGCGGATATCCGCCATTTGAGGATCACATACATCGTGGTCATGACTCTAGTCACCTGTTGGACAATTGCCCAAGTCCTCTTGTTGTCCCTCACATGTATACCAATTCAGAAGCTGTGGGACAAAACGGTCACTGGCGCGCACTGCCTCCCGATTCCATCTGGAACCTCAATCTGGCTGAACTCGACCGGCAATATGATCACCGACATCATTATTCTAGTGCTTCCTTTACCCGTAGTTTGGCGCTTGAACCTTCCAAAGACACAGAAGTGGGTGCTTTTCGGCGTATTTGCCCTGGGCTTCTTGTAAGTTGTTCCTAAAGGAGGCAGATTCGTATCCTGTATTGAAAGAATAATTATTTATGTTAATCCCGCCAGCACTTGTTTCATTTCTGCCTGCCGTCTTATCTTCCTTCGCGAACCTACAGACCTCACTTGGGATGCCGTCTCGATCCTATCATGGTCCGTCGCGGAGGTGGCCTCGGCTCTGATCTGCGCGGCTGTTCCAACACTGAGGGCATTGGCAAGCATCTGGTTCCCCAACTGGGGATTCAGCACCCACCGGCAAACGACCAAAGGATACAGCAAGCACAGTTCCACCTTCGGAGCACAGAAACGATCGCATGTAGTCGCCAAAAGCGGATCTTCATCTGGATCTAGCAGCAAATACCAGCATGACGACCTCGAAATTCAACTTGAACGTCCACACCTGACGCGGATTGAGGATCTGGAAGCGAAGCGATTCAGTCACCACTCGCCGAAGTCAAGTATACCGACTTCCGTGTATAGCCTGTCGGCCTATAGGGAGGCTTCAAAGTCTTTATCGGAGAGCAAGACTGAAATAATTCAGAAATGATGCACTACCTAAACTACTGAGATTGAGGTGTCTCAGCTAGGAGCCTGGAAGGATTTCATTGAACTGCTCCCCACGCTTGGTGACTTTTCTGCTCAGATTGACTGTTTGCAGATAACCTATTTGATCTTTCATTTGAGTGAATTGGCTTTTCTGGGGTATGAGCCACCGCCGTCTTTTCTTATTGAGATAGTATACCTAATATACAGTAAAATGAAATGCTACGATAACTCTCAGTCAAAGGAATTCGTCAATTAAGACCAGCATTATAGTTAAGTAAGGCATTGCAATGATCGATCCAACTGTTTCATGACAAAATTTGGTAAAACTTTTGTTGACTCAGAAGAGCCACCCGACCAAGTTGTATGAGTCTAGACTTCCCAAAGTAGGAACTACGGGTTATGCAAAACCTGTTACTTAGTATAATCAGATTCGTAAGGGAGTACGGGGAAACATGTTGTGTTGGTGCTATAATGTGAGCTCTACTATGTCACTTTATAAGCTTCTTTTGGTCGAAAATACGTCTCAATTACTCTTGCACTGTTAACTGCGTCTTCATTCCGAATCATCAAACTGTCTCCTCCATGCCTTCACTGGCATCTCTCCTAGGATGTGATTCATCGTCTCCAGCCGCTTCATTTGAAAGCCAGGCGCAAGAGCAAACTCGTACCTGTGGACCACCGACGCAATGAGGACAGTCTGCTCCAGGTAGGATATATTGCGGCCGATGCAGCCCCTCGCACCGGCAGAAAATGTGATAAATGACGTCTGAAGCTCCTTGCCCTTGTCACCCAGCCATCGTTCCGGCACGTAAGCTTCCGGATCCTCAAATACCGAGTCGTCACGGTGCGCCACGAGTGCGGAGATGCTGACCGTTGTGTTACCGGGCACGTACTGGCCCATGATAGTCATACCTTCCGTTGGAGTCTTCCTTGGCAAGCCTTGTGGTGTCGGCGGGAACAAGCGCAGCGACTCGTCGAGGCAGGCCCGCAAGTAGGGCAGATGCTTTACCTTGTCGTACGGCGCAATCAGCTCATCGGGTGAGAGAACGCTGTCGATCTCTTCGCGCAGGCGTGCCAGCGTACGCGGGTTCTTGATAAGCTGGTACATGACATTGGCGATGGCGATGGCCGTGGTCACGCTACCAGCGTTCATCATGATGTTGACCTCGGCGACGATCTCGCCCCACTCAAGATTGTTGGGGCTGCCGTTCTTGTCCTCCATCAGTGCCTGAAAGAAATCGTCGAGCTTCTCCCCTGCTCTGTAGCGATCCAGCCTCTGCTGGCTGCGCCGGAGGACGATCCCGTCCCATCCTCGGCCCGACGCGGACATCTGACGGTAGAAGGGTATAATGTTAGAAAGCTTGTCCAGAAATTTGTAGTAGTCATAGCTCCACAGCAACAGTGACTGCTTCCGAGCCGTGGGGTATAGGCACTGTCGCAGGTCGGCCTCGAAGGTAGAGCCGTCTTTGTTCTGTGCCACAACACGGTCATTGCCGCGGTCAAGCAAGCCGAGCTTTTCAGAGATACCAATATCTGCTATAGCATCAAGGGAGAAGAAATTTGTCCACATGCGGAAATCAATTGTGAGGTCTTTGGCATCGGGATTCTGACCTGGCGACAAAGGTGCTGTGCATCGCTTGTCGAACTGCGCTATCATTCTCTCCACTTTATCTGCCACTTTATACTCCCAGGCCTCGAGATTCTTGAGTGCATAGGCCGAGGCAAGGACCTTTCTCTTCCTGGCGTGCTCAGACTTGTCGACAACGTCTGCCAAGTGATAGTGGCTCCCAGCGGTCAACACGTACGACTCGTCCTTTGTGCATGGGGTGCCGTGGCCATAGATATCCTTGATGGCTCGCACACTGCCATATGAAAGAGTGTTCGGTCCTGTACGTAGAACAGGGTCCTTCTTGTGAAGTTTTGCAAGATAGGTAGATCGCGCGCCTCCGTGTGCAACAATCATGAACGGTATATTGGACATGCCCGAGAATGTGCTCATGTTCTTGAATCTTCGCAAGCCTATGTTGGGAATATTAATTAGCACATGCCCATGTAAAGGGTTGTTAGCCAGGGGGAGTCATGTACCTTTGGGATCTTTAATGTAGACGATAAACGGATACACCACGAAGAAAATCACCCCAGCTGCCAGTAAGGCTGCCGCGTACGGCACTGGAGTGAAGGTATCTGGCAGTTTGAGAATCGTGGACATGATATAGCGGTATAAAAAGCGCTCTTGATGCTCTAGAATGCACGAACAGAACTGAATTCTGGCAAAAGCATTCGAATGTGGCGTCTCAAAACTGTACGGGGGTGGTGGATGATATATTACGACAGTGTCGGTTTTAACAGCTACAAGTATACTAACCATTAATTTACCGTTTCCAGGCTATTACTCATATGATGGGATACATATGCATATACTCACAGCCATTACTTCCATATCTATCCGTCTTGCTAGGGGAGATTTCCTCTTTCAACAAGCCAGGTAACTCCCCGCGCGGTCTGCTAACAGGTCATGGGTGCTCGACTCCACCAGCCCTTTGATTGCCCAATGTGCGGAGAAACTTGCCTGACTTGGTCAGCTCCACTCCAGGTGCGCCGTCATAGCGATGGTTCACTTTCCAGTACCCCCCGAGCTACCCCCATCCACGCTGGTGTCGTTCTCCGCAGCTTGGCGCTTCTCCGCTTCTTCCCCGCAAGCGCTCAGTTGAAAATGCTGGGACTTTCCCTACGAAACTTAGCAAGGGTATATTCTCCGCAGCTGGCAGCGAGGAATCTCTGGGGAACGAACTCTTGGTGGATCTACAAAGACATCACCACTCCGGCATCGAGGAATGGCCCGTAAGCAGAAATCGTCGGTGTCAGATAGGGCAAGAAAGAGAGGTTGTGATGTACGTGTGAAACTTGTCACAGTAGCCCATCAAGGCACATCTTTACTAACGCACTTTCTCTTTTGTTGCAGGGTTGTCGTTCGAGGTCAGCTACGTCACACGTTGTTGACAAAGTCGGCGAGTAGTTAGGATGTCACGCTAACACTCAGGTCTCACCCAATTCTGGAGTATAGACATTTGAAATGTGAGTGTCCTCATTGATTCGTTGGTGATTCAGTCTAGTGATAACATATTCAACTGTACCGGTAGGCGACAAGGTTTCGAATTGTTCAAATTGCGTTAAACGAGGTAGGGCTTGTACGCGAGATCCCACGGTTCGCTTCCGCCATGCACAACACCCCTCGTAAGTATTTGTCCAAGGCATATTCTGCATCGCTTCGTTGAATATCAATCCTACTAAGATTTTGATATCACTCAAGTTTAATCAAAGGAGAACTTGGGTTCTCTACTTCGCAGAAATGGTGCAAGACAGTCAGCAGAAAAATTAGATTCGTTGACGAGACATACGACGTGAGCAGTTTCTATGATGCGGCCTATGATGCAGGACTACATTCAGAGACGCATCAAGAGAGTTCGGGGGACACAGTACTACAGTCCCTAGAGCATGGACCTCCATCACCAGCCTTATCCCCGTCAGCTTCTTCTTCATCGCTATCTCCTGCGCCCGATTCAGAACAAGAAGATACAGATGATCCTGAGCAAGGTTCCTCGTTTCTTCCTCAACTCACCACCCATGAGATTTCAATTCACGACAACCTAGGACTTGTTCCAGTGCCACTGAGTGATGCCATGGTTACAAGCCCCGAACTTGCTATCCAAGATGTTACTTTTCACCTCAATCCCGGAGACTTTTCATCTCCATATTGCGGAGATGGCACCAGTACGGCGAGTCCGGAGATAACGGGCCGAATTGCAAAATTTCTCGCTCGTCCACCCCCTAATAGACTATCACCATATACAGAGCAGTCATTGCTTGCACCAGGTTCATTCTATAATGCAAGGCTCATGCGGCATTTTGTGGAAACCCAAGCCCCCATCCTGGATCTTGATGATGTCCACGATAGCTTTGCTAGAATCGTTCCGCAAAACGCCACAAAGTGTCAGCCACTCCTCAGAGCCATGATCGCAGTCTCCGCCATGACGTTGAGCGTGGCCGGGCACACGTCGCCGCCTGCGCCGGAAGATGATTCAGATATCCTCGATGAAACATGCTCAGCTATCGGCGGAGACGCAGACGATGATTTGTTCCTTGTCACAGTGCTTCTCCAGCTTCTCGATAACATACGGCACACCGTCATTTACTCTTCCGCCACAATGGACTCGAGCTACCTGAGCACATGTGACGTTTCTCAGCTGATCATAGGTGGCATCGCTTCCACCGGCTTAAGACGAGCCGCAGCATCCGCCCTCCTTCGCCAGGAGCTCTATTTCGCTGTGTTGCACCAACGTCCGATTGGTCAGAGTTTAGGTTATCTGGACATTGAACAAGGCGACCACGACTCTCTCGATGACTCTGCATGGGCACACCGCATGGTGCTCCATCTCAGCAACGTCGTACAGTACTGTTTTGGAGTTGAACGGGACAGGGCAACGTATATGCGGCTGGTACAATACTCCGAGGAGTGGTTTCTGTCGAAACCAGCGTCTTTCGAACCCGTACTCGTACAGGAGCAGAGTGACGGGGATGTGTTCCCAGACATATACCTTCTAAGCGACGCTGTCGCTCTCGGCTTGCAGTATTATTATCTTGCTCGGCTCTTGCTGATATCCTGCGACCCTGCGCTGCCACAATTCGGTGCTCAGCGTTTCTCCACCAGACGTTCCATTACCGTAAGAGCACAAAATGATCCCGTATTATAAATTTGAACTAACATTTAATGTCTGCGTTAGAATATGTTGTTGAATGATTTGAAAGTCGTATGCGGTATCGCGATCTCAATTGGGGAAACCAGCCCTTCCCATCTGTACGTAAAGCAATCGCATTCCCACACAATTAAACAAGTCAACCATACGCTACAATAAAACATTCAAAGACTAATTATTTATTAGGGCTGCTTGCATGTCGGTAGCATTGGCTGGCGAAGTTTGTACGAGACGTAGTGAGCAGCTGGCGATCCTCGATATCCTTACCCAGACTGAGAGTACATATGGTTGGCCCACAACTACCGTGTGAGTACTTGACATTCTGAGTTCAATATAAATACTAACAAGTACGTGGACAGACAGAGAGATCTGCGAGAAGCATGGGACTTCCCGGATAATGCAGATGTATAATATCTCCTGGACGTTCTAACCCTGATAAATTGTAATTTTAAACGTGGAAATATCCTAACAGTAAATGTGGAATATCTATGTGATTAGCAAGGTATCTAGTTTTTATGCGATAATTTAATAATCATGTTCCCATTCGGGTTCTCAATTTCAGTGGAAACCCATATTGTACTTGAAGGGGAGCCATAAACGTACTTGGGATGCATATACTTGCTGGGGGCTCATCTGCGTCTTGCTCTTTGTTGGTATTACAATAGTTTAATATAAAATATAATTGATGATAGCAACCACGTTTAAATCAATCGAGTAAGCAAGGCTTCCACAAAATCCATTTATCAAACTTGTCGACAGCAAAAGTGTGACGACAGTAATCCCACGAGAGGGAAGAAGGCAAATCCATATTTCATCCAACTTTCCATCGTTGTTCCAATGCGTCTCAATTATTTCTTAAGTCTCCGACCCGAAGTCTGGGTATGGCGGAGCGAGAAGCCCATCGCAAGAGTATTGGACCAGATATGGGCTGCTCTGTGTATTGGGGCTCAGGAAAACAGTTCCATCCGGGGCTGTAATAGATACCTGGAAGCTAGCTGTCGCTAGTTGGCCTTGAACGAACATCATACGAATTGGAAGATACTCGCCCTCTATCATATTTATCGTGATGCTCCCAGAAGATGGCCCGGTGACAGCACCGCTGAATTGGAAAGAAAGAAATAAATTGGCATTGGCTCGAGACCACCCAGAATAAGCCGTTGGTCCGTACCAGAGAAAGAAGCCATCATCGACATTGGACACATTGATGATATAGGCTCCACTCTCTGGAGCAAAAAGGTAACCGCGGTGGTCGAGAACAAAGTAGGCACTGTTGAAAGTTGTGCTGCTTCCATACACAGATATCTGCTGATCACCGTTTACATTGACATCAGCAGAGAACGTAATGCCCTGCGCATTGGGCGATTGGTTCTTGTATACGGTGGGATCCAATTGGCTGTAAGTATTATCCCCATTGGCTCCTTGACCGTTCGGATATTCAGCCCATTGCAGCCCCCGGTTTCCGCAGTCTGTTGGTGTGGGGCATACAACCGACGTCAATGTTGCTGTGATAATTTCGGAGCTTGTCGGGGTGATGATCATCTGAACAGTTACTGGCACCACGACAGTCGGCGTGACGATCTCGGTCGTGCGAGACCGGATACTGGGTGTGGCAACGCACAGACAGCTACACAGGGACGATATTGCTTCGCAGTCCTGGTCTGACAGTGAGCCAATGGTCGACACCTGTACAGGTGGGAGGGAAATGGGTGTAAGAGAGAACGGGGGGCGCTGGGAGCTCGACACAGGTGGCAATGAAATAATGGGTGTAATAGAGGGTGTTCGTGGCTGAGAAGACGATAAAGGCGGGAAGGAAATAAAGGGCGCAAAAGACAGCGGTGACGATTGAGAACTCGGTATAGGTGGGAACGGCAGGACCGCCGGAAATGATGGTGGTAAGGGTCGAGGACCTGTGTTCAAGTCACGCTTTGCCGCTAGTTTACATGTCGTAATTGATGTAGTTCTGCAGTATGAGGTTAGCCTTTATATACATACCATACATAGGTAGTGTTGAGCATCTTACATCGTTTGAGTGCTGGCTATAGGTTCCGCAATTTGGGTAAGTGTTGCAACCGTAGAAGTAACATAATTTGTGGATGCAGTGATGCGAATGGTTGAAGTAGCCAAGAACGACAAACAATACGCTGCTGCTGGGATATTTCCACCAAGCGCATCAGCAAGCGGCTGCACGGGGGCACACTGTCCAGTGAGTTGGATGTCCGCTGCGATGTCCAAGTTGGACGCGTCAAATATCTTCACAACATTACCACAGACGCTCTTCAGTGTACCAAGAGAGACAAGAGCAAAAGTTCGCAGTGAGGGCTTCATTTTTGTAGGATTGATTTTAGATTTACGTGTAGTTCATCGCTGACATGGAAAAGTCAGTCCACATGGCAATGGCATTGGCTTAAATACTACGTAGAAATATCCGTGTAATCAAGTTGCGGATAAAAAGTACCAATTCGAATATAAGAATATAAAAATATAAGGTGACTGATCGTATTCTAGAAATCCTGTTGGCATTCAGCTAAGATGAAGCTTATGGACGGGGCAATTCCGAGCGACCGCGTGGCATGTTGGAAAGTGGATGCAGGGAGTTGCCGTCCTAAGACAGCTATTAGACATCGCCAGACGGAAGTGCTAGTGTTTAGGGGTCTTGTTTCAGTTCTTGTACAATCAGCAAAGGGTGATACTAAACTACGAGCTTATGTATCCGTTCCCATCAATCCTCCACCTCGTACAGTAGTCAGCAATGGAACCCGAGACAACGAATTGGACAATCAGCCGATTTTATAGCAGTGGATAAGTTTGGAACAAGAATCATGTATGCACCCAAGTTCCTGTCTAATCATAAGTGTGAAGTGACCCGGTGGGTTTTTGGATGGCCAATAAAATAGGTTGAGGTCATCATTTCGGAATCTGAAGTCAATTTTGAGGCGTCAGAATGGCACGCTGGCTTTAATATTCTCTTTCGCCCTGTAAGCAGTGAGTAACATCCAGTTGCTTTACTTTCAAAGGCCCGCATTCCTCCACGCCTCCTCTTCCCACACGACACACGCCTTTCACTCGCAATCGGTCACAACCAAGCCATAGTGGTAAATCAACTTATATGTCTGTCCATTATATCGTAGGATTAGGGAGACTACATCCCCCCTCCCAAGATAAACCCTATCCGGATCACGCAGCTCCCCGAGAGGAGGTATCATTCTAGAACATAAGACTTTTTCTTCGCTCCCTCGATGAGCGCGCCAATCAAGTCACAAAGGCACACCTTTACACGATGTTCCAGTATGGATGGGAGGACACTGCAATGCAAACCAGTCTGTTTAATGATGCGGTGAGGTTTCAAAGGACTATCCTCTCTTGATTCTCATAGCGCTAGCAGGCGCAACAGCCTGCAACTACTTGCATCAGATCAGCGACTGAGGCAACTCGGTAGTATGGCCAGTACACACAACCAGAAGCTATTACCCTAGGGTAGAGGACCATATACTGCTCCAGACTCCTTTTCACACAGCTAGTCATCAATTACGACCAAGGGACTACTTCTTCAAGTCAGAAAAAGCGCAGCATTCCAAATTTCTTTTAGCTAATGGCGCAAAGTATTGTTACATTGTTTCGTAAGTTTCTCAAACTAGTCACATATGTATCTAGCCCCAAACGTCCTCCTGCCATTTGCGATTCCTCTTCAAGGTACTTGCCCACTCCTTGACTTGCGCCTCCTCCCACGTATTCTCCTTCGCCAATATCTGATCAACCGTCTTGCTCACCTCTCTAGCCATACTTGCCCGTCCACAAATGTAAAATGAGGCTCCCGCATTGAGGAGCCTTGCCACTTCAACGCTATGCTGAGCCAGCCTGTCCTGCACATACGTCTTGCTACCTCTGGCAGATGACGATGATGACGATGAAAACGTCGCGAGCCGTGAGAATGCCGTTACGATCTTCAATCTTCCTTGCAGAGCTTTCTCCAACTCCTCTAGCTCTTCTCGGTAAATAAAGTCCTCGTCAGGCTGTCGACACCCGAAAAACAGCACCATGTCGCCAACGTCCTTGCCGATGGACAAAAGGCGTGCGCGCTCAGCGATGAAGGCCCGGAAAGGGGCGAGGCCTGTACCAGCGGCCACCATGATGAGCGGGCAGGAAGCCAGCGTGGGGAGCTTGAACTTAGACCTGCGTATGTGGGCGAAGATCTTGCCGCCCTCAAGGGCACGTTCCGGCCCGGCGAGCCGATGAGATGCCGCGGTCTTGTGGTGATCGGTTGCCTCATCTGTTCTGGTGATCTTAGTGAGGGCATGCAGGTAATCTGTGGCGATGCCAGGAACCATCGTATTGGGACAGGCAGATAAAGGTGTGCTCGAGACCAGGGCCGTTATTGAGGGCACCCGAGGGGAGATGATGCTCGAAGACGAAATGGAGTAGTAGCGAGGCTGCATGCGGGGCAGAACTTCCAGAATGAACGACAATGGTAGAGTTGACCATGTAAGACTCTTATCACCAGCGGCTGCCAAATGCAGTAGCCTCCCGAGATTGACATGATTGCTCGCCACAAACTCAGCAAATGTTTCCTTCTCGCTGCTGACGTTCAGGAGAAAGTGTTTGGAAGTCACAGAGGGCGCAAATGCTGCCAGATTGCGTACGACATCCCTAGATACCGGGGCACAAATTTCCAAGTAGTGTCTGAATAATGCTTCCGTCGTCGTGGGTGTGGCTAAGCGCAACTTGATTGCTGGGTCCGTCGCCTTGATCAGAATAGGTATATCTCGGCGGGCAGAGAGTCCCAGTGCACGGATGAGACGTTCTACCTCCTCATCGGGATTCATGGCCCAAACGGCAAGATGATCACCAGTTTTATAGTTGACATGAGTCTGATTGCTGAGATCAAGCTCCAGATGTAGGCAGTTCCGAGCTGAGTTTGTAAACAATTGGCGTGACTCAAGGATCTTAAGAGGGACAATGGCACTGGCTCCGGACGTCTTCCCAGCACTGTCGACGATATTGATGGGCTCTCCGAGGTGCAGATCCGATAACTGGAGCGATTCGTCCTCGATCACAGCTAGCTCAGGCTCATACATCATTTCTCTCTGTTCTAGATGAAGGAACTTCGCGATCACAGACAGAATCTCGTCTTTCCATCCGAGGAAGTCTTCTTCAGTCTTGCCTTGAGCATCATCTGCTCTTGCAACCGGCAACAGTCTATGGGCCCCAGCATTGGCCAGAGCCTGATCAACAACATCCACAACGCGATTGTAGTGCTTGTAGTCACTGTTTCCTAGACCGAAAGCCGCGTAGCGTAGGGATTTTAGCGATACGTCGTTGATCTTGGTAGCCCAGTCCCAGAAAGAGCACGCATTATCACTCGGGTCGCCTTCACCATACGTGGACAGAATAAAGACGCATGTCTTCGTCTCTGGGAGCTGCCCTATGGTTTCGGCATCGAACTCAGAAAAATCCGCCACCAAGACGTCTTTACCGAACCGCTGATGGAGCTCGCGCCCCAGACGGTTGGCGAATCCTTCCGAGGTGCCCGATTGGGATCCCCAGAAAATGACTACGTCTCTTCCCTACCCAGATAGTCAGCAATATAACTACATACACCATAACGAATCATCTTCGGTAGCACGTACCAATTCATCAAGACGCTGCACAATATTTCTAGTTATCTTTGATACGCTTGCACCTGAGCCATCGGCTTGTGGTCGTTCATACCAGATATGCTCGTAAGGGTCTGGTCTATCCCAAGTGTATTTTCTTAAGGCATATACTGCAGAGCCAGCACCAATAACTGCAAGAGCCGCAGCATCTAGGAATGTTGTTGGTGTTATAGAACTCAAGATTTTTTGAGAAGGGACGCCGTCGAGCCACTTCAAGTTTGGTGAGATGATATCCATGTTTTTTATGCGTATTATTATAGATCGTTCAACGGAAAGAGAAAGAGATGGCAATCGACAAGGAAACGAGTCGACTTGCTTTGAAGCTTGCTCTGAGCTCTGTATAAAGCACGTATTAGAGATTACTCACGGTGATATATCCAAAAATGTGTAAATAGCACTCTTGTACGTACAGTACCACGTTTGGATTCATGCATGTCTTGCCAAGGTCCATAGTGTAAGCTACGCGCCACACCTAATTTTCTCCTCGTGACTTACTGGGTAAGAAATGCCGAAGGTTTCCATCCTTGCCAAACTTGGCACAATTCTCCACCTTGCCCCCAAATTCTACGATTAATTCCACTACGTTCGGGGCTGTCTCGGACATGGGGGATCTGATCACCTGCCCCACGACACTTGTATCAAGCAAGCTTAACATATCTAGAATAGACAAAATGCCTTATGTGTATTTGCACAATCCTGAGTATGGTTACGTAGTTTAAAACCCCAGTGGACGCGTTGGTATCATGATTGCTCTATCCAGGCTGCAATTAACTTTTCAGCTACAGATTTCTGTCCCCATCCAAACCGCTTCTCAAAATCAGCCAAGACAGCCAAAGCCTCCTCCTGCTCCTTGCGACTCGTGAGACAAGTACCGCCTGCAGCAGATCAAGTTAGATAAACAAGGTGCTAGCTTTCAATGAATGGGAAAGTTCCACAAAAGGATGGACTTACATGCTTGTAGCGTGTGTGATGCCAGGAAGCGGGCAGTGACTATGCTAGGATGACTGATAGATAACCCCACAATGAACCGGAGGTTCAGTCGTACTTTCTCCTGTCACGATGTCAGTATCATTAAAATTATGAACACACGGGTTATAACTACATCTGCAAGCTGCCTCTTCCTAAAACTATCCAATCCTTGCTCCCATATTGTCGGGTCGAAGATGGCTAATAGTATCTGTGAGAGGTAGTAGTGCTGGTAGGCGAGTACTATGCCGTAAATCTTGTTAACATGTGCTCGCCCAGGGAAGCCAATAGTGAGTGCGCCTTAATAGGGTGGTTGGAAAAATAACACAGCACGCACCGTATACTGGGTTATGCATCCAAGCGGTGGGGAATACGGAATCATTCTCGGCGCCATCACCGGTGCCATCCCCAGACCCACCCCCGGATGTCTGCGTCCACATGGGCCGAAATTGCCAGGGCTTGGTGTTATACCAGTCCTCCACATCGGCCTGCAGCTGACTCCACCGCATGGGGTCTGGGGTCTTGTCGGTGCCGAAAGCGTAGGCCTGTATGCGAGCGCAGTGGTAAACGATACGGTTAGTGATGCTCTCGGGCGAGTCGTCCACGAAGGAGCGGGACTGGGCATAGCTGTCCAGGTCTATATGCAAAGGCTGAGACTTGGTGAGAGAGAAGTACATGTCCTGACGCAGGACCGTCCAAGATGCGGCCTCGGCCAGGCCCCCCTTGCCTACAAGATTGGAGACTGAGTTGAGCAGCCGAGTCACACCTGCAAGGTGAGTCCCAGCATCCATGTCTATGTTGCTCTCGGCCATCAGTGACTGCTGGATAGTGGTACTTGCTGGTCGCCCTGCCATCTCTTCGTAGCTACGAAGAACCATGATGGCGACGAGTACATTTTCGTCCAGCGCCTCAAAGGGGCCATTGAAGTGGTCAATGAGGATGCTCAGGGCTTGGCAGTAGTAGGAAGCAGGATCAACATCCTCAGCCGCCGAGACGAGGCTAAGTTGCCTGGATGAGAAGGCTAGGATCGAGTATGCCAGAAGCGGAGTGGTAAGAGCCCGACGGGGGATGGCGGTACCGAAATGGGATTGTTCATCACAAATATCAAACTGATATGCCTTTTAGCGACTGGAAGATAACTGCATATGAATGGATACCATTCTTCTGGGAGAGTACACCATACCCATGAGGATAAATGCCGTGCAAAATGTGTGAACAAGCGTGCTTCCACACGCGTCCGAATGACGGATTCGCCTGGCGGTTCAGTTGGCGCCACCTCATTGATTTGCCTACGATGTTTCAATTAGGCAAGTCATGGCATATCACTTTGTTCAGTAAGTACATACACGGCATTATGCTGCCGGGGACCTTTCCCCGAGAGTAGGCACGGCAATTTACGAGCTGAAACATCCATATCCCCCACCACGTCCAACCTGAGTCTCGATGTGATCGATGCTGTGAAGTTCAGAAGGCTCTTGGAATTGCCTTCGGGCAGCGTTGAAGGCAAGTTTTCGCGGAGAGTGATTCGGGTTAGAAGACCGACGATGTCTCAAAACCATCCTGGGGGAAAGAAATCCTGGGTTCAGCAAGCAGCATTTCCGTGCCGCGCCCAAAATTGCCGTTTCAGTCCTTGCGCGGAAGGACTTTCCGTGGCCAAACGCCTCATGGGGCTCTCCGCATTTTGCCTCCCCCTAGCGCACGCTTACCGGGGCCCGGCAGTTGGCCGGCTAAACAATGATCACGCCCCCCTGGATCGGCAAATGCGATACAGCTTGGGGGGAACTGATCCACTAATCTGGGGTAACTTGACGTTAGATGCGGGGGACGACTGGGCTTCCCCAGATTCTTCCATGGATCCAATGGTGATTCTGAGAGATAAGCGACTGTCCAGGGGTTTGTCAACAGCGTTTGTTTTACCTGTGGAGTCATTTTCAGCTTCTCATTGCCACTTAGAGTATTACAAACGCCCAAATTATGCTGGTTGGTTGGCGTCAAAGGTACTAGTCTGGGCTCGAGATTCAACAGCCTCTGGGTTACGCACACTTCTCACCTTCACTCAATGACGAGCATCACCTCCAGGATCGGCGGACTATAAACATCTCGCTTTCCCCCGATGATATGTTTATGCTCACCTTTTCTTCTTCCCACAGTGACCCTTACACATGTCCTCCAAGGATCAATTACCACTATTACCAATTACTTTCCTCGTTGCTTCCACACTTCGTGTCAATCTTGATTCACAATGGATTCGGAAAAAACCTCATCCGAGATGAAAGCCCCTGGTGAAGCGGGAAAGGCCGAACACATTGAGAAGTCCCAATCGCTCGACAACAATGAGAACTACGAGGATTCTATCGAGCAAACTAAGATTTCCCGCGCAGTCTGGTTGATCACTGCTACCGTGGCTACCGGTGGTTTTCTTTTTGGTATGCATCTCACGTGCTCTATTGATAGATTATGAGGCTCTTCTTGTATCGTACAGACTTACTAACGAGGTGAAATGTCCGCACAGGGTATGACACGGGTGTGATCTCGGCTATTCTCGTGAGCTTGAAGTCAGATCTCGGTCACGAGCTGTCCTCGAATGAACAGGAGCTCATCACATCTCTCACCTCGGGTGGAGCCCTCGTGGGAGCTGTTCTTGCCGGTTTGGGTGCCGATAAGCGCGGTCGAAAGTTTGGTATCTATATGGGCTGCCTGTTATTCCTCTTGGGCTCCGTGATTCAAGCCTCTGCCTTTTCACTCGAGCAGATGGCAGTAGGGAGATTTGTGGTCGGTCTGGGTGTTGGCTCCGCGGCCATGATCATTGTAAGTGCTCCGGCCTGTTTATGATGAAATGGAAGCGAGAAATACTGACAACCACTTTTCTCTGATTACGATAGCCCTTGTACATTGGTGAGATCGCGCCAGCACGGCACCGTGGGGCCATGATTGCCATAGATAATGTGAGCGTCACCTTCGGCCAGCTGGTATCCTACGCGCTCGGGGCCGCCCTGAGCTCACCCACCCACGGGTGGCGGTACATGGTGGCCATTGGGGGTGTGCCGCCCATAATACTGGCCGCCTTGCTGCCACTTTGCCCAGAGTCGCCGCGCCAATTGCTTTTACATAATAAGCGCGAGGAGGCCACGCGGGTAATCGCTCGCACCTACCCCGAGGCTTCGGATGAGCAGGTCGCCGCCAAGGTCGGTCACATCATGTGGACCCTGGAGGTGGAGACGGACATGACCAGCGGGAAATCGCTTTGGTGGCAGTTCAAGCAGCTGCACACGGTGCCGACGAATCTACGTCCGCTTATCGCCGCTTGTGCGATTATGGCGAGTGAGTTGAGAATATTCCTTACGTGTTATTCTGGAAATTCGTGACTGTTGGTAGAGTGCTTGATGCTAACCGGCTATCTGAAACTAGTCTCGCAGCTTGGAGGATTTAATAGTCTCATGTATTACTCTGCAACTTTATTCGCACTCGTCGGCTTCGATAACTCAACCTCCGTGGCTATTGTGGTCGGCGCAACGAACTTTGTCTTCAGCATCCTTAACATGCTGATCATTGACAGAGTAGGAAGACGCAAAATCCTCCTGTTTACAGTTCTAGGCATGGTAAGTTATCTTTGTCCTTTTCGAAATCAAGCCCTCATAGCTGACATCTCTACTTCATGTGCAGTCTCTCAGCTTGGCATTGACCGCTGTGGCATTCCACTACATACCAATTTCTAAGGATCTCACGCTTGAGGCTAAATCTGTCAACTGGGCTGGTATCGTGGTTCTGGCATCGATAATCGTCTATATCGGCTTCTTCTCGGGTGGTGTTGCCACCGTCGGATGGGTGGGCACTGAACTCCTGCCTCTTGAGGTGAGGGCTCTGGGAACCATGATGAACACGGTGACGTGCTGGGGTTGCAACATCATCATTGCCTCGACATTTCTGTCCATGATGAAAGGCATCACTCCCAGTGGTGCTTTCGGATTCTATTCTGGTATATGCTTCGTGGGCTGGCTTTTTGTGATCTTCTGCTATCCCGAAGTTCGAGGCTTACCACTTGAAGAGGTTAGACAAGTCTTTGAGAATGGGTTTGGTGTGAAGTTGGCCAAGGAGTTGCAGAAGGAGGCGAAGCTTAAGCGACAAATAGCATCTGAACCATGAAGTGGCTACTGGGTGCTCTTAGGAGTATTGACGTATCTCACAGCTCAGACATAACATGCGTCCACGTGGAGCAATGCTATGGCGTTGTACAGTAGTGTGCGCTCTAAAACACTATGGGTGTTTTGATATTTGTTACAACGCTTTGTGCTGTAAGGTGCCCGTGTATCAATATGCTTGTGAAAGGTGTGGCAACATCGCATGGCATTCCATGTGGATGTCAAGACAAATAAGTATTATGTTCAATCAACAGGAGCAGCCTAATAAACCCCCTCTTGCGTGCAACATTGTTGCGAGATAAAAAGCCAGCAACCAATTACAGAAGGGCTGTACCACGTTGCCCACACTCCGCCAACCACTGCAAAGATGGAATCGACTAAGGGTCAGGATGTATTCAGGCATCTTGAACTATACTTTGAGTGCCAACCATTCGACCTTATTGTTGACTGTTAGCGACTGGAGAGACAAAAGAAAGGAAATGCAATGAAGGAATTGGACAGGAATTTCATGTGGCTTAGGGAGGGCGTGAGCGAATCCTCCGTTGCAACACTCTGCGAGTTGTGAGGCTGAGCGCCCAGACGCGCTTCTTTAGAGGCTCATGGGGAGAAGGTTCGCGACCAGTCTTGAAGTCATCAAACAGGGGCGTGTCAGCCATGCGAAAACGTTGAGCTGCTGAATTGGCCGCCCACGTTACACTGCTTGGCAACACGGCCGCTCCATTGGAAGCAACGCCACCAATCTGGCTTTTGGTGTGTGTCCTTTAACCCGCTGACAAGAGCCACCATCTTCTCTCCCGCCTTGCACATCCTACTCAATCAATAAATTTCGTCGTGCATCTTCAGCTAGTCGTTGGCGGAAAAGAATTAGGAATTCCAGCAGAGTTGAACTGTCTACATATCCCAGCACTTGCTTCCTAGCGCGAAGTCAAAATTGCATTTCCCGAAACAGCCATTGATAGACTCATTGTCTCGAAAGGGATAAAAAAGTCTCCCAGGGCTCTTGGCTGGGCGACTAGGGTGACGACGGTATGCACGGATAAGCCCTAGCGAAAAAGCTACTGCAGGAGCTGGATGCGCCTCTTTTCACCACCCAAGTGCCGCGCTACCAAACGGCGGAACTCTAACCATGTCATGGGGTCTCCGCATTAAGCATGCCAAGTAACTAATAAAGCTCTCCCCAGACAGCTGGAAGTGGTAAACCAGGTCCTAGCTCCTGGAACCTCAGCCAGCTTCGCCTGGGCTATGCCATGTTGAAAACGAAACGGTTACGCAGCTTCAACACATACGTAAATAACACCGTTGATTGGTAAGCCTCATCCCCATGTTTGCCGTGGTACCTTTCGAAGGTTCGAGCGGAGGGCTTTTTGTGCACGCCATCGGTCATTGGGCACTAGGTAGCGGTTCTCCTGCCAAGGGGTGCGGGCTGATACCTGGAATTCCTTTTTGGTCGGCACACTCAGACGGATCAATATCTATTTCGAGTATCTACAAAGTTTCACGACACAGCCCGTGGCGGTGGCGCCTGGCGATCACTTGGGCCCTTCTCCAACGTGTATTTAAAGGCTGGATCCCCAGCCCGCCCCCAGGGTGCATTATATTTGCGCCTGTGGTCAAGAGATCACTTCTTTCTTATTCTATTTCTTAAAGAGAACTTTGAATATTCAAGCCCCCCAAGAAGCATCCGTCACGATGGTGTCAATTACAACGTTGGCAGTAGCCCTTTTTGCCTTGAAGGCCAATGCTGCTACCCAGACTGTCTGGGTTGGTGGCGCCTCTCCGACCTTTACTCCTTCTGAGCTCACCGGCTTGGAGAAGGGAGATGTCGTGGAATTTAACTTCAATTCCTCCTCTTCCCACAATGTTGTAGCTGGTGATTACAGCAACGCCTGTCAACCTGCAACATCAGGAGGCTTTTTCTCTGGTACAATAGCAGGAGCCTCGACAGATGTAAGCTTACCAGTCCATCCATCTCCGACACGTTTTGACAGAAATTAACCTGAATGCAGTGGACCACCTTCAGTGTCACCATCGATGAGACCGATCCCATCCCCTTCTACTGCGCCGTTCCCGGCCACTGTCGAAGTGGGATGAACGGCATCATCAACCCGAACAATGACGAGTCACTCAGCTCCTATCGGGCGGCAGCCTCTTCTGCCGCAGGTGCTTCAGCCCCCGCATCAGTGTTTGGGGGTGTGGTGGGGACTGCTGGTGCCGCGGCGACCACGGCGACTACCGCTTCGTCGACTGACGATTCTACGACGACGGGTGCTGCGTCAACAACAGGCACAGCAACGGGCGCGGCAACGGGTACGACGACAGGTACGTCCGGGGGTTCTGGTTCCAGCGCCACCACGACTAGTGCCAAGCCTACCGCAAGTGGCAACAGTGGTGGCCGCGTGGAAGCCGGCTTGGGGATGCTCATGGCGGGCGCTGTGGTTTTGGCCCTCTGAGCTTTGTCGTACGACATGCCATGCATGTGTCTATAGTCACGGAAACGTCATCCGCTAAAATTGGATGCTTTTCAATTGAACTTTGGTCGTCGGAATTGACAAATATCAGAAATTACTCTATATGCCTACCGTTCCTTCTTTTTTTTTTTCTCTCAAATAAACGCCGGGCTGCACAAGAAACTATTTTTTTTTATTTTTTTTTTCCAGCCACGAGCTATTTTCAAATCGAGTCCAATAATTTCGCGTGGGCTTTGCAGTTGAACTAGCTTGGAGGATCATCTTCCAAGCTGCGGTAGGTGAAAGTCGTGGGAATTTCACGCGCGTTGCTGACGTTGGAGAAGCTGCTGCTGCTGTGGTCCTGTCAGCGCCGACGTTTGAAACGGCCCCTGGCTTTCATAAACCCTCGTGCCCTATTGGTTCTATCGAGGTACTTCGCGATTCGGCTTCAAATCTGACATGCAGAGCTGTTACATATAATAAGCACGATGGGATTCTCGATCGCACTATTTCATTCATATTTGTCACTACTAGTACCGTGGATGTTTTGTCCAACGAACCATCAGTTTTTATTGTGCTCGGTGAGTACGCATGAAATCACACACATATCCCGAATCCTCCAAATACGCTTAGAGACTTCGCTTATGTTGTCTCGCAATGTCTAGTTCCGCCTCAGCCGAGTTCACACAACTAACCCAGATAATTTGATAGCCAGTGACCATTCTGGACAGATATTATGTACTTCCAAAAGCACTCCGGATCATTAAAGTCATCTTGGCACACATCTTTATGATTATCAATCCAGATTTCTTACCCGATCGAACATGGGATCAAGCTTTGTACTGGTACCCGGCGATCCGATGACCAATATCTCTGCTCCCCAGAATATCTTCCACGTCCGGGCTAGAGTAGCTTTAACAAACAGAAACCGGGGTAAGCCGAGATTGTGTCTCAGGAAATATAGTCTACAGTGCCACAACTTTGCTTTCACCCGATGTGCTGATCAAATTTTACGAACTATATAACAGTAGATATGTTTGCATTCGATTAGGCATCTTAACATCTAGATGCCATTATTATCTGATAGTGTTGTATGAAAGAAATGTCATGCTAAGCCACATATTCTCGTTTTCTGAGTGTAGTAGATTGATCTTTCGTCAACTCGGCCCCTTATCTTTCTAAGCCTCAAATCTACTAAAGAGTGTATCTGAACTCTTGGTTTTCACGCTAAATCGTACGACATATCAGCCAAAATCCATGCCATGTCGAGTTTATGAACTAAGAGAAGGAAGTTTCAAAACTTACATCAGTCATGTCAGAGAATGCCGTAGCTGAGCCATCATGTGTAGCCAGTTCAGGATTAGAAGCGGATAGTTTATCGCGCTGGAAGGTTATTAGACTTTATCCTGTGCTGTAAGGAGGGACAATCAGGATACTTACACGCTGATTTTCTCTGAGATTCAGAACATATAGCCCTGAGATGAAGAATATCTGTACACCAAAGCATACCAACATCGCCGCAAATCCGGACCGATATCTTGGAGCTTCGTTTGTAAAGAACAATTGAGGGCCAATAAGATTCCCAATGCAGTAACTAGAGTGAAAACATTAGTTCACCACGACACATGAAATTCTAAAAGAAAACCATCCCAATGTGGTTGGGTTATTGACATACCTAACAAAGGTAGATGAGGTGTACATATTTCGTTTAGTACGTCCAGCAACATTTGCTTGGATTAAATTCAATGTCTGGACGAAAGTAACGCTAAACCCAACGATCAGATAATAACCGATAAGTCGTCCAATGCGCTGCTCGTCAGGTAGTGCGTAGATCAGCGAACCACCAAGAATGGCGACAAGAATTCCACCAATCATTACGAAATGACGGATGCCATTAAACTTCATCGTAATATATCTGTGCAGTTGTCATTAATATGAACCAATCGTGGAAAACTGGCTTAATAAATCGTGGTGATGTAACCAATACTGCTTTTGAGTGGAAGCGAAGGAACACTTACCCAGAAATCCACAGGGCTATGATTTGCGCAGCACCGCTCGGCATGTTCAGTAGCGTTGACTGGAATTGCGTAAAGCCGAAACCGTTGACGATCAATGGAGCGAACGCAGAAACACCTCCCTATTGGTGCATATACTTAATACACGACGTCCTCAATTTTGGACGGAGATTTTGACTCTCACTTACGTTTGGAATATTGTTGGCCAGAGTTGTAAGATTAAGGAGCCAAAAGTTGGGATCTCGTAGTGCTTCCTTGACCTGGTGCCACTTCCACCGCTTCGTATCAATGCCGGTCTTGTTATCCACTAGCCTTAAGACAGCAATGGCTTTCTCCTCTTCCGTTAACCACTTGGCCTGGGTGGGATTTGCGGGTGCAAGAAAGAGGAAAGCAATAGCCCAAACAATGGTTACCGATCCGAATATGACAAAGGGAAACTTCCACGCGGCGATGCCGCTATGGATGAATCCAATGCCATAACCAATGAGGCCACCAAGGATGTTCGCCAGGCCATTCATGGAAAACCAAATCGCGGTACGGAATGGCTGTTCTTCTCGTCGGTAGAACATAGCGGTCAGCAAGACAAAGCAGGGGCTCACTCCTGCTTCCAGAACACCCAAAAAGAAGCGAGCTGTTGCCAGACCCGCAAAGTTATTGGCTGGCGTCATGCACAAGAGCGTTATACCCCAAAGCAAGATGAAAATCCCACAGGTGCGCGCGATGTTGAACTTTTGGAATAAGTAGTTGATTGGAAACTCGCTGGCCATGTAGCCAAGGTAAAATATGGTAGTGAGCCACGAGTATTGGGCTCCTACAAGGTTGGCATCCGTCTTCATTCCCCAGAGGGCTGCATAAGAGACGCAGGACTTGTCCAGGAACTATGGATTCCGGCCCAGACGGGATTCATTAGCCAAGCCATTGCCATACCAATATGATTCTGAACCAGATGACGGCTATTGACTGGGACAATACCACATGAATTGACTGTGTGAGCTTACCTGGATCAAGTATGTGAAACAAAGCACTGGTAAGAGGTTCCAGTCAATCTTGCTAAGGACGCGTCGAGCCTCAGGCCCTTGCGGATCGATTGCTGTAATATCGCTAATGACTGCCGTAGCGACATCTTCTGGTTCAAAGCTGGGCTCTAACTTGACATCGTGAGCCTCATTGGCCACATGGTGCTTCTCGTCCATGGTCATATGTCGTAATGAGAATATTTGATAATTGATGACTCGGGGCTCTTTGGTGAAAGTGCTTGGCACGCTGGAAGACCTGATCTCTTGTGTAGCTGAGCGTGGACCAGGATTTCCCGCTGGATATGCCGGGGGGATTCACAGGGTTAAATGCAACCTCGTCTTCTGCATCACTCTTGACATCTGTGATCCTTAGAACTGATAGTCTCTCGGGTAGGACCCGGACTGATAACAGATGGTTCTCATCTATGATCCTGTAGCCCTGCTGTCGAAGCAGGAGACCTTATCCGATAACGCCACACTCTTAATTAGCAGGTCCAGGCCACATCGGTCCGGCCGCTCTGAAGTCCGACCGAGTCTTCGGTCGGATCGGCTAGAGCTTGTCGAGATATGATTGGCTGCTGACAGAGATCGAGCTAATGCTTTCGGTCGGATCGGATGAATTCAGTGTACAGATTCATTTCCACCCAATCAACGGTTCACGATTAAGACGTTCAGACGTAATTTGGGGTAACTAAACTGAGAGCAAAGTAATGAGATGCGACCGGAGCTTCTCTCTGGTATCCTCCATTGCCAGCTCCACGGATTCCATAGCCATGATTCCATCTGCTACTTAAGCTGTACAGATAGTTCTCAACACTGTAGTGACATTTTGAAGAGATAATCGCACGTTAAAGAAGCTGTACTACAACCAGTCCGAGAAAACGATGACCATAATTCAACCAGAGAGCATGTTACTACCGACTGAGATTGTGCAAACTGCTATCGACGCCATTGAAAATGCTAATGATGAGCTGCGCCGGCTGAATCTCGAGGTTTGTGCAGTGAAACCCCCGTCCAACGCGATAGGCTTATAATAAACCCCTAACGTGGCTCTTACTAAAATGTGATTTCCAACCGTTTCGCAGGTATACAACAATCCGGAAATTCTTTTCCAGGAACACAAGGCTTGCAAGTTACTCTCTGACTGGTTCAGTGCCAGGGGTTGGTCAGTCCAACGCGGTGTCTATGGAATCCAAACCGCATTTGAAGCTAGGTTTTCCGTGGGAACCTCGGGCCGCACCGTGTGCTTCAATGCCGAGTACGATGCTCTGCCAGGCATCGGCCACGCCTGCGGGCACAACCTCATCGCCACGTCCGCCCTAGCATCTGCCGTGGGGGTTGAGGCAGTCATGAAGGCCATGGGCATATCGGGAACCGTTGTGGTCATGGGCACGCCCGCCGAAGAGAGCGGCGGCGGCAAGTGGATCATGGCGCAGAAGGGCGCGTGGAAGGGGTTCGACGCCTGCGTCATGACCCACGGGATGCCAGACTTCGGCACGCCCGTCTGCGTCACCAAAGCCTCTTGGAAGATGCGCGCCGAATTCCACGGCAAGACGGCCCACGCCGCCACTGCGCCGTGGACCGGCCACAATGCCTGCGATGCCATTGTGCAAGCGTACACGGGGGTGGCGCTGCTGCGGCAGCAGATAGCCAAGGACGAGAGCATCCAGGGAGTAATCCTGGAAGCGGGGAAGGCGGCGAACTTGATCCCTGATTTCTCGCAGGGCTTGTTCAGCGTGCGGTCGCCTACGGTGAAGCGGCTGAATGTGCTTAAAGAGAAAGTAGCTCACATCTTCAATGCCGCCGCTGAGGCCACGGGTTGCACGGTGAAGGTAGACTGGTAAGATGTCACTGTATTCATGTCTCATCGTTGTCCCACGACGTTAAAAAGCTAATCTCGTGGCTCGGCCGGTGTAATTAGGACCGCGTTATACGAAGACATCGTGACAAACGAAGCCCTCGCCGAGCAGTACCGCCAATATATGATACATTATCTTGGTGTTCAGCCCTCAGACATGCTGCCACTCAAGGAAGCAAGGATCAAATATGACCAGCCTGGAAGCTCAGACTTTGGAAGCTGCAGCTACATTTGCCCCGGAATCCAGGCCATGTTCCCTATCGCCGCATCAGACCTACCCCATTCTAAAGGTTTCCTCGAGGCTTCGAAAACCGATGTTGCACATGCAGAAGCGCTAAGGGCAGGAAAAGCCAATGCGCTAATTTGCTTGGATGTCTTGATCAATGATGATTTTGCAAAAGGGATGAAAGCGGAGTTCAAACAGGCCATGCAGGAGGCAGGGCGATGGGACGGCGACTGAGTGTTCGTGACGCAGATGAAGCAGATACTCGCTGAAAAATAAACACAATTTGTAAGAGTTCACGGAGAAAAGTCTGGGTAAGAAAGTTTCTTCAAAAATGAAATACAATACATGAAGCTTTTATCATGTGACCTTGTTGAGAAGACCAGGTATATCAAATAGATCGTCCTCCTCCTCCAATCCTGCATCCATTTGTGAAACGTTCATTGGTTGCAATTGAGTTTGTGTGATAGACGCAAGCTTTCCTCGTTGTTGACGTATAATTGTGGCTATGTTTGCAGCACCAGCTTCTTCAAACATCTGAGCAGTCTGAAGAAGAGCCACAAACATGCTGCCATAATTGAGGCTATTATGGGCTGCTGTAATAGCTTTCAAGAGTATCATTATGGCGTAATGAGTCGTTACGGCATTGTAGTCCTGCAGGATGGTGTTAGGAGTACTAGGTACCGGAAATGAAAACAGAAAACATACCAGAGAGTAAGGCAAGGTCTGCCGAAAGCTTTTCGATAGAGTTTGGGTTTTTAACAATAGGACAGCATGATCGACTGCCCTCTGGATAAATGGCAATCTCTTGGCGTCAATCGTACCTCCAATCAGCTTGGGTACGTGAATTGAGAAGCTATTAACGTAGCTGTTTACAATGTCAGCACGTGCTTGATAAACTGAAGTATGGGTTATCAACTTGCATCTTTAGGAAGCAGTATGCTACCATGAATCGATTCCTATCCTGCCGATTCGCGAAGGTTTGGTACAATGGATCGATTCCGTTGTTGATGCCGTGAAACCATCCATCAACTCTACCATCATAAGTGCTAAGTAGATCAACGACACCTTCTGATAGTACATCAGACTCAAGATCGTGGCCTCTCATTTCCTTTTTCGCCATGGCTGGTCATTGTAAGTTTGGATTCCACCGCATTCATGCCTTGCCTCTTAGTGGATGCAGTATTAACTGACCTGCAATCGAGAAGCCTTCAATATATGCACAAATTCGCACATCTACAGGTCGACCATGTGGAGAGGTCAGTAGTGCTCTAGGAAGAACCAGAAACTCTTCAATGTCACTAATAACAAACGGCCGGCTGTGGTTTAGTCTGTAGCAAGGCGATCAGCTTTTTTAGAAGCAAGAGAAGAAAAGAGAAGGGAAGAGGTGCAAGAGAACAGAAACGTACACCAAATCGAAGCAGACAAGAGAGAACCAGGTCCTCGCTCGGTTGATAGATTCTCTTGACTGTTCCTTGAAGTCATCCTTCAGTCGAATTGCATCCGCATCGAGTTTCAACTCCGCAGCGATCGAAGCAATATAACCCCACAATCTTTGACGACCAGTCCACGCAGCAAACAGCATCATGGCCTGCAGCGTTAAGAGGTCAGGAACCGGACCATCAAATGTGATCTTGGTCAACTCATCAGCTTCAGCTATGAGGCTTTGGTATTTGGTTGGCTGTATGGCCCTCGCTGAAATTAAGCAAATTACGGTTGACATGAAAGGAAGGCCCCTTAGAGCATCGCTGTCCTGAAATATCTGATCATCCAAGAATGCAACAATACTGGTGCAATGCTCACAGAAACTGCGTGATAGTTAGCATTCCTGTTCAAAAGACATTGGAAATAAGTTAGTAGTGTTACAATTTGTGCAACCTGCGCCACTCATCTTTAGTGACAAGACCTTTTGTTACTATGTCAAGCCTTAACTGCTGGTCATGATGGAATGAGCCAGCACTGAAAGATTCTGGCGATAGAGTGTGCTCCTGGACTTCGTCTGGTACATATTGTCTTCCGGATTCAAGCTTAGCTGCCAATTCTGCGATAACTCTTTGCAGATCCTGAATGTCACTTCGGTTGCTGTCCCCAATTTGATCAAGCTTTTGCTCGAGGCGGAAAACCCGGCTGCATACAAAGTTAAGGGATAAACCAAGAAATGGGTCTCGGGATTCAAGATGATAGTTACCTTGCAAGTTGGGAATTGGTGGGGGCTGGAGCTGAACTACGAGTAGGCCTCGGAGGTGTAAAAGTACATTCGGAGTTACTCTTCTCGCATCGTTCACAAGGAATGCGGCCAGGTCCACTACAGCGTAGTTTCTGGCGACGGCAACGGAGGCATGCGGAAACAGTGCTAGATAATGCTTGTATTAGAATAAAGAGCCAGTCCATATTTCAACTATATCACTAGTCGGATAACAGAGTAGATTTACCGAGAATGCTCGTCCATCTATCCGTCGGTTCGGCGGCCGCTGACCATGACCCGGCCTATCGTGGTGAGGTTGTCGATAACGGCAGAGAGTTGATAACTAGCTGTGGAGATTTACTGACATGGGAGGGCCGCCTGGGCTGGGATGATAACGAACGGGATGGGTTAATCCGACCGGAGACATTAGCCACTCGACTACCCAGTTCAGTCACGTAGTTACTTTACGACCAGAGGGCTAAATAAGTGGGCTCCACATCCAACCCCCAGATGCACCAGCACGCTGAACATAGATAGGATAGGACAAATGACCTGCGTTGGGTGTTTGGTGCTTAAACACGGCACGGCGAGCGTGAAGGAACATATCGGCGCATACGCGTGTGTTTGATTCCTTATACAGTACATTTGCCTTTTCGTTGCCCGTTATAATCCGGTACGCCCCAGTTAGTTCCACTTTGTTTCATATTTGATCATGACTTTCTGCATCAATTCCTAAGCTTCCCAACGGCCTGCCGACTTCATTGCCTTCTCAAACTCTGCCTTCATCTTGGCAGCAAAATCATCGTTGGTTAATACATCCAGACAAATTAAGGCATTGGCCTTTCCGGCGCGCAGAGCTTCTTGGTGCGCAAAGTCCCCACCAGCTGCATCATGGAAGTCTTTCGAGTGCGGCAGATCCGTGGCGTTGATATTGAACAGGGCCTGGATGCCTGGGCAAATATAGCTGCAGCTGCCGAAGTCCCTGTTCTCCGTGTTAGAAAATATAGCAAGATATTTAATTGAATAAAAGCATGACATGATACTTACGAGCTACCGGACTGTTCGTACTTCGCCCTAGCTTCGGGGAGCGGAAGCATCTCCTTTGGCGAGAGACCCAAGTGCTGGATCATGTACTGACGGTACTGCTCCGCCAACGTTTCATTGGTAACAATGTCTTCATATAAAGCCGTCCATGCCAGCTCCACTGTACAGCCGGTAGCAGCAGCTGCTGCGTGGAAGATGGGCTCAAATCGCAGCTTGAGCGCCTCCAGTTCCGGGGATGTGGCTGAGCGGATGCTGAAGACACCCTCGGCGTAATCAGGGATCAGGTTGGGCGCCTTGCCAGCTTCCAAGATGCACCCCTGGATGCTGTCGGTCTTGGAAATTTGCTGGCGCAGCAGTGCGATGCCGTTATAAGCGTGTACGATGGCGTCGCATGCGTTACGGCCGGTCCAGGGCGCTGCTGCGGCGTGGGCCGTTTTGCCGTGAAACTTGGCCCGCATCTTCCACGATGCTTTACTCACCATGAGCGGCGTGCTGAAGTTGGACATGCCATGTGTCATCACACATGCATCGAAGCCCTTCCAAGCTCCATTTTTGGCCATGATCCATTTACCTCCTCCTGTCTCCTCGGCAGGCGTTCCCATAAGGACGACCGTGCCGGCAATGTTGTGTGCCCTCATTACCATTTCCACGCCGACTGCTGACGCCACTGACGATGTTGCAATCAGGTTGTGTCCACATGCGTGGCCAACGCCGGGCAGCGCATCTGTAGGTTGTAAGTACTCGAACTTATCATCTCAGTGATTTCCCAGTGCCTCATTCAATATATATCAAAATACTCCACTTACCGTATTCAGCGTTAAAGCAGACGGTCCTGCCGCCTTCACAGACTGAGAAGCGAGCTTCAAAAGCCGTTTCAATGCCATATACTGCACGCTTGACAGTCCATCCCCTGGCTTCAAACCAGTCTGACAGAAGTTTGCATGCTTTGTACTCTTGGAACAGAATTTCTGGGTTGTTGAAGATCTGGCAGAAGCATACAGTATTTAGTAAAATATGGCGCATGGTTTTGTTTGTTAATTTGAAGGGTTCAATAATACCTCAAGGTTTAATCTTCGCAGCTCATCGTTGGTGCCATCGATGGCCTTTACTGTTTGTTCGACAAGGTCGGCGGGCAACAGGCCAAAGTCTGCCGGTGTGGTTCCTTCCATCCGCATAATCATTTTGTCTGATTTGTGAATGTGACAGCACCTTTCTTAAAACTGCAAAATTTTGAGATTTTGAGATTTTGCCGTGTGCTTGAAGGTGAACAGATCCAAAAACGGATCTAGGACAGCGAGGGCTTTATTTGATCACTACATCTCCACGCATGCCTCTCCATCTGGTTTTCTGTTGGTGAAGTAAACCACCCATTACGCAATGAATTCTCTGCTTGCGCACCCATTGTCTGCCGTCACGCTTGTTCTTATTAGTCAAAGATTGGGATCATCACAGATTTGAACGAGTTAAGGGAAGGAAGCTCGGCATCGGCTGGACCGAGTCCGGCCGGACCGACCACCGGTGGGACCGACCCCACGATGTCGGCCTTGGAACAGCTAATCTGGGGATGGAGAGCCCACTACTAATTCAGGTCGCTTTTGTTTATCTTGCAATTTATGTAAATTCCTTCCTGCTGCGCCAGATAAGAATTGGATCATATATACCCCATGTGTTTGTCATGCCATAATGTTGACATCTTTTCTGGGGTTATCGGCTGAACCATTGTGGTTATATATCCACCTCCTTGGCCTTGTGCTTCGCTGATTTGGCTGATCAGTTGGTTTGAATACACTCCCTTTGTTTCCCTCATCTACAGCGGAAGCATTCTCTCAGTAGCAGCATGTCTACATCTTTAGATAGACCCCAGAGCGCCAGCGTCGGGGCGTCTGGCGAGAAAGATCCAGAGAAGATTCAGCAAATTGATGGAGCAGACGTAGGGTTGACTGCTCTTACCGGCGCAATCACTCACATCGACCCCAATGGCGAGGAGGCGCGCAGGGTTCTCCGAAAGATTGATTGGCATCTGCTCCCCTTGCTTAGTGTCACTTATATGATCCAGGTAGGCATTTGATGATATAAGTATTTGGAAACTTATAGAGGAAGGAGAAGTTGAATCCGTCTTGCTAACAATCGTGGTTTACAGTACATTGATAAGACATGTGTGTCCTACGCGGCCCTATGGGGCATGAAGACTGATGCCCACCTCATTGGCAGTCAGTATGCATGGCTCACTACGATATTCTATCTCGGTTATCTCGTGTTCGAATTTCCGGTCGGCATTCTGTTCCAGAAGTTTAACATCGCCAAAGTTTGCGGCATCTTCATCACTCTCTGGGGTGTAGTCCTACTCTGTACTACAGCTGCGAATGATTTCGCCGGCCTTGCTACCGCTCGATTCCTGCTGGGTGCTTTGGAAGCCGGTGTCAGTCCTTGCTTCGTGCTCATGACATCTATGTTCTACAAGCGGTAAGTGACATCCAAGCCTTGCTGGTATCTGGACACCAGACAATTTGTCTAATGCTCTAAACAGATCCGAGCAACCCTTCCGTACGGGCATCTGGTTCTCCATGAACGGTGTAGCAAGTATCATTGGAAGTCTGATCGGATATGGTATCGGCCACATCCACGCATCGATTGCCGCTTGGAAATTCCCCTTCGTGATCTTCGGCTCTGCCACGATTGTCTGGGGTATGGTTTTCTTCTGGTTCGCACCTTCCAACCCGACACAGGCTCGCTGGCTCACGGCCGAAGAGAAGGAGATTGCCGTCCTACGATTGGTAGAAAACGAGACCGGAATTGACAACAAGACCATCAAGTGGTACCAAGTACGAGAGGCCTTGGCCGACCCGAGGTTCTGGCTGATTAACCTCTACATGCTGATCAACTGCATCCCCAATGGCGGTGTCACAGCCTTTGGTCCTCTCATTGTCAACTCGTTTGGGTTTACGACATTCGAATCAACTCTTCTCAACATGCCCGCTGGTGCGGCGCAGATTATGGCTCTGTGGATTACGGGGTATGGAATTTTACACTTTTCTCTGGACTAACCATTGGACAATCACTAAATTGAGTCGCTCTCTAGTTTTGTCGCTGCCAAGGTTAAGGGCTCCCGCCATCTCCTGATGATTGGAGGTAACCTGGTGGCCACTTTGGGTTCCGCCTTGATCTACGCACTTCCTGATGAGAAGCGGGTTGGACGTGTTCTGTAAGGGCTACTCATGCACGGCAAGAGAATATTGGGTTTGATTCTAATCTTGTCATAGTGGTTACTACCTCTTCGCTGGATTCAGCGCAGCTTTCGTCCTGGGCTTGGGTCTTCTCCAAGCCAATGTCGCCGGCCGAACGAAGAAGAACGTCTTTACCTCCTCCGTATTCGTTAGCTACTGCATTGGTAATCTCATCGGACCTCAGACCTTCCTTACCAGAGAGGCACCAAGATACCAGACTGGATTCGCCATTATGATCGGGTGCTTCGTGGCTCAGATATTTCTTTTGGTGGTCATGTATATCCTCAACACGGTTGAGAATAACAAGGTACGCCGATTTAGTCCTCCAATTTTACAGGAGGATCTTTTGACTGCAATGGAATTGGATCTAACTCAAATTTTAGCGAGATCGTGCTGCCTCAGCATCGGACATTCCCCATGACACTCTCGACGAAGTTGGTCAGGCTCTGTCTGACATGACCGATGTAAGTCCCGTCTGATATATCCATCTCAATCGAGGATATTTTTAGAATCTTCTCTTAGGGATACCGCTGACAGATTGGCCAACAGAAAGAGAACCCGCATTTCAGATATGCGTTGTAATTTCCTCTGCTTATCATATCATTGATCGGTTGATTGAAGTGTCCTGAGGACTATTGTACATATGCTTATTTTGCACAAATGATTTGGAATGAAATCAGTTCATATATCAGTTTAAATGTCATGTTTTGTGAACGTAAATTTTGCCCAGTAAATTTAGCGAAAAATGTCGAGTGGCGTGAGGTCTTTCAAAGTGATGGTGTTGCATGACTCAAGAACCCGGTCTTGAAATGCCACCTCTGCCCCGTCGGCACTTGCGCTAATGTTAAATTGTAATAGCGCACTGGAGTTTCGATCCTCTCCTTGGTTGGATTCTGGAGACCGTAGTGGACTCTTTCTCCAAAGAGGTGGGTGGATCTTGGAGATGCTCTGGTCTTCCAATCTTCCAAGCTCTCAATTCCATCGCAGCTAGAGTTCCCACAATCGGCGGCATGCTCGTAGTGAGCAAGCATGGCTGATTCAAACAGGTGGGTGTTTAAACCACCCTAGGTTAATAGATGGCTAATCGTGCAATGGCCCAGATCGCTGTCAGCCTGTCTCCGCTGTCGAAAGCAAAAGTTGCGATGTACAGGGCCGTCGCAAATTCCATGCCAGCGCTGCAGGGTCAGCCGCGCCGAGTGCGTATTTGTTGCTCCCAAGGCTGCGCGGCCCATAGCTAGTACCCCGGAAGATAGGTAGGTTTAATAGCTTTGTTTTCAAATCACTGCTGCTCTTTGGCTCATCAGTTTACGAATCAGCAGTGACAAGGTCCATCATCTAGAGCAGCGTTTAGATTTGGTCGAGAAGGAACTCCGTGCTGAGATCCAAGCCCTCCAGAAAACCGTAGCTTCGCTCTCGCCGGAGACCTTGCGGAATAACAACCCTTCCCCTTCCCTAATACACCATACAGCAGCTGTTCGAGGTTTGCCACACGCATTGAGGGTTAACTCGCCAAGAGTCGAGCATAGTGACCCCCAAGAAGCAGACATCGTAGGTAGAGGACTCGTTAATGAGGCGCAATGGCTTGAGTTCTATAATTTGTAAGTCAATATGTGATCACGACTTTAGCCCTACCACTCTACGCTAACTCGATGCTCAGCTTCGACGAGAACTGCAGAACAGTCATTTCGTTCTGGGACGATGAGATGCTACCTCCAATTCATATCGCCCGGCAGCTTCCGCTGATGTCCACTGCTATATGTCTGATCGCATCCAGAGCCATCAGACCTGAAAAATACACATTCCTACTCCGAGAGGCTGACGAGATTGTCAGAGACTCGTTCTCCGGACCGACCCCGGATATGCTCTTTGTCAAAGCCTTGATCCTCTTGACTGCTTGGACAGGCCGCACGCGTCTATGGGGCTATGCTGCCTCGGTAGCGGCAGAATTGAGATTGAATACAGCAGCTCTGCAACTTGGAGACAATAGCATTGAGCATTCCGAAGAACTGGTTGATCAAGCTAGAACTTGGTTCTCGCTCTGCGTTTTTGATTTGGCGTAATTCATCTCCACTCTCATTACTGTTCTCACAGTGGTGCTTTGAGAACACGAGCTAACTATCTGACGCAGGGTTAATCTCAACCGCCCATACGTCATTAACAGAATGAAAGATTATCTGCCCTTCGCCATCAACTTGCTCAAATCGCCTTATGGCCGAGCAGTTGATCATAGAATATGTGTTTACATAGAAGGGTTCAAGATTGCTGGTAATACCAAATCCAATTCTCAACGTTCTACTTTCATGGCTAACTGTTTTCTTATCTTGTTCAGCCGACGTCAAAGTGCAGATGCAGAATGCTCAGTTGCATAGCAGTCCTCTTCCATCAGCCGTAGTATCGTTATTCGAAACATCAAATAATCGGTTTGACAGGTGGTTCTATGAAATAAACAATACCATAAACCCCCTATATCAAACATTCAGCGGAAAACAAGATCGGAATCGCTTCCTAGTCCCATATTGCTTCCTTAAATGGTAAGAATATTCACAGTTATTAATAACGAGCATCTACTGACCAAACTGGTGACTCATCAGTTATATAAATGGCTTCGCCTTACATGGCATTGAATCTACTGATGGCGGCTCAGACTCAATTAGACTGGACTTCCTTCAAAAGGCTCTGGACAATGCCCTGTTGGTTCTTCAAACACAATATGGGTCAGAAATGTTTCGAGCACGCTTCAGATACGCAGTGGTAATTATCCCTTTCTCTGCGCCCTTCTCCAATTTCACGTAGAGCTCTTTGAGACTGATGGCCGTGTGGGCACAAAAATAGGATTACACTGGCACCACGACGTATACTGCTATTAGCATCATTGTTCGGGTCGTGACCGCGGCTTACCAGCATCTGGACCACTCGCGAGTTTTCCCGACTCTGTACCAAGCAGCTCGCATGTTTGAGGAGGCAGGCTTCGTGGATGTGGCAAATGATATCCGTCGGGAGCAAGAAAACCTGGCTGCATTGACAAACACGATACTATCCTCTGAAAACTACGAGTTCACCGGCGACGACGCAAATAGTAACAGACTTTTTGATATTCCAAGCTTTCTCGATGAGGCGGTATGTTTGAAAGTCCTTCTTTGTAATACAAATTTCCGATCACTTCGGCTGGTTCAAGTCCAAAAAAGAAAGTTGGCAGCTGACGCAGTCTCAATATAATTAGACATTAGATAATGTGTTTCCGCAAATCAACTTGTATGCGTTAGAGTGAATGAACAACAATAGTGGCATCACAAAAATTCTAATTTGGTAATAAAGTATATGATCAAGTAAATGTGATATCATTCTTTTAGTTATCTACTCATCAAAATCTGGTCATTGGGAGAGTCTATAAATTGGTGCACTATTAGTCTCCCTGTCCAGCGAACGGTTCGCCGTCAGGCCGCTATGTTTTGTTGACTTCTAGTGCCATCTCTCCACATCCTGTTGCCGTTGTTCTATAAGAATTTTCACCCACCTTTCTGCTAGCAGTAACATCTTCAACGCATTTGCTGAGTCCTTCGTGTACAACTCAGCGTTGTCGGGTAACGTTTGCAATCATCCAACTCTACCTCATGGACGTCTCAAATAGAAAGAATAACAAAAAAGTACCACTGTATTTGCATATTTACTGTAGTAATACTAGTCATTATGGTACTTTCCTCAATGCTAACCCTTGTGTCAAATAGTTTCTACGAGGGTCATTCAAGATTCGTCTATATTTGCCAATCTAAACTCATCATTATCGTGCTACATCAATCTACAAATGAATCTAATATGTAGTCATTATGGGGTGAACATCATATCAAGCAAGTGTGTAAGATCAAACCATTCAAATGCTCGACTAACTAGTGGATTAAATGAACATAGATCACGTGAATGCATTAAAATAGGAAATTAAAAAGTGGCCTCACATCCCAATCTCGATTAGTATAGTGGTCAGTATGCCAGCTTGTCACCAAACATAGTTAGAACTCGCTGGAGACCGGGGTTCAATTCCCCGATCGAGAGCAATATTTTTAATTTTCTTACTTTCTTTTTACTTTCTTTTAAAGTCTTTTCGTTTGAAGATCTTTTATTCATCTGTCATGGGAGCGTTGACTAACCATTGTCTTGAATACACCAAATTCGAGAATTGAGCGAGTCTGGAGCGAACAAAATATGTGATTTTGGCTGGTTTCGTAGAACAAGTAGCATATCCGATACCATAACATTGTTTGCAACGTCGTGGGGATAGTTTACCCTAATATTTTTATCGACTAAAACCACGTACAGGCTTCGCTTGGGCCGTGCAGGGTTCCGCTTTCATCTCCCCTGGCTACTTTAACACGTCCCGTCCGACGACACCTATACTGGAAATCTGGTAAATCTCGGTATCAATACTGTTTATACGAACTCGAATTCCCGGAGCGGGGCTCTCGCGATGTGATGCCTGCTTCGCAAGGCGAAACCGAAACCTTTCTATGTCCTACTGCCAGATTGAAGAGCGACAAGATTAGAATTTAATTGACAAAGAATGAATCAAAGCGTGCACCCTTCTTTTAACCTTTACTGTGGAAGGTGATTTTACTATATATAGATGCTGAGATACGACCACGACCTGCCGACCGTTGATTTTCAGAGTGACGTGTCGGCTAGGCCCGAGGTTAAAGTTCCAAGATCCACCGTCCACCATGGGTTTGCAGGCTTGCTTCACTTTGAATCAGTAAGGATATATTACTTCTCACGTTAATGAGACCAGGAACTACTATCGTGGCTTTGGCCCATTGTAGACAACAGTGCTGACAGACTGGTGAATGGTCGATCGACTAATCTACAGGGAATATTGGATACAGTAGCTTATTTCATAAATGTTTCCTAACGAGCTGTTACATTTACAAGATGACAAGATTAAGAATTCCGGGGTCTCACTACTCTGAGAACTTCGAATATCGTAGCAATATCTAATGTGTGTGTAATGGTACTTCTTAGCGTCAACTTCACTTAATTATGGTACACATATCAGCTGTGAACCGTGAGGTCATCATTTCATCTAGAAGCGGCTATCAAAGAACCGTATGGGTATCTGTCTGCTCTTCCCTCGCATAAGAAACACCCCTTATAAGAGTTGGTTTATAAGTTAACACAGCCGCGACTCGGCTTGGGTGGGGCTGGGCTTACGACAGCAAGTGGGAAAGCTTGCGTCCACAACCTAAGCAAGAATCGAGCTCCGTAGCCTCGATATGAAGACAATAGCAGCCAGAATCCGGATTTGATTTATTCCGGAGCTTTCGAATTATGCATATACATAGCCGGTAATTTGCGCTCTGCTTTCAAGATTTGGTTGCTCAGAGGATCTCTGCCATTTTCTTTAAGCTGCTGGATTAGGCGATAACAAAGGTGCCACCATGGTGGCTTGAAAAGGCACGATCGCCCCACTACCGGCAGATTCCCACCCCTGCTTGTCAGCCCACTGGATTGCGCGCCAAAGAGCTAGTTAGACCAGGGGGAAATTTGAGAAGTGGAGGAGCGGACGCGTCTGGGTGTGCTCCCGCTACCGTTTGATCCGAAGGAAGATTCTCGGCATCTCAATGCCAACCCGCATTTCAGGGACGCCATTCAAGCTTGACGTTTGGATTTCATGACAGCATGAGCAGCAGTAGCAGGCACCCGGCACCCTTTAATTCCGCGGCAAGTCATCGTAGAATGCATATAACACTAGGCTTGTTTCTGCTTCTGCATTCACGTAGGCGTCGAGGTGTGCACCTGATAGCTACATCGTCGGGCATGAGGCCGCCTTACGGTAGGGCCGGTGGGGATATACGTAACCATGTTACGCCGGCATGAACCTCCCAGCTTTCAGTTGACGATAGCTAGCTGTACGGAGCGTGATAACTTAAAATCAAAGGCCCTGCTTAGGGCAGATTTATTATTGTTAGCGTATGTCGTCGCATCTTCTGGACACCCAGCGCCGCGTCAGCGCAGCCGCAGTTTACCGTTTCAGCCCCGCCCCCAACTTCCCGCGAGGACCTGGAACGGATAGCAAGCCATGAACGAGGCGCAGTCTAGTTGGCTGTCGTATCACCTCGTGCTCCAGGTAAAATTTGCTGTTCTACGATTCGTAGGCCTCTGTAAAAGATGATTGACGGGGCTGTTTCTGCTGTTTAGAGTATTTTTGGTCATTATCATGACTGACCTGCCTCCTCGTCCCCTTACAATGCGGACCGACTTTTGATATGTACTCGCCAGTGACAGAGCACAAATTGTGCAGTAGGACTCGGAAATTTTGAAGCCAAGCCAAGCCAGACCAGCATTTAGCTCATTGCAATACTTCACAAAGCTATATATTGAAAGAGAAGGTGTTTCGTCGTATTTGAGAACACTGGCGCATAGTGGTGGGCCGCGGTCCTGTGATATAACCTACGGCAGCTTCCAACCACAGTGCTGCATCTTCCAACTAGAGAGAAGGGCAACGGACCACCTGGGTTTACCTGTGATCAGTGAACAAAGGTAGACATGGCTTGGGATTCCCCTTATCCCGGTCGGAATCCAGACCCTTCGTTTTTTCGTGCGGGCGATGGCAGCGCACCAATCGAGTTGACACCTAGCCGACAACGAGCTGCTTCGCATCACAGTGACCAGCTACCGCTTCGCCCTAAAGAAATGATGCAAGATTCAGACGAACCTTCACGTTGGAATCCACGATATTGGCGCAAGAGGGTCTGGGCAATAATAGCTGCGGTGGTCATAGCTGCCATCATAGCTGGCGTCGTTGCTGGAGTAGAGGTCGCCAAGGCCAACGCATATCCGGATTATTCGGCGCTGAATTACACACTATCGGAAACATGTGAGCAATACCCAGTCGCTGAACTCATTCTGCACTATCGAACCTTTGTTTTCGGCCATGTGTCGCTGCGTGGAACATGCTAACGCAGCCTGCTTAGATTCGGGCACCGACTTTTTTGACAGTTTCGATTATTATACCGACACTGACCCCTCATCCGGGTATGTCGAATATGTATCTCAAGAGACAGCGGAATCACTTGTAAGTATAACGACTGGAACATGTTTCCAAATTACACCACGCTTATTAACACATTACCAGAATTTGACCTACGCCTCTTCATCTTCAGCCGTTCTAAGAGTCGACACGTCAGACTCTAATTCGACATCAACATCTAGCTCTAGTTCCAGCTCCAGCTCCAGCTCTAGCTCAAATTCCAACTCCAATACCAATACCAATTCCAACTCCAACTCGAACGGTAATTCAAACTCGGGTTCCGGCTCCGGGCCTGGCAAGCGAACCACCGATTCCAGCACTGGTCGGAAATCTGTCCGTATCACTTCCAAAAATCAGTATAACAAAGGACTTTTTATATTCGACGTGGCGCATTCGCCTTACGGATGTGGCACCTGGCCTGCGCTTTGGCTTACTGATCCAGACAACTGGCCAACCAACGGCGAGATTGATGTGATGGAGGGCGTTAACCAGATCTCATCAGGTGAAAACCAGATGACTCTACACACCACTGATAACTGCAAAATGGATGTGAAGCGAGAAATGTCCGGCACGGCTATCGACACCAATTGCTGGAACGAGACAAACTATAACGCCGGCTGCGGCGTGTATGGATCCACAAAGACTCTCGGATCCGGTTTCAACACCAACGGTGGCGGCGTTATTGCTGTGGAGTGGCGCACTGAGGGCATTCGGATGTGGCAATTCGCCCGGGACTCAATACCCAGCGACGTCACGGATCAAAGCCCCGACCCCAGCACTTGGGGCACGGCGGCTGCCGATTTTCCCAACACAGACTGTTCCATGTCATCTCACTTTAAGAATCAGAGCATTATCGCCAACATTGACCTGTGTGGGTCTTGGGTTGAGAGTGTGTGGTCAGATGACGATTGTCCCAGCGATTGCGAAACCTACGTTGCCAATAACCCTGACGCCTTTGAAAATGCATATTGGGAGTTTAACTCGTTCGAAGTCTATACATCATCATGAAGAGAGAGCGTGCAATTACGAAGGATAAATTTAGAGAAATGAATTTAAATAAAAATGTTCAAATTTCCGCCAAGATTTGCCATTTGTGTTTCGGCAAGCTGGACTGTATAAAAATACCATTAACCGTTATAATAGGCAAACGAATAAGGTTATCGCGGTCCCTTTCTAAAATAACGAAAACCCGATATCGTACGTTTAGGACTAGGAGGAGAGTGAAAGCTCGGAAAGTATTACCAGAATTGGCCGGAAATGGGTGTACTGCGAGTATAAGTATTTTTAGCGCTTTGGACGAACCATGCAGTGGAGACTTCTGACGATAGACACAGTGCCGACTGAATAACTTCCGCGGAGAAAAAGGAACATTTTGGCACGCTGCGGGTTTGAAATCTAGGGTGGTTAACACAGTGGTAACTGGATCTCTTCCGTCGAGCTGACCGAAGGAGCCGCACTAGTTCCTGCAGTGGTGGATTGTGGGTATTCTCTGCAAGGGTTTCCTCGCCAAGAGACGATGGATGGCCACGCATTGAGGACAGCTGGATACAGAATTTAAATATATATATATATATATATCGAGTTTTAAAACGCCTTGTAATGTCGTTGTACAATACTACGCAGTGTCTCTGTTTTAAAACCTCAAGACCAACTTCAATACAGTTGGGCTGAACCCAATATTCTTCAACACAAGCTTCCCTGTACGCGATAGTATAAACGCTGGAAATTGAGTAGCACGAGTACAATGGGTGCTAAACTAGAAGTTCGAGGTCGAGCGCGGGTCGCTGACCTACCATCTCACATTCCTTCAGTGCCGCAGCTGGATGACCATGCCGTCGATGTTCCTGCAGTGGCGCGCGCTTTCATCGACAGCTTCTCGACGCATATCGGCACTGGAGACTGGGAGGCATTCGGCGATCTCTTCATTGAAAAGTCCTTTTGGAAGGACAGCTTGACCCTTACCTTTGATAAGCGTACGATATTTGACCGCGAGAACATCGTCTCTGCCTGGAGGCAACTTGCTCCCGCTAGGAAACCTGCCGTTTTCAAATCCGAACAAGATTTCGGTCTGGGGCTTACTCCCACACTTCAGCGGCTTTCACCAACATTGGCTACGATTGATGTCCCTCTGTCATTTTCTACTGCCGCTCCTGCGACAAACTGCGTTGGTGTAGCAAAATTGGTACCAGTGGGACAGGGCGGATGGAAGATATGGATCTTGACAACAACAGTAGTGTCACTGACGGACTACCCGTTTCAGCCTCTGCCCAGAAAGACTCCATCTTCCATCCCTGACAACCAGCGAGGCAAGTCACAGGCCCAAGGTCTACCGCAGTTGGAGGATAGGGCAGTTCTCGATGCCGTCATTATCGGCGGCAGCTGCAGTGGAATTTCCAATGCGATCAGGTTAGATTCTCTCGGCGCGGATGTCGTCGCATTTGAAACGCATCCCAGTGCGGGGGGAAACTGGTCTGCTGGCGGAAAGGAGTATGTCACACTTCACCACCATTCTGGCATGGTAGCACTGCCCGGCTTCCCCGTCTTAGAGGGCCTCCCAACCTATTTGCCCGCCCGCGACTTTACGCGGTTCCTAGCCACCGCAGTGGAAGAGCTGAAACTTCCGATCTTCTGCGGCGTGACGGTGGTGAGCAACACTTTCGACGAGCAAGCCAAGGTGTGGACCACGCTCGTGCGGGATGTTGCTACCGGTGCCGAAGCATTCATCAAGTCCAGAAACCTTGTGATATCGACCGGCTTCCTTCTCTCGCCTTCCAACCCCAAGTTCCCAACCATGGCTGACCGCGAGCTATTTTCTGGCCTCGTCCAGCACGCGTCTGAATACGATACCACGAAGGAGTACAAGGGCAAGGACGTGCTGGTGGTTGGATCGGCCAACTCCGCGCACGACATCGCGCGTAGCCTCGCCCTGGGTGGTGCAGCCTCCGTAACCATGCTGCAGCGAAGTCCGACAACGCTGCTATCATTCGAAGTGATGAGGCCTCTGTCGGAGCGCGGGTACGATGGCAGCTTGCCGCTCGACACAGCCGACTTCCTGCAACAGTCTATGCCAACTGGAATCATGCGCGATATGGCGCGCGAGGTGGTCGCCATGATGATGCAGGCCCAGCCCGACCTCGTGGCAGCGCTAGAGAGCAGTGGGTACTTGATCCGCAAAGACGTTTGTATGATCAGCGCTGCTCTTGAAGAGAGGGGGCGTTCCCTGTACATGGACCAGCAGAAGACGTTTGATCTTGTGTTTGCAGACCGCATCAAGATCGCACGGGGCGAAGCCCGCCGGTTTATGGCTGATGGCGTCATCGTGTACGATCAGGAGCAGGACCAGGACAAGATCATCCGGGCAGATGCGGTGGTCTATGCCACGGGATACAAGGACATCGACCTACCTCAGCGCTATGCCGACAGCGGATTTCTCGACAAGAAGTCCGCTGCGATGATCGAAAATGTCAACGAAGCGTGCGTTGATGTCGAAGGCGAGCTTCCGGGCTATTTCACAAATTCGGGGCGTAAGTACTGGCATTCAATGTTCTTGTTATCCTAATCAGAATGGTGACATGCTAACAACCCTTCCGCTCTTCAGATCCTCACCTCTACTTTGCGGGTTACGGCATTATTCACAACCGTTGGGTGGTAAGTCAAATGCTAGATTGTCATCAAAACGGAAGCGTTTAACTCACAAAGACAAACAATTTAGTCGAGATATAGCGCTATTCAAGTAATGGCGGACGTTACTGGGCAATTCCCCGATCGACTCTCACGGTAGAACAAACGGTCAATGGCAACTAAATGCTGCTTAGTATTCTGGAGAGCAGCCCCCTTGGAATTAGTTCTCTCCTTCCAATCTCTCCTTACTTTGTTAGCTTTTGGTGTCCAGTCGGAATCAGAAGAACGAGGACAATCAACTACACACTATTCGCGTATACCATATTTTAGAAATTCGAAGCTGTGAACAACGTCCTTCTTTTTATTTAGGTGACCCTGCCATGATACTTTATGTGATAAACTGTATCAATGCAAATGTAATGAAAAATACCGCAAGCCTCCCTACACCTTTATATTAGTCACACATTCTATTTCTCCTCCTGTCTATATTACGGAAAGTCTTCAAAGTATTTATGACAGGTCGTTCTATGTAGAGATCTCGACACCATTTGTTGCACCTGAGGTAGTACCTAATTAGCCGTGGGCCAAACGCAGGGTATATTTAGAACAATAATACTTACCCAGAGCCTTTTTAATGTCACCGTAGATGGCGAATTGTCCAGCAGTAAGACCACCTACCATGAACAAACGGGTTGGGAGACCAGCAAAAGCACCACGAAATCCCAGCTCACCAGCAATCTTGATGAGACGGGAGAGGGTGCTTTCACCAACAAGACCCTTCGTCTTGTTAATCTTGGACAACATGGTGTCGGCGGGCTGGGAGATTATTGCAGCAGCAAAACCGGCGATGAGGCCGGATCCCAAGTTAACGGCGGTCTGGGCACCATTTGAGAGTTTGGACTTGTCCAGACCGCCGAAAATAGCCTCGGCAACCTTTTCGTAGACGGCAAACTTGGTCACCGTGTACGGAATTCTGTACATGCAAAGTCAGCTGCATCCGTGTCTGTCTAGCCCCACGATTCAAGATTCAGCGTACTGTTTAAAAAGGATAGGGCCGAAACCGCTGTAAAAAGCACCTATGCCCTCGTTCCTGAGGATTTTGCTAAACCCACCAATCAGCCCGTTGGCGAAGCCAGGCTGAGACACGAGACGTATACGAGTCGCCTCCAGCGGACAGAGGGCAATAGATGCAAAGAATTCGGCGGTAGCAGCTGAAACAGAGTAGACTACAGTACGGTTTTGGCGTGCTTTTTCCAACCCGAGAGTATTGATAGACTGCTGCTTGAAGAACTCGTAGCCGCCGAATTTGAAAGCGCCCTGAAGGAAATAACCGGCAAAGGTTGGGCCTGCACCAGTCAAGAGAGCACTAATACCCTCATTCCGTACGACTTGACAAAACCCGTTAATCATCCCACGGTTGTACGTGGAGGGGTCGAGCTGGATCCTGGTCTTGACGCTACGAGTGGTGTCAATAAAGTCACTAAAAAATTGATAACAATGAATAATCGGGGGAGAGGAGCTGAAGAAGGAATACAGACACGTCAACTGGAGTGAAGGCACCGTGAGTAACGGAACAGCAGACGGCGCCAGCAAACGCGAATCTGGAATAGAGGTTGAGGCCCTCGGGCTTCTTCTGCTGAGTGGCCGGCTGAGCCATCACCAGTGGAGGGGCGGCACTCATTGTATTAGGAGAGAATGGTATGCGACAAGATAGAGACAACGAGTAAGTAGAGTTAACAACCAGGAATAGAAAGTGGAAGACTTCAAAATCAAGAACTGAACCAGTTTCTGTGAACCTGAGGTCTATTCTCAAGAATCCGACGGGATTATGTTTCGACTGTAACTATAATTCCGGTAAGAGTGACGATCTAAGCTTCTTTGGGTAGTTAGGTATTGAAGCTAAACTATAAAAGGCGATATGTAAGCTAGTTTCAGTTATGGCCTGTTTCCGTCAACGACGCGATCCATGTCATCGGGATAGCGGGATTCCGGGATTTACGCGTTAATTAAAATCCCGCCGGATTCTCAATTCTTCCTCAGACACACTCCGACCAATACCACTCACTCACGGCAAGCAACTCCAGAACCCGAACTCGCAAGGTATGCCATAGTTAGATGGATGCTTTCGGGCCAGGCTACCCAGTATCCTTCCGGCTTAGGCATAGTGAATTGTTAGGACAATTGAACCACAATTTGGAAATAACTGGTCGACTCGCCTCGGCCCTCGGCCGCAGTAATGGAGGCGGCACGGAATGCCGGAGTCACTCAAGCTAAACCCGCCCCGTATGGCCAAGCGTGCATCAACTGCTCGCAGGCAAAATGCCGCTGTGTTCTCCGTGTGGCTGGAGGTGGTCCTTGCGAAAGGTGAGTATTTTGAGACCTCGGTGAAAAGGGAACGCAGAATACAGTGCATGATGTTCATTGGCTAAAGGGTGATTCGTCTTAAGATGCCATCGTTTAGGAAAGGAGTGCATTCCTATAGAGAGAGTTAAACGCCGAACCAGACAGAAGGCATCGAGCAGAGATAGCAGCAACATCATAAACAATACCAACAGCAACAACAACAACAACAACAACAGAAATAGCAGGAGCAACAGAAGCAGCAGAATCGCCAATATAGAAGGCAAGCTGGACGACCTGGTTTCATTACTCCAAGTGCATCAGGAACCCGTTCAACAGATGCCTTTACCAGTTCGTGGATCCACCGACACGGTACCGGTGACTGCCAGCGGAAGTGAAGGCAGTAAAGGTGCACATAACTGGCATACTAGGTCAGCAACGGCAACGGCAACGGCAGACAAAACCCAGCTGCCGCCGCCCTCGACAGCTCAACCTAATGGATACGACCTTCTGCCTGCCGATGCAGAGAAATGCCTAGAAGAATTTCGAGCTGAGCATCTTCATTTTTTCCCATTTCTCGAAATCTCTTCCACGACCACGGCATGGCAGTTCCAGCAGGACAAACCGCTGCTATGGCTTGTCATTATTGCGGTTTGTGCCAGGAGCCCTATGCCTCAGGCCGACATCATTATCAAGATACGAGAGATGATTGCTACACAACTCTTGATACAAGGTCAACGAAACCTTGACTTACTTCTCGGAATTCTAACTTATATGACATGGTACGAATAGCACATATGGGACTGCAATCTTTTCCTACTAAAGCATCAATTTGCTTACTGTTTTTTCTTTCACCAGGTCCCAGAATTTGACTTCGGGGAGACTACAACTTTCCCTTATGGCCAATATGGCCTGGTCACTAGCGACGGATCTTCGTATCAACACTGTCATGACCGAGGAAGGAAGCCACTCGCTCGGATGTACAACACCATTTCCTAATCCCAAGGCCACAGCTTACAAGCCTCGTACACATGAAGATCGACGTGCCCTGCTAGGGTGTTACATTACAACGTCAAGGTGATCTTCGTACCTTTCTTGTCCTTGTGTCTTTCCTCCTAGTCTTCATTGGTTAACTGCTTGAATCGACAGCATTTCGGCGATGCTGCGGTACGATCAGGTGCGGTGGTCTCCAGTAATGGAAGAGGCAGCGGAGGCCTTGTCGACAAGTAATGAGCGCCTAGAGGACCACCTTATAGTGGCCCTGGCGAGAGTCACGCGGGTAGCCGAGAAGGCAACACGCACCGTTCGGCGTTCTGCGCAACAACCGCAGCACCGTGCCGATTCTTCTATAGATCATATCGAAGCGCTGCAAGCATCTTTGGCCCAAGTGAAGAGTGGTATTCCTACAGATCTGCTACAGAATGGTAAGTAGCAAACCTCTCATGTACCAGTATTGAAATGAGAGTCTGAAGTTGAATTGGCTGTCCAATTGCAGGGGTCCTCCTTTCGTATCTTTATAACGCCCAGATATCCATTTACGAGCTGGCATTGCTTCCACCGCCTGTTTCTGCCTCGACATCGGCACGACCTGTACGCTTCAAGAAGCTGAAATATTTGGACTCTTGCGTCGAAGCGACTAAGCTGAGCTTAGAAAATTATCTCTACTTCGATGTAAACGCTTACATTGCTTTACCCTGCTCCGTCATGTTTCATTTTGGTCGCAGTCTACAGGTTCTGTACTGGCTCTCGCTTGTCGACGAGCCGGGCTGGGACCACAGCGCAGTTCAAGAGCGGGCCGATGTTCTGGATTACAACGCGAGGATCGCCGAACGGATAGAACAAGCTGGCGTCATATTCAACAGCAAGGGTGGACGAGCCAACTATCAGGTTTTCTCCAGCGCGGCAGCAATTTTGAGAAAGACGTCCGGCGTATGGAGCCAGATGCTGCAAAAAGTGGGTGGCTCGCACAGGGTAGCTAGCCAATCGACGACGGCAGCTAATAGTAGTACTGAGGTTGTTTTCGACCCTTTATTTTCCGAGCTCCTAGACGATAATTGGGCCATAGAGATGCTAGGGCCCTATGAACAGTAAACTACATCAGGGTGGGGAGGTTATATCGTTTACATCCCCTGGAAGTTGCTACTCACTGTGGACATACTGTTGATGGGTAATTCTACACAATTATGTCCAGGATTATTTGTTGAAGTGCGGAAGATTCGAGTTCGAGCTGTACCATCTGTCTAGAGAGGATTTATTAAAGAAGAAACGCGGGACCCCACATCCCCCCCCCCGTTTTCAGTATAGATTAGCGAATGGTAACAGCACCGTATATGCGGGGGCAATTCCCTATTCATAAGTTAATGTTCGTAGTGATCACATTGGTCTTCGTACAATTTCGATGATATGATTCTGCCCTCCCTCCCCTGAGGGTGCGAGCGACCAAGAAGTATCTCGACTAGCAAGCGTTATAAAACAGGTTACGAACAAAATAGAAGGATTGCAACCCGGGTTGCCGTGAGCATATAATTCACGGCGCAGAGAAATTGGAAGCTTCAGTAAAAGTGTCAGTGAAATCATAATCACACTACTTATGGGGAAATTAAGATTTTCTTGGCCTCCCTGTAACGGAACAACGGCTCCTCGCAGGATGTCGGGATGTTAATCCACCCCTGTCATTAATATTCATCGCACAGCGCGGCTTTCCTACTGGAAGTGGACCTACCAAGCTGCTGTATTTACGGCAGATCGGCACAGAGCAAGTGGATATATGGCGTAAGTCGCCGAGTCCACGTGTGGCAGCAGCGAATTAGATGACACTTATTGGTATATCGTCCACTCATTAGCAGCTGTCCTTGTACTTCCCCAATTATGGGCTCCGAATATGCCTGTATACTTGCGTAATGCTCCGTCTGAATACATCTTTGCTCCGACTTTAGGGTCGTATTCGTCGAATATACTGCATGACACAATGTGTTAATGTTAGAAATGATCAGCATGCTATGTAAGTACTATTCAGAGCATTCCAGAGACCTCGGTCTTCTAATACAAAGAGTTCGTAAGTCCGAGTATTGTCCGAGATGACTATATAAATGACCACAACTATGCAGAAGTCCGGTTTTTAATGAAGTCGTAGTAATCCGTAACAACCCAATTGATCTCGCCTCGTGCTTGATTTGATCCACCTGGACTAGAGCTATCATGAGGTTAACAAGTATCCTTCTGTTCCCAGTATTTGGGCTTGCTGCCGCCGGATCATGCCCCTATACTGGGGCTGCCAAACGGAGCTCTTGTCCATACAGCAAACAAGTGCGTTCGGCACCCGAACCACCATTGTCACCACGCGGACTGCCTGTGGAAGGGAAAAAAGGAGTGATGATGATGAACCGCATCGCTCCCGGTATCTCACAGCTCTACATAGCGGATATTGACGGCTCCAACGCTCAATTGCTGCTTGGTAACGAGAGCACATTTGATTACCACGCTCAATGGTCTCCCGATGGCGAGTGGATCATCTTCACCTCTGAGAGAGCCGGTGATGGACAGTCAGATCTCTATCGCATACGACCCAATGGGACTGACCTGGAAGCAATTTCTGACACTCCATCTGTCGAAGATGCCGGGTCGATCTCGCCCAACGGCAGTCTAGTCGCATTTGCCGGAACCTTGAACAACCACAAGTCGAATATTTGGATTAAGAATATTGAAACCGGTGCTTTGTGGAATATCACGAACACCACTGATGTTGCCGGAAACTTAAGTCTCCCGGACGGTCATTTCCGTCCAGCTTGGTCTCCCGATGGAGAGTGGATTGTCTTCTCTTCCGACAGGAACACTCCCTGGCGGGGGCACAACAATGTGAGCGGCTGGGAACACACCCAAGAGCTTTCCATATATGCGATTAGGCCTAATGGTAGTGACTTTCGCTTGGTCGTTAGCAAGACTGGATACTGTTTAGGGTCTCCCAAGTTCTCTCCTGATGGAAGTCGCATTGTGTTCTATGAACTCCTAACCGAGCTTACTTACTACGCTCGAGTGGCTGAGCCTGAGTTCTACGACGTTAATACTGCCATTGCGTCAGTTGACTTTGCTACCGGAACCGACTGGATTGTCCACGCATCCAATAGCACAGGTGGAATTAAGTTGTTCCCGCAGTATGTTGACAATACAACCATCGGCTACTTAGTCAAGAGTCTACTCACCAATACGACTTACCCCGGATCTATCAATTATACATCGACGGGTCTGACTAGCACCGACGCTGGTTCCACAGTCTCGAACTACACGTCATTAGTTGGATATTATCGTTCCCCATCCTGGTCACCAGACGGCACAAAGATGGTATTTGAGCACGTAGAATGGGACCCTGTCCGATCAGTCAACAAGGTGCTCTACAGTTGGGATGATGATTGGGAATACCGTTTCAGCGATATATTTCCACGCCTGTCACTGCAAGGAAAAGTCGCCTATACGTCACAGGAAACAGGTAATTCCTCGCTTATCACCATGAACCCTGACGGCACAGGAGCCACAGACATATTCGACGGCTCAAGGTTCCCCTCCCTGGTGAATTCCTCTAACACCAACGGCACATTTCAACCATCCTGGAGGGGAGATGGCGAGGTGCTTGCGGTCGGACTGGGCAACTGGTTTGAATACCGTTATGACAATCCCGGGTGGATTTTCCTGGTGTCTGCCAACGGCACATGGACCGAACAGTTGACCAATGGCTCGACCAATGCCGGCTTCCCCACTATCTCACCCGATGGCAAGTACCTGGTCTGGCGTGAGTTTGAATATACGACAGACGAAGTGACACCCCTGGGCCTGCGTCGCATGGACCTAGAGACTGGTGACGTCATTGCCTTGACCTGGGGGTGGGATAATACCCCCATGTTCGCCCTTGATGGTTCCAATCGTCTCATCTTCACCCGGCGCACAAGCTATCCAATAACTGGACCTTACGATGATAACTACGACATCATGATGATGAATGTTGATGGTTCCAATCTGACCCAAGTCACTACAGCATTGGGAAACGATGCCCACGCCGTCTGGACACATGATGGTAAAATCAACTGGGCTACCAGCATGTTTGGCTTTCAAGACGAGGCTACCATCTACGACAACAATCAACAACCATATCCGTTCATAATGCAGGCCAATGCTGATGGTTCTAATTTGACAGTTCTGACTGAGAGCAGATGGGAAGACACGATGCCGCTGTATATTCCTAACGAGGTGGCGTGATAATCGAATCCGTACCTACTGGTACGGAAATATAACTATGTGGTACTGAAGTGTGTAGGTAACAAGTGTGGGCTCGAGCATAGAAAGTGGACGGTAGAGTTTATCCACTGAGCCATCCAGCTACCTACTTGCATACATGAGTAGCTAGCTACTTAATTACTTAGTTTCTCTTACTATAATTGATAAGAAAGTTGCATAGCGCACTAACTGAAGCTCTAATTGCCAATCTGTGTGCGATAGCATTATACGATAAGGAGAGAAAGCGCTCTTTGGTGCCGCGGATTGAGTATGTATGGCACGTACCGCTATTTTAAGCGGCCTCGACAGAATGGGCAACAGCCGTACGTAAGTAATAATCCTGAATCAGAGGGTCGTTATTAATCCGTTCCGGGCCAGCCTCGATTGTCATTTGCGACAAACATCTAGTGAAAACATGCCAAGCCTTGTTAATCCCCCCTCTTCACTTCCCCATTCCAAGGTGTAAATGGCAGTGCTATTCTCATGAACAACTTTACACAATCTCTCCTCCAGAAAACATCACCATCTCGAGGACCACCACATCCCAACGTTCACCTTTAACGCAAAAAGTTCCCGTTTTGGGCGGTCGGGTTCAATCTAAAGTATCCAAAAGGCCATGGGTGCACGATATTTATGGTGGCCTAGAGGATCTACATCGCTATCGCCCAGGGGGTTACCACCCGCTACACCTTGGTGATGTCCTCAAAGACGGACGTTACCAAGTCCTCCACAAATTAGGATATGGCGGATTCTCCACTGTTTGTTTATGCGAAGACCTGCAAGGAAATCCGCCAAAGTACGTCGCTATTAAAATCCTAATCGCAAACAAGTCAGAGAAACCGTGTCAAGAACTACTTCCCCTCGCTCAGCTTAAGGACACCGGCATATCGCAAGACCAAAACGGAGAATATATATGTTGCAGCCTTGATCATTTTACTATATCCGGCCCTAATGGCTCACACCTATCTATCGTTTATTCTGTGCTTGGTCCAAATTTTCTCTCAGTTTGGAACCTGCCCAACACTACGGAGTTGTTGGAAAAGAGTATCCGTAAACTTGGGCGCACTTGACTACAGGGTTCGCAGCACTCAGCGCCCACCATAGATATACTACTGAACTCTGTTGCGCTGTTTGTGATGCCTCCGTTAAGTTGACACGCTGTAGGATAGAGGTGTCCCAAGAATATTCATATGTGCTTCGAATGTATAATACAAGGGTTCTAATTCGCACAGTGAATTCACCGGACTCTTTAAGATAGTGGTGAACTTGGCTTGCTATGTATTAAATAACTTTAGATCCAAACCCTGGCCTTGGAGTCTTTTCTTGAACAGCAATAGAGGTAATTGAGCGGGACCAAAGCTGTGGAGGGAACCGATTCCCCAGACACCGACTGCCAGATCCCGACTTCCAGACACCGACTTCCGACACTGTCCCTGACTTGATGAACGCTTGCCACTACTGACCCCTACTGCATTCTAACGTGCCATTGTCCCGGCGATTTCCAGTCGGGGGTGCATGTGGCGCCCTCATAGGACTTATCCCTGTACAGCAGGTTGTAGCGATAAAGTTAAACAGAAAGATACATTTGCGGGCCCTTCGGGCACTTTTACATCTTAATTAGGTTAAATCCCCTGCCGCATGTAGATGTATACGTAATGTCCGGCGGTTCTGTAAAATTGTTCACAATTGGACCCCGCATTATATTGGTTTGATGTTGGCATCAAGCCAAAGCCGGCATCGTGTGAACACCTGGAGGTGGGAAACGGAACTGGTGGCCTGGGGTTTAGGAAGAGCAGTGCAATGGCACTAGTTATGTACGTGAGCAGGCCCTTTATGTGCTATCAGGAGTACCATGCCCTTGCAGTTGCATCGGCACCCCTGTTTCTCGAGGCGCCGCCGCCCCATATATGGTTACGTAGCATTTACCGAATCCTGAAGGATTCACTGAAAACCAGACTATTGCAACAACAATTTTTATTTCTGCACTTTCTAACCTTATTCTAGATCGTGCCACCCAGGTATAGCATCCGATTCAGGTAAGCTTGTAATTTCCGCGGCATTCCTGCCGAGTATCTCCACGATGCCGACGAAATTTATTGAGCAATCCCGGCTCAAGTAAATGAAGTGTGCCTGAGAGAACAACGAGAGGTTAGAGGCTTCGTTAGCGATCGAGGCTGGGGATGACACAGTAGGTCAATGGGGAGAGGAGGATTTTGGTTATTCTATTTAAACGTGACGGGTTCGCTGTCAAACAATGATTGTTTGCTTTTGGGCATAAAGACCGTCACGATTAACGAGCAACGATACTGCCATTAATAACTTAATTTATTGATACACATTTATCTACCTCCGTACAGCTACAGAATTTAATCATGAAATTCTCCGTTAGCAATGCCTTGATGACCATTGCCTCTGCTGGCTTGGCCTCTGCCACCACTGGCAGGATGACCTATTTTGACCTGGGCCTCGGCGCCTGTGGGTGGACCAATACGGACTCTCAGCTCGCGATCGCCGCCCCTGCTGGCCTCTGGACCGCCGCCAACCCCAACAATGACCCTCTCTGCGGTATGCAGGTTGCCATCACCTACGGCGGAAAGACCGTCTACGCCGAGGTTGTCGACAAGTGCCCTACCAGTTCTTGCACCGTCAACGATATTGACGTGTCGCCCGCCGTCTTTGAGCAGTTCGCCGCTGAGACTATCGGTGTTCTCGAGGTAGACTGGGAGTTCGTAAACTGCCCTTGCTACCCCAACTGTGGCTGCACTGGTGGAGATGCCTGCTACTGCAACTACGCCTTCGCCGCCGATGCGCCTTGCGCTCCTAACTGCGGTTGCTTAAATGGCGCCGTCGCTGTCTGCAGTAAGCCAAACTAATTCCCTTCCACTCATAAGTAGCTGATAGCTTTCTTGCATCATCAGATGACTAATTTAACTCCTTTATTATTAGACATCATTTAAATCATGAATTTGGGGAAGGTGCACTTTGCTTTTTGTATATAAGTTCTCGTAAGCACGTTTGTAACGTGTTGGATTGTATATATGATTGCTATGAAGATACATGTTGTGTGTTCCGGAGAATTGAATTGAGGAACCTATTCAGGGCGTCGATTGTTCGTAGCACTTCCAGATACTTTCTTTCGATTGTCCCAAAGTCAAAGTCAAAATCACAGAATCTATGAAGGTCTGTCTGCAGGAGATCCACATGACTCTTCATTGATTCGCAAGAACATCTCTATCTGCTGGCCAACAGTGGGTTTGGTGATCGCGACAATACATAATATGAGACCCCGGGTCAACTTCGGACTTGATTATGTAACGTTGAGGCTGGAAAGGTTGGGCCAGTCCGGAAGGCTTATCTTATGACGTATCAGCCCCTGAATGGCCTGGGCCCCCCACTCGGCGCGTCTGCAAGGTGCATGAATCTGGGAAGGCCGGTTCGGTAGGCTCTGCGATCGTCGCCATAAACTTTTCTTGGCACGCCCAAACCACAAGTAGAGTACGTAAGTTAGAGCTCTATCGGTCAGACACGCCGCCAGTAAAGACAAAAGATATAAGATACCTAACTAGACCCGGCGGCGGTTATTTGACGAGGCTCTTGTGGTTATACATTTCGCGATGGCGAAGCCTCTGCTGTCCTCCACCTTCTTCACCTTTCCGAAGCTCTTGCTGTGGAGCCTGCCCCTGTTCGTCTTTCTTCTTGGCTCTTGGCTGGCCGGGTATGTCGACAAGACTAGTGTTCTGTCATTGCTGAAAGATGTTCAGTCTGTCGAGCAAGAAGTTGCTGCTTATTTTGTACGTGCTACCCTCCTTCTCTGAAAACTGCCCAATTGCATCACCGCAATCTGGGAGCACCCATGGCACATCGATCAACGCCTGCAGCCGTTGACCTCTTCTTCTCCAAAACACTCAGCATCAATACAATCACACAAAAGCTATACTTCATGACTCGTCTTTCACTCCAGACTTTGTCCTGCGAATTACAGAGCAGGAGGCCACTCAGTCATGTATCACCAAGCCGAATATCATTCTAATCAACGGGACCACCCCTGGACCTGAGCTCAGATTGAAGGAGGGACGTGTTTATTGGATCAGAGTTTACAATGACATGACTGGCCAGAACCTGACCATGGTTAGTGATATCATGTAGCACCCTGTTATTGCAACCCTGGCTTACCTTGTTAGCACTGGCATGGCTTGAGTATGGCGGTCGCTCCCTTCAGCGACGGGACGCCAGGCGCGTCTCAATGGCCCATCCCGCCCATGCATTACTTCGACTATGAGCTTGGCTTAGACATTGGCCACTCTGGGACGTACTTCTACCATTCGCATATTGGATTCCAGGCTGTGACGGCGGCAGGTCCGCTGATAGTGGAAGATGCGGAATCTCCACCATTCGAGTACGATGAGGAGAGGACCATAGCATTAGGGGAGGTGTACGACAAGACAGATGCCGAGATTGAGGATGGCCTCATCGGTAATCCATTCCAGTGGAGCGGTGAACCTGCGAACATACTGGTGAATGGCCAAGGACAGCTGGAAGGAAAATCAAACTCGGACAACTGCCAGCTTGCCCGCATTTTGGTAGAGCCCGATAAGACGTACCGCTTGAGATTCATAGGCGGTACTGCGCTGTCTTTCGTGACCCTCGCATTCGAAGACCATGACCAGATGGTGTTGATTGAGGCTGATGGCGACTACACCAAACCTGTCAACGTCTCTTATCTTCAGATCGGCAGCGGCCAACGATTCAGCGTCCTCTTCAAGACGAAATCTCGCAGCGAACTGTCCAAGTCCCAATTCTTCATGCAGATCGAGACGAGAGATCGACCTAAGCTCATCCGCTCATACGCGGTGCTCGAATATCAGACACCTAGCTCAAAACGACTACCCCAACCAGCGTTTTCACCAGAGGTCTCATTGCCAACTGCACCACCGCTAACTCTTCCTCCTACCACTCTCGGATGGCTCGATTATCAGCTCGAGTCTCTCTTCCCGGACCCATCATTCCCACCTACTTCTTCTGTAGACCGGCGAATCATCATCCGGACCCACCAGATCGTTGGCGCGGGAACTGTGATGTGGGAACAAGACGAAATGCCTTGGATCGAAACGTTTCCGGTAGAGCCTTATCTCGTCTCTCTGTATAAGAACGATAACATAGAGTACCCTTCCGTCGAGCGGGCCAAGGCTCACGGTGGTATCGATCCAGTCACCCGTGCATTCCCCGCTGCCCTCGGCGAGGTTATCGAGATCATCATCCAAAACACGGGTAGCGATGTCGGCAGTGTCGATGTCCACCCTTTCCATGCCCACGGCGCTCATATATATGACCTCGGATCGGGCAACGGCACGTACGATCCCGTGGCGAACGAGGAAAAGATCGCGGGTCTCAGCCTCGCCAAGCGTGATACCACCATGCTATACAAGTACACCGAGAAGACCACGCCAGGTATCGATATGGGGTGGAGAGCGTGGCGATTGCGGGTCACCGAACCAGGGGTTTGGATGATTCACTGCCATATCCTGCAGCACATGGTCATGGGAATGCAGACTGTCTGGGTGATGGGAAATTCGAGTACCATTCTCAAAGTCCCTTATGAGAATGTGCAGGAATATTTGAGCTACGGGGGAGGTGTGTACGGAAATGAGACGCATGATCCTAGCCCTGTTCATTTCAAACGACTCGGATTATTTGATCTGGGAAGATGGTTTGGCTAGTAGAAGACGTCGGATAAATGGGTGGCTGATTGAAGAAGTTTGTGGTTTCTTTGGTTGTCCAGATTTCATACTCGCCGTCCATTTTTCGCATCTAAAAGATGAAGGGGAAGTCGAAGAGTGAATAAATTGTAGTGCTTCAGAAAGATGATAGAGCAAGTTGCCTTTATACTGGCAAGCCTTAACCTCGGAGTTTGATCTATTGTGTACTTGCACACGGAGTAGGATCTGTATTCCTTGTATCCTTTTCACTACCATATCCATTTTAAAGGTCTTTTTATTATCAGCCTCATCCCAGTTATGTGATTATGACAGATACACTAGACTACAGTCATTTATTGGGATGTGAATGATGAAATTAGAAAACGGTGACAAGTATCTTGTAATAGTTCAAGCGTGGGGCTTTTATATGATCATCTTATGCTTTAGAAAACAGGTCTAGAGCCCATAGGAACTGGAGGAGGGGCCGCATATGTAGCAGCAGGCAGCAGTGCCATCTGCTCGTCGACAAACCGAGTCATCCATTCCATATCACGCTTCCACTGAAACTTGACTGGGGGCCCGCCAGTGCCATCGAAGAAGAAGAGCGTTGGCCAGCTTTGCACTTCATACCGCTCCCCGATCACCTTTTGGGTGTGAGAGTCTATTTTTGCGACTGTGATGTTCTGTCCTTGATAATTGGCTGCCAGATCTTTAAATATAGGGTCCAGCTCTCGGCAGTCTAGCGAAGTTGTTAGTGCTTGCTCAGCCTCTTGTCTGGAGGTACAGCTAAAGAAGAGAGGGGGGAGAGACAATGGACGCACATTTGCAGAACGGAGCGTAGAAATCGACAAAGGCAGGCTTGCCCGAATAAAGAACTACGCTGTCAAAAGTGTCTGCTTTCAGATAGACCACGGCGGACGGTGGCCGATTTGTCAAGTGTGCAGGCAGCGACGACATCTGCTCATCAATAAATATAGACATCCACTCCATGTCGCGCTTCCACTGGAATTTCACGGGAGGGCTGCCTGCGCCATCGAAGAAGTAAAGGGTCGGCCAGCCTTGCACCTCATACCTTTCGCCAATTGCTTTCTCTGTGTACGAGTCTATTTTCGCGATCGTGATATGCTCATCCTGATATTTCACAGCGAGTTCCTCATATATAGGATCCAGCTCCTTGCAGTCTAACAGAATCATTAGCTATATATTTCGCATATCATGGCCATGAAATTGAAGGGATCACCTACGTTTGCAGAACGGTGCGTAAAAGTCAACAAAGGATGGCTTTCCGGAGTTGACAACAACGCGATCGAAAGTGTTTGCGTAAAGCTGCACGAGCAAGGGTCCGCTTGGTTGGTTTCCAGGATTCGCAGGACGTGGAAACGCTACAGCTTGAGGCTGCTGCTGCTGATACTGCTGCTGGGGCCGGTTTGCAGGCAGCGGGGGGGCGTTGTCAAACCCTTGATCGCCATAGCCAGATCGCCTCTGAGGTGGCGGCGGCGGTCGCGCATCTGCACGCGCTGGATTCGCTTGGTTGGCTCGAGGTCTACTCGGCAGCATGGGAGCGGACGGGGCCGGGCTACGACGGGGCAAATCACTTGGCGGGGGAATCGTCATCCTCGCAGTCGCACTCCTTGTGTCCTGTGCTTGGTTTTGAGGTCCTCTCTCCGGCGGAGCGGAAAGAGTCGCTACAGAAAGGGTCAGAGAACGATCGAAAAGCCCTATTTCAAAATAAGCGGTGTGTTCTCTCACCTGGAGCAGACGGCCGGCGTGGCGGCAATGCCGGCGGCGCTTCTTCTACTTCTGGCTGCGGAGTTCGTCTGGGAGGCAGCGATGGAGGAGGGCCATTGCTCCTCCTTGCCGGCGCGACTGCTTTAACAGTCGGGCCATAGTCACTAGGAGCCCTACGCACCGGCTGGGTTGCAGGCGCAGGTGCGGGTGCACCAGTGGCAGACGCAAAACCAGTAGCCGCCCGCTTGGGCAGAGGCGGAGGAGGTGGTTTGGACTTTGCGGTGTTGAATATGGGCTGGCGCTCTTTTGGTGCAGGGCTATTGGCGGCGTCTTGGGCGAGCTTCAGAGCCGCGATGCGCTCCTTCAGGGTGAGCACCGGAGCAGGCTCTTCGGCTTCCATCGTGGGCGTATTCAGCTGAGATTAGAGATTATTTCCTTCCTGGCTGTCCGCATCGCATTTGGAATCGGCGCCCTCGAGTCGAGATTGGAAGGGAAGATAAGAAAGAATGCACGTCGTGATTATCACCTGTCAGACCACAAGGGCCAAGATTTCCCGAGGGGCTGGATGGAATGCGAAGTGGGGGGTGGATGCATGGAATGAGGTGATGCCCGCTTTTAAAACGATATCGCTGGTCACCATTGGCAATCATTGGGCATTTTGGCCCCTGCTCATATTCTGTTTATGCTGGGATTGGCCGCTTTTGTGCATCTGGTATTGCTTTATACTCTAACATGTACCTAAGCAGCACGTATCCCGAGCACGACAAAAGAAAATAGTATTAAAGTACAAGTTGACACAATTACCTATGGAGTTCTCTAGGCTCAAGTATATTTTCACAAGCACTCACTCAGGTTTTAACCATTAGAAAGGAAAAGCTTTCCTGAGACCTTAGCTGGAAGTAGAGCCTGTTCCAAGTCAGCTTTCCTCGAAAAACAAGTCACTATGGTCTCTAACTTGTTTCATTTCTAGGTGACATCGCCTTGCTGCAATACTATACGGTACTTTCAGCGGGAGAGTTCGGTCCATATAGAATTCTCTATTTCGTTACCCGCCATCGTGGCAATTAAAATAACCTAAACCGCTTTCACATGATATTCATTAATTTGCAACTCCTTATCGCTAAATGATATCTAGCTGGCGAAGCCCCTTCTCCCTTATCCATAGATTTGGGGGACGTGCAGCTCAACTTTAACACAACACAGTTAAAGCCCCTTGGTTGGATGTCATTGGATTGTTCACAAAAAGCTGACATCATTTGACTTGACGATTGGACGACCCTGCCGTCTTGGGTTTGTTGGCCGTATTGAGCGAGGTAGCGACCCAATCTTCACAACGCATGGAAAACGATGGTTATGAATTAATTGTAACTTTATGCTACCTCTTCGTCTTTCCGCCGCCACAAGAGTTCCTTCAGTTGCGAATCTTGACCATAGCAACGATCCTAGAAGGTTATGGAATAGTATTGAGCATCGTAGCATATATTGATTTGAAAATTCCTGTTCCAAAAAAAGATTGACTTCTGTTTGATTTTCTTTTTTCCATTATATTAGCTTGTTGTTCCCAGTCAGCTTATTTCACATCCAGAACTGAGTGCCGTCACCCTTTGTCCCACAAACCTCCATAATCTGATCCAGTTGTTTGGTGGAGACATTGTCGGATCTATTATCAATGGCATCCTCTAGCTGATGGTTCTCTTGTTTCATTGGCAAGTCTTTCGTCGCAGGGATTTAATGCACGACTACGCCCTCTCAGCACTACCACCTCCCTGAACCTGCTCTAGTCGACCTAATGCGTCTCTGCTCTTCAGATACTTGGCGCCGATGCTCTGCATGGTTTTCTCGTCCTGCTCTTCGGCAGCCGTAACATTGCCATGATGGCAAGTGGAATTGTGGTGGAAGAAGTGAAAGTGAGGCAGCGGCGCCGCTTGTTCCACCAGGGTATCCCTGTTCAGCTCATCGTCCCCGACGATGGCGTTGGGCTTTGCTTCCGGGTGTGGGAGTGACGTCGTTATGTCGGCAAACCAGTCAGGGAACCCAGTATCTCGAGGGTAAGTCGTTCTGCTTGCATTATTGCAGCTGCTGATTGGAGACCCTGGCTTCGGAGTCATATTCTCTGCAGGGTCCAACGTAAATTGCCTTTGACGTCGCCTCAACTAGGAGCTTATCAATCGGAATCGCGAAAGAACCAAAGCGGATGACCTCTTTACATAATTGGGACTGGACGATGTTTTCAGAGGGTTTAAGAAGAGCGAAACAGAAGAGAAAGCGATGGTGCCACGTTTTATGGGCAAAATGGGAGCAAAGTTTCACAGGCAATTAAGGCGGGAAGTCTAATGAGGGGGGTTTTTGGTTGATCAGTGCTGTTTCCGGAAAATCGGCATCTCTGATCACTGAAACTCGACCTGGGCCAATCAAGCCAGATAAACTCAACTTGAACCCAAAATATCCCCACCGGTTTATGCATGACCGAGATCGAATCGTGCGAATGTTGTAATAGTGAGAATACATAAACACCAAAAGAAATTAGTCTATCAAATATCATATTTCTTCCAATCTGCGCTTAAACTGAAGCCCTCGTGCCAGACCTATCAAGTTTGGGAATTGATTCCAGGGTTACGAGAAGTTGAGAGATATATATGTATGACCATTACGTCGTCTTTTTTTGTATAGAAAGAGCAAGAGAGCTTGAAATAATGATAATCACAACAAGCTAGAAAAGAACAAGAAAAAGAAAGGAGAAGAATTCTTCTCCTATGTTCGTAGATAGCCCCTACAGTGTATAACTCTTTGCAAACAGCCTCACTTTTAATAGCTACATCATCCCGATGACTACAAGCTTAATATTGCGGACAGATTTAATATCGCAGTTAACTGGCTGTTTTTTAATGGTACAACGCACAGTTCGACATCGACTAAGTCTTCCCTAGTATAGCAAGGGTGCGGGTGGGATTGGGTTTCTTGTCGTCGACATTCGTAGCATAGCAATCTCATCTCCGGATTTATACTACTGACAAAAGATTGTCGTCTTGATACGAGATATCCAGGTGGAAATTTGATGTTATTCAGCCGAGATCCTAGATACATCTATCGGCACGGGATAATCAAGTGTCTAGTGGCTAACGTATAATAGAAACTTGGAAAAGTGTGGAAAGCCCTGGATCTCGTTGGAGAAGAATTAATTGGATGATGAAAATATTAACCTGTCGGCGATGGTCATTAGGCTGCATGTGTGAAACCCCACTGCATACGTAGGTAGGTAGACAGTAGTGGTAATCCACCCCACGAGTGAGGCGGAGCCTAACGCCACTGTCTTGCGAAATGCGAACATCGCTGTGCGGCTCTGGCCAATCAGTTGATCCCAGTGGCACAACATGCTTGCCCCGGACGAGACAGAACCACTGCACAGCAGGTAACAGGGCAACTCCTATGAAACATCATTGTCGATGATAACTTGACTAGGGTATATCATTCTGACAGGTGCCAGGTCGACAATAATGACGAGCTGACACAAGCCATGATGTTCACGCTCTGCTGGTATTACGGTAGGGATTAACTTTTCACTTTTACTCTGTATACTGCTTCGAAATACCCGCCTTTGTCCTTTGTATTTTATCCCGGCATTCCTGTCGGTGATGGTGGCACAATAATGAGGGCAGCCAATTCCTGTATCCTACTCATTCACATTTTTGCTTGACAGCCTTACTTTCAGCCTTACTTTCCAAATCCCTGTCATCCGGCTACTGCTACGTATAACAGCCATACATAGGTCATGGAGAACCAGGGGGGATCAAGATCGGGACCTCATCTCATTGATCAGCCACCGAAATAACTGAAATAAATACCCACAATTAGTTTATAACTCGTAATCGTGATTGGCCACTGCGTAGCTGTAGAATCGTTTTGCTTTGCCCGACATTCGCCCGGACGAAGCGGGGTTGGGGCAGTCACTCCACCAGCAACCCTCATCCGATTTGCACTATAATATCGCTCACGGCCGGAAACATCCATCTTATAGCCCGCAAGCCTACCTATTTCAGTTTGCCAGCGAGCTTTTATGTATACATATTGAATGAGCTTTCAAGAGATTTCGAAGAGAAATTCTGTTCAAATCTAGAATCCAGCCAAAGCCGTGCTTTCACATCTATACCTACAGTAGGTGCATCACGTACATCAGAGCCGAGACAAGCCGAATCGCTACTGCCAGCCAATCAGGCCACTAAGCTAGAACCAAGTAGCAGAGTTTTCTATTGCTATATTAAACAATTTGTACACTCATCTGGCAGTGGGAGAAAGCAGAGCTCAACAACGCGTTTCCACCCTGAACCCATAATTACTTACTGCGCCTTTTTCGAGCCCAACACTATTTAAACAGCACACGGTGGTTCGCAACAACTCCATAACTTAATTGACCAATTGTGCCGATACCTACCATGACTGCTGTCCGGGATCCAAACACGTCCTCTAATTACAACGAATGGAAGACCAAGCACACTATTGCTGCACTTTCCATTGACTTCCCGGGCAAACGCTTGCACGGCTCAGTCACCCTCGAGCTCGAAGCACAGGTTGATGGGGCCAGTGGCGAGATCATTCTCGACTCGAGCCATGTTGCCGTATCCTCGGTTCAGGTGAACGGGTCGCCTGGGAAGTTCGAGATCAAGCCCAGAACCGAGCCTAACGGGGAGCCGCTGCACGTCGACATTCCTGGAAAAGCTGCCAAGGGGGATCTAATTAAACTAGAGATCTCTCTCTCTACCACCGATGGGTGCACAGCGGTACAATGGCTCACCGCAGCCCAGTCAAGCAGTAAGAAGGCACCATTTATGTTCACCCAAGCACAGGCTATCCATGCTCGGAGCATATTTCCCTGTCAGGATACCCCAGACGTTAAGTCAACCTACGACTTCATCATCAAGAGCCCCTATAATGTTGTAGCCAGTGGCATTCCTGTATCTGGTGATCTTGAGACCAGCGGTGCGGACACCGTTTACAAGTTTCAGCAAACTGTCCCTATCCCGTCTTATTTGTTTGCTCTGGCCTCCGGCGACATTGTTACTGCGCCCATTGGAAAACGTTCTGTCGTGGCCACCGCTCCAGATGAGCTCGAGGCATCAAAGTGGGAGTTGGAAGACGATATGGATAAGTTTCTGGACGCAGCTGAGAAGCTCATCTTTCCATACAAGTGGGGACAGTACAATGTGCTGGTTTTGCCACCAAGCTTTCCTTACGGAGGTAAGTATTTTGAAGAGTTCTAATGAAAGCAAAGCTGACAGGTGACCAGGAATGGAAAATCCAATCTTCACCTTCGCAACGCCCACGCTTATCAGCGGAGACAGGCAGAATGTGAACGTCATCGCTCATGAGCTCAGCCACAGCTGGAGCGGTAATCTGGTAACCAGCTGCAGCTGGGAGCATTTGTGAGTTTCACTCCGTCGCTATAGACTTATCGCTGCGGTTTACTCTGGCTAAGATACTATAGTTGGCTCAATGAAGGATGGACTGTCTACCTCGAGCGTCGGCTTATCGCTGCGGTCCGTGGATCTGACAAGTGGTTCGACTTTTCCGCCATCATAGGGTGGAAATCGCTTGGTAAGCGCCTTAAACAAATTTACATGTGTTTCTTTGCATGAGTACTAATACGAATTGGCAGAAACTTCCGTTAACAACTATGGTAAAGACCATCCGTTCACCAAGCTCATCATTGACCACAAGGGCATCGATCCAGACGACGCGTTTTCCCGAGTACCGTATGAGAAAGGGTTCCACTTTCTCTACTATCTTGACCAGCTTGTTGGCCGTGAGAACTTCGACAAATTTATCCCACACTACTTTTCCAAGTGGGCGAACAAGTCGCTAGACTCGTACGAGTTTAAAACTACTTTCCTGAACTTCTTTAACAACACTGAATACCACAGATTGAGTGACAAAGTTGCGGGTATTGATTGGGAATCACAGTTCTATGATACTGGCCTTCCACCTAAGCCAGACTTTGACACCTCTCTAGTTGACGTATGCTATGTCCTCGCGGAGAAGTGGAAGACTCAAAGCTTCGTTCCCAGCTCTACCGATACAACTTCTTGGACTGGCAACCAAGTCCTCGAGTTTCTCAATGCTCTTCAGCAATTCGAGACACCCCTTACTCCTGATCAATCGGTAAGCTTCAACACCCCTGAATGTGATCAAGGTCTGCTATTAACCCCCATTACAGCAAGCGTTGGGTAGCACCTACGGTCTTGCATCAACCAAGAACTATGAGCTCAAGACGGCTTACTACCACATCGCGCTACGGGCCAAGGATGCCAGTGCGTATCCCGGCGTGGCTGAACTTCTTGGTCAAGTTGGCCGTATGAAGTTCGTCCGGCCACTATTTCAGAGTCTATCTAAAGTCGATCGCGAGTTGGCTGTTGAGACTTTCGAGAAGAATAAAAGTTTCTATCACCCTATCTGCCGCCGAATGGTGGAGAAGGATTTAGGTCTATCGACAGTATAATTCACAAGCCAAAAGTTTTCGTGGCTAAGACCAGGGGTAATCACTCTGACAACCAATAATCATTTCGAGTAGTATTGGGGGTTGGCATTCGAAATTCCTCAGATATCTCATGATAGCGGTGCACAAACGACCATCATATTGCGCCGTAGATAGAAAATCTGTATCACATCTTGGCTTGCCTATAAATCCCCCCTCTCTTAATGTTGTGGCCGGGTGTTTAGCTTTTGGCTACATCATTTTCGGAACTGTTACATTTTCTTCCTTACAGTTCGTTAGCCTAACTGACCCTCAACTGTTGATACTTTGGTGGTTGGTGTTACCCACCGTTGTCTGTCGCCTAATCATAATGATGGAATAGCATGATCGAGATTGAAGATTGAATAAGACGGTCTGTGTGTGATATGGAGGCTACTCCTACTACGGTTGATTAAACTTACAACTCCAACAATTAAACTGCTGCCCCTAATTTAACCGTTGCCATGCCTAGGCTGATCCAGCATACTATTTGACCAACTCGCTTGGGACACTACCCGGCTAATAACTGTCACATAATTGAGTAGAAAGGAGAAAATAGTTGTATAATCAAACAATCAAAAACACTGGAATGAGCGTACAACATAAGTCGAAGCAGCGGAACAAGGAATAGCCGAGTTCCGTGAGCTTCTGCCAACGTGGGTAAGATTACTATTTGCGGACGTTCAGTTCTCCACTTCACTCTTTCAACCCAAAAAATCACAAAAATACCTCCATTGTCTAGAGTTTCACATTTCTCGTATCTTTCCCCTTGCACTATTGTGGACTTCAAGCAGAAGTGTGGTCATGGATGAGGGAACAGCTCCACAGAGTGGCCAGCTCGTGGCGACCTGGGACGCACCACGGTCTTACAAGAGAATATGTGTTGCAACTGAAGCGGATATCCGCGCAACGTATCCTCTGATCGTCAGTTACTTGCAGAACCCCGAGTTGGCATCGACGGTTGATGATTTTGTAGCAGACGAAACTCGGCATAGCCGAGCTTCGATCGTGCGCTGGTCTGATCGTGACACCAATGCCCCCACTTTCGACCATCCCACGGCAGCACAAGTGAGTGACGAGGCCCATCTCATGGTCAAGTCTTACGTGCAGGCCTTGGAGCTAGGCGAAAGGACAACGCAATTGATGCTGGAAGCGTTGGATTGGAAGAAGCGGCAACTTCTGGAGGATGCTGTGGATTCCCCTAGAGGCTACGACACCCACAACCAAGAGTATGCATCCACTGCTAGGGTTATCCTACTATCTCTCTGCAAGAATGTGACCAAGCTTTATCTAGGAACTGTGGGCAAAGACACGCCGCTCCAGATTTATTTGTTGAAATCAAACTACGAAGCTATTCAACAGCCAGGACTAAGACGTCTCAAGTCCATCCAAATAGTCCCGTTTCCTGAGAGGATGTTTGACAATCGAATTTACAAAGAGCTCGAGTGGCTTGACTACTTCAGATATTTCCATCGTTTACCTCAACTGGAATCAGTGACCATGGATGGATTTGCAGAAGATAATGCCAGCCGTGAGCTATTCCCCGCGGGAACCTCGACCATCAAACAGCTGCATATTGAGCACACAGATATCTCAAGCAGTATGCTTGGTACGATTCTGCGTCTACCTCAAGCACTCGAAGAAGTGCACGTCCAGTCAGGTGGTCTTTGGACCGTGACCGGTGGGTCTCCTTATATGCTACCCAAAACTCTGGGCAAGGCACTTCTTGAGCACAAGAGCACCTTGCGAGTGCTGGAGCTGGACGTGGGTGGTGACCCACCGGGTATAATTGTTCTCGTCCCTCCATCTGGAGGGAGAGACTATGAAAGAGAAGATCCCGTCAAGGACGGGTTGGAGGCTGCACCCGGCGAGCCTGACCCTTACGCTGGTGAGAAGGACGAATACTATCGCCTAGATGTGGCCCTTAGTCTGCAAAACCGACCGCCGCCCCCGAAGGAGAACATGGACACCAAGAAATACGGGTACACCATCGGTTCATTTCACGACTTCACGGCTCTTACCCACTTGAGTATAGAACAAAAGCTCTTGTTCGGTCCATCAAAACGTGGTACTGGTCCTCTTCGGAACTTGGCTGAATTGCCACCTACAAGATTACTCGACACCCTGCCTCCCAACTTGGAGTACTTCTGTCTATACAACTACAAGAGAGGGGTGAATATCGATGTTGATGAACTGGTAGATGAGTTTACGGAACAAAGATCATCTCGTTTTCCTCTGTTAGATAAAGTCGTGGGCATCAGCGAGACGGTGAAAAGCGAAGCAGCAGAGTATGGCCATCGAATGAAGGAACAAGACTTATGGGAATGGCCTAAGCTTGACATAGGGTGGGCCCAAGTCTAAATAAGTGGTATATTCGTGAGTTTCTGGTAGTCGAGTCACATACTAGTTGTTAATCGTGCGGTGACACCTGGGGACTACCTGCGAATTACAGCAATAGCGATAGATAGTGCTTCCCCGTATTTCCTCTTACCACGATCTTATCTGTATGTAAAGATTAGCGTTTCACCTTCCAATGTATCTTTGGTATATCATATATAGTTTTATACATCCACGATATCACATCTTGAGTAGACGATCTGAAACTTGGTGGTAAGGATAATTCGGACAGTCTGGATTATCTACCTAGACTAAGGATAGTAACACCGTATCTTCTAATATCGCGTTTCCTGTAGAAAAGGTTTGTGCTACAGAGACTTCCATACACTCGGATACGACCACAAACCACTCTCAGCGACATTATTCAATTCACCGTATGCCACTCTCAACACTCAGAGATTAATCTCTACCCGGGGCTATACAAGCGCGTATGTTCGGTCACCAGTGAAGCTGAAACACCTCAGATTCGGCTGGGCGTGGCATCCGTACAGTTGCCAGGAGCAAATGCCGCCACACCTTCGTCCATCACGTCATATAGGGACTCAGCCAGCGCCTCCGCGATGCCTTGGACGGCGGTGGGTGCCTTGGAGATGACTGCTTCAATCAAGGACTTGACATCGGCGGCAATTTCGATGATCTCAGCCTCAACGGTCTCACAGAAGCCGTACTGCTCGACCAGCGAGACCTTGGCCTCCATGTCACTAACGAGCTTCTCTCCCAGCGGTTCGATGCTAGTGACGAGGCTAGACAGGCTCAACGCGTCCAGGAGGCTCAGCGCCGAGGAGGCCTCAACGGCTGCCTGGCCGTTGGTCAGGATGGTGATGAGATCCTCCGCCTCGGCCTGCAGCTCCGTGTCGTCACCCTCAAAGGCCTGCACAGCGGCGTCGAGCTGCACGATGGCGGCAGACACCTGGGCCACCACCGAGGTGATGGTCGCAAGGTCCCGGGATACCTTGGTCGGCGGCTCTACCACGGTAGGGTTGGCGAGAGCAGCTCCGGCCAGGGCGAATGTGCAGAGGAATTGAAAAACTTGCATATTGTATAATGGTAAGAAGTGTATTTTAGACTTCGGGGGTGTTGATCAAGCTTTGAAATGAGGAGGAATAAAATTGTTGAAGTCGAGGAAGCTTAGTCGCAGCACCGAGCAATATCGTACTTATATAATTCTTGAGGCTGATGATGAAGAAATCTCACAGCTCTACTTCCAATGGGGCGTGGCCATCGCAATTTATATTTCTTGTCGTCCATTATAGCGCCTTGGGTCCTCGTCTGCATCGCCTTCCCACGAAATCGTCGTCTCCGCTTCCTCTTCGTGATAATTCGAAGTTCGCTATGGCAGGTTCATCGTCGCAAAGTGAGAAATACTACCAAGACCTCGGCCGAGGTAATTTCGGCAGCTGGATGACGACGAGGTATTGATGATGGTTGCACCAGCAAGGATTTGCGAGGGGTTATAGTTTTTGTCCAAGAATTAACAACAACTGTCTTTGTGACCAGGGTGATGACTCCTCAACATTACTGTATGCGCAATGGGTCGGCAGTACGCCATGAAGTGGCTTGGATAACTATATTATGCAACAATGATAATATTAGCACAGAATGTAACTCGCGCAAACCAGATTTTCCACGACTCCAATAAGATTCCGGGATAAAGCCATGCTTGAGGCACGGCGTGATCCTGCACTCGTGGTTAGGTTGCAGAACGTGCAAACCTATTAAATTCCTCTTAGCGAATATAGCTGAACCCCAGATTCCATGTGGGACAGGGCAATACCGATGCTGCATGAAGAATGCGGGGAATCGCTCATAAGCTTAACGTAGCCCCCCCAGAATCTAGGTATTTAGAGGGATATATCAGACAAGATTATGGTGGGACGACGTGCATGCATCGGATGGCATTCCGAGATGGGCAGGTCACCGGCCGGGTTACGTCCGGCCGAGAGGACCTTGGCGGCCATTTCTGGGACCTAAATATGCCAAGATGCCGCAGTAAAGCCAATTTGACAATCTGATCAGTTGGATCTAGACGCCAATCAGCCAGTGAGCACTGACTTTGTCGGATTCCGCCGGCTGCTGCTAAGTCAGCTACACCATTATGTGACTGGCAAGTGCAGGTTCGATACAACACAAGAACTCAAGTGGGTAACTATCCGGACCTTGTGATCCATCCTCTGACCCTCGGCAGCCCAAAAGAACGCAAAAGTCCATCAACCCCTCGATGAAATGTTTTACACCCCTTTTTCAATGTTACGATAAGCAACCAGGTATACCCTACGTTTTCAGTTTTACTTGTAATTGAGTGGTTTCGAGGTGCCCACTGCCTGATTCAAGAACCTGCATTTCAGGGTGAGAGCGATGTCACATACCCCGCGATTGATCCAAGAGTGTCATGTCTGCAAGGCCATGGTTATGAGGGGGATTTAGTGAGTTTTGCGACAACAGGTACCCTATGACCTTCATTGTGGGACTGGCTTCATTGAAATATTACTCGTAATAATAAGCTCACAATCTAGTTACGTGACCCATCACGGTACACTATTAGCTGCCATATAGAACAACAGTTCTTGTTTTCTATCCTAAGATATTCCAACTGGGCTCTGTAAAGGCTCTTGGTCTGTGACGGGGTTGAGGCTCAAGTATGGACAGGCTCTCCGGTTGATTAACGAGGCGGGAAAAGAGAGACATAGCAGGACATCCCGTCAGGGGAAAGGTAGGGTTTGCATCCGCCTATGCTGTGCGACACAATCATGCAGCGGATACACAGAAACCTCGGCTGAGTTCAAGATGTCAGGTATGAAGGCATCGTGTTAGTAGTTGTCGAATCTCTTCATTCCATTTGCCTCGGTATTGGTAATCCCAAAGCGAAGCTCTCTCCACTGCCACGTGTTCAGCACAGGCTAGTACCAGTTATATTTGGGCCACGATGCTACTTACCTTTCCGCATGTTATTGGCTCATACTTTGCCGGATGCTCCTCGTCCACGCAGCTTGGCAGGACCGCGCACTCCGCGTCGAAGTTGAACCCTGTCGATCACGTCAGCTCATCTTTCGGCCGAGTCGCGGAATCGGCCTCATTCTTACCAAAGAAGAATGGCATGCTTATTCTTTCACGCTCAGAGCGACCTCTGTGATAGGCTCGGTGGACGGTACTCTTGTATCGGTCGTTGGTCAGTCGTGCGAGGAAGTCACCAATGTTCACCACAATGGTCCCTGCGATGGGCGTGGCCCAGATCCACTCGGACTGGTTGTTCAAAAGCTGGAGACCGCCAGACATGTCCTGCCATAAGAGAGTGAAGCACTGGAAGTCAGTGTGAGAGCCTAAGCCTACGGCAAAATCCATCGGATCAATATCTGTAGAGTTGGTGACAGCTGGGTAGTAGTTGTACACCCCATCTGCCCCGGGAAATGTCGTAACACTATCGAAATAGTCTTCCTCTAAGTCCAGAGACAAAGCGAAGATCCGGTTTAACTTCCGGGCCAAGTTTAAACAACTTTTCCAGTAAGTCCAAGTGTCTTCTTTAAATCTGTCGAGATGCGATGTTTCATCCCATAAGTAGGGTTCGTCGTGATTACGCTTCACAAAGACATCCGGCTCGATGGGCTGGTTTTCGTATAAGGGGTCTTGCGCGGGAGTATAACTCCATCCAAAGCCCTCTTTGAAATCTTTTAAGTCGTCAGGCCATTAGTAACGCCAATCAGGAGCTTGTTCCATGATGCTAATCAATACTTGCCTGGACCTTCGCCGGCACTAACGAAAGTTGTTTGGCGCCCACTCCACCCATTATTTGGATACTTGGCAAAGCGTTTTGCTACGGGAGCCTTAAGCTCTTGACTCTGCTTGAAGAAGCTGCGATTGCGTCAAGTTAGTATGAAGCAGCTGGGCATTGTTTTATGAGGTCTGTACCGTAGAGCTTGGTCGTGAGCCCTTTGAATTACCTCTTCATCAATACCATGATTCTTTATGAAGAAGAAGCCCAGCTGTCCAGCTGCATAGCGAACTTCGTCGGCAATCTTGCTACGCTGGGAGAAGTCTCCATCAATTCCTGAGAGATCGATGACTGGAACCTCGGAAGAGACGCAGTCTCTCGGCGGTTTTGTCGACACTTGACGAGTGACGATATCCGCTCCGTACTTTAGACGAAGCTCGGCCATTGCTGGCTCAGTCGTAATAGTCGTCGACATGTTTGAAGATTTATGCTAGAAGATCGATCAAATAATAAAAAGGAGGCAGTGATTTTGATTTTCGTCGGGGGGGAAGCTCGAGTTTACAGCCTTTACATACCATGACCCTCACATTGCGGTGGCATCGCGGCCACCTGCCTGCTAACTGGGCGTTGCCAGTAACCCCACATACGCACCCATGTCCTTGTCTCATCCCAAACATGCTGTGTGGGGCAGTCTGAGCAAGGGTATGGTGAGACGGAGTCGGAAACGGGAACGGAGGTAATTTAGTATCCGACGGTTGACGTCGCTCGCTTTTTCCTCGACCATCAGCAACTCCGTTGCTTTCTAACTCATGATCGTGACCGATCTTTAATTATTTAACCGCGATCTCGACAAGACATTCACGATGCCGCAAAAGCGCCAGGTCACGTCATGCTCAACCTGTCGTCGGTTGCGGACAAGATGCGAGAAACTTCCTGGCTTCGATGTTTGCCGGCGTTGTGACCGTTTGCGGTAAGACAGTCTCGAAGTCTCGGTCTGGGCTAGGAGCGGACAGGTATACCAGCAGAATAAGTTCTAACTATCTGCGGCAGTATTGAATGCTCTTTTCCTTCGGCACGACCGCCGCCTTCTCCCCGTGCCGTTCATCGGGTACGGAAGGCATCGACCCACAATGAGTCCAGTGTTGACATGACTGCCAGTATCCACCAAAGGCAGGCTGGAGCCACCATGTGTTGTACAAGGATATAATGAACTGACAGCAGTGTTGTTATAGGTTAGCGTCGATAGATACGGCCCTTTCGGAGATAAGATCTCTCTTAAGCAGTTCAGCGGCTCCTCAGGCAGCCCTCCCTTCTCGCAGCAGCAGCCCTACAGCTTCAGCAGACCACAACCCACATTTGGCTGGCATAGACGGACATACCTCTTTGTCAGACCCGATGCAGGCATATGCTAGAACGGCACCTATCAGCGTCGTGAGAGACATGCGCCACATAATCATCGGTACTGTCCCGGGCGCTGCACCCGACGAGCCTGTCCTGGACTGCGTTTCTTTGGGGCTGGTCACCCAAAGCTTGTCGAACACACTACTTGAGGGGTGATTACTAGTAATTCAAAAGTGAAGGCTGAACAGTTATGTAAGACTGACGTGTGAATAGGGCGCGTACTATTCCGTTCCAGCGGTACGGGCTGACGAGTACACTGGAGGAAGCATGCCCTGAATCTCCCCTGCTTTTTGCAACATGCCTCCTCCTAGGCATCTACGTAATTCCTAACTTGTGCAATTCCCGACTCCATGTGGCTCTGTACACACACGTTGAGGATATGGTCACAAAGGCACTGCTGCGCACGCCTTTATCAATCGAAACTGTACAAGCTTTCCTTCTTATCTCGCTCTGGCACACAGTACCATTAGAGAAGGAGAGATATATTGACAGCTGGCTTATGAGTGGCATGGCTATCATGCATGGCACATTGAGTATTGATCTTAGCAAAGACAGCGAGGAGGAGACGGAAAACCGGCGAATGCTGCGTAGGACATGGAATGCTCTATGTCTTGCTCATCTGCAGTGAGTATCGGTTCTCGTGGGCATCACAAAATATTGATTACTAGTACTAATTCAAATCAGATTCTCAGTGGGGACAGGAAGACCTCCCATCATCGGGACGAGCAATATGGGTGCCTTTCTGACTGACCTAGAATGCCCTGACGTCGGCGATACAGATGATCAAATCATAGTCGCGCAGTCACAATTGTACTCAATGCTGTACGACTTGATCACTTGTCAGGCCCCATCCCTCAATATGATATGTGATAAAATTGAGGGTTGGAAGTCCAAATACGAAGTGCTACTTGGTAAGGTTCTCACGAGAATTGGATGGCGATAACTGGCTAATCTGCAGCAGAGGCCGATGATTCCTACTCCTTGGCTTTTTCATACTCCTGCGCTTACCTGATTTTATACCGCCACAGCCTCAAGATCCTGACTGATCCAGCATCACCTTTCTATCCATTGGATGTACCGGGTGATGATATTGAGACCCGCATGCAGGCTCTGGTTAACCTAGCACTAGACCATTCCTCCAAGATCATGAACCTTTACGCTAAAATAGCCGCTCTATACGGAAACGTACCACCGGTTTTTGCGTACCTCATGTGTGTGAATGCTGCCATTACGGTAGTTGAGTTCAAACAAGATTTGAAGAATCCTGGTGAGATATTTAAGCTGATGGAAAGGCTGCATCTCAGTTTTCATGATCCCGGAAATGATCCTGTTTTCGAGTGGGCAGTCAACGTGATGAAGAAAGCTTGTGCCGAGAGCAGAGGGGATAGTGCCTGACTAAGCCGTTCATTGTTCAAGTTATATGATAATACACCAGGAAATATCTTGAGAAACACCCATTAGCGGGTCCCATAAAATTAAATAACGCATCCCTGTTATTGCAAGTTCTTTGTGATGCCTCAACTTCTTCTTTCTCTACCGCTTACCGTCCAAACCTTTGGAACTCAACGTAGCGGAAGACTGGGTACACCAGTGCAGAGAATAGAAATCCAAGCTCGAGGCCAAGATCACCACCATACGAACCGATGAGAACACCGATTTTACTATATGAGACTTTAGCAGTTTTTCTTGGGAGCAAGTGCAATGGATGACAGGAGGATAAAAAGTAGACATACCCTGTGTACCATGTTTGGCACATTCCTAGAACGGATCCCATGATACCGAAGCAGAAGGCCAACCCAGCTGCGTATCCCGGTGGTAGCTTTTTGGGGTCGTTCCAGGCGTCCAAGTCTAAGGGAAACCTGCGTCGTATCCAGCTATACTCTATGACGAATATTCCGAAGTAGATGATCGACCAGTATCCAATCAAGGCCATGAGATTGGAGAGCACCGTCGAGAATGAGTTGCGACCGACCACAGACAAAATTGTGATGAGCACCGAGGCACAGAAAGTCCAGAAGAATCGGGGGATCTTCATGGCCCAATCGCCCAAAAGCTGGACCGAGATGCCGATACTGTACAGATTACACATGTTGTTCGAAATCAAGGACCACCCAAGTAGGAAAACAAGGAAGTAACGAGCAGTCCCTACTTGCTCGAGAGCCAGCGCAACACTGTAAAAACTCTGTCAGTGGTACGAACTGGTATCTTAACCATCAAGCACTTACAAATCCGTGACGGATGAATCATATGTATCTGCCCAGTTGGTATTGTATAACGCTGCAGAAGCAAATCCAGCACCGCAAGTAGTAGCAAAACTAGGCAATACCCATATTCCGAAGAATGACGTGATAAAGATCTTCCAGTCAGAAGTGCTCTCGGGGAAATAAATGTAATAGTCTCCTGACACGGGGATCCACTACGACAGCCATTTGTTAGCGAACCTCAGGGTGGGTGTAATCTTGTCAATTAACATACCCCAGCAAATCCTCCAAAAATAATGGCGATAAAAGTCAGCGAGAAGCCCGAATGGTCTGCAGCATCGCTTGGCTCTGGAACCTGGGCAGTGGTGAATTTCGGACCGCCCGTGGCGTAGAGGGCCAGGAAGGATATCAGAGGGACCACGAATGCAACCCGCCCATACATGTGGATGAACTTATAACCTCCAAAAGCGATAATCCAGGACAATGCACTGCAAATTTTAAGAGTCAGATGGCTGATCATAGTTTCTCGGCCCAACTGCACCGTCTGGCATACCTGATAATAATGATCGCAACACTGAGGGGCAGGCGACCTTGGCTCACCGTCTGCAGCGCCTGCCCACCAAGAATACAATCGAGGATACCGAATGATACCTCAGTGAATCCATTCAAGAAAGCCATAACCATCGATCCATACCAGCCGAACGCGAAACGGGAGCTTACGAGAGCTCGCAGGCCGTTTCGCTTCCCGAAGGTTGCCATGTACGCGGAGCAGATAGAGCCGAGGGCGCCAACCCCCCAGATTATGCCAATGGTCTGAGGGAGGGAAAGGTTGTAGTAATAAGGGCCGGTGAATCCCATCGAAAAGCTGCTAAGGTTGAGACCTGCGGAAGACCTTTTTCGATGCGGTTAGCAAGGTTGCGGACGAAGGCCACAGCACATTTCTGCTTACCACACCAGGCAAATTGCCAGCCAGTTCTGTTTGGTGCGCTCTTCAGGCTGCACTCGCTGGATTCCGCGAGATTCGAACCCGTATGAATCAAGCTTCTTGGCCCAGTATCCGATCTTCTCGAGGATTGTAGTGGGCTTGTTCTCTACGTCCGCCGCGGTGACAGAGATGGAATCGCCCGAGACATCGACGCCCTTCTCCACCATGGATGGCGACTTCTCAAACGGCGGATCAACCGCCATGTTTGGTAATTCTGGGTGTGATCAGGATCGTGACTGTAGGTATAGTTTGGGCATAAAGTTGTACAAGTTGCAACGAAGAAAAACACGTAACAAGGCAGGAACAGTGCGACAACAGCTCCTAGGTGACTATGCAATTAATATTCCCCGGCAGGCAATCTCGAGCATAGCATGGCTACTGTCTTATCGCATGGCTACGGAACACAGAATCTAGGCTAACATCCTACCAGACATATCGCAGTTGCCGTGATTGGTCAGTCCGGATAGCAACCTCAACCCCAGCAATTAACACAGTGTGTATATCGTTTGACAAGCGTATAGAACGCCACGAAAACTGCGCCGCAGGATATACACATATCCCACGGTGCATCGAACTCTCCCAAACGGTCAACAGGCTTCTATGAAAGCTGAATTGGCAGTGCTATCGGGCTGTCGAAGCCGATAGTTCAGATCCACCCCAGATAAGGAACTGCTGACACCCCTGGCGGCGACCGGGTCACGAAGATTCGACGGAAACCGTCGCTATGCCGGCTCCCCCGGCCCGTGCATATTTTACCCCACGTTGGAACTGCGAACCGGGAAGAACAGCAGTAAAGTCAAGTCACTGTCCCGATCATATTCTGCCGCATCCCCCGCAGGACGTCGGGCACTCTTTTCCTGCACATCGGAACTATTTGGCTGGACTGCGTTCTCATTGGTTCGGAGTTGAGCTGAGACAACAAAGCCATCGATCCTCAGACCGGGCACCAGACAAAACATCCCTCCTAAGCTACCTCAAACTTTCGAGGTGTAAGCACTCCGTCAGCTTATTTCGCACGAGTTGGGTGACTAGGTTTTTATTATTATAGACTACCAGGAAAGATGGCAGCGCAGGGTAATTTCACTGTCCCGAAGGCGTACGCCTCTGTGGATGATTACTATGAAGCGCGCAAAAGCCTCATCAAGACCGAGCGGGACCTGGGCTACGAGGGCCGCGCGCAGCGGACGGCCCTCGAGGAGCAAGCGGAGGAGATCGTGCAAAAGCTCAAGGCGTGGGAGGAGCACAACCACCACGGCATCCAGCGGGACGGCTCGGGTCACGAGGCCGGGCACCGCTTCCTGCACGGCTTCGACTCCGTGAGCCGGAGCGGCCTGCTCGCCATGGCGCTCAAGGCTCCCAAGGGCTGCCTGCTGCATTCCCACTTCGACGCCATGCTGCCGCCGGATACGGTGCTAAGCGACGCGCGAGAGCAACCGCTGCTGTACATCTGCACGGACATACCGCTCACCAGCCCCGGGTTCTTCGCCCACGCGCTGCCGCAGTTCAACGTCTTCTCGGAAGAAGGTGCACCGGCCCAGCCGGCCAACGTCTTTGATCGGGGCTACGTTGCAGGTACTTACATGAAGTACTCTGACTTCACGGCAAACTTCCCAGGAGGTATTGCAGGGGCCGAGACATGGTTGCGCAAGCGGATGGTGTTGCAGGTAGAAGATACGTACCACCCGCAGCAGACTGTCAATGGGTAAGTGCTCGGGCGGCCGGATATCTCTCCTCTAGTGTTTGTGGAACATCATGCGCTGACCTGCCTCGATTAGTATTTGGGAAATGTTCAACAGATCCGTCAGGGTGATCCGCTCTATGCTCTGCTATGTGTCGGCATACCGCGGACATTTCCGCCGCATGCTCTGGAAGTTTGCCGAGGACGGCGTCTCATATGCCGAGATCCGCTTTGGACTCGACTATGGGTACAAGATCAAGACGGATGATGGTACCGGAGAGTACGAGGTCCGCGATATCCTGAAGATGCTGTGGGAGACCCACCAAGAGGAGCTTCCTAAGATTCAGGCTGCGGGTTATTCGTTCTATGGTGCCAAAATCATATATGCGTGCATGCGATCAGCACCAAAGGAAGCCATGCAGTGGTGTATGGACATGTGCATCGAGGCAAAACAGGAGTTCCCAGAACTCATCTGCGGTGAGCAAACGAAGACACGTTCTTTACAGTATATTCCTCCCCACTCTGCTGACATGACATGCAATAGCCTTCGACATGCACGGGCAGGAAGATTACGGACACCCACACCTGCACTGGATCCCTGAGCTCCTCGCCATGCGTCAGAAGATCACCGCACTGGACCTTGATCTCCCCTTCATATTCCACGCGGGCGAGACGCACGACCACGGCGGCGACACGGATTCCAACCTGTACGACGTCATCCTACTGGGCGCGAAGCGCATTGGCCACGGGTTCAGCATCACCAAGCACCCGCTGCTCATGCAGCTGTGCCGTGAGCGCAACATTGCCGTGGAGACGTGCCCCATCTCGAACGAGGTTCTAGGGCTGGTTCCTACCACCAAATCGCACCACCTGCCGGTGCTGTTGGCAAACTGCGTGCCGTGCACGGTAAACAGCGATGACCCCGGCTCTTGGAAGTGAGTACCATAAATTTCTGCCCTTCCCCTCCCCCCTCCCCTAGGATCACTTCCTTGTTTTGGCTGCTCTGGGGTTCTATCTTTAGAAACATGCTAACGAGATTGCCACGCGGCACTCACCACCAGCTCGAGTGTTCTATCCCACGATTTCTACCAGGCTATGATGGGAAGCAACACCATGTCTCTGCTGGGGTGGCGGGTTCTAGCTGAATGGAGTCTGGAGCACAGCTGCATGAGCGAGGCCACTAGGAAGGCCGCTACAGAGGACTTTAATCGCAGGTGGGTCGAGTTCTGCCAGTGGATCGTAGAGCAGTACGGCAAGATTCCGGCATAATCAGATCGGAGGAAGACTGCTTTCTGACATTTAAGTGGCATTTTTCTTTGGGTTGGCATAAATGAGGGACAAAAGGAACACCGGGCGGTGGAGCACACCTCTTCAACAAGGCATATGGCATTTCCAAGGGGAGTTTTTATTTGGTATTCAACCCTAACGCTCATATATAGTGGGTAAAGCATTAAAATATACTACTTTTGAAGTGAAATGATAACAGGAAAGAAACCCATTCTTTCCTTCTCTCCTCCTTGCCCTAATGACTCGTACTGTATTTCACCAGCTTGTCCCCACTCATTACGAGTATATCAGCGACACGAGCACTGCCGAGCTGGCATTCACGGCAAACGATGCTACGCCATCTACAACCGTGACTGTCTGACTGTCATCGCGGACCCCCGTAACCTCGAAGCCCAGGCTCTCGTACGTCCATTGGCTACCGCCATAAGTGATTGTAGTGGCATCGGCCCCGGCGCCATACGGACTGCTCAAATGATCGACGGTGACGGTGTCCACGCCATCGGGGACGGTCAACTGCACCGCCGCGCTCGGGCGCGCGCCCGTCGATGACGTCAGGTTCCAGTACTCCATGTTGACGACGGCCACTCGCTGGACCTCGCCACCCTCGAAGGCGGCGTAGGCCGAGACGTCGGCGCCGTACTGGCTGGCGTCGAGGCGCGCCACGCCCGCGGACCCCGTGCTGCCGATGAAGTCGCCCACGAGCAGAGGCGCGTAGTAGTTGGAGTAGACCTGCGGCTGGTCTGCGGCGGCTGTGCCCGCTGCAGGCATCCACATGCGCGGCTTGTACGCGCTCGCGTACATCTGCTGGTAGTGCACGCGCTGCACGCCCAGGGACATGGCGTACAGGTAGAAGTCCACCTGCCACAGCGCGCTGCCCAGCACGGCTTGGTATTGGAGGTTTGCGCCCAGCGAGTTGCCCACCTCGCTGAGGATGAAGGGCACGTCCGGCTGGTTCTCCTCGAGGTAGGCGATGCGCTGGCTGAGGTAGTCCATGCGCTCGTGCGTGAAAGTCAGGTTCATAAGGCCCGTGGCTAGGGTCGCGGCGGTGCCCGCCGAGTTCTGGTAATAATGCTGCGCCGCTGTCTTGATGTAGCCCTTATCATTGATACCCAACGGGAAGCATACGTTGTAAGACATTAAGTACTCGAGGGCCGAAGACTGGGCCGCCACGTGGGCCGCCGTGTCAAATGCCTGGAAGATGGGCTGGGCGGGCAGGTTGGTCACGCCAGCTACGATAGCGTCGGCTCGCTCGGTCCAGTTGCCCACATACGTTTCGTTGGTGAACTGTGCTTGCCAGTCTGGAGGACCTAGGACACCAGTAGTTCCCGAATAGGTGGCCGAATACCAGTCCGGCTCGTTGCCAATCTCAAACACGAAGATCTGATCCGCGTTCATATTGTCAATGGCAGATTGCACCCATGCGACGGTCTCACTGGCATTGGTCGTAGCCAAGGGTACTTGAATCATGTACGATGCATCGGGAAATAGCTTTGTCAGCTGCCAAAAAGATGGTCCGAGAGTGGTCGCGCCAACGTTGTCGTCTGTTTCGGCCGTGGCCACTGGGAGGGCCGGCTCAGACTGACCGGGTTCGTAGAATCCATAGTCGGCGGACGTACCACCCAACCGAATGATTGCCCGGCCTCCGGTACGGTTTGTTATGCCTTGTATCAGGTTCGCAGAGAATTGGTTGACGTTTCCATCGCTATCTACGACGAATGGCACGAATGACGCCACTTCGAAGCCGTGTGCGAGGAAGTTAGGGTCGATGCTGCGCGCCGCCGCAGAAGGCAGCGAGAGCGCGTCTACGGCGTTAACCGCCCCAGCCAGTGCAGCATATAGAACCAAAGTGAAGTGCATGGCTTGTTGAGGATATCGCGCCATAGTCATCGGTGTCTATGATTCACGTAGCAATGAGCACCGTGAAGGGAAAGGATGTCCCGCGAAGTGCGTAGCTTATATGCATATATATAGCTCTCTCGAAGAAACGAGATTGACACGGATCGTCATGGCCAGGGTGGAGTTGCATCATCCACGTTAGTTCAGCGGAGTGAGGGACTCGCAGAGACAGAAATGCTGTTGATTGGGTGCAGAACGTGAGTATAGCTGGAAAATGGAAGCAGCCGAAGACCAAATCTGCAAGAAACCAATCACAACAAGCTGGATCCGACTTCCGGGGCCGGTGGTTTGCATCGCTTGCAGGGGGCCCCTGGCGCAAGCAAGCTCGCGGGACGACTTATGGTCAGCCTTTTCCCTGGAGGGCAACATTCGGAAAATCCTCATGGGGGCTGTGGAGTGGAGTGCTGGGTGCTCCACAACACGGTCCGCAAGTTCTGCGCCCCGTCTGACGGGGAAAGTGCTCGCCTTGTTCTTTTTTCTTTTTCTAAACGGTATTCGAGCAAGGCCAGATCATGCCCGTTCCCTTAGGGCTGACACCGTGCGTCTATCGTTACAATTAGCCGCAATGAGGTCATGAGAATGATTGACGCGACATTATCCATTACAATTATTATTACGTGGCGGCCACAGCCACAACTGCTAGCAGACCAAATCCTACATGGCTTTTTGTGTGCGGGAGGGAAATATCATCAAAGAGGGTTACCGGTACATCCTCTTTCATGCGGATGCTGTCAACTCTACACAGGAGAAGTAATACTTACTCGTGATCAGCAGTCCCTTCAGGCACGATGTTTCCCCGATCGTTGGTGTAGCTAGCACGTCCATTGGAATGATTCGGAAAGATGGGCAATATCGGTTGGGATTGGCAGCAACGATGTTGTCTTCATTGGACCATTATTGACACATAGGTCATGTCTAATTCTATATGCATCTAATCTTTGGCACACCTAGATTGCCATCAACGGTCTCCTTTCGCTTCCCCCGCCTCGCCAATTGCTTTGTTGTCTTGCACACCCGCTGATCCAGCAGTCGTCTCGTTTATGGACACACGGCCTGCTGCACCATTCACTCGACTCTGGGAGCCGCGCCGGCGATTAATTATCCCTCTGTGCTTTGCAGCCCATTCCTTCCCCTCCTTCTGACGCTGGGCATCATCATCCCGCCGAAGGCTGTGCCCTTTTACAAAGAACAGCGTGAGGAAGAAGGATATGCCACAGCACGGAATCATGAGGTAGTATATATTGCGAATACCATGGGCTGGAAGGGATAATTAATATGAATAAATACGTAAGGATGAAGTCAAGCTTGATGAACTTACTGTAAGCAAGGATGGCAGCAGTTTTTTCCGCAGGCGTCAAGTGAAGGGCATGGCCAAGAATCTTTGTAGGGTCAGATATTATTCTATCAATTATGTCTGAGCTTATTGTAGCGGCCAGTTCGTTCCTGTAATGCCGGATAGTAGGTAGGTTAGCTCCCGGAATGTCATACATAGCGGTGGTAGAGTTATAGATTCAGAAAACGTACTTGACAGTATTGTTCAAAATTGCTGCACAGGCAGCGAGGGCTACGGTGCCACCCAGTAAGCGGACAAAGTTCCGAGTACCTGTGGCTACCGCCATTTCACTCCGTTTCACACTAGCTTGAATGGCGATGAGGCTGGTTTGGAATGTTTGGCCTGCGCCAACACCACTTAGGATCTGGTAGCCGACAAGCTTGGCATTGGATATGGTTGGAGACACCGTCGATAGCAGACCGCAAGCGATAGTCCAGATTGCGAAGCCTACCCACAAATTCAGTTGGTAGTTCCCAGTCTTGGATACGAGAGCGCCAGCTGTGAAGGACACGATGGTTTGTGAGAGAGTCAATGGCAGAAGTAGCACTCCAGACTCAATAGGTGAGGCACCATGAACAACTTGGTAGAATTGTGGAAGCTGTGCAAGAGTAAGAGGAAGCATCAGCAATTCATGCATCCCCAAAAAGCGTATTAGAGATGAAGGGTTCGCGACGACTGAGGGATATTAGATGGAACTTACATAGTAAAGGTTGCAATAGAACATAAACCCCGTAAAGAATGCACCTCCGTTTGCTCCAGCCACTGTAGATATCTTGAATATATGCACTGGTAATATATTAGCCTAGACACATACATAAAAATGTATGCATTTCGTAAATACTCACTCGGTATCAACGGAAGACCGGCAATTTTCATCTCAACAAAGATGAAAGCACCGAACAGAACGATGCCAAGGATCAGGGGAACGAGAACCCCTGCTGAGTCCCATGGGTACTGCGTACCACCCCTGCGTCGTTGTCAGAATGTAGACGGCGTTATGGCTTGCAATGGTATAACGCGGATCTTACCAAGAGAGTGGCAGAAGGATCAGTAGTGCTGAGGATACCATGATTGCACATCCCAAATAATCGATTTTGGCAAGCTTGGATTTTACATCCCCCTTAACTCGCTTCAATGGAAGAACAAAGGTCACAACCAAGATGGCAATGCTGGTAAGAGGAATGTTGATGTACTGTGATAAAGCGTAAGCGAGGCTAACAATTTGTGCAGCGATGTGTTGGAAAAAAAATAGACAATGACCTGGAGAACAGAGGCAGACTGAAGACTTACAAAACACCAGCGCCATGAAACCGCTTCGGAAAAAGCGCCTCCCACCAGCGGGCCAAGCGAGTTAGCTAGAGCAACGACCACACCTAGGATTCCCTGGTATGTTCCGCGCTTTTCTAGAGATACGACATCGGAAGTTACGATCATTACAGACGTCAGAATCCCTCCTCCTCCGATACCAGAGATGGCACCTATATTCCAACGACCATGGGTCAGTATTCCGTTTTTGCATGCATGCCAAGAACCGATGAATATAGTGAGTGGGTCCATAGCCAAGAGATGAAAGCAACATACGAAAAACAATAAGCATGATCATGCTTCGAGATACGGCACACAGTATTGAACCCACGAGGAAGAACCCCATACTCGCCAAGAGCACGACTTTCCGACCAAAGATGTCAGATAGACGTCCATAGAGTGGCTGGCACGACGTCGATGTCAGAAGATAGGCGGTACCCACCCATGATGAAATGGATGCATCGTTGAAGACTCGGCCTAGAGTAGGGAGGGCAGTTGAGACACTGTATGCACATAGTCAGCTCCTCATTCAACGAAACCATCCAAAAATTCATATTCTCAGGGGGGTCTGGCTTGCATTGTCTGGTCCAGTAGCGAGCCTGATCCGTCAGTCGCCGGTCAGCATGTGCAATACACGAAAAGTACGTTTTAAAGGTGGGACAGAACGGAAAAAACTCACAGAATAACGCGCAGCTTAGGCCTAGGAAAACCACGATCAATTGCTTGAATGGAAGTAAGTTGGTTTGATCCTGCAGCTTTGTCTTTTCATCTGAAGGCAGCTCTGGATCGAGACCCTCGGCCTCCAGCTCTCGCGCTGCATTGCTGGGCTCGATGTCCCCAGTGTCATTGTCTGTACTTGATCCTACCCGAATTGTGCTATCTTGTTCTATCGTCGAGCTTCTTCTGGTCTCACTGAAAGTCTGATCTGCTTCCAGACCCGCCCTATCGGTGGCGGTGGACGGCTGGGCCATTATTTCCAAAGTAGGTGTATCCTACTTTAGGTCAGCGTAAGACTTTGCCAAGACAGAATCGCTGCAATATTGGCCTGTCAAAGTTAAAGCTCTGCCAACGTAATATAGCTGGTCCTTGGAAATAACGCCCCAGCAATGATACTATGCAGATTTCTCTGCAAGAGATGTTTGTCTCACGCCTGGCATGAGGCGATTTATCTTCTCGGCTATATTTTTTGCGAGCTTTGTCGGACTTACGAAGTATGTGCCCATCCCTCCTATTTGGCCTCTGGAAATAAGAACAAGATCGTCGCTGCACGAACTAATTGGCCGGGATGGGCTCCCACTTGAACCGTATTCCCGAAGTGGGCGGTCTAACTAGAATCGGGGATCTCGCTTAATAGCTGTGCTCACACCATATCCAATTCGCCTCCGGGAAATTCGGCTACAAATTCTCCCTACTGGCTCGCTGGCTCGTCTGGCACCCATAGGCGAGACCTCCGATTAATTGATTGCCTCACGTTCGACATCGCGTCAAATCGTCCAGGAAGGGAGAGGAGAATCAGGAGATGCGCAGGCGAGGAAGCTAACGATCCATCAGAGCGAACCTTGTCACTGGAAACCCACCCATTTCCCCGCGTCTAAGTTATGGTTCGCGGGGCCCCGGCTATGACGGATTGACAATGCCGCGCTGCTCGTCTAAATCGTGGAGACCAGCTCTCTCGCCTATGGACAAAAAAAAACCAAAACCATACTTCCCCAGATTCCCCACCGGCGCGACTGAGCAATCTCTCCCCGTAAACGATGCCGCTAACGGCAGGCCATGGTTCGATCGCATCCGCAGAAGACCAGCTAATACTCGATCCAGAACGCTAAACCCTGTGTGTGAAACGATGCCCCAGGTGACTGGACTGATAGCATTGGTGATCTAGACGAGCAGCCTCTGCAGAGGCCGCGCACAACGACTGAACAGTCCATCCCTGAGGGGGATTTGCCTCCCCTACGCGACCTCGCGTTGGATTATTTATATCGGCTTGCGGATCCTCCCAAAACAAAACACCCACCCCATCATCGGCGGTAGGCCAGCACAACTCGGCCGATTTATATTAATCTTCGCGGCACAGTGGGCCTTTTCTGCGGATGAGCGCCACCATCCACTATGTCGAATCAGATCGAGGATAAGGCCGTCCAGGTAGCCCAATGGGATGGCGGAGGTGAGAAGGGCCAAGACGGGAAGATTACCGACACGGAAGAGCTCGCTGCAGCCCAGAGAGCGACTCTGCAGGAGGCGAGGAGCATTCGCCAGACCATCAAAGAAGACAAGAAGGTGTTTGCTGTTGTTGCTGCCGCTTTGGTGCGTTGAAGCCTGTGGCCTCGGGCCATTCCCACCTATACATGATTATGCTGTGCTTTTGTAACTAACACGCGTGCCAAGGCGAGCGCTCTCATTCTAGGAACCGATACCACCGCCGTCAACTCGCTCGTCGGGTCTCAATCCTTCTGTTATGTCATGGGTGGAGGCTATATGGTCAACGGCAAATATGCAGTGACACCAGAGACAGTCTCAGTGTATGTATCACACACCTTTTCCCCGTTCCCCACCGTCTCTCGGACTTTTGGTCTCCTGAGACTAGGGTGGATACAATGACTTGGAGAACAAAAACGCTTAGAGTAGTTTATCCAGATGGTCCGCCATCGCCGCCCCGGCGCAGGTCCTGGGCCAATTCTCCATGGGCCCCATCGCCGACATCTTCGGTCGCCGCACCGTCATCTTCTTCAACGTTGCTGTCATGATTATCGGCGTTATCATCGAGTTCTGCGCCCCAAACTGGAAGGTGTTCGCCGCCGCCAAGTTCATCCTCGCCTTCGTCTCGGGTTTGACCCAAGCCACCGCTCCAATGTACATCAGCGAGTTAGCGCCGCGTAACGCGCGTGGACTCATGATATCCCTGTTTTTATTTATCTGTGAGTTATGCTTATACTTCTCTCCACCGGCCAAAGTCAAATAATTAATCATGGTAATTGTATCAACAGCGACCGTTGGTGATCTCATCTCCGTGGTCTTGTGCTACGTTGGGGCCGAGGTGTGGCCAGAACCTTCGAACAAGTGGGCATACCGTATGCCGCTGCTCGTTTGTGTTATTCTGCCCGTCCTCGTCCTTGCCATTCAGGCGTTCCTGCTTTGCGAATCCCCTGCGTGGCTCATCATGCACGGTAAAAAGGAGCAGGCGGAGAAAACCATCAAATTCATGTATCCCAACCGCACTGATGATGAGCGCGATCTGATCTATGCCGAGTATGAATATACACTGGGCCAGGAGGCGGAAAAGAAGGAGTTGGTACGTTGTTTTATCACACCCACCCCAAACTGTCTGAAGTCGTTCAATAGACTTGGAGGAAAGTCTAACAAGTTCTTGCCTAGATGAAACAATCTTCATTTGCCGACTGCTTCAAAGGGACCGATCTCCGGCGAACGTTTTGCGCATTTTTTCCACCTCTCACCGCGTCGCTCGCCGGCAACGTTATCACCGGTCCTCAAAAGACTTATTTGTACGTTAACCGCCGGCCGGAGTCTCCTTGACTTTGTAAACGCGCCTTGCTCACCAAGTTTTTAGCTTCACTCTGTCCGGCCAGTCTAACTCGTTGGAGTCGACTTGCATCGCCATTGCACTGCAGATTGCGGCCATCATGACCGTGTTCTGCCTGAGCGAGGTGAAAGCAGTCGGCAGAAAGCGGCTCCTGCTCACTGGCCAGTTCGGGTTGTTCATCTCCATGAGTGAGTTACTCTCTACATCTTAATCACCCCACCCTCCCATACGAAACGAAAGACCTTCTGGTTGGTCGATTTGCAGGATTCTAACGATACGATGAACACACACTCAGTTGGCATCGGCGCCACCGGTCTCATCATGCCCTTGCCGTATTCCACTTACGCAGGCCGAATCATGTTGGCGTTCCTGTGCATCGGCTCGTACAGCGCTACCTTGGGCCCCAACGCCTCAGGCTGGATCTACATCGGCGAGTCGGGCTCCATGCGTCTCCGAGCCAAGACGACCACCCTGGGAGCCCTCGGGAATGGCATCCTGGGCGTGACGTACAACGTGGCCATCCCGTATATGCTCGAGCCGTCACGGCTCGGCGTGGGAGGTTCAGCTATATAGTAAGTACCTCACTCCTCCCAACCTGGGCCGCGTCGAGAATCAGCGTTCTAATGGCCCACCGTGCTCAACAGCTTTGCCGCCTTCGGTATAATCGATATTCTAGTCACCTTTTTCTTCATCCCCGACTTCACTGGGCGCTCATATGCTCAGATCGATGAGCTGTTTAGCAGGAAGATCCCTGCTCGAAAGGTGAGAGGCACCACTCGATTCCGTGCTCATTACTACACATGGCATCCGTCATTGCTAACACATCTTCCAGTTCCGCACAACCGTGTGCACGGGTAATTATGGGCGAGATATTCTCCATCAGGCTAGCGAGGATCGGGATGGGGATGGGGATGGGGATGGGGAGAGCAAAGAGCAGTAGTCACGTGGAAGAGACCATCTTGCTAGGAGGGGATCTACAAAGTGTTTTATGTTGCGAAATTAAGCGAGTCGTATTGTTTCTTGCTCAACCAGATACCAGGATAATGGAAGTAGATCGTATAGATCATCATGGTGGAACGGATTTTAGAGTGAGCTATATAAATTATATGTACATCAAAAGTCGCGCCCATCATGCAGAGACCAGCGAGCGAGTCATTTAGGTAGTCGATAACATCACCCTTTGAAGCCTTCTTATACTTGGTAAGGTCTCCTAACTAGACCGCCACGGTCCGCTTGACAAACCTGAGCGGCACCCACCCCTTGACCGAGACCGTCATGTACGCCTCACTGTCATCCAGGGCCTTCTGCGCCCGCGCCCGCGCCGCCTCGGCCGTCTCCCCGGGCCCCACCGCCAGCTCCACAGTGTGGTCCGCCAGCAGTGCGGCGAGCACGGCCATGAACTCGGTCTCGGAGAACCGACGGCCGAGGCAGGCGCGGGGCCCGTGCCCGAAGGGCACGAAGGCGCCCTCGACCAGTACGTCCCCCGCCCCGCCGTCACTACTACCGGTTTCCTGCTGCGACATCCAGCGCTGGGGGCGGAACTCGTGCACCGAGTCGCCCCAGTACTTGGGACTGTAGTGCAGGGCGGCGATGCCGATCACGGTGGTGGTCCCCTTTGGCAGGGCGATCTGCTGGCCGTTGTAGTGCAAGGTCTGGTAGCCACCCATGGTGAGGCGGGTATGCGATTGCGTTACAGGGTACAGTCGGAGGGTTTCCATCTGGAATGAAAGATTAGTATATTCTGGCAGATCAGTGATTAAGATGGGGGACATTTTGGTGCGTACCATGATGTAATGTATGCATTTGAGCTTAGTGACCGCCTGACGGTAGCCCCATTCTGTTCCGAACTCCGCGCGGACATCATCCAGTTGAGCAGCTAGCCAGCTCTGGACCTCCGGGTTCATCGCCAGCATGATCAGTGCGTAGTGGATAGTAACTGCCGTCGTCTCGCTCCCGGCAAGCCCCAGGATGAACAGGTTACCGAGTATCTCGTCAAAGGATAGCTCCGTGGAGTCATCGCTGGGCTGACCATCGGCGGGAAGGGCGTTGGTCAGCGTGGTCAGGAAACTGTTCCCGTTCAGCCCTTCAGATTCTTCCTTGGCTGCCCGCTTGACTGAGCTGGACATGTAGTCAGCCAACTCGTCGAAAGAGCGGTTCAGTTCCTTCCCGTGCGCTCCGGTCCAGCCCAGCAGCCACCGCGGGAATATCGTCAAGGTGATGATGTTGTCTAGAACCATCTGGAATGAGCGGCTGAAATTTGCAGCAGCTATGGTCGTGTCGTCAAGGATTTCACCTTTGGCCCGCTTTGCCTCGAGAGAATATGGGACCATGGTTTGGAATACTGTGCACAGTGTGTGAGATTCCTTGAACAACAAATCATGTCGAAGACAGAACCATGGCTGCGTAAAGCAACTTACTCGATCCAGTTACCACGCGCAGGGCAAGTTGACACAAGTCCTTCAGTTCCTTGTTCTTCCCGTCAGCCAGCGGTGGCTGAGGCTTGCTGGATGCCGTGGAGTCGCCTTTATCCCAAGACTCGAACATTTCATGGGCAAGCGACGTAGTCTGCTTCCATACAAGCTCGTTTAGATCCTCCGAAAACTGCGGCCCCACGACTCGGCGGTACCGCTTCCAGTCGATCTCGTTGCACTGTACATCAGTGGGGTGTCAGCCACCTCTATAGTCATTTGCGAACAAGAAAACAAAAAGAAACAATTGATCAGAAAGTCGTCGTGCTTGACTCATGCTGCTACAGACGTACGGCTACAATGTTGGGACCGAAAAAGCATATCAACGCTAGAATAAAGCTGTCAGTTCAATCCGCCAGTTACGCGCGTGGGCGGGAAGCCTGCATCGAGCAGGCAATCCCCAAATTGCAAGAGACTAACCCAGCAGGTCCATGTTCTTTTGGAACTCCTTCCTCTTGGTGAGGACCTCTGTGCACACCTGGGGGTCGGCGATCTCGAGGGTCAGCAGGCCGGGGCTCACGTTCCAGAAGACGTCGCCCAGGAGCGCGTGCTTCTCGTACTTGTACTTGATGCGCCAGTCCTTGCGGTAGTAGTCGAGGCGCCCGGCCGGGTCCCACGACCGCGGCACCGCGCCGATGACCCTGTCGACCAGCGGCTGCAGCACGATGAAGACGTAGCTGGTCTCGGCTATGACGCGGGTGATGTACGGCAGGCCCGACACCTTGGCGGCGTGCAGGTTCCTCCGGTACGCCAGCAGCGATGAAACCCCGGCATGGATCACGTAGACCCCGAGCCCTATGAGGAGGGTTAGGGGGGCTAGGCCGGTCGTGCTCATCTTGACCTTTAGACTGAAGGGGCTAGCCCGACGGGGATGCGCAAGTTAGATAACTAGAGCTTAGTCGCTCAATCTTGACACCGCGCCTTGCGTTCGTTATCAATGGCAGATTTGTCGCCGCATATGTATGCGTGCGTGAGACGAGCAGAGAGTTGGATGCAACGTCCCAAAAGCATGTGTGCGATCTTGGCCGTAAGCAAACAAAAAGGGCAAAAGGAAAAGCAAAAAGAATTAGAGATCTCACCTCATCCGATCCTTCCAGGGGCATGAGTACCAATTAGCGCCGAAGGATTCCAAAACCTCAGCTAGGGTCAAGCTGTCCGCCAAGATCGGTGGGTAAACTACACAGAGTTCCCCTGACCAATTGGAACTCTTGAGCAGGCCTGAGCAGCAGCCAAAGGGGACTTTTTGACCCTTGTGCTGAAGCGAAAGCCTGCGCACAATACAGTCCTTGGGCATCCGGGCCCTCGAGCTCCGGCGCACCGGGTATTGATTGGAACTTAATACTTTATTCACTAGTTAAGTAGATTGCATTGACTGCCGACCCGGCCGGTGCCCGTACTCTCTTATCTTCCTGACGCTTAGCTCAGCGGACAGGCTACATACTTATGTAGTTAGCATTGGTGACATCATCCCAGTCGGAGGGTCGGCGGGCGATCAGGTAGAAAGGTCTCCTCCCATAGTCCTAAGCCCGACCTAATCTCCGGGTTGAAATAAGGCGAGACGCCGGCGACCATTTCTTCAGCTTTGCAACAAAAAAAGGTCGCATTTATAATGCACTAATACAGCCTTCTGCTCATGTTTCCGTGTTATTATAGTAAATTCGCTCGGTTTCACATTTACTACATAGTAAAACACACTCCTGCTGCAATTGCGGGAACCGCTGCCACGACCACAATCCGCCAACTGGTGCTCTGTACCACCATGGCCACGGCTGCTGCAACAGAAGGCAGCGACGCCGCCTACAAATGTCTAATTCGCCAGCAAGGCGGACCTCTCGCCGTCACGCCCGCTTCTAAGCCCACGACGCTGGAACCCAACGAGGTATGTATCCGCTTACACGCTGTCGCGATCAACCCAGCCGACGGCAAGATGATCCGCCAAGGCCACCGCGTGACGTCATATCCCTTTGTGCCGGGGCTGGACGGGGCCGGCATCATCGATGCCGTGGGTGGACAGGTCCGGGGTGAGTTTGCACCAGGGGATCGGGTGACAGCGCTGTTTGGGGCTGGAGAGCGAACCGGATCGTACCAAAGCTACGCTGTCTTAAACGAGGCAAGGGTGGCCAAGGTGCCAGAAAGTTGGCCTTTTGAAGAGGCGGCTTCCCTATCGTAAGTCTGAACTGCATCAGTTATTTTCCCATTTGAGTGCCCTCCCTCCCTGTGTTCTCGCACCCCTCGCGCCCTTTTCTCTTTGCGCCAGCCATTCGCAGTCCATGGGGATGAAGCTCATCGTATTTTCAGAGTATCCTACTACACGGCTATGGGCGCCCTTGGAATTGGCCTCGAAACGCCTTTGCCATTCATTGATGGCGGTGCCACCACTGGATTCGTGCCGTCTTCGGTGCTTATCTTGGGCGGCAGCTCGGCACTTGGGGCTGCCACCATCCAACTACTCCGTCTAGCCGTCCCGAGCTGTAAGATATTTACCACCAGCTCGCCCAAGCATCACGGCCACCTGGTGGACAGCCTTGGTGTCGACGTGGCGTTCGATCGCAGCTCAGCGACCCTAGTGGAGGATATTAAAGCTGCCGCGCCGGGAGCGAGCGGTGTCGACGCCATCGTCGACGCAGTGGGCGCCGGCAGCACTGAGAGGCACATTTTCGACGTTTTAAGCCCAGAAGGCCCCAAGAGATATGCACAGGTATGGACAGGCGATGACGAAATAACGGCTCCAGAAGGTGTAGATTCAGTGATGTTTCGTAGTAGAGATGTTCACACTATCCCTGGAGGGAAGAACGTAATGCAGGGACTCCAGACCCTCCTAGGTCAGAGCAAGTACAAACTGCCGCTGCCGATCAAGCGAGTGGGCCAGGGGCTCGGCGCTTTGGAGGAGGCCGTGGACTTGAGCGTAAAAGGTGTTAGCGGAGAGAAGCTGGTGATAGCGTTGTAGCTTCCAGAAAGCGTGAGCCGTTGCCTGCAAGCTGGGATATCTGCAATAGAGTGTCTTGATAACATATAGATGTTATGAGACCCGCCATACACTGAAGACATCGAATCGATATGGTGCCGTGGTCACGATTCGTTTTACCTCAGAAGGGCCCACCTCTCAAAGTGAAAACCCCCATAGCCAGTGAAATGTGTCATAGCATAGGGTTCAGGAACTACTGAACGAACGGCTGGCCGGTTTCATCCTGGAACCGCCTCCGCGAGCCCCATGTAGGCCAACGGCCACCGAGTGGCCTCTGACGACAGCGAGGGTATGTGCTTCATCACATCTTTAGCCACGCTCATGCCCCACCCGCCGGTGTACCACACATGGGATTGAGACTCATGCATCAAGGCGCAGTAGTAGCAGAACACCGTCAACGCCAAGGGGTGCTTCTGTTGCAGCAACTTGAGGTAGTCTTCCGTCACCATGATAGGCCACGTGACAGAGACGCGAACCTCTGGAACCGGGGCGGTTTTGATCGATTGCTTGATACACTCTATCAAGTTCGAAATCTCCTTGTCGATGATATTGAGCATCGCCGAGTCGATAGTGTCCTTTTGAAGCTGCAGGCGAAAGTCGAGCAGCTTCCCGCAGACAGCTTCCATGTAGATCATTGGTTTGGAGTAGTTGGGAAGCTTGAAGAGATCGGCAAAGTGGCCCTGCTGGATAGTAGACTCGTACGAGTAAAGCACCGCATTCATGCCGCGCGCGAGCATAAAAATATCGAGCATATCCGAGAGGCCGGGACCGCCGTCGGGCCTGGGGCCCGGGGACGCCTGAGACGCCAAGGCTCCAATGATAAGCAGAGACGCTGCTGCGAAGCAGGCATGCGAGTCCTCGGGCGTCGGGTTCATCAGGCTCCCCCGCAAACCACGAGCGGCATCGCTCTGATGCTGTGACGCGAGCATGGCGTAGTTGTGGTGTTGGGCAGGGTTGAGATATGCAAGATGAAAACCAGCTACAGCTAGGACCTGGTGGAGCAGAGGGTCATGGACAATGGCGAGCTTCACGATCTTCTGCTGCCAGACGTGGCTCACCTCGCCGCCACGGGGCAGGGTGAAGCAGGTCGATGTGCTGTAGTGGTGCATCAGCTCCATGTCAGAGGCCCAGGTGGACTTGGGCACCGACTCCAGATCGCCGCTGACGAATAATCTGGAGAAGTACCGGAAAGGGTCAGGAGACATGGATGTAGCAGAAGCGGGAGACTGCGCAGGCAAAATGGGGACGGGGGCATCTGCCCTGGGCGACCTGGAGAACGCAGGGGCTATTGCGCTGCGTGGGCTTGATGAGTTTCGCTGCGACAAGGGTAAGTGAGCATGTACTTCAGACATAAACTCAACAGCATGAAGCGTGTACGCGTGCGCGCGTGTCTCACCCACCTTTGGTGCAATAGAATGCGGGGTTTGCAAAGCTGGCAACACCTGTGTTGCTGTCGGGTTCGCATCTAGAAGACTGCATCTGATGCCATGGCGGATGCAGGCACTGCAAGGCTGCTTCTCATCACACTAGATACCCATAGCTGTCAATTATCTGCTCGACGGGCTGAAGCTGCGCTTGGTAGGCATAATGAAGTCCCCATCATGGGCAAGGGAAGAGGGTAGAGGTAGAAAGAAGACGTGGGCGCGGAATTGACGAAGCGCACACACGGTGCGCCCATCACATCTTCACCATTGGGAAGTCCATTGTTGCCGTGCGTGGAGATGCGACACGTACCTTGACCCGCCGCTGTCTGCACCTCGTGCAGCCATTGCGAGACTTGGAGTAGCCAAGACGCGGCATTGAGACCAGACCTGGAGTTAACCAAGGCAGGTAAGCGATTGCGCTGGGTCGAGGAGGAGACTCCGACTGTCACGATAGGCGGAGGGAGCTGGTCCTTGAGATAAACATCGAGTATGCGTATCTTGTCTCGTGCACGTCACGATTTGGAGCAGTTGGGGGGGGTTGAGGTGGAACACGCGGTGCTTGGTGCAGTGAAGCTTGGGTTGGGGGGGAGAAATTTTTCGAGAAACCTTAAAAGTCCACTGGAAAACGCGCTGAGCATTCGATGGTGGGGTCCACGGTCCGCCTGTGGTTGCCTGTTCAAATTTAGGTTATAGTGGCAGAGGCGGACGCCGTTAGCGCCAGTCCGCCACTGCCGGACGCGCAAACCCCCTGGGCTGTGTCCTAAGATGCAGGGAAGGCTAGTGGACGAGATGGGATGGGACGGGATGGGACTCCATGTGGACGCGCTACGAATCCACGACCAACGGAATCGGACGGAAAACCAATGCGAACGTACCTGATGGGAGGAGACGAAACCTTGCGATTCTTGGTGCGCTGTAGAACGGGGATGCCGAGACCCGACAACTTCGTAACTGACGTTAACGTACTATGATTGCGGCCATGTCGGTAGTCCGCGTAGTGCTACGTGGTGGCTGAAGTCTAACTTATTAGCCGATTCAGGGCTGGGCGTTGGGAATGGCCTCTGTGCCCGGCTTGGCTTGGTTGACAAGAGAACTTTGTACTTTGAATTGTATTTCTAATGTCTTTACGCTACGCGGTCCTATCAACAGATCACCGGCAAATAAGTCTGTTGCTCTTTCTCTTCTGTTCTCTCTCTCTGTGTGTGTCTCTCTCTCCCTCTCCTCTATCTTTATAGTTTTCTCGCCGCCCATACCCCCAGTGGGGTAGCGGCTACGTACGAGGATTGACAGTTCAGGCTGAAAATGAAATTTTGATATTTTGGGCTGTTTCTCTCCTAGAAGTGGGTTATTTGGCCTTCTGGCGCATAGGCGAAGAATATCGGATTCCTCGCTTATCCTCTTGACCCGAGTTTGTTGAGCTGCTCCATATCATACAATTAGGGTAAACTCAAAAGGGATGTACTTAAATAAATCGATTCTGGCATTTCAGCCCTATTGAACGCAGCAACACAATGCGACAATATGCGGACAGGTCTCTGAATAGCAACTTTTTTTTTCCATTGGATTTGGGATGCACTGCTGTTGGTCAGAGTCAGCGCGGCCGGAATGATAGCACAACTCAGGTACCTATGTAGTCAAGGCGAATCCTCCGGGGATGAAACTTGGTCCTTGCCCAGTACGCAATTCTCAGTGGCAATGTACCGCTGGCTGCTGCTCTTGACCAGGCCGATGTCGTACTTGTAAGCATCGCGTTAGCCAGGAACATATCCAACTCGTTGGCGGCCTAGAAGCGGCCCGGACACGGATGGCGCCCGTGGCCGAACGTCAGGATGTGCTGGCTGTCGCTTAGAAACAGGGGGTTCTGCCCCCGCACACTCCGCCAATCTTGCAGGAGTACCTTACCCCGCTGCCGGAGCTTGAAGCACCGCAGCCCATTAAACTCATCCGCTCTTTCGACTCTCCGGATCGGAGCTGAACGCTACCGCAGCCAGTTCGATAACCACGCCAGCAGGGGAGGGTTTGGGCCATCACGAAGCGTGAATGGTTACCTACAGGACATGACGCTGGAAGAAGATTTCCTTTAGGATGAGAAAGAAACCGTCAGTTCATGTGTAATTGTTACAGCTCAGTTATGCACGAAAAGCTGTAAGAGAATAGAGGAAAACAGACATTACCCATAGGAGTAGTATAAACCCCGACAACCTCGTGGAGCAAGCTGTCCAACTTGTTCAAAGACTGGAGGGAACTGATCTGATTCTCTGCCAGTCTGTCGTCGAGCTTTTCGAGCGCTGAATATTGACATTCGCGTCATTAATCCGATGGTAGACCTTTTTGACAAGCGGCAGTGACCGGCAAGGAACTGTTGTAGGTAAGATTGCGCCTTCGGAGTCGCTTTTTCAGCTGCCATGATCTCCATCGCATAGTTGTCAGCAGACATCGAAGTGCTTCTTGTATGTCGTTTGCGATGGCGAAACCTAAACCGTGGGGAAGATCCGACACTGCAGCGGCCACGTAGCTCTGGGAGAACACACCGTTCTGTCAACTTTGACAAATCGAACCTGCGATCTATGGTATTACACTTACGCAATGAGGGTGTCATTGTTCGGCAATTTCCTCGACGCAGGTCGAGGTCGTGAAGAGAAGAGGATCACGGGTGCATCTAGTCCGCATACTCAGTATACCTGATCACTATTGAGAATCATACCAAGGAATATGCCGTTGTTCGAGATATAGTGATTTGGAACATATGTAAAGCTATATCCCCCCCGAATTCTTTCTAGTCAGTCAACATTTGATCTGTGCGATATCTTAGATTCAATCGAGAGCTTGCCTTGCGAAAGATCTCATAACGTAGTAAACCTTTACAGCTCCTGCCAGACATGTCTGTTTGCGTCCTCCGGCCCACACAGATCCGGTCTGACTACAATGATTTGTGCAAGGCGGACTGCCAGCACCATTTAGGCAGCGACAGCCTTCTTTCTTACTATATCTTGAAGGTAGGGCGCGACGTCATGGTGTAAAAGTTCTAATTTGGGCAGCGCATGCTGTCACTCGAGGCTCAAGTGACAACAGCAACGATCGAGCAGAACAGCAGAAAAGCACGCATGCCCCTGCCATATCATCAAAAGGGGGGTGACGATTTCGATTTATACATAGCGCAACAACCGTTGTAGTAGTTCGTGCGTGTCTGTGCATACCGTAGCTTCACGCGATGCTGAAACGCTGCATCCTGTCAGCCTGTCTAGAAAATTCCAGAACCACTGTAATTAACGTTATCAGTTATGTGGGATTACTGCAGCTCAACTCAGCTCTGATCAGATCTTCAGAGAGTGCCGGCCGGGGGGTTGCCAGAGGTCCTTTCACGGCCGTACTAGAATCGGTGCTCTGATTGGTTCGCTATCGGAAGCGATCTGGATTGGCTAGAACTTTCGCTCTCGTATTCGCTCTGTGCGCGCTCACCAGATGGCAAAAGGAAGGGAAGATGTGTCTCTCGCAAATTGAACGGCTCGTAGAAGTCCCGAACGTTACGGGTAACAGCCATGGATTATTTCTATTAAATCATAACATGGCTCAATGTAGACCGTCTCCTCAGCTTAGGAGACCTTGCACCGGAAAGATGTGGGCTGCTGGGACCGCCGCTATGAACGTCTGACCAGCCTATTTTGTGGCTACATCGAGTTTAACTGGGAAAGATGGATTATTATTCCCGTCACAGGGTTGGAGGCACCCAATCGGATCCAGATCCCGCACTTCGGTCTCGCGAGTGGGAAGCAGGCCTGGGGCGCGAACCCCAGTAAAGTCTAGAGAGTTTTCCATAGAAAAGCAGTTCATCATCCCCCAACTAGCATTGAACATTTTCATGCGGGCTTCAAGAAAAAAACATCGGGCAAGGTCTATCTATATATGGAAATTTGATTAAGATCGATTTGACCCATATCTTGTGCCAATCGTTGCTTGTTGTGTCCCTGAACAACAACCACAGAGCTCGCACCGCCCCTTGTTTCTGTATTACGACAACGTGCCTGGCATGTCGACCGAACCAGAGCAGGACACCAACAAAGAGGTCGAAAATGTGGCCCCTCCAAGTGAGCACGAGGGCACGCAGAAGGAGGCTATAGAGACCTCCAGTGATTCAGATACTATCATCCCCGTATTCTGGGAGCAACCAGCAGATCAAGATCCAGAGAACCCTATGAACTGGCCAAATGGACGAAAATGGGGTATCATCGGTATTCTTTCGTTCTTGAGTTTCCTCACGTACGTAAGAGTGGACACCAGCCATTAAACTTCCCTTTTCAAAAATCCTCCCAAGTCGAGCTCTCTCCAAGATGACAGAAGCTTGCATGCGCGAAAGCTACCAGCAAAAGGTTCTGACAACATGCTAACGTCCCAACCAAACCACAGGCCCCTCGCATCCTCGATGATGGCCCCCGGCGTGCCGTTGGTGCTCGCTGAGTTCCACACCGACAACAACCAGCTCGCGACCTTTGTGGTGTCGGCCTTTGTGCTAGGCTTCGCCTTCGGCCCGCCCGTCGTGGGACCCCTGAGCGAGCTCTACGGGCGCACGCGCGTGTACCACGTGTGCAACACGCTGTTCGTGGTGTTCACCATCGCCTGTGCCGTGGCCTCGAACATCGGCATGCTCGTGGCTTTCCGGTTCTGCGCAGGCTTCGTCGGCGTCACGGTCATCACCTGTGGCAGCGGAACCATCGTCGACATGATGCCCGCCGAGCACCGCGGAAGCGCCATGGCTCTCTGGTCAATCGGTCCGCTGCTGGGTCCCGTCGTCGGACCAGTGTGTGCTGGATTCCTCGTGGCGGCTGCTGGTTGGAGGTGGGTATTTTGGGTTATCGCGATTGCGGTAAGTAAGATGGTGTTTATGTCCTGACGGAATCTGCCAGGAGCCCTGTTATGTTGCATGAATGTGAGAGCTGATAATCTTTGTACCAGGCCGGTTTAGCTACTCTCTTATCGTTTTTCGTGCTTCGTGAGACTTACCCACCGGAACTCCTGGAGAGGAAGGCGGCCCGACTTCGCAAGGAGACAGGCAACGATAGATACCAGTCCAAGCTAAAGAAGCAGGGCACACCCAAGCAACTATTCTTCGAGGCCATCGTTCGTCCCACTCGCATGTTCTGCTTCTCACCTATTGTCATGAGTCTTTGTACATACATCGCCGTCCTGTACGGCTTTCTTTATATTCTGTTTACGACCTTCACCTTCGTATACGAGGACAACTACGGATTCAGTTCCGAGGGCTCCGGGCTCTCTTTCATTGCGGGTGGGATAGGAAACCTGCTTGGTCTTGCATCCACGGGTATCGTGTCCGACAGGATCATGCAGCGCAAGAAGGCGAGAGGCGAGACTCCACAACCGGAGGACCGGTTGAGCCTCCTGATTACCGTGCCGGCGGCCACGATGCTCCCACTGGGACTGATCATGTACGGTTGGACGGCGGACAAGCACGTGCACTGGATCGCGCCCATGATCGGTACCGCTATCATGGGCTACGGCATGATGGGCGTTTTCATGAGCGTCCAAACCTACCTCGTTGACACCTACACGAGCTACGCTGCCTCCGTTACCGCGGCCAACGGCGTGCTCCGTAGCCTGCTTGGTGCCTGTTTGCCGCTCATCGGCCTGCAGCTATACGATGCCTTGGGTCTCGGCTGGGGCAATACGCTGCTCGGCTTGATCCTAGTGGTGTTGGCGCCAGTCCTGTGGATCTTTGCGAAGATGGGCGGACGAATAAGGAACAGCCCTAAATTTCGTAAAGAGTTTTGAAAGAAGAAAAACCATATTGAAAAGATTAAATAGAAGAAAGAAGGAAATTGGCAATATCGAAAATATCCATCATAGACCACCCAATGCATTCTAAGCGGAAGTTGTACCATAGAAAGAAACTAATACGTCGAGTGAGGATTCACGACGACAACACCAATAGTTATAAATTATGCCATAGATTAATATCTTTATTCGGCGGGACTAGAATATATGAACATGGCTACATGAATGTTCTAGCCGCCACTATTAGTTAGCCAAATACTATTGTTCTCTGGTCCATTTTCTTTCTTGAGCTAGGTAAAATAGCAGAGCGGCCTCTGTGATTACCATTACACAATGATCACAATGTCCCTTTCCGTCCTCTTTGCCAGTAGCCCATCGTCAATCCCACTGCCGTCAACCTCCGGCATAAACATCCCTACGCGTCACTAGTTTCTCCACTCCAGCAGCTCTAAAAGCAGCCTCTCCACGCAATTATCATCCGGTTGCTCATGCTTGTTACGCTGAACTGGTGAGCATAAAAGATGCGCCCAACTGGCCTCTTGCCGTCAAATGACAGTCCGATCACGACTGTGCTTAGAGCCAAACGTCTTTCCGCGAGGTACAGGTTGTCGTTGTCTTTATGCTCTTTGTAAGGGAGGGTCTCATTGCATCTATCCCAGTGCCTACCAATCAATTAACCTATGCTGTCGTGCTGACTTTATATGCTTAGGTAATCAAGATGTCGAGGTCAGGTTAAACAAAATGAGATTCTGGCCATTGGAACACTTTCAATTTGAAGTACCAACAGGGTAAACGAGCATGCAATAATGAAATAGTTTAAACAAATTGTTGGTGTACCTCTCTTATCATCAAGTTCCGTCTTCAATGGGGATGAGAACAGTTGCAGTCTTACTCACCGGTACGCAGACTGGACGAATGAAACGATCATGGAATTGACAAGCCCAGGGCTGAAAGTGAAAATGGCATCTTTCCCAAGTCAGCTCGTGGGAGACCAGATTTGGAACCGGTAGTCTCGGGGTAATCGCCTCTAGGCACAACCGCTCTTGTCGAGGCGCATAACTTTAGGAACATCTGGATCCTAAATTCTTAATCAACAATTTGAAAACCACATCAATGGATCCATTGAGTAGAGTGACGGTTTGTCGTGCCGGGAAGTGCCTTTGATATCATGGAGCGAAATGGCCAACAGCCTCATAGGTTTCATATAAGCGCCAATATAAATCTTTTAAGTCCCCAACCCACAAGCCAAGCTTGCCAGTGTACGAGTCTAGCTGCGTGAGGCTCGATATGTATTTGGCGTAAGTTCATTACTTTTGTGAAGTTAATATGACCACATGGTACATAATGGGCTGGTGTCTAATACAGGTTGGACCTCAGTGGTGTTCTTGCTCCGTCCTGATTAATTTAGAGCGAGGGCTTAACCCTTCCTCTATCGCATTTGCCATACCTTCACATTGCTTATTACTTTTTGTTTCTTTTTTATTGTTGACAGACGAGGATAGAGATCTATCAGAGTCATTCGTCCTGGTGGTCGTTCGTGACACCACAGAGTGTGCTATTGCCTTTTAGGTCTGCGCTTGCTGCCAAGGGAAGTCAGATATGCTGTTCTGAGACATTAGGGCAAACAATAGGGCACCCATAACTTGAGTTCAAAGCATGTGCCATGTGATTTAATCAACAATAGTGACATCAGAGGTAAGCCCAACCGCCGATCAGTCTCAGTCAACAATAAGAACCCCTCCAGCATTGGACGTTATGACGTCATCAAATGACTTCACCAAGAGTGTATTTTCCCCCTGCAACTGATAACTGATAAAGGCATTCGGTCCAATCTTCTGAAATTCTCCAGACTCAAATCACCTATCCAGTATTATTTGCGATACACCGACCCCATAGCTCCTCGACAAAGGATAGATCGAACAAAATGACACACCAGACGAACACCACCGGCATGCACAACAACGCCAACGTCCCATTTGATGGTACTACTGCCAACACCGCAACCCCGGGATTGGCTACGCGCCCCGATGAGTCGTCATCGGCCCGACCACACGAGAGTCTGGCCCAGAAGCTGAAGGGGAACGCCGAGGGCGCGCTGCACACGACCGTCGGCTCTGTTCAGGCCTTGGCGGGCGCTACCTTCCGCAACGAGAAGCTAGAACAGCAGGGTCTTGAGAAAATGCACGCAGAAGACAAGAGACTGGCCTCCAAACATGGGCTCAAGCCCGTTGGAACCGGCTTGAGGGAGAAAGCCCTTGGAGAACCATCGACTGAGGAAGCTCGGCCGCAGCAATGAGAGACTAAAGGATAATGAAAGAGGAGAAGCTTGTGGAAGAGAAATATTCATCAGTTAATTGTGTTTTTGCACAGTAAACAACAAAGAAGTGAAAGCGATGGGTTTTACGTGGTTGATGAGGAGATGTATTGACGGAACATTTTTATACCCTAATTGTTGACACATCTATACTACTCCTTAGCAGAACTGAGGATTGTAGAGAGTAAGCCGACATGATGACACCTGCCAAAACAAATCACAGATTGATTACAAGTGTTAATTTGGGTATGAAAGCAAGCTATGCAAAGTATGAACTGCAGTAAGGCAGATTTCCTAAAGGCGGTGGCGTATGTGTAGGAATACACCATGGCCATCAATAGATTGTCATCCTTTGGCCGTGACCCGCTCGATCGTTTGTCCAAGAAACTCATGGTATCGTAGAGAAGAGGTAATAACTTATTACCCAGCAGCGATAGGACAACAGTGAGAGGCTGAACCGAAGACCGCAATGCCATTAACCCGCGTCGGACTTCTCTTGATCAAAATTTGACGTAGCCAAGAAGCAACCGTAAGATGTTCTTTAGCTTACAAAAAACCTACTACGCGAGGAACCTTATCAACGCTGGAATAGAACAATTTCTATGCATAATAAGTTGACACTGTTGACCTTGTTGAATGTACATTATATGTTTCAAGTGGTATTGATAACTGTACTATTTGTGGATTTTTAGAACGCACGCTGACAAAAGAAATATCCACGCTTATGAAATGGCATTTTGCCTATGTAACCTTTCCCATACCCTTTTCCAGCCTGTTTTAATACATAGCTACCACATCATATGAATGTATATATTATGATACTTGTGCCCCGAGGAAAGTCTCAATGTCGACCTTTCTGAAATTCCACCAAGCTCACCTCATCACTATCTCCATATTGAACGGTGTAGGACTTTTGGTAGTGAATCGCCTTCACAGATGGGTTCCTCGCAGGACCCTCCCCTCGCGATGCTGTTCCTAGCGACTGGCCACGATCCCAAAGATGGTTGGAAAGGTTGTTGCCGCTTCCTCCGTAGGCGTATTTACGGGTACCATTTGAACCTCCGCCGAGAATGGGAAAGAAGCGGACGAGAATCAGGCGCAGACTCGGCATGCAGGCGCATATGATGCCGACGTTAATTTCGAGGGTGGACCAGAGCGACCCGTCTAGGTCGTCCCAGGTCGGGTTCTGTGAGTTCGCAAAGGTGACGAGGGATCGAAGACGGAAGATGCTGACAACGGTGACGCTGTATAAAATCCCACAAGGTCAGTAACGGGACAAGAGAGGGCGCCGCCGAGATAGAGAAACATCATGGGATACACCGCAGGGTGAATACGTACAAAGCTCCAACAACGAACATCAGGCCGACGCCGACCTTCTTCTTCCAGTGCAGGTTAAGCTTATGAAGTTGAGAGAGCGGGATCACAATCATCCACAGATCCACGGCAATACTGATGCCTGCATTCGCCCAAATGGCAGCATTGAAGTCCAGACATGTTCCAGTGTGCTCCCCATCCCACTCGGTCCAGACATAGCTGATGGGGTTGCACTGGAAAACGCCGATGAACACAAAAGTAAGACCAAAAACAACGCTGAAGCCGATGGTGCACCACAAAAGCTTCCGCACCATGGGCGTCGGGAAGATGCGAAGGTAGAAAAAAAGCATCGACATCTTGAGTAATGTGACTTGCAGGAAATACAAAACCGCCATGATGTACAACCAATAGCCGAAACTCGTGATGTTGTCGAAGGGGATGGTCCAGATATCGCGGCCGAGGCCGTTGGCGGTAGTGCCGCGGACGACCATGACGGTACTCGGGAGGCCGGACAATAGGGTCAAGATGATGAACCAGTCATCCAGCCCTAGCTCCATCCTGGCCATAAGTTTGTGGGATGTCCGCAGCAAGACGAATGCCGCCGACAACACGCCAAATGTGATGGCGATGTCGTTCGACAGTTGCGACTTGTCGCGAACGGGCGCATCGCATAATGTCTCCGTGACATTCTTGGTGGCTGCGAAACGGTAAGTTAGTGTCCACAAAAAAGGATCCTTAACATAGTTCTTTCGTCCTATGTCAAACGTTTGTCCTGGATGGGCGAGTACGTACTGAGGGATTCCTTAATGGTGCAGTTTGCGGATACGCATAGGGTGACCTCAGCCTGGAGGGCCGCGTTGCTGCAAATGCAGGTGGCGTTGGTTAGTGAGCATGTCGAGTCCACGATGACCTCTTCTAAACACTCGATCTGTGAGAGATATTTTGCTTTATTAGCGTATTTCTTTCCCGTATCGTACCCACTCGCTACCGGAGACTTTTAAGAGGGAGAGAGGGTCAAGGCGATTTTTATTATTTTACTAGAGTGACATACAGCGCATGTAGGAAGTTCTGTGATGGCGACCTCGATAGCAGACGTATCTTGCGCCAATGTCCAAGATACCAAGGCAAGCAAGGCGAGGACAAACGAGAGAGGAGTCCTCATCTTGAGATCGACGGTACGCCTTTTGGCAAAGTCGTCGGAGTCGAGGGTTAGCAGTTGGGAAAAAGATGCGGTAGCCTACACACAATGAAGTGGAACGGCATTTCAGACATTACGAATAAAGGGAGAACAGAAACGGCGCGAAGCGAAGCGAGCTCATATGGCCATGATTTTTGTACAGCCGTAGTTCGTCTAGATCATGATATGACTGCACCAGGGGCAGCGCGCACGGTTTCGGTAAAACTGCCGGCAGCTATTATCAACCATAATGCAAAACAGGGGATAGTATTCCGTAAGCCACCCAAGGACCCTTCCATAGAGGTCCGGAACGCTACATCCCCCATGTTCGGTGGCCCAAAACCTTCCCAGATCCATCCAAACACGCAGTGCCTGGTCTCTCGGTGGCGATCCACTCCGAGGGAACCCTGCAACACTGTCATGCACGGTCCGTTTGAGCTGATCTGGAAGCAAGGTGAACGGTGGGGTGAGGAGATGTCAAATAGCCGGGGGAGTGCACGGGAGTGCACGCAGTGTAGATCCATCACGATTATCAGCAACCCTGGCTGTGCGCCTGCTACAAATTTCCCTTCCACAGATTAATCAACGCAACACAGTTAGCTCTTGAGTTCTGACACGATTATGACCCCTGGCCCAGGGACAGAGGTGATACTAAGCCGATTATTCTTGCTTCGCCCGAGATGGGTTGGCAAACTTGGTTTAGTTTCCATGCCCCATTTTACGTACATAACATATTGATTTGGCTGCAGGACAGGTGGAATATTTAGTGGGTTTGTTACGTATGCGCGATTAGCCCAGCGACGTGGACCCCAGCATTGTCATTAGTGATAGATCTGAGGCGCTGTGGCCTTAAAAAAATGAATAGATGACTTGTCTTCGGAGGACTTGGGGGAACTTCCCCGGTAGTCTAGCAATACCGCCACAAAGCGTCAACGCGAAGAAAAAGCAAGAAGGGAAATTGTGGTTCGTCACACCAAATAAAGGCGCAACAAACAGAATTAAACATTTGGCAGTTGTAACAGGTCGCTTCGGGCCAAGGGGAGCTCCGTGGTCAACGCGCCACGCTACCGAAGTAAGTATGACAGCTGAAACTATGGCGGCCTGGTGATACCACATGGCCCTCGTTACCAAACAAGCCCTGGACATCAGCCTAACGCACGTAAGCGACTGAGGCTCCTGTCGGTAATGGCTAACCGAAGAACGTGGTCTGAACAAATGCCGCCAACATCCTATCCTGTTTTCCACTCTGCAAGGGCATACCCCGACTGGCAGTTAGCCTCAGCTTTTTTTCATTCCACTCCCTCCTAATATCAAGACTTGTCATATAGGTGTAGACCTCGCTTGACAACCCCATCATCTTACTTGGAGGGGGCGTTGCTCGCGTGGAGCCGGCGCCGGACATTTAACCGACCAAGATCTAGATCCGCTCGGCTCTTCCGGGGCATCCGTCCAGTCAATTGCTTCATGTGGACCTCTCTTCTCAATAAACCTACCAGAATGTCTCTAGCTTGTGCAGGCTGTGCCCACTTCTCCTTAGCATCATTTAAAAAAAAACCAGGCTGTATTTTGGTTCTCAACGCCCGATTATATGGCCACTACCACTGCTTGCCATGGGTGCCAAGTCTCGGATGCAGCTGGATGTTGCATTTTTGTCTTCAATGTAACAGGTTTATCGCCTTCTTGGAGTAGCGTTTGACATTGATGTGCCCAGCCCCAAAGACTCACCGTAGTGGCTTGTTGATGAATAGGCAGTTAGTGGTGTAGGCAGTGAGTGAAATCACGCATTCTCGTGTTCTGGTGTTGAAAAAGCCTCCCAGAGCCCGGGTCGTGATTGCGAGGAATATTTGCGCAGCACTACAGTTCGAGTGGCGGATGGTCGAGAAACCAGAGGACCGACCGAAGACAATCCGCACGATGAACCTGCGTGCATTCACATTGCATGGGAGACATTCTTCACTCATTCACCAAAATGTTGCGGAGGCCTGGAATGAATTAGCAGGAGCTCGGAGTTACGAACTACAAGGTATCTTGGCTTCGTCCCACCTGCCCCATTTTGAGAGAGATATATTCCACATCCTAGCGGATATAACAGCCTGACGAATAGATTCGACTTGCAACAGACTATTAGCGTAACGGTATATCCAGGGCCACCTGCAGCGCTGCGTTACGAACAGTCCTCGAGTCTAAGAATACCGGATTAACTCCTTAACCCAGAAGAAACACCTCCATCCAGCCATCCTGGACTGCTCGTCTGCGATACTAACCGTTCCTCGCGCGGCGGTTGTCTTGATCTTGACCCCTTTATGCAAAAAGAGTAAGTTACTCGCCGAATAACATTTGGCCACTATTATGCAACTAGCGTGATTGCTACCTATCCCCTTTTCCTTCCCGTTGGCCATATTGTCAACATTACTCCCAGAGTCCACCACCAGTGCAGCCGTCTCGTGTACAGTCTCGGCTGGCTCCGATACCGCGGTATATCATTCTCTTCCGCCTTCATAGCCGAGCTTGTCTGAGGTAAAAGCCGCGCGTCTGCACCTGTAGTGATCCGTAGTGGTTTGCACTACAACGTTAGGCTTTGGTTATCATTGGATGGGAAATGATGGATAATGATGTACAGATGTAATCGCACGAAGTACTCGGTTAATAGAACCACAAATGTCCATACTCTTACCAAGTATCTCTACACGGGTTTTTTGCAATGCCCTCAGCAGACTTTTCAATACGTTCTCTAATGCTATGTGCTGTGTAACACATGGCAGAAGCAGCTGATAAGGCCTGTTATTGCTCAACTTGTGATAGAAGAGTTCGGAATCGTGGAGAGAGCGGTCGTTCTTGGCAAAGCAGCTCAAGGATTGCGTCTATCTCGAAACCTAGTGTACCTATCTATGGCTTGTCATACTCGATATCTAGCTTGTGTCCCCCAGTGCACCCGCGTTGGAAAAGGCCATCCGGGTCATACTTGCGGCTGGCATCCCGCAGGCGGCGCAAGTTCTCCTCCCCAGCACCGTCGTAGGGTCGCTGCCATTCGGCGCAATAGTTCATGAACCTGTACGGATGGCCGCTCTTTCTTGCCGCGGCCTCCTCATCTATCTGCTCAATGGCGCGGCGAGTAGTTGATCGAACGAGGTCGTCATCTTTTGCCTCGTCCCAGGTGACAGAAAACAGTATAATGATCAATGCTTCAGTACAGCCGTCGAGCCCGAGGATATTAGGGTCGCCCTTGTTCATCCACCCGGGCAACACTACCTGTAAATTGAAGGGGAATATCAGACCCTTGACTTCCCTCAGTGTAGCCAAGGCCTGATCAGCAATAGCATGAGCCGCTTTCAGAGTTCCAATATCGTTGCGAATGGTCGTCGTGTACTGGATAAAGCGGTTACCTGGGAGGACGGCTTCGGCGAGCTGTTCTACAGCGCTCGTATGGCTCCGTACAGCTATCTGGTCAGCCATTATGCTGAGCGAGGCGAAGCCGGTGTTCTTCCAATGAGCCGGCCAATTGCCATCTTCGGGGGCTTTTGTGTACACAAGGTGTGATGAGACCATCGAAAGACCCATTTGCTGCACGTACACTAGGGTGAGCATTGGTCCAGCGGCGTTTTCATCAAATGCGCCCGGCTCTCCGGAGCTGGCGTGTTTAATATAATCGTGGAAAGCCTCCTGCGCCTTTTCAAACTCTGTCGCCGGCGATACAATGCCGCCGGCCCAGATCGGCTCGGCAGGGACGCAGCGTAGCGTAAAACGGGTGACGATTCCGAAGTTGTTGGAACCGCCTTTCAACACCCGCCACAGGTCCGGATGCTCCGAGGCGGATGCCGTCACAACACTACCATCGGCCAGTACAACCTCGTAGCTCGTAACATTGGAGCACACAAAGCCGTTCCGCGGAGAATAAAACGATATGCCGCCTGTCCACACCCGATTCGTCAACTCTCTCGCTCCCTCATTTTTGAAAACGCGCTGCCTGCGACAAGGCATCCAGGGAGGCTCTTACCTTGCAATGCCAACCCGCCGATACCGACGGGGGAGTTCCTGCCTCCAATCGCAACGATGCCTTTCTCATCCAGCTTTTTGTACAAGTCAATCCACCTCGCGCCGGTCCCGACAGTGACGGTGGACCCATCATCCGCAGGCGCCACGTCGTTGAGTAGCCTCAGGTCAATCACGACGCCGTCTTGCAGGGTCGAAGCACCAATGCCTGGGTTAACGCCCCCGCTTCTGATTGCGAATAATCCTGTATCCTTCGAGCCGGCTTGGACGCGGGAGTCATATTGCCGCTTCAGAATTCCGACCGCTGTGCTCAGCTGCTGCACATTGTGCGGGCGCACGACACACGCGGGGATGACCTCGCGACTCTGTTGGACAAAGTAGGAGTCTAGGACACTCTGGAAACCTTCGGTGTCAGACTGCAGAATAACGCAACCGGGTAGCTCAGCAAGCAAGCTTTGGATGTGTGTCGGCAGCTTCTCAGATGGCACCTCCGCCAGCGGATACGGTGAGAGAGGTTTCGCGGACATTTTCGGACCTTACAAAGCTATTTCAGTATGGCGAAGTAGAAAACGGAAACACCATGTCGGCATTTAGATCAAGAAGGGAGGATACACCATCACTTATAAATGGATCCGTACTACGCCGCACTATTTCGTCCAGGTAGTGAATCCTTCAGGATGCTCGGCTTGTTCCGGACCCACCACGGCACTTATTAAACCGAGACGATATAAGTAAACAAATAAGGATTTCGTTTTATTTATTTATTTTGACGAAGTCTATCAGCAAGCCTCCGGTGACTGGTCTATGGTTATTACTCGAGCCTTCCTTGCAGTGGTGCGGGTTGAGAGAGCCGTGCATGCGTTGCTTGGTGACAGTGGTGAATGCCCTCACTGATGATCTTTCCTTGAAACAGCAAGGGGGTGACTAGGCCAGGCGAATCCTTGCACGGAATAGTGTAGTGCTCGTTGGTTATAAAGTGGCTGCCTATGTAGTTAACCTAACAAGGGATGTATGTACTGAACTCTCGGTCTTCTCAGTTAGGCCTAGCGCCATAGGTATATTCCATATGATCATTAGCTTGAAGTTGGGTATCTAATGTATTTGTAGAAGCAAAAAGTAGCACGCCAAGGTTGGATGCCTAATTGTCTCGCTTCACAACATGAGCCCTGCACATCTCCTCTTTTTCTTCCCTCCGCTAATCATACCTGCAGGAATTGAGCATTCTCTTTGAATGGAACACCACACATGGAACACCACGCAATATGTACTCTGCCGACATCCATCTTTGTCACTTCTGCGCCGAGTTGGTGCAGCTGTCAATCACGGCCCCAGGCACAGCCTTGCGCGTGCCTCACCATTCAACATACGCATCTCTGTCTGCATCAGGCAACACGTGCCCGATCTGTCGCATAATCATTTCAAGGTGGCAGCCTCCACTGCACGAGGGCTGGAAAGAGCCGAGCCAAGATCGCCAAGATGAATACGGGATTGATCTTGGGATTGAGAACTCGCAGAACATGTCCTCTGGTGTTTCCTGGGTTCTGCTGAAAGCAGAGCTTAGAAGTACGCTTTCACCCCTGCGTTGGGTTCAGACCTTTACACTCGTGATTTGCCACTCAGAATGTAAGAATTATCGTAGATGGTCCCATCCATATTTCTAGGAGAAAACATGGCCACTGAGTACCATTTCTCCTCATAGCAAAAGCATCAACACTCCCTGCCTGGGGAAGCACACCGATGACCATCGAAGAGAGGATCTCCACTATAGGCTCGTGGTTGCAAGAGTGCCGATTAAATCACAAAGGAGCAGAATGTAATCCTCTACCCTGCACACCCTTAAGACTTATGACTGTTGGACTAGATGGCACGCCGCCCAAGTTGGTCTGGGGCAATGCTGTCCCATGTCCAGCGGAGTATGCAACTCTTAGCTACGTATGGGGCGGCCCAGTTTCTCTATGCACAACCAGGGCAACATTGAAAAGCTTCAGCGAGCAGGTCCCCCTTGCCCTAATGCCGAAGACGTTGGCAGACGCTCTTCAGATTGCTCGAGCCTTGAAGATTCCATATATCTGGATCGATGCGTTATGCATTGTCCAGGACGATGAAAAGGAGTGGCAAACCGAGGCAGCCCGTATGGGCGAAATTTATCAAGGGAGTCAGCTGACCATTGCCGCGGCCCAGTCTCCAGATGCCTCGCATGGTTGCCTCTTGGAGAAAGGCAACCATGGCCTACAAGATGGTGAGTCCTTCTTCCGTACGTGCACGGACAATGTAGTTGGCTCCAAGCTCCTCGTTCGTCTTTACCAGGGCGACATTCGCACTCGCGCCTCTAGAGGTAATTGCCTGAGCACTCGAGGCTGGACCCTTCAAGAGCATCTGCTTTCCCGTCGTTTGGTATCGTGTATGCAACCCGAGGTACATTGGCAGTGTCAGGCATGTTATCGAACCGAGAGCGGCCTTAGTTTCGACCCAGAATCGACGGAGCACCGCAATCTGTTCCACCCCTCTCTTCTGCAGGACAAGCAAAAGTGCCATGCCGCCTGGCAGCTCATAGTCAATGACTACTCACGACGCGACCTCACCTATTCGGTGGATAGACTCCCGGCCTTGGCAGGAATCATACGGCATTTTGTGCCTGCGATGGCCGATGAATCCATCCTGGGACTCTGGAAGAGCTCCTTCGCCCATGACCTGGCGTGGCTACGATTATCTAAGCCAACTCAAGTGCCGGCGTTGTCCACGTTCCCATCATGGAGCTGGCTCTCTTGTCCAGGGTCGGTTTTCTATGGCTTTTGGGACCGGGCAAAGCCTGAAGGTCCGGAGGGGAGGCGACGGAGGACAGACCATGTGAAACTCCTTGATTACGAGATCACGTGGTCAAGCACGTTGTACACTTCGCAGATAAAGTCAGCATATGTGCAGGTTGAAGGCCCTGTACGAGATATCAGGATTCGACCGTTCGCCGAGGGCAGCATTAGCAACCCCCCATATTTCCAGGTTTTTGATGAGGATCTCAAATTTAGTTCCAAGACCACCATACCATGGAGATGCGTTGGACAGTTTGATGCAGGCGAAGCGGACAAAATTACGACCTACACGTGTCTGCTACTCTTTTCAGATATAGATACAATTGCAGCAGAGACAGATAGAGTCCACGAAACCTTTCTTATCCTCGAGCACGTTGGACCGAAGACAGAGAAAAAGTACAAGCGATTAGGGCTGGGAAAATTATGGGGAAACTCTCCGACATTCGATCTTTCAAAGGCCGACTCGATAGTGCTTGTCTAGGTCTCACGATGCAGATATTCATGTAAATAATTATATCGATAAATTAATTTTAGATAATAAGCTAAAGACCTTTGCTATGGAAGAGCATGGAAAGCATGGTCAACTTTTAAAGAATTTATTTTCCCTCCATCCAGATATTTCATACATGGAAGAATCAATATATAAGAAACAACAATGCTTCGAGGGCTAGGAATATCGGATATACTAGTTGTGGCCAACAGAAATTGACACAAAACTCCTATGACCGGCATGTACTGCCACCGCCAGCGTCCTACCCTCCTAATATGGACCTATAACACGTGTCTAATTTTGAAAAATTTTAAATACGTTTCATTTTAATCTTGTATTGATACTGCAAACGGTTACGCTTCTGTTGTTGGAGACACTGCAAAATTAGTGCGCAATTTTGAAACCACGGGTAGTACACATTGCTGTTTGAAAAGTGCCCAATCGTAAAGTCAGAAAATGATGTACCGTCTACAGTAGCTAGAGCTAGGACAAAGCAGAAATTGAAGTAGTAAGAGCACACTCTAGGAGATCGGCCTGGCTGTTCATGGTAACACGGCCGTCGGATATACTAGCGAGATTAGCACCACCAATCTTTTATTTATACACAAATTATCTACAGAGTTCCGACATAGTTATACTTACAATCTGACTTACTACTTTATATAATTTATACTAAGAAACGTTTCCAGGAACTTTTAGAGTTGGACTTTTTCTGGTATTAACCCTTTGTTGGAACGGTAATGGCACCAATCGTTATCCCGGCCGTGATATAACCTTGTTAGTGCTTACGACGTGGGTACCCCTGTCCACCATGTGATCAGGTATGGGAGACAACACGTGAATCGGTTTGGGTTGAAACCCTGGCGGCGTGCAATTTATGCTGTGTAAGGGCCTATCGATACCCAGGGCCAGCAGAGCACTTTGCCCAAATTGAGCCTAACTTTCCCCATCTCAACAGGAATAGCGGCAACACGAATCTAATTGATTGAAGCCAATCACTCTAGGGGAACTGTATTTCTTCTTGTACTGTACTCAGTTGACGTTCCGTGGACCATTCTTAGTGGAGCGATGCCCGAATGGTCCAAGGACAGCTATGCCCTAAGTAGAGAGGCATCCGAGAGTAGACGGTACGTCAAACTTCTGCCCGTATACTTTTTCTTCAGCTTACCTCGCTGCATACAGCTTAGACGAACAGCATGAGCTTTACAAACAGTGAGTTTGCAGTTTGTCTCGTATTTCACGCAATGCTTTGAAGCTTACTCAGCGATGGGAGGTGCTTTGGCTACCTTCTTCACCCGGAAATACGCCAACGCCTTCCTACTCACCCCCGTATTGCGGACGTTGGAACGGGCACAGCTATAGTTCTCCGCGAACTAGCTAGCGACCTACCCGACGCGCAACTCGATGGCTTCGATATCTCGGCGGATCAGTTCCCTGCCGAAATTCCTGCTCGCATCGAACTACATATCGCCAATTGTAAAGAACCCTTCCCACCCGAATTCATTGGAAGGTTTGATGTCATATTTCTGAGGTGTATGGTGACTGTCTTGGAGCCACCCCACGAGTGGGAGAAAGTGGCATACAATGTCTTGGCTCTGCTAAAGCCGGGGGGTGCGATACAGTGGATGGAGAGCCAGTTTTCAACTCAACGCCTGATCTATGGAGAGCTCAACTCGACCAGCAGAGGCATCAAGACGCTCTTGCAAGCGGCTCATGGTGTCATTGGCCGTCACAAGCTAGCATGGGACAATAGGAATCTTGTAGACATATTTCGCGATCTCGGAATGGTAGGAGTTGCTAAGGAGATGACAACCTCCGATAGAGTTGTAACTAAGCGTTCTGTTGGCGTAAGACTTCGGATCGAGGTTGGGTATGGCGCTCTAAAGAAGAGGGGCATGATGGAGCCAGATAAGCTTGAAGAGCTGGTAGCAGAAGCTAGGAGGGATGTGGAGAGTGGTACGCATGCAAGCTGGGAGATCTACTGCTATTGGGGCTTCAAAGCTGAAGAAAGTAAAGTGGGATAGGTTGTTTGTTTTGGATTCTCTTACGACAAAGGAAAATGAAATATATAACTATGCTGCCCTAGCGAGCTCTATACTACTTCTGATATCATTCTTAAATTCAATCTCTGGGAATAAACGACGCTTTTCCGCTTGGTAAACAATATAATGCACGGACAGTATTCCGTAGACGAAGAATAAAATAAAAATAAACAACAAAAGAAAAGGAATCTAAATCATTGCGCCTCCTCCTCCTCCTTTCTATTTTGCTAGCATTTGTAAGAAGAGTTTCTGATACTCTAGACAGATCATTACTGATTTATGAGAAATGCTCAAAAGCAAACCTGGAAATATTGCCACATGAGAATCAATTTCTTTTCAAAAGTCTTGGAAAGTGGTGGAGTTAGCCTGAGACCTTCGCCGTAGACAGATTGGTGGTGGACTGTTCTGCGCTGTACCCTTCGATTTCCTGGAGAGCTATGTTCTGCTCGACATCTTGTGGTGGGAGAGGTGCTCCCGGAACTGCTGTCATGAATCGGCTACCCGCCAGTCCAGGCGGCGACGGCATGCCCATCCAGCCAGCGGCAACTAGCGCCAACGAGGCGCCAAGCTGCATGCAGAAGATGAAGATAAATCGCGTGGCGAAGGATCCAGTGATGGGGTCTAGCTCGGCGTTGTGGTGGAAGGCGTAGAAGGTGTTGTACGCCAGCCTGACGAGGTGGAAGGGGATACCGACAGCGGTGGCGAGGATCATGGAGACCGCAGAGCGGTAGCGCGGGTGCAGCCGAGCGCTTGCCATGTGCTTCCAGGTCGGCCACAGCCAATACAAGAGGTAGAACATGACGAACAGCATCATGCAGTTGCCTGTCTGGTTCAAGTTCTCCGATACGACGCCGCTACTGTTGGTGGCGCTCGGGGCACCTCCATAGGTTGTTATTGCGATGCCGCCGGTGTTCGCAAGGTGGGTGACAGCCAAGATGATCTTCTCGGTCCACCGTTTTGGCCGTGGAATAATTATGTTTCTGCGGATGCGAGTGTGCACGTGTTAGCTCCTGGGATATTTTAAGCGAAGGCGTAGAATGGCAACCTACACTTCATAGACTACCCCTATCAGAGCTAGAGAGATGCAAGCAATGCTACCAGCATTGGTCATAATTACCACCTCATTGGGAAGCTCCGGGTCATTTCGATGAACGATTTGATAAATATCAGAGGCGAATCTCAAGGGAAAGTATGACAGAAATATTGGCCAGCACACCATGCCTGCTTTGCCGTGCTTCCATGTGATATAAATAGTTGGCAACAACAACACAGCATATATAGCCAAGTCAGCGATAGCAAGATTGATAATACTTGCCGACGGCGGTGGCTCAGTAGTAGTCGACATTGCTAATATTGATAAATAAACTGGTTAAGCAATGCAAGGCGATGCTGATTGGGATCATGAAATGAAATGAATTGCTAGACGTGGTGGTGCTCACGTTTCCTTGGAACTAATGTGCTTCCACGCCCGCCTTTAAGAGTGCGATCTTTTCCTGCAAATTCTCAACACTATTTTGTGTGGCTTCAGCCTATCTCCAGCCAGTGATCGAACTACTTACACGTAATGAGGCTATGACAATTGAAACGGTCCGCTGTATCTGTCATTGCCTGGAACTCCCTATGGACGGGTAGACACCGGGGCTATTAGAGAGCTTATTTAGTGGATCAGCGAGAGCGAGAGCGAGATGGAGTGCGGTAGAGTGTTGATCTTTTGCTCCCCAGCCCTGCTGAAAATCTGAAACCCGTTCACCTATTCAGTAGCTTAGGACGATCTTGCGGGCACAGACTCCTCCACAATCGACTTAACAAACAAGTCTAACTTACAGTAGTTCGATGTCTCTTCTCACTTTCGGTGCGGTTAGTTAACTTGGTTCGGGCTCCATCGATCCATGCAGAAAATCCTTGACACTAATAAGACCCACAGCCGGCACTTGTTGTGAGGCACTTTTCCCATACTGATAGGGCTAGGAAAGTCATGTCAAGGCAATGCTCGTAAGGGGATTGACCGCCATCTTCGATCTTCAATGTTGCAGAGGGTCTACGGGGCTTCTAATGGGTGATTTTCAGTGCCTGACTGTTCAATTTTACCCTCCTGCTGTGGTCGAATTGCCGTGACCGAAGGCTGTGGGCGTGAAGATTCAGGGACAGCCACATACGGGATGAAATAAAGTTCTCTGCGCCATCAAACGCCCCGAACAGCTTAAAGGAGCTGGGGCTTGGTTTGTCGGTTAACCTTCGAGAGTGCCAAACAGCAATCTACTTCGTCATGCTCCCAAACATAGAACTTCTGTGGAGAGATGGAGACATGGAAAAGATGGAAGCCTAATCCTCATTTCTAGAAGAGCAGCATGCTGCGGGGCGAGTCAATTTTTTTTTTTGGGTTTTGTTTATTTTACTTTTTCTTTTTGTCGTTGTTCCCTGGCGCCGCTACATTGCGATCCAATCGGAGGCCAGTCCGAGTGTTAACGGTCACTACCGAAACGTGGCCGCCTCGTTTTCCCCCCCCCCCCCCCATGCGGAAACTATCTTGGTACGAGAAGGGCACTGCTCGCATCTGTACAGATCGGTAAAAAGTACTACAGATTATGGTATGTTAAATACTCAAGCTCTGTGAGCGGGGTCAAGCTTTCAGGCGTTAATTAATTACGATCTCTCATGCAGACGTGGGGACCGGGATTCTCGCATCGCGCGCTGATTTGCTTGGACCCCTGATCTGGGGCCTCGGATCCGTGCTTGATTCGCCGCTGTGGGCTTTGCCTGGGCCACCTTATGGGGTTGCTCTCCCGCCTATGCTCCTACGCTGTTTAATACAACTTCTGCCCGGAACCTCTTTTAACTTGGTGCAAAGACTTCGTCGGCTTGAGTTGAGGTTACAGTCCCCATAGCGATGTAGGTTAGATCACTACCCCCCAGCCCCTCCAGCCGTCTAAGCCCTGACCTGGGGTAGGAGTGGTAATCTTGATCGATATGCGCCACCCATGCGTATGGACCTTCTTGCATGCATATGCCTACCGGGAAATCCGCAAGGCGGCAGTATCACAAGATCCAATGACCTTGAAGTGGGAAATTCCCCCTTTCAATTCTGATCAAGTAAACAATGCTACGTGATGATGTAAATTTGGGATCTGCATTTGTATATAATATGTCGGGCCACGCGCTGCCTGTGTATCCTTCGACCTTCTATTCGCCAGAGGGGTTTCATCCTTCAATCTTTCGTTAATTACTTTCTGTAGAGGGAAATCAGACACGATGGCATCCAAGATACTCCTAGTCTCTGGTGTTTTGATGGCCGCTGGGGTCTGTGGCACGCAAATCCCCGTCGCGTCCCTGGCCGATGGTGCCAGCTGTGCTTGCACGCAGTTGGCGGCTCAGTACCCCTCGATCGTCCTGACCAGCAACTCGACAAACTACACGACCGAGATCACCGACTTCTGGGACGTGCGATCCGACCTGGAGCCTGCGTGTGTCTTCCTGCCCACCGAGGCGGATCAGGTGGCTGATGCCGTGTCTACCTTCACCTCTTGCGGAGCCCAGTTCGCTATTCGCGGCGGCGGCCACATGAATGTACGTATACGTATACTGTCGTATCTATCCATAGAACATTAGAGACTCTGGCTGACAGTTCCGCTAAACTGCCTAGTTCCCGGGTGCGAACAACATCAACGGTGGCGTTCTCCTTGCCCTCGGTGGCCTCAACACCGTAGAGGTCGCCAGCGACAACCAGACCGTTTCTGCCGGGCCGGGTAACAGACTGTACGAGGTGTACGGTGCCCTTGCCCCCTACGGCCTGTACTGCATTGGTGGTCGCATGAAGACCATTGGTGTATCTGGTCTTTCCCTGATTGGTGGATTCCACTACTTCAACAACAAGTACGGAATGGCCATGGACAATCTCGTCAGCTACGATGTCGTCTTGGGTAACGGTACCCAGGTTGTTGCCAACGCAACATCAAACCCGGATCTTTTTTGGGGTCTGAAGGGAGGCAGCAACAATCTCGGCATCGTCACCAAGTATACCCTCAAGACGTATGCCATTCCTTTAGTCAGCACCACCATCCAGACTTTCAACGGCTCTGAAGTTGAGGACTTCCTTGCTGCTACTGTCAACCTGGCGCTCAACGATGGCCCCGATATCGGCGCAGGCTCTATCATCTCAATCACGTACAATGTTACGACTGGTGAGATTGCGCCTTCTCTATTGGGAGTTCAAGAAGGAACTGAGTCTCCTCCCTCGCGTTTCGCCAACTTCTCCGCCATTCCCTCCACTTACACCTCTAACAACGTCATGACTCCCATCGAGTGGCACGACCAGTTAGATAGCCCGTTCCAGATGTTCCGGTAAGTACAAGTTCTCACACCAAAATTTTGTACAAGAGGCTAACATGACTTTCACTTAGTGTCCAATTCGCCCACCACACCATGAAGCCTGACGCCACCCAGCTGTACAGCATGTTCCTGTCATGGAAGGCCGCTGTAGACACCATCAGCGACGTCGAGGGTCTGTACCCTACATTCGTTGTGAACTTCCTCCCCGCCAGCGCCCTGAGTGTTGCCAAGAACAACGGCATCGGCAACGTCTGGGGCTTCGACGATGACCAGTCATACATCCGTAAGTAGCTTCCCACATCACCTTTCCATCAGTGTAATTCCTTGTCAGCTGACCAAGCGTTTTTGAAACTACAGTGTGGCAGCTCTCTACCGGCTGGGCCAATGCCGAGGACGACCTGCGCATGACCAACTGGGCCCGTTCTTTCAGCGACTACTGGCACCAGGACAACCTAGACAAGGGCCTGGGCAGTGATTTCATCTACATGGGTGACGCCGGCGAGTTCCAAGATCCGTTCCCCGGCTTCCCGGCCGAGAACGTGCAGAGGCTGCTGGAAGTTCGCGATGCCTACGATCCTCTGGGTGTGTTTTCTCGCCTCAACTGGGGCGGCTTCAAGTTACCTGTTACATACTGAGCTGTACTTCATCATTATGATGTCACGCATTATTGATTCATGCTACTGCAAACTTGTAAATAACTTGAGATAGACTATTTAAAACACTGTTCATCGGGTGAGATTTGTTGCTCCTGTGCAAAACTCAACTGTAGTCCAACTTTGATCGAGCCAATACCGTACCGGGTGGAGGTGGGGCCGGAAGGACACCATTCAAGTGGCTTGGCTCAGAACTCGAATGACGTTATAGGAAGGATCAATGATTATGTTTACCTACCGGGGATTTTACATACGGCACTTGCGAATATGTCCTACTGGAGGGAGTTCCTAACCACAGTGATACGGTGCTAACGAAAGAGGAGAAGGCCAACGACAAGAGGAAGATGTCGTGCATGTCGAGGTCCCTTTGTACAAGCTGGTTTGGATCTATGGGGAGACAATACTTGATGATAAAATAAATGATAGAATACCCCGAAAGTAGAAACTAATGGAGGTATTGATTAATCGGCATACGCACCAACTCTTGTGCGCTGAGGTTTTCTCACCCATATGAATAAGGTGTGTCTGCTTGGCAACTATGGGGAACCGAATGGTTAGATCCAGCCTCCCCTTCCACAAACATATATAAATGATGGGGCAGGGCGGTTTCGCTTTTCAACCACGTACTGCTGTAATCAAGGGGCGTTCTGCAAGGCTGCCCAGCTGAACTCTGGCTGACAGTGCACAATATTAGTGTAGACAGCATTTCGACAGCGGTGGCGCATCGGGGTAGTAACCCGCCAAAAAGGGTACAGGGGTGCGATAGCCGGTGGGGGGACCAAGTCCCGGATCCTGACGGATTCTCATGAAACCCTATAATGTAGGAGAGATGGATGCACAGTCCAATCTGTTTCCAGATTCAGCCTGGGTGCCTCCGCAGCCATTGAGGTCTTGTATCGAAAATCAACCTTTTCTAACCAACTAATTGGTAATGAATTGTACTTTGATATATTCCGCCAACTTCTGACTTCTTAAAATGGTACCCAAACAAATGTAAAGTTCAATAAGCTGAGGAATTGCCGTCATTTGATACTGACAGGAGCTAAGCAATAGCTCTGGGAATTGACCAAGTGCCTGACGCGACATTCAGCGGTAATCTACCGGTTGACGGATTAGATATCTGGCATGTCAATCCGACGAGTTAAATCTGCAGGACGTGCAAAGGTTCCTAGCGCAAGAACCAGGTTCAGCAGCGGAGCAAGGTTGTATCTGCTGAATAAATACATTAAATGCTTTATCACTTGCTGGGTTCCAGGACCACTGTTTGAGGTCAACAGCCCTTAATCGTGTGGGATAACTTGACGACTGCTGCGCAGCAAGGCCTGACAGACAAGGACTAGGTTGTTATTTCGAACATTCCACAAGTATTTCCGTTGTTGTGCTAATTAAATCATAGAGGCCATTGTGGCCTTCCTTGACTCGGTCTCCGATTCATACCTAGAAGTAGCTATTGTTGACTATATTAGCCTATGACGAGCAAAAAGAAACCAGAAGTAGCTTTTAGCGTGCCCTCGGTGATCCGGGATCCGAGGGCCTTCTTCAACTTATCAACGTCGGGTACCATAATCGGCATCTGCCACTAACCATGATTCTCTTCAGAATGATAAGTATATATCTATTTATGATTTAAATCCAGTTTTATTTTCGCAGGAGGGGTAGGTATTGTCACTTTTACACCTATTTCCAGTATCTTTAATAAGTAACCCGAGCCTTGTTTGTTCAAATGTTACTGGCTATCTTGCCGAGCTTTCTGTGCCTAGTTACATTACAAAAATAGATTCCTGGGTACCGGTGCCGTTGCGCACGGCAAATCCTTGCAGAGGTGGTTCAGCTACGCCCGAAGCTGAACGTCCCCCGGGCAGTCTTCGCCTAGGAGGCATGTTGCTATTGGCCACTTAGCCGTGGGGGCGGTAACCGCGGATGGTTGGCAGCCGATCTTATAGGTGCGGCATAAATCGCGAATCTCTACGGGATCGCATCAGGCATTCACAGGAGAGTGATTTACCTAGAATTAAATATCTTCCGTCTCCTAGTTCCCACGAGCATTTGCCTCAAGGTCAAACGAAAGGTGGTTTTGACTTAGCAACTGATACTGAATAGTGTCATCGCTGTCATGTCATATTCCTGCTAGCCACTACATTTTTTATTGAAAGGCTGCATGCCCAGATGCACGACATAGAAGATGGGAAGAAATAGTCTCAAGGTCACATTTAGTCAAGATGCCATCATTATTCACAACGGCCGCCGATATGTACCGATCGATGAGGGCCAAGAATACAGCAGTGGTGGGGATGAATCTATCGAAAATGGCACGAGATATACAGGCAGTGGTGGCGGCTACGCGACGAATAGACTTGGACCAGAGCCCATTATGACCTACAACACCGGCAGCCATGCACCGAACGGCCTTGTCCAAGGATCTGTCGTCAACTACGCCGGTGGGAACTATGCGCCGAACGGGATGAGCTCGGAGCCCAGTGGCGGTCCTAACGGTGCGGGTTACGCAATGAACGCGCTTGGGCAAGGATACGCAGCCTCGTATAATCCCATTAACTATGCACCGGCTGAGCTCGGCCAAGGATACAACGGTGGGAGCTACGTGATGGGTGGTTTTAGTCACGGATATCAAAGCAACAGCTATTTGCCGAACGGACTTAGCCTAGAGTCTATTGTCACCTATAACAGCGGCGGGTATCTACCTGCCAGACTTCCTTTAGAAACAGATAGGGTGCCACTCGTTGGAGCAGCGCAGCCATATACGACCAGCGCGTCCTCATCATCGAGCCTTTCAGATGAAAAGTCTGACCCTCCCAAAACAACTCACTGGTTCGATCTGACTCCCCGGAGGTGTCGCTATGATCCTAAGAATCCCCCCAAGTTCACGCTGGCGCTCAATCTCCTCATGGCTTGCGCCACTACATTCACGGTGGCCAACCTATACTATCCGCAGCCCATCTTAAATCAGATCGCCGAGCATTTCAATGTAACTAATGAGCGTGCATCATCTGTTGCCACACTGGCACAGGCCGGTTACGCGATCGGGCTCTTCTTCATCTGCCCTCTAGCTGATTACGTTCGCCGCCGCCCGCTAATCCTTTTATTGCTATGGACAACGGCATTCTTGGTATACATACTTCGTTTTCGCCATGAAAGGAAAGACTCATTAACAACGTATAGTGGACTTTCCTCTGTTTTGTCAACAATTTCGCGATATTTTCCGCCCTTTCCTTTATAACAGGAGTTGGGTATGTAGCTTCCATCATTTTTATACTTCATTTGCTATCACTTCTCTCCTGCTTGGACACTCGTTCAGTCAAATGAATTTTACCTATTAGTGCCAAAAGGTAAATATGGATTGATATCTCACTAATACTTCCTCGAAAGGACCATCATACCCCAAGTCATGTTCCCCTTGGTAGGCGACCTCGCACCTCCCGAGCGTCGCGCGAGCGCCCTTGCTCTGACTTTCTCTGGCCTCACTTTGGGGATGCTTATCGGACGTGTACTCTCGGGTATAATCGCCAATTATATCACATGGCGAGCGGTATACTGGATCGCCTTGGGTCTTCAGTACCTCGTCGCGGCCGCGCTTTTTCTCTTTCTGCCCGATTATCCTGCGAAGAATAAAGGACTGAGATATTTCAAACTGCTCTGGGATATTATTGTTCTTGTCTGCACAGAGCCTCTTCTTATTCAGGCATGTCTGATTGCATTTCTCCTGTCCGCCGCCTTTACTTCTTTCTGGACTACTTTGACGTTCTTACTCGCCGCGCCACCGTATAACTATACATCATTTGATATAGGGGTGTTTGCATTAGTGGGCATAGTTGTTATATGCATTGGGCCTGTGTTTTCACGCTTGGTCACTGATCGATTCGTCGCGCTATTTTCTGTGATGGTCGGTCTTATAATCGAATTCATCGGTATCATTATTGGGACTTTTATTGGGCGGTTTACTATTGCGGGTCCTATTATTCAGGCAATAGCACAGGACGCTGGAGCCAACTTTACACACGTGGCGAACCGGGCCAACTTATTTGCCCTAGATCCGAAGAAATCTAACAGAATAAATACGGCATACATGGTGTTCCTTTTCGCGGGACAGATGACCGGAACAGCCGTGGGGAATCGGCTGTACGCTGAGGGTGGCTGGATCTGGAGCGGCAGCAGCAACAGTGAGCTTTTGCTTGAATATCCCCCGTTCTCTCTCTCTCTCTCTCTCTCTCTCTCTCTCTCTCTCTCTCTCTCTCTCTCTCTCTCTCTCTCTCTCTCTCTCTCTCTCTCTCTCTCTCTCTCCCTGCCTCCACTATCGAGCTAACGATCGTTTCCAGTTGCATTAATCGGTGCATGTATTATTATATGCATAGCTAGAGGACCTAGAGAAACAGGCTGGATAGGCTGGACAGGGGGATGGAAGCTGCGGAAGGGCGGACCATCACAGCCAAAGAATATCAAAGAGCCTCCGAAGTAGTCCACAGCAGTACAGCGAGTGGCTTCTGGACGAAGATGGATGAATCAATAAAAGTGCATTTATTCTTATTGGTTGATCTTCTCGCATTCTATGTTTAATCCAAATCTCGCTAAGCATCAATGCGATGACCTTGGTGACATATGTGTACATATAAGTGGCGGCCTTGGCGTTGATCTGTGCCGCTTTTCTGCCACTCCTCTCACATGCTTACCGCAGGCGATGCCCAAGTAGTCAATAATAAGTACCGAGTAACTCTTATAGAGCTTTTAGAATCACACCAGGTAGATCAATGTTTCATTTCTCCGTTGGGAAATGGTCAGCATCATGGCAAGTGGGCTATGTCTGACATTCGTTATCAACGCCCCCACCAATTGAAGTAACGGATTTACCGAATATATATCGATTCAATGTCAAAGTAAGCGGCACCTGCCGCTATTGAAATGGGGTAACCTATAATGCATGTCAGCAGTTGGATGCCCGCTATGATTGGTCAAATATTCTAATTAGCTCTGCGAAGGATGAGACTTTCCTGCAACAGTCAGACAAGATCACAATATGTCTAGAATGTGCCCCATGCCCTCATAACTTGGCAGTGGGGACTACATAAGGAGGAGAATATGGCGGAATTATCTCTTGGAAGAGAGTTACAGAAGCTACTCTGTCACCGTTCCTGTCATGATGCATACATCACTAGCATTCTCCTTGCGGGAGATCCTAGCCCTAACAGCTGGCGGCGCCCTATTATGGATTGGCTCAGTGATATTGTACCGACGCTATCTTCACCCTCTTGCTGGAATACCAGGCCCAGCAATCCCGTCGATGACGCGGCTGTACTACTGGTGGTACAATGCCCATTCTTTCAAGTTCATAGAGGCTTGCCACGATCGATACGGTCCCGTGGTTAGGATCGCTCCGAACGAAGTGCATCTTAGTGACCCGATTAACTATGAAAAGATCTACAGCGTCGGCTACAAGTTCAAAAAAGACCCTGCAGTCTACATGGCTTTTCGCGGTCCCACACTGTTCAACACAACATCACCCGAGATTCACCGCCAAACGCGAGCCCCCCTGAACCCCTTCTTCTCGCGGAAATCCGTCCTCAAGCAGCAAGAAATTGTCTGGGACAAGGTAAACCTGCTATGTAGCCGCATGCAGGATGCTGGAAGTGCGGGCGCTCCCTTCGATCTATACACCGGACTACGTGCCGTTGCCATGGATGTCATCTCTGAGTATGCCTATGGGCATTGCTGGGATCAGCTTCGCCGTCGAGATCTTGGGATTGTCTGGACGAAGCTTTACAGTACCCTTGGTTCTCTGATGCACACGGCGGCACAGTTTCCGAGGGCTGTCACCATCATCAGCCGTGTGATACCCGATAAAGTGACGTCCAAGTTAAATCAAGGTTTTGCGGAAATCGAAGCCTGGATGACGGTACGTGGACTTCTGAATCATTTTTCATCAAACATTCTACCTTTCGGACTGACAATTTACAGAAAAGCCACCAAGACCTGGTTAACGTAAAGCGTGATATGGATAATGGAGTTAGCCCCAAGCGCACCACGATATTCCACGAGATGATGGAATATGGCATAAGGGATATTGATAGATTGAAAATGGAATCTCTTGCATTAATGGGCGGAGCCTCTGAAACCGTCGGTAATGCGCTCACTGTCATCGTATTCAACGTTATCACAAACCAGCAAATCCTGGCTGAAATTCAGAAAGAGTTGGCCGAAGCATACCCAGACCCAACTATGCCCATGGACTTTAAGGATCTGGAAAACCTTCCATACCTGACGGCTACTGTTAAGGAAGGGTTGAGGTACTTGGATGCGACGCATGCACACCTTTCTCTGCTGAGATACTAACCTTCTCCATCTCAAGACTGTCATACGGCGCCATATGCCGCCTCCCCCGCCGCGTTCCCAAAGGAGGCGTCAATTTTAATGGATATTTTATTCCTGAAAATGTGAGTTAATGGAAATATTATTTTTATGGCTATCTACATAGGGCTCATGTCACTTAACGTAATAATCTAGACCACGATCGGCATGTCCTCCTGGATGATGCACCGTAATGCTAAGGCGTTTCCAAACCCGGATAAGTTCGACCCGGCGCGCTGGACTGTTCATGATGAGCTCACGTCCCTGCGCCAGCGCTGCTTTGTCCCGTTTTCGAGCGGGAGCCAGTCATGCATTGGTCAGGAACTTGCGAGGGTCGAGATCTATTGCACTGCAGCTGCAATTTTCCGTCGTTTCGATAAACTGAAGACGTGGAACGTGGGTCCTGAGGATATGGTGTACGAGGATAAGTTCGAGGCTATGCATCCTAGCAACGCAAGACGGTTGAAGGTTCTTGTTGCGTAACGCCAAATAGATCTTAGAGTGGGTAAGAGTGCTATGCTGAGTATATTGCCTCGCCTTCTATGGTCGGCTGTATGCTATATAGACATAAGACAATGTGGCTGCTAAGTAATGCCTAGGATTGGGTCCAGCAGCGGATGTGAAGACCACAATCCACAAGTATTTGTAACCATCTGTTAAGTAATGGAATACTTGGTTAACTATATATTAAATATCGGTTTTAATGACAATATCTAGAAGGTCTCAATACTTTCTCCTTCAAGCAGTAGTAGCGCATTCGAAGCAGTTAGAATCATAGAAGATGTATGGTGAGGTAGGATCAGGGTTGTGTGTCTCCGTGCCTGAGTGCAGATTACAGTACGTTCCAGGGTCGAAATATAAATTGGTACACCCTGATGTATCCAAGCTGGACAGACGCGTTAGTACTCGTTGACTTGTTTTATCTCTCTTGCTGCAGATTATTGTACACTTACCAGATCTGTGCACAAGCAAGCAGGGACGTGATGTAAAGTCCAGAGTTGTAAGAGATGATCGTAGTGCCACCATTGCTATAGGCTACTACATCACAGACAGCTCCAGAAGGCTGGGGCGAGATCAACGAGCAGGTCGTTTCTACAGGCGGGCAAGTGAAACATTCCGAGTCGTAGAAAATATAAGGGGAGGTCGAGTCTGGGTTGTGCGTCTCAGTACCAGAGTGCAGGTTGCAGTACACCCCCTCGTCGAAGTACAGATTGGTACATCCCGATGTTTGGAGACTTGCATTGAGCAGTTAGCAAAATTGTGTATATATATCAGATATAGCTGGTAGAAGTTGGCTCAATTATATTTGCTTACCAGATCTCTCCGCATGCCTCAACACTCTCCACATACTGACCAGCGCTGTAGGATATGATGGTTGTCCCACCATTGCTGTAAGCCCCAATATTACAAACTGCCCCCGAAGGCGGGGATGAAGCCAATGAGCATGGAGATGGGCAAATGAAACAGTTCGCATCATAAAAAGTGTAAATACTGCCGGGACTTGCCACGCTGTGCAGAATAATAGTCAGCTTACATGAGGTAATACCATGTTAGACAGCAAGCTACGAATGCTTACTGAGTTTCTGCACCAGCATGCAAATTGCAGTACTGGTTTGGCGCAAAGTACAGATTTGTACATCCAGCCGTTGAAAGGCCTGCAAATTTGACAAATTTGAGATGTCACAGTCAGCCTGGGGTTGTTCGCTGTTCCTTCTACAGACAAAAAAGGGACTCGAGAACTGAAAGATCCAAGACTTTTCACTTACAGGCTGCATTGCACGCAGCTAGACTCAAAACGTTTGCGCCGCTGGAGTACGAAACTAGTAGATTGATCAGCTTGTGGCCCACCTTTTGACATCTTGAATAGTATATATGAAATCTATGAGTAAATACCTATGGTTGTGCCTCCATTAGACACAGAGACAACGCCACACACTGCGGAAGAAGGTGTCGGAGAAACCAGACCCGAGTTTCCGGTTGCACAGGCAGTCGCACTAATGGTAAACGTGTGCGTGGTGGAGGTGGTTGTAAACGAGTTGCTTGTCGACGAGGTAGTCGTTGATGAGGTGGTCACTAATGATGTGATTGTTGATGACGTGGTTGTTGAGGTCGTTGTCGAGCTTGACGACAATGCTGCAGGATCAACCGCAATACAGTAGTAAAGACCTTGTATCAACGTGCATCCGTTGCCCAACAAGCTGACGGTAGGATTCTGCCCAAAGGATCAGCCCGTGCACAGCATGCGCGAGAGTTTATCTTATGTGTGGTCAGGGGAGGTGATACTCACCCATGACTCAAAGTCAGCCGCAGAGACACCATAGGTTGCTTCGATTGAGTCGCATGTCAGGCCGTATGAATCCTGCACCCAGCCGCTACAATCGTCAGGTGCGCCTGGGGCAGCTGTTCCTGGGGGGTCTACGACATAAGCTGTCGCCCGCTGAAGAGCAAACCCAGCAAATAATATGCTAAAAGACCTCATGTTTTTCAACACTCGGTATAACGCGTACAACTCGCTACGAAAACAAGTAAATGTGCTATGTCGAAGTGGCTTGGAGGGAGAGCAGATCTTTGCAACTACTTAACACTAAGCGCCCATTGCGGTTCAGAATAGCAAAATTCTATCATGCTCGTTCATTTATATGGAAATTTTCGTCGAGGTAAAACTGCATCCAATTACCTTGTCCCCCTGTGCGATTACCCGCCTGCTGCACCACCGCCGTTGTTGGTAAGCTTGCTGGCTGTCCTATTCCCAATTCGATGATTATTGAAGCAACCTGGACCGACACCTGCACGATTTGATGTGCGTGATAAACTGGTCCAGTATGAAGGACTCGGACCCTGGTCAACCAGAATATGCACATGTACCAGTACAGAACCTTAGGATGAGGGTTTGTATGCTCAATTGGATGCTCAATTCTGTTGAGCAGAGGCACAGCAAGCCTTTGGGCCAGGTTTGACACCGAGTTAAATTTCTATATATCGGAGTTACAAGTTAAGGACCCACCACGCTGGACAAGAAATGGACATGTGGATGGGGCGAGGCTGTAACCAGTTACATGGATTGGTTATTCTGGTCTCCATGCGCACTATCGAACATCAGGGGTAAATGCAGCGTGCCGTTTTTGGGACGGTCCGAGGGTGTCAGTGGGGTGGCTGGAAAGTAATATCATGACAGAAGCGAGGCCCCTGTCGTACAATGCTGAGATCCCTTGTCTGTCATTATTCTTATCTGGAAAATCGAGTGCAAAGGACATATCCAGTGATCCTAGCATAAAAATCAGATAGTAGACAAGTAGGGTGATTTTGGAATGCAACCATACATTTTCGCTTCAAATTTCTTTATTTGGGTTTAATGATTTTTCTTTTTTTAGACTGATAGCATCGTCGGTTAGATTCCGTCATGGCTAGTCATTCATTTGTTGAAATACCCGTAGAAAATAAACTTGAATGCGACTGGTGAGACAGCTGATGAAAAGTGCATGATCTGCAATTGTGTTTGAATTTGAATATGCATCCTCCTTGAGCCTTTAAGTTACTCCTTATGCCCAGAAATAAATGCTCGTTAGATACTTTTCTTCATCCCCTGTAACAGACGACTACCCGAAACGGGAGTCATCGTCGCTGCCTGGCAATACCGTGCTCCATTAATGTTGTCGAGCCTGCTCACTTGCCCGCGAAATACCCAACCACATCACACACACATACAAATTTGTAATCACCCTGGTTATATACATATTGTCACTCTCAGCTTTCTTTACCAGATAGATGCATAATACTGCCCAAGTACATAGAAAGTCATTATCACTATGCAGTGCACAGGACCTTGCGTCTGGTCATCGAACTTACGAGAATTTAAGAGCTTCCCCTCACATTCACACCAAACTTATTATTGGTAACTAAGCTCCAAAACCTTGATATTGCTTAAAACAGCTGGGCATATACTATCGGACTAATCTTTCCAGATCGACAAAAGTGTACAAATCTCGATGTCTATGGTGTCTATAGTGAGTTGCGCGAAATGAGCTTCAAAACGACCAGCCCTTATGCCGTAACTGATTGGATGAAGGCAAACGTGTGGACCACGTTACTCCTCTTCCCTGCCATCGATGGAATTATCTTTCAGAAATTATTGCGTGGCGAGCATGATGTGGGAGCTCGAAGGCCATTAATGAGTCTGATATGGATACCACTCAAGACTGGCGTCAACTTGCATGATGACGCCCGTATGGAGGCGAAATTATGGAAGGTGGCTCTCGATTTCATCTGCCGATTTGCCGGCTGTCGGAGCATCCTCTGGGGCACATGTTTCGCATCTGGCGATAATGAGGCAGAGGAGCCACTACCCGCTCTGCTGATGATGATTCACTGGCGCGACGCTGTGGCATGGTCGGCTTTTCAATCGTCACCTGGGTTTTACATTTTGCATATGACGGGCCTAATGCGAGGTAGCCCTTTCAACGCCACAGTTGTAAATGAACGCTCCAATTGGGACGATGCGCATACAGTCAACCGAGTAGTTGAAATAACTCTTGTCAAAGTGCGAGTGGGTCCGTCAATCTCTCTCGCCTCCCCAGCGTCTGCAATCGCTTCTGCGTTTGCGTCTGCGAATAGTAGTCTGGGCGAAGGCAAGGGACCAATAGACCAAGCCATAAGATACCGGCATTCGCTGACAGCAAAGCTGGGGAGCACCTACTGCACAGTCCAGGGTCTTGAGAGATACGCCGCAGGGGAACCGAGGCTAGATCGAGCACGGATTCGGGCTGCTAGACGTCCTGACATTCTTGCTGCTATGGTAGTTTGGAAGTCCCAAGAAGATTATATTGCTTCTCTTCACAATAAAGAGCTAGCCGAATCTGATAAGGACATTGAAGCCAACTCATTGTCTTATCAAAGAATTGTTGCCAACCTGCAGCAATATCCTCTTAAAGAACGCTCTAGCTTATCGACGAATTCGAGCAAGACCAGAAGTATACTGTCATTATCATCATCATCCGGTATCATATTAGACTGGAGCGCCACTAGCCTATACGATCTGGTATCACTCCCTCCGAATCGAAATGGTATTCATTCGCAAGGTAAAATAAGATCCGGGGTCTCGACTGCACCGATAATGATCGCCATGGATAAAGACCATTTACTAGCCGTCAAGCAAGAGTTTCGTGGGCAGCCTAAACCCACGATGCACCTCGACGCGTTCAGAATACAAGTGACGCCAGGTCTCGTGACAACTTATAGCTGCGCTGATATCAGACAACGGACGGGAATTCTCGTTGACTTGAATACCAGAATCTACAGACTACGTCAAGAGTTTAAATCTCTGCGAGGGTACCGCGCCTTACTCTTATTACCTGTGATGAATGTTGGCAACGAAGCGGACCTACTCTTATGTGTGTTACCTTCCCCCTCCCTGCCTTTTCTCTTCGCAGCAAAAGAAAGTGATTGCGGGTTTTGCAATAGGGGATGTTTTGATCGGCTAACATGTAGTGATCAAAACCAAAGTCTGGGAAACAGATCTCTTTTTCTCTCTAGAGCAGCACCATACGTATGCCATAGCGGCCATCACAAAAGAGCTTGAAATGAGCCCAGATGTCTTACTACGTGTGGAAACGCGGACGGTACCGGACGTAGATGGTCCCTTTGTGGCTAAATCGAGCGCCCTGTTTAACAACGACGCCATCATCGAAATGACGACTTTTTATGTTCTCCCACAAAACCAAGAACTCTTCACGGTATCATACCCACAATTCGTATGGTAAGTATTTCGGTTTGTTCTGCATTAGATATTATCTAATTGGGGGCAATGAAGATATATGTATGTAAAGACTAACGCAGCTTAGGTGGAGAGCTCTGGAGTGTGGAGCTGAAAACGTTTGGGGCAATCGCGAACCAGCACCGATGCGGAGCTGGGGCAGTGGCTGGGATAAGGAGCCTGTGGATCGAAACGGACAGGAGATGCTCAGGTATACAGCCGTGGTAAAGTGGATCGAGCCGACCAAGATGCCAATGTGGTACCAGCAATATGCACAACTGTTAAAAGAGGGCGACTACGAACGATTGGGTCTGGCGCTGGATGCCATGCGCACGATAGCAGTTGGCGGTATAGAATCCAGACTTTTGTATGCTAGTAAAACTTATAGTCCAGAATGAATGAAGCTTAGGCTGGTTTGCACAATATACTACTTCTCCTCAAAATCTTTCCGCCAATGCCATTGAGTAGCTGGTCAAGGAAAGAGATAATACGATGCATCACGTCCCGAGAGCCAAGAGAAAAAAACACCAAGAAAGTTAAGAGTTAAATAAAGTGGTAATCTGCAAGGCGCTTATGATAGCGACAGAAAGAAGGAAAGAAAGAAAAAGAAAAAAAAAAGGTACATAAAACCCTCCGGTCTTTGAAACGGTATTTCTAGCCCGGTATAATGATAAGCAGAGCACGCTAAATGGATCTACCTACATATGCCTAAGTTATGCGCTTGAGTAGACGTTCTGATGCTGACCTAACGACTACTTAAAAGCTCAAAGGCCTATGTTGAGGGATATAGAACTAATTCTCTGAATTCTTGTACACACGGTCTACATCTATGAAATACAACCTAGTACCACCACAGAGAAGTCAACCACGAAGCATTTATATTGTTGATGTTGAATTCTTAGTAGCCGTACTTAGGTAAGAATGTTGGTGATGGATGGGACCCAGGTAGACAAAGGAGCGCAGGCGCCTCCCGACCAGTCGTAGTTTGACAAGTACATTGCTAGTAGTGTACCGATCACATTAGTGTAGGCCTATGCAAAAGAAAATGCTTGTTCCATCATTACAAATGACTTACCTGCATTATATAACGAGAAAGTATCTACACATTAAAGTCCTCAGTCAGTTATCACATGCACCGTCTTCTTTCGAATTTCATGGTTCTTCTTGTGGGGAGCCTCTAAGTTACTCACCGGCATTTCTCACTGCCAGGCTGGATGTTGACGGGGTTTGCGCCAGGTCCTTGACACATTTGTACGCGTAAGCCGCTGCGCCACTTTCACAACTTACATCCTCTATTGTGTATGACTTCAGTCAGCAAGCAGAAGACCCAACAGTCCGCATCAATGAACAGACAGGGAGAGAACGGCGCTGGGTTTACGTAAAGCAAAACCCACCGAACTTCGTATCAGCAGCACTTACTTAGACTGGCAGCTCCCAAAAATGTTGCCGCATGTGTTAACTCGTGTGCAAGAGTCATAGGCAGCAGCTGGCTCCGCAACTGATCTAGTGAATTCCTTGGAGCGAGGCAGTCAGATCCCAGAACCGCTTTCATCGTGATACCACTTGAAAAGACTTGGTTCCATCCCGCCCAGTAGCTTTGGCACAATACAATGGTATCCGTGATGATACCTGAACTGCTGGTGTATGTCCCAGTATAACCCCATAGTTCCGCATTGTCTCTGCATGTACCGCCCAAGGGGGCCAAATTTGCCCATTCCTGCGATCTCGTGTCCCAATACACGAAATTACCTGTAAAATGCCAGGATAAGTATCGTAGCCCACTGGGATAGGGGGGTTTTCTGCCGACCACCACAAGCATTGGAACTCACCTGCTGGCTGTGAACCGACTACAGTAGAGGGCGCTTCGGCTGCAGGTCGCAGGAATGTATCGTCACATACGATATTGACGAATACACTTCCAGGGTTTTGTAGGCCTTGTTTTATGCCCTCAGCGGTGGCTGCAGACATTCAAGAAATTAGTTGATAGTTGCTTACTCGCGGGGACCGAGGTGTGTGTGCAGTTATGCGCGTACCAATAACTTGCTGTACTCGACTTGTGGCTGCAGCATTCTGAGCAGGGTCAGATTTACTAAAATATACTTGTCCATATAGTACTTCAAACGTTCTCAGAGTTGAATACTGAAGGGCTGTGAGTTGTGAAGGGGAAGTTGGGTTCGAATTGAGCCAATTGAGTAGGTCGGTAGTTCGCGTTATCGTGGCAGTAACCTAATGAGTTGTAACGTCAGCAGATGTATACTCGCCACGACTTGTGCATATAGGAAATTTCACGGCCTACCATCAACGCAACCTCCTTCAGTGCGCTGGCGATATTTTGGTTCTGAAGCAGATTGCAAGTTACGATTGATAATGAGCGCTTTCCGAGCTCGTCGGCTTCCGGTACTGGCTCGCTCACTGCACGAGCTGTGGCCGGAGAGATGGCAATGTTTACCACCAGCAGTAGGAGAAGACATGCCGACAAGGAGGCGTAGAACCTCTGAAAGAACATCATTTCGGTGTGATTCGACGTGGTCAAGTTTGACTCGCACCAAGTCAATGAACGTAGAAACAAGGACTTCTCCCTTATTAGATCGGAAGTTTGGAAGTAGGAATGGTGGGAAGACCGACCAGGGAAGCAAAGTAGGGCTAGATAATACGAAGAGGATATTGGAACACCATACTAGCAGTAAAGGTAAATAGTAGATAACATCAGCTTCGCCATAAAGCAGTCGTATAGAAAGTCGTAGAAAATGAGACCTAACCAACCAGATTCTCACTCAGGTCTACCTACCCCAACCACCATGATACGCCGCACAAGGGTCAGCATGATATCGAAATCTCGCATATATTAATTGACAACTATTGAACCGGGAATGAGAACGTTGCGGGTCTAAAAGCAGTACCATGTCAGGCCTCGCAGGACTGGCTAGAACTGACAACAGTCCATTTTGAAATCGTAGTATTTACCTTGAACAGTTGTTGAAAATCACGAAATCCTTGAACAATTGCAAGGGTTCTGGTAAGATATGTGCATAACGGCGCAGCAGATCAGGGCAGTCCTAGGGCGATTCATTATCAGCTGCTTGTCCGTAATATCACGCGTGCTTGGGTAGATGGCGAGATTATCCCGAGGTGTGATGGCCAGAAAGTATAGGTACATCGCAAAAGATACTCTTTATTCCGGCAGGGCTCATCCGTGTCAGACGACCCTTCCCCAACATCCTTGCCAACAGAGCAACGGTTACACCCAACAAGCTTAATAATTGGACCAATCGGTTGCAATGGCAAGCCCGGCCGAAAAAGCGGCGCGGTGCTGATAATCTGACTGACTCGATTGACTGACTAGCCAGGGGTAAGCTAGATGATCCACAACCGAAGGGGTCCTTGCTCATCACAAGTATTCCAGTCTATACGCCAGCCCCCACCAGTAGCAATTCCGACTCCTATTACGATTTTGCCTCCATTTCCGCCTGTGGTAGACCCCGAGACTATCTGAGTATCACGTTACATCCCAACACAACCCTTGCTAGGGTCAATGGAAACCGTGGACCTTACTGAGCTTGGCCTGCCTACCCGCACTGCGTTAACAAGGGTACACTCGGATACTAGCCTACCGTCCCATCGGGAATGCCCAGTGGGCCCTCTATCACGGTCCAATCCAATGATATGTGGTTGACACATACCACTATCGAAATTCCTGCGCACGAACCTGGTCAACTCATTAGCCGAATGGGCGAGAAGAGGGAAAATAGAAGCAATAAAACATAATCTTGAGGTTTTTTCGAGGCTTTGGCCAATTGCACCCTTCCTCGTTGGATATCTATAGGATGGCCAATAAGAAAACCGCTTTGTTATCCTAGGCGAGTCTCCAGGTCCGCGGCTCCCTCACATGAAAATGCTTGATTTTTCCACGTAAAATGCTGTAAAAGGCTCAGAGCCCATATCTTTATCTCTCCAGCTCTCTAGGGAGGTAAAGGAAGTTCGTTGTGCTCGAGATTAGTCTCCTAGAAGGTGTTAACAGGCTATACGCTTTTCTTGATGATGCTTTACAGAGGAGCCAACCGGCTTTGGCTGGTAGCCTTGTTTGCCCTTTTATACTCATCCGCCCTCGCTTCTCTTTTCAACTCTTCCAATCCTTTCAAAGGAACACCTGACCAGATCGCACTCATCAAGCAAGTTGCCCAAGACAAGTGGCAGCAAGTCGCTGAGGCTCAGCTACCTAAGACAACCACCGCATCAAACTTTACTAAAGGATCAACGCCTTTCAGCAGGCGAAATGCCACAGCTAGTGATGTTAGCCAAGCTCGCAGCGTTGTTGCCGACGCCATCAGCCAGATGAGAATAAGCAACAAGGCTAGGCAACAAAGCCCGAGACGCAACAACTGGTCTATGAGCCCTGGGTCTGGTCTCTCGGGTCGAGCTACCAACTCTGCCGATGATGTACCCCTCGTCAACATCACGAGCAAGATAGCGGCTGCCGCGGCTCTGCTGGCTGAGATTGACGCCGCTAATTCCACCATGGTTACGAATGCAGCCAGTCTGTCAGCAAAGAGCTACGCTGCTTTGGAAAAGGCAAAGAGCACTAGGCAGTCGACATTCGGCACAGCTGGTGATACACAGCCAGAAAAGAGGCAGTCTACTTCTACGTCCTACTGGATGGAGAGTCTAGATAACCTTGGCACTCAGCCTTTTGGTGGCGATTCATCATACAAGGTGGGGACTTTCTATACTCCCCATCAAATCTGAATTTTCTATCATGTGTATCGACACTGACCTTGATTATAGGTGTTTCGCAACGTCATGGATTATGGAGCAAAGGGTGATGGAGTTACAGTATGTCTATACGACTTCCGTATTAGTGTTCTGAACTTAGCATGTAAAATGCTTATGACCACTTTATTTGAGTGGACTAACAAGCATTATAGGACGATACCGCGGCCATTAACCTGGCAATAAGTGATGGGGACCGATGCGGCGCTAACTGTGAATCATCCAGTGTCAAGGGTGCTGTCGTTTACTTCCCACCAGGTAGTTACCCATTATATGACACTGTGTGGAAATGCCAGTGGCCAATTCTTGGTTCAAGAGGCTGACATTGCTATTAGGAACCTATCTTGTTAGCTCTCCTATCATCTCAATGTATGACACGCAGATGATTGGTAGTGTAAGCAACGTGTTTCTTTGTTTTCTTTTTCCTTTTTGCTTCAAATAACTTTGGATATGTACTAACGAAGCTTATATAGCCACTAAATCTACCCACAATCAAAGCCGCAGCCTCATTTGTTGGTCTTGGAGTAATTTCTACGGACGTATATGTTCCTAATGGCGGCACTGGTCCCGACGGTCTTGCTGCAGAGTGGTACATCAACACAGTAAGTTAGAGTGACATGACCGACCTTCCCCATGACAAAAGAGTTGGCCATTACTAACACTGAAACGAATTATCGTAGTCCAATTTCTATCGACAGATACGAAATTTCGTGATTGACATCACTGCTACCGACCAAGAGGGGTATGTCGCTGCGCTTCATTATCAGGTAGCACAGGCAACGAGTATTTTCAATGTGGCAATTGTGTGTACGGTGTCCGACACAACCACACAGCAGGGCATTTGTGAGTTCAACTTCTAGTAGTGTCACCTATTGCTTTTCACTTCCAGCAGCTAACGATATCCCAAATGTGTGCAGATGCGGAGAATGGCAGTGGTGGCTTCATGAGTGATGTCTCCTTCGTTGGTGGTGCATTTGGCATATGTAAGGAGAATTCCCCTTCTGTTATTGATATAACCTCTTGTAAGGTGCATAAGCTGACTTATTGTTGATGTTTATACACGTAGATGGCGGTACCCAGCAGTTCACATCCTTGAATTTGGATTTTATTGAGATACAGACGGCAGTCCAGCTCATTTGGGACTGGGGCTTTGTAAGCTTTCCTGCGTCGCCCTAGCTTAACTAACTTTGCGATCTTTTCAGCAGCTAACGACTATCAATTGCCGTAGACATGGAGTAATCTTATCGTCGCCGACTGTACAACAGGTTTTAGCTTGTTGGGCAACGACTTAGTAACTCATGCAACTGGTAGCTTGTTCATCCAGGACACGTTATTCCTCAGCACAGACACAGCAATTCTTACCTTTCCCCCAGTCGAGGGTGTTGACACAGGGACAACAAGTATTACACTGGATAACGTAGTCTTCGATGCTGTTGCTTCGCCTATAATCGACACAGACAAAAATCTGATTCTATCCAATGCCATTGGGTCAGTTAATATGTTTACGGTAGGAAATGTCGATTTCCAACCTACCCAAGACGACTTCGAGCCTGGAGATATATTTGTTACTCAGCGCTCAGATGTCCTGACTACATCCGCAGGTCAGTGATTCCTACCTATCATTTTCATCCCGCACAAGCTCGTGCCGGGTTATCACTAACGCCAGATAGGCATTTTCCCAAAACCGGTTTACTTCACTCGCAACAAGAACCAGTATGAAGACACCCCGGCTGTTGTACAGATGAAGTGGTTTGCCGCTGGAGATGGCGTGACTGACGATACGACAATCTTTCAAGTGGTCATCTCACTTTTTGCATCATCTGACATCGTCATTTTCATTGATGCAGGTTCGTACATTCTGACCGACTCCATCACCATCCCATCCGAGGCTCGCATAGTCGGCCAGGCCTGGTCTCAGCTGGTAGCATCCGGGCCCAAGTTTGAAGATGCGAGCAACCCCAATGTTCTCTTACACATCGGCGCCGATGGCGGCGAGGTCGGAAACGTTGAGTTGCAGGATCTCATTTTCACCTCGGTTGGCGCTACCGCTGGCCTGATTGGCGTGCAGTGGAACATGGAGGCCGATGGCCAGGGCACGACGGCCATGTGGGATTGCCATTACCGTATCGGCGGTGCAACTGGAACGAGTCTCCAGGTTTCTCAATGTCCCGCTGGATCAATTAATGATGACTGCATTGCGGCGACGCTGCTTTTGCACTTGACTTCGACGTCGTCGGCATACCTTGAGAATGTGTGGGCCTGGGTAGCTGACCATGACCTAGACGATCCTGCCAACACTCAGGTAAGTACATATTTGTGATGGAAAAGCTATTAGAGACAGGTTACTGATGAACAAGTATAGATCAGTGTCTTTTCCGCCAGAGGAATACTTATTGAAAGTACCTTCGGGGCTTGGCTCTACGGAACAGCAGCCGAACATTCGGCGCTCTACCAGTACAACTTTTACCAAGCCGAGAATGTTTACGCTGGTATGATCCAGACAGAAACTCCGTATTACCAGCCTTCCCCTAAGCCGCCGAGTCCGTTCCTAGCGTCCTCAGAGAGCATGCCAAGCGATCCTGACTACTCGGTCTGCTCCTCGAATAACAATACAGGAATCGCTGGCTGCGATTCATCATGGGCATTGCGCATAGTTGAATCCTCTAGCATTGAAATTGGAGGCGCTGGACTTTACAGCTGGTTCTCTAACTACGTCCAGGAGCCTTGTGTGGATTCTATGGATTGCCAACTCGCGCAGGTATACATCGAGAATACGCTTGGTAACGTGACTATTTATAACCTGATCACAATTGGTTCCGTCGACATGATTATTGATAGTTCCACCCAAGGTGGCATCACTATATCAGCTGCGGATAACCTATTCCTTCCCGCACACCCTTACTGGAGTCAGATAGCAGTATACGCCCCCGAGGTTGATCTGGATGATGGTACTAGCGAATATGGTGACGAGGTTTATGTACCACCTAGTATCTGGACTGAGTCGGGAGGGGCTTCTGCAGCATGTAGCGCTCCTTGTACGCTCATATTGCCGCCGTACCCCCTCGGTAGCACCACCACTATCAACTGGCCACCACTAACAACGACTCTGATGTCTATCGCGGGTACTATAACCCAGACTATAACTACAATCATCAGCATCCCCGCTGTCATCACCACCGAGATTGAATGGTGGCCGGTGGTGATTGGACAAACAGACTCCAGCTCCGCCTCTTTCAGCCCCGTTCAGAGTGTCATGCCCGGCCCCGTCGTCGTGACCTTCCCGGCAGGCGTTGTGGCATTTCCCCCTTCACCTTACCCCGACGTAGGTGTCGCTTCGACGTCTACTTCCTCCACAGCAGCAATTCTGCTGGGCGCGATCCCCACCACTCCGCATCCCGCCACGATCCAGCCCCAGGCCACCGTCTCCATGTCTACTCCTCCACCGACCGACATCCCGTCGGTGACCTGGACCAACGCGAAGCCCACTACCACCTGCAAGACCGGCTGCGGTCGCTACGACTGCCGCAAGTTTGGCTGCGGCGATTATTGCGGCCTCTACGGCTGCAACGGCGGCTGCGGTATCTTCGGCTGCGGTGGCGGCTGTGGTATCCTGGGCTGTGGAGGCTTCAAATGTCCGCTAGGATTGTGTGATGGCGGCTGTCCTTTGCCGACCTGCGGTGGACTCAACTGCCTGACGGGCGACTGCGGCGCCACCGGTTGCCCCAGCGGCGACTGCAGCAAGTGTCCGCCGGAGGGTTGCGATGGGGTCGAGTCGGACGATGACGACGATTGTGACGAGCTTCAGACGGCCAGTATCTGCACCGTTATGATTTCCGAGTATGTGCCCGCTGGGACGACCACAATATCGACTACCACTATAGTAAGAACATTCCCTTTCTGATCGTCTGCTGCATCTTATATCAGCGTGGCTCTTATGTCACCACCCCAATCCCATCGTGCGGTTTCTTGTGTTGTCGTTCATGTTATTCCCAACTAACGAGTACCTTCCTTAATAGACGTACTGTGAGCCTACCGAGGCCTGTAGCCCAACTCCTACAACCGTCACTACCACGGTTACCACCTCCATGGAAGCCAGTATGGAGGAAATAAGTCTGTTTGCTTACGCCAATCCCACGGCGGACCCCGCCGTTGTATCATCGGTGGCTGCCGATATTGCCAGCATGATCAACGCATGGGACGCCACGCGCTGGGGGACAATGGCCTCATCTCCGACATCCACTGCTGGCGGCAATAGTGGCGGCGGTGCCGGCTCAGGAGCATCGCCTACGCCCTCGGTAGACGTCTACATCGGCCTCTACGTGGCGATTGACGGCGAAATCGGCGACACTGATGCCGCCAGCTGGCGCGTCTACACCCCGGCCCTGGGCCAATTGTATGACCCTTGCAGCGACGCTGTGCAAGTCTTCGAGGCGTCCACAGACCTGGCCGAGAACTCATCCGACGCAGAAGCCGCACTTCCTGACGGCGAGTTTGATATGGATTTCAGCATCGGCGGTGTGGCTTCGGGCTGTTATTATAGCGGACCCGATGGCACTATGGGTCTCCTGGTCTGCCCTGGACTCGGACAGCTCCCGTGTGACTACGATCCGTCCTACAACCAGGTGACACCGTGTGCGAATGACGACCAGGAATACGTGATGGCCAAGGTATTTTGCTCGTGGGCTGATGAGGGTCCCATTCCGCGAAGTTAAGGGTAGTATACGTGAGCGTTCAGGTTTAGATATATTCCTTCTTCTTTTTATATCAGCAGTGGTTGTAAATATAGTTATCTCTATCCAAGAATTGGTTATAATAGTATGTGATATATCCACGGGGTTTCCATTCAAGACGGCGTCATTGAAAATGAACGAGATACTGGGCGGTTCGTACTAAAGTTTTTAGTTACGACGCATTTTGGTTGCAGCACCTTTGCGTAACATATAGTAAAGCCACATAATTGCATTGGAAGTTACGGTAGAACCGAAAGCCAAGGAAGAGAAGGTTTCTCCACCGAATTCGAGTACCCCAGATTGATGTATTGGACAGCCCCAGAATATCCACTGCAAGAGTGAGGGCCTGGATTACCCCGGAAAATCCGAGACTTTAAATTCGACTACTCAGCTTGGTTAATGTCAAACTTTGCTCCGCTAGCTGCGGCAGGGATTGGTTGTCGAAAGGTTGTAATGCGGTGTTCCGACGCTAGTTATTAGTCTTGGCTGGAAGATAAACGGTTTGACAGCAGCTCGAGCTGATCCACGTGATAAGTCGATTCAATCTCTCTTGGCATTTCATGGATGTTTGTGGACTGTGTGTGGGTCTAGCTGAACAGCTGGAGAGCTGAAATCCCGCGCGGCTGAGGCTGCAGATGTCTCCCTCAGGGTTGGGCGTCTCTTTTGTGCCTCTCTCAACCACTCGGTGGAGCTTCATTCTAAGTAGAAGCCGTTATCCGCGCTTGCCCCTGTGGTAATAGAACAGTATCTGCACTTTAATCCTGGCCTGCTGTCTCTCCCAGCTTCAGGCTGGGGTTGCCTTGGGCTCCCGTGGTATTCTGCCCCTGGTCATCGCCATTTTCCTTTATTGACAACGAGCATCATTATGGAAGGCGATAATGTGGATCCAGTTTCGCCCGAAGGGGAGTCTCGCCAATTCACAGAGGCGGAGTTGGAGATTGGTCGCCGGATCTACGACCAGATGAGACATTTCATCTCTGTTCCTCCAAGCATGGTGAGTCAGATATACCGTAACGGCCTCATGCCCAAGAAGAAGAGCATTGATGGCAGCGGAACTACAAGGATGCACGGTTCGCGAAAATACTGGAGAGAGTAAGTGCCTTTGACAAGAGCCGAGTCGTAATGGATAGAAGCTAAAAGCATCCGCTAGCTCGCGCGCCACCACCCCGAATGGTGCCATAATTATTCATCGTGATGATCCAGATCCTCATCCGGGCACTTGCGACATATTCATTCATCCACCCTATGGATTAACTCAACAGTATCGCGGCGAACGCGACACCCCGCATATCGGGTCGACCTCGCTGGCAAGGCTTGCTGCTGGTTCAACAGAATGCGACTTTTGCTCCATCATCTACCGCGGGGTGTACCAAAGAGAATTTTTGTGGCGTGAAAGATTGGTTCTACGGAAATGGCTCGACTCTCACCCTGATCACGATTCAAGATTGGCTGAGGAAACAGAACCTTGGCAATCACATTATGGGGACGACATTAACGAGGACGATGTGCGCGTGAACGTCGTCTTCCCTAACGGCAAACAGCCCTTATCTGTCCACCTCGTAGTTGCAGACGCTTCTTCCCCAGAGCGTAAGGCCGATGAGCCACAGACAACTGAGAACATAGTAGAGAGCCTAAAGCGAGACGGCTGGAATCGTGCTATTGGAACGCTTGAGTTCTACTCGGCTACGGATTCTCCGAGTCCGTGGTTTGCGTTCGGGTCAGCCCCGCATATACAGCCCGAGGTCCTCAGCCAAGAATGCAGAAGGAAATTACAAGAATGGCTTTCAGAATGCGTCCTTGATCATTCGGAATGTGAGAAAACTTGGTGGGTGCCCGAGTCTGCGCCAGAAGCCTCCGAAGCTACCCCAGCTCTAGCTTCGGCAGCTACACGACCGCGGTCTAGCTTGAATAGGCTGATTCGCCGGCTTGGTCGATGTCTAGCGGGGCGCGATGGGAATCGGAGCAAGATTGATGAGGTCCATTCATCAGATCATTACTTACCCGCAAGATTGCTCAAGATTAGATGGGGAAGTGGTGAATCAGACCCTCCCGTGGCAAGTTTGGAGGAGACGACAAACCCAACTGCGATATACAGATATGTTGCTCTAAGTCATGTTTGGTCCTTCACTCAGCCTTTGAAAACAACTTCTGAGAACTACTCCACACACCTGCGAGAGGTCCCGTGGTATGAACTATCGTTTCCACTTCGGCAGGCCATTGTTCTTATACTGAACCTTCAACTGGATCTTGAGTATATTTGGATAGATTCCCTGTGCATAATACAAGATGACCATGAAGATAAGCTCAAGGAACTACCCCGAATGAGCATGATTTACGGCAGAGCAGAAATCGTGTTCGCGGCCCACGGTCCTGACCTTGGATTCGACAAACTGGCCTTGGACCCTATCCACGACATCCACCGACCTGACGACCCTGCAGTGTATTGCCGCGCAAAAATCCCCCATGAAAACATGTTCACTGCGCCGGTTGACCAGTCTTCCTGGTATGGGAGGGCCTGGTGCATGCAAGAAATGATCTTCTCCCGGCGCATCCTGCACTTCGGCGGAGGCGGCGAGGAGGTCTTCTTCGAGTGTAACACGCTGGCCACGTGCGAGTGTGGCGAGATGGAAGACGAAATGGGCTCGGACGCCCGGACGCTGAAGCAGCAGATCACCAAGGCACTGGCCGGTGCAGTCCAAGCCACCGACTCGCCCACGTTTCTCCGGGATCTGTGGAACGTGTACCTAACCGCTTGCGAGAACTACACCCCACGGGGCGTTACCTTTGCGACTGATAAGCTCCCCGCCGTATCGAGCTTGATGCACACCTTCCTGCCGTACCTTGGGAAGTACTACGCGGGGCTTTGGGAATACAATATTCTCCTCAATCTACAATGGGAAGTATCTGATACGATGCGCTCCGATAGGTACAGTGAATTTGTAGCCCCGTCGTTTTCGTGGGCTTCAGTATCAGGTGGAGTAGTGTGGTACATGGATACAGATCAGGTCCCCACGAACGAAACCAATAGTTTTGCTACCGTTGTCGAAGTCTCCTGTGAAACGGCTTCTAGAGATCCCTGCACCGCTGTCTCGAGTGGCCATATTACATTGAGGGGATACGTCACTCAGATGAAGATCGAACCGTCCAAGCTCATGTGGATGCCGGACGGACGTGTAGAGATGACTAGAGATGGTAACGAGAGCGCCTATGTCACACTAGATTCGAAAGATGATTATGAAAAGATCGAACCGGACATGGTGGTAAAATGCCTAGATCTAATGAGGGATAAACAAGGGCAGCATGGGAATTTCGTCTCCGGTCTGGTGCTTCTTCCCGTGGACGGGAGTAACAGATCGCAATATCGTCGAATTGGATTTGCGACAATGCTGGAGGAACATTTCCAAGACGCTGCCATAGAAACCGTTACAATCATGTAGAAAACACGAGGAGTATGTCTTAATTAGACAACCAAACTCGGGCCCCTTACATATTAGACGGCGGTGGTAAGTAGGATAATCACTTAATACTTATTAGAGCGGCACTGAATTGGTAAAAGCGATATCATTACATCTGGTAAGATGGGTATAAAGCAACTATTGCTATTTTGGTTCCGATGCCAAATCCTCATTTTGGGTATTACCCATAATTTTCCAAGAAAGATGAGATGCCATCCGACAACATCACCTTAACAGCACAAGCCTTCCACCTAGTACAATGTTGTGAATCTTCAGGGTTATCATGAATAGAAATGGATAAAGAAATTGGTTTATGCCACTGTAGAACGGCTAGCAAAGTACGTCTTGCTCATGTTTCTAGCTGGGATCTTCTTGGCGTAAGCGTCATCAATCTCAGATGCTGTCATGCCAGTTGTATCCGGAACAGCAAAGTGGCCAACCACCAGAAGAACGACAGAGAATCCAGCAAAGATGAAGCCCGTACGAGGTCCAAGATCTGTAGCGGCAATTTGTTAGTTGACTAAGGCACTTTCGGTTTGGCGAACAGAATAGATTCGATTACTTACTTCCAGATCCAACATTGTACATGTATGGGACCGTGAAGCCTACAGCCCAGTTGACAATGGCCTGGGAGATAGTAGCAAGGGAAATGGTCTTGCCACGAAGCCTGTAACTAGAAACCTCGGCAGCGATGGAGTAGCCTACAGCTTGAATGAAGCTGGTCTGGATGGCAATCAGAAGGTTCCTGGGGAGAGAGAAATGTGTTAGCAAGTCCGTAAAATACAGCACACTCTCCGAGAAGCAATGGTGTTCTTACATGAGCACAGCAATGGCCCATAGAGGACCAATTCCAGGAGCATAAAATAGGCCACCGATGAGGATCATGCCGATAAGATTGATCCAGATGCCAGTGATCAAAGCGTGGCGGCGGCGGAAGAGGCCCATGCCGAACCAACTGCAGAAGATGATAAGAACAGACAATCCGAAACCACCGATGGAAACATCAAAGGCGTGAATCGCAGGTAGGCCAGCCTCGATCATGACATAGATGGACTGCTGCAGGAAAGAAGCACCACCCCAGCCCTGAACGGTGTAGATGAAGACTGCGGACAGGGTTCGGTGAATATCCGCTCTCTTGAAGCAATCGAGGTATGAGCCTGTCTCCAGCTCCGAGTTCACCTGCTCCTCCTGGATTGTTCTCTCGAGGACCGCGTAGCGTGCTTCGGCGTCGCCATTCTTGCCGTAGATTCGACGCATGGACTTGAGAGCTTCCGCCGTCTTGCCCTTGCTGATCAGGTACACGGGAGACTCGGGGATAAACATGGCACCGAGGGTGGCGGGAATGCCGACCGCCCACTGGATGGCGAAGACGTTGCGGAAAGCCTGTTCGGCGACATTGGGTACGAATGCGCGGACCACACCAAGACCGAGACACATGGTCAAGATAGCGAAAATGACCATAGCTGTAAAAATTTCAATAAGATTAGCCAACATTCACTTAACAGGATCTTGGATTTCCTCCGTGGGAGAAGATGCTCGTGGTTTGCTTACCTTGCTGGATGAAGCTTCGCAGCCTAACAGGAGCGATCTAGGGTGATTGTTTAGCATGCGACCAAGATCAAGAATGTGCGACCAGAATGACTCACCTCTGAAGCGTAGGTAGTTGCGACAGCAAGAGATGCTCCGATGGAGAATCCATTGATGATCTTGCCACCGAGGAGCTGCGCGTCCGTCGTAGCGCAGTATTGGAGTCCAGTGCCTGCAATGCTGAGAGCCGACATGAAGGCACCGGTCCACTTCCTGCCAAAGCGATCCTGAACGAAACCGACGGAGAAAGCACCGACAGCTTGGGCCAGCGCAGAGATGGAAGTCCACAGGGACGTCCATATCGACGGAAGATAGGGGCCAGTGGGGCCGATAGATCCAAAGTATAAGAAGAATGCGGGCATGGAGATGGAAGCGCCGTTGGCAATGTTATCGTATCCGTACATGGCACCAGCGGCGAAAGGCCACAGAGCTGCACCTCCAAGTTAGAACCGACACGCTCGCTGAAGTACAGCAGATATCGACCAGTTTAGATGTACTTACTGAATAGAACGGCCCTCCAATGAAGTTTCAAGCTTGCGAGCAGGGAGAGGGTGCGCTCTTCGTCGATGATCACCCTGCCTCGGTCGAGGTCGTCGTTCTTGAGGTGAGTCTCGCCATTGGCAGAGTCGAGCTTCTCGACATGGAGGCTCTCCGTCTTGGTGGGTTCCGTGTTGACAGCCATGTTTGTGTGTAGCTCTGCGGGATTGTCTTGAGTTCACTGAGAAGCATGCCGATTCCAAATGGAGCGACAAGAGCCTGCATTTTCTACATATTTGTGTTCGCGCTGCCCATCGGGGTTTCCGAGCGAACTACCGGCTAGAGCAGCTGCCAATTCGGATATCCCTAGTCTGGAGTTTCCGCGAAGCCATTGGCCATTTTGGGGCGGGGGCAGCTGACCATCGTGTCCAAGAACGGGGGAAGCTTGCGGACCAATGCCCACGTTCAGAGGGCCTGGAACATGGGGGAACCCCAGGAAAAAGCTGGCAGTGCGGGGAAATGCCATAAGGGGCGAGCAGGGAATGGAGCAGGGAATCGATCCACCGGCCTGGGGGCTGGCCAACAGTAGCGTGTGGGGTCCCACGAGAGTTTCTCAGCTACCCCGACACTTACGTATGCGCACTAAGCTCTGTGCGTAGTTACACTACTCCCACGTGCGGAGGAACGCCCCCAGAGTAATAACTCTGTGTCGCACTAGTGGAAGACTTGTCTTGTGAGGATGCCCGAGCTCCGAGACGACGAGGGTGTGGACGGTGGGTGTGGGTGTGGGTTACATCCCATACATACTGAGCCGCACGGAGGTTACAACAGAGTTTGACTCACTAGTTTGGCCATGTGGTTTAATATAGAAGTTCATGTTTAATTTAAAGCTTTAACGTCAGTTGATAGAAAAAAAAAACTATGCTTGTATGTACGTAATGTAGCAACTCATACAATTCCTAGTGTGAGATCTCTCGGATGATCTTGAATAAATAAAGTCCCGACATTCTTGCAACCCTTCAAAGGCGCGCCATGCATAGTTGCTGTGCCACATCATGCTTATTTGCGGCACGGCTTTAACTTGACGCGCCCAAGCAATGAATCGATTTTAATCAGTGCGGAAGAACTGAGAAATGATATCGCTAGCTTCCTTAGCCGCGGCAGATGATTCGGGAGGAAACTCCGAAATACCATGCGGCGCGCCGGGCACGAACCGTACTACGGCATCACCGCCATTGATCTGCCACCGGAAACTCGCCAAGACGGTGTCATCGAGGAACACATCCTCGGTACCGCACAGAAAGAGAGCTCGAGGCAGCCGTCCACGGTACGGAGACAGGTCCGCATAGCTTGGCGAGATGCCCGGATCCTTCCTGGGATCATCATAACCCTCGCCTTCGGTTTCCGTGTGGTTGAAACCCTTCTCGTACTGAGGCAAGTACGCATCACGGAAGAATGCTAATCTGTTACGGTCGACCAAGAGGGGATTCTCGACCAGGTATACGGAGGGGAGAAACGAATATGTATACAGCCCGTAGCTGAAGATGATGGATGGAAGGTTGAAATCCGGATGGGTCTTCAGCAGATGATGGATCGCTTGCATGCTGAGATACGCGCCCGCGGACTGAAATGGAACTTATCAGCGATTTCCAAGAGTATTTCCAAGATGACCTAATTGGGTCCATTTTAGGATTATTAGGCGCCACCTACCTCTCCACCGATGACCTCCAGCTTCAGCTTGAAATCTGCCTCCGCGCGGGTTACAAAATAGTCCACCGCATCGGCGATATCATTGACTGGCTCAGGATAAGGGTGCTCCGGGGACAAGCGATATCCCACAGATATCACCTGGCAACCCGAGGCGTTGGCATGGCGCAGGAGGAGACCATCGTTACTTGAAGCATAAACAATTAGCATTTTTTTGTCGGGGGTATGGAGGACAGTCGATATAAGGTATCATCGAACAGGGTGGAGCAAGCATACTATGTGTGACTTCCTAAGACTATTCCACCGCCGTGAATATGCAGGAATATGCCTCGCGGTGCTTGGCCATTCTCTGGTAGCATGCTACGACACGGAATGGAGCGGCCTGCTTCTCGCGATGGGATCTCCAGATCAGTGGCTTGGGGCAGATACTGAATCGTCCCCTCGATGAAAGTGCGAAATTTGGGAAGATCGCGCTGGGTTTTAGGAATTCGTCATCAGCTCCATGTCAGCCAAGGCAGGCTTTTGTTAAACACATCTAAAAAGAAATGAGTTGACCGGCTTACCCATTGGTCACCTAGCTTGGCGTCCATGGCCATCATCGCCTTCCCTATACTCTTGGTGCTCTCGGGAACATTGTTCGGGTCAAACTGCTCCAGGTTGACTTTGAAGTCTGATTCCAGCATATTGACTGTTGTTGTCGCTGTTGTTGGTAGTGGTGTTGTTGTTGTTGTTGCTGTTGTTGTTATTCTGAGGTGCAATTGTGATTTGCCACCTTCAGATGACCACCGAACTTTTAAATTTGAAAGAGAAACTATTCAACACAAGGCAGTCTTAGTGTGACAAGCCAAGAGAGAAATTATAGGCTTGAGTTCCGGAATCAAGCTAATTATTAGTTCGTGAAGGGGTGACACCTATAACAACAAGTGCCCGCCCGTGTATCAGAGATCGGAAAAGCCGAGACCCCGCGGTCTCTCCGCATGACCCACGCAAACATGGGGGTTGGGGTTTTGTGCGGGGCAGTTAGGCAATGTGGGCAGGTGGGCAGTAAGCATGTGGGTATCTGGGGCAAAAGCTTCGCTGAAGGATTCAGCTGCTGTTTTCATACGCCATCGCCTTTCATGCGCAAGGTTTTTTTTTTTTTTTTTTTTTTTTTTTTTTTTTTTTTTTTCGCATATGGAGAAGACGAAAGTGGAGATTAATCAGGCTCCGGTTTGGATCTATCGGTGGTCAAAGTTCTTCATCGGCCGGTGTTGCATTTTCGGAGTACGTCAATCCGAACTCATTCCCCCTTCCCCATTCCCCAAATCTCACAACAGACCTTTCTGTATTTCAAAGAAATATAATTTATTCTTATTTTATTTTAATGAGATCAGACCAGATCTTGTATTCTTTCCTTTTTTACATCCTTTCATTATCGAGGTTTACAAGAATTTCATTCTGTTTTTATCCTCGTTTCTTGAACCTCAATCAATGAATCAAAGCCCTTCAGCCAGTTCGATTTGTACTACCATTTCTCAAAAAATCTCCACGAAGTTCATCAAGGTTTCCATAAAAAGTTGATCTTATGTGCACTGGCCACAATCCTTTGTCTCAAGAATTTTATCTTCTCATTGGTTCCATTTCATCAATACAAAGACATGACGAATGAATCCGCGTGTCTGCGAATAGCCAGCAATAAAACAAATACAACCCGGCAGTAGTAAACCAACTCCTGCGATTCTAATACTTTTCCACCACATAATGTCCAAAATTCCATAGTTTGTACAGCTTTGGTGCCCAATACTGTCGTTATATCGAGCGCCCAACCCTAGTTTCACTGCCTTTGGCCTAGACAATAAACATAATTTCCCTTTGCTTTTAGTTATGTTTTTGCCTGGCTTCCTCCCACGTCACATCCTTCTTCACATGTATACCCTTCAAGGGAACCTCGTCCGAGTTTATCTCAAACGCATCCTCCTTCCCGCTGACCATAACGTTCATTTCGTGGCTGTATCCCTTTGGGATCAGGTATGGCGAGTGACCACCGCTGGCGCTTCCCTCGAGACGCCGGAAGGCGCCATCCGGGCCCTGGGAGCGGGTGGAATGGTGACTGACGGAATTCGCAAAGCTGGTGCTGCGTCCTCCCGAAGACTTTTCCAGACGGCTTGCCAGCCTGGTGCGGAAGAAGCGTGCAACGACCACTGCCACAGGTCCTAGAGTCGGTAGACACGCGCAGATGATGGCGACGGAGACCTCGGTGACCGTCCACAACTCGATGGGGAGGAGAAGAATTGGGACGTCGCCGTCGGGACCGGCATGGTACATGTCAATGAGGGTCGTGAGTCGGATGATGGAGACAACCACAATACTGTTTTCGAGCGATTCGATGATGAAGATTAGCAAGTCTGCGGGCGATGCATGCAGATGAGAGTTGCCGTTTCCAGGGTGCGAGAGATGACAGAATCACTTACAAGCTTCCGAGCAAGAACATACAGGTGATAGCGAGCTTTTGCCACTTTGGCATCTGCAACTTCGACATTTCATACCAAGGAACCGCGAGTATTAATATATCAGTGGCAGTCTGTTGATAAGTTAGTTAGTGTCAAATCAACCTTTCCGTTTGGCTGAGATCCAACTGACATGTGGTGCTGTTCAGAGATTCGTTAGCATAGGCAAACCACCAGGAGAGGTCTTCACTTTATCATCTCGAGAACAACGTACCAGCAATACCAATAAAGTATGCGCCTTGATCTACACACGTGGCGCCCTGAGACAACAAGTCTTTATCCCAGGCTGCCGATATGGGATTGCACTGGAACAAGGTGGCGAAAAGCGAGCCTGCACACCACGCAAGCAGGATGGCGCTCACGGTCAAGGTGGCCCATTTCATATATCGGGTCGGAAAGATGCGGTAGTAAAGTTGGAGGATAGAAAGCTTTATGAAAAGCAGGAGGATTATGTACGCGAACTCGCCGACAAAAAGATCCTGAAAACTAATGTGTAAGCCTGTCTGTGATAGTTGTCAGAGGCTGTGGCGACATTTCATACCCCCATGATCCATTGCATGTTGTATGGGCTTTCTGCCTCCACGACAGATTCGTGCTTTCCAACACCATGGACAGCGCCTATATGTTACATTAGCACCTAGAGACGACCCCCTATTCGTGGCTTTAGGATGGTCGTACCGACAACAGCGGCAGCTGGGATGCCAAATGACATTAACTAAAGGAGAAATCGCGAGTAAGAAAAACCATTCATAATACATTTCGGCTCGCAGAGGTGTAAGCGAATCGTACCTGAGCCACGATGATGAGCCAGTCGTCTATCCCTAGTTTCGTTTGTCGACGCCTGCGAGCCCATATACGCAGGCCTACTGCAATGACCGACAGAATGGGCATGACAATGGACAGCTGGATCAGAATCGGACTGCCATCGTAGCTGTTGTAGGCACTGTCATTAGTGGTATCACGATGCCGCATCCTGAATCTTTCGCTAAGCAAGACCAGCGGTTCGGACTGTTGTGACCGTTGTGTAGTTGTAAGGAAACTCGGACCCGCCGGAAAACCACACAAATTGCTCGTGGAGGCGGGTCCGGGGGAGGCAACATCGTTGGAAAAGTCTCAACGGCTGGCTGAGAATCCGCGGCCGGATTCGTAACCCTGTGTTTTCTGCATGCGAGACACATGGATAGTGGTGTGATACGGGTGTTGCCCCTTGCACGTTTCCCTCCATGGCCAACAGGGGTCAAGAGGCTGCTGATAGGTCAGCTATACTTGGACCCCAGACGGATCTCAGATCCCGAATAATGGTATGGTTGCACAAAGAGAGGTTTTTGAAGAAAGAAACTACAGGTGTACGCTTACTGGCACTTTGGAAGCAAAATTTATTTACCACTGCTTAGGCTTTGTTTCTTCTTATCTTCTGTATTTCCTTGCTGTACGTCTCGCAAGGGCCTAATCGCACCGTATGCACCGTGTCCTCAAAGCGAGATTGTAAAAGCGCCAAGCGCTGCAAGTGAACACCTGAACGGGTAAAGACCACCACGTTCCCCGGTTGAGGCGGCATGGGTTCTATGCAAGTCTAAGAATTGGGCAACACTAATGATATTGACTCTGTGACAGATACAGCTGATAAAAAAGCAGCCCCCCGCACTCTCCCCCTGAACGATGATTCTGCAATTGATATTGTGGCGGGTTGGTTTACGGCAAGATCTACAAGAATTTCATAGTCTCTGAAACGGGGAAATCAAACCAAAAGATAGAAGATACCATTCCTTTTTATCTCCTTTATCGGCTTTGCCATCTTGCCATCAACCACACACCATGGCAGCGGAAAACGTATCCCAGGGCACCACTGAGGCCCCCAAGCCCGTGGTCTTGCTTATTCACGGCTCATGGCACTCGCCTAGTGTATATGACAAAGTTCGAAACAAACTCACGGCGCTTGGCTACGAGACGCATGCTCCTACCCTTCCCAGCCTCGGGGATTCGCCAAGGTTGAGCTGGCGCGTAGATGTGGCCGCCATCCACGAGTGAGTGAAATTCTTTCTTTTTGGGATGAAGGATTCCCTGCCTTGACTTCTACATGAAAACAAAAAGAAATTGCCAAGCACTGACCCCTCGCGGCGTTGTTTTCGCCCTTTTCAGCTGGGCAATCCCACTCTTCTCGGAGGGCAAGGAAGTCGTCCTAGTTGGCCACTCTCTCAGCGGCGTGACTGCCGTGATCGCAACACAAGGCCAGACGGTCGCCGAGCGCGCCGCCCAGGGCCTCAAGGGCGGCTTCAGCTCGCTAGTACTGCTGTGCGCTTTCGTCGCCCCGATGGCAGGTGTCGACGTGATCACGCTCTTCGGAGGCACCTGGCCGCCGTGGTCGAGCCCGGCGCCCTCCTACACGGGCGGCATCATGCGCCTGGTGCCCGATACGGCGGCCGCGACCTTCTACAACGACCTGCCCGAGGAGGAGGCGCAGAAGTGGGTTGGCGCTCTCTTGCCCAACTCGCAAGCTACCGTCGAAACCGCCATCCCCGTCAGTGCCGCGGATATTAAGCTGCCCGTCACCTACGTGCTGTGCACCAAGGACAAGTCTATCGACCCGGCTCTCCAGGAAGGCATGTCGGCCAGCATCCCCGGAGTCAAAGTCGAGCGCGTCGAGTCGAGCCACAGCCCTATGCTAAGCCAGCCGGACCGTGTAGCCGAGATCATTGTACAAGTTGCCGAAGGAGCTCCCAGCAAATAGGCTGGTGGAGAAATAAATCAGTTTTCGAGGTCTCAAGTTAGATTTCCACCAACATAGTAGACGGACAATCTTCTGCTCGTTTTACGCGTCTGGACTGTCCGGTAACAAAAGAGCAAATCTGTTCTACAAATATCCACAAACATCACGATCCATTGTTCAATTCTTATGATGATCATCCGGTACAGTTGGTAGGAAGAGTGCACTAGCGAACCTGATCTAGATGATCTAGTTAATTTATGATAGTTTTAGTTTTGGACTTTTTTTTTCAATCTATATATGTTTTTATCCATGCTAAGTATTTATACAGCAACATCCGGTTTGCCAAACTCCTTGATGTACTCTTCTGAGTAAGGGTAGTCGATGTACCCAGGCTCCACCTTTTGACCGGCCTTCTGGTTGATGTAGAATGTCATGCGATCGTAGTCGTTGAAAGGGAGGCCCTTCTTCACACGGTACACCAGATCGGGAGTAGAGATGAAGCGGCGGCCAAAGACGACCGCAACGGGGTAATCGCGGTACTTCTCCTCAACAGCCTGCTTTGCCAGCTCGGTGGTGAAACCACCGGCCACGAAGATGGGCTTCTCGGTGCCCCAGCTCTGCAGCGCGAAGTCAAGGCTCTCGTTCTTGGGGTCGAGGTCCATGACGCCGTGCACGCGAGGCTCCACGATGTGCAGGTAAGACAGGTTGAGCGCGCGCAGCTCGTGGATCAGGTAGGAGAACTGGGGAATGGGGTCCGCCATGCGCATGCCTTGCCAGGTGCTCCAGGGGCTGAGGCGGATGCCGACCTTGTCGGCACCGACAGCCGCAATCACGGCCTTGGAGACCTCGATGGCGAAGCGCGAGCGCTTCTCGATGCTGCCGCCCCAGGCATCCTCGCGCTTGTTGCACGTGTCTTGGGTGAACTGGTCGATAAGGTAGCCGTGGGCGGCGTGGATCTCGACACCATCGAAGCCGGCCTTGGTCACGGCGTCGCGGGCCGCAGTGGCGTAGTCGCCAATGGTGGCCCAGATCTCTTCCTCGGTCAACGCACGGGGTGTGGGAAGACCCTCGCCCATAACTGTGGCGCTCGAGCTAACGTGGTCGTGCTCAAAATCGAAATCATCCTCATCACGAACGGCACCACCGCTACCATCCGGGTCAGGCCAAGAAGCTCGGCCCAAGTGCCACAGCTGCACGAACATCTTGCTGCCCTTCGCGTGAACAGCGTCCGTAACCTTCTTCCACCCGGCAAGTTGCTCCTCAGTCCACAGACCCGGAATGTTAGCGTAGCCGCCAGCCTTAGCGGTGATGAAGGTTGCTTCAGAGAGGAGCAGGGTGCCGGGCACGACCGCGCGCTGAGCATAGTACTGAGCCATCACATCGGTGGGAACGTGCTCTTTGGTAGCTCTGAAACGGGTGAGCGGCGCCATAACGACGCGGTGCTCAAGCTGCGTCGAGCCCACCTTCAAGGGGGTGAAGAGCTTCGTGTTCTCAGCCATGGTTGGTTATGTGTGGAAATGTTGACTGGACTCGGTATTGATAACAGACACACAGGGCCAGACTGATTCTCGCAATCTTTATCATATCTTCTGGCCATGGCCGGCTTTTATATCTACATATGCAAGTATCCTGGTTTCGCAAATCTGCTTGGGCTCCGCTTTTCACGACATCTGTCGTGAGAACTTCAGCGTTCTCCTGCTTAGCAATCGACCGGTGATACTTTTGTCCCAGCTCATAACAAAGCTGGGGCCACAGTAGAGTGAAGAAACCGGCCAGGCCGGACGCCGAAACTTCGCGAGATTTCGACCAGCCAGGCAATCTGTTGCTCGCATTGACATCTCGGTGGAGCCTCGGCATTCTCGTGTGTCAATGGCTATATAAGTGGCTCCCTACTCGACTTCTATTGGCCGCCTCCACCTGGGCCCCTACTAAAATTTTCATTCTGGGGCTACGTAACGGCAGTCTAACATTCCATGCGGACTTTCTTCCGCACTGCTGATAAGATGCGCACCCACTGTATGTTCCATGAGTGGCAGGTATTGACTTTGATTGTCGATGAGCAATGCCCAATGGGTGGCTCAAGCACACTTTCCGTGCAGTGTACTGCAGCCCTGCCGAGGCCGCTGGGGCATTCTATCCTACATGTACAGTCCCAGCGAGATGATATCAGATCTTTCTATTCCCATGCCAGGTCTTTATGTAACACGTCATGTTGCCGCCTCTGTCAGGGGTAGTCCTGCTTCGAAGCGCCGCAGTAGTTCCGCCGCCGATATGAGTAGAGCCCAGTGTTTTTAACTTATTCCCATGCTCTTGTGCTTGTTCTGAGTCGTGGAATTAGTTGTACAGGAATACGACGCAAACACGAATCAGGGGTCAAGTCAATTGCAGAGAATTTCGAGATCCCCCATTGCATGTCGAGAGATGCTGGAGGCAAGCCATATCGTGGTATTGGGTATCTGGCTGGATAGGAGCAGCCCCACCAGCAAAACTATCTTGATTTATTTACATGAACACCCAGTTATCACCGCAATCCCACCCATGTCGTCCATAGTGCTGCTCCAGCCAGCTTACCACGTGCCACTCCACCGCCTTGTTGTTCCACAGGTTCTTTAGCGCCGCCTTATACATGTCGACCGCCTCGCACACGGATGTCCGCCCCCTTGGCCACTAGCCATTGCAGCGCCGGGAGGTTGCCGCGCGCCGCCGCCATCTGCACCGCGGACCCGTACTTTCCAGCGGTGGAGTGCACGTCCGCGCCAGCCCCGAGCAGCAGTTCTAGGATATCTGTATCTCCGCCATTACGCCTACCGTACTGATTACCCCCACGCGCTGCTGCCTGCATCACCGAGCCGTGCTTGCCGGCAATGATGCGTGCATCCGCGCCCCACGACAGCAGGATCCGCACCGCCTCGTCGTTGCCGCTCCATGCTGCGGCGTGCAGCGCTGTGCCGAACTGCCCACCGGCGGCATTGATATCCGCGCCGGCCTCCAGCAGCGGGCCGAGCATTCGGGGGTAATACTGTGCAGCCGCCTGCAGCGGGTGGTGGTACTTGCCGCCCTCGCCGTTAGGATCGGCATTCCGCGCTAAAAACTCCTGAGCTTGTCGCTGAAGTCCGCCGTCGCTCCACCCTCTGCCAACGAGGACATGTGTGAGTGGTGGCGCGTATGTTGGCGACAGGTCTCTCTGGAAGCCTGAGTGCCTTGTCCGCTTCTGTTGCTCAATCTCTTCGCTAGGTCTATATGTGAGCGGCGGGTTCACGGATGCCCCGCGCTGGAGCATGGCTTGAATGACCTTTACACGCGTGTTGATGTCCCTGCCAGTCCATGAGAGCACAGCCTGGAGCGGGCTGCCGTACGGCGGTCCATACTGATCCAGCGGAGCTCCTTGCGTTTCCATGAGCCACCTGCAGTAGGCAAGATCACCTCTCCAAGCGGCACTCTTGCAGCGCTAGTCCAAGGTATCGAGCTCGCTGGGGAGATTTTATTAGCTGCTGCAGCAGCCGAGTCATGATTTTCTGGTATCCACATCTACCAGCAGCATTGAAGCATTCCGCGTCAGACCAGGCGATGTCTGCACCTCGATCCAGTAGCATCTCCACGATCGCAAGGTTATTGGCAACACCGGCAGCTAAGCTTAGAGCATAGATCATATGGGCAGCTGCGCCGTTCTCTATCAGAAATACGGCCATGTTTAAATGACCATTCTTACAGGCCATCCCTAGCGCCGACTTGCCTTCATCTTCGCCTAAACGAGCACCGTATTGAACGAGTAACAGGATAGTTTCTGTATCGCTCTTTTGAGATGCAATGTTGATGGCAGAGACATATGTGTGGCGGCTGTTGGGGTGCAATCCACATTCCAGCAGCGTTCTCAGCTCCTCCACTGTGCCTTTCTCTATCACCTCTTTGGCAAGCTCGGCGTCGCTTTCCAGGAAGCATGGCCCATTCGTCCTAAGAAACTCGACAACGTCCGTGTTCTTGGCTTTGAATTCGGCTGCCAACGGACTCTTCCCACCATCTTCAGCATTGACGTTAGCTCCTTTCTCAACCAATGTTGGAATGAGATCAGCCAGTTCGTTGACGATTGCCTTATGGAGCAAGCTATTATCTTCCACTGAGTCATCGACCTTGACTCCATTATTCAAGAGAAAATCAACCATATCCCGGTTTTTGGATAGAATTCCATAATGCAGGGTCGTTCCTTCAGTCCCATATGGACCATTTAAATCACCTCCCAACTCCAGCAACAGCTTAATGAGGTCCATATCGCCTTCCTTGGCTGCGAATCGGATCGGCGTACATTTAGGATGTTGGTAAAGGAAGCCCCCGCGAGGCCGATCGGGTGGTGCCATTAACCGGTTAAGATCCATGCCCCGATCTCTTAAATTCCTTAAGACCACCGTGTTTCTGCAGGAAACCGGCCAGAAGGGACTGCCATCATAAAATTAGCCCAGAGCCACGGAGAGTCGCGTCAATCATACGAAGAAAACTTACGCCATTGCGGTGTCTTGATTAATGTCTACCCCCAGGTTTAGGAGCATGTCGACCGCCTTCAGCGTGCCATCATCATCACAGGCATACTTCACAGCCATCTCCAAAGGCGAGAAGGTCACGGTCCGCCTAATGTCAGCTCCGTAGTCGATCAACAATTGGGCAGTCTCTTGATTCCCTTCCCGGATGGCAAGACACAGAAGAGTCGTGTAGGACTTCTGGTCAATGGCATTGACATAAGCCTTTCTCTCAAGCAGTAACCGAACTATTTTCTGTTTTCCCTTTTCGCTAGCTGCAATATGCAGAGGAGTCGTGACGGTACTGCCTGAATGAGGCCTGAAGATGCCAACATCGAGTTCTTCGTCCTTTAATAAAGCTTCCAGCACCCAAGGCTCCCGATCATATAAACTGATAGCATTGAGTATTGTGAACCGTCCAAGATCTGCATCCCTATGCAACAAGATCTTGGCCATTTCGAATTCGCCGAAAGTAACTGCCTTGCTGAAGCATGTCTCGAAGTAATCACCTGCTGCATTATATTCGCTACTCACTTCAAGAATAGTTCTGAAAGTAGTCATATCTCTGCTGCTAATGGCGGCACTGAGCGCCGAGCCGTTGCGCCTGCTCTGAAGACTTTCATCTGCCCCAGCCGCCAGAAGTAGCCGAAAGAGGGGTTGAGCGGGATGGTGATTGCGAGACGGACTTTGCACCGAGGAAGGGCTTACATTCCACGGGCACCTGATACTATGCCCTCCATAATCTCTTCTTGAATAGCCAAGCTCATCACACTCAGCCGTTCGTCACGAGAAATCACGCTTTTAACGTGGGTTCGGATATCTTCGTCGACCATCGAGTCCTGAATGGAAACCGTCATGGCGAGATCTTGCAAGCTCCTCTCTATATCTGCCTCCTTTCTGCTCGTGATTAAGATATTGAAGTTTGCCATCTGAATAGGCCCAAGGATTTGCTCAAGAAACACAGATCTTTCTGCTTTTGGACACTCGTCTAGGGCGTCGATGATCAAATATTTATGTTGCATGCCTGCAACTTCTTCCATGAGTACATCCCGTAGTTCATCGAGACTTGGCTCACCTAGGCCGCCATGCTTGCCATCGTACAATGCTGCCGCCGCTATCGAAGTCGCGCCTTGGACAGAGATAAGCTGAAAATTGCAGGACTTGAGCAGGTTTCGCATGGACTGTTTGTTGCTGTCTGAGAAGTCGAAGTAGAAGTACAAAATGCAGCTTGACGGGGCACTCTCCCCCCTGCTGTTTGAATAATGCTGCTGCATGTGATTAATGATGGTAGAGCACAAGATTGTCTTACCCGCGCCAGGAATCCCGTGCATCCACAGGACCTCTCCACCAGGTACTTTCCTCCAGAGTCGCAATTTCTCATTGTCAAAAGTCCAGGCTCCCATGTTGGAATCATGGCTATCCACTGAGGCCCTCTGGTTCTGTTCAGGATCGCTCGTCTTGTACCATTGGAGTACCTCTGCTCTCTTTTTCCGAGTTCTCCCGCTGCCTAACGCGTCAGCGCGGATTTGAAGTAATCTCGTCTGGTAAGTTGATCGGGCCAGCTGGAGCGTTGATTTCTCCCGATGCAGAGTGTTCAGCTTCTCGTAGATGCCAGAAGAGGGAAATGGCCATCTCAGCTTATTATCGAGCTTTGGCTTAGTCATAGACTCTACCTGCTCGTGCAGCTCTCCGAGGATCACATTGCAAGAGGTTAAAGCCGAGTTACATGCCTCGAGCGACGTGCCATTGCCTCCAGTGGCAGCATTTTCGGATGGAGAAATGAGTAGAGTCTGTGCCTCATCATCTTCTAGCGCCTGCTCTATCAGTCCTTGAAACTCTTTGATAGGTCTGACAAGATCTGGACCGACGAGATAATGGTTGCGAGATGGTGCTCAAAATCGTCGATTTTCTCCCGCAATTGATAACAGGTAAGCAGGACCTTGGCCGACAAGTCAATGACACCGACAAGTCTTGACACCAAGCTGAGCGGATCCATCCTTCAGGAACAACATCAAATGCAACTAACGCCACAGCCGCGTGATCAATAGCACTTGGTGTGACAGGGACGTCAATCAGACTGGTTTTGTCATTTCGTAGTCGCTTAAGCCAAACCTGCCTGGCATGGAAATGTTGTGGGATAGTTGCAGCCTTAGTTAACAATGCCAGACACTTCTCCAGAGGCTCCGCCTTGCACGTCATGTGCAATCTTGACATGGGACATGGATCTTTGACAACTAATCTCTTTTGGCAACGGATGAAGGCGACCATATGTCGTATGGATATATGGGTTCTTCGATACTTAATAGCCACCTTAGCAGCGTACCTCTCACAATGTGCTGAAGCTTCAAACACCCTCATGATTACCGTCAGTGTTACTACCAACGTACAACCCACTGGACCAGCCCTTGAAATGAATAGATCCCAAGCGCGGTGTTTGGCTGTTAATGCCATTCGAGTGAACTCCCATTGTCGCCATCAACATCGAACGAAACCGCCGCATGTTGAAGAATGCTGCTCTAGCTTTTGGTGGTGCATACGGTTACGTACTACATAGTCGAAAGGCTACTGCTCCGTGCTAAACAAGCCCGACCAAACAATGGGGTCCACGTCCGGATTAAGTTCTCACAGTACTCATCAACAATACAACATTACTTTACAGGATCACATAGTTGATGGCAATCAAGTGGGCACAATCCCATCGGATTTTCAAGTGCTAGTTAAATGACACAAACTTCATATGCTGCGACTATAGCGCTAATTTATGATAATGAGAAAACCTGAATGGTCCTCGGGGAGAAACGAAGCCCATGTAGATGATTGTGGCCGTGATTCGAGGGCCTAGATATCGGTTAGTTACAGGCTAAAATACCGGGAATAATTTGAACATACTGGTGTCATTGGGTAGTTTCATCTTTTTATTCAATGTAGAGAAGGTCGAAGGCCGCGTCAGCATCGGTCTTCTCCTCATCTCTCTTCTCAATGTAGAGAAGGTCGAAGGCCGCGTCAGCATCGGTCTTCTCCTCATCTCTCTTCTCAATGTAGAGAAGGTCGAAGGCCGCGTCGGCATCGGTCTTCTCCTCATCTCTCTTCTCAATGTAGAGAAGATCGAAGGCCGCGTCGGCATCGGTCTTCTCCTCATCTCTCTTCTCAATGTAGAGAAGGTCGAAGGCCGCGTCGGCATCGGTCTTCTCCTCATCTCTCTTCTCAATGTAAAGAAGGTCGAAGGCCGCGTCGGCATCGGTCTTCTCCAAATCAGTCCGCTTCTCAACGGGGATTGCAGCGGCCGTCGCAGCGCCGACTAGTGCAAGGGGGATGTAGCGTGAGAACAACATGTTGTCGAAGAATAGCTCTTAACTGAGATGTGTAAAATTGATTGATCAAGGAAATTTCTTTAGTTGCCTGCAATGTTCTTTTATATATACTTCAAGGAGGCATGTTCTATTAAAGTCGCTTATACCAGATGGACTATAACGAACATCTTTACCAAAATGACCCCTTGTCCTTGTTGATTGGTGTGATAGAACCGCTATCATGTGGAGTCTGAAGCAGTGCTCAAGTGGACCGGTCAAAGCGGGCCCAATATTGAATCTTACGGGATTGCTGCTGCATGACGTTGCTTCAGGCATAGTGATCCTTTACGGCTCCTTAGCGCTGTGATCATACTAAATGAGGAAGGACAAATGGGTGGAATGTGAGGAGACAACCTGATCCTTCTCAGGCGCCCACCCTGATGATGATCCCGCTGCAGTATGCGAGCAGAACGATATCGTAACAGTGTGAGATAAAATGTGCATTCGTCACCTGCATAGAGTTTGAGCAGGGGCTTATCTGCATCCTCTGCAAGGTCACAATTGCGGTCCACAAAGCGCAATCACACGGTTGTTATACGATGTGTTGAACAGTTTACCCAAAGGTGGGGTTTGCATGATATCCCATGGGGATCTCAAATACCAGAAATTTGTTGCACCCGAGACCACACTGACATTGAAACCAAGCAAGACTCACGGTATGAATCGCAACTCAGAAGAAGGAGTGGGTTTGCTCCCTTTGGACAAAGCTTCGTTTTTCGTCGCCGCCAAGAAGTCCAAGAGGCAGTATGTTCTCACTATTGGGATTCTGATATCTTCCTTGCTCAATTGTATTCTTCTTTTCTTTCTCATCTCTAGACGACATGGCTCGGGATCTATCTCACCCGATCTGCTATACAGTAAATAGGCTTGTTCCAAGGTTTTGTTCCGCATACACCAGCTAATGGCACCGAATTAGGCCCTGCTCACAGCGCAGTATCTTACAAGACCGTTAAATTTCATAGCGATATGAGCGGCAAGACGATATTCCAGGAGCCTCCATCTCCAGAGGTCGATTTGGCCTGGGATAACCTTTATCGCGGTTCGTTCTGAACCCCTCCTACAATCATATCTTTCAGACTTCTGACTGGAAGCAGAGAACGCAATAAACCTCATCACAGAGCAGGAGGCCGATCAGCTTAGCCCCCAAACCATGCGCGCCCCAAACGATCCAGATCATTTTGTGATGGGTCTTTCGGTGTTTCACCAGTTGCACTGCTTGGTAGGCTTTATCCGAGCTGATTACATATTTTTGACCACGCTAACCTATAGCAACAACAGAATCTTATACGGAAGAGCCTATACCCTGAGTATTACCACAATGCTTCATCACACGGTAGCGATGATGTCCATCATATGGAGGATCATAGATGTATGCACAGGAACCCGCCCAACCAAATCTCATGATAGCTCTATTGAAGACACTGACACAAATGCTAGCACACTGCATTGAGCTGCTTCGGCAAGTCCTTGTGTGCGCATCGGATACCAGTGTCGTAACCTGGCGTTGGGTCGACGAAATGGATGCTGCTCTGCCGTTGATTTATAACGAGCACACTTGCAGGGATTTTGATCAAATTCGGGAATGGGCTGTAGAGCACCGCGCCCCGTCTGGATGGGATGACAAGCCTTCAATCCACTTGGGTCATGTCTAGCACTAAATCAGTATAGAGAGTTTATTATATGGATGCAACGGCCCGAGGCCTATATCAAGAATATATCAGCTAGGATTGAGTAATTTAAAAAGAAAGCCTGAACTCGAGCAAATAGCCGTTGTTTACTGACACGTGTTCTCGTGTTACTGTCATTCCAATGTGCTTAAGGATTATCATTCGAGATAAAATAAAAACAGTTTGAAGTATCTCACATATACGGACAAGAATTTTGCGGCTGATCAGTTACGAATTGGACTAGCACCTTGATAATATCTGTAAACCTAGCAAATGATAAAGTATTGGTATTATAAAGACCACGTATAGTGTCACCATGCGTATATGACCGGAATAATATTCTAATTCATGTCTAATCTATGAAATCTCTGCACTATACAAGGTTGCCGGAAACATCATGCGTAGAGCATCGGGCTGGTGGGGAGAATACCTGTTTCCAAATTTCTCCTGTCGCTGGCATTAGAAAAGTTACGAAGTGGCAAAAGCAAGATGCTTGGACATACCTTCTGGAGTGCGTATTAACCCATCGTCAGTAGTCAATTCTCTTTTCGAAGTCCATTCGCTGACTAATGACCAGTCCACACATGCATGCTCGATAGTGTTATTGGCCAGAGCATACCGGCGACCAGTGTCAGTGGCGGTCCAGTAAATAGTTCGCACAGTGAGATCCGGTTGGCACATGATCCATTGGCGAATAGTATCAATACAATGATCTTTACCATATTCTTTTAGCTGTGGTTCATTACTCAGATGTCATCGAGGAGCAGTGTAACATACCCAAATGCCACGGGAATTTGCCGTCAGCACCCCAGTCATTATCAGTGCATGCTACACCCGCAAGCTGGTGTCTAATGGAATCCTATATCTACCAGTTAGCCATCAATTCGAACAAGGGATCATGGGACTTGGAAAACGGCACAACTAACCAAACAATGCAGGTGGTGGTATACGCTTAACGACGCCATAACATCACCGGAGTCGTCGGCGACTGGGATAGATTCTTGGCCTGGTTTGAGCAAGTGCCCGGGCACACGGACGTTATAGCCTGTATCATTTTGACCTGCTCAGCAATGTATTCTTCCGATTCAATTGTATTTTGCTTGTTGCGAGCCTACCCTTCAAAAGGTCCTTCCAAGCCTTTGCTACCTTAGGGGAGGCGGGATTTCCACTATAGAGGTTTTCGGTGCCAATTTCTGTTTCTCCGAGTATGACCGCCTGGCTTGATGGGAGATCTTCGTACACTGGAGCTGCAGCCTAGAGTTAGAACAGAGACATGTCTAGGATATCTCATCAGCATAAGTCAAGGCAATGCTTACAGTTGATGTACGGAGCTCCAAGTGGCCCTGAAACCCATGAACCGGCCTGCGGGCGGTCGACCATTGACCAAGTACCCCAATAGAACCCTACTAGTACCCCTGCTGCGCAAAGTCCTATGGCCTTGAGACCGGAAAGCCATCGCTGGCCATTTCGCTCAGAGCGTGAGCCTTTGGTCGGGAAACCACTCGGCGAATGCTCGACCAGACCCTCAAGGTCATCGATACTATCGAAACTTCTTCGGTTGGACATGTGGGTGGGATAGTACCAGTAATGAGGATCGATGAAGTTGCTTGAGGTCCGCGACGGGAGAGTTTCCGAGTGCTAGTGACGAATGCTACTCAAGTTCAAGACTACACAGAAAGTCAGACAGAAAGATTGATGAGAGTAGGACTACTCGATGCATCGATTCGAACGCCCATCGCCCCTCGTAGGTGCAGATTGATATGATTGCGTCAGCATACCCGATCAAAGTTGCTTTACGTATCGCATTTACCTGATGGTCTGTCTGTGGATGGGCAATAACCCCTCCTCAGCGTCGTCCACAGATAAGGTGCCTGTTCAGGCTGACTACCTATGTATGCATGGATCCATCTCTCTTGAACAGGCATGGGGATCCACAATGCTCCAGGATTGCCATTGACGACGCTGTCAGCCAAGGTGGGCCTAGCCCATTGACCTATACAGATATTCCTTCCAGAATAGGAAATTCTTTGTATTCAAGAATCTTTTGAGAATCCTTCGCGAAATCAAACAGCTTGAGATCTTCATTACTCATACCAAGTTAACAGCAAATGCACCCCGTCTACCTTCTATGGTTCTACAAATCTCAGTGCAACGTTACATAAGACAAGCACAGGGATGATTCTATACGAACCCGATATCAAAATCATATACTGGATAGGGGCAAAATGTGAAATAATACCTCAACTCAGGTCTAGATTTGACGTAGTTGAGCTTGCAGGCGATTAGTGTAGTTCTCTGTATCCACCTGATCCCCAGTGTCTTTGACAGCGGGTTCACTTTTCCCGCATGGCCAGGATGTGATCCACGTCGCTTCTACCTTCTCCTTTCTTTTTCTTTTTCTTTTTGTGTTGCATGTCGGGTGATCTACTGAATAGGGAGTTTGAAGACAAGTTGTTCAGAAAAGTGAGAGTTACACTAGCAAGTGTATTAATGCTTTGCCAAGGTCTAGGATGCGCGATGCATATCCTATACGCCGTCCATTGTGCAGAGTAGTATTGCAGACGCATTACTGCGTGACCAGTCTCAGACCAATCAAGAAACTTTTTGCCGTGCCAGAGACCAAATCCCAACCATGCTGTTCTAAGCGAGCCATGACACCATTTGGGGTTGGGACTCCATAGTTGGACTGGGCTGCATTCACACATCCTTGTTGTATACCTACCTTGGATACTGAAGGATCAAGATACATATAATGGCCTGCACAAAGGTCAACACAATGCAGTCATCAAGATCCAACCACCGAGAATCGAATTAGTTGTTTTGCTACAACCCCTCTTTCCCCCTCGCCACTTAATTATGTCGTCCTTCCTAAAGCGAATGCTCAGATGCGAGTACGAAGTAGAGTTGGTGTCACCCCAGAGAGATTGGTAATAGTAGCCCAGCTGACTTATTTTGCAATTGCTTATGTACACCAACATAAGTTCTACCAATGATATATCTTCTTGGTGGAATAGTCTTGACACTTCATTGAAGCAGTTCACGCCGCGCCACCCCAAGCCCATGAGAAGGTGGAACATCCCCTCCACAATATCGCATTTTAGTATTATATTCTCATCCCCTTCCACGGGCCAGGTTTCCACAACCTCATAAAAGTTCGATGCACTGAAGGGTTACTGCAAACGTTTTGTTCGAGAGCCGCCTTTATGATGTCGCTTCAGTGTAATATAACCCTTCTGCGTAGACTTCTTGCTTGCATGGCCTATCCTTCCGTACATTCAACATCACCTTGTAAATACCATCGATGCTATTAGTTTGCTGACCGTTCTTAGTTTTGACATAAAGCCTTATTATAACAAGTAATATGTCTGAGATCAGATAGTATAGACTTTAATCTCTCAAATAGATTACCTGTAGGATAAGCGCCAGTTCCAACATAAACCTGCTTATGTACTCCGTGTGAGGAGCCTTTCGGGCCCCTTCCATTGAGTGCATCAACCTCTGCTACTTGAGAAAAAGGGCCTATCTTCCCAAATAACCTTTGATTGGTCATTTTCGGGTTTTGTCGAACCATCGAGCTCTTTGATAAAGGCGTTATTGACGACTAGATTCACTTTGAGTTGAGTATGTTATCAAAAGAGGCAACATTAATGTAGAATGTATTGAGCGGAAATAACTAAATCGAGATAGGTTGTGGCATGTCGGGTGTTGCCTTGTAAGAAATCCGCCCCGCTGGCAAGAAGAACATTGCAACCAACGCTCCGCCGCGGACTCGAGGATAATGATGAGTACCTACAAATACTCGTTAGATATAAGAGAATTATATAAAAGAAAATGAATATATGAAATACTGACCCGGCCCCGGCGACGTCCAACCAGCCCCTTGCCACCCATTCATTCCTTCTAGAAGGGCAGTCTTGTTAATTTGTATCACACAGTTAATTTCACCATATGGATGCTGGTGATACTGTCCAGAGAAAACTTCTTCGCTTTCCATATAAACAGTTGTGATGCTGAAGTAGCGAGTCTTCTCCGTCGGCAGTGAGATCTTCCCCCGCCGGTACGTCCGTCCCGAGATCTCCGTCTCTGCAACCCAGCCTTCTTCTAGTCCCTGCTTTATATACCTGCAAAAGTCCTCATAGTAAGCATTTCCCGGCCCATACTCCTTGTTCAGACGCGCTTCGAGGTCTTTGCCAGGCGTCCTGATATATCGATCAGCTAGTCTGCACCAGTTACTTCATTTAGACGATAGTTGGGTTTCTCACAAGTCCTCGACTTCTGCAAAAAATTCACAACACCTGTCAACAAGCTTCTGGGCCGTTGGGTACCTGTTGATGTCAAGGACTGTGGCTTGGCCAGCTTGAGATGGGACATTGTCCATCATGTCTAGTGCCACTTCAACAGACGGTGCTGTGCTTTGAATGCTAGTGGTTGAAAAACAAGAATCCTCAAATGCCAAAGTACAGTCTGGGATTGTCGAAGAATTCTATTGCGCAAGTTATGCCACCACTGGCTGCAGGAGATAGAAGAACAGGATTGACGGTGTTTAGATATGTTCTATGCAGTTTTCGGACCCCGCGTCTTATCACTTCCCCGCATCATGTGACGTTGAGATCGTGGGTGAGACACTTGGCACCGTCTCTCTAGCCTATCTCCGAGGGCAAAAAATTAAACCGTGGTCGTCAGCAGCAAAGCCATTCATTCTATAGCATACCAGAGAACATATTGCCAGTCCTGGTAAATATCAATATCACCTAGGCCACTGATTGGGCTGCCCCCCTGGGAAGCTCGATTGTTCGAACACTACAATGGAAACCGTTGACTTGCTTATCGTTGGTGCAGGTATGTTGCCTATGCCATAGCCTTGGTGCTCATAATGCTGACAAGACTCCCGAGGTTGGCACGGGCTTGCCATGGCTAAGACGTACTTGGAAGCTACGGAAACACACAGCTCCACTACACGGGATTTCTGTTCTCCAACAAAAGATGTTTTGATAGTGGACTATGCTGAGTCTATCGGTGGGACTTGGGCACATGAGAGACTCTATCCGGGGCTGAAGACAAATAATATTGTTGGATCATATGAGTTCAGCGACTTTCCAATGGATCTTAAAAGATACGCTTTAAAGCCGAAGCAACATATTCCCGGTGCGACTGTTCATCGTTATCTCTTGGACTTTGTCGATTACTATGGGTTGAAATCTCGTGTTCGCTTGAGAACGAAGGTCGAGACCGCCAGCCTCTTAGCTGATGGGACCTGGCTTGTAGACTTTTCCACTGAATATGGACGGAAAGGGTTCGAGGATACATACGTGGGAGCCCTAGACACGAGGTCTACCACCAGCCAGAAGTCTGGTCAACTCGTTGCTAAGAGGTTGGTACTAGCAACGGGACTCACATCTGAACCGTATATGCCGTACTTTCCTGGGCAGGAGAGGTTCCAAGGGAAGATATTCCACTCCAAGGAGCTGAAGTCCAAATCAGAGGAAATACAATCAGCCCAATCAGTTGTCGTCGTCGGTGGTAACAAGTCCGCATGGGACACAAGTTACAATGCTGCGGAATCTGGTGCTCAGGTGCACATGGTTATGCGGCCAGCGGGGGGTGGGCCCAGTTGGTTGTGGCGCCCTGTCCGACTTTTCTCGTTCGTCAATACTTCATTGTCTCGCCTTTCACTCACACGGCTATTTACATGGTTCGATCCCTTTCCTTTTGGTTCTTCTGGGAGAGCGGCGAGGTGGTTCCTCCACCATACAACCCTCGGACGTTGGTTGTGTTCCTTATTTTGGGCATTCTTGGATCGCTATCTATGTTATATCAATGGTTATGATGATGATACCAGCAACATGAAGATGATGCGACCTTGGACATCAACATTCTGGATGGGAAACTCCCTGGGCATCCATAACTACGAAACTAACTGGTTCCAACATGTGGTGAACGGAAGGATTACTCCCCATATTGCTGATATCCAATCTCTGGACGGGAATACCGTGCTCTTATCCAATGGTACGAGAGTTAGTGCCGACGTGTTGGTGGCTTGTACTGGTTGGAAGTCAATACCGTCAATCATTTTCTATCCAGAGTGGGTGTTTGGCCACTTGAACTTGGGATCACCACGGGGAGGAGTCCAGGAATCACTTTCGAAAACTCGGAATATTCCATTAAATGAGAATCGGCTTATCCAGGAGCCCATTATTTCCCCAGACCTGTTAGTTGGAGAGGCCTTCATGAAAGCTAGGCTGGAAGTATATCGTCTATGCCCAGACCTGAGATTGAAGCCAGTGCGCAAGCTTCACGGAAAAGAATTGATACACCGAGAGAGCAAAAGCGAGGTACATCCCTTCCGTCTGTATCGATTTATGGTCCCGCCGTCCCGTGTGTTTCTCGAGCAGCGCAACATTGCCTTCATCGGAGGGCATTTGTCTATCCATGCCCTGATGTTAGCGCAGGCTCAGGCACTTTGGATAGCATCCTTCTTCCTGGGACATCTACCATCCATCGGCGCAGACGTCGAAAAGATAGCATTCGAGACAATTCTGCACACGGAGTACGAGCGGATCCGACGACCTGGGGAAGCGGGAGGGGCAGGTGCAAGATTTCCTGATTTGGTGTTTGACAGCCTGCCATACATGGATCTTCTATTTGACGATTTGGGCCTGAGAACACAGAGAAAGCCGTCCTGGGTCAAGCACGTCTTGGAGCCTCACACGTTGGCAGATTACCGAGGTTTGGTTAAGGAGTGGGCCAGTATGCTTTAGGGGATGGTGAACCCGGGCCCATCAGCTCAGGGGATCTTATCACGTTCTACAACGACCCAGAGGAGAACGAAAGACGGGATCGCTCAATTAGCAGCTTTATCCACTATAAAGATGCAATTATGGACAACATCGAAATAATGAAAATGATATTCAAAGCCACAATCTGCAAGATCGAGAAGCAAGTCCAAGTAGACCCTAAAGCAGCTGCGGACGAGTATCAGATATAAGCAGGTTGGGAGGCGTTTCCAGACTATTGATCAAGAACTGGACGGGGTAATAGGAGTAGCGAATTGAAGCACGGTACTTCTTTGAAAGGCCTCGCATTTCAGCATAATGTGGAATCGAGGTCTAGCTGGCACCCTCCCCTCATTCTGTGCCTTATAATGCTTCTGGAGTCTGTGGAGTGCCGGCGACTTTGTCAATGTAAGGGCTCGAAAGGAGTGGCGTTCGATGCACATGGCCATGTATTCTTTTGGCTGCTTCTTGAACCGATGCCATTGTAAGGCTATGACAGCTTCCTATATCCGTCATGTCGTTGAGGGGTTTGGGTTGATGCAGAATGTGGATGGAAGGCTTTACAGTAGAACGTAAAATAGAATATCATAAGAACTTGGACTTACTATATTATATAATGTTTTTGCAGCTAGCACAATAGTAATAGACAGCCTCTGAAGTCTATCGTCTTTCTTTTTGATATGGCCTTTGTAATAACTTGAAGATATCCGTACAAATACTAGAGGTGTGGTCTAGGTCTAATAGGGGCCCGTATGTTCCACCTATTCTACCCGCTTTCCAGTAGCTTATTGTTCCTTTCGTCTAACCTATGGAGGAGGTTCATAGTAGCAGAATTATCAAAGAGCATGTTAACTTTGCATATATATATATTTTCTCCGCTCTTCGTGCAAAATTACTGCCTAAAGAAGGACTGGAGTGACGAGCATGTACGACTATAGTGTATATAGCACACGTTCCCCTTCCCCTATAACGTTGAACACCGCGTTGGTCAACGTCTTGCACACAGTACGGAAATGTTGGTAGCGAAATGCGCGGATCGAGTTCCAAGTTAAGCTATTGGTGATTCCCAAGGCGTGGGGTAAAGCTAGATCCCCAGGCACATATTGGCTTGTTCCTCCTTCAATCCCTGCCATTCGCACGTTAACTACCACTGTATGTAAGTTAGCCTGCTCCTCATCCTGGCAATTCGGCTTTTCCGTCCGTGTCCGGAATGATCCGAAGCCGGAGCCGGGTTAGCTGGTCGAATAAGGAGAGTAATAATGCTAAGTTGGGCGTGGGTTTGTACGACTTCAGTGACATTGCATGCAGCCATCTCACTGCCAAGATGTATAGATGCCTAGAACTCTCTTGGTTCGCAAGGATTACTTTATTTTATGTACTCAGAAGCCAAGGATAGGCGCGTACTCTCTGGGCCAAATGTATTAACGTGCACTTAACAACTACTGGTGCTCCAACCTCAGATCAGATCGAACTTTTACTATTTCTCATCTCATTCTTCCACTGTACTTTCCAGCCCTTGCTACTCTATCGAGATCAATAAAGTTCGCGTCCTCGTAGTTAGTGCTAGAGCCAGGCATGACCCCTAAAAGCCTCCTGTTCGCTTCAATAGTAGGACCGGATATATGCTCAACCCTGGGCATATATTTATTGCGCCCGGTAACTATATTTTCCAAAGAAGACATCTGAGGCACCTGTATAACTTCGGGCCACTATGGCCACGCGGGCATGATCATTGTGGTGGTGGTTATTTCAACCACAACGACGCGCATATGATGACTAGTGTTGTTTTTTCATCTTCAGCGGTTTAGAGACATTGTTGATACACTAGATTATTTGACATAGTCCGTATTGCTGGACTAGACGTATTGGTAACAATATGGCCCACTCAAGGGGTCCGCGACCTCTTCGACGGTGATCTTGGAAGCAAGAACGCCGAAATCAAGCTCAGTACCATTGTATACCGCAGCTGTGGTGTTTGCGTTCAAGATAGAGCTCGTTCCGTTCCACACATACCGCCTTCCCTCCTCCGCACTTTGCCACTGTGACCAAATCCGATCGAGCATTCCATGGTGTAGGTAAAAGGCAGGATCTGATAAATTCACGTTAGCCCAGTCCATTCGCAACATTTTTTTTCAAGCTGACTAGCTAGCTCCAAGAAACTTACCCTGAGGGCTGGCAAAGAAATCAAACATCACACCGCCCACCGAATAGTGACCTCCACCGTGCAGACCTGCACTATTACCGACAGCGTTGATGTAGTACTGGAAGTCTCCAATCGTATCGTACGCGAGCAGTGCATCGATGTCGCTCTGGTTGAGATACGTAGCGACGCCCCAGTCGTTGAGGTCACGCGTCAAGCATCGGGGGTTAGAAACCGTCCAGTTGGAGGGGGCCACGCCGGCGAAGACCTCGGCAAATTGGAAAGGACCAAAATACACCGTCATGTTCGCAAACGGACCTGTCGTCACGCACCCGCCACCCGTGCCGCGGGGGAGTACGGCACCGCCGGGGAGGCTACCTGCCGCCACGCTCGCATCGTAGAGACCATTGCCTCCGAGGGAGCTTTCAGACCCATCGAAGATCGGGCTGGCGGAAAGGTTCGAGTATAGAGTGTAGTCCCAGTACGGGATGCCGAGAGTGGTAGGGTAGCCGCAGGCGTACAGCTCGGCCTCCATGAGGTGCAGGAAGTGGCGGTGCCAGGAGAGGAAGATGCCATCCATATGGATCGATGTCGTCAAGTTGATGTGGACTGCCGCGTAGTCTGTGAACTTGGATTTGCTCGTCGGCACCTCGGACCAGATGGAGGGTTTGGACATGGTGCACTTGACCGCCTCAACAAAGGAGGTGCGCTCCTCGACCGTGAGGGCGCCATAATCCTTTCGAGGCGTTGCGGCCGAAGCATCACAGGTAGAACGCGACACCCGTCCGGCCGATACATTAGCATCTCCGACTACTCCGCGTGCTGATGCCGATGCGTAGGCATGGCCAGCAAATAACAAAGCGGGAAAAAGATTAGCGACGATCATGGTGGCGCACCTATACCGTTACACAGAAGAGTGGTTACAAGATGGCTTCTTGCTCTTCTTGGTAAAAGGTCTGGATAAATATCAATTCTGGCTATAGCTACCCTGTCGACCTCTTGTTTCATGAATGTTTATTCCCGGTCCGCTTATCTCGGATATATGCAATCGAGTACGATTTGGGTACCAATAAAGGCACGACATTCATGCGCAATGCCACCCTGGGGTCCAAGAGGAGCTAGCTCAGCTAATATTGTGCAAGGGTTACCATCCGCCTCTCCGGGGTAAGAACTTGCTGCATGGGCCTGGGCTCCAAATGCCCACCTGAGCCAGCCAATTGCATTTGGTGCCGGGGGCGACAACATTGTCAGACTGCAGGCTCATCCGGGCGCGATCCCTGAGGGTGCTGAAATGAGCCGAGAGAATAGGGGTAAGTCAACAAGGTGCAATCTTTGTTGCCGCGAAAATAGTGCTCAAAAGTATAGATTATTATGGGGTTCAGTGAGGATAAATCACGGTAACTTCCTTGGAGCTACCGTACAGCAGTGATTGCGATTGAGTAGCCTCCTGGAGATATTCTGAAATCCCTGTTTGCTCCTGCTAGAGTAATATTTGTCAATGTGCCGACTTTCTGAGCTTATAAGTGCCCAATGTGCAAGTGTATGAAAGTAACCCGCCATGGCTCTATATTTACTGAATGGTCCCCTTGTCTTCGGATGCTCATGATTACAAATGGACTGGAAGAGGCTATACAAATCGCTGAAACTGGCCCAAAGCCCTCGCCCATTCGCATTCCAGGTAGAAAGTCTGAGAATCCTGCGCAGTGCCCATAGCTGGTCAGTCCACGTGTTCGAGCCAGGGACAGGCAGGCGAGACAAGGTTGGAGTTGCATATGCATCCTCCAGGATCGGTACTGCAAGACAACGAGACTAACAGTACGGGTTGGTTAATAACTATGGTAAATATAGTAGTAGATCAAACTGAAGTCTCAGCTTCTAAAGTGTCACTTATCAACATGGAAACTTTAAATAAATGGAAGGGTTCCCGTACGTCTACCATTTGTAACCGTTCCTTATCACTAATTACTAGAACTCCCCCTCCGTGAAGTCAACTGCTTGGACTTGTTGAAGCACCGTATCGCTCCATTGCACAAATTCAAGGTGTACGGGATCTTTTAGGGCGTAATAGTTCCTATCCTGGGTATTGGCAAACGTGACAACGAAGATATGAGTAAATCCGTTCTATCCCAACAACGAAGCGGGCCAATTAGCAACTTGTACCGCAAGAGTTCGCTTGGTCTTAAGGTAGACAATAGTTTTCAAGCTCACCTGAAGTCCTTGCACAGAATTGTCGCAGCCACCGGTGCATGTCTGGATGTAGGGTTTTCCAGTCTCTGGATGCAGACATTGATCCTTTAAACCCAGCATTCTATCCACTAACTCCTGTTTGAAGTTTGTTAGCGTATGTAAGCAAATTTCTTCCGGTTTCTTGCAATAAATAACTTCTGGATAATTTATTTGCCTTTATTAGGATGATTTCTCACCTGCACCAGTTTAGGCCAAGTTCCCTCCTTAAACTGGAAAACTACTACGTGTGTCACGGCCATGGGCGAACGAGGTACTGCGAGGTGCTCGATGAAAACTGCACGGCTGTGGAAGTATCTCTTGATCGCTTGGGCCCAAATGAGTGAAAGAGTTTTTGATGATATCAAAGCAATTGATTTTTGGATAAATAAAGAGCCTCCAGGTAGGAGACGTTGACATTCTACGCAGCGGCTGTCATCTGCACTGCAACGCCCACTAATTAAACATGTATCGTTCCTGCTTTGGGTGTCCTACCATTAAAGAACCACTTTTTATTGGCTCTCGCTAACCAAGTTCGCCGACGGCGGCAATCTAGGATACTTTGAGTTATAGCGGAGCGATGCTTATCGCCCGTCGGTCAAGGTTGGCACGGCCGGGCAATGCCCACCAGCCGTCTAGTTACATTTCTTTCGAAGTGCATCGTTTCGGCTGATAGTGAAAAGCCTCCCCCCTCGTCCAAGCAGTACGTGTGTAGGACGCCAGTTGTTTATTACTTGTGCCTTTCTCATTCCTTACCGTCGGGAAACCGCCCACCGTCCCAAGGGAACTCAAACCTTGGCGACCCGGACGGCTTCCTGGAGACGTTAATACACTTATCCGGTCACCATGACATTTGTTATGCTACTGCCATGTTCGTCACAGACACGAGTACCTTGATTGGGGATTGTTCTGGCTATCCAACCATCAATTTCTCGAGGATATCCACTTGACCACCATCGCCAATTAGAGGCAACACATCGGCTCATCGGAAGGTGAAGGGATACTGGGACTTAGGAACTCACCAAGTTTGGCTATATTGTTCACGATGCTCATTTACCTGCAGAAACCCGAGGATGAGGAGGTCATGGCTACTTCCTGGAATTCAGGGCATTGGCTAATGCTGGGATCTGCCACCAATCTGGCTTATCGCCTTGGCCCTCCACGTGGACTGTGGTGGCACTTGGCCCATTCCCGACTGCAAGAAGAGTCTCCGGTGGCCGCTGTGCTGGGTGGCGTACTCGAAAACAATCTGACGCAGCCTACTTCTGGGCTTTCCTCAGCAAATCTAAGCAGATCTGTGGGATGTGAGCCGCTTGGAAGAGAGTGATTACACGATCGAGCATTCAAACTGCATCATACTCTTGCTCGTTCAGGTACCTAATCTGCCGCTGTCAAACGATCCATTGTTGATACTCGCAGGATGGGTTGTCACTCTACGCGAGCAGCGTCAATTATTTGACGATATACGTCTAGGATTTATCTGACTAGACTCAGTAATCTGCTACTGGGCATGGAAAAGGCGTTTAAATTTTCATGCCACGTTGAAGAAGCTCGCAGAATGACCTGCGGATGCCGAGTTACAAAAAGTAAAGAGCTCACACGTCTCTATAACAGGCTAAGGATGATGGCATTGACATCACACGGCTGTACAACGGAGCCTCGGCACACATATTTGTGATCACAAACGTATATATGTATGCTAAATGTAAGTAAATTCGTAGAACTAATTCATTCCCAAAATATTGATGAGCGATTCAACGCTTTGAAAAGTTGAGTTCTATCATTTTATCAAAAACTGTCCGAGCATTTTAGCTGCACTGCGTGAAGTACGTAAAAGATAATGCTCTCGACTATGAGAGATGGTTCCTAAAAATATCAGATATGCTGTACTTTGTATGCATATCCACGTAAGTTAGCATGCATAAGTTACATACTGCCTTTCGGGCATTGGCTGCCACCGCTAGGCCGGAGTTGCGCGACAATCGGCCGAAGGTCTCGAATGATGGCCACCACGCCTGTCGGCGAAGTTACCCACTCACTAGTGAGCTACCTTATCTTCCACCAGTGATTCGATAATCAGTTAGTGATAACGATGCCATCCAGAATAACCTGGGGATCATTCGAGTAACAAACTCTGAGCGAATACAAATATCGTGGCCCTAAATAAACTCACGAAAGATAAAGGCTCGGCAAGGCGGATACGGCCCAATATTCCTAAAAATTCACGCATCCAGCTTGCTCAATCTACAAGGCTTCGTAATTACACCATGACTGCTGAGGAAGTTCCGCCAAGTGGCCAACCAGAGCCGGTATTTCAGAGTCCAGGCCACCCCGTGGACGAAGGCAGTCCACTTCGGATTGTCATTATTGGTGCCGGAGTTTCAGGCATTGCACTATACATCCGCTTACTTCAGCATGTTCCCTCCGCCCAGGTAACGATTGTGGAGAAGAATCCTGTGCTTGGTGGCACTTGGTACGAGAATCGGTACCCCGGAGTGGCATGCGACATTCCCAGCCATGTATACCAGTACTCCTTCGAACCAAATCCCAACTGGACCAAACTATTCTCAACCGGCGCTGAAATTCTAGAATACGTAAAGTCGGTCGCCTCCAAGTACAAGGTGGACCAGAAAATCAAGTACAACACTAAAGTCGTCAAGGCCGCCTGGAATGCCGAGGAGGGGATTTGGACTATTAAAACAGAACATTCAGAACCATCAGGTGGCGTAGTCCCCGGGGAGCTATCTGCTGAAGTCATTTTGAGTGCTGTGGGAATTTTCAATCACTGGAAGTGGCCTGACGTGGAAGGGCTTCACGACTTCCAGGGTAAACTACTACACTCAGCAAATTGGGATGATACTTGGTGAGTCACAAATATCTCTGATATCGTCCTGTGCACTAGTCTCGAAAATGATTCGTATTAACGGAATTCCTAGGGATTACACTGGGAAAACTGTCGCACTGCTGGGATGCGGTTCTTCAGCCATACAGATTCTACCTCACCTCCAGCAAAAGTGTCCGGAAGTGATCAACTTCGTCCGTGGAGGGACGTGGATCAGTCAACCGTTCGGCTCAACTCTCACCGAGAAGGTCCTAGCAAAAGGCACAGAGCCTGGTAATTATACGTATACTGAGGATGAGCGAAAGCAATTTGCCGAGGATCCTGAACACTATCTGACTTTCCGCAGAGAGATGGAAAGCTTTGTCAATAAAGACTTCCCCTCTCTTTTCGCTGGATCTCACGAGGAGAAGGTATCTACACAAAAGATAAAGGATGTAATGAAGGAGAAGTTGATGGCCAAGCCTGGGCTGTACGATGCCCTTGAACCTAACTTTACCCCTGGTTGCCGCCGGTTGACCCCGGGCCCCGGATATCTTGAAGCTATAGTTCAGGAAAATGTCCAATTGGTCAAATCCCCTATAGTTCATGTAACGCAAAATAGTGTAATTACACAAGACGGAAATGAGTACAAAGTCGACGCTATCGCTTGCGCCACGGGGTTCGATTGCAGCCACATGCCACGATTTCCCATCATCGGAAAGAACGGCCAAAGCCTCAACTCCAGGTGGGAAGAACGTGCCTCAGCGTATCTCTCGCATTCTATCCCAGGAGTTCCTAACTACTTTACTGTGGCTGGTCCGAACTCTTCGACAGGAGGAGGCTCCCTCTTGCTCATTTTGGAGTCCGTTATGGGCTACATCATCAAGGCTGTGCAAAAGATCAGCCGAGAGCACATCAAATCCATGGAGGTGAAGGAGGAAGCACTAGCAGCTTGGGTCAAGAATCTCGATAACTATTTTCCTGGCACTGTGCACATGGAGTCATGTACGAGTTGGTACAAAATCAACGATAAGATAATCGGGCTCTGGCCAGGAAGCAGCTTACACGCCATGAAGACTCTTGAACACCCTAGATGGGAGGATTACCAGTACGAGTACGCCAAGGAACCAAACTATCTTAACTGGATTGGTAATGGATGGACAAAGGAGGATGTCAGGAGAGGAGAGCTAGGCTATTATGTAGATTTAGTGGACATTCCGCCAGTCCCAACGGATGAAACCATCACCAAACAGCCGTGAGAGAATCTACATTAGGAGCCTTTAGACCAATCCCGAAAACATACTATAGGTATATAAGTTGTGTATTTAAAATCTCATAAATTGCAATCATAGCATTTTGGATCGCTTTGAAAACTCGAAATAATGCTAAGTCGATTTGCCTTCTTAGATCGATTGCATCATTCAAAAAGCAAGCCGGACTTTGTGTATCTCAGTCCACAAAAGAATGGTGTTATGGGTCTCTAATGCCATAGGGTCGTCTGTACACCAGTTATGGGTAGACCACGGACTGCCTGTCAACAAGGTATATCGCAGAGCATGTCAAGACTTAAGCAACGTTCACTAAGAGACCAAATGGCATCCTGCTACAAGGTTAGCTATTTATGTAGAAAGAGGAAATGGGTGAAACATTGAGGAGGACCTGGGTAGGGGTTGACCGGAAGCCAAAGAATAAACCAGACTTTAGTGGTGGATACACATACATTTTGTTCAATAGAGATGCAATCCAGAGTCGAACTGAGCAACAGACAAGAAATAGGAAGTGCACGTATAATCGGCTTTGTGGTCATGTAAATATACTAGTGGCCCCCGCAAGATTCATGCGGCAGCAATGGACTACTCGCAAAAAACGTGGCCATGTGTTGCTAAATATCTCGAGAGCGAATACATGCGATACTTTTCCATTTACTCGTTTTTTTAGGACCCCGCTCTGGCGGCCGTGGAAAATAGAAAATCGGGTGGATCGGCTCAAGATTCGCCGATCTATCGGAAGGACCGACGGGCTACTTGAGCCACTTTCCGGCAACGGTTCTGTTTAGTTTCATGCCCTTGTATACCTACGCCATTCATTCCCTCACTACGCAGCGTGAACCCACCGGTTTCTAAAAACTTGATCATCACCTGGGTAAACTTTGGCCAAAATGCCGCCGCCACGAGGAACCTTTAACCCGCTGGAGGGTCCTGGTATGCACGAATCATCCATTCCCAAGTCTTGACCATATAGGAAACAAAAAGCCTAATGGCACCCATAGCCGACTATGATATGACATCAATAGTCCACAGTGACACATATCCAGAAATCCAGCCTAGCCAAGACAGCCACCGAGGTAAGGCAGTCTTCATCAGCGGGGCGAGCAGAGGTATCGGGCTTGCCATGGCTCTATCGTTCGCCAGGGCCGGCGCGTCCTGTATCGCTATAGGCGCCAGGTCTGATCTGTCCAGCGTCGCCCAGGCTGTGCAGGATACGGCGGTAGCTGTGGGTAGGTCCACGCCTCAGGTCCTGGCCCTCCAGTTTGACGTGACCGACCACGAGAGCGTCAGCCGCGCAGCAGAAGAGGTAAGACGAGAGTTTGGCCGCCTCGACATCGTCATCAACAACGCTGGGATTGTCACGACGGGCCTGCTCGCAGACAGTGACCCTGAGGAGTGGCACAAGGTGTGGCACGTGAACGTGTTTGGCCCGTACCATGTGATGCGGGCGTTCATCCCTTTGCTCCTAGATAGCGACGGAGACAAGACCATTATCAACGTCAGCAGCGTCGGTGCTCATATTGTGGTGCCCAGCTTCAGTGCATACGAGACATCCAAGCTGGCTGTGCTGCGGCTTACAGAGTTTGCGTCTGTCGAGTACGGCGACCAAGGCCTCTTGGCTTATTGCATTCATCCGGGGAATATCCCAACGGACCTGGTTGGGGGCATAGAAGGTGTTGATCCAGAAATGAGACCTGGTAAGTGATGTGCATGATTATATGTATGTGAGCAAAGTTTGCAGTGATTTTGACGGCTTCCCCAGTTTTTGTTGATACTCCAGAACTCACAGCGGATTCTTTGGTTTACCTTACACGTGAGAAGCGCGATTGGCTCGCACGTCGGTATATCAACGTCACATGGGACCTTCCTGAGCTGATGGCTAAGAAAGATGAAATTATTCTACAAGATAAGTTAAAAGTGAAGTTGGTAGTCTAGCTAATCTGACTACTTCTAATATGACACTTCTAGTCTTGTAGTACCTGATTGAATCAAATGGTTACGTTGTGACAAAGTTGACTTCTCCCTAGGCTAGGTAATAATTCTTTGAAAACAGCTGGGAAGGGCCAAGCAATTGCACAATGGAAAACGACTTCCGATGATTTAACTGACTCTTGTGATTGATCGATAATATCTACATTACTATCTCAAGGTTGTCCTCAGTTCAAAGTTTTGAACAAGCTAAGACGAATAACCCAGGCAAGGGAACCAGTTGGCCAATTGCTCTACTAACTTACTGTATTCTTGGTTGCTTATCGCCTATCTCCTATCTTATCGGTGTCCTCCCCATGTTTACCCCCTCTCCACGCTGGTGATCCCCTCCTGACTTCGGGAGCTATAAAGTAAGTACCTAACTTATGTAACTAGCGGTTCCCTAATTATTTTCGGAACTAGCGCTAGATAAGCCCATTGCGTGCAAGATAGCCGAGCCCAGGCGCTTCGTCCGTTTCCCACACATCGCCAATGCCGCTGCCCGGCCGCTATGGACCCAAGGCCAGCAAAGAGACCGAAGCTCACGAGGTCGCGGAATGGCTGCCGGAACTGCAGGGACGACAGGGTACGGTCTGCGCCTTTTGCCCTTTTCCCCTATCCCCTTTCCCCCCCTCCAGGCTGGTTGGTATGAATCTGTGCTCACGCGGCGTAGAAAAAATGCGACGAGACCCGGCCCGGATGCAACACTTGCCTGGACCGCAAGATACCATGCCTGGGTTATAATAAGCCACTGGTCTGGTCTGCCAAGTATCTGGACTATGAGCGGAAGAGGCCCGGCTCAGATCGCCAATCTCGGCGCCGCCCCGGCAGGCCTACGGAGAAGGCGCCGATTGCGAACGGTGACCTGCCCATTCCGCAGCAGCCGGCTTCCGGCTCCGCTCGCGGATATTTCCAGTTAGAGAAAGCCGGCCCACGGACTCGAGATTCTCAAGGCTTTGGCGAAGAGATGGATGTACTCGCAAGTGGCTCATCCAGTACAACATCTACGCCTGGTGCAATCCTGGAGCCGCGAAGAGACAAGTCACCACCCGCCCGGGGTGTCGCGCCAAGATCTCCGCCACACAATCAGCAGGCCAAGATGCTCTTGCGCCGGTATTATCGCATAAATAGTGCCGTGACGCCTCAAATCACAATGCACGAGGGATCGTTACTAGTGGAGCACTATTTCAGGGACGTCTGCGGCCTCTACTCAACCTATGATTCTCCCCTGAATCCGTTCCGTTCAAACATTGCCCAGGTCTGGAATCATTCGGCGCCGATATACTATGCCATCCAAAGCATGGCAGCCGCCCACCTGAGCAGCTCGTACGCGACAATGGAGACTCTAGGTATGGAACTGAAACGAAAAGCGAACGTTGCGCTCATGGAAGAGCTCAATTATGTCCAAGCTGGTCAGAAGAGCAGTGACTGTGCCCTCCTAACCAGCTTGCTGCTGGGCCTTTCGGCTTGCTGGCACTCGGTTGGTGATCTCGGGTCAGAGTATTTGCGCCTGGCGAGAAAGTTGATCCAGCCGCGACTGATGCAGACGAGCCCCAAACCGCCCAAGCTTGCACGCCAGGATCAGTTTTTCGAAGAAGCTCTGATATACTGGGAGTTGATGATGGGCTTCGTGTCGCCTAGCGATATCCTTACACAGTTCGACCTCCAAGGGGACATGTGGGACCCCACCAGGCAGCCTACGCTAGGTGATCCCGAATTCCGGCCTGATCAGCAACAGTTTCCTCATCCATGGACAGGCATCGGCGCCAGGGTCCAGATTCTTTTTGCCGAGGTCGCTCGCGTTGTCCGGGCAGAGCGGTCCGCGAGGTCTCTGAATTACCTGGACTTTTCACAAGTGGGAGATGCAGTAAATAGAGACCTTACCGCAACAAAGTTAGAGGAAAGTCTCCTGGCCCTGGAGCACCCGGATCCGTCTCTCCTGGTCGACACCGGTGATACAAACACCTCAAAGGCCGATTTCATAACCATTGCAGAGGCAACTCGTTGTGCCGCCCTGCTGGAGATCTACAGGGTTTTCCCTACCATATTAGAGAAGCGGTTGGAGCTCAACGAGTCCGTATCGATCAGTGAACGTCAAAGTTTCTCTCAAAATGCGCGTGTTGGCCTCAATAAAGGAGCAAAGTCGCATACGTCGTTTTTGGTCTCATTGGCCAAGCATGTCCTGAACCTCATCTCCCAACTGGAACACGACTCTGGAACTCGATTTCTCCAGCTGTTGATACTTGTCGTAGCAGCCGCGGAGCTCCGCACCTCCCACTCATCTGTGAATTTGGACTTTCTGGATCTGAGCAACGATGATGACTCGGACGTGATGGCTGCGCGAATATTTGCCGAGAACAGGCTGAAGCTTCATCAGTCAAGACTTCCGGCTAAGCCTGTGAGCAGGATTCTCGAGCTTATTAAGGAGGTTTGGCGGCTCTCAGACCTCGGACAAGATGTATTTTGGCTGGATATTATGGTTACATATGGTTGGCAAACTATAATGGGGTGAATTTGGGATGCATCCGTCCATTTACCAATGCAACTACTCCCACCTCTTGTTTGCATCGTGATTGTGCTGTCTATATCTGCACTAATCATTTGTTCTTGCTGCCACGGGGCCACGGGGCCACGGTATTACATACCAATACGTAGTCACGTCTCGTCATAGCTCAGTGACTACTAAACCGAGTATTAGACATTTCCGTATGTATTTGTGAACTCTCCCTTGCCTGTGACTATGCTTCTCATACCGCGCATGTTCCGATTTATTTATACACCTACGTACCCTCTTCACTTAGAACATTACCCCAGCACCAAGTTGACGCTCTCGGTCTGCAAGTGCTCCCAGTACTCCCCATCCACGCGACCCATGCCTTTTCGATAGGCGACCCCGTCCTTCCACTCGACCCACATAATGTTGTAGTATTCGAAGTATTCATTGGCACTACGGCGGGTTTTTCCATCATAGCTGAACTCCGGGTCGGCGTCCAGCCACGAGCCCCAATGATCCTGAATTTTGGACAGGGCAACTACTTCAATCTTAGCCTGCGTGGACCCGGCGCCTTTGTCGGTCGCGTTCCCCTGTATGTTGGACGGAGGGAATGTGATAGGTAAGCCGAGAAGCCTGTTTAGGTCATCCCACCTAGTCGCTTGTAGACCGCCGACATGGCGGCCATCCTCGTCCCACAACTTGTACGGCTGATTCATGTACCATATCCTGTAGTCATCGGATCGTATGTTGAGGAACGCTCTCTCGGTTTTGCCAAGTAGGAACCTTTCCGTGGTCATGTGCACAGGTGTAATAAGGGTGGCACCCTCTTCTTCTGCAGGTGCTTGCATAGGTATGGGATATGCGAAGTAGAGTCCTGGTGAAGACTCGTGTGTGTAGGTGACCATCGGTTCCAAATTCGTAAGCCATTCGTTACGTGGCTTGGGTCGGGGTATAGCAGCATACGAATGGAAAGGCACTCGAGACCAACCCGGGGGCGTCGGCTCCTTTCCATTCCGTTGATATCGCTGCTTCGAATCCTCCCATAGGCGAGTTTCGAGTCTACGCCGAGGAGCATCGGGGTCGGGAGAATGGCTAGCATACCATTCGATAGTTGGGATTATATCCTGTTCCTCGCTAGGTTCGAGGTAATCAAGGCCCAGCACGACCAGGCCTACTTCACCAGTCCAGCCAGCCCAGGACCAGCTTGGCCACGGAAGATCTGGCTGTGACGGCGGGCCACCACCCTGTCGTCGCTCGGGACTGCCCATGGAATCACTGCCGAAGGCACTGAAGAGCAGTGCATAATCTAAGCGCTCCTCAGGCATACCGCATATGAAGGTCCCCTGGGAACTAGCTCCGAGCATGGATATTAGACCGGCGCCAGCATCAAGTATCTGGCCAGGGGTAGACAGCTTTGTCTTGCCCAAGTCGCGAATTGCTTGGAAATAATGCTTCAGAGAGAACCACGGTAGGGAGAAAGCATCAGTCCAAAAACCAGGGACCTGAGCCTTCTCGCTGTACCTGCTAGGAAACACGGAGGCGGCTGCTCTACGGCCTATAGGGTTAGGATTGCAGAACCCAGCAATTTCTTCTCGACTCCAGCAGGAACCGCTACGCCATTCGGCGGTGTCTTGATGAAAACGTAGTTGCCGACGGGGGAGTACAGCCTCCTGAATATTCCATGCAGACTGAATGGTATTGTGTTTCTGCTTTGGATCCCGTCCGCCGTTCGTGGTCCCGGGATGTTGCTGTTCGGAGTATCCCGTCACAAGCGAGACAAAAGTCTCCTCCCTCCACTGATACAGGTTTTGGACCAGGTCCCGAGGTTGTGGGTTCGTCAATTCTTTGATGCCGCGAATGCCTTCATCGAGCTCGCCGCCCCATAGTTGGGTGATGGCGAGGGTAGATCCAACCAAGATGTCTCCCATCTTTGCGATCTCCGCAGCTCGGCTGGCAGGATCATCGTGAACTATACATAGAGAGGAGATCCAGATGTACCGAAATCCCAGCAATCGCACAAGTTCCATTGCATCTCGAAATGTGCGTGGTATATCTTTCGCCAATTCAGAGTTGAACATAGCGCCACTTTCTTGTAGCCGCATGATGTTTCCCTGCGTTGTGGAAATATATCTTGGATCGCCAAAGCTCTCTCGAACGTAACCCAGGCTGACGTACTGTAGTGTCTCGTTGGCAAGGTGGGAGGTGTCAACAAGGCGTCCCTCTGAAGCATCAATGATATACGCCGGACGTTGCAGAACGCGTCCGCCGGCGAAAAGGTGGTCGCCGGGATCCCCTCCGTGATCGATCGCACTGGCATGAATCCAGTCTTTCAGGGCATCAAGATCAAACCAAGCCGGGTCAAGAAGTTTAGCCCGGCCAGGGTGGCTGCGTGTTTTCTTCTTCAAAAGTTCGAACTTAAGATCTTGTGACCAGTCGCTGAAGTAGATGGCCATGAGCGCAATATGACGTTGTTTACCAAGGCGAACCCTGAGTGGCCGGCCGTCATCATTATATGAGGGGGATTTACGGCTGAGACCATCATGCAAAGGTGCATGGACCTGACAGGTTTCCTCTACTGAGTAGGGAAGAATTTCGATGTTTGCTTGGAAGTCATCCTGAAGAGGGGTGCTGATCAGATTCGCGATACCCTCGCACACGGAGCATCTTGGCCCCAGTGGTATATCTGGGAGTTTGACCGCAATTGGATGCTGCTGCTCTGCTTGTTCAGCCGCAAGGATCTGTCTCGGTTGTTGATCTGTTCCAGTGGCCTCTGCCATGCCGCTGGGCGCAGCGGCACCGACACATAGCGTGTAAGCGGCGAATAAAATTAGCCAGCGTAGCCGCATTGTTATCGGAGGTCGGACAGGAGTGCGGTCTACATAATCAAGCCCAGCAAGTAGCTGGAGGGTGATGGTAATAAAGATAAACTCTGGCGTGGTACCTCAACGCGGGTCCTCGGGGAAAATTTCCATTGTCAATCTAATTTCAACAGGCAGCCGCTGCACCTGTAAGGATACCCTGAGGCGCCAAGACACCCTGACCAGGCAAGGTCAAGTAAAGTTGCCAAGGATCTGGTTCAAACAATAAGCTTGTTCAACTCCGGGCCCACACCACAACAAGGGTCACCTGGACTTGACATGTTATCTCGTATGTTTATTTCCAACCCCTGCTTCTGTGGACTAGGACATGCTCAGCTACCAGGCGCCGACAAGCACGCGATGGAACAGATATCGATACACATACATGCACGTACATACACGCACGATCACATCCTCAATCCTATGATAGGCAGGTTCGAGAATGCCCGGGCGATTTGGCTCGCGTAGAGTATTATTACTCTGGCACTCTTGCTATGCTCTATGGACACTTCGTCGGTTTCATGGTGTACTACTTCTTGGACCGGGAGGCTGACCATGTCTGAGAATCGGAGGCTCTTGCATTCCCATAGTTAGTACTCAAATGTCCAATTCGCAAGCTACCAACAACAAGCTTTCGATAAATCTAGTCCATTCTCCCTCAAGCTACTCCGCAAGCTCCGTCGTGCAGTACTGTATGATCAGGTATTTCGTTGTTGGTGAAGGGAACCTGCACCAGGACTGTCGCCTCTTGACTGGGAAACTCAGTCCAATGTCCCGAGATGTGGCTGGTTTCCTTCAAGTCCGCCGCGATTAACACCGACGACGTCAACGTTCCCGGCTGAAAGTATCCTGCGGTACCCACAGATTCTAAACCACCTGCTGCAAGTGCTGTTGATGAGCTGCCATTGGCGGGTGGTGCTGGGGCTATAACATGGATCAGTCCATTTAGAACTACGGTGAGTCTATGTGTTTTGTTAGCATGCAAACGCGGGTGTGAAGGATGCTAGGGGCTAATTTGGTAACTCACTGTACCTTGGGTGCCCATGCCTCTCCAACTACAGTCTGAGGTTGGATGATGGACCAAGTGGCCGCGGTGGTGTTGCCGATCTGGTAGTTCGCGGCGGACATGGCCTCGATGGGGATGGATGAGAGCTGCCAACACTGGATGACCGAAACCCCATCTCGAGACGCCAAGGCCGTGATGTTCAGTGGGGTGAAGTCTACCGCGGCAGAACGTGCCGTCATACCCAGGAAGAATCCCAAAATTCCTTGCATCATGTCGCTTGTTCAAGTTCCTTTGGTTGGCGGTCAAGACGATGATTTCATTGGAAATCTTATGATTGAATGAGAAACGAATAGCTGAATGAGACGGACCGGAGGTTGGGGTAAAGCAGGTCAGGTAGCACGAGGCCGGTTGTGCGCTTCGAACTGTTGGGAGCGGCTGCTGCTGCTGCATGTCTCAGCCAAATAGACTTATTATGCACAACCCCCGCTTACGCCAACATCATGGTTACCGCCTCTACAATGCTGAGAAAAGATCAGCAAACTCGCGATCATGGCAGGTATTTTACATCGGGGACTTTGATTACTGAATCGACACTCTGTGTTGTCTTTGATTCATACTAGAGAAAGAATACGCGTTACTACGAGAGCATCATAGTTGGTGAACCTAGTTCTTCAAATGTACCAACTTAAAGGTTCTGAACTCTAGTAAGATATGCCTGTTATAGATAAATCAGGTTGGGACTATTACGTTATTGCAGCTCTACGGTTATCATCAAGGTTCTACCGAATTTGACCAATTACAAGAATCGCAGGGATGCAATGTTTCCAGAATAATGTCACTATGGTATAACGAGTATATCTGGGATAACTGGATCTTCTCTTCATAACTATGTTATTAGAATTAAGCGTTCTTCATGTCATTCCCCGCGAAATCGAGGTCTTTAAAGCTCCGTTGCAATCCATCTCTAATTATCACACTCCCAGAGTCTTGGTCCACGACTTCTACCATAGTAGAGTTCCTGTGTCATCCCGTTCTGATCAATAGTATGGCTAGCTGATTCTCAGAGTGGGTAGCCTTGTTTGCTTATCGAGTGATGGCGTGTTCAAGACATCATATTGACATTGCACCTGTCATTCATAGAAAAAGCGCACCAAGGAGAGATGCTAATGCCGCACTTCCAGCCAGCGACACAAGGAGAGAGGGATTTCCTCGAGCCAAGGCCCCGCTATTCGTGTTTGGCGTCGTTGAAGATGCCGTAGATGAAGACGTTGTAGAAGGGGTGCTTGTTGAGGAAGATACAGAGGAAGATGCAGAGGAAGTGGAAGACAAAGTGGTGATGGCAGTACTAGCTGCAGAAGTCGAGGTGACCGTCGTCGTCACAGCCGTTTCAGGAGTCGTGGTAATCGTGGTAGAACTCGGTATGTATGTTGATGCGGCAGCTGTTGCAGCAGTGGTGTACGATGTCGTCAATGTAGTGACCTGGGTGGTCGTGTAGGGAGCATACGACGAAGAGTAAGGGTAGATACTAGAGCTACCTGGTGGGGCAGAGGAAGTGGGGATGGTGGCGAACCAGGCATAGATGCAGCTGAGCAGATACTGATCGTATGAGAGTTCTGCAGAGGCAGATATATAGTCTTCTCCGATGGCCGTGGCTGTAACTGCCTCAAGAGAAGTAATCCAGCTACCCAGATCAGTGATCTCTGATGAAAATACTGAAATGAGCCCTGGCAGCTCGTCGTACGAGGTTGTGCCGACTTGTCTAAGGTTAATTCTCTTCTCTACATTGCAAGGCAGCCCTTGCGACAGCGCAAGACCCGAAATGCCTAAGATGGTCAAGAGAGCGGAATGCATGATTGTTTTGTTTCGATGACTGCTGTTGCTTGGGGATGGGAGGGAGGAGGCTAAAAACTACAGAAGTACTACATGTTGTAACAGCGTTAGCAGTGGGAGCGGGTTATATGCACAACGGGCGAGTAGTGCTCGTCGATTTAGGCACCGTTGGAACTAGTCCAGGGGTCCCAGACGGGCACCAGGACCGAAGTTGGGGGCTGGCGTGAGGTCATACGTGGGGTTGGCGCAGGGACATAACGAACACACACAGAAGCACACATACTGCACTTCGATAACGATGAATATGCAATTTCGCTTATTGTGCAGGGCTGCCAGGGGTACCGTAAGTTGCCGCCAAGGCCGCTCCCGGTCAACCGGCTAGGTCAGTCCTGGCCATATATCAGTGCACTGCGCCTTGGCACCATGCAACTACTGGCGTCTAAACGATAAGTCCTTCGCCCGGTGCATTAGCAGATAGGGCACAAATACCGGAAAACGAGCGGCGCAGTCACATTCACACAGCATATGCATTTTCTTATTACAAATCCAGATACACATATTTGGTCGCCTTGCAGCCAATTTATGGCCAGTCGGGAATCCATGCGTGCATCTGAATCCTTCGGATCAACACGGTCTGTTCTGTTCGATTTCTGGTGTAGTATTATAGTATAGAGGTTTAAACGAAGTACTTTTTTGGTCTCTTATTATTGATAATTTCCGTACGCATAAAAACTCCGAAGGTGAGAAAAAGGCTCAGGGTGGTCGAAGGGAAGTGCCGGCAGAGATAACCAACCCCCCTAGACTTCTGTCAATAGGCTTTTCCAAGACTGAACTAACTGTACTCCGAATACCACTGTTTAAAACAGTTGGAAGTCCTGGTCTTTTCCTTTCAGCCTTGAAGCAAGTACACGTGCAATGTCTAAAGGTCATTAGCAAAGGAATGGAGGTGAGATAGGATCGTTCGATAAAACCTACTTGCATCGCCTACTAAAAGGCAGCGGCCCTTATGGTTGCGCAGAACGTAAGGGCTTGCAGCACCGTAGAGAAAGACCACCATGTCACCCTCTCTGGCATCGTCAGGAAACAAGCCGATTGATCCACTGCTGCAATAGCCGGCGCGACGACCCATTCCATATCCGCGCATGCCGTCCCGGCCATCTTGGGCTGGTGGATCAGCAGTCCGGTCTTGGATCCACGTGTCTGGGATAAGGAGGGAGCTGGTGTGGATGAAATCTGTTCGATATTGATGGGCGAAGAGTGATGTAAGTGCAGGTTTATGAGTTGCCATGAGGAGCGGTGGTAGAAAATTATCTCCCTCATATGCCAAGTCTCCGAAAGCCGACCCTATAGCTGTAAGGCCTCCGTACATCGCGACTATGGGCTTTTGATGCACGATCTTCTTGGTGTAATCCTCCCACGTGCAAAGTATTTGGTGTAGTTCACGATCAGAATGAGTTCTCCTGGCAACCTGATCGCTCAAACCTTCAATGTAGTCGTACACAATCCCTCTGACGGTAAGAACCTTACCACTCTCGCTAATATGCCACTGTGCGGGGAGCTGATCAAGATTGTTTATAGTCGCCGTCGCTCCAGCTGGTGAAAAGGGCTGAGCTTTCCAAGGATCTGTGAGATTCGGCGCCCAGGATGGAAGAGAGTTGACCCTGTCTACATTCTGAGCCGCGCTGAGAATATCGAGCCTCTGGGTCTTCGAGATGATAACAGTCGCTGCTTTCAGGAAGACATCCCTAATGGGCAGCCGGTAGTCAACCGCTAGCTCATAGATGTCAGGATCCGCTAAGCCAAGAACGCCAAAGACCTTGTCTCTCAGATCAGTAGCCTTGCAGGCTCGGGCGTGGAAGAGAAGCGTGCAAAGATTTATATATTCATTTCCTCTCCGTGATTTGGCCCTCAGCTCGTTCAGGGCCTCCGCTCTCTTTGCTTGTTTGATATGGATTATTTTCATCACATGGACCATCTCTTGCTGTTTTAAGTCATCCCGAAGTTTCGCTACACTCTCGCCCAATGCTCGCTCAGCAGTGGTCAACTCGTCTAGCGTGCAGCTTGCATTTCCACAGAGGAAACTAAGCTCGTATCCGAGGGCGGCTTCTTGTCGCACCCATACACGATCCCACCATGACCGCCGCAATAAAGATGAGATGGATGCCAGGTTTTGGAGCCTCTTATGGCGGGGGATATCCGGATAGACCGGTTTGGGATGCGCCGGACCCCGTAGTGGTGGATTTGACAGATTCTTGACCAGCTGGATCGCTTCAGTGCTATCATCGTACTCATCGCCAAGCCAAACCTGGACCTCCAATGCGTTGGCGTAGATATTGCGCATTAGGGCAACCTGCGAGTTTCGTTCCTCAATATCCTCCTGGTTGATGCAAATGGCATCAATCCACCAGTACGCCTGCCTATCTTTTGGGTTTATGTCCTTCCGGAGCTTCCGGAGCGCGTGGTCTAGATTTTGCGTCAACTGAATAGAAGCGCTCGCAATTGATATAAAGCTACTTGAACCCTGTAAAGTAGGTTCGTCCCATGTGTAAGAGAGGGCCTTGTATTTAAACTGAGCTTGTAATGTTGGCGAAAATCCAAAAAGCCCGCGTGGCTGGCTGCGTGTGATGTCGTCGAGACTCATATGCAGCAAAGCTCCTTGAATTGGATCGCTTTCTTGGAGACTTGAATCCAGCCTAAGGAGCCGGATCTCCCTTTTCGACCCATCCAGAGCGCGATACTGGTAGGAAACTGGAATAGGCGGGCTATCTCGGCCGAAATCACTCTGCAGTGGCCGTTTCTGTGGCACTTGAGAGCCCGGGCCGTTGGAGAACTGGCCATCGGAATGGGCATTCACTGGCTGAGAAGAGTTGGCGAGGTGCTGTTCTACCTTGGCGAGTACTCCCTCGATTCGCCCCAGACGCTGCTCAATCTCCCCAAGGCGCGCTGTCAACGGCTCAATCAGTTTAGAAAACGCCTGAGCGCCATTTGAGGATCTATCCGACATTCTCTCTGAGACTCTATTGGAAGTTTGAATGGACTCGGAAATCCAAAGCGCTGCTTTGTGTGTTTTGTCGGATCACCAATGTTTTTCCATCACCCGCGTACATATCGTTCGATGGCTACAAGGGGAAATGCCAGCACGCCCCCACGCGCTTCCTCGTGATGTGCGGCTGAATGCTCGTTCGCCCAACACCTCAATATTTACGAACAGGGATTCCTCAGCTCACCCTGTGTACCGGACGGCGTCGCGTTGTGGGCCGGGTTAACTTGATAGTGAAATTGAATCTTCTAGACCTTCTATCCCAATTTGGCATCTTCCAAGTCAGGGTAACCGGGTGATTACACAAGCATGGCTGATACATGGCATTTTATTCGAAATAGGCTATACAAGGCGCGAACCGTACACATGGTACGAGCAGATGCTGCAAACAAAGTTTGATAAGAGTCTACTGTCGACATGCGGATTCTCCAAGCTGAACGTACGGAGTGACGAACCCTGCCCTACCCAATCCAACTTTATTAAGCCAAATGCTATGTGAATCCGTTCGCCATCTCAAGGTGCTCACCCATGCTCCTGGGACCGTTACCCTGTCTACATGGTTAGGTGGGAGGAGACACTGGCACCAGGAACTATGTCGGAAGTTGACCCAGGCCACCTTGAATGCATTCGTCATTGCCGAAGCGGTATGCTGCATTTTTGCAGGTTAGAAAGGTGGGTCAAGCAGCAATTGTCTCCTAAAATGGTGTCGCATTGCTGGATTCGATCGCACCCGCATGCGCTTTTTGCATGTACCTTCGAACCAATCTATCATTGGTTTGCAAAGAACCGTGCACCTTAAAAACCCCTGCTGGGTCGTGGATACTTAAACCTAGCGTTGTGATGTGAGAAGCCTGTGTCATCTGCCTTCTCCTTTCTCGATTATTGATGAAGGTCTAGACAATCCTATCTGGACGTATCCAATATGGTCTCCGAGGAAGTGAAAAGAGATACCGAGACACCTCATGGTGGTAGATGGTGTGTGCCTTTACCGGTCTTGCCATCGGAAATCAGTGAGTCTTATGAAGCAACACAGGCTCCAAAATGGATATTTGCCGAGGTCACACCACCTCCTCTCCACCAGCAGCAACAGACAGTCCAAACGACGACACCCGCGCTTGACTCATTTTCATATCCACCGCGAAGCACCATTCCCCAGTATAATGAAAATCCTTCTTTTACAGACACTGCGAACAGGTTGATCGACGAAATTCTAAACCGAACCCCATCCGGGGGATCAGTTGTTGACCCCGATTCTGTCATCGGCGAGTCATTGAGGCTCTACCACGGATATAAAGATGGCAAATACTACCTTCCCAATGACGCTGTCAGTATTCTCTTCCTCGGGGTTCTTGTTTCTTACAGTATCCAACACACACTTGAACTTGATTTGTTCACAATGTGACCAGGCAGAGCAAGATCGACTTGATCTCCAGCACGAAATGACCCGTCTCTTGTTCGACGGATGGCTCAGCCTTGTTCCATTTCCAAGTGTACCAAAGTATGTCCTGGACATTGGTACGGGAACAGGGATCTGGGCATTTGAATTCGGTGAGCATTGAGAAACGGAAGTAACGCTCCAGCTCCTCGGAAGCCGGCTGATCCGAATGTAAACAGCCGAACAAAACCCGTCGTCGTATGTCATAGGGGCAGACTTGAGCGCAATACAGCCTATGAGGGATATTAAAAATTGCCAGTTTATCAAGACCGACATTGAGGATGAGTGGGTGTTTACGCAGCCTAATCCAAGTCACGAGAACTGTATACAAACTGGATGTTGTGAAACGCATCATAAGATTACATTTGACTATATTCATCTGAGATTTATGTTCAGCTGCTTTGACGATGCCAGGACGGTTATGACCAAGGCATTCCATAATTTAGCATCTGGCGGATGGATCGAGTTTCAAGAAACAATACCTGACATCTATCAAAACAACCCACGCTTTCCTGGTAAGTACTCATGATATTTCCACGCATATATATATATATATATGTGTGTGTGTGTGTGTGTGTGTTTGTTTGTGTATCCCTGTCGGTGTAGGTGTATATTAATGATCCAGATAGGTGTTGCAATGCAAACCTGGGCTTCGAGGGGTAAGCAAGGTGCCGCCATGGTTGGCCGGGATGTTTTCTGCGTTTTAAACTACACGCGCTGGCTCGAAGAGATAGGTTGTAAGTAATAGCCTGTTCCCAACAATACCTCCATGCCACCGCTCACCAACCACCCCACACCACACATAGTCGTCGACGTTACTATGAGAAAGTTTCTTCTGCCTTGTGGTGAATGGCCGCAAAATCCAAAATTAAAGCTCGTTGGAAGATACTTCCTGCAAGACCTCTTAGAGGGTATTCGCCCTGCTGGATACAAGCTACTTCGAGTAGCTGGGATGAAACCAGAGGAAATTGAAAGTCTAGTCGATCAGTGTGCTTTGGAACTTCGCGACCCTCAAAACCAAATGTATTGGTACTGGTAAGTAACATGGGGAATCCTCTTTTGTCTCTTTGAAATGTGCTCATATTCATCTCAGCTATGTCATCGTTGGCCGAAAGCCATAACAGTACCAAATTTACTTATAATGTGCTACTTTTTTGTTTTATATTAGACATGCCGTAGAATCCTCATGCATCTTTCTTTCCCATCCTAGTCCTTCAATCCAGGTTGGAGCTCATACAGACCCAGGGAGGATATAAATGCCTTGTTATACCTTCTATAAGATCAATGGGATAGAGATACAAAATGGTCGCCAATATGATCGACTAAACGCGTGTACGTAGGTTGTACAGCAATTCCCGGCCTCTTATGAAGACAAGTACACCCTTACGAGCTACTCACGTCGGATGGTTTCCACGTTCTGAGTGCTCTGACGCATCAATGCCTTTCAAAAGCTCCATCATTTTTGTCTTCACCAACATACAACTATCTCCGAATTCGATTGCCAAGAATGATAGTTTGTCATCCTTCTGTTGTTAGCGAAAATGTCACACCCTGCGTGGAAGTCGTGGCTCAGGGTCGCTACCTTTATCAAGCGCATGTACTATGAGTACTAAGCCCCCTGGCATCTACGTTGACCACAATCATGATGAAAGAAATTGTTTTGCATCGACGTCGTACCACTTTTCTTCTATTACCACGACTCGGTGCGTTCCCACACACAACCTAGCAGCCGGCGCTGTTCACAAGCCTAAAACTTCAACTAATTTATTTTTCAATTCAGGGTAAAACATTAAATGTTATTGGTCAGACTTTCCTAGCAGAGCAAAAGAGAAGTCCACAATAGGCTGATTACACAGCTAATTTGAAAACATCAAAGAATGCTCGACCATCATACTGATCACTACCCTCGAATCCTCCCGTCACAGTACCCAAGGCTCTAAAATAAATGATGGCATCAAGCGCGACTAAGCCGGTTGTGATATTGGCAACAAAGCTTCCTTCGCTGCCTAGGTCAAATTTAGCCTCGATGCCCTGTGGAATACCGGACAGCACCGTGGGAGGGTAGTCAGAGTTCTTTCCCCAGGGTCGAACAACAACAGCATTCTCGGCGCAGCTGCTGCCCACGACCTCACCATCCTTCACTACGTAGCCTGAAAAGTGCTCCTCGCCTGCGCTGTCGACTGCGTCGAACCAGACGATGGAGTAGGGCTCGAGGTAGGCATGGCCCCAGTACCACGATGTTGTGGCTTCCAGGAAGGGGGAGTCACCCCAGTTCTTGTCATGGTATCCAACGCCATCGTCAAAGGCAAATTTGACTCCGTAAATAGTGAGATCTACAGTTACCAAGGCATCAGGTAAGGCATTGGCCCAGTAGACGTTGGGCATCAGCAGCTGGTCTTGGTTAGCCTCATTGGGGCCGCACGGATAGTGAGCGGGTGCGCGCTGTAGCTCGTTAGCTATTTTACCAGGATAAAAAGAAATCTAGTCCCCTTTCTCTCGCTCCTTCACTTACCCCCTGGAACTTGATTGTGCCCTCAACGCCAAAATCGGGCGCATCTATGCTGATTGTGTAAATAGGAGAGGCAGAATCTAAACTGGTGCCAGTGAAGTTGAAGCCTGAGCCCACCCAGTCAGCCGAGATGCCTCCATCCTCGGTATTCTCAATGGATACGCCTCCAAGAGCAGGCGCTATTATATCGAAAGGTAATCCATCGGAAAATGAGCCAGCCAGGCTGACAGACAAAGGCCCCAGATCGAATGGTTCAAGAAAGCCTAGGGGCCCGGCATCGTAAAATACAAGAGTCAAAGACTGGTCCGTGGATGCCGAGACAGCGTCAAAATACCACCTAGAGGCGGGGTGAGAACGGGCATCTAAAGAAGCAGCATATTTAACTACTCTACGGACTCTGTGTCGTGTGGGGCTTACCAATCATAGCTCGTCGCGTTTGCAGCCAAGGGACTGAGTTTTGGCTGATCGAGCCCGCCGGCGACGGAGTAGTGCTCAGGAGTGGTCGGCCCCAGCGATAATAAATCTGCTATGGAAAAGGACGTTCCAGAAGCCAGGATGGGAAGCAGAGTAGCCGCTGCAGCAGCAGCAATTCGATTCACCATGTTGGCAGTAAACGAGTGACAAGGCGTGTTTCAAGGAATGCGGGTGGGGATTGGGCAATACAAAATGTTAGCTCTCTGTTCTTAATGCTGACGGAACCTATTTTGGGGTTTTAAGCGGGCCAGGTTATTAAGTTAGGCACGCAATATTTACCTGGCGCTGGGGCTGTCATCCTTAATTTTACGGCTTCTACGCCTGCTTGCCATGGCTGGTTGGCCGTCTATGCTGACCGAGACAGGGTCCTACCCGATCTGCTGTGCCTCAAGTTCACTCTACGTGTAGTTTACCTCGGTTGGTCGTTCTCGGAAATGTCTGAAATGATGTGTAAACACCGCGTCAGCAGTATCTATCCGTGGTGAAATTTCCCGCACAATTGGGAAAGACTTCTTTCGTCTCCACAGTCCGAGGAGAGAACCCACGCGCCCACCGACCCTGGGACACGGCTCGGAATTTGCGCCACCTTAATTCTCCACTGAATCTCACCCGGCAATTGTTCTGGAGGTGCTAAATTGCCGCCCCCCTCAACCTTATTGGGAGAATGCTTACACTGCAGTGAAGCTTTTCACGACCAATCCCCAAAGCCTTCCTAATGCTCACACTCTCTCCAGGATACATTTCATCCCCGTAGGCGGTGGTAAAAAGTGCAGTGCGGGGGTGCATACATAGCTAAGACTTTGTGATTAAATCTTTGAGACTTTAAATGGGAAAGGACAAAACTACTAGCTATGAAGTGGCCCAGCATCACCCGTTGCAATGAGACTGCCCGTGGAGGAACATCACCGAGATATTTGATTTAGCCATCCTGGCATCTGCTGAGCAACCACTAGCAAGTAATTTTTCTAGGTAGTCAAGATTTTGAAACCGATCACTTTTTCAGCCCCGGGCGCGGTTAGAGTGAATCGTGTCCGACCGCAATTTGTCCAAGACTTGACTATCCCAATCCATGAGTTTCTGCTTCTCATAGCCAAGAAACTATGATATAGTGGTCCTGGCTTTTGTCAAGAGGATATGTCTGTGGTGTAATACCTTCCAGCCGAGTTTTCCTACATTCTGGGAGAAACGTCTGTGGGTGGTGAACTTGATTCTCGTGAGCTTCTTCATCCTATCCCCGATCATCAACGAATATATCTGCTCATGTACATCCCCCTCATCATCTTGGCAGTAGTAGAGAAACAGCCTCTCCAGCGCATCAGGCAAAGCCTCGTCAAGCGTCAGCGGTGGGACAACATTACGATGTTCGAACGCGAGCCGGGAACCGTGGTAGTCGAAGTACTCATCATCACCATCATCACCCTCGTCATCGCTCTCACATAACTCATCTCCCACTAGAACATCTTGGGGGATCGTCAACGCTGTCAGCCTTGACAACCCGCGGAGCGACCCGATCCGACCGGTGCTCTCCGCCCTCCTTCCGAAGAAGTATTCGTTTCGTGGATCTAACAGGAGCACTTCTAGACCTGTCCCGTACTTGCGGAGCGCATCGCCCATGCGCCCAAAATCGAGCGGCGATTCTATCGTCTGCGCGAAACCGTGGCCCCATTGAAATCGCAGATATTTCAAATTCGGACACCGCGACAGCAACCCAACGAATCCTTCGGTGTCGCACAGTGAATCGACACATTCAAGACGTTGAAGCCCTCGCATGGTAGGTAACCTTGGTTTCGGGATACCGGCCTTGGTCGGCGCAGCCTCCCAACTCAACTTCAAGGCCCGGATAGTGTGAAGAGTAGAGAGCAGAGCGGAACCAACCACTGAGATGTGGACAGTGCTTTCACTTATATAATTATCGTTGAGCAGGTTAAGCTCTTTGAGGTTATGGCCGGGGAAATTTGCTCCGTTATGGTGGTCCGTCGGTGAGCTGCTGGGTGCGTCTTGTGGAGAAGTGGGCGGTTGGTTCTGTGCGTCAAGGAGCGGAACCAGCGAATTCGAAGATTCGGTCTCCCACATGTACTGCAACGCACGAATATTGGGGCACATGACGAGCATGAGCATATCTTCGACGTCACGGCCATCGTCCGCAGCCGCTTGTTTCAAGCGCATAAGAAGGTGGGCAGGCAGATTTTGTCTCCGATGCCCAGACACAGTAGTCCGTAAGTCATCAAGTTCCATGTCACTTAAATATCTGCGCTGCAAATGTAAAGAGTGAACTAGCTGTGCTATCCGGACGTTCTGGCTTAGTGTACGGACGAGCAGTAAGCGCTTGGCAATGTTATGATTCGGAATAGCTCGATAGAGAAGTGTCCGGGCTGGCTCAAGGAAGCGCTTAGAAACGAGGCACAGGCTGCTCAGTGTTTTAGAGTCAATATATTCCGAATCATACATGTACTTCAAGCGCCCTTCGATAGTTTTGACGCGGAGCAAAGGATGTGAGAAGTGCGAAAAGATCAGCAGGAGTATCTCATCTGCCAAATATGGCAAGTGAGGCTCCGTAGATGGGGTTTGAGACATTGTGTTTCAGAGTGGCTGGTCGGACTGGTACCAGTGTAAGCAGGAGTATTTGAGCGCTGGTCAGTAGTAGCAGAGACCCTTATCGGAGATATATACTGTGTACTTGCGAAGGGATATTCCTGAGTCGCTACTGGATCTTATAGTTTCACTGTTGTGCTTCGGACTATATGTTAATGCGCACCCTCGCCAAGGATATGAAATGCAGCGGAGACTCCTACCAGGCAGCAGCACCTCAAGAATTACATGGGACACTTGAAGTACTTACTCAAGAGGCTTTGTCCTGTGGCTTGTGGCGGTGGTTTACGTTAGGCGCTCGTTCTCCTGAACTGTTGGCCCGTGCATGCACGAATCCGATGATGGGACAGATTAACTTGGACTGTCCGATTTATGACGAGCGAGCTTACGCGCGGCGAGAAGTTATGCTAAATAAGTGCAGGTAGTCCGAGTGTAGTTTATTCAGCAGTCTCTGAGTACAGAAGTTTCTTTTTCTTTTCTCGTTAATTATTTACCATCGGGGTTGCAGAAGCAAAATATCTACATCGTGGTGGGATATAACGTTTGTTATCCCGAAAGCTGGCGCACGCGGTCTAATGGTTCGCGTGGGTCTTGAATCCCATCGTCACGATAACAAGTAACTTTCTTCTACTTGTTGTTTGCATAATATTCATAATATATACACTTGATATCAAGAGGATAGATGAGAAAGCCCGAGGGATAAATACCTCCAAAGATTCTGCAAGGCAGTAATAGCTGTCCTTCCGAACTAACGTTGGGTATTTCACCGACCACGAAGTAAAATGTAGCTATCACCACCTCCGTAATTCGATCCCATTTAGCCATGAGCCGTTGTTAATCCTTATCATAGGGGTTTTGGATGTAATCCCAGCCGCGAGCGCAGTTCCGTGCGTAGGAATGAGGTGGCGCAGCATGACAAACCTGCAGTGATGACCTGGAGCGCGTGTCGCTTGGAAGACGTATGTTGGCGAACACACCTTGGTGCGCACTGCCTTCTCAAAACATATAAGAAAGGCAAAGGTCTATCCTAACTCTAAGCGAAGCCGATGCGGCCGAAATGCTGCCGGGGACTTCCACTTATACGACTCCGCCCAAGGCCCATCAAGCTGTTGCAGCTAGCTTGGGCTTGACGAAGGCCAGCGATCAGAACCACCTCTAAATGATGACCTCACTCAGGGTAGGAAGGGTTTATTGGGACAACTAAAAAGTTCTCTACATGTTGTTATGTCATAGCGCTGACGGGGCTGAAAGTTTAGCGCCTCGGCTGTTCGCCAACGGTCTGGTGGGGGCCATGTAATTCGAAGATTTGTCCAACGAACGATCGCCAGCGACTGACTTAGGATTATGCAGCGTGTTTTAATCAAACCAGAGCCCAAATCATTATTAGGTATGAATCTCGGCAGCTTCCCCTAAGAGAACTCTCGCGTAAGGCCAAACGAGCGAATGACGGGAGTGCTGCTTGTGCGAAATTCAGGATGGAAGGCTACAGGCCCTCAGCCACTGAGGATCATCCAGCCCGTCCAATTCTAGCTTAAGTGTGGGGTTCTATACACTCAATCAGCATCAGGGGATAAGCTTTCTTCGACGGCATACAAGAAGCGCTCTCCGAATGAACAGAACAAATATAATAAGTTCGTTGGCGAACAAATAAAGTTAGGTTTGTGCAACGCTAGCGCACCCCATGGTCGCAACGGGAAAGAATGGTCGATGTGTTTTCGAGCCCCTTCTTTTCACTCATTTTAAGTCAGGTCGCTCAAATCGAGGCTTGCAGGGCGCAATAAGAGGACATAAGCACTTAAAGCTTATCCTGGTGCGCTTGGGCTGCTGAGCGCCATGCCAAGACGTCTAAGCCTGCGAAGTAATGGTAGCGATTTGCTATTTCCATAGGCTATTCTACGTGGTCGTCTTTTTTTGCTGCCTCTAATTGGTTTGCTATGCTGATGCCAAATTCTTCAGGGCTTATTTTTAATTTTATGGGCACATCAACAGGTTGCATGGGTACTGCAGTTATCCTAGGCCTAAACTAAACTGAGCGGATGTCAGCAAGGCTCTGGTGTATGATAGGGCAGTCGATGCACGCACTGCTCATAGCTTGCTGGGTGGGAACTGGGGCTAAAAGAGCCCGCGCGGATGTGGTATAGCCCCCATCTGTCACTCGGGGGAGGGAGGACTCTGGGTCGGTCTGGGTATGACCATAAATACTTATGTACTGGCTATGTCTTCTCCCGCGAGCTTTGATATCTTACGGATTAAATTCTTATAACAATTGGCTATTGCCATAGTCTGAATTCCCAAGATGCACTCTCTAATTCCGGTCAAATGCTGCGTTTTGGTTTGGTCTCTTTTCGCGGCTCTCGGTGTTGCTGCGCCACAGCCCCGGTCCAACAAGAAGGAGTTTGACCTCACCATAACATGGGAGAAAGGTGCTCCAGATGGTTACGAGAGAGACATGTTCAAGGTCAACGGGCAGTTCCCCGGTCCTTTGCTGGACATAGATGAAGGTGATGACGTTGTGATCGTTGTCAAGAATGAGTCGCCTTACAACACTACCATTCATTACCACGGTACGTAAACTAAAGAAGAAAGAAACCTCACAAAGAGTGGTAAAGTTCTAATGAGGAGATCTTAGGTATCGAAATGCTCAATACCCCTTGGTCTGATGGAGTACCTGGTGTTAGCCAAAATCATATCCAACCACATTGCACCTTCACGTATAGATGGACTGCAACCCAGCACGGGACTTTCTTCTACCACTCTCACTCAGACAGTCAGATCAATGACGGTCTCTACGGGCCTATTGTCATCCACCCGAAAGCAGATACAGTTACACCTTATAGTTTGATCACAAGTGACCCAGTATCTCTGCACGCCATCGAACAAGCCGAAAAGAATCGTATTCCTTTACTCTTGTCCGATTGGCGCCACATCACATCTGATGCGGATTGGGATGCCTCCCTGCAGTCACATCTTGAACACCTCTGCTTCGACTCGATCCTTGTTAACGGGAAAGGAAATGTCAACTGCTTGACGCCAGAAGAAATGACGCCACTCATGACTCCGGGTCAAGCTGCGCTGCTATCCCTGGTACCTGACGCTCAGCTGACTGACAAGGCGTGAGGAGCTCTCTCTCTCAATCATAATTCTCTACTATTTGCTGACCCTCATCTATTAGATGCCTCCCACCTCAAGTATATGCCGCCCTAGACCCTCCCGGTTACGAAGTGGTGAACACGAGCGCCATCCCGCAAGAAATATTTTATGGTTGCGAGGCGACCACTGCTCCGGCTGATGTCATATCTATTACGAAGAAGAAATGTGATGCTGAAAAGTGGGCCATGTTCGACTTGATAGGGGCTTTCGGGTTGAACACCGTCGAGGTCTCCCTGGATGAGCTGAGTTTGACCATCATTGCTGTCGACGCAAATTACGTCGAGCCGATCACGGCTGATTCGATCCTGATCACCAATGGACAACGATACACCGTACTGGTAAAGCTCGAGGAACCCAAAAAATACACCTTCCGCGTGAGTGCAATCAGCGATCCTCAAATCCTGTTCGCAACGTCCGTCATCGACTTTCAGGTCGAAGGTGAAAACCAGGACGAAACCACAAGCACTCCCTTTATCAACGAGCGCGGAGTCAATCTCACCGCAGAGGTTGTTTTCTTTGACGGCATAACTGGGGTGGTCCCATATCCTCCATCTCCTATTCCCCAGGATGTAGACGCCACGTACAAAGTCAATATGGGCTCCGATCAGGCGTTGAACATATGGGCATTCAACGTCACCCATCGTCCGCAGTCTGAAGATGACGCCACACCTCTGCTGTTCGCTCCCCAGCCGGGTTTGCAGGATAACCACACCGTCACCGTGCCTTCAGACGCGTCCTGGGTAGATTACGTGATGCAAGTCGCCGCCGGCCAGCCGCCGCACCCGGTGCACATTCACGGCCGCCACTTTTATGTACTGGGGTCCGGCTCCGGCGCTTTTAACTGGTCTACCGTGGCTGAGGCTGCCGCGGCCGTCCCTGAGAGCTTCAACCTCGTCAACCCGCCCCTCCGTGACACGTACCCTACCCCTTCCTCAGCTGCCGCCGCCTCCTGGCTGGTGCTCCGCCGACCCAGTGACAATCCGGGTGTCTGGCTCATCCACTGTCACATCATGTCCCATTTGCAGGGAGGTATGTCCATGGTCATCCAAGATGGCACAGACGATCTCCCCGTTGTCCCGGCCGAATTTCTGGGTTACCAGTGCCCGGCACAAAACTCGTACTAGAAAAGAGAAGGAGTGAGGGAGGGAAGGATGTAAAGGCGATGCTTTTCTATTAATGGACTCTAGTATAGGCCCATGATGGTTGGGGAGTGGAATGGCATTGGGTTGTAATATTGTAATAGTGCTGTAAGAAGTGGTTAGACTACCCTAATATGCTGTTAAGATAATTCAATCTGGAATTAAAGACATGGTTACACATCATATCTTCAGCTGGACCGCACCGCTTTAACTTGAGCCGAGCATGATCCAAAGTACCTAGTCCCACTTAATCAATTAACCTCTTTACTTTGAATTAATGTTAGTAAGAAGGTATCTCATGAATACTAATAAAATAATATTATTATTCATCATGCTCGATGACATAGTCAGTGCTTGGGGCAATATCCTTCATCTTGTCAGCAGTTTGGCTTAACTGCTCAATCTTCGTCCTGAGCATTCCCAAACAATCAGACCCGAAAAGGAATCGTAATTCACTTTCCAATCCTTTTGCCATACCAGAGCCGGTAACAATCTCAAACACACGCTCAGCAGCCTTTTCCGGGTTTCCTGGTTGATTCCCGTGAATCGATGTCAAGAAGGCCTCAACATTCGGGTAACCGTCTAGTTGCGCCGCAACATTTGTACCATTTGCGACTGGACCCAGGAAATTGGTCCGAAAGAACCCAGGTTCGACGAGATGCACACGTATTCCGAAGCGTTTGATCTCCAATGCCAAGCCTTCGGTGATCCCCTCTACCGCAAACTTGCTAGCCAGATAAACTGGCGACCCTTCGATGGCGCAAAAGCCGCCAACGCTGGACATTTGAATGATCACTCCCGAACCTTGTTTCCGCATCTGTGGTATCACTGCCTTGGTTAGGTTTACCAGACCGAAGAAATTCACATCGAATTGATAGCGGATATCGGACTCTTGGAGTCCCTCCAACGGTCCGTGAAGCCCGAAACCGGCATTGTTGACCAGAACATCGACTCGACCATACTTGGCAATAAGACCATTGACCGTTTTTTCAATTTCAAGACCTGGTCCCGCAACATCCAATGCGAGAAGCTCGACACCCGGAGAGTCCTTGATCGATTCGGGGAATTTTGAAAGATCGCGGGCCAAGGCTATCACGGTGTGACCTTGAGACAACACATATCGGGTAATACACAGCCCGATACCCGAGTTTGCACCAGAAACAATCCAGAGAAGTTTGAGAGAATTCATATTTGAACAAAATTGGGCAGCGATAAATGTAGAGACGAGGTTATGATTAGATCGAGAGTTTAGCGGGTTGCAATGCTTGCGTTTGCCTTGACTTGTGTTATGAAGAAAACGTCACACATTTACTGTTATATACACACACATACATATACACCTTTCAGATTAATACTCTAACACAATATTGGTCATTCATAGATTTTCCGCTGGATGACGGCTTGTCCGCTGTTGTAAGGACCAGGTCCCAGGTGTGGCGGGTCAAGTTCGGACTTAACTGTGGATTCTCCGGGAGCGAACCTAGCCCGACGCCGCAATTCTGCGGCGTTGACGGAATAAGATGGATATCAGCAGACTCATCAGTTCAATTCAACCTATCCGCGTTTCCTCATGGCCACCCAGCGCTCGATGCCAGACCTCAAAGCCCAGCGCCGTGGCCGGGTGTCCACATCATGTTTAGAGTGCAAAAGGCTCAAGCGCAAATGCGATAGGCAGTGGCCTTGTCTTCACTGCCTCGCAAGGAAAGTCCCACACTTATGTCAATATGATGATTCGCAGCCAAAAATGGGTCCAACCCCGTAAGTTCAGATATAACCTCGGTCTTGTTAACGACCTATCCCCTTTGAGGCCGATAATTAACTCGATAAAAAAGGCCGGCTAAGAAACGAAGGGAAGAGTCTGACCATGGTTTACAAATTATATCCACTTCACTGTCATCGCAAACCGAGGACGCCACCATCCAATATCCATCGGGCCACCTAGGGACTGTCCTCAAGTCCTTGGCCTATATTGAAAGTGATATCTTCACCTCTATCGACCAATCAGCGCCAGTATACCAGGTCCTAAGACCACAGCCTGAAATCCAGGAAGCTCTGCGTACATTGCCTCCCAGGCCGTATGTTGACATCCTTGTTCAAGCATTCTTTGAAAGTGTCAATTATCACTATGATTCGATACACCAGCCAACATTTATGAAATTATATGTCGATTGGTGGTCCCGACGGAGGCTCCCGGCACATTCATTTATGACGCCAGATATTGCTTTTGCCGGCCTTGTGTTACAAATGTGCTCCAACGCGTGCCAGTATGCGTCACCCGAGGTTATTGAAAAGTTGGAGCTGGACTTGGGGGAATCGGCGGATGCCTTGGGTCTAAGCTATTACAATGCTGCCTGTCGTCTAGCCACGGCTGTACCTCCGGGCGAGGGAGGATTAGCCCATGTGCAACAGTTCTTCCTTGGAGCTTGTTGGCAAAAGACCCAAGCGGAGATCACCAAATCTTGGCATTTGCTGGGTTCTGCATTTCGTGAAGCCCAAGAAATTGGTGAGAAGTTACACATCTATAACTTAAAGGACAGTCGTTTAATTAGCGCTCTTAGGCATGCATCTGGACAGCCCTTCCCAGTTGGAAAACAAACAACATGAAAAGGAGTTGAGACGGAGGGTGTGGTTGCTTCTGTGCATTTGGGACAAGTGAGTCAAACCTATGTAAATTCGATTGATAGCTCCTGCCCCTAATATTCTGTGTTGTTAGGTCCATGTCTGTCTTTTTCGGTCGTCCGCGCCTCATGAGTGGAGAGAACACGGTGCCACTGCCAAATCCTCGGTTCGATAGCACAACCACTGGTGTTGAGGTGTTTCCAGCAGCGCTAGCGATGATACACGAATATCAAATTTGGGCATATATTGAAGGGCTTAAGTCCAGTTCGTCCTGGAAAACTCTGACTTCTAAGCTGAACTTTTGCATCGAGTGGATGTCTTCTCTTCCTGAGATATTCCGCCTCGATAGGCCGCATTCTCTCTGTGAAAAAGATTCCTTCGTCATCAAATTTCGTCGGCTAAAGTTACACTGTATGGGATACATGGCGCGTCTAGTGATCCTCCGCGGCTATCTGATTGAATCTGGCGCAGCCGTTTCGGCAGCAGTTCTGGATGAGACTAATTCCGATTGTGAAGGTGAAAATCCGACAGATATGACCATCCTTGCCGTTGACACCGCTATCGATTTAATATTCGCTGGTAGACGTCTCTTTCAAATCTGTTATCCCAACACGGCCAAATACTTTATGGTGTCGTTCTGCTCATTCGATACCGCATCATTACTCTGCTCCGCGCTTCTAAGAGACAAGGATAAAACTCGAATCCGAAAACGGGACGAGGTCGTTGAGGCCATTGGGTGCGCCGTGTACATTTGCAACCAGCTCCGTGCAATAACGAGAATGGGCGAGGCAACATGGGCCGTACTTACGGGTCTGGTGTCACAGTTAGACCTGCAGCAAAAAGAATTACAACTCTTGAATATAACGAGTACGAGTGGCGAAACCCTTGGGCCAGCTTCGCAACAAAATGATGAAGACTTCGTAGATGCTGCCGTTATCTCCCAACGACATACAGAGAAGGCCGCTGGAAGTATCGGCGGGAGTGGATTCTCACCGCTGTTGGGTATCGACATTGAGGAGCATTATAACTTTGACAGTGAACCAAACTTTGAATGGTTCATCACCTCATCCTTTGACTGGTCAACTACTCACAACGGCATCGGACAAGATTTGGACACTGACACTTAGAACGATTAAAAGATATATTAACTAAATGATGTAAATAGTATTAAAATATGGAGCCCTTCGCTCTTCAAGCTAGTATGATGTATTCTCGAGGCCCTAACTTGATAAATGATTGTTTTAAGTCAGGCTAGATTTTGGTGGCGTCTTCCCATATGGCTCTGGTGAACTCTTTATTAAAATGGCCCAGTCTCTCCGATCATCCTGGCCCCATAAAACTGGCTCTCTAAACATCACTATAGCAAGGATGGCTGCACAGTGGAAACCGTTGTCATCGCAGACATAGACGCTGAAGTTATGAGGCTGAAGTTATGAGGGGGGGTATAAGCACGAAAACCTCTGCTGCCCAATACAAAAGCTAAATTGAAACTATTTTTTGTGTACAATTTTCTGTCTGTTGTTTTTCTTTCTTCAAATCCTTTATTCCTAATTTGTCAGCAGAGTGATGTTCGCAATATTTTTTCAAAGTGTAAAGCTGATCTTAGTTGTTGACTGCTTCTGACCTGTCATGGAGCCTGGGAGCACCAAAATTCTGCTGTTTATAATTACATAGGTTAATACTCATTGGGGAAAGTGATACCAAATCCCAATCATATTCACAATTACAGTTGAATATTCGTGCGTGTCCTCCATTCTGTCATTCCAGATCGGCTTCATCTACCAGACGAGTATCACACAAATAACTCTCTGCTCCAAAATTCCATTCAAGGGCTCTTCGCGCATCCTTTGATATAGACCATTGCAACAGGGCCATGTTTCGATTTCCATGGGTCGAATAACGCAGGGAATCTGACCACAGCGAAGCACAGTATCTGTAGTCATCGACACCCAGGTCAGACAAATAAACCATCCGTGTGTATAATGAGAAAAAAAAAATCGCCTCATGTAATACAAGTGCTCATCCCAGACAAATTGTTCCTGCCATTCGTCGTTACAGCTGTCAATATCAAGCACCAGGATTCTCCGATGAAAAAAATGAAAAATACCAGGGATGTCGTGGGAGCATGCGGTATTTATCTTGCGCTTATCGCCGAGCTGGGAGCATTTAGTTATAATTCGTACAAGGAATTCAAATCATATACAGAACAGGGAAGATTGTCCGTAAGGGGAAATTGCACGACCTTGTAGACAAAAAAAAACTTTGGGCAACTAAGTTAAACGAGGACACTCACGGGGGTGGTGGGGACAACGAGCGAAGTCCCCATATTAAAACCAGAGTCTTTCACGATCCTATGAACGTTACAGGTAAATAAAATAAAACTGTGGATCAAAAGGATCAAAATAAGATTATTATAACAAATAATCCATTTTTAGATAAATAGAACAAATCCTACCGTTTTGAGATCCATCTGAAGGCTGTAAAAATGACAGTCCTGTTTAACTAACCCACCAACCAAGTTCCGCGTAATAACTACGAAGCAGGCTAATAATAAATGTCTTTATTTTACTGCGGATCCAGGATGCCAAAAGGAGGAAGAGCCTACTAAACTGTATGAAAGTTCGAACGCCGTTCGATGGACCGTGAGCCTAGTTAGAGAAGATGCTTTCAAATAAAACCCGTAGTAATCCTGTCTTTTTGTTGTCCAACCTTTTTACAGCACCCCCTCTCCCCCAACGGCCACTTGCGTGACCGTCATAATGCTCTTTCGGTTCGGTACAGACCAAACTTCGGGTCTGACAGCAATATGGCTGTTCATGCAATTATGGTCCTTTGCGACCGCAGCCAATACCTTGGCCTCTGAGCTTTTCACCATGGTCAATTGTGCGACCCAAGGTGTATCAGATTGGGACGTAGTACTGAGCGGGGCCAGCTCGTTGGCCGGTGCTGCTAGCAGTGTTATTTCGACGATTCTCAATACTCCGATGACTCAGGAGCAATTTCAGAGTGCCGATGAGACTATTCAGCAGCTATTTCTCGATACTTGGTGGATGTACAATGTTCAATTGGGGGAAGACGGTATCTCTGCAGATGATACTACAAGATTGCAGACTATCCAATGTAAGGAAAGCTTTTACATGATCTTATTCACTATTCGTCGTCCAGCTCGACCCAGCTAATATTCATCCTTCAGCGAACTTCGAAGCCGTCGTCAGCCAACTTATCCCAGGCACCACCATCGCACTTCAAACAGTCGGATCTAACTTCTTGATTTGCGAGCCCGCTACCGCGTTTGCATGGACTCAGGATATCTCCCTAATTGACCCTAATGAAGTGCTAAGCGCTGAAGTACGCGCAACGAGTAAGGCTCCCTTGTGACCTCCCCCGCTCATTCAGGATGTAAAGCATATTAACCTATTGATTCTTTTCCATAGTCCCGCTAGGCGTCTATTATTTAGAGGGCCAAGTAGATGTAAACGGCGTGCCTTATTTTATGTGGCCAGGTTCGTCAAAGCCCTCGCGAGATACACATGAAGACCTTTTATATTAACGTGGTTCTCTTTCATAGCTCCTACACAAGTCGATGTCTGCAGCAGTGGTGTAGTTGCTGGACACTTGACAGGGAACTGGGGGTATAATATGATATACTTTTGCCCTAGATTTTACAACTACCCTCAGAATCTCTATGATCAAACTTCTGACACCAAATTTGTGGATGACCGCGCAACCATGTCGAGTTACTTCATGCATGAGTTTTTGCACTGGCTGTTCGGTTGTAAGTTACCTATCAGCTCCCTCCTCATCCAAATCACTACCGTATTATTGTGTTGGGATAGTTCCTGATTTGTAAATAAACTATTGTAGGGAGGGATGAAGTTATCAACTGGCAGAATTCGCCTTTCGGTAATGGAATCAATGGTATCACAGCGTACCAATTTGCGGCAACCCATATCCTTGCCCTGAGCGGAGGCATATCGACCTACACTACGGCAGCATCATTACAATGTGATGTGAATCCAGACAACTACCGCGTGTATGCCGACATGACTTGGGCGCCTACAACAGTATGGACGATGCCACCCCCTCCACAATAACCGTGTCAAATACATAGTGAGCTTTACCAAGAGAAAATCCAACCCATAGGTGGAGCCGGGCTAGTATAAGGAGCCGATTCGAGACATAAAGTTCGGTTGGGAGTGGCTTTTGCTGTATATTTTGTAATAAAGAGACATAGACTCAATATCGAAGGCTACTAAATTCAAGCCTGATTTGAAATGAGACCTCTCCATGTCAGCTCGTGGGAAGTGCATGGACTTTTATCCAAAGCAATTGCTCCGCACGCTATTCTGTTCCACACATGGGAGGACGAGGAGGTTTCCTTCCAAGATATGAAGGACCTGTCGCAAACACGCTTGATGATTGGCTTTACCGAAATTGAACATGCTTGTAACCAAGCTAATCTGGATTGTCTCTTGTGGGATTGAATTGATAGTTGTTGCATAGACAAGAACTCAAGCGCCGAACTTTCCGAGGCGATAAATTCAATGTTCCGATGGTACCTTTTGTCAGACGTCTGCTACGCATACCCGGCGGATGTGAACAGCTTTGGAAGAGTCTAACAGGATGATGAAGGATAGAGATCCTCCTAGATGGTTCAAAAGTGGTTGAACTCTCCAGAATCACTTACCTCGTGAGAATTAGAAAACGGTTCAGTTCGGATGGTCAAGTTACTGGATTCAATCCTTTAGAATGGCCGTTCCGCTGTCCTAAGTAATATCACATACTTAGGACCCGATTTTTTATATGTACACACACTCACTTCATGATCCACAACTATGATTTATGATTGCAGCAGTCTGAACCTCTGTTCGCGATTACGATACATATTTCCATGAGTTCATAGAATAGGATCTTCGTTATCCGATATGCGACCCGACATCCGTAATCCAGGATCGATAACCCCACATTATCACACCCAGATTCACGATCTGATCCAAGTACTGTAGATCTTTTTTATTGTTCTTTAATTACGTTATTAATACTATAGTATACTGTTAACAGCCTGAGTTAGTAGGAGGTTCAGCAAGAGAGGCATGTGATCTTCAGGTTGATATACCGCTTCTCCACTCAATTAAATAGGCACAACCTATCATTCTACTGAAATCGTTTCCCCCGCCCTACTAGTGCTTAGTAGATGCCGCATCAATCCTTCAACTTAAAGCATCTTGAGAAGGAAAAGGTCCTGCCTGTTCTTTAATCGTTCATCCATGGCTTTATCGATAATGTCTCGAGAGCCAATTCCAACCCACGATAAGGGTAACCAACGGGTTCAACAATGGCAAACGCGCCAAGAGGGTATTGGCAGCCTCTACCGAACCTCTACACCGATACCATCGCCAAGACAGGATGAGGTTCTTGTCAAGATCAAAGCCGTTTCGCTCAATTATCGAGATTGCGAAGTGATAAGCGGTATTTATAACCACCACAAGACCATAGACAGTCGCCCAGGCCCCCTGGTACCTTGTTCGGACATGTGTGGAATCGTTACAGCCGTCGGCGACGGTCCAGCGGCAGTCGAGTGGAACGTAGGCGATCGAGTCATGGCTATTTCGATGCAGACTTACGTTACGGGGCAGATCAAGGCGCATCATCTGGCGCACGGACTAGGCTTGCCTCTCAACGGAGTGCTCCAGACACATCGAGTGTTTGAGAGCGCTGGTCTTGTGCGAGTTCCCGAGTATCTGACAGACGAAGAAGCTAGCTGCATGCCCGTGGCTGGTATCACAGCATGGATGTCCATTAATGGAATGCGACCGTTCGGTCACCCAGGTGGCCAAGGCGAGTCCGTTTTGCTGCTGGGCACAGGCGGTGTCAGTGTTTGTGGGCTGCAGATTGCGCGTGCAAGTGGCGCTACAAGTAAAGTTCCCCCAATCGGCACATTCTATCCCTTTACCTGGGGAAACGAAAAATTCTCTTTTCTTTTTCCTTTTGCTAATGTTCTTGGTTACAGCCATTATTACATCATCCTCGGATATGAAACTCGAAAAAGCCAAGGCGCTTGGTGCAGACTACGTAATCAACTATCGTACAACTCCAGAGTGGCAGGAAGAAGTCCTCAGCGTCACTAATGGCGAAGGAGCAGACATAATTTTCGAGTGCGGGGGAGCGAAAACCTGGCGCAAATCCTTCGAGGCAGTCGCCTTTGGTGGCTTAATTAATAGCATTGGTGGCCTGACTGGAGTACAGAACGACCCTGAAGATAGGATGAACGTCAATGTTCTGGCTGCAACGAGAAATGTCACGTTAAAAGGCATACTGAACGGACCAAAAGATCAATACGAGGAGATGTGCAAATTCTATACCAAATATAATATTCGGCCGCCGGTCTGTCGGGTGTTTAAATTTGAGGAGTCGAGAGAGGCTTTGGTGTATTTATATAGCGGTGCTCACTTTGGAAAAGTCGTGATCAAAGTTGAGGAATGATAATATTATATTGTTGTCAATACCAATCTATACACTACCGACCATGACGTCAACCATTACTCGGAATCCAAGACCGTTCTATTCTAGCCCACCCAAATATATATCTAGAACGGATATATGCATATATATATATATATATATATATAATATACCCATGAATGTTATTTACAGGAGGCCCATAGCACCGACAAAGCCGGCGGCAGCGAATGCACCAACCACTAAGCCAGTGTTCTTAGGGGCCAAGCCAGAGGACGTGCTGGACGCCGAGACAGTGCTGGAGGCAGCGATGGTGTGAGAGTCAAAGGTGGTGTTGGAGGCAGCTGCGGTAGATGCAGTGCTAAAGGTACTACCGGTAGCAACGGCACCTATGGCGGCACAACCACTGACAAGGAAGGGATAGGAAAGTTTGTTGCAAGGTTTGGTCCAATTTACATTGCCAGACCATTTATTCACGCCATAGTGGCCATGGGAACGAGGACCAATTGCACCGGTCATGCTACTGGGAGTTGTGAAATGTAGCTGATTAGGATTGATCTGAATCAATACCGCACATTTTGTAGCATGATATGTGCTTAGAAGAGTTCAAGAAGATCCGACAAAGCATATGCTTATTTTAAAACATATTCCTTAAACTTTTCTTCAGGACATGATGCAAACAAAACTCATAAAACTCGTTAAAAGATGACGATATATGCTTCTTATTCCGCTTTACCTATCCACTGTTGAAATATAAGATGGGCAAGCCTAGCTCTTAATGTCTATTGCACGGTTTTCGCGCATAGATTGATCCGCCGCAATTACTATACCAAGTGATCGGATAGCATCTTCCATATGTTGGGAGAGATCTTGGTCCTCGCGAATAGCATCATGTAAAAACTGTTGCTCACGCGCACAGAGCTCATAGTGATCTGGCTCACCCTCCATGGAGAGCATTTTGTCGCAAAACTTCCCATCAACCACAGTGCATACACGTAGGTTTGATGTCTTAGTGTGACTATTCACATCTGCCGAGCCATTGTTTCGAGAGGAATTCCCTTCATCACCCATCACAATTGACACTGAGCCTCGAGGGCTTATCACATCTTTGACAAAGTATGCTGTTTCCGACATCATTGGACCCCAACCAGCTTCATACCAACCAATCGACCCATCGGCAAAAATGACTTGGAGATGGCCATAATTGACCTGTCCATCAGCAGGAATCTCATCGCTCAGACGGAGGCCCATGCCGCGAACTTGGACAGGTTTACTGTCGGTAATTTGCAGCATGATATCAATATAATGCACACCGCAGTCCACCACCGGGTTCTTGGCATCCTGGAGTAGACGTTTGTGGATATTCCAAGCATCTCCGATAGATCGCTGATTCAGGTTCATCCGCATCACATACGGCGGACCAAGCTGTCGAGCCTGGCGGATGAACTCGAGCCAGCTGGGGTGATGTCGTAGGATGTAGCCAACCACTAGCTTGCGATTCGTACGTCGTGCTGTTTGTACCACTCGCTCCGCTTCTGCAACGGTAGCAGCCAGGGGCTTTTCAACAAAGACATGAGCACCGGCCTCCATGGCTGCCACCGCATAGTCGGCGTGGGTAGCAGTGTGCGTATTGATTGAGACGATGTCGGGCTTCAACCCCAGAGCCTCCTCCAAGCTAGATAGCACTGGGTATTTCTTAAGGATATCTGGTAACTTGTTGGTTGAACTGCGACTGACGAGTCCAATGATCTGGAATCCAGATTTGTGGTGATAAGCTAGAGCATGACTGTGTCCCATTTGGCCAATGCCGACTACTACGACAGTCAGGGGTTTATTATGACCGGTCTCCATCTCGAATTTTCATTCCATAAGTTTGCTGCAAGTTTATTTGACTTCAGGGGGTAATTATTATTTCGAAGGGTAGATATGGACGAGAGATAAAGAAATTCAAGAAAGAAACAACACTTGAAATTTCGTAACAATTATGATTAGAATTGATACACTTGAGGACCAGTGTATAATGTCGTGCTTCGTGAACCAGCAAACCTGAGTAGGCTTGGTAAAGATATGAAATATTTTAAGCAGTTCTGGTGAGATTAGGCATCATTGCGTTGCTGTTAAGCTTTCCCCTTCTGGTTAGAGCGATCACACTCGTATGCTACGTTTGACTGGCAATCAATTTTGCGGGGATAACCTGGTAGGTATGATACAGACTTCTATGCTTTATTTCCGTGGATCGGACTTCAACAGTCAAAACACGCCTTCGGTATCGTATATTTCAAATCTATCCCCGTTATTTAACATGTTCCTAGTGTTCTTTATTCCCCGATATAGGCTGTGTAACGTTACCTATTACTATTTCGTATCGAATGCAACACCTACTGTAACATCATGTCTACGCTCCAAGCATGGAAGTGGCATGGTCAAATCCAAGCACACGATTGCATAAAGGTTCCAAAGATACCGGGGAAATATATAAGACTAAAAGTTTTATAGCAAGACAATTTTCTGATTTATGTAAGAGTAGTAGACTTGTCTTTTAAATACCTGGAAAATGTCGACTCCTTACGTTTTCACCCACGCCGATATCGAAAAAGATGCAGTTAAGGAGGTAGAATCTGCTCCTGATTCTTTTGAATCAGAAATGAGTGCCATCCTAAAAGTCGCCGGCCTTGACAGAAGAAGTCTTCTAGGCGATCACGCCTCGTCTTAGAGAGATACAACGAAAGAATGTCTTGAAATTGGGCTGAGGTCGATATAATCTTTTTCAATGAATAAGAAATTGATTATCCTGGGTAAATCTGGTACTTAAGCCACCTGTTCAAAGCCGAAGTATTGGGGTGAGGTTACACCAAGATGTTTTGAACATGACTTTGTCAACATGAAGTTGAGACCAATCCATAATACGTGAGCGAGAAGGGAAGGCTGGTAAAAGTCTGGACTCCGAAATCATTGCGGGGAGTGCAACGGCAGCACCCCCGCAAAATCAAAAAGAAACCACATCACAGGTCGTGGTGTAACCCAATTAAACATTGTAGATCTACAATGTGTCCGAATAGGGGCGGTCTGCGTAGTCGCTTTCCGCCTCACGCGCTATATGATCTTACACACAGCATCCCGGAAATGCTTAGATCTCCGTGAATGCATATCTTTCAATGCTTTCAAGGGTCACACTTACGCAGTTGGACGATCAAATCAAGAAAGAAGCAATGAACTCGTTACATGCTTGGCAAGCCAGGCTGAATAACGCCAAGGACGCCTCATTGCATTTTGGAGCTGACTTCACCCATTCCGTTTGGTCTGATTGCATCTAGACTCCCTCTCGTCTTACCTGGCCATTTCACTGGACCCTTTGGAGACTTCGCTTGGTTTGAAAAACTGCGATAGCCGGGCATAATTCGCCCAATTCCAACTTCTACCGGGAGATTCTGAGACCTCTGTGAAACAATGAGGCCGTCCTTGAATTCAGCTCGCAACAGATGGCAAGGTCAACTGGTGGTTATTCTACGAACTCCTGGTAGGGCTGAAAGGAAGAATGTAAGAAATCGGGGTACCGTCATGGTGATGCTCTACTATGCCCCATTAAGAGTCAGCCAAGGTAAAATCTGACCTTGATCACCGCTGTACGCGTCGGTTGTACCGAGCTAGTCACCTGAGACATCTTTCTTCAACCTCGTTGGGAATACCAGGTTTAACCGGCTAATATCCTAAAATCTCGAGTGTGTCGCTCTCATTCTTCGTCTGTACTACTCATCTCAACTGAAGTCACTCTTCTATTTCACTGCGATATTCCCTATAAAATGCTGAAACCGAAATACCTCACACGCAAGGACAACATGACTCTGGAAATAGAACCAATGATCGTGGATCTTGACTGGACACAGGTCCCCTGAAAATCTGCTCTGAAGACCATCAAACCTCCTACCAGCCACCCTGTATAGATGAAAGATGGCGGGCTGACATAGCCGCAGCCACTCGGACATGTATACTTCCTAGTGGGTAGTATGTGCTCCCCGCAACTACCGCCTGCAGGGCAGGCAGCCAATAATTCGAATTCAACCATTTTCAGTTCACGTCGAAACGATCATCCTGATCTCTGAATACGAGTAGCCACGTGTGACACAGGTCCAATGAGGGCAGTCTCCATTGGTTCACCTTCGTGCGGCCAGTATTGAGCACAATACAAGAAGCTAGGAAGCCCCAGAAATTTCAAAGCCTACCTTCTCCTTTGAATATATCGCCGCTCCATTCTCGTAGTAGAAAGTCACCATTCTCATAACCAACTCTTCCATTCCAAGCTACTATCGAGACATTCACAATGCGGTTCTTCAGGACCATCGCAGTAGCCTTTGCCATTTTCAACCCCGTCATTGCGAGCCCCGGAGTCTCACCGGCCTCTGTTAGTAAGAATGTAGACCCTGGATCCTCTTTCAGCATCGAAAAGGTCGTCACCACCCCCGAGATACCACCAGATCCGGATGTGGTGCTCCTAGTCGATGTAACTGGGAGTATGAGTGCTGCCATCAATGATATCAAAACAAATCTCATCAATGTCATCTCCACTGTCAACGGCGTGCAACCAAATGCTCAGTTTGCCGTGGTCAGCTTTGGCGATCTTGCAGACCCCAATGGATTCCAGGTAAATCAAGGGTTGACAAACAGCTTCTCTGCCCTACAGGCCGCCGTCAACTCGCTGAGGGCGGAGCTCGGCCAGGATACGCCCGAAGACTGGATCAACGCACTCTATCAGCTCTCCACAGGTGCGGTCACCTACCGCGCCGGCAGTAGCCGCATCATAGTGCTCGTCAGCGACGCGCCCAGCCACGACCCCAGCGGGGGGCACAGCCTAGGCGACGCCATCAACGCCTTGAAGAGTGAGGCCATCCGCGTCATCGGCGTCAACATCCAAAACCTTGACCAGAACGGCCAGGCCACTGCTGTGACTGAAGCCACCGGCGGCACCATCATCGGCTCCGCCGCCGATGCGGTCTCCAAGGCCATCGTCAGCGGGCTGAAGAATCTCGACGTCACGGTCACGCCGAACGTGGTCACCTGCGACCCGGACCTGACCGTCAACTTCGACCCGAGTGAGACCAAGGTGACCAGCGGCGACGTCGTGACCCTTGACGAGACGGTGCAGGTGGTCCGCACCGACGCCACCCAGGGCGCCACGCTGTACTGCTCCGTCGAGTTCCTGCTGAACGGCAAGTCCGGCGGCCCCGCCTTCGTCCAGAGCCTCGCCGTCACCGTGAACAAGCTCGGCTGCGACACCTGCGACCCGCGCCCGGGCAAGAACCTGTGCCACATCACCACCTCCTGCACGCCGACGCCGTACGGGACCATGTGCCTCACGAGGCCCGGCTACAAGGCGGACGGCGCGCACGACGACGAGATGGCGAAGCAGTGGCGGCTGAAGTGGCCTGTGCCTGGCCATGAGCACCGCGTCGCGGTCAAGCCGGGCACACCTTCGAATACGCTGTGCGATTCGAAGAATACAGGGCCCAATGTTTGTAAAGAGGTGATACTGGCTGGCTGCTCGACAGGTGTGAAATCAGAAGTTGACGGACAATATGTTATTGGCCAGACTGTGATTGGCCAGGAGGAACTGTGAGAATGGACGCTTAAGAAGTTCTTCTGAGGAAAGCATCGATTATCAACCTTTTGAGGATGAGGATCAATAAGAGTTACCCTCAGAAGAATGAATACGACCTATAAGAGGCTGCTACCAGCAGCAATTCCCATGATGATCATCTTTGCGTTCCTATACTATATTATGGGACACAACGTCTAATCCATTGACAATGTGTATGGCTATTGATACTGTTTTAATTCAATATCAATTTCCTGAGAAGATGTACTAATGGCTCCAATGGCTGGGTTCTAGTACTATTTTATTCAAGGCAAGTTCACATTCGAGACTCGGCACATGAGGTGTCGAAACTGTGTTCATGAGATGTATTTCATTTGTATGGTTGGGCACTTGGCTGCCTCTAGCTGTACAGAGCAGTGTGGGTTAGTACAAAGTGGTTCAAGCTGCAATATCATCCACGATGGCTGAAATGCCTTCATCTGGTAGGTGGATTAAGGACGCCATGGCGTAAATTGTGTGTGTTCGAACTACGCTGCTACAGGATGCCACGAAAACCCGCAGGTGCTGCAAGCAGAGTGTGGCGCTCGAACGTATGTAATGTTGTGTTCTTTGTCGAGAGCTGTTCCACAAGGCGTGCTGAATAAATGATGGTGGGGAAACACACGAAGAGCGGTGCCGTGCAGAGGCAGCCAGCCAGATCAAGACTCGCAGAAACACACGGGAGGCCCGTCTGATGCTGTGGAGACGGCGCATTCGGGGCCGTGAGACGTCAGATTCCCGTGAGATTCCCATGATCTCAAAGGAGTTTAGCAGATGCAAGTTGCTTACTGCGCTAGCCTCTTACAGATAAAGCTGCAATCTGACACGCTGGGCTCCGCTCGTCTGGATGGGGAATCCTGATCAACATTCTCCACGTTCTGGTTTGGATTTGCTCATCCCTGTTGCCCTGAATGAATGCAATGGGCCATGCTAATCATAAGAGGCGGTATCGTAGCAGGAGTTTGAAACTTTCGCGACCCACAGAGAAGGAAGAATAGCATCTATATAAAAGCCCGCCTGTCGTTCCTTGCGTAACAGACCCGGAACCCCTTCCAATTAGTATCGTCGTTGCCAGGAGAGGCCAGGTATCAGCTACCCCACGGCGTCCTTCGCAATCATCTATAGACCTGATGGCGAACATTATCATGTCCATCGCCTTAGTAGGGCCCATCCTGTGTTATTACCTGTACAGGAGGCTTCTCCCAAAACCAATACCTGGAATTCCATTTGACGCTAAATCAGCTGGACGCATCATGGGAAACGTGCCGGAGCTGGTAGAATGGATGGAGAAGGGTGGCCTATGGGCGACCTATATCGAATCTCTCGCAGAGCGATTCCAGTCGCCGATCGTGCAGCTTTTTGTTTCACCTTTTAGTCCCCCGGCCATTATACTGTTCGATTTCCACGAATCTCTTGATATCTCACTGCGCAGGGACAAGGAGTTCGACAGAAGCTCTGTCACTATTGAAGCCCTCGAGGGTGTCGCATATCACCATCACATTAACAAATTGTCTTCTGACCCAAAATTTCAAGATAATCGAGGCTTAGTGCGCGATCTCATGGTCCAAAGTTTTCTCAACGACGTGAGCCCAATCACAGCTATTTATGGCTCTACTTTTCGAGATGCTAACGGCCATATAACATAGGTCTCATCTCCGAAGATCCACTCGCGGGCTATCAAACTGGTTGAGTTGTGGCAGAAAAAATCTAACATGAGTCAAGATCGTCCATTCCGCGCTGATGAGGACATTATTGACGCGACTGTCGACATAATGAGCGCTGCAGCTTTCGGTGAGGCGGAGGGCTTGAACTGTATGCAGCACCAGTTAGACCACTGGACATCTCCGGAAGCGACCGTGAGTATTCCTGACGATGAAGAGGCGCCTGCTGAGTTCTCGCGAGCGGACCGCCATCCCCTCACCAAAAGCCAGCTGGAAATGTCCCGGTTCGTGGGGCTTGCTGCCGACGGTAGTCCTCTGTGGACGAAATTTTACAACTGGGTCGTGATACATACGCCTTATTGGAGAAAGATAACATCTACTAGAGACATGGCCATCAAGGTGCAGATCAATCAGGCCCTGGGTCGACTTTCTGCATCTGCAGATAGCCCTGCCCGATCGGCTGTAGATCATATTGTTCGGAGGGAGATCAGAGCAGCTGAAAAAGCTGAGAGGAGGCCCAACGTACATCGTCCAGAGATATATGGTGAAGTAAGCTTGAGCTACCCGTCTATCTAATTTACTACTACTTGACGTTCAATTGAGTGCGATAATTACTAAATGAGTCATGCAGCTGGGCGGATATCTCATCGCTGGTTCTGACACAACGTCAACGGTTATTATGTGGACGGTCAAGTTGCTCGCAGACCACCAGCAGGAACAAGAACAACTGCGCAATCACCTCTACGATATATTCTCCGTAGCTCGAAAGGAAAACCGGTACCCAAGCGGCCCCGAGATTGCGGCTATGAGCGGTAAACGTGAGGCTAGATACCTCGATGCCTTCATCGAAGAAGCTTTGCGTGTATCGCCACCATCCAACATGACATTTCGAGATGCAAGAGTCGATACAACGATATTGGGTTATCCAATACGGAAAGGCACTTTGGTAGGGTTGTGTTTCGGAGGTTCAGGTTATCTGGCACCTGGATACTCGCACAAGATCAAAGATACTTCACGCAGCGAGTCGTCACTTAAATCTCGAGCTCTGTACGGAGACTGGAACAGCGATGACATGCATCAATTCAAACCCCAGCGATGGCTGAGAGAAATAGACGGGCAGGAGAACTTCGACCCTCGTGCCGGGCCGTTCATGACTTTCGGAGCGGGTCCAAGAGGGTGCTGGGGTCGCAGGCTAGCTTACCTGGAACTGAGGACCATCTTGGTCATGTTTGTGTGGAGTTTCCAGTTTCTGCCAATTAGAGCGGAGCTCAATGGGAAGGACGCCATTGAGAACGTAACCACTGTACCGAAACAATGTTACGTTAGGTTGAGAAACATCACTTGAGACACAACCACGTTAACCGACTAGAGCAGAGAAAGAGCAAAAGCGAAAAAGGGAGATAGGATACAGGGAGGACGCCTAAGCGAACTTCCCTGCCCCCACTGAAGCGGAGCTGGCTGCGATAAGCGAACTACAACATAATGCCGGAATGTCAGGGTTGTTCAGTAAGACACACCATATATCTTGCCCACACCGGACGGCGTCAAATATACCCTGTGTATAATTAGTACTGACAGAGGAAGGTGGAGCGGGGGTTTTGTGTGCTCCGGAGAAACGTTGGGTTAGAATCACAAGCACGCCATATTGATTGGCCGGTTATTTTGCAGTGCCATACAGATGCATGACCGCTAGTGACTGAGAAGTCCTTGCTATCCCCGCCCTCGTCGCTCTTTCTGATAACGTCAACTTGTCATGGTGGTCTCAAGTGAAGTTCGCCCCGTCGAGTATTTCTCCTAGTAAACTATTGCTTACCCGCCAATCGTAGCCATCAAGGTCGCAAAATTTGGTAGCATTTAGAGATACTCTCTCTTCACTGCTCAGCTACAATGGCAGACATTCCAAATCTTCAGCGGCCGCCGACCCCTCAGATCCTGACGCATCGGCTCCCCGATAAGCCGTTAGAGACCAGTTCGAAACCTTCCAAGTACATTGTCCTCATCATGGGATCTAAAAATGTAGTCGGTAAATCGCAGATTGCAGGGTCCGTGGCAAAGGCTCTGTCTTCCCCTTTCCACATAGGCGACAGCACGCACGATTCTTCGGCCAAGGCCGCCGAGTTTGGAGGTTCGGAGCCAAACGAAGGCCGCTACCGGCGCATGTGGCTCTCGAAGATGACACGCACCGGGTATCTTTTCCCGGAGGAGTCCAGGCCCATTAACGAGGGCTTCTCAGGCTTTGGCGGGGGGAGATCGTCGACGTCGACGAGCCGCAGGGGATCTGCGAGCTCGATTGACTCGTCCTCCTCAAACCCTTGGCCACGATCCGCGTCGAACCGCGTACCGGAGGCTGGAAGCGCCTCGCAGCCTCCAACGCGCCTGGAGACAAGCACATCTCAGTTCGGTGCATCCAGTTCGGCCATTCATGCAGACATCGCGCTACCCGAGTCAGAGCTGCTCAAGCGTGCCAATCCGGTATTGATGGTGTTAACGCACCCGAAGATCGAGGAGTGGCACAAGCTAGCAATTCGTGCGGCGGTGGGCGAGTACAACATTGGCGTCATCTTTGTTCCTCTTGACAAAAGGACTGAAGAAGAGCGGGAGGAAGAAGAAGAGGAGGAGTTGCCAATTCTGCGACCGCTAGACCCAAGAACCATGACGAGCTTCCCCGCGTCATCCCCTGGTGGGTTTACAAAGATGGCCAGAGGGTGGGGCAACTTGGATGAGGAGATGAAACTGCGCATCGACACGGAGGCTGATGTCGCCGGGGTTACAGATGAGATTATAGAAGGTGTCCGCGATGTAATTGGCATTGATTGATTGATAATGATGAGCAGATTGGTTATGATGTCCAGCAAACCATATCAACTACATAGAGGATGCAATGCTTTTAGAATGGAAAACACTTCGATACGTAGATAAAGATGAAGATGAAGATGGAGATAAAGATAGAGAGAGATCTGCAGCTATCGAAGACAAATACAAACAACAAACAGAACAATGACAGATTCGCCATACAGAAAACGCGCTACCGAGACCTACGCGATCTCGCCATAACCGCTATCGGGCACCAAGTCCGTTGTTTTCCCAAATTTGTGGCGTTTTAATAGCTTGACCACGTGTGTGTCGTCCCCTATTTGAACCCCAGAGGCTTGGCGGTGATTGCTGGGTTCATATAGCGCCAGGCACCGTCCCAGTTAGTTTCTGCCCGTGCTGACCGCCTCCAATAGTGCGACACGGTCCAAATGGGAAGGGGGCGAGAGCGATTCATTCTCGACCTTTAACCACACGCGGAGGGGGTGATGGTTGTTGTTTTTCGATGCTCACTCCTCCTCGTCATGTACGGTCGCCATGGAAGATGAGTCGGATGAGGACCGGCGGACCGCCGTCATGGCCCAGTCCTTCACCCAGCAGAGATACGACCCCGGCCGGAAACCCATACCGGGAATGACCGGCAAGGTTATACGCTCTATCCACAACTGGGTACCGGCATCGCACTGCCGCTTCTGGCCGTCGCCAGACCCTCCCGCACCCACCGATATTTCCATACGCCCTCCATCTAAATATACGCACAAATCAAACGTTTACCTGACCAAGCGATTTGACATCCCCTCGAGCTGGTTATATCGCACGTGGACCATGACCCACTCCACCCAGCCTAGGTGGCAGTCCGTATGCAACGTGCGAAATACGTATGAAGACGAATGGAGCTACGGCGGTATTGCAACGTCATTGTACCCTCAGGATCCCTGTCGCTGGCGAGACGGGTGTACTGATACAGTCGAGTACGAGAAGCGGGGCCTTCAATTCTCAAACTCGGGTGTCAATAAACCGGAGAAGACCTTTCCTGGCTGGACGCACCAGGGTAAAGGCTGGCGAAGGATCGACAAGTTCCGTTGGGAGGTCTTGGGCTGGGGCGAGCGGCCACGGCCAGAAGGTGTAGAGCGCTGGCTCGTCGTTTGGACTAGCTCGAGCCTCGTTGCTAAGGAAGGGTTGGACATCTACTGTGACCAGCCCAGGGGTTTGAGCAATGAAACATTCCATGAGATCATGAACAAATTATACGCGACCTTGGATGCTCCAGATTTCGCAAAATTCCTGCGCGCGAATTTGAAGGAGGTCTCGAAGTCCAGACCACAAAAACGCAAAAAAGCAATGCCGGGTTTCAAGGCGAGATTTGGCTCCAATATGGTCCTGCAAAAATATATGCTTTTAGAGGACATGCCATCCTCAAGCGATGCCACGTTTGGTTTCAAGGCAGGATGAGCAGTCTATTTTTTTTTGTCCCGCCACATTTACTCAATACTTTTAGTCAACATTATTCAGTGCCCAGAAGAGTTTTCTATTAAAAAAAAAACCTCTCGTCTGGAAATTTGTACATACACATATAATTTTTGTTGAATATCACAGAGATGCACAAGAACCAGAGACCGAGGGTTAAAATTCCAACGCTAAGTATATCCTTAATTCAGTATATCGTGTCCAATAACTATATCCAATGTGCCAAGACATATGTCTAGATTGAGCGACTCAACCCTGCAGAGCTCCGTGCACAGAGCCCAGACAATTTTGAAGTGCACCTAGTTATGTATTCCGGTATAAACGTGCTGTCGTCGAATATTGAAAATTATCTCCAAAGAACATGCAATACTAGATGCGGTATGCAATAGTATTAATGGCTTGCTATTGGACAGCACTTATGGGCCAAAAGGAAGAGAGAGCGGGGAACTGTACCGCCTCCTGTGTTCTTTTGTGTGTCTCAACATGGTCACGAGAAACTGATAGGCTCCCGTCACAGAGCGATCGATTCTGACGGTACGAGACACGATGCATTAGCGCAAGCCAGGAAGCTCGGTTGCCCTATATCGGATGCACTTGGCGGTAGCACAATGCACCCTTCCGAGCTGAAGGCCAATTAGATGCTGGTAATATCAGCTGTGTCTCGGCTAGCATGTGTAGTCAGACATTGTCTCAGCTGAGACACCACAGAAAGCGGTCCGCCACTGCATGCCTGACGTAGTTTTATCGAGCCCGGCCACAGCTTTATCTAGGGTCTAGGAACCCCACGGCGCAAGGGAGGCGTTTTCCCTATTTCATCTCAAAGTGCCCCCCCTTCCAAACAGTTATTTTCTTCCTCAGCATCAGCTTTCCAGTGCTCTCGAGAGACAAGTCACAGTCAGACGGTAACAGAAGGTAGCCATGGGTATTGCCAAAAAGATTAGCTCGCTTTTCATCACCCTTGGGGTGCTTATCTGGGATAATTGTCTCCTTTTGATGAATCTGGTAACACCAAAACTTCAAGAAGGATGCATAATTCCCCATGGAAAGCCAGGACACGGTCTGCAGTGGCCCGAATATGTCCCTCCCCAGAAGGGCGAGTCGAGGTCAGCTTGTCCCATGCTGAACGCGCTGGCCAACCACGGGATTCTACCACATGATGGCAAGAACATCACGTTCCGCGAACTCAACCAGAAGGTCCGCCAGACGTTCAACTTTGCGCCATCTTTCTGCTTCTTCGCACCCAAATTTGCCGCCGATTTTCTCGAGAGATCCTACTGGACCGGCCGCTTCGACCTCCACGAGCTCAGCCTGCACTCAGACGCAGCCATAGAGCATGACGCGAGCCTTACGCGGCAGGATGCGGCGCTCGTCCCGGATCAGGGGGCGCCAGATCAAGATCTGGTCGATGCCCTCCTGGGCGAGGCCACGGCGAAAATGCCGGACGGATCTCCTCGCCTAAGTGAATCGGACCTCTCGAGGGCTCTGTCTAAGAGGAGGGCCGAGGCCAGAAGAACCAACAAGGACTACTCGGAAAGCTTCGCCCACAATATGTTTGGCAGCTCCAAGTAAGTGTCAACACTTTCACAGTAACACTTACACCGGGAAGCAAATACTAACATAAGTGACCGCGCGTCAAATTAGTTCTTGCACTATGCTGACAATCTTTGGCGGTTCCATCCCCGATCTAACGCCAATGCTCAAAGAAGAACGATTCCCAGAGCACTGGGAGCCACGTGTGAAGGATCGATTTGGTCTGACCATGGCAAAATTCAACGTTACAGCTCTGAGCGTCGAAAGACACGTCGATGCCAAGAAATATTGAGTGATCCAAGACGACTTTTGCCGCCTGCTGAGATGGACAGGAATTGGCTGTGAAGTGACTGCGAGCCAGCGATTGGGGGCTGGGGGTTGTATTAATGTCAGCCCATGGCGGGAGTCATTATTTACTGGTGCATGCCATGCGCGGGGGAGGTTTAGTGCAACTCGAGGCGGATTCGACGGTCGCAAAGTGGACGCAGAGAAAGGTTGACTTAAAAGGATATCGAATAATGCGAAACGAAGAGAAGAATGTCACAGCAAAGCACCCACTTCTGGCGTGCGATCATGAGAGAAACGCGCTTCCATTTTCTGCACCATTGCTACTAGTATGAATATAATATTTCAGGTTTTCAGCAATACTTTCGCACGGTGCTGATGATAACATTTCATCAGCTCGTGGTGCGGGTCTTCCAAATAGTTTTCTGTCCTAGCCTGATACAACATTGGTTCCCTGGCGAATTCCAACAAATCCGCGTATTTGGGCAACTGTCCTGTAAAAGAAAATAGTGCTGGCCAATGGAGTACTTAGGCAAGGATCTGACTTGCATAGGTAGAGTTACGTCGTGCGTTAAATTAACATAGTGAGTAAGCAACTGAAGTCTGACATTGGCTACGGCCCCGAGTACCTTTTCTTCGATGTTGGCTCACCGAGATTGAAAACATATCCACAATTGAGTTATGTATGCCCGCTCTCCAATCAAAGCCTGCATAGCTTGAATAGTTTCAGTGCGGATCAAAGCAATCCGGGTTGTTGAACAGGACAGACGGAGTGTTGCAGCGCGAGTTCGACAAGGTGAACAGACATCTTGCATAGAATTTTGCGCCTGTGCTGGGGGCTGCTGCGAAAGGGGCGGGGGTGGCTAAGTGAAGGACTTCCTATGGTCTAATTGGTTAATAAAGATGGTAGATGGGTGGCAGTAATCCTACTACATCCGTATAGCTTGTTTGCTGACTCGTAGCCCGCGCGGCTCAGGGAACTCGCATTGTTCTCTATAAAAGGTATTTCTATTGGAAGTGGCCATCGGGTACAGAATCTGAGGATTACAAACATTAGAATTTGCACGTAATATTGGATATTGGATATCCACGATGGTAATTACACCCCTATTTGCTTTGTGGTATTGGACCGAAAGAAGGACACCGAAGTATTAACAAATGCTTGCCATTACTTTAGCCGTCTACCAAATATACATCTGCATTTCCTAAAGTTGCCTTTGCACAACGTCCGACAAATGAGTGTCAACGAAACTTTCCGGAGATTTTCGTTACCGACGAGAAAATCCCGACCACTCCAAAACCGTCAATCCAACACGCGGTCAACATACATAATGCAACAAGGTTCAATCACTTCTCTGCCGATGACAATCCACCAGAGGTGGTTTTACACCTCCCTCCCGTTGCTAATCAAGCAAAACGCTACTCTCGGATCCCTTTACGCTGGCGCCTCATACTTCTCGCTATCATGGTACTCGTTGTCACAGGAGCAATCATTGGGGGCGTTGTTGGTAGTCAACAACATCACGCGTCATATCAGCCTACCGAGACTCCCCGACCAACTTCTAACAGTATATTTTCAAGTGCAACGACTACGACAGCGCCAGCAAGCACAACTCAGATCTCCACAGCCTTGCCAACTCGACAGCCTTCGCTGTCGGCAGCCGTCATTGACGGTTTGTCATCAAATCTACTTGATGGTAAATCAAAAATATTATTAACTTTAGCACAAAACTAAGCACTAATCAAGTTCTTATTCTCTTTCAGATAGTAATGATTATGCCGTTATACAAATATTCTACCAGGTCGACAGTGATGAGACACTCAGATACCGCTTGATGTCTAACGGGAATCAGTATGGACTAACCTACAATCTCACATTATCCCTAGCTGTCCAGAGCGAGGGACCTTTTGCTGTGTCATCCAGGCTCGACAATTCGAGCACATTGGTCAACCTATTTTATTTTCACCAGCCAACTACAGATACAGGTACTCGGATCGATGTCGTCATGGCAGCGCTGAGGTGCGACTACAACATAGGTTGTTTTGAGATCAACTCTACAATTATCACGGCTAACGCGACCGAGAACATACACCCACAGTCCCGCATCGCCGTTGTGTGGTTGGAGAACAGCGACACGGATTTCCGCGTCTATTATCAGTCCGAAGGGGGTTCAATAATAGAAAACTCCGGCGGCAATGCCGCATCGAGCGGCTGGTCGACCAGCTCTTTCGCGGTGGACGCCGTGTCTGGTACCAGCATCGCGGTATTATGGGCTCCGGGTCCTACCATCAACGTCTTCTACGTCGGCGCCGATCTAACCAGCACCATGCCCATGCTGCTACCCTACGGGACCAAGGAATGGCAGATGTACGGCCCACTAGCTATTAACAACGGCAGTGACGCGGGTAAAACGATAAACAGCACTGCAGCAGCAGCGTCGGGCTGGGACCGCGCTGTCCAGCTGGCGGCGTGCTACGAAGCCGCGTTGGATACATACCGAGTCTACTATGCCGAGTCTCAGTCTGGGACCATATTTGAGTACTCCCGTGCAGGGTCTTCGGGAAATTGGACGCTTGGTACCTCCTGGGCTTGGGGCACACCCGACAACGGTATCGGGGCGGTCGGCTGGGGCGATGAAGTTAGCCTCTTCTATTTGACCGATGGTAGCCTGGAGCAGAGTTCCCTGAAGAATGGATCATGGACAGGTCCGACGTTGGTGTGATCTGTTGAATTACTTGATGTTTTTGTCGAGATTGAAAGCAGAACGTTTAAGCCCCTCATGTTGGATTGGTTTTGGCATTAAAGAGGGAATATGCAGCGCAAAAAAGTAAAATTTATAACAGGTTTAGATGAATGGGTAGAGAAAATGTCCATAGGATGCGAGGGAGGCCCTCCGGTATCCTTAAGAGCAGTTTTCTTGTCTGTGTGGGAGACTGGAGACATACGTACACAACCTCTGGCGATTCGATTCGGAATTGAGGGACAAGTTGATTTATCCAGCCACGAGAGTTAGTGGAAGAGAAGAAAGATAAATCCTAGTCGGACGTCTCGAGTAGCTGAATGAGCAACTACACCGGTGCTAGCCCAACATTTTTGGGTTGTAAGGAAATAAAATCTGCGTTAGTCTGGATTCTCTGCGAGACATCGTTGGAAGTGGCTTAGTGTAGCGTTACTATGGTCAAATACTTGAATATATATAGCTAGATCTTAGCCTCAAGTCTTTAGATTAAGCTTTGCAGCATAGTTGAGTGTATTTGTGTATCAACATAACAATAAGAGGTAAAGTTTGAGTAGCCAATACATACTTCACTTTCAAGTGACATATTCTATGGTGGATAATCATGATGATGGATCATCTACCAGACCATTAAATCATTCGAGCAACCCTAATAATCCAGCGCCAAGCGCAATTCCAAAAGGTACAACTGTGCCATGCTGCAGCCAACCTTTGCCGGTCACCTCTAGGCTGATAAGAGTATCCGCAAAAACATAAGAAGCCGCAACGAGCATAGAATAACCCAGAAGCTGGATGTCTCCCTTGTACCGTATTCCCCATACTAGCAGTGAGAAGGCGACATTTCGTGCTGCCATAAGACGAGTGAGCCCATCGGCAACCTTCTGGTCTTCGGGGGCTTTGGCTGCGGGAAATCCGACGGTGGCAAGCAGGGCGCGAGGCTGGGTAAGGCCGCGGAGTCCAATGATCATTGGAATAGTCCCGAAGACGGTGGCCAAATTAGGCAGAAGCTGAGATTGTGAAGTGATGGACATGCTTGCTGAAATGGCTGTTTGTTTTTATATTTATTATTTATGTGTAGTTAATATGCCACCGAGATGTTGTTGAGCAAGCTACAAAACTGTCAAAAGACGACGTAGTGATCCCTCCTTTTAATAATAAGTGCTGCTGTCCAGGCTTGTTGGACGGGACGACTAGAGAGTGGCGAGCATGGATTGGTTGAAATTACCTAAGGTAGTTGCCGGATGGAGCCTCGAAGATTCTTTCCGCATTCGGTAATCATGCCGCAATTTTCGGGCGATCGAAAGCTGCTCGCGTCATTCGCGTTCAGATATAATACGTTTACTCCTAGAACCTCCTAGAGCTTCATAATCTTCGCAATTGAAAACTTCTAGGTTCTTGCTCCATTTTTTAGTTTCAATAGGACACTGCGAATCGGGTTTCGCCCTTTGAACCTCAAGAATGTAGCCCCATAAATGACCGCATAATTGAAAGCAATGAATCCACAGACGATTCCAAAGTCGCGCCAAATATTGCTGTAGGAAACGCTAAATTGGTTGCCGAACTGGTCCCCAGAGGCGTACTGGCAGAATTGGCAAAGTCCATCGTTGCCCGTCTGTACATAGCCCCCCGCCTCGGCAATGTATTGTTGTACATAAGAATCACACGTCTGTCCCGGCGGGGGTGAGAATTCTGCGAACTCGCCCGCCTCGCACTGGACCGGCTCGTTGTGAATGGCCACGGCCAGGAATGCTTCCAAGAGGTAGTGAAAGGGTGTAAGCCAGTACATCCATGACCGCCAGAAATACGGCAGCTGTGCCGGGGGTACGACTACGCCGCAGAAGCTGACCACGAACAGGAAGAAGATGGGCACCAAGAGTGACGCGAGGAGCTCGTTCGGGGCGAATGAGGCGATCGCCTGACCGAAGCTCACGTAATACAGCTCAAATAGAAGTACGCAGAGGAATGTAAAGCCCGAAGCAAAGCCCTGCATGCTCCAGCCCATGATGCCCCACCACCAGCAGTTAAAGTAGATGGCCCCGGCCACGATGGCGTAAGGGACTTCGACGAGGACAGCAGCGCTGGCCCATGCAAACCACGAATAGATCTTGGCATTATTCTCGCGCGATTCAAAGATGCTGCGGGAGTGTATGAAGACGGGTTGAAGCTGCTGGATCAGGGGTGGCGAGATGGTAAGGGTCATGAAGATGGAGAACAGGCGCGACTGCATATCGATGGTGGAATTGCCAAGGCGGTAGAATGTGAAACAGTTGAAGAGGCCGGTGAAGATGTGAAGAATCATCTTGCCCAGTATATAGTTGGGAGTTCTCCAATACGCCGTGAATGACCTCTGTGTCGCTGCTAGCGTCTGGCTCCACAGCGGCATGGCGTACTCGCGGTCGTCACGTAAGCGGTCCGTTACTCCAGAGCTGCTGCGACTCTGAATCAACTGCTCAATCTCGCGGGATTCCTCCTGACGATTCTTGGACCCTGCCCACACGTCGCCCCAGTCCTGTCCCTGATAATCGGGGTTGCCCGCACCGATCATGTCGAGCATCCACTCAGCTGGATTCGCATGAGGAGGGCATTTTTCTGATCCGTTCTCCTCAAAGTAACCGATTAATTTCTGGCTGTCGCTGCCTAGCTCTCCCGCGTACACTACGCGCCCCCCTGACTTGAGTAAGATGAGTTCGTCAAAGTGTTCAAAAAGCACAGTCGAGGGCTGATGAATCGTGCAGAGGATAGCCTGGCCCGCATCAGCAAGCTTCCGCAAGAGCCGCATGATATTGAATGCAGCGCCGGAGTCAAGGCCAGAAGTCGGTTCGTCAAGGAACATGAGAAGTTCGGGCTTAGCTGCAAGCTCGACACCAATGGTCAAGCGCTTGCGCTGCTCTGGATTCAAGCCTTCTCCTACTTGGCCGATCGTGGCTCCTGCGATGTCTTGCATTTCTAGCAGGTCGATGACGGTTTCGCAGTACGCATACTTATCCTTCTTAGAGACTTCCTTGGGCTGCCGAAGGTAGGCTGAGAATTGCAATGCTTCGCGGACGGTGGAAGTGGGTTCGTGTATATCCAACTGCTCGGCAAACCCTGTCGCTCTCTGGAAGGACTTGGGTAAAGGTCGTCCATCTACCAAGAAATCGCCTGTTATGGTACCAAATTTGATTCTAAGCGCCGCACCATTTGAAATTAGCATTTGAATCTATTCGTTTTCGGGTTCAGGGTACATAGGGAATACACTGGAAGGATAATGGAAAAAGGAATTGGGGGAAAACATTACCGTTGAGCCAACGTGTTCAAAAGCGTTGTCTTTCCCGCACCAGATGCACCCATAAGCGCTGTCAGTTTCCCGGGCCGGACAACTCCTTGTATATCTTGTAGTAGTTTTCGCTCGCGCCCTTGATAGGGTATCGTGTAGTTGATATTTTGAAATGTGAATACTGTCTCATTCTTGGCCACGCTCTGCATCGCCCGGTCGTCCTTCTCTCGCTGCTCTTCTGGAGACATCTCTTCGTTACCGATGAATTTCTCCCCGGAGGATCCAGATTCTTCATCTGACTTGTTCTCCTTCCGGCCTCCTGTCTCGATCGACTTTTGCAGGCTTTTGGGCACATCGCCTCGCTTGAACACCGTGACGGTGGCACCACCGGCATTAGGCTTCATCCTCTCCATGCCGATCATGGTGATCGCCAAGAAAAAGATAAAGAAAGCCCAGAGAAAGCCAAAGTTTCGCCAAAGGTGACTTCGACTATAGGTGAAAGACGACTCGATGTACGCCGCGCCTGATACCACAGTAGATCCCGGGACAGAGCCAGCCAGCGAACAAGACTGATATTGGGATGTGGCACCCGGCCCTTGGGGTACAAGATACGGAGCCACGCATTCGAGCTCGAGGTTGTAAAACTCATTGGATATCAAGCTCTCAAATCCATAGTAAATCCAGTTAATCCATCGCAACCAGCCAAACCACGGATGCATCTCCGATGGTGGAATGAGATATCCGGTGTATACGACCAGGATCTGAATAGCAAGTCCGGTGACTTTTGTTGCATCGTCTAACGTCTTGAATAATGCCGAGATTGCCCGGAAGAATGCATACGTCGTCATGGTCACCGTCCATAGGATTAATAGAGAAATGAAGAACTGAGACGGTGTCGCAGACAAGCCTGCCATCCAATAGATGATGGCATCGAACAAGACTACCTGTACCAAGACTAAAGGTATATCTACCACGGTCTGCGCCAGAGCATACGCTGAGGGTCGGTAAAAAGAGAAATTTTTGTGCTTGAGCAAAATGGGCTTTGCCTGGAAAGCGGCCGTCTGCTCCGCCAAAGCCAGCAGCGCGTTGAAGAGTAAGAGGAAGAACAGCACTCCTCCACGAGGGAAAGCGCCCGCAGCAGTCTGAGGGAGCTGGTAGAACAAGCTGCCTACAATCAGACCCTGGAATAGAATGCCTCCCCACTTGCCCACTAGAGACGCCCTATCGCCGAGGATGACCAAAAACTGACGTATGACCAGACTCCACACCTGCTTGTGGAAGGGGATTGTGTAGTTCTTCTTCTTGGTCTTTTCCGTGCTATTTTGGTCTCGGGCCTGGCGTTGCGCCCCCAGCTGCGATTCGAAATCTTCAATATCTTGAAGATTTCTCTTGTATGCACTGCTATCTCGGTAGATCCTAGCAAAGTCTTGGGCTGAGCGAGGGATGCGGTCTTCCCAACCAGGTCTGATCTTGCGCTCATGAACATCTGTGACTGAAGTGAGAAAGTCTGCGGTCGTCCACCGTTCGGGTTGGTCAAAGCCAAGATCAACAAAGTACTGCTTGGCGTGGTCCGCGGAACCGTAGTAAATGCACTGGCCCTGATCTATGAGCAACACCTTATCGACTAGGTCGTACAAAGACTCGCCCGCTTGATACAGCGACACAGCCGTGCTGACCTGTGCCATGTTGGTGAGCGTCCGCAGCGAGCGAAGATACTCGACAGCCGTGGATGCATCGAGACCTTTACTCGAGTTGTCCCAGCCTTGCACGCTGGCTCGGGTGATGAGAGCTTCGGCGATGCTGACACGCTTTCGCTCGCCACCAGAGACGCCACGTACGTACTCATTACCGACCTTGGTATCCAAAGTGTGCTCGATCCACAATAGCTTCGTCGTTACTCGAAGGAACTCTTTGATGTAGCTGCTCCGACTTTCGCCTTCTAGCCTCGATTCTTTACCAGGTGTACGTGTTTGCAGGGCAAAGGATAGGGTGCGCTTGACTGAGAGCGTGGCGTAGTGCAGATCATCTTCGGGGTTGTAAATGATTTCGCCTCTGAAGTCCTTGGCCATTCGCGCGGCATCGGTGCCGCCATACGACACATCTCCCAGAACATCTTCAAACCCAGCACGCTGGTTGCAGAGTGCCTTCAAGAAGGTAGTGCAACCAGCTCCAGGTCGGCCCAGAACGAGAAGGATCTCACCGGGTCGGATGCAGCCGTCAAAACTGCTGATGAGCTCGCGTACTGGAGGCTTTCCCAAAGCAGCTTTGGGTCCTTTTGTGAGCAGGTTCTTCAAGAACCTGGGGACCTTCAAGAATATGTCACCAACAGTGGGCTGCAAGCTTGCCCCCAGGCTAGCACCCTTGACGGTAAGATTGCGAAAAACCACCCCTGAGTGCCTCGTCTTTTCTTCTTCGCTCTGCTGCTGGCGCGCCTTGCCAAATAGTCGAGACATCAACCTCTCTACCTCGTTATTATCTTCATCTGGAATAGACGAACCGCCGGTGGTACGGCGACGCGAAAGGACTCTAAACAAGTCATCTTCGCTCTTCTCTCGAACCGGCTGCGCCTTAGCCTTGGTTCTAATGGGTTCGATTTGTCGCTCAGTAGCTGTGGCTGTCGTGTCTGAGGCACCAGATGTGCTCAGTGACCTCTCTGAGGCTGCCTTTGCACCACCATCTCCAACAGCAGTGTCATTGCGTACTCTCTCTGCACTTTCGCTTTGAGAGTTATATGGCCTATTCCAGGTGCCAGCCTCTATTTCGTGAGAAGTCGAACTGGATTCTGGCTCGATTACAACAGCTACACTTTCCGAGTGTACAGAAGTCTGGTTGAACGTTCCACCTTCGGGTTGCAGCTGGTCTGATGAATAAAGAGATGAGTTGTCTCTCAGAGCATGGTGTCGATCATCGGGAGTCGTCTGATCGAGTGACAATGGCGTCTCTGGATATCCACCAGGCATATCCGCGTCCAGGGGGGTTGGCCTGTCATCGTTCATTACTGCTGAAAAGACTCTATGTCTTTCTTTGTTATAGTCCAATGACTCAAGGAGAATACTGCTTTTTGGGCAGCAGAATGAGACTGGGAAATCTATTAGGATTTCAACAAATATTCAATGATGATCTCCCCGGTGAATTATAATGCAAGGATGGATCTCGTGCCGATGATGATGCAGGAGATTTGCTGGACAGGATGACAATTAAGTGCACGTTGTAAATCTTGGGCTCGCAATTTTGTATGTCAACACCGTGCATGCTAGTCGTGGAAGTCTCGGAGTCGTCATGGCGGTTATTGCAACCGTAATCCGTCGATCGGTAGACCAGTGCGGTCCCGAAATCAGCACGCCAAAAGTGCGTGGCGCTAAGAACCAGCGTGTAGACTATATAACGTATCACGTCACGACTTGGAGCTAGTTGCTGATCCTCCGGGATAGCGCCCGATGGCCAAAAAAAGAACTGAGCACATCGGTGTTCGGATGCTGCGGCGGAGATAAGAGAGCCAATGCCAAGATCTAACTAAGGCTGTAACAATGCTCCTCTCGACAAATAGCAGCCAAGTATAGCATGGTAGAATCGCACGGCGGGCGATTCAGCTGACGCCCAGTCGAAGCCCTGATCGATGGCTTGGAAGGCCAGCGCATTCTAGCTCTTAGTGCTTGGTAATAATGAACACGCTACCACAAAGACTTTCTACGAGCTCTAATAAATTGGCACCGCCACGAAAAGGGAGTTCACTAATATAATTCCTTTACTGGTTGGACACTCTGATAAGGCGTTGCTGCAGTAGTGATGACGCGCAGATTTCCCTAACTGTATATGTATGGTACACGGTCGACTTCACCGTCCTGCACCATTTAAATAATCAGTTGAATGCTTCCAACATCTTGTAGAGGATCGCGCATCGAGGTTGTTCCTACTTCTCGCTGTGGAAGGATGTTGTAGGCCTGACACTGTTTCTTCCCTTTCAGGTACCTGTAGTAGATCCGTTACGTGCCCTTGAATCGACACCAATTATCATTACAATACCGCCTATGGTACGTTCCTTACAAAGAATATCAATAAAATCAAGAACCACTAACATCTGGTTATTTCCTCAATATTTTGATCCATTCTACATTTTGTTCCTTGCTGTATTCTACCAAATGATTGCAGATATTTTTCATAATTTTTAACTGTAAATTAAATTTCGGGGAGAAGCCATGCTATTGGGAAGCCAGCATATGTCCATTAATCGATAATCTTCCAACAACCTCAAAGTTGTGGGGTGTGAAATTCCTCATAGCCAGGATGGCCATTATACAAACACAAAACAAGTATCACAGTATGGTAGGACCTTAAATTAATGACAAATACTGCTTAGTCAATGTTTACTGTAAACTGTGCTTTCTACTCAACTCCGTTGTCGCCGCTACAGTTTCAAGCCAACTAATCCAGCTAAGTTGACTGAACTTGTTTATAATTAAAAGACATTAGATAACCTAGTACATTCTCTCCTATATGCCTAGATACGTATTTGTATGGAGTACGACAGCCTTATATGAGACAAAAGTATTCAAGTGAGGGGAGTGATCATGAGAGGATCTAGCAGTTCACAAACAATTCAACCGAGATATGCACGCCCAGGGGATGAAATAATTATTAAGTCCCTATTCGACATTTAAAAAATCGCCTACTGCATATCAGTCCGCTTTTGTATGTATGGCCGGCGTAGGTCTGTCCAAAAACAGGCAAGATTGGGTGCAACCGTTTCCCGGGGGTTTGTTGACCCTGTTGCCGGTCTCCACCTTGACAGGAAAGGATTCATAGTCCCCGCGCACGATGCGTGTGTTGGCGTAATCTGCTCCGGTGGAGGGCAAGGAGAGAAATCCAATGAATACACGAGTCACTCATAATAAAAAAAGATTTCAAGCTGCATGCAAAACATGAGGGGCAGATAAGCCAGTTCTATGATGTCCAAAGCAGTAAAGTTGCCTCATTGTCCGTCTCATGCACCTTGGATGCAACGCCACCATTTTAATAAGTTTGGTCGAGTTTAACGCCGAGGGGCATGAGCTCCGCTTTGAACACCCATAATCATCCCGCAGACATGCCAAATCATCCGCTACCTAGTCTGTCTCGATGTAACACTATCTGTCTAAAGGCTTGACTGACCAAATCCACTGTGCTCTTGCCCATATATCCTTATTTCACAACCTGCCTGAGCAAACGTGATCCTTCGTGAATCTTCAAAATTTAGAACCACTACACTCTCTCGGACTTTCTTTGAACATCACGAGCCATGGCGTTCGTTTCATCAATGGAAGATGTGGACCGCATCAGAGTTGCCACCACGCGGCCAGGTGAGGTAGAATCCGAGTCTGCTGTGTTTCATGCCGCAGTCGAGAACCTCCAGGAGGCTGGTCTGGGGGATGTCCTCTACACCCCAGCCAGGCAACCGTTGAAATACAATGATCGCATCGACTCCTATTGGTCTTTGACACCGCGCTTGAGACCGTGGGCTATCATCCAACCCCGAAACGTTGACGAAGTATCCAAAGCAGTGAAGGCTCTCGTCAAGACCGAGGGATGTCAGTTTGCAATTCGAAGGTATGTGGATGACCGCCTCTAATCCTTCAGAAAGCTGACTAGTCCACTCTCTAGTGGAGGTCACACATCCATTCCCGGCTCCAACAATATTACCGATGGAATTACCATCGACCTAGGGCTGATGAACGCTTCCGTCTACAACCCAGAGAACAAGATTGTGTCTTTGGAACCCGGTGGCCGATGGGGTAATGTGTATAAATATTTAGAAAAGTGTATGTGGTTTGCTTAACTGTTGAAATGCGATCCACGTCCCTTATCTATGCTTAAGGATAAATATGATGCTGATTTTTTTTTTCGTGTAGTGGGAGTGATGGTGGCTGGAGGTCGGGAAGGCCTGGTGGGCGTTGGGGGCGTATTGACTGGTGGAGGGAAGTCATATTACACTTGCCGCTCTGGTTTTGCTTGTGGTAAGTAGCTGGCGCCACTGCCCTCTCATTACATCTCCATAAATGAGAAGAACATGTGACAAATGCTAACTAATATGAACGTAATAGATCAGGTTGTTAATTACGAAATAGTGCTAGCGGATGGTACAATTACACAAGCCAACCAGTCTATCAATTCAGACCTGTTCCAAGTCCTCAAAGGTGGATCGAACAATTTTGGCATCGTCACCCGCTTTGACCTGGTGACGTTTCCAGCCCACGATGTTTATGATGGCATCATGGTTTTCCCAGTGTCCTCCCAGGAGCCAATCATTGATGCTTTCATGGATTTCACCAAGCAGCTCCACGAAGATGAAAGCGCCCATATTCTTGCCATGTGGGCTTCCATGCCCAAGGCAGCTATTGATATGCTAAATGGAGTTACTCCAGACCCTTCTCAGCCTCCAGATATGACTATGGTTTCAACGATTAATATGATCATGACGCAACTAGACGGTGTCGAGGATTCCAAATCTCTGGAGAGGTTCATGAAGGTTCCAAATCCACTCAGCAACAGTATGATGCACACTACCTTGGCAGATAAGGTTGAGCGCTTCCTCCTACCTTCAAATCGAGAGTGAGTTCACGTTAGCCCAGCTCTGTGAAGAGATCTAAGGACATCTGACCTATTAATATAGGGACATATGGTTTTGCCTAACATACAAATTGGACAAACCAATCATCGAAAAGAACATGGAAATTTATGAACGTTTGGTAAAGGACATCAGCAAGCTTGCCCCTGGTTGTGTTGTGCAGATGGTTTTGCAGCCGTTCCCAACAAGCTTCGCCAAGCATTCTTTGGAGCGTGGCGGGAATATGATGGGTCTGGAAAGAATTCAAGAAGATTCCGTAAGTGTCCTAATACTCAATACGAAACCATTTAATGACTTTAGTCATGAAATGATGGTCTTGGTTTATGATGGAGACTCATAATGCTGACTATTAACAAGGTCCTTCTGGTTGCCGCTGTAGAGGGTAGCTCCCCTGGCTTCTACGACCTCGCCTTCCCCATATACAAAGCTGCGATTGACGAGTTGGAGAATTTTGCCAAGTCGGTGGATGGGAATGTGGAGTTTCGATACCTGAACTATTGTGATGGCTCACAAGACCCATTGGGGACCTACGGAGCGGAGAACATAAAGAAGATGAAGGCTGCGGCGGCAAAGTATGATCCTACCGGTGTATTCCAGCATAGGGTCCCAGGCGGGTTCAAAATTAGTAGAGTGGAAACCCCCGACGAGTAAGGCAATGGCCATGCATAAAATGAGGATACCTGTGGTTTTGGACTTAGAGCCTTAGGCAAGAGTGAACAAGGGCGATTGATTTTGAGCCGGTGTCATATTCGTGGCGTGTAGTCAGAAAAAAATCTAAATCACCTAGTATGTTCATGGGTTTGTCAACACCATAGATGAATAAAAAAAAAATTGTTTCTACGTGCGGTGAGCTGCATGAGAGAAACGTAGACACTTCGGAGAGAAGAAGGATGTGCTGGCTGCATAAGAGTTGCACCAAGATTCGTCCCAGGACAAGGCATATGTAGAACTGACTTTGGTGTCAGAAGGAACCATTAAATGCATGGACACTACGTCATTCTCCCAGGAATCTAATGCTACGGAAGATTCTAACGGTACCCTGGGCCCAAGTCATCCCCGACCATACTTGGAGACAATCGCTAGCCGACTGCTTCAGCTCCTACTATCGCCGATGCCCCAAACCTGCAAAATGAGCGGAGCCTGAGTAAGAACCACGATGACGCAGTGGGGTCACAATCCGTGGTGTATGGGCAAAGTCGGGTCTAGCAGGGTAGCTCAAGCTCCATTCCCCCTGCTGTTGGCTTAAATCCGATCACAATTTTCGAGGCGACCCCCTGTGCCGACCTGAATTCAACAAGCACTTCCTGGAAAGGGTAAGGCCCAGCTGTCGCGCTATAGCAAGCGATTATCGCCGACGCACTAACCTTCGCGTTCTTGTCCCAAGTTGCCCGACCCTGAGTCAGAATGCGAAACCAAAACTCAGCCAGCACACATCGGCGTTTAGGTATATCTATCGAGGAACAATGCAATGTCTTTACGGCGATTATCTATAACACACATCTATATAAGGGTTTTCCCTTCTCATTGGCAACATGTTGGAAAGTACAAAGCATCAAGCAGTACTTAGCAGCACTCAGCAGCAACCAAGCATCAATTGAAGCGATTCAGCTACACATACACTAAGTAGCCAATGCAACTGCTGAAAATGGCCAACGCAGCCGACGAAATGAAGACCCCTACGCAGCAGCCACAACGGCGCTGGCTCACATCCGACTTCTGGACCCCACGGTGGCTCCGCTGGGACCCTACGATCAGTTATGAGCTGTCCTGGACGCAAAACATATTATTTGGCATTGTAAGCAAGGCTCTGACATCGTCATTTGAGGTACACTAGCTAGTCCGTACTAATTATTCATACATCACAAAGGCAACCTCGTTCAGCGTCGCCAATCTGTACTACAACCAGTCCATTCTAAAGCTCATGGCTCGGGATTTCGAGATCTCCGACGATAGAGCCTCTCTTGTACCTACCATTTTGCAGGCGGGATATGCAGTAGGCCTCATTTTTGTCGTGCCGCTGGGCGACATTGTGTATCGTAGGCCGCTTATTATCGGTCTGGTACTGGTCACGGCGCTACTAGTGAGTTGATAAAATCCTATACCATGCGCCCCGTCAATGTGAACCCAAGCTAATAACAGTCTGCAGTGGCTTGGCTTGACATTGTCTCAAAGTTTTCCTGCCTTTCTCGGACTCTCCTTCGCCGCGGGCTTTTTCACTGTCACGCCTCAGCTCATGTTCCCTCTGACAACCCAGTACGCCCCGTCACGGCACCGAGCGACCATGATCTCGGTGGTGATGTCTGGGTTGTCGTTTGGCATCCTCATCGCCCGAGTGATTTCCGGTATCATGTCGCAGTACACGTCGTGGCGAAATGTTTACTGGTTGGCTTTCGGACTGCAAATAGCTATCGCCGTGTTGCTATTCTTCTCCATGCCAAATTACCCCATCTTGGCCCCCGGAAAGTCGTACTTTGGCACGCTCCTCACGATGATCAAACTCCCCTTCCGTCACCCAGTCTTGACGCAGCAAAGCCTGATTGCATTCCTCACAATGGGCATGTTCACGAGCTTCTGGACAACTCTGACGTTCCAGCTCTCGAATGTATTTCACTTCAACACCCTGTCGATCGGCCTCTTCGCCCTCATCGGGCTCTCCTCGGTCGTGCTGAACCCCGTGGTCTCTCACTTCCTCACCTCGCGCATCCACCCCAGCGGGACGCAGATCATCGCCATCCTCGTCACCCTCGCATCTGTCTGCATCGGCACCTTCGTCGGCACATTCTCGCTGGCAGGTCTGGTTATATGGGCCTTCACCGCCAACCTCGGCATGAACACCATCACCGTGGCCAGCCGGATGGCCATGGTCTCGGTCGAGCCCAGTGCCCAGAACACCGTCAACTCGGTCTACATGGTCTTCACCTTCTGCGGTCAGCTGTTCGGCACCGCCGTCGGCAACACGCTGTACGCCCGTGGCGGCTGGGTCGACAGCGGCTCCCTCAGCATAGCGACCATGGCCGCCGCCCTGGTGCTCGTGTTCGTTCGTGGGCCCCACGAGGCGGGCTGGGCCGGCTGGCGCGGCGGGTGGGACTTGCGGAAGCAGAGTTCTGATGCGGCCTCCGAGAAGGCTGCGAGCGTTTCCTCGGACGATCTTGAGGCTGGGGTATCGAGTCATTAAGCACATATTATGAATAGATTAGCGGTTTCCCTTATGATTTATGATGTATATAACCTTTTGCATTCATAAGGCGTTAAGAGTAGAAGGTGGTGTCGCTTAGTTAGACTAGATGCGATTTCTGAAAATAGAGGTTTTATACAGTTTCTACAGCTATTTTCTTGCACTCGTTACAAATTGCGTGATCAATGTTTCTGCTTTCCGTATACTAAGATTTGAGTTGAGCTGGTGCCAGGAGCTTCTACTACGTCCTTGATCTAGGGAGAGTAAATATCAAACCAAGTCCTAGTTTGTATTGCCCTTCTCGACGTTGGGTAGCGGCTGTAGGGTACTGGTCACCGCTTCCTCTGTCTAAATACCTAGTACATGAGTAAAGCTGATTGTGTGGGGATGATTAGGGCCAGTCTGCTCTCTTGCGAAGTCGTGTCTGGCTGAATTTGTGAAAGGAGTGCCAAAGGATCGCCAGGTATGTACACACGAGATTATCAATTCTGTATCACTCTAGGGAGAAGAGCACACAGTCTCAGGCACAGAAGGCCAATCTACGTGGAAATGTTAATGCTGGCAGTACTAAGGGAACCACCCATAAGATCTATCGTCGTCACTCTGTTTGGTTTCTGAAAGGGATACATTTTGTAAGAATAGATAGAACAAATCATATAATTATACAGCGGTACTGAAAACACTCTGACCCAATTTCATTGGACAGGTTAGGGTATAGTACGGCGCTGGCGGCTGCCACAGCCGTGGCTGGTTGAGATCGGCACGGTAGTAGATGACATTGTGCTTGAGATCTGAGATGTCGTGGAAGGGGAGGAACTGCCGCAGTCATCGGTAGCATCTTCGGGTACTATCTGGAAGAGATCCCATCCTAGCGTAATTCCCGAATCCGAAAGTTCGCAGTCAAAGTCAAAGATGATAGTGTGAGAGGTTGAAGTCGGGTCCCACTCGGTTGAATATCCGGTCCAGATATCAGCGTCCGCCGGATCCCATGAATAAGAAGCAATCTCTGTGTCTATGGAATCTTGGTACATGGAGGCTGAGCATGTACCAGTAATGGATACATCAATGCTGCTAATGAAGTAGTAGGATATCGTGTACGTGGCTCCAGACAATAAACCAGTTATATTTTGGGCCAACGTGAAAGCCTGGGCCGAGCCACTGGTCTGAATGTAATGGTTCCCGTCAGCTGCAGATGACCACCCACTGTCAGGATTTCCAGTTTCAGCGATTTCAATGTCGGTTACGCCAGAGTCTCCCAGCGACTTTGTCCAGTGGTTCAATCCATCTGGGCGTGCAAGTAATGAAATCTCGCAGGACGAAGCTCAAGGCCAATCCTCCCGATACGCTCACCAGCATGACTGGCCTTTCTGCCTTCACTTGGAGAGCACTACGAAAAGATCCAGAAACTATTCAGTTAATGCAATAATGTGGACGATTTCGCAGGTGCAAGGTGGGTATTAACCATCTCCACACCATCAGCTATTCTAAAGTATTGGTGCTCGAGGGGCAGACAGCCTAGACAACAGCTTAAAATCGTCGGCAGATAACGAATAGTATAACAGGTACTGCTTGTAGCTGGTAGGATATTATGACAATTCACGGCTCGGTGGTGCCAATGCAAGGTCATCGGGTCGCAGATGCAAATATATCCGCTGGCAGGGTTTATTGCAGTCAATAACAATTATGCAGTCATCGGATCCCATGGGATACACAGCAAGGTCATCAGCTTGCAGGACGCCAGACCGAAAACGTTGCCCCCAGCTCCACGACCCGACATGGCTTTAGATTACAATTCACATCAGTAAACCTATTTACAGGTCAACAATGCTCTCCCTAGGGCCTAGGTTCAGCGGTAATGTGATTTCAAATGCAAGGATATCGCATTAGCGGGTATGGTTGATTGACTGGAGTGATCATGTAGATCACTTGTCATGCCACTGGTCTCCCTCAGGTAGTCTACCTCTCTTGTACAGGATGACCAAGAAAAAAATCGAAAGAGAGATATAAATAGTAACAGGAGAAGGTTTCATATATTACGCTGTTGAGAATCTATAAATGAAGACGGTTCCTTGGGTTCTTTATGGTTTCAACAATCTTGTCGGTCCTTAGGGTTGGTAGGTGGCTCGATGTGGCCTGAATGTTCGGCAACTACTTGTGGACCTCTAACCCATGCACCGCGATAAAAGTTTCCTGTTCCGTGCGTAGGACACAACGAACGATTACCCACACTCATCTGGCAATGTTTTTTGGGGGGGTTTCAAACTAAACTATATAAATAGTCGGTGAATGCAGTTCTCGGCGTGAGTGGTAATCCCCTCGCCATACTAAAATCTCTTAGGAGCAGAGCAACAGAGCAGCGTTGTCTGCTGGCTGATCGGATGCTTGCGAATTCGTCCAAATGAGGCGCCCTCCCCTGTCGCACGCCCGATCCAACCACAGGAAGCTTTCCATCACCATTTTGGCGTCCGACCAAGTCACAATATTTAATTCATCGGCAATTTCTGCGATTTTCGTGGAAAAGAATTCCGATTCTTCAGCTAATTCAGCGCAGCCGGAGAGAGCCATTGCCCCCATAAAAGCCGCCCAGAGGAGCAACTGTAGAGTTTGATCTTTCTTGCAACTTGGGTCATCAAAAGCGGACCGGAGGTCTTTCGATAAGGTCCGAATCGGTACATGATCCGGAAATGGGAATGTGACACCGTAGTTGAATATCATAATCGCCAACTGACTGATTGTCGAAGAAGACGGAGGTTGTCGATCTATGCTCAGGAGGCGATATTGTACTGTATCGCGGTATTGGCCTAACATCCTGACTTTCAGAGGCAAGGGTGTATTGGCATTATTATGCTCACAATACTCGTTTATCAATCGGCAGCATTGGTTCAAGTCAATGATAATGCCTCTCATGACAATGTCCACGTGGACGAAAGCTTGTGTTTGAGACTCAACTATCGGTGGGCGAAGACTCTCTAATTCCGCCAATGTCAAGCGGTAGGTCATACACAATGGTATGCTTGGTTTCTTCAACCTGCGGCTGTCGTATATTAGAGTACCTAGCTGTAGTCTCTCTGCGATGCTAGGTATTCGGATGGATTGGATGCCCCCACGCTTCTCCAGAACGGTCTTCAGAGCGTCAACCTGGTAATCGGTTAGATCGTTGGCGCCCATGGAATGGAGCGAACCGATAGTCAAAATGGGCGATTCAAAGACTCCTCTTGGATTCTTTATTGGTATTATTGAACGATCAAGGCGTGGCGAGATGAAAATTGCCACAAGTTCATCCGGTATCCGACCTGATGTTATGGCACTTTGCATCACGCTTATCAACTTATTGGAGGACTCGAATAAGAGTCGTGTATCGTGCCCATCGTTGAACACATGTCGGCGTAGATTAGATATGAAGATGACGAACTGGGTCAGTATCATAGGGTTGCTGACCGCGCTTTCAAATATTGCATCTGAAAAAGGCTGCCGCGAAGGCAGCATCACCTGGTCAAATGCTGGCCAGACCTTGGTGTAACCTGGCCAATAGTGAGAACACAATTTTGGAATCACGCATTATGCTTCTACTTATATGAACAGACGCGTACCAAAATGGAAGACTCGACGTACTCTCCAGTCCTCCAGGAGAGGGCTGAGAGATCTGAGTGGATCTATTGGTCGAGGGAGAATGGTCATCACGTCTTCGGGGCTGCAATCCTTTGACTGCTCCACTCTACCTTTGGGCTTATTCGTCCCTTTTGTCGTCTCATCCTGACTAGACGTAGAACCAGCTGATGAGGCTTTCTTTCCACGCTGTCGCTGCCCTACTCGCCATAAGTCTATTGCCTCTCTAGTGGGCGGGGCAAACTTACGCCTTGCTCTCTGATTGAGTCTATTTTGAACCCGCCGCCTGTCAGCGCCGGAACGGCCTGAGTCGTGAGACCAGTCTACTCGCAGGCCTTCCGAATGCGGCGGTCCGGATATAAGGCCCATGGTTAGAGCGAGCTCCAGGTGCGAAAATTGGCATTTGTGCGTGCGGCCAACAACCGGGGACAGTGTGTTCGGGGTGCCTCTAATGCCCCCGTCCTATGGTAGGGGCGCCGAATTGAAAAAAAGCGCTGAGGCAGTGAATAAGTTACCGTGCTCACTCAGCATGGAATGGGATGACGACATAAAGATAACACTGCATAACCCGAGCTGCATAAATGTGCAGTGCACAGTTATCTACATATGCTACTATCTCGCATCATTGACTGATGCATGATTATCTCATAACGTACGCAAAGATCGCAATGAGCGTACATCTTCCTTGCTTTCGTGATCTATTGATGGATTCAATTGACAAAGCATTATTTGAAAAACTACCGATGTAGGTGGGATGGGCCGAAACAGGTCGATGTTCATTTCGCTATCGCTATCTGGGACGAGACGAGACCTTTTAACAGACGCCGTTAACTAGGCCTAAACCCACTCACTATTGGACCGTCAAGGGGGGTGGGAAAACCTTGTACTATCGTCCGAACTCTGGGCGCCGCAATCTGGACTTCGGACTCGTGGTTGTCTAATGATCTGGGCAGCTTTCCCAGCCTGAAGCCTGAGCGACTGTTGGATGCACCAGGACAACCCCTGTTGGCTCACGTCTCGGATCAGGGTGGATCTACTTTATTCAGAACACTCCAAATTTCCCTTGTTCGTTTCATCAGCCAGAGTGGCGCTAACAAGAGACCCATGTTGAAGACCGGATGACAGCTTTTTTTCCTTTTCATTCTTTCCTCAGTACCGGATTGCGGAGATACTTTATCAAAAGAATCATTGGTGAGAAAATTAATGGTAGATGTAAATTGATACGAACATTTTAGTTTTTGCAAATGCAGCAACCATATGTGGAGTGGGCACAAAACTGCAAGCAGCGACCTGATCTAACATCACGGATTTGCCACGACGGACAAGCTCAAATCCTGGCTGGGTCAGCTCGGCCCTGGCCACCCGACAGCCCCTGCTTAGTGTAGCCTCAGGATTATTGCCCAGACTTGACTATGTCCAAACGCATCACTCTTTACATTGGCTGCCCAGAGCCGCAATAAATAAGGTCGTCATGGGCTGATGTGCCTGCAGATGATTGCACCGCAGCCGCGTGCAGGGAGCAAGCGCCTCTGATATAGTGGAAAATGGGCCCGCCCTCTAACAAGCGAGCCCGCTCCTTCACCGGATTTTCTGTGGTGTGTACATGGCTTTATATGTCAAACTATGTTTAATGTCAAGTCCCAGTCGGCTGTAACCGATGCCTCTGCAATTGGTTGAGCCGCTACGTATTATTCATTACACGCTGAGTGCAGATGGCCGTATTAAAAGAGGCGATCTCCCAATGATCGATCGTACCGACTCTTACTCCTTCTTCTAGAACTTCATTTTGCTTCTGTTCATTTTTCTCAAGTCCGGGTTGACTTTCTAAGTTTCGACGCAGGCACCGTCCACTCTTTTCTCAATCGTTCTCTTCCATCTCGTTCACTAGCCAGTTATAGGGTGCATCTTTCTTGTCGACGCCATCTCTTCCATATATCAATCAAAGAAGAGGCACTTTTCTCTCTTTACCGCTCATTGAAAATCTGACACCATGAAGTCTTTCGCTATCGCCGTTTCCGCCCTGTCCTCGGCGGCACTTGTCGCCGGACACGGATATGTCACCAACGGTACCATCGGCGGCGACTACTACGAGTTCTACCAGCCGTACGAGGACCCGTACGAGAGCCCCACCCCTGACCGTATCTCGCGACCCATCCAGGGCAACGGCCCCGTTGAAGATGTCACTCTGCAGGACATCCAGTGCGGTGGCTACACCGCTGGCGGATACAACGGATCGTCGCCTGCTGCTCTGCACGCTGCGGCCACCGCCGGTTCCGACGTCACCCTGATGTGGACTCTTTGGCCTGAGTCTCACTACGGTGCCATCGTCACTTACATGGCCCGCTGCCCTGACACCGGTTGCCAGGACTACATGCCTTATTCAGAGTATGTTGTTAAAAAAAACTTAGTTCTTTTCCTACTCATATTACTCAATCATTCTACAGCTCGACTTGTATAGACGCAATCGCTAACACTGGTTTCCTTCTCTTAGTGCCGTCTGGTTCAAGATCGCCGAGGCCGGTCTGATCGACGAGGCCACCGACGAGTGGGCCGTCACATCCCTCGAGACGGCACCCAACGCCGGCTACACATACACGATCCCCGAGTGCCTGGCTACGGGTTACTACTTGGTGCGCCACGAGATCATCGCCGTCTTCCTGGCCAACACCGTCGGCGGCGTCCAGATCTACCCGGGCTGCCACCAGCTTAACGTGACCTCCAGCGGCACCGAGACCGTCTCCGACCTCGTTAGCTTCCCCGGTGCCTACGGCGCCAGCGACCCCGGTATCCTCTGGGACTCTTCCAGCACCACCTACCCCATCCCCGGCCCTAGCGTGTACACCTGCGGCAGCGGTTCCGGTGCCGCCGCTACCACCGCGGCCAGCGCTGTCACCAGCACGGCGGCGGCTGTCTCTTCTGCCACCTCGGCCGCGGTGAGCAGCGTGTCTGATGCTGCAGCATCAAGCTCTTCCTCTTCCTCCTCCTCGCAGGTGACCTCCTCGGCTGCTGCTGCTGCTGTCACTACATCCTCTACCTCTGCTGCTGCCGTTACCTCGGCGGCCGCCACCACTGCAGTTACGAGTGCCGAGGCTGCCGCTACTACCTCCGCCTCCAGCGGATGCAAGAAGCGCCGCCACGCTCGTGATGTCGTCCAGGCTTAAATGGGGTCTAGATAATCCTAGTTCAAGAGCCATCGGCTTTGTATTCATTTGGTAGAAGGTTATCCTTTTTTTGTTAGGGGTATTTAAGAGCTTGATTGCCCACATTTCGGGGTCCAAGCACCAAGCAACCTGGGTTTTTCGGGGTGTACATATATTTAACACGTGAATAAAGTAACAAGTACTTATACAATTCAATTCTTCAACTTGTCATCGTTGCTCTTATATGGCAGTCTAACCTTGAGTCCATGCCAAAAGGATCCCACTAACCGGGAGCGGTGAAATAAAGTGGTCATGTTTTCTCCAGCTTTGGAGTGCAATTTTTCACCTCAATTCTCTTGTATGTCCGTCTCCTTGATAGTACCTAACCCTTCTCGTTGCCAACATTTTATGTACCTTGCAACCCTTTTTTACTCTTAAGTATGGTAGCGAAAGTTTGGGTTCTGCTTGTCGGTGAGTCCACCATAAGCCTCGGTGTCGCTTACTTCTTCTGCATCGCTTTCCGATTTGACCCCTCTCGACTTGTTCATCAGCGTATAGTACAGATAGCAGAAGAAGCTGATCAAGATCGAAGCCGCCCACGCGATCACCAGGGCCAGCTTGGCCGGCTTGTACTGCGGCGCGTCCTTGGCCTGGAACGTCAGCGGGCCGATGATATTGCCGATGGCGAAGGCCGCATTCACCCCGGCGGTCGCGTAGGTCCGCTTGGTGTGCCCTGCCGTGTTGCAGGTCAGCCACTGGAAAGCGACGATGGAGCCCCCCGGGAGCGCGTTGATCAGGTAGATGGCGACCAGGAGCCCCGGCTTGTTGGAGTTGGGGAGGAAAGACAGCAACGCGGCGGCCATCGCCCCGATCGCCCCGGCAGCGCTGACCACCAGCCACCTCCTACCGAAGAAGCGCACGGTGGTCGTGTACAATAGGGTTGCTAAGATGTTGACCACTCCGGAGGGCATGTTGAGGAGAGCGGCCTGCTTGGGGGTGTACCCGAATGAAGTGAGGATCAACGCAGAGTACGCCGTCACGACACCTGAACCGATGGTATTCAGGATGGTGATTAAGAAAATAAACCAGCAGCCTGGATCTATCAGGCCTTCCAGTAGCTGTCTGGCATGGAAGTTCTTGTTTTCAATCCCCGTCTGGTTGATTTTTACGTGCTCCAGTAGTATCACCTTCTCATTGCTGGTGAGGAATTTGGCGCTCATGGGCGAGTCAGGAACAAATAAGAGCACGAAGCATCCGAGTGCGAGAGTTATCAAGCCTAGAACCAGGAACATGGTTTTCCAGCTCGCCAAGGGCGCCGTGGGTGAGATATGCTGAAAGGCAAAGGAGATCAGGCCTCCCAAAATCTGCCCTGTTCCCATGCCCATGTACCAAAAGCCTAATTTTGCACAAGGTCAGCATATGTATCACTATTGTCTTCTGTTATACTATTAAAAGTGTCATGTCCTCTCCGTACCATGCCTCTACCTGTGAGAAAATAATGGGGGTGATAGACTCCTCATGCTCAAGTAGTATGAGACCACAACAGAAAGTTACTAACCAAATCTAACTGCCTGCTCTGTGTATGTGTAGTATTGGCTACTGAGGAGCATCAGGCATGGCAGCACAGCGGATTCAAAAGCTCCACTGAGCACGCGCAGAGTGACTAGACCAGCATAGTTCTGCAACGCCGCATGACACATCGAGCAGATGGACCAGCCGATGAGACATGTTGCCAACACTTTTGCGACTGGGAGGCGATTGAGAAGCCATATATTTGGGAGCGAGAATAGAAGCACTGTGATGAAGAAGGAAGAGGAAGCAGTCGAGTAGTTGTTGCCTTGCAGATGGAGTTGTGCGGGCATTCCCATGATGTTAGCATACTGTGGGAAGGGTGCTGTTAGCTAGATTATCCACATATAGAGGTTGTTAGTGCTCGGTATACTCTTACATTCAGGAGGACCTTGTCAACATAGTTTAACGTGTAGCAAAGCCAGAAGAATGGCGTGAGGCGCCAGTCAATCTTTCGCCGCAGAGCTTTAGTGAAAGCCCGGTCGTGGGTGAGATCCAGAGAAGCTTCATTCTTGTGCTGCTGCAAGAAATTCAGCGCTTCATCCCGGAGTGAATCGGCTTCTGGGGCCGCTTTATTGGTAGGTTGAGGGCTCAGGATGGACACATCCGTACCTCCCTTCATTGATATCTCGCCTGCTAGATTTTGGGCCATTACAACAGCAAAGCAAGTTGTTTAGACTTATGGAGAATAATTGCACGATGGGGAGGTTGCAGATTGTACGAATCTCCGTGGTAATTTAAGTGAACCAATGTAGCACAAAGATGAATATGAGTAAACCACTCCGCCTTTGTTTAGAATCGATGCGGTAGCAACAGGGCTGGTTTCGACATCGCTGCTGGCTGCATTTAAACCCTGGTACGCAAGCCCAGGTCTCGAACCTCGTTTAGCGCTGCATTCAATAGTAGATGTTTTATCAGCAGGCTGGGTGCCAATCACGACGTTCTGTCTAGTCCTAGTCCATTCAGACCCCTGTCTACAAAAGAACCAAGCAGGTATTCGTTATGATCGAATGAGAATGCCGGTATGTTGTAGTCTGTGCCTCGCTCCGACTTCTCAATATTCGATGATGGGTAGTAGTCATTGTACGTAATGCGACACTAATGAGACAGTGTAGTAGGCCGACCGCACCGCCATGTTCTATTCATTTTCCCACGCTGGGATTATACTCGGCCAGAGCAGCCCCAACGTTGGTGGTTCATGATAGACAATTTCCACGAGTCTCCTTTTGCAATTGCAGCACCCTACAATCGTGAGCGTGCAGCCCAGTACCACTCGATACCCTGCAATCTCTAAGCCCCTCTATGCACCTAGGTCAGGCTGTATAGTAGGAACACTCTGTACATCCTGCATATAGATAAGTGAGGCCGATCTGCTGGACTGATTGGGAAAGTTTGGAGTTTCCATCCACCTTGTGCCATTGATTTGCAGCTACGCCTACTCGCCGCGGAGCATCCCCCCCTTGCACGCACGGATACATGCTCAAACACGCGGCTGGTGTTTCCCATTTACGCTTTCCCCAATATCTGATTCGAAAATAACTTTCGACTTGTCGCCACTGTCCGGAAAGACAAGAGCTGACCCCCGGCACCACTGGTTGCTACATCCCGTCCAACTAAAGTGAGCAGCTCATCTATGACCAATCACCCGAGCCATCTTCAGGTTCATAGTCGTCGCATTATTGCAATGACAGTTGACAAGTTGATGACTAAATTGGAAGACTCTCCAGAGAAAGAGTGGAGCCGGGTTTGCTACAGAAGCGGGGGAACTGCCGTTCATTTCACAATGCCGGGGAAACGTGATGCGATCAACATCCGCCAAGAAGTGATATAACTTGCATCTGAGGTTGTAGATAGTAGGGCGAGTTGGCTACAGATCCACAACTCTTAACCTGTTGTTACACATTTTCACTATCTGTTGGACTTTTTGTAAACCACGTATCGGGCAAAACATTCTGCGCCCAGAAATCAAGGCCCCTGGATTACCCCCCCGTACGGGATAGTCGTAACGTATGCAGAGCGGGGGTTCCCTAACAAGGAAGAGGGGCGGCTCCTTCATGGAAACCATGGATTTTGGCCCCATCACCAAACAGAGCGATTTTGTCTTATCCATCCAACATATTCCCTCCTAGACACGCAAGATCCAACGATACACCGGGTGCAAATACTTGTTAGTTACATATCATCTCGGCAGAGTCGATATCACAAACAACGTAACCTCAAAACAATGTCTACCCTAGACATCTTAAAAGAGCTGCAGGGCTTGGTAGAGCGGGAGGCACAGGGTGACAAGCTCGCCCATGTGCAGCTGCTCAGCGGCGTGCAGAAGCTGCAAAACGCCATCACAAGCCCCATCGAAAAGATGACGAGGATGCGACTCCAGGTGTTCCAAAATATCTCGGTGCGCCTCGCGCAGGAGCACGGCATCCTGCAAGCGCTCGTAGCAGGCTCGCGTATGACAGCAGAACAGCTTAGTAAGACCACGGGTGTGGACGCACCCCATATCGGTAAGGCAAAGAAGTTTTTCCCCCTGTTGATCTGTCCAAGATAAAGATTAACGCATAGGAGAGGATAGTCCGCATAATGAGGCTGGTCACGTACATAGGATTGGCAGATGAAGTCGGTCCCTGCGAGTATGCTGCAAATGAGACGACTCCATTCAGCGTGCAGAAGGGCTTCCTTGGTGATGTCAAATTCTAGTAAGTCAGCTACGGTCTGTTGATCCAAATTACAGCTCAGAATGGTAACATCTGCCACCCGCTTCATTAGCACCGATGTGGTCATGAAGATTGGCAGCAACATGGGCCCGATAGCGAAGCAGGGGTTGGACGTTGATCCGTCGACATACACCTTCGGCAAGCCCATGTTTGGGTATCTGTCAGAGCAGCGCGAGTACGGGGAGGCATTTGACGACTTCATGACCGCACGAAAAGCCGCCGCCGGCTGGTCGAGGTGGTTCGAGACATTCCCAGCGCGGGACAAGATCGACCCGGCGGGCATCCGCGACGTGCTGCTGGTGGATGTCGCGGGCGGGCAGGGCCACTGGACGCAGGAGTTTCGGAACAAGCACCGCGACCTCCCCGGCAGGCTCATCGTGCAGGACCAGCCGCACGTCATCGTCCCGCTCGAAGGCATCGAGAGCATGGTGTACGACTTCTTCACTCCGCAGCCCGTGATCGGGGCGCGGTTCTACTACTTCAAGCAGATCATTCATAACTGGCACGATGAGAAGGCCATCCAAATCCTGAAAAATACGGCGGCAGCTATGGAGGATGGGCATTCTACGTTGCTGATTGATGACTACGTGCTCCCGGAGGAGAAGGTTGGCTTTCGGGCTGCTTCCATGGTAGGTTCACTCACTCCCGATTTCCTAATTGGCTGTTGATCCATTGCTGACTGAACATAGGATATAGCTATGATGGTGATTGTCAATGGTGTTGAGCGGACCGCATCGCAGTGGGAGAGTCTAGTTGGCTCTGCAGGTTTGAAACTTGTGAAAATATGGTACGCAGAAGAGACAAGTGAGGGCTCAGAAGCTGTGATTGAATGTGAAAAAGCCTGAGCAGATACAATACCCACAACTGAAAGACGTGGAAAGATGCAGGGAATTGAGCAGGCTTCTGTCAGAAATACATTGTTTGTTAGATGAAATATAGATTAACTTCTACATCATAAAATACCATACTTCTCTATGCTGTACTATGTGCACTAGGCGCCAGGCATGTTCAACAGTTTCCGATTCCTGTAAGAACCTGCCTGCCCACCCACTTGTGCGGTCTCCTCGTTGACCATCATGAATTCACATCGTGAATACTAATTCAATTCAAGCATTCAATTAATCACCATCACAAGATCACGTCTGTACGTAAGTTATGCATTGTAGGTGGCGTGTTCTACCTCTAGATATCATGAACCAAAGTGCCGCAAGAGTTTGATTCCAAAGCCCCCCCCCCCTACACGGCATCACTCGTATGTATCCCCCTTCTACTCTGATCAACCCCTATGTCAATGCGACCACCTTCTCTAAAACACCACGACCTTCCCCTCATCATATCTTGGCCTTGCTCTCCGCGTCCCGCCTGGCCTTCCAGGCATCCCACTCCCACTCCTGACCCCGGAACGCGCTCCTCCACCACGTCTCGGCGATCTCCGCGGCTTCCTCTGGGCTCGGCGCCCGCAGCACCCGGTAGTACACGCCGAGCTGCTCCATGAACCCCGGGTTGGGCTGGCACACGGGCCGGCCCTCGCAGGTCTGCGCGAGCGCCTGCTCGGGCGTCAGCCCGTACCGCCACATGAGGTACGCGCAGACCAGCGTGGCGGAGCGCGACCGGCCCATGGCACAGTGCACGAATACGCTGCCCCCGCCGTTGTTGTCATCGTCGTCTTGTTGCTGTTCCCTCCCAACACCCCCGTCTCCACTGGTACCTTCTCCCGCGCCCTCGTCGTCATCGCATCCTCTCCGGCTGCTGCTGCTGCTGCTGCCCCGCAGCGCCTCGTCGATGAAAGCGTTGGATCCGTCAAAGTAGCGCAGCAGGTTCTCGCCGGCGTCGTCCTGCGCGCGGATGTGCAGGTGGCCCTGCATGCCGGCCAGCTGCTCGCCGCGCGGGTCGACGTCGTAGTCGATGACGGACAGCACGTGGGTGATGCCGGCGCGGCGCACCTCGGCCACCTGGTACAGGGCGCCCATGCCGCCGATGTGCAGGTTGCCCGCCCGCGGGATCCGATCCAGCCAGCCCATGCTCTCTGCCACTTTTTTTCCTTCCTTCCTTCTTCTTCTTCTTCTTCTTTTCTCTTGTGCCGGATCTGTGGTCCAGTTGTAATTGGGGGCTGCTCGTACTACGTACGTAGTAGTGGTCAGCGCACGGCAAGTAACCCGGGCTACTGCCGAAGGGAAGGGTGGAAGAAATGAACGATAGGAACGAGTTTCAAGCGATTGTTAGAAATCCGATAATGTATAGTTGTTGAGATAGTCTTGAGAGACAGTATATCATTTTACTTTCACCAGATTTTAATCGTTGTTGTCAGTAAACAGAAAAACGTTGAAGGCGCTGCTAAATGTACATGCATTCTAATCGATGCGCAATTGACCGAGGTTCGGCGTTTGACATGCTGCTAACGCCGACCAGGATTTGTTACAGCGGAATCCAGAATCAATGAGGGTCACGAATCTAGTGTTGCAGGCGGCTTCCTTTCAAGTCACGTGGGGCATTTATGAGAGAGACAAGGAGTTGTTTTTTTTTTTTAATTTTTATATTTTACTTTCTTTTGAACTATCAAGCAAATCTATTCTATCTACACTGGATCATGTATATATGAACGTACATTAAAAATAAACAATATCGAAAGAATGAATGTGTCACCCGCGTTGGGGTCTGTGGGCCTAATTGAGGTCAGGGGGCCATGCCCGAGACGGGAACTAGGACTTTATGAGAAATTTGCGTCGAGCGTAATTTCATGGTGTTTAATCTTCCTCCTCGACAACAGTCTTCTGGGCAAGGTAGAAGCGGGAACCAAACTGGTCCTTCTCGTGCTCGAGGGCAACCTTGCTGAGGTGGGTCAGGATGTTCTCCATCATGGTGTCGCTGTCGCTGCGCTTGGAGCGGCCAAGGTCGTTGAGGGACTTCATCTGGCTGAGGATGTAGTAGACGATACCAATGACGATGGTGACGGCGATCGAGTAACCCCAGATGATGACGACGGTGACCATGTCGACGGCACCGTTGTCGCTGAGGCTGCCGTGGGCAGGGCCGTTGGAGGGGTCGTTGATGCCGCCAGAGAGCCAGCCGAAGGCAGCAAACAGGGTAGCAAGGATATCGACACCAGCAATGGCACCAACGAGCTGCCAGTTGGGGAGAGTCTCGAAGCCACGGGTAACGAAGATCAGCCAGTTCTCAGTAAGGGAGACCTGGAGGAACAGAATCTCCTGGATACCACCGAAGTTCTGGATGATACCACCGTTGGGGAGCAGGAGAGTGCAGCGGATGACCCAGGTACCAATGGCCAGCAAGACACCGAGGATAACACTGATGATCCAGATCTTGGGGAGCTGCCACTCGACAGGGCGGCGCTCGTAGTGAGCGTTATCGTAGGCAACAGCGATGGTGGCCAAATCAGCGAAGAGAGCCAAGAAGACGATAAGGTCGACACGGATGGTCTCGTTGAGGATGATCATGGAGGTGACAAGGTAGATCTCGAGATGGAGACACAGGGCAATACGGTACTGGATGTAGGACTTCATGCGCTGGAAAATCTGGCGGGAAATCTTGATGGCAGTGACGATGGTGGAGAGACCGGGGGCAAGGAAGACGATATCGGCGGCAGCCTGGGCAGCCTCGGTGGCACCCTCGACAGCGATACCACAGTCGGACTTCTTCAAGGAAGGAGCATCGTTGACTCCGTCACCAGTCATGGCAGTAAGATGGCCACGCTGCTGGAGCATTTCGACGACCTGGTACTTGTGCTCGGGGAAAACTTCAGCGAAACCGTCGGCACGCTCGCAAAGGTCGTGGATAGCGCTGCCAGCCATGTCGCTGTGCAGGAGCTTGTCAGAGTTGTAAACCTTGGTACCGAGGGCAAGCATACGGCAGGTCTCCTTGGCAATAGCGATGGCGTCACCAGTCAACATCTTAACCTGGAGACCGAGCTCCTGAGCCTCAGCGATGGTCTGGGCAGTGTCAGATCGCGGGGGGTCGAACAGGGAAAGCATGCCGAGAAGCTCCCAGTCACCCTCATCCTTCTTGACAGCGACAGCGAGGGAACGGAAACCACGACGAGCGAACTCAGTAGCCTTGGCCTTGAAGAGAGTAGCCTGCTCCTCAGTGCAGTTGGAGATGTTCAGGACGGCCTTGGGGGCACCCTTGCAGCAGGTGTAGCGGCTGCCCTTGTAAGTGCAGACGGAGGTGATACGCTTGCTGACGGGGTCGAAGGGAGTGAAGCTCTCGGTAACCCAGCCATCGGCGAGGATCTCCTTGGCCTTGGGGTAGCGCTTAAGAGTGAGGACGGTGATCTTGTCAATGGGGTCGAGGGACTTGATGTTGTGGGAAGAAGCGAGAGCGGCAACAGCCATCATCCAGTTGAGGTCGACGCCCTCCATCAGGAAAGGCTCACGAATGGACAGCTGGTTAGCAGTCAAGGTACCGGTCTTGTCGGAGCAGAGAATGTCAACACCAGCGAGGGACTCGATAGCAGTAAGCTTCTGGACGATAGCCTTCTCCTTGGCGAGGTAAGCGGCACCAACGGCGAGGGTCGTAGTGGTAACGACGGGCAGACCGACGGGGACACCAATGATCAAGAGAATAAGAGCGTAGTGCAACAAGTTGATGGAGCTGTCAGAGGGCAGGGCGATGCGCAGGTGGCGGTAGATACCACCAATCCAAGAGGCTAGGATGAAGATGACGACGAGAATCAAGAGAGCAGTTCCGATCTGGTTCATGATGGCCTTGAAGTGACCAGAGTCCTTGGCACCCTGGACGAGAGAGGCGGTCTTTCCGACGAAAGAGGCGGGAGCGGCTTCGGTGACGACGGCGTAAGCCTTGCCACGCTTGCAACCGGTGGTGTAGTACAGGGTATCGGTCATGAACTTGTCGACGGCGAGGGACTCACCAGTCATGGCAGACTGGTCAATGGCGAGGATGGCGTGGCCGAGCTGGTGGGTGTCATCATCGTCACCCTCGCTGTCACCGTGCTTCTCCTTGCGGGGCTCGGAGAGCTGGCGGGCGGCAATCTCGGCCTTGTACTTGGTGAAGCCGGCCTTGTTGGAGTAGTCGCAGATCAGACGGGCATCGGCAGGGACAACGGTACCTTCCTCAACAACGATCTGAAACACCTGTTAGTACTGACTGCGGGTCTGTTTTGCCGGGATGTGATTCGCGGAGCACTTACAATGTCACCGGGAACAAGCTCGCGGGCCTTGATATCCTGCTCTTGGCCATCACGAACAACACGAGCCTTGAGGGCAATGTCACCCTTAAGCTTAGCGACGACATCAGCAGCCTGCTTCTCTTGGTACCTGTAAAAGCGGTGGGGTTAGTGACAGTCATCAACTAGTAGGCAGGATTGCAATGAGCGAGGCTTCACGTACCAACCAACGACAGCGTTCAACAACAGAATACCGCAGATAATACCGGCGTCGAGCCAATCCTGGAGACCGAAGGCGAGGACGGCAGCAGCCTCCATGACTAGAGTGGTTCTGTTAGTTTTGATCACTCAATTCCACGGCAGGAAGCTCCTGTGGAAGTAATGGCTTCGAAGAACGTACCATAGAGAATGGGACCCCTGAAGAAACCAATGAACTTCACAAACAGATTTTCCTTTTCGGTGACCAGCTCGTTCCAACCGCTCTTCTTTCTGCGGCGCTCGATCTCAGCACTGTCCAGACCCTGGTCGATGTGCGTTTGTAACCAGTCGACGGGGGTGACGAAGCTGGACAGGTTCGCCTTGCCGGCCTTGCCACCGAACTTCCACCATGGTCCCTTCTTGCCCTCCTCTTCGTCCTCCTCCTCCTCGACTTCCGCACGCGGATCCCGATAGGTATCAATGTACCTTACCAGACTATATGGCGCAGGAGAGTTAGCCAATGCTGGTCTCACTTACACGCGGGGGCACAGGAGACCCAATTGGGTCAGGGGAGGGGTGTTATGGCAACTTACGCTGCATACTCATCCAGGTTAGCGGCGTCGTCCCCGTGGTGTAGGACATCCTGGTTGAGCACTCTGTCGGCCGGAACGTAACGACCATCTTCCAGGTCGCTCGGGCTGACAGCAACCTCAGTGCTGGCCGAAGATGACTCCATGGTCAACCTGGGTCTTTAGTGGCGCAGATCGGGGGTGGGATTGGGAAAAGCTCGCAGAGTCGTCTAGAAGGAGGGGAGATTAGGAAGGAAGTAAGTGGGAGGGAAAAGGGAACTGAAAACGGCGGGAATCGAGCTGCTCTGGGCTCCTTATATTTGCCTGGGTGGATTCGGTCCTACACCACATCGTGGGCGGGACGACCTCCCACCACCTACCGAGGGGCAGCGGACACCCCAGCTTTGGCTCGGGGTAGGGCCCATGGTACGTAGCTTGCGTTGGGTCTCGGCAAGATACGCGACGCGAGCCCGGGCGACCACCAGGCGACGGAGACAGAGCGAGCGAAGGGTAGGTAGGGGGGGGGAGGGAAAAAAAATCACTCGTAGTACTTTGCTGCCATCCAGATCGGCCTTGCCTGCCAGACCAAGCGAGGAAGAACCTGGCCGATAGTTCCGCTCGTCGTGGGTGAGCTAGCCCGCAGTAGCTGCACACCGTGCCATGGTACAGTATGCGCAGACTGACTAGCACAGGATGGGGCGGGCGCAAATTACTGGCTAGCACGCCCCAATTGACTTGTGGGCTCGCAAGGGCCTCCTCCGTTCGGCAATGTCGGCGTGATAAGATCGCTCTGCAGCGTTTGTGTGGTGCGGCTTAACAGCTACTAGCAGCGCAGGGCAGAGGGCCACACGCGAGCAGAGAGCCTGGCACGGCGGAAATAGAGTGACCTCATGGCCCCTCCACGCCCAGGTCCCCGAACTATTTCCGTGGGGTCCTGCGAGCCAGGGACCGGCTGGGCCAACCCACTGCGGACCCGCCCATGTGCTCGTCCAGCCAACCAGCGCCGCACGAAACACCCAACGACTCGTTCCTGGCTGGCCACCTAGTCCCTGGAGCAATTTGGTTTGCCCGCTAGATCCCAAAGGAGCGCTGGCCGATGGAGCCTACGAGAGAGAAAAGAGAGAGAGAGAGAGAAAAAAAAAACCGCACCGTTGCGGTAGTCCAAAATGCCTCAGCGGAGATTGAGCCAGTCCTGATGGGGACCCTCCAATAACAAAACAAAGAAGGGAAAAAAAAAAAGAACAAAGAAGAAAATCGCGCAACCGTTGGTCCACCGGCTGGCTGCTCGCTGCGGAATACCCTTATAACACGCCCTCGGCGTGACGCTGGACCCCTTCTGGACCCTTCCTTGATCCCTTTTTACAGGTTCCCAACTTTTTTCCCTCGCTCGCTCGCCGCATTGTACGAGATCTTCCGTCGTGCATGCAGCAGCTTCCGACGTGGCTCGAATTGGTGCAGCTGCGGTGTACGTAACTCGACTACCTGAGTCGTGTGTGTGCGTGTGAATACCCTCATACAGTACTGGGGATAGTGCACAGTACTTTTGTCACGTACCCCTTCCTACGTAGTACCTAGATATCATGATAGCCTTGTATAAGCTATGCCGCGTCTGTGGGCGTATTGCCCGTGCTGTATGTAGTAGGATTGGTCCCCCACACCATTGCCTCACCTTGAATTGGATGGTCCTTCGCACAACTCTCATACTTGGCGTTACGAACGGGACTTTTAGTTGAAACATGTTTTGGTCAAAGTTTTTGGGGGATTAATTCTTTGTTTTCCCGCACGCTCTGGTAGCGGGTCGTCCGTCAATACGCCCTCACTACGCGCCTTGGCCTTATTCCCCGTTGCAAAAGTCCGTGGACAGGACCGTGGCAAGGGCCCAGATGCAGAACCATTATCGTTATCCATTATGTTTATTATAGGTTCGGGAACAGTCGGTCCGCCACAGAACGGCCGAGCCTAGACTAATACGTACCATCCTTGCGCTAAGACCGACTTCTCCGACTTCTGAGGCATGCAGGAGAGAAACGGTGAAGAAATTGGATAGTGAGGTCTTTTTTCCCTCTCCTCGTCCCTCGCTCTTCTCTATCAAAATTGGCATTGCATCGCAGCCAAGGGTTCTCTTGCCATACAAGCTGTGGGGTTTTAGAAGATTGTGATATCTACAGCGATACGAACTTTCATGTGAGAGACCCAAATCAAAATTACAAGTGATTACAAAATAAACAAAGCTATTCGAGTAATTTAAAGGGGCCCCGACGCGACTAATGAATATTGGATCGGTGCTACCCGCAATGGAGCCGACATCATTTCTCGAGCTCCAAAGGATCCCTATTGAGAAATTCAGCTCGGGAGGCGCAGACGAACAGGAGCCACATAAACCGTGACAGGCACTTCGTACTGTATGGGTTACTTCCACTCAACTCCGTACCCGCTTGTCAACAATCGGATTTATCCTCAACCCAGATGTACTGCTGTTCTCTAATGTGTCCCCCTTGGATCCTTACAAAGTAAGTACTAAGTAATTGCCATGACCTAACCCAACAGCCTAGCCTAGCTCTGAGCTTACAAACGTGAAAAAAAAAAAAAAAAAATTTACAGAGCCAGAACGTGGCAATTCCGAGATTATTCATGCTGCTGTTATTGTTGTTGTTGTTGTAGCCACCTACGCACCGTCGGAAAGAATATCCCAAAGCGCACAATCGCTTCTACTTCGTAATCGCGAACCTACTAGACGTAATAGGATATCAGCATCCTAGCGAGGTATATCCATGCAGCCGCTGCGAAGATTGTCAGCTTTCGCACAATGGATCCGCTAGGCACACCAAGGGGATAGCCCATTGCCGAAATAGCATTGCGCCTAGACAAGATGAGAAAAGTCCACACGCCGGCAGCGAAATGATCGTCTATGGAGGTGGAGGGCGGCTATTGCCTGGGTCTGCATGGTATATACGGCGCGGCTAGGGGGGGGGGGGGGTTGAGGTTGAGGTTGAAGAGAGAGCGAGAGAGACAAATAGATAGAGAGCCTGCTACCGTACCATCCATCCAATGGCCGCACTGGCCGCTTTATCCGGCTCCGTGGGGGGGCCGCGTAGATGGCCGCCGTTGCCCGGCGCCCCCTCGATGCATATCTTGTGTTACCCAAGCCCGCAGAATGACAGCTGCACCAACCCGGTCCTGGGCAGACGCAGACAGGAAGCTCCTTGGACAGATACTTTCCTCTTTGTCGTTCACACATCCTTCCACGCACGCTTCGACTGCGGAGACACGCACCCCAACGGCATCCCGTCCCTGGTGGCGCTGAACTACAGAGGCTTCTTCTTTTTGCGTGGAAAATACGGAGCAACCAGGCACAGGCTAATGCACGAAATCCCCGAGGCCAAAGCCGATGCGCGCAAAGACCCTCCTTCCAAGCTTCGTCGTACCCACCGAAAGTGGTCCAAACATCCAGCACATGCAGCTGGTGTGCTTCACTTGAGGGATTAAGCTTTTACTATGCAGCTATTCGCCAGAGTCTGCCTCACATACCGACTCTTTCTTTTTTTTGTGTGTCTCCCCCTTCGTGCAGGCAGCTGGGCAGGGCCCACCTTCTCCACAAATTCGTTTGGGCCCTCCCCCACGATGAGTTCTTGGCTTCCGGAGTCGTTTTCTGTCTCTCCAGCATTTTGTGCTCGAGGAGACTGGGGCTGCTTGACGCTCCTCTCACCCAATCGTCTGAAGGTGGAATCTAATCCCTTGCCCGGGGCATCCTTCGATGAACCCTTCTCGCATAGCGCGTCCGTATTACCGTATAATTACCTCAGCTGTGGACTTCTATGCTGCAAGGGAAGCCTCGCAAGCAATTGGGGTTTTGGGCGCCCCCCTGGACAAGCTCATCGCGATAAAGAAAGCATAAAAAAAAAAAAACAAATTAACTAGGCGAGGAACCAAGTCTTATCCACAATAAGAAGCCTGTTATTATTGAATCCGGCTCCTGCTTGCGTGCTTTTGCCCGGGTGGTCTCCCAGGGTGCTGATCTTTTTGGACGATGAACCTGAGACGAAGAGGTGTGGCAACGCCGGTCCTAGGGCAATTATGAGAATCAGACCCATTACCCAGTTCGGTTGGACATGTCCACCGACAGCACGACGCGGCCAAGGAAAATTTGACACCGAGGCTTCCATTCTAAGACTAAGCTGAAAGCCCCAGTAGGAGGAATACTATTGGCAAAAGCTCGTAGTGCAAGCCCGTTAGTCTGAGCAAACCCTGTCACCGACGGTCGGTCCCTCGACCTTTTCTTAGCGTGTATCGCTATTTTGATGTAACCTCCGTGGCCGATATCACTAGACCCTGTAATCGAAACGCATCGAGGCGGCAAAGAAGAGGGAAAAAAACAAAACAATAAAAACAACACACAGAGCCTCTCTTCGGCGGTCTCATCAGGTTACCTTGTTCGTGGACTCCGTATGCAGAGGAACGCCATGAGTACCGAGGACCCGTATTTTCCAGACCCATCTGTGCAGATAACGATCGGGGAAATCAAGGCAAATCCGGATACGGTTATTCCCGTCGGTAAGCCGAGCCGAGACCAGCGCTATAGGAGATAATTTCGTCCGAGAAACGATGTCGGTGGCGTCGACAGTCTTTGACTCGATGGCCGGACTACCCGGGACGGGAAAGCACGAGCCCTTCTCGCGCAACACCGGACATGATTCGGAAGTGTCATTTTCATTTTCTTTTTTTGTTGTTATTATGATGACTTCGCGCGAGAACGACCGAGCGAGATGAGAGGACCAGCAGCAGCTTAGCTTTCAAGAAATGACAAATGCCCAGAAGCGCTAATGTAAAACCACCTTGCGCTAACCGCCTTGCTCTGTTCACCCTACATTGGGTGAAAACTACCGAAAGCGCGAGAAATGAAACGTCTGGTCTTTTGACATCCAATTGCTCTCGGATATCAGATCAGACCACAACAAATCAAGCCTTTGTTTCAAAGGAACAGTAGCCTATAGTCCATAATGACAGTACTCTTTTGCGTAGATCATATGCTGAACCAGCGGTTAAACAACATGAGCATCGCAAGCAGAGCAAAGCGATGTTGTAATACGTACTTGCGCCAATTTCTATCAAAAGGTTTTTGTCCCAATCACGAGTGAGGAGCATCAATGTAAGATAATCGAACCGGTCATCATTGAACTTATCCTGCCAATAGCAGTGGAGGTGGCTATAAAGACTACTTCAACCGGGGACGATAAAGCTTTTGGTTTGGAGTTCCAATGGTTACTATATGAAAATCAAGGTAAGCAGGGTTACATCAACTATGTATTATAAGTCCTAGAACTTGATTCGTCAGCTTTTTTTATTTTGGTTGTTTTTGTCTTGTGTATATATTTTTCGGACCTGAACATGGATAATACCAATGGCTTACTAGAGAAAGCGTCTTTTATCCTGTACGTCCTTGGATCTCGTTTAATTTACGATTGATGAGTACAACCATGGAATATGGTGAGCAGGACTTGATTCGTTTGCTCCTCGGTTCGTGGCAACAGCAGTTTCTAAGCCACAGCCACTCCTACGTAGAATACCTGGGCCTTGCCCGCTCGACTGATCATTACAATACTCTAGCTGCACAGCTACGAAACAAGGAGCTATTATTGGTAAGATCACGGAATTTTTCTTTCTGTTTTGTTAAGGCGTTCTTTTGTCGAGCCTGGTAGATGATGTATCGCTGTGATATAAAATCTATTGTTGATATTTTGTTCAAATATTGCAGTATCATTCCGGCTAGCAGGACAATAACCTAACTATGGAAATTCACTTGGACGATTTTCTCTTGGCTACATATGAGGTAAAATGAACTGGATTGGCATAATTCTAATATACTCAAGGGAGCGCTGTTGTCTCCGCCGGGTAAGGCGTTGATGGTTTTGCTACATATAAAACCAGGGCACCATGTTCCAGGAAGAAGAAATGATAAATCAATAAAACAAATCCTATTCCGAAACGAATACACTCATTTATCCAACTGTTGTTAATATCGATGAAAGTTATAGGATAGGGTTGTGAGATGGGGGAACAATGAAGTGCCAAACAGGACTTCAATAATAACAAAATAAGGAAAAGCAATGAAAATAGGAGATGGTAGCTAAAATTGACACTCGTTTATGGCATACTCTCTTTTCATCTATTTTCTTTCACTCTTTGTTCTTTCTTTACTGGAACTTCTTTTCATTTCTCACTGGTGTAGTAAAATAAAGGGCTTTAAAATATTGATTGCCAAATTCATGTGAAAATAAAAATACATTCGATGTCACATAAAACTTCAGTCGTAAGAAGCGTACAAATCCAGAAGTAGAAGTAATTAATTGTTTACATTGTAGCTAAAGAACTAGCACAGTAACACTTTACTGTTTCTTGTATCTTGGGATAGCATGTCTACGTGTCATGACAATACTTGCCCACAAGATGTGGAATTTGCCTCTTGTTCTTGTACGGTGCCACGAGCCACGCGTAGTGCGGTTATATTATGTATGAGCACTCATTTCACATAAATATTCTGTTTGTGTCCCTCATATAACACCATCGTCATGTCACCATGCCACTGCCCGCTGGCTATTATCGTGTTGGTTGTAGCTGCAACAACTGGGTTGAATTGCTTCCCCGCCTTCGGTGATTCGAGTTCAGCGTCTTGCAACAAACCAAGATGACGTGTGTTTCTTTTTGTTCTCTTACCACTCGCAATCTTGTCAAAGTAACATAGTTCAATACAACCTCTCAGGGGTTTACTCCTTATTCCGTACTCCGTAAGCCTACTGTGGTGTGGCAAATCCCGAGCTCCGAAAGCCATGAAACCCCACCACGGACCGCCCGAGCAGTGAGCACTTACCAAGTAGAGCTTAGCTCTGCACTGTCAGGGCGGCATAACCATCGGAATGCATGCAATGGGAAGTGGAGTTTCCAACCCGCCATTCCGTTCCAGCCACCCCACATCCTGATGACTACCAATGGATTTGACTTGCCCACTGACTAACTAAAGAGTTGTCTTCCCACTGATGCTTACACACGCGCAATGGATGAAAAGAAGCTTCTAATCAGCGGAGAGGCTAGCAGCTCGCGACGCAGGCCGTCGTATGGCTTGAAGTTTCTCGGTATCGGAGCGTTGCTCTGCTTCGCCTTCTTCCAACTGTCCGGGCGAGTAATCCCCCAATACCGTGGCCATTGTGACCATGCCGGCACCTTCGATGGCAAGTTGAAGTACCCAGGAGAAGCCATTCTTTGGGAGGAGTGCGGTGATCTCGTTGGCCGGAAGCTTGAGTGCAGCGAGATCGATGTACCCATGGATCAGTTCAATCCCGCCAACTCCGGCAACAAGACTTTCAGCATCCCCCTCATCCGCCTGCGAGGCAAGAACGCTACCCAAAACATTCTGCTCAATCCCGGCGGGCCCGGTGGATCCGGTGTTGAGTTCATGTTTCGTAAGGGAGAGCAGCTGAATACCATCATTGGCGAGGGCTTCCATCTTCTCTCGTTTGATCCGCGCGGCGTCAACGGCTCCAAGCCCCAGGCAACTTGCTATCCGGACATCGAGACCAGGCGTGCTCTCTCTAACGTTCGTTCGGCAAGAGTCATTGAAGACAGCGCCGAGACTTTTGCCTGGACTCATAGTTACGTTCAGGCCTGCTTAGATAACATGGGAGAGCACGGCAGCTACGTCAATACTCCGCAGACTGCCGCAGATATGAACAGCATTCTCGACGCCGTCGGCCAACAGGATTTGGTTTACTGGGGCTTCAGTTATGGCACTATCCTCGGGCAAACGTACGCAACGCTGTTTCCGGAACGCTCGAAGAGGGTCATCATTGATGGTGTGGCCAACAACTTTGACTGGTATGGCAGTCCGTTGGATGAGGAGGAGCTGTTTGACACCGAGAACGTGCTTACCGGGTTCTTTGACGAGTGCATCAAAGCCGGCAAGAACTGTAGCCTGTCTGCGCTGGCTGAGACTAAGGAGGAACTGCAAGACAAGGTCCTTAGCCTAGCAAACGCGCTCTATGACGAGCCGATGAGTGTCTACGTGAACAAGACGGTCTGGGGTCTCCTCACCCAAGATCACATCCTATCTGATGCGATATTCTCCGCGCTATACAAGCCTGCCAACTGGTACAACCTTGCGGACCGCCTGGCGAAGCTTCTGCAAGGGAACGCGACCGACTTTTTCGTCGCGTACGCGCGCAAGGAGCCCTTGACCGCGGACACCGAGCCTTACGATACTTCTGCGTTCGTTGTGAACAACGACGGCACCACTGGGCCTGACTACTTCCCCCAAGACCGAGAGAGCCTGCTGAACGACATGCTGGTGCCTTACGCCAACACGAGCCTGTTCGCCCCCAGCGCCACCTGGCTGTACTACTTGAAGCAGCAGTGGGTCCTGCCCAAGACGCACTCGTACGTGCAGAAGCGAGGGGTCAAGACGGCGCACCCGCTGCTCATTCTCTCGACCACGTACGACCCCGTGTGCCCGCTGATCTCGGCGCGGACCGCAAACTCGGCGTTCGAGGGCTCGCAGATCGTCGAGCTCAAGGGCTACGGGCACTGCTCGCTCGCAATGCCGTCCAGCTGCATCGCCAAGCACGTTCGCAACTTCCTGTACGACGGGACGCTGCCCGCCGGCTACACCCAGTGCGAGGTCGACGGGCCCTACTTTATCAAACCGGATGATGCTGCTGGTGATGCGGTGGCCATTGCTGGTAAGCAGTTTGACGACGACGAAGATCAGCGCATCTACCGTGCGCAACTGGAGATTGCAAGGGACGAGAGCTGGCCTTACAGGTGGTAATTCTCTCCGTTTTTGTGGTTTCTCTGCAGGGCTGCTCCTGTTTTTCTTTTAGGTAGCATCCGTCCCGCTGGGGTCCAAACGGGTGCGTCACCTTTGCTGCCGTGACGAAGATTGATCTATGGGCAAGAGGTGATTCTCTGCAGCTAGTATACTTGTACTTGATAAAATGTTCCAAGTGCTCTGCTTTCAATGGATGGAGTTAGTCAAAAATCTGACTTTCTAAAAGCTCATTGCTTCATTTTCAAAGACAAGGGAATCTTTTCTATATTGCAGTGAAATCCCTGGTGATTGAAAGTATTTTTCGTTCGTTTCGGCTTGATTATTTCTCATCTATTCTTTAGCCAGGGCTTATCTGTTCTGCTTCGTGGCTGGGTGAAACTTTAACTTGACCTTATATATCAGTCCCCCATCCTCAGCTATTAAGAAAGTTACGAATAGCTTAAATTGAAATAACCATTGAAAGTGAACGAAATTATTAATATGTAACATTGAGTTCCTTATCATAAATCATTGTATTTCCTAAAGCTCGTTTCTCGTGGGTATTATGCCGTACGCCAAGGCCTATCACCAACTGATGATATCAAGTTGAAGTGATACATCCGCTAGTTTCAATGTTTCAGAGTGTTTAGTAAAAGCCCAAAAAAAGCTCTCAATGTCTCGTTTCCGAACTCTTCAGTCCTCAGTCAGCCTATGTGCCTCTCGCCCTGCTCTTGCCTCTTTCCCGGCTGCGGCTCACGTTCCGGACGGCCTGTTCTCTCAAGCTGCCGGGGATGTATATACCAGCAATCGCGCGCGATGTGACCTCACTGGCGGCCTTGATCGTGTCTTGGGGGTTTCGTGCAGCCAGGTTCTGAAACTTGGAAAGATTCTGTGAGAACTGCGCGTTGCCCGCAGGACCTCGAGATTTCGAACGGGAATTGGAGGAACTGGGCGCGCCTGATACGTAGAGGTCCGGAGGGTTCTGGCGCAGTGGCGATTCGTACCGAGAGAGAGCCATGGCAGAAGCCACTGCTATAGGCTGAAGGAGCGAGTTTGCAGGAACCGGAGACTTCCTTTCGGGGGTGACAGGGCTTGGATTCGATAAAACTGGTGATGGTATTTGGTTATCCATCTGCTCCATCGAAGCCATTACAGGTTCTGCCTCGTGTCTTGGAGGCGACCCCCTTCTTTTGTCGCTCTTGGTTTTCATGCCGAGGGCATTCTTCTCTTTCTCGAGCCTCACAACTGCGGATAGCCTTGCCTCAATTATGTCTGAGGTTCGTATCATTGATCTACCCCTAATCTCGCGGTCGCCTGGCTCCGGCTCTTTCAACTGTGGTTTATCGGGAATGCTGGGGTAATCTTCGGCCAGGACCGCGGCTATGGATTGTTCCGGCGGGTTTCTGCGCAAGGGAGAAAGTTCTCTTTCCCCCTCGGGGGAGGAAAGTTGAAGTGGCACAGGATGTTCCTCTTCGGGAAAGGCCAATATTACAGGATTTTGACGAAGAGGCGATAATTCCCGTTCTAACCGCCCATCTGCCATAGAGTCATCTACGTCTTTCTTTGGCGATAAATCATCTCTTTCGCTTAGTAACGGGGATCGAGGCGGCGTAGGCTGTTCCATTTCCGGCGGAGGCGAGGGTACACGATTTTGGTGTACTGCTAATTCTTCTGGTTCTATTCCCTCTGCAGACATTTGGTCTGCTGCGTCTTGCTGTGGAGGCAAGATCTCTTCAAATAGTGACTGCTCCTCTGTTGCAGTCGGGAGTTCCACCGTTTCAATATACGTGTTTGGCCATGGTAGTTCATCACCCTGAATAGCATCAATCTCTTGAGAAATTGCTCGTGTGAGAACATCAATATCGGTCATTCCGTCGAACTCAAATGGCTGCCTCTCTTGAAGTAATTCGTCTGTTGCATTGTATTCCGCTAATTGTATTATGGCGTCATCGCGTGGATGGCCTACGGAGCCTTCAATCGACTCTCCAGTAGGTATGTCGTGTTCTTCTTGAATTGGCAGTATATGGGGCTCTTCAATGATCGCAGGAGCAAGATTCTGATTGATGGGATCCTTGAAGGGATCCTCGATGGGATCAGGATCATCAAATGGATTATCAATCAAGACTTCTATCTGCATGTTGTTTGCATAGTCAACCGGTTCTAATATGACCTCTTCGGACATTTCAGTCGGGACTTCTTCGACAGGGGCCACCACGGGTGCTTCTCTGGGTTCTGTAGTCGATCCCTCCCCTGAAGGTTCAAAGTACTCAACAACTGGTGTCTTCACGCGCAATTCTTCAAGTGTAAACTCTGGAGCGAGCTTATTCTCAATCGGAGACTGTAGGTCAAGTATAGGCTCTGGATTTAAGCCGGGCTTCAACGGCCACTGTATAGATTCTGATTTTGGCGCAGTGTTGAGCTGGGTCCGCGTGTGCTTACTTGAAGTAGACTTTGGTGGCCGAGCTAGGGGCTTTGGAGATGATGAGGTTATGCTTGGGCTCTTCTCCAAGTCTGAGCTCATTTCCTTGGCGAATGTCGAGGTCAACGGCCAATCTGGGGGCTCCGAAGGGGGAAAAGCTTGAATAAGCTTGGTGTCTTCCTTGCTGTTAAATTGTATTGACATGTTCTTTTCGCTGAACGAGGCATTGGTGGACGAAGAAGCTGCGGGCGAGTACAGCGGCGGTTGAACGACTGACTGGTTCGGTAATGGTGGTGTATCCGATGACTTGGAAGGATTGAATCTGATCACCATCGAGTTTCCAGTCCGGAAAGTTGAACTCAGCCGCGAAGGCAGTGTCTTCGGGCTTCTAGTTCTGGTGGAGGACTTTTCGCTCAGATAACTATCTCGGTATTTTCTTCGCATTCTCGAAATGCCGAAGTATGCGGCCAGGCTCAGAAGTATAGAGCCAAGAACAACTCCAATTACGATACCTGCTGCTTGTGGCGGTGTGAGCGAAATGGTGCCGCTGATTCCGCTGGTTACGTCAGGCTGAAATACCGGTATAGGCTGTGCTGGCGCTGGCGATGCAAGCGTCGACTGTAATGAAGCCTGTGAACCGGTGTTAGCAAACAGGGCGCCATCCCTCAAACAATATGCATATATATGGCAATAGTACCTGTGCAGAATCCAAGCTTGCTTGGATCAAGCTCAAACTTGAACTCAACCTCTCGACATCACTGCTCGAGGCCGATGACACACTCGTAAATGCCGAGTTTGCACTGGTAACGGCCAATCGGGCGACCGTGGCAATGGAGAATGCAGATGAAGTAGCCACAACTGCACTCCGATTAACTACGTCGATCATCGACGAAGCCGAATTCTGGGCTAATCTGATGCCATTGGACGCTGAGATTGATGCCTGTTGGAGCTGCTGCGAAAAGGTGGCATTGAGAGCGATGATTGTCCTAGAGATCTCAACCGTCGCTCTATCGACAGAAGCGATGATGAGGTTTGAACAGTCTTGTGGGTTATTCTGCCGGAGCTCGAGCAGGTACGGAGCAGCAGTGATGAGCGCATCCTGAGGACGAGTATAAAAGAGGTCGGTGGTCTGAGATTTCGAGCCTGAGTACGAGGAGGACATAGCAATGTTACGGTTGGATTCGAAATTTCTCAAGTCATCCAGGGATTCGGTAGTATATTTTATACCAGGGCTTTTATCCCCCAGAAACGCATGCATAGCGGCGTGACTAGCCATCAATACACAGTTGAAATTTTATCCATGAGTCTAGAAAGCATTTCTGGAAATCTTTACACAAACTTTAGAAGAAAAGAAATCATGGGCAACTACGAAACTAAGACCAGCCACCAGCCAGAGAAGACACTGCACTGCACAGAGCGCGATTCCCCACAGACTCAAACAAGCTGCCATCGTCTCACCATTTGCACGACAGCAAACGGAGCATTGTGAAGGTTTGGAAAATGATCTGCGACCCGAGGCTGACGTGCGCTGTGGCATATGGGGAGATGTCATGTGGCGTGCATGATCGGTGCAGCTCAATCGAGGTGTGTGCATAAATCATAAGGGCGCCATGAAACGGGTCCAAGGTGCGGTGGAAATCGGTTGCGACAAGTATGCAACATCCCCTTGCTATGTGACAAATCACCCCGCGGGAAAATGTCCGGAAAGGCTACAATGTATTTATATAGTGCCGATATAAGTCGATCAATAATGAAATCTGGCTAGATTACAAAGAGGCTCAAGATGACTTCATTGAGCAGACAGGGTTTGGTACCACGTTTCAAGCTTCGCTGTCTGAGTTAGCTGCCTTGCCCGGTTGACTACGAAGCACGACGTCCACATTGGGAGAGAGCCCTGGTTGTACTAGATTTCAGACCACCCGTTTTGGCTACGGAATATCTAGATCTATGCCTTTTCTTTGCTCCAGCTTTCGGCAGCTTCCGGATCGTTAAGATGCCGGAGTATTGACGGAAGGCTTCAAAATCGACCACCCATTCAACCATTCGTCCCATCAGTCATACCGGACCTCTAACAGTGCCGTTGATCCGACGGGAATTGAACCAATAGTTATTGATAAATGCGTTCCAGTGTTGTTTTCTAGCCACGCCTCATAGGAGGATATTCACCCATTCTGAAGGGGGCGGGTTAGGTATAGCATCTCCGGACATACTACTACCATCTAGATTTCTCCATTCTCTCATTCAAACACACTCTTATCATATTTTAAAAGAGAACATCTGCCGCAAATATTTTCTAGAATCATTATTTCACAAAAAGGACAAAAAACCAGAAATAAACAGTATCATTTCCTGGCAAAGGAACTACTAAAGTCTAGCTGAGAGTCGACTGAAACCGTCCATGTTTCTACAAAATTGTGTGTGGTGGGCAAATGTCTGGGACTTGTCGGTTCTCTATATGCTTTGCTATCGAATGTGCCGAAAGAGAGTTAAATATCCCATCTTGGAGTTGGCACGCAGCAGCTGGGTTTCGTCCGAAATGTTCTTATCCGGTCCATTGGAGACGCATTGGTGCATCGGAGATCCCAGTTACATAGGTGCATGATCCACTAGTCTAGTTCCTTGACAGCGGGTCTTCGAAGGTTCACCCTGGCTGCATCGTCGAAGATCCACCGGTGACGCTAGACATCAGGTGGTGCTTTAGTATGGGGTCCTCACTGCTTTTACAGACTGAGCTTCCTAGCCCTTCCCCTGTCTCAAGGTGATTTCCATCTAGGTACCCTGGTGATCGCCGACGCTATGAGAGGGCTTGGTGCTGTGTATGTGTTTGTTTTTTTCTGTTCTTCTTCTTGTAACGTTATTATGAATTATTATTTGACACTCTGAAGGAAAGGCTCATATCTAGTTGCAGTCTGGAAAAGTGGTAGAGCTGGAAACCCCGACTTTCTTAGGTTGGGGAATGATCTCTTGTCTGCGTAATTTGAGGCGAATTTGTCTTTGTCGCAATAACCTGATACGAACACGAGTTACTTCCCCACTGCCTGGCTAACAACGTCCATTTTGGTCAACTTCTTCATCATGCCGTCTAAAGTGCCAAAGGGTAGGACTGTTCCTATACGTGTCGCAGTAGCAGATTCGCCCCTCCAGATCACTGGAGGTGGATTGTTGTGCAATAGATCCCGTACAGTCGCTTCCGCCCACCTCTCTGCTGAGATACCCGAGTCCTTGAATTGTTGTTGGCGCAGAACCTGTTCAACCACATCCCTTGCAGGTTCGTAGATGGAGCCCTTTGGCAGAAGAGCTTTCTTTGAGCTCTGCTGGTTCTTTATGAGGTTGGTTTTAACTACGCCGGTCTTGAGCTCGACCACCTTGATGCCGAAAGGTTGAAGCTCGAGTCTTAGGGAGTCCGAAAGCATCGCCATGGCAGCTTTGGATGAGTTGTACACGCCTTGGAATGGAATCGTGAGGACGGAACCGATGGATGTTTGGTTCACAATCACACCGCTGGACGACTTCATAAGAAGCGGTAGGAATGCTTGTATGACCGCGATGTGCGACCATACGTTGAGATCGTAAATGTTCTTGGCCTCGGCAATATTGGCATCGACCACAGGCATGCAGAACTGAGCCCCTGCGTTGTTGACCAGGATATCGAGGGCAGGCACTTTACCGATCGCGTTGGAAATCGATGCTTCAGATTGAATGTCGAGAGCAAGAGTCTCAATCCCTATAGATGCTAGCTGCTGCATCTTGGCAGTGTCTCGAGCCGTAGCGTATACATGTAGACCCGCCTTGTGGAAAGCGATTGCGAGGGCAGCACCCATGCCACCATCTGAACAGCCAGTGATGAGAACCGTTCTCTTAAGGTGAGACATAGCGGTCAAGGAGTGGAAGAAGGGCAGGAAATTATTTCTTGCAACTATTAGGATGCGTCTTTCAGAAATTGTTGACTACCGAGTGATTGTCGCGTTCTACAATATGAATCCCAAACACCGACCACGCATTGTTTAAAGAGTCTTTTATATTTTATTTTACCATTAGCTGACTACTGTAAGTATGGGTATACATACTATTGGCAAAGACGGATATCGACGAAATATGGTTGAGCGAACCTGCATCACGGTCTTAGATCGGTGGTGAGGTTCTCCCGTTCATGCGTAGCATCGTTCCGAGCTCCCGTGTCCGGTGGGCTTAACGTTGACTCGCGGAACACCCTACCTGAGCAGTGTCGACGAATTAAAAGGACGGTGATTGGCCAAATTGCAATTATGGGGCTTCGCACGCCGACCCGCGGAGGTTCAAATGTTGTCGGTCTGTTTAACACGCGATTTGTCTCCGAGGAGAGGACTGCGTAAATCGGTCGCCAAACGTTACTTCGTCCGCGAGTTTCCAGTGGTACTTCTGTCAACAAATCTTCTATCATTATGTTAGTTCTAATTATCTTGTTCGCACAGCAGCCCAGCGTACTCTTGCCTTAATCAAGTAGCCTCGATGCGTAGGGTGTTGCCAATCAGTTCACCTCCAATTGAGCCGGCGATTCAGCTTTGCACAGGCCAAGACGCAGTGGCCTTGCAGCTGACATTCCAGAACGTACTCTTCCTTGCAGAGTACAAGCTGTTTGTGTGTAGTGAGTGTCACGAAGCCACTACGAGCGGCCAGCTTAGCACACATCTCCGAAAAGTGCACCAGCGCGAGAAGAAGTACAGGGATGAAGTAGAGTCATGGGTCAGGTCCCTTACAGGGCAGTATGGTTTAGCAGAGGAGCCCGATCCGCAGAGGGTACCGGTGCCGAATGATACGATCGACCCGATAGGAGCGCTGGGCCCTGTGCAGACGGGTGGATACCGGTGTGCTTTCACACCAGGTAACTGTCCTTTCGTAGGTGCCACGGAGAGACGAATTAGGGAACACTTGATCCACAGCCACGGCTGGAAGCCGCCTCGAAGCCGCGCAGGACGCCCCAGACTTGGCGGTATGCAGAACGCTATAGCCGATATCAACAACAACAACAAGAAGAACACGCCAGTGGGTCCATGGCGAACCGGGGTGTACTACCAGCGGTTCTCACGCCGAGGTGTGCATAGCACATGGTTTGAGGTGGCTCGCGGAAGATCATTAGATTTGAAACCTAAAAAGGATCCAAATTCATATGATTCTACTACACTGATGCCTCCCTGCTCAGCAAACGGCGCAAGGGAGCCTTCAGTATGCTTGCCTGACCCAAGCATAGTTTCCCCAGATATTCAGTATAGACTTGAGGGCATTAGGTCGTGGTGCGACCGCCTCAACTCCACTTGGTGTTTGTCAACCGACGCGGTGACAGGCCATCATGCTAACTAAGCTCACGACTATTTGTTTTATATTACAATGAAACAAATGTGAAGGGTCACCACCCCGTCCTACAGAGATTCATCACGAGGAATACATGGGTGACAAAATATGTATCATCCCACCACCGACAAAGAATTCAAATGTGTACCTAAGCTAGGCCACGTTGTTCATTCATCGCGCCATCACCCACTGCATGCATATGAAATTAATGTCGGGTTAGATCGCCGGCTACACTTAATACGTTGGATTGTGGCCAGGGTCTACAGCTGGTGGAGATCACAAAACGTTACACAGAGAAAGCAGAGATCATGTGGATCATTAAACGCAGGCCTTATGCGGTACAGGGTTCCGTATCTGGCTCGATATCAATAGGTTGCCCAGGCAGAAACTCAGACCACAACTACGGCGGAAATCGGGTGACAGTTAAGCGCCAATTGTCCAACATGCAAATAGACGCAGCTGCTATGGATCACAGTTCGCCCTCCAGCTCTAACACCCACTATTATCAATCACCGAGTGATGCTAGGGGAGTTTCCCGTAATTTCCTCCTCCTTGTGGCTGGGAGAAATAGCCTACACTTTTTTTTTTTCTCAAGAATGCGTGGTTGAATCTTGGTGTACCTGCCATTACGTTAGTTAAGAGCCTAAATTCGCAACGTCTCACGATGCTTTCTACTGATCCGTGTCGGACACCTTTCTTATGTGAGGTTATTTTGGGGTTTATATTATCACATTTAATTACGTGGCCAAGGGGCGAGACTTAGTATTCATGTCAACACAGGATTATTAAAGATTATCTAGGTACCTAAGGTGTTGCAGGCCAGCGCCGTTGTAGCGCATCTCAAATGCAAATGTTAAATTGCTGCTTAGACACCACGACGCTATATAGAGCCTACACGTGACTTCTTGGTTCATGTTCGTTAATTTCCCACCACTTCTCTCAGATTAATACCCATGACGATTGATCCACCAGCAAAAGGGAACTATTTACTGTTAAGAATTCTGATTTGTCGACGTACTAAATCTTGTCAATTCCATGAAACGCCGAAGTCACAGGAAGTCCCGAGGAGGTTGTCTAGAATGCAAACGAAGGCATATCAAGATACAAAAAAAGAATAAAGAAAAATCGCTTTGGATTTGTATCTGCTTGCAGCTAATCAGTTCCTCTCGTTAGTGTAATGAAGCACCATTCAAATGCGGCAACTGCGTCTCTTTTAACCGAGTGTGCCAGTACCCCGGTCCGATTGACGGTACTGCCACTCGCACGACTCCTCCTGGGTGACCGGACCAGTAGTTCTAGGGGGCTTGCCTCTTGAGAACCCAGTACCGGTGCTGCCAGTGCCAATGCCGGTGCCAATACATTACCAAATTGGCCAGACTTCCTCAATGATCTGCGCGAACAGTTGGCGGATCCCGTGGTGAATGTGAACCACATCGAGCTCCTTGTTCACTTCGTTCTATTTCCGGTGATCCCTAAGATCGACGCGAGCATCATGCCGGATATGATGGAGATCATTCTTCAATCTACGTTGGGAGCGCCGTATCTTCTTCATGAGGTTCTTGCGTTATCATCTCAGCATTTAGCTTGCTTGAATCCTACTAAATCTGAGTTTTATCTGCACCAAGCAGTACAACTTCAGACGAGGTCATTGTCCATTTTCAAGACATCTCAGCTTCTTATCGACAGTTCACAGTGGATTCCAATGCTTCTGTATTCGTCCTTTCTAGGCACTCATCTTCTGGCCGATACCTTGGCCTACCCGACCATCCCATTTATGCCTTTCCACGACAAGTTGATGCAGACCGTCACCATACTGCGAGGTGTACGTGCGGTGGTGAGATCGGTCAGTTGGGAGACTGTGTCGACATCAGAATTAAGCCCGATGATCAAGTGGGGTTCTCCTCCCGATGGAAGAATTGGTCAGGGTAAAGAGTGCGATAAGTTGAAACAGCTCCTCGTGAAACAAACTCGCCAGAACGAGTCGTTACTCGCCGCAAACCAAGAGGTAGTTGATTATCTTCAAGCGGGCTTCGATGAAATCGACAATCCTACACCCGGTCACAACCCTTGGTTACAACCCTTATGCGTTCACGTTGACTTGGCTACTGTTTATGAGCGACCAATATCTACTACTGCTACAACAAGGTGATCCAGAGGCGATCGTCGTCCTGGGTTATTACGGTGCGTTGCTACATCAAGCCAGACATTTCTGGCAGATCGCCGACGCGGGAGCTCGCGTCCTGAAGGGTGTCTGCGATCATCTCGGCCCAGCATGGTCATCATGGCTGGACCCATTGTGGACTCTGGTGTCCACTTGACCTGCACCCCTGAACATTGCGCTGCACTTTCATGATATACTATTATTCGCGCCAACTCAAACATCTGGGAAGCAAGAAATTATGACTCACCCTGCATGGTTGTCTTACTTTCTTAGTATTGGCCCCTAGTCTAATGAACTATGGTATGAATAAGATTGAGATATTGAGTAAGATATAAGGAATATATTGACTGAGCTCTCACTACTGAGAAAAAACAAGAAAAGGAAAAAGAAAAAAACGGTCTAGCTAGTGCCTAAACTTTGAATGAGCATCGCAACCACCCTCCTCCTTTGACGTGCTTCTCTGATACTGCGTGGAGGTTATTCAGACATTAACCTATTACTTCCAAGCTAGTAACCGATATTGCACGGAGGTTTCTCTGCTTGTCGACAACTTGACTGGGGTGGAATATGACATAGGCCACAGCCACAAGAAACATGGGAAATGCGTCCAAGATGTACAAATAATACTCATTTGACTGCAATACGCCATCGGACCCAGTCACGTATTCGGCCACGCGGTAGATGGAGCGGATCATAATCATGGCGCTGGAGACGTAGAGCACGTACAAGAGACGGGCCCAAGGCACTCCCAGGGTCGCGCTCTTGTGTGTGGGCATGCGAATTAGGCGTTTGTGGAAGACGAAGCTCACGACGACGAAGAAACTGAAAAAGAGGATTTGGATAACCAGGCCGCCGATTATGATATTGTTGCCTCGCCTTATTTCGGCTTGCGTCTTGGCTTGTGTCAGGATCCCACCACCTATTGAAGTTAGATTACCAAATTTTAGCCCGATGTGCAGAGAATCAATCAACTTCACGTTCTTACCTCCACCTTGCGCAAAGAAGGACAGCACGTCACCCAAGACGAAAATTTTTGTCAACCACCGCGGCTTGATCAGCGAATAGCTTTCCGCGTGGAGTAGGACCACTAGACGACCTAGAATCATATAGATCGAGGCGGCATAGAGAGTCGGGCCGAGGAGCAAGAGAACTGATTGTATAATGTACGGATTCGTGGTAAAATTCGGATAGGTCTGATGTGCAGACATCGCACGTCCAACATACCCGACGGTCTCAACTGTGCAAATTCCAAACAGATGAAGAATTAGTCTTCAAATAACTTAAATTTCCATATTTATCCCGCCGAATTTAAACTCACAAAGACATCCAATGACGAATGGAGTCATATACCAGGTCTTTCGCGCCCCGATTATCACGATATGGGTAATGGAAGTAACACTGAAGATGATGATGAAGATAATGGCTGCTGCCATGGAAGGCTGATAGCGGTAGAACACGAATTCCACAGTGGTCGACATGATGGGAGGATAAGATCGCTAATATTGAGGTCGGAAAATGAAGAAGATGCAATCAAATGCCACAAAGCTTATACAATACAGTAACATTGGGTTTCTTACTTTAAGTACTTATCCACCCTGTCCTCCTCTAGGCAACCAGTTCTCCTCGAAAGCTTTGTGATGATACTGGTTTCTGAGTCCTTGTATCTGTCATACATTAAGCGTTTGTTGTTGACTCGTTTTTAGCATACACCACCCCATACAAATACCACCTTGGAACTCGTTTTAACTATTCTTCTGCTGGATCATGTCCCTTGGCACTCACAGGCAAACGCTCGGAATGGCGCAATTAGTGGCTCAGCCTCCTATGGTGGAGACGCGGGTAGATGCGTGTGCATGGTTGAAGCAATAAGCCGCCGCGTTAGAAGCTAAGTTAGGTAGCGCCCGTATTAAGATACGTCGTATTTGTACGTACCCAATACGTGTAATCTTCACCTCCGTACAGAACCCAGCATGGACAACGCCGCACCACCTGTATTCAACATACCACAAAAGGGTCATCGGGACCAGCCAGTTCCGCTAGAGATGCATTTTCAAATTGATAAATTTGACGCTGATGAGGACTGATACTTAAACAATTATTAACCACTCGGCGATCTCTGTTGACGACTTTAGTGGTCTTACTGGGTAAATGAAGAGATCTTTCACGTCGGATATCTCCAAATCGGAGGACCATAATCTCGGCCTCTTCGGACATAATCTAACAACCGGTAAGGTACGTCGTATCACTTCGTACCCCGTACCCCGAATACGTGAACCCTGTTAGCGTATTGCCCGATGACTAATGGCAGGTCGTTCTCGACACTTGAATCTCAGGTCACCTTATTTTGTTAGTTGTTGTCCGTAATAACGAGATAGAATGACTTTTTGGCAATTGCGACTATCGAAATACAATAGGCGATCAAAATCTTCATTCTGGATAATAGATAAGGGCGGCAACCCAGAAATGTCATCGACTTAATGCCAATATATACGCGGATCTCCGCTGGTCGTAGAATAGAACTAGAACTCGAGCCATTATTTTCAGATGTTTTGCTAGATCATCTACTTATGACATGTTGAGCCTACATATGTAAAGGGGCTCGGGTACGTGATAGGCGACAACAGCCTGTGTCTGTTGCCACTTTCGCCTGTTGTGAGTCGTGATTGTATTGCATCGTAACGCTTTCTCAATTTCTCAAAGTGGCACCAGTTTGAGCAGCTAAAAATACTCTTCTGCTGCCATAACCTTGATTGCATGTATATGACAGCGCCAGATTCGCTTTCATGAAAGATTTTCCTTGCCTTAATGGTATAAACTCTGGCTCAAATAGCGCGGGTATACTACATTATTTGCCAGATCTGTTTTGCTGGCTTCTAGATCTTGCAGAAGTGATATAATACAAAGCTGGAATAAAACAATGAAACAGGCACAAGGAAAGCACCCCCAATGATAACACTTTTGATGAACTGAAACATCGCAAAGTGTTCTAAATCTCTGTAGTTGTGGTTGATGACCCGAACGTGGGGAAAGGTATTCCAAGATAAACTGTAAAAACGCTGCTCATAAAACATGTGATAACCTCTGTTGAAACGATAAACGATGTTTGCACAGCCGCCGTAGTAGTCGAAGCGGTAATGCCTAGATCGCTGCAGGCGTCATAGTAACTCTCGTACGAATCGCAGTACGTAGCGTAAGTTGGGATCTGGGTGGGTTTCACTGTTACCGTTCCATCAAGACCTGTCGCTGTCACTCCCCCATCCCTCTTTCTCAGAGGCTCAACGGAAGAAGTGGGAGAAGGACTCGTGGTCGTGACTGTAGTAGTTATCGTAGTAAAATTCGTGGAAGTAAAAACAACCTCGGTGGTAGATTGGGTTACCCTGAGCGAAGTTAGACAACTTACGACTATGAAGAACATGTAGAGCTGGGAGAGATATACTCAGGTGGTGTGACCGTCACAACATTTAGGATTGAGCAGTCATTCATACGCAACGCCAGATCTGGGACACCAGTAGCGTCAAGCAACCCGACAGAGCATCTATTCATTGTCAGTACATATGTTTGCCATTTACGAGCTTTAAAATATGCGGAAGGCCTACTGGTCAATGCTTGTAGAAACTGTAGAAGCCGATGAAGAAGTGCTCTCCGAGATGGTCGAAGAAATTGATTCAGAAGTTGTGGATGAGGTCGTGGCTGAGCTCGTTGATGAAGTGATTTGTGAACTACTAGTCGAAATTATGTCTGAAGCCGAGGATGAACTCGTTGGTGAAGTGATCGATGAGTCCGAACTGGCAGACGAGGTTGAATCTGAAGTGGTTGACGAGGCTGATTCGGTGGACGAGGTTAAATCCGAAGTTGATTCCGACGTAGTTGACAAAGTTAATTCCGAGTTTGTCGACGACGCCATGTCCGAGCTAGCAGAAGTCACATCCGAGACCGAAGATGAACTCGTTGACGAAGCTATATCTGAACTACTAGAAGTTACATCTGAGACTGAAGACAAACTCGTTGAGGAGGTGGTCAACGAGGTTGATTCTGAAGCAGCGGATGAAGCTGTGTTTGAGCTCGTAGACGACGCGCTGTATAAAGTTGAAGACGAAGTTGTGGATGGAGTTGTTGATGTTGGGGGGACAGTAACGAGAACAAGTGTGACTGCCGAGCATGTAGTCGGTGTATTACCAGCTATTTCAACGATAACCTGAGAGCTAGAATCCACGCAAAATCCAGTAGACCCAATTAGAGAATACACTCCATTGGTATCTTCTTGCCATACGGAGAGTGTCTCAGGCTGCGATGACCGACCCACAATCTGTTGTATCTCGTCTGCGATAGCATCCACGTATAGTCCTTCAGACTTGATGAATCCGTCCGAGTAGAAAACAACCACAGCGGCATCCGTAAAGTCATCGTACGCTTGAGCTAAATTCCCGTTGAATCCAAGGTATTTGATTGCACGGCGAAAAAGAGGCGTCGAGCTTGAGGACTCCTGAATGGCGAGAATGCCGGTTGCAGTAGGGGATGCTGGGCCGCTGGTAGATGAAGTAATTGCATTACTGCTGGTTGACGACAAAGTTGTAGTACTAGTGGTGGTGTCGACAGTGTACTGGCTGGTAGCAGGAGATATAGTGACCTGGCTAGATGGTCTTGACGAGTGATCATGAGATGAACGACCGGATATCGTGGTGTGGTGATCGTGCGGAACATGGCTGGATCGCGCTGTAGAGTGGTGATTATTACTACTATGATCGTCCGGGAAGCGACTTGAGCATTTCGCCTCGGATGTCTGGAAGCAGAGGACTGCCACGGACAGCACTTGAAGCGAAGAAAGCCTCATTCTGCTATAATTAACAGTTTATTCCTATGATTTTGGAAACAGATCTCGTAAACTGAAAACAAGAACAATGATGGAGTAGAGATTAGTATCGAGACCCGGGGAAAATGTCCCTTCTAGTCTACGCCTCCAGGCCCCTTTTCGCGATGCTAGTGAACGTTTCTGGGGAGAATTTGAACTAAAGCAACACGACTTTTCTTATCCGGGATGTTAGCGTCTATACAATTACGGGCCTGAACAATTGCGATGTTCTTTTTCAATAGCGCCGCGCATCCCCTTCCAAGATTCAGGACGAATTAAAGGGCAGCTAAGAGTGTTAGTATAGTTTTAGTGCACTCATTCAGCCTGCTAAACAAACGCCACATTCGATAATTCTATCGACGACCCATCTAATTAGGTGTAGATCGGGCGCCACTCATACAAATCTCCGTGACCCTAAAGTCAAAGCTGAAACCGCCATATGGTAAAGTCGTAAAAGTCGCCATCCCGACCGTTCCTAGAAAGGCACGACGCGACTTGTACATCGCAGAGAAGCAACGAAAGATGTCGGCATTCGTGGTCTTGTCGGTATATATGGGCGTCATATTGTCATTTTTGCTCATACGTAAAGTATCACATAATCAGTCTCGAGGCAGCTCGAAAGCGCCTCGAGCCGACAAGATCGAGGATGGTCACTACACGGTGCCGCCATCCATCGCGTCGACACTGCCCGTGCTTGGGCATCTCGTCTCCTATATAGAACATGGACCGAGATACTTCGATAAGCTTGCGTGAGTAGAAAATTTATGGTCGCGGAGAGACAAAAGTGGCTGAAATTGGCAACAGACTCGCGACAACACATTCAGTCTTCTCGATCAACCTTTTCTCAACTAGGATAACTTTGATTCAACCAGAACTCACGAAATTCCTCACGAGGTTGAAGAACAACAGTCTAAGCCCTCTCGTTGCAGATATGATGGGTCCGTGTCTGGATCTCAGTCGGCACACCCTTACACTGCTGCAGGAGAGGGATTCTCAAAGTCGTCTGTTCGGGCCAGCCCTATCTCGCTTGTTCCGACAGGAGTTTATTCCAAACGCAAGGCGTCGCATATACGCCAGCAGTGTGGATAGAAGCATGCGGCTTGAATTGTAAGCTGCAGCTCGTGATTGGAGTACCGAGGAAACTGACCCTTGCATTTGTCTAGAGAACGAGTCAAAGACCAGGAGGTTGATTTGGAGGATTGGCTCTTTAAGTCCATGGTTGGTGCACTGGGCGACTTTGTTTGCGGTGGAGTGGAGAGCCCATATCATGACGAAGTTTTCTTGTCCCATCTACGGTAAGACGGTTCACAGACAATAAGCTGGCGATTCAAGGTCGATGAAGAATCGGAAACTAATGCCTGTATAGTACTTTTCATCTGAGTCTTCGCGCGCTGAACAACCCCGTGACCTGGCTCATTGACAAGCGTTTATTGAAGTCGCGGAAATACGTGCGGGACCGTCTCGAGGAATTCACTTTCGAGAAATATTCACAAATGCGCCAGGAGATCGAAAAAGACCCCCACAGCCTGGAGCTGGGACTGCTGGACCGAATTCACGAGCTCTGCGCAAGCTATGGGGCGCCTGCCGAGGGCTGGACAGACTATCAACTATTGTTGATATTCGGCATCGGTCCGAATATTACCAACGCGACAGCGTGGCTAGTACTGCATCTCATCCACAATCCGGAGCTTTGGACCGCAGTGCGCCGCGAGGTTGACGCACTCGTCGAGATTAACCAAGGCTCAGTGGACTGTACCCGAATACACGACACATGTCCCACCCTCCACGCAACCTGGCTGGAAGTCCTCCGCTTCCACGTACCCCTATCATCTGGCCGTTATATGCACGAGGATGCTGCGTTCGCCAACCGATTTCTCATCCGCAGGGGCACGTACGCGATAGCACCGCTCAAGCCACTTCACTCAGACCCCGCCATTTGGGGAGATGACGCCAATGAGTTCCACCCGGAACGATTCCTGCTGGACGGAAAGTTCGATCATGACGCTAGAAAGAAACTCCGGGTATTTGGCTTGTTCGGCACCATATGTCCTGGCAGATTCCTCGCAGAAGACATGGCAATGTCGTTCACTATACGCTTGCTATCGTCATTTAACATAACCACATCAGACAGGGAATGGGTACTTCCTCTGGAGCGGAAGGAAGTAGTGGTAGGGTTACCCAGCCCGGACCGTGAGGTACTCCTACGTATGTCGAAACGAGAAGATGCTCGTGAGGTAAACTTCGTGTAGAGTTAAATATTATGATTTGAAAGAAAATAGAAACATTTATGAATCTTTCAGTTCGCCGGTAGTAACAGCGCTTGTAATAGAGCTCTTGGGTACCGTAATCATTATTGAATCATTCGAGATGCATCGCATTTCTTAGTTTCTAATAACTAGCACAAAGATCTTCAAATTCCAGTCACGCAGTTGGTATTTCGATGACCCAGAGAGTTTTAAACGTCATAATGCTACAATGTTATATTCGGAATTATTCTCCGTAAATAAAGATTGTAATCATCATAGCAGCAGAGTAGATTGACTAAAAAGGATGTACTATCGTATAACCAGCACTGCTTAGGTGGGATATGCAACTTTTATGCCCGAACGAGCAGAGACTTACTTCTGCCCAGATGAACTCTCTGGAAACTCATTAACAACAAAATTACCAGCCTTAACGTCTACATCAGGGTGAATGACGGATGCAGCTCGAATGTGTTTGACATGGCCGGGAATATCCCAAAAATGTGCTGGCTCAGAGAAGACATGACCTATGTTTTCAAGTGAGAGACCTTTGGTCTCGGGGAAAAGAAAATAAACAAGAGGCACAGAAATGAATGCGATAACCGCATATACAATATAATAACGCCAGGTAATAGTTACAAAGGCGATTGGTGTGATCTCCGCAATCACAAAGTTGAACAGCCAATGGGTCGCCGTGCCGATAGAGGAGAGATGAATTCGCAGATCCTGAGGGCCAATTTCGGCCGCGTATAGAAAGTTGGCTCCAACAAACCCTAGTGGGAAGAAAGCCATGTATAGAAAGAGGAAAAAGGTTGCTGCAATACTGGCACCGATGCTAGAGGTAGTATCGATAGCCCAGACAGTACCGGCCAAGCCTGCCATAGACAAGCTCATGCCACCACAAGCAACTATAAATAACGGTTTCCGCCCAATGCGATCGCTAGCGAAGAAAGCAAAAGAGGCTGCAACAGTTTTCCAAGTCAGCACACCGGCGTTCAGCAGGGCAGCAGACGAGGCAGGCATGTGGAGCGATTGCTTGAAGATGGTGGTGCCGTAATAACTGATGACATTGGCACCAGTCATCTGTGCGCAAAAGTTGATGGCGATGGCCAAGCAAAATCGATAGAAAAGACGCTCGGGGTCGTGCTTGAAAAAGCTGTGGAAGCCGCGCTTGGAAGCCGCGCTGTTCTTCGTGACGAGGTCTTGAATTGCCCGGATCTCAAGCTCAATACTTTCAAGGCTAGCATCTTTGGAGCCATTCAGTTCCAGCATGCTCAAGCGAGCCTCTTGGATTCGTCCTTTGCCGATAAGCCAGCGAGGAGACTCTGGAAAGAACATGGGGAAGATTAGGAGCATAGCCGTAAATATAAGCGGTATGGCAAGCGAAAGTCTCCAAGATATACCATGTTCCTTGATGTGTGACAGGCCGTAATTGACCCAGCCAGCCGCGGCGATACCACTAGTGATGAAGATTCCAATGACCACAACATTCTTGCCTCGGCTGTTCGGCTTGGTGCATTCGCTTTGCCACACAGGCACAATCGAGTTAACAGCACCGTTGCCGATGCCGGCTATTATTCTGCCTGCAACCAGCTGTCCCAGGCTATACGAAGATGCCTGTAAGATGAGTCCGATGGTGGCGATGGCAGCAGCTATAACTAGGCTCTTACGACGACCGATAAGGTTTCCTACAGGGGCAATACAAAGAGCACCGACGAGACAGCCTAAAGTATATACGGCAACAACCGTTCCTAGATTGGATATTTTGCTTAGGAGAATTTAGGGAAGATCAATTTGGGAAGGGTCTCACCTTGGATCTTGGCATTCTGTGCTTGCTGAGAACCCGTGGTATTAGTCGAATCGATAGTAGGAAAGTATTTGGTGAACGATGGGTAGGCCAGGACTCCTCCGAGGCTGGATTGATTGTAACCAAATAGTAGAAATGCGGGCACCACCACTAAAACGATGCGGACAGTGGCCAGTATGTGGCCGCTCAAACCACAGATTGCCATGATAATTGAATATTTTATGAAAGTGAAGATGGGATATTTTTCTGAAGTAAAAGATTAATCGGAGGAATTTGAAAATATTGGTGAGAGGGAGGAAATGGTTGACGTGGTTACTCGAGGCGGCTTAATATTGGGAACGAGCAGGGGAGACCGTAAACTCGATAACAGGCTAACATAGCTGCAAAGTACCAGAGTCCTTGAACTCGATACAAGTAGTGTACACATGCCTCTCATATAACCCGAAGCACTCCAAAAGGTCAGCCATATGCGGGGGAAGGGCGGGTTACCATCCTGGGGTAATTAACTAGTTGGCATTAACAGCCCACTTTCCCCGTCCACCCGGCACATTGCTTTGTTATATCAGGTGGGACGTGCTGGTTTAAGATCACCTAACTGAACGGCCAATAGAAAACTTTCATTTAGAAACCTTGAATCCTTCCGATATATTACATATTACCACATATGTTGTCAAAATCTGAACAGTGTAGATCAAGCTACAAGTTCCCAGTACTTGTAACGTTAAGCTGGTCAGACGGACTTACCTTAGCTTCCAAATGACTTGACCTTTTACTTGGTGGAAACAGTCCGGGTTAGCTGGCGGAGTAACCGCAGAAATACTACATTGATACTAACATTAGCGGTGAGCCGTTCGCCGAATATGACCTGTCCTAGATCCTCATGTCGGCATTACCTTCCGCCGGCCAATCTCCATCTGTAATACTGGGTCATATAACGGTCTCTGCTCTTGTGGGAGAGTCGTAAATTGATGTCTATATTACCTCTCAAGCAGAACCTTGTAATGCGTTTCCAGCTCTGAGTTCAAGGTGTATACATGATATCATGAATTCATTGCTAAATATATCCAGTACGGTTCGAAACGCTACCAGAAGCACGACTCTTCATCTGCCATAATGGTGTGGGTTACGACCAGATCGACCCAGAGGTATACTCAACCCCATTTGTTGTGCTAGTTCAGTGCTATCGGTTCTGTGTTGACTCAAAGAACCGCCAATAGAAAAGGGAATCAACATTCGAACAAGTAGGGTGTTGCTATATTTGTAACATTATGACTACAATTTCTGTTAGATACAGGGCCAAACCAACAATATCCACGATCAACCGGCCATTACTTTCCAAAAGATTCAAGCTGTTGCTTCTCTCTGTCTGATGAAAAGTGTAGTATGAATAACACAGCAACGCTGAATATTGCCATTTCATTCTAACAATCAGGCAAATCTGACCACATGTTGAACGTAATTTCACTGCTGGTCGTGCCATTCTTTGCGATAACATCATAGGTATGAATGTATCTACCAGTAGGAGAGGTGTGGACAGCATTGTAAAGAGTGTAGTTGCTGCCAGAGATCTTGCCAATCTCGGTCATATCCAATGTCCGGTACTCTATGTCAAACACTAAGGGATTGGTCGCCACAGCCTCGGGGATAATCAGCTGAATAGAGTCAAAAGATGCATCATCGCGGACCTAGAGTTAACAGTATTTAGCCTAATGAAACTTTCTTCGCATTGATTACAAGAACAGAAAAGCTTACAGCAACAGTCAGATTCAAAAAGCTGCCCGTATCTACAGTCGTGGTGCATGACGTATCCAGCTGCGGTAAGATGGCATCGTTGAACGGGAAGCCGTTGCCGCCGTTCGTCTCCATATTAGTGGCGTCGGAGTCGACAATTTCAACATCGAATGCCGAAACACCTAGAGATATGGGTACGGTGGCTGAAAAGTAATAGCGCTTGAAGATGTTGGCGGTGGTTCCATATAGCATAGTCGTCCAGGAAGACTGGTCGGCCACGGCGAGAGCCGTCAGACATGTCTCCGCATCTGAGCAAGATTCCCCTGAGTTCGGCCTCAAGTAGACATTAACAGTACGGCCGGGTATCGGGCTGAATGCATCGATGAGCTGTGTCTCAAAATCAGTCAAACACTTGAACAGGCGAGAAAGAAAAGCGAGAGAATCAAGAAAGGATAGCTGCTGACCCTGAGTTGACCCGATAGGGTGATAGTACCGTTCGAGTTGACGGCGCCGTACAAGCTGATGGGCTTCACTTCAAGAGGCAGAATAGGTTCGCTTAGGTTTACAGTCACAGGAACGGTATTCAACATCCTTTCCAACAAAGAGCTGCACGTGTTGAGGAAAAAGTCATTGGAAGCAGCCATATTGCCGATCACCTCGCCACCATCAGAAGTGAATATCCGCTGATCGGATCGGGTGGTGACATTGGAGCCAAAAGCGAGTGGGTTCTGAGAGACGTTGGACACGAATTGGACAGCCCTTTACATTCGTGTTTAAGTCAGCTATATTACATGGCCCACTGAGAGTGGAGATCCTCCGACTTCTCCCTGGAGCTCGAGGTTGACTTACACGCTATTATCGAAGGTGTTCGTTGTGGCATCAAAATTTTGAGTATTATCATCACCCGGCTAGATAAGTTGTTAATAGCGTCATACTGAGAAAAGAAAACCAGATTTTCCAAATGTAACTGACAGAGTCATCGGTTATTGGCACTATCTGCGGAAAGTCCACGCCGTGCACTCCACCGAGAGTGTGCCCACAGGCGACTAGGCCAATCATCTCGGTGGCATTGAACCCTTGCCTCTCAAATATCTGCGTGTGGGTAGCCAAGTCCTCATCCGGGGTAGGGACTCCGCTCGGACCCGGGGCAGTCGCATCGATGCGCCCAGCTCGATACGGGATGCTAACGGTCCCGGACGAACACGACCCGACAGCCATGGTGGCAGCCATGGCGATCAGATCTGACATTGACGACCGCGAGGACATGAACTGCAGCAGACTTCCCAAGGTCTCATTGAAGGCGCTACCGACGTTCTCGGACCGGTTGACCTCGAAAGCAATGGAAGCGTCGATGCCTCCCGTTCCTGCCATGATATCGGCCGTCGCCATGTCGTGATAGGCCGTCCTGAGCCATTCGGCTGCTGTGTTTCTTCCTTCGCCGAAGTTCACGCCCGGGCAAGGCCCTACGACGGCTCCGGGAGAGTTTGACGGGATACCGATCTGTTCATAGAGCAGGGACTCGAGAAAATCTGTCTGTGGATCTGGCCATGTGTACCCTTGGGTTGGGCGGATCACCAAATTGAGCGCTGTTAAGCCCCAGATGAGCGGATTAATTAGTGGTGCCATGGTAGCAGATCAAGGCTACTGTCTCTCTATGGGACGTTGTGAGGGATAAGGCTACGTAAGTAGCCAAAATATATTATAAACACATTTAAGTTAAGGATTACACAATTCCCGGCGACTTTCTATAACCCTTGGTAAAGGTTGTTACGTTACATGAACAACACAGCACGGTTACACCTTTGAGGAGGAATACTTTCGTTTCGATCATTCGGAGCATTGAAATAAGATATTGCAATTCGAAGGATTAAAGTTTTTATTAACCCCTGCAACGCAGCGATCTGGTCACGGCTGGCTATTCCGTAATTAATTCGCAGACCAAGGATGTGTTCAAGCATTGTAAACAGAGCTGGCTAATTAGTACAACAAATCTTCTTAAACAACATGTTCAGCCGCTTGTAGTCGATCAAGCTTAAAGTTAATGTTTATTTCTCAAAGGATCAATAATGTAGGAGGATTCGAAAGGGCCGAATGAAAAGGATCATGCAGGCCGATATGCAAGGTACTAAAATTGAAGGATCATAATATAATTATCATTTGAGGTTTAGTACGTAAAAAGCCCCAACTCTGCGTGCCTGCATTTCCGGTTGTGGTAATACCGCTTACCAGTCATCGGAAGGTCTACCATCAGGTTATTCATAAGACTATGTTCTCTCAACTTTGTGAATTTTTGAGAGCTCAGCAACTGAATCTTTTTTTCTTAGCATTGCCCTAATTTACACGATAAAGAGGAAAAGCGTTGTTAGAGCCGCTGATTTGGTATGGCGCGTGTCGCTGTTTTAAGCGGCTTCGACAGCGTGGGCGGCGGCTGTGCGTAGGTACAGGATACTTTTGCGCCCCCCCTGGCAGCCACATTTCTCCAGGCCGTTCTGCTACTCAGTCGTTGAGCATCCTTCCGTTACCCTCGTCTCATGATGGCACCTTCTTCCCTCTCTCGACCTAGTATGCATCTTCGCCGGAATCATCATTCGGGTTTTCTTCAACGATTCACTCAACAAGAGTCCCAGAAACGCAACCGATATCGACCAAAACCCCTCATAACCACGTAACATGTAGTACTTCGGAAGTGGCTTCGGTAGGTTCGTTTTCTGAAACCGGATTATACAGATACCACAAAACTGAACATTACCGCCATTCTACGTAAATAGAAGAGGTTAGAAGTTTTGGAACTCTCCGTGTCTATCCGTATTATTGATATACTATCTAAGATCTCTATCCCCTGTCTACAAGATTGGAGTTCTTGATTTGTATAGCATTCTCATAGATCTCTATTATAAATTTATGGGGACTTGTGGATATGATTTCTACTACTTTCTATGCTAACCTATAGCACTATATCTAATACTGGTATTTTCAGTCTTCTTATTTACTCTAATAGCCAATCATATTATATCGATCCCTGATCCTTTAAGCCTACTGCAATACCCTCCCCCCCCCTAATTGTGCTCTAGACAGTCTCCCTGATTAGTATTAATATCTACCCTAGCTTTTCTTGTCTCTAATCTCGATATCCCTGTCTCTGTCTTTGGTTTCTTTCGATCTCTTATCAGACTCTCTCTCCTACCTACATCTACACTTCCACTTACACCCACCAACCCAACCCAACCTAAACCTAAACCCCCTTCCCTCTACTCTAGTGCTATCGTATTGCAAGCACTACTTTCCAAAACGGCTATCTGCAATCCTCTCTGTCTAGATCGCCTACCTATCTGTTCTTCTGAAATGGGAGCAAATGACAGACCATGTGGCTGGTCATTCAACGTTGGTCAATCTCTCCTTCCAGACTAGCAGACTGCCTATCCTCTTTTTGACCCTTTTCCGTTTCGTCCTGGCAAAGCGTGTGTCAGAAACATCGGTACAGACATAATTGCCATCTATCCAGGCCGCCTACCGAAAGCCAAAGTCCCAAGATTGGTCTCATGTCTCGTCAGGTTCTGCCATCGGTAGCGTAAATCTCAGTGGTGGCAGCGTCTCGTCGTCCACCACATCCGCCTCGGAAAGAAATTGCTGGACAGTACTCTCAGCCTCTTCATATCCGAAACTCTTTCCATCAACGACAGGCGGCACTATTAGCTCGACGAATCTACCGCCTGGTAGTTGAAACTTGAAACTGCCAAACGTCAGGGTACGAGCCTCGTCGGCACCACGGCTGATGAGAAGGTCGACCACGTCGCTATGGTCATATCCAGCCGCATAGCTCAGCGGGGTAAGGCACGAGTCGTCCTGGGGTTCGATTGTGGCCCCGGCATCGAGGAGGGCCACAACAGCGGCTAGGTTCCCGCTTGACGCGGCGCAGTGGAGTGCGGTTTGGTCCCGAATGTCCCGAGCGTCCAAAAGGCTGCGAAACTCGTCCACTGATTGTGCAGCGTCTTGCTCGTCACTGAGTCTGCCTTTTACCACCCTCAACGCGAGCTCCCACTCCCCTCCAGTGTCTGCGGTCCTCGCGAGAAGGTGTAGCAGAGTGTTTCGATCACTGCCCTGGTGGTTGATGTTGGCCCCAGAGTCCAGCAGTAGCCTCGCCAAGTCCTCGCGCCCGGCGACAATGGCGTGCACGAGAGGGGTACCTCGGTTTTGGTCGGCCTCAACGTTCACATTGGCGCCGCGTCCAATGAGCTCCTCAACGAGACTCGCCGGGCTCGCCGGGCTGCCGTATAGAATGGCACAATGCAGCGCGGTAAACCCGTGGCCGTTTCGCTTCTCTAGATCTGCTCCGGCATCGAGGACCGCGCGCACCACGTCCACGTCCCCGGTGACGACAGACTGCATCAGCGGAGTCGCTCCTAGAATCAGCTTGTTCACGTCCGCTCCGGCAGCTAAGAGCAACCGCAGGGTTTGCAAGCCCATATGTTTGCCCAAGCACACATGGAGGGCGGTCTGGCCGGCCGTATCTGTAGCGTCCAAATCGACTCCGTGCTTGATAAGACATTCCACCGCCAGCGGCTGATCGTGTGCCACTGCGAAATGAAGAGCGGTCCCACGGCGGTATTTGTCACCGAGGCGTTGGTTAACATCTGCACCGTGCCCGACCAGCAGATCAATGAGCGCCGTATGTCCTTCCACGCAGGCCGCCGATATGGGCGTGCCCAACCTCTTTTCCACCAGATCGACCGCCCTGTGCAGTTCACTAGGGTCGCCATCCAACTCCGAGAGCAGCACTTTGGCGAGTTCTGCGCTTCCGTAGGCAGCCGCGAGATGGAGAGCCGTCATACTGGAAATACGGTGGGATGGCCCAAGAAACCGAAAGCCGACTGCGGTAGGACCATGGGAGCTTTGGGAGGTCTTATACCAATAAACAAACGCATGCTGGCTCCCGCCGCCAAAATCAGCCGTCCCAGTCTCAGCCGCAGTCTCAGCCTCGGCTTTTCGTGGTGCCAAGGCCCCCGTCGCATAATAGAGCCAAACGGCAACAAGTAGAGTGCCAATGGTCTTCCGAATGAAGGTTTCTGGTGTTGATAACGCGGGGCAAATATATACTTGCATCAAAAGGGCCCTACGTCGATTAGTCCTGGTTCCAGAGTGTCTCTGTCTCTTGGTTTATCTATCGATATACATTTGCCCTGCTGGGCCTCCTCAAGATGTATCACCCGCTCGACAAGGCGGGGCGGGAATTTCGTCTGTTGCGCCTTCATCCCGGCGCCACCCCAGATCCCATCAAGGCCGACCTCATAACAAGCTCGCTTCGGGACCACGAGCCATTTGAAGCGCTTTCGTATGTCTGGGGTGATACAAAAAACGAGGAGCCCATCAGCCTCGCAGGCAAGTCAACGTTAGTCACTCGCAATTTGTACGAAGCATTAGACAAAATGCGCAGAGACAGCGAGCCGCGCCTGCTCTGGGTCGATGCCCTCTGCATAAATCAGGAAGACGTAGATGAGCGTAGTCACCAGGTTCGGCTCATGCGCGACATCTATGGCCGGGCCACATGCGTCCTTGCCTGGCTCGGCGGCGGGCCCGACGCTGCAGACACCGTGAGGGTCATGCAGCTCATCGGCAGCGACCGAGATATTCACTGGACAGACGACCGGATCAAGGGTGACGACCTGCTTTCCATCTTCTCCTTCCTATGTCACGAGTGGTGGTATCGCATCTGGACGGCCCAGGAAGCCGCAGTGGCTCAGTCGCTGGTCTTTGTGTATGACAACCACGAGGTGTTAGACGAAACCGTGAATGAAGTATCACTTAGCTATGTGAAGCATTGCGGCATCCGTTCTTGCTGTGATTACGAGGCTAAATGGCCGGAAGTTATCACCATGAACATTGCTAGCTTCCTTCCCAACCGTTTTCTTGCTTGGAGGCGTCTCAGGGAGCTGCAGCAAAAGCTTCGCGGTCCGACGCCAGCCGAGCTGAGTCTTTCCACCGTCGCGTCGCTCTTCCGGATCAGACGGGCCATGAATGCTCGGGACAAGATTTACGGCGTTCTGGGGTTTGTATCCGATCTCCAGACGAGTTGGGTGGACTATAAGCTTAGCATCGAAGCTACGTACGAGACGGCTGCCAGAGAGTGTATCAAGGCATCGAAGCGGCTAGACATGCTGTCTCATGCTTTTTATGACACCGGCGTGGACCACTATTTTCCGCGGAGAGGAGATGCGAGGAGCAGAGATCGGGCCGAGAGCGTGAGACGCTCCAAACCCAGCCTGCCCTCGTGGGTGCCGGATTGGAGCACCGAGTTCGGAATTGCGGACGCCGTCGAGCCGGTCCTTGACTTTCGGATCACGTTCCTCCAGCGATGGAAGTCATGCGGCAATTATGAGGCGTTGACAAGCTCAGACGATCCGCCCGGATCACTTGGTGTGTTGGGATTGTTCGTCGACACCATCGAAGTCGTTGGCACGCCGAGATTCGATCCTCACAGAGGCGACATGGACGCGTTTCACGACTGGAGAGCCATTGCGGGTGTGGACAAGGACCCAATGGCCACCTACAAAGACGGTACCACCCGATTGGACGCGTACTGGAAGACATTGTGTTTGGACATGAGCGCAATCGACTCATTGGCTGGCAATGATGTCGTTCCACGGGCCTCCGATCAAGACAGAGCTGAGCACGACGAGTGGTGGTTTGCGCAGCTGGTCGAAAAATACCGCCTCAAGAATCCACACGGCGAGCAGAGGCACCTAGAACAGTACTTTCCTCAGCAAGTCGAGATGGCCACAATGGGACGGGCATTTTTTGTTTCCAGGAAGGGGTACTTTGGGCTCGCACCCACGGGGGCTCTGGCAGGTGACCGAGTTTGCATACTCGCTGGTGGCAGGCCGCCGTTCATACTCCGGTACTTGCGCGAGGTTTCAGTGCTGGGAAAGGACTCGGCTCCCGGATTTACACTCATTGGCGACTCGTATGTTCATGGAATCATGGACGGGGAGGCGGCGCAGGGGGTCGACGACGGCACGACACCGCCACTGGAGAAATGGTACCTAATCTGATTTTTAAATTTCACACCCGCTACAATTTTAAACCGACAACACTGGAATGATTCTGAGAGTAGAAACAGTCTTTTGGCCACGGCTATCCAGTTATATACAGACAACTGTCGAGTCGTCTTGGTCAACATGATTCAGCAGATTGTTAAGTAGGCGTCACCATAAAACATTTATAAGACTGCTATAGTATAACGAGGCAAATAGTGACTGTGCCAGCGCCATACACATATGTAAAGTGAGACAAGGCTGTCAGGTTTAGGATTAGGGATTTTGGAAGGGAAGTTTTATAAGGCCCCCCGGCCCTCCCTTAACAAAAAGTAGGGTTTTAATCATATATATAATTAAAAGCCAAAATATCAAGGAAACAGCTTTCTATTATAGTTTCTATTATACACATTATTAAAATGCAGTTATTCCGAGTGTGGCCGGGTGGTCTCGGCCTAGTACCTCCTCCGTAAGTATATCGTGGAAACTCTGTTGTTCTGCACCTGGGAAGGGTAAACAACTACATAGTGATTCTTGATTACTGTATAGCGGCTCAGATGCCTCGTTATGCTTATCCGCGGTAGTATCTCTTCTGCCTAACATAAAGATTGTTAACAGACTTTTTATGCTCATTGATAATTTGCCAATCAAGTGGTGCGTATCTATCTTCAACATAACGTTAAGTCTTATGGTTATATATCATTGCGCTCTGATAAAACAAAAATAGGCTACGCAACGGCGATTTTTAAATTTCTTGCTAATGCTTGCTGCTTAGGGCAAATTAAGGGGCCCGCTTCCAACAAGCAAACGCGCATCTGGATTGGTGAACACATCAATCCAACGGCCGGTTGGTGTAGTTGGTTATCACGTCAGTCTAACACACTGAAGGTCGCCGGATCGAGCCCGGCACTGGTCAATGCAGTGCATTCTTTTTTTTTTCTCTTTCTTGCCTTTTCTAATCTTTTTTTTTGTTGCATTTGAAGGAAGCCAAGAGATCGACCAGGTAAATCTAACCCGCGAGGCCAAATCCGTCGGTGCAGGGCTTGGCAAACTGAGGAAAACAGGGGTATGGTGACCATGTGATGAGTCTAGATAGGGTCAAAATGCACCGCTTGGAACATCACAGCAGAAATGGGATGCCTACTCCCGCAAAATGTCTACGCTGAAATCCCTTCATCCTCAAGCTACCTACCTCTGGGGAAAAGCACAGGCCAGACAGAATGCAACAGATGAATTTCACTAGGCCCGCTTTTCCCGGGTTGTCCAAACAGAGAGCAACCCGCATTAATTTTTCTATTAGTCAAAAATCCTACCGCTCTCCTCTCTTTTCATTCCCCCTTTTCCTCCCTTTGAGTTACGGTGTACTCCGTAATGTCTCCTCTATTACCATAGCTCACACTAATTAGCTCCTATTTGATGTCCAGACTGTTCATGACTTTGCCCACGGGGAGGGTGGTTGAGGATACCGTCGATGCCTACATCTGCATTTGTCTGGTGCAACAATGCGCAATTTGGGTTGCCCGCGGTAACGATGATTTCTTCCTACTATTCCGCGCCCCGAGGGAGCTGGTAAGTTAGCAGGCCGTAGACCGGCCCTGATAGCCATGAGGAGTGAATTTCTCGCCTCTCCTCAAGGTAAGAATGTATGAGTGTAGAAACACCTCATAGTCGATCCTACCAAAAGAGGGTCTAACCCCTCGGACTATGCTATAAAAATTTCGCGTTTGATTTTGGGATTCCGGGCCGCTGCGACCTCTCCACCAAAACCGGATATTAATTGGGCTTCGATATTCTCTCCATTGTCATCCGGCTCTCATTCCATCCAGAGAATGACATCTCCTCGTACTCTATGCATCGGGAGCACTTCGCAAACCCACCGCGATGTCTCTCCCCCCATAGCATTCTGAGGACATGAAATAAATGTATTGATGACAATTGTAGACTGTCTATGACATCTGAAGCAGACTTTTGAAAAGGGCCCGAGACAGGATCATACCGTCAGATTCGCTATTCAAATGGTCACATCAATATGGCACGAGGCTGGTTCATGAGCGAAATCGGCTTAGTCAAGTGAAAGGGAACAAGGACATATATTCAATGCCACCTAGCTTGCCAGGGGAGACTATTAACCACTAGTTTCAACTGTTCTCATCCTGCTGCGGGAGCAGTACAATATGATCAAGTCAAACAAGTAAGGGAGCTACTAGTCCCACCAGTTTCCCTTCCAAAAAAGAAAAAAAAATAGTTTTTTTTATGATTTTTTAAGTGGACCATTATGCGAGGCTCGTGCTGCGGATTAGATCAATCTCACTTCAAGTATGAAATTGAGATGATTGCAAGATACGCAGAATGTTGAGGTTGAGCCACGTCTAGTTGTTCTGTCCCTTTGCGCAGATATAGATGCTGTGGTAGGCGTCGATCCATATGAGCGTAGGCTTAGAGCCTTGTCGAGCCGCAGATGGATGGATGGATGGTGATAAGTGAGGTAGAGTGCGAGCCTCGGTGGTCCAAGGCAACGGTTATCGGGTTGTAGCCATGTCCGAAGTTTTCGTCTTCTCGCAAACAGTTCCAACTTGAGCCCAAGTTGAAATCTTTCGAATAGTGGACCATAAAGGGGTGGAAACATCCTTGAGGATGCGGTGGGATTCCAATCGTTTTTGTTCAGCCAGCTACGCGAAGGTAACTGGTGTCTATGCAGTCGTCGTCAAGCCAACCAAACCATCACAAGCTCGTTAATTCTCCTGCGTGAATATCATGCGAACTTCGCCCGAAGTTCAATTCGTTCCACCCGGTGCCTGATAGGACTCCTGACACCCGCCGTGACTCCTGTCTCTTCTCCAGTTTCAAACGCCTGAAAACGCCGCTTTTTTCCCTTCCCCGACTCCTGTCCGTCCGGTTCCGTGTTTGGTCTCAAATCTTCAAATGCGTCAAGATGAAATCCTTAGAATGGCGAACTCCGAAAAAAACGTCGATCGAAGTAGAGGAAACCGCAGAGAACCAACGAGGACATGTCGCCATGGGTATGATACAAACAACCAAAACCAACCCAAAAAATGCAAAAATATGTACAATGCAAAGAACAGGGAGGAGAGAACCTTTCTCGACCGCTCTAGTGGACAATAGAAGAGGGAAATGGAGTGGGAGAGTCTAATGCCAACGGTTCGAGGAAAGCGCGGTTGGTGGGCATGACTAGGCGGTTGGCTGCTGAGGCTGACCGCCTCGACCACCTCTATAGTTGTTGTAGCCGCCGCGCCCTTGGAAGCCTCCGCGGCCGCGGTTCCCTCCTCGAGAGTTGCCGCGGTACTGGCGTTGTTGGCCATCATTCTGGCCGCGCCCGCCCTGGCGCTGGAAGTCGCCCTGCCCGGGCTGACCACGGCCTTGGTCGGGACCCGTGGGTTGACGCTGAGGCTGATCCTGAGGAGGCTTTTGGCCGGTTGGGCCAGACGGACCTTGGGGTCTGGGGGTTGGTAGGGTGTTGGCAGGTCGTGGGATGTTCTCAGGGTTGTCATAAACGTAAAGTGCCTTGTCGATGGTTTGCGGAATAGGCTGGATTTCTGTGCCCAAATCTCGCTCAATATTGTACAAGTTGAACCGATCGTCCCAGTTGATCAAGTTGATAGCAAGACCCAAGTGACCATACCGTCCTGAACGACCGATACGATGCAGATACGTCTCTGCGTTCTTGGGGAAATCGAAGTTGATAACAACGTTGACAGCTTGGATATCGATACCACGGGTCAGGAGATCAGAGCAGACGAGGTTTCGGCAGACGCCGTTTCGGAAATCGTGGAAAACTCGGTTGCGGGCATGCTGAGCCATCTTGGCGTGACTGTAGAAGCAGGAGTAGCCCAGTTCGGTGATCTTCTTGGCGAGAAGCTCAACACGGTTCGTGGAATTGCAGAAAATGATGGACTGGTTGATTTGGAGCTTAGAGAAGAGAGTGTTGAGACAGTGAACCTTTTGCTTCTCCTCGACAAAGGCGTAGTACTGGGTAATACCGCGGAGGGTAAGCTCGTCCATGAGGTTGATCTCGTACGGGTTGTTCATGTTCTTGTCCGAAAAGTCCTTGACGGATAGAGGGAATGTGGCTGAGAACAGCATAACTTGGCGGTCCTTGGGGTGGAACTGCAGTAGCTGCTCGATAACGGGAGTGAATTCTTGGGAGAGGAGTTTGTCGGCTTCGTCCATGATGAACATGGGGCATTCGCTCAGGTCGGCAACATTCTTGCCAGCGAGATCGAGGATACGTCCAGGAGTGCCCACTACTATGTGAACTGGATCCTGCAGACGAATGATATCATCACGTAAACCAGTACCACCGGTTGTGACCATAACGTTGATGCCAAGGTGCTTGCCCAGGGTCTTGCAAACCTGCGAGGTCTGCATGGCAAGCTCTCGCGTGGGGACGAGGATGAGGCACTGAATCTTCGCGACCTTGGGATTGATTCGTTCCAAGACGGGAACCACGAAAGCAGCAGTCTTTCCGGTACCGTTCTTTGCTCTTGCAAGGATGTCGCGGCCGGTTAACGCAACGGGTACGGATTCTTCTTGGATAGGCGATGGCTTCTCGTAACCGGCTTCGAAAATGCCCATGAGGAGATCACGCTTCAGCGCGAAATCCTCCCATTCGAGACCTTTCCTGTTGGTGACATCCTAGAGAAAGAAGATTTGGTTTTAGATGCGAGTGGTTACAGTATAGGCAGCAGCACGCTGCCATGCATTCACCCTCCCCGCACACTTACCTCAGTTTGATGTCTGGAATCTCTGGTAGGAATGTTCAGGTTCTTCTTCCAGTCTTCTGATGGTGCAGCAGCACTATCGTTCAGCGTCGACGCCCGCAACTTCTCGGTCAGAGCGTCCGTCATAGCTGTGGATTATGGTATGAAAGTAAAAGGTGGTGGTAGGAGGGATGTATTCGCAGACCAGGACGTGCCTCGGTTTAGACGTCCAGGTATTCTTTTGGGGGGAGGGAGATGTCCAGGCAAAATGAGCTGGCGACCCTCAAGTAGTTGGCCAAGCTCGACGTGGTCGTGGGGTTCGGAAAGGGTTATGTGCGAAGATGCTTCCTTCCGCTGATGAGAGTACCAAGTATGTGTACTCTTGAGTCACCGAGGGTAGAATGTGGACGAACGAATAAATAGCGGGGGTCAACGGAAAAGTCGAAATGCAAGCAATGAGCTGCAGAAGATTAGATCACCGCTCGGTTGGATGCGGGTCGTTTGTGTCGGGTATGTGGCAACAAGAGAATTTGGACTAGTGTTTCGCCGCGCAATTGATGGCAGGTCAGGGAGCAGAGCGGGTTGGAATGGAGCTGAGGAGGCTACGACAGTTCACCGTCGGATAACGCCCGTCTCAGGTTGGATTTGCTGGCTTTGTGGGAGAGGAGTCGTGGGAGGCTCAACAACAGAAAGTTGAGTCGCAAGGCAAGAGGCTCAAAATGTGGTAGTTTGAAGCTGGGAGGTGGGGGGATGAGAGGGAAAAAACGGAGTGCAGATAGTGTTTGTGGTGGAAAGGATTTTAATGTATTTTATTTATTTTAACCCCAGAGTGGTTCGAGGTGGGCGCTGGTTGTGATGGAGTTTGGTTTTTTTGTGACTAAGAACAGAACAGACGTAGGTCAAAATTCCAGCCATTTTTGCAGCGACCCTGCCAACTTTGCATCCCCGGCCACCTAACGTTATTGGGCCTCCTAGTTTTGAGCTCTCTCTCTCAGGCCGATACCCCTACCTCCTTGCCTACCATCCTCCCTGCCTCCTACCTACCGTCCCTACGGAGTGCGTAAATGGCAGATAGAATCCCACGCACAACACGGATCGCTCTGTGATCCTGTCGCAGCCTCCTTCGGAGCGGAGAGCGAACGCTTGCTGCCATCAGAGGCTCAAGCTGTGCCCGGGCCGCTTTTGACCCGGTCGCTTCCAGGCTCGCTCCCTGGTACGTGGCTAAGCTCCGTGATGCGCTAGGCGGAAGGCGGTTAGGGCAATCGGAGCTCCAAATGGACCTGTGACGCACGTGAGCTCTCTCAAAGTGCGGTGCGTAATTGATAGCTGCTGTATCTGCTAGTCGCTAGTAGTGGGGTGGAGTGTTTGTCCGTAGAGCGGCGTCCGTTTCTCATGAAGTGGATCGAGACTTTGCCTCTCCCATCTCGTCGTCCGTTCTTCCAAACTACTACGGCGTACAACTCATTGCTTGCTACAGTGAATCAGCATCCTGTACAATCCCTCTAGTTGTATCATATTCCCAGGCATAAAAGATGTGAAGGCCTTTCGTGGCCACCAATGTTATCCCCTCATTTCCTCTCCTAGATTGTCCGCGCGAGCAGATCTAGTTCAACATGTTGGTGAATAAAGCACCCGCTCTTGCCATCTGCTCATCCTCGAATCTCCCGGTTTTCTTGTGGCCTTTTGCCACTCCCGCATCACCTTGGTCGCGCAATAGCACCACCCTGCCATACCGGTCGATCCGACTCGCCGCCAAGTTTTCTCCTTTGACTGCGAGGCGATCGTATGCCACAGCTCAGGACTCGCCTGATGCTGCCGCCACCAGCCCCCACCGCTGGCCGTCATGTGCCAAACCCACACCCTACCAGATCTTCGACCAGAAGTTCACCGCTCCTTACAGCAAGGCCCGCTTCTACGAGCTAGTCAAGATGTACCACCCCGACCGCCACCGGCACGTCCCCGGTGACACCCTCACGCCCGAGGCTCGGTTGGAGCGATACCGCCTCGTCGTTGCCGCCAATGCTATACTCTCCGATCCCGGCAAGCGCCGCGCCTACGATCTGTACGGCGCCGGCTGGGAGGGCATCCGAGCCATGGATAACTCCCACCTGCGACACGCCGAGCATAGCTGGCGGACCGAGCCGGGAAACGCCTCGATGAACGCAACTTGGGAGGACTGGGAGAGGTGGTACGGAGAGCGGGGCGGCTCTAGCGAGGGTCCAGGCGGCCGGAAGCAACACCCCATATTCATGAGCAACGAGCTCTTCGTCGTGGTGTTGTCGGCTTTCATCATCGTGGCGACGATGGGGCAGGCCAAGCGTGCAAGCACTACCACCATGAACGTTGTAGAGATGCGCGAGCGTAAACATGAGGCGCTCAGCGTGGATATTTCTAGGCGTAGAATGGAGCAGAGCGGGCTGAGCAGAGAGGAGAGGGTGGAAAGCTTCTTAAGACAGCGTGAAGGTTGGAGCTTCGGGGCTGCCACAGCATCACACCAGCCTCCGTCACCTCGCGATGAGGCAAGTAAGTAATGGATGTAACATAGCCACTGCATTAAGCAACAATGAGTTGAACGACTACATGAATATTTGAATTAACGAGTACATGCCTTTTCCCATGTCGTGGTGTCGGCAGGATGTCAAAAATGGGATATCGTAAAGATTATGGTCCCTAATATAGCTGCGAGTGCATATGCCTCTTCAGAAAAGAGATCATATCATCCACACCCTCAGGTTCATGAATCCAGTGTCCCCCTGACTCATATTCATGCCATTCCACAGTTCCATATTGCAAAGACAACTGGTCTTTCAGGCTCCTTCCATTCTCCACCAGCACTACATGATCATCCACACAATGTGCCAGGAAGATGGGTGTACTATACAACTCACTAGCATCTCGGCCAGCCACATGCTCTTCATCCTCACCCTCAGACTCCTCCTCAGCCTCCTCTTCAGCCTCCTCTTCAGCCTCCTCTTCAGCCTCCTCTTCAGCCTCCTCTTCAGCCTCCTCTTCAGCGCTCACAGGCATCCAGGTAGACCAACCGATGAATCCAGCATAGCCCCTCCCAATCGCCCCTACACCACCCTGTGCGTCCAGCAGCCGTAGTAGCGCGTTCGCCAGCACCGCGAACCCCTGGCTGATTCCGCACAGGAATATCCTCGCCCTCGGGACCCTCGCCTCCTCGCAGTGTGCGATCTCACGCAACGCGACGGCGCTGCGCCTGAGGCCCGGCCGCTGCATGTCCGGCCGTTCGTCCGGGTTCTCGACCGACCACATGTCGAACCATTGGGGTTCGGGGGTGCCACCGAACCGCGCGAGCGGCAGCGCGGGGGCCTGCGGGAACACCCAGCGCACCGAGGGGAAAAGGTCCCGTAGGGCGACGCGGGTGGCGGGTGCGTTGCTGGTGCTCTCTTCAACTGCCCCTGCAGCTGCTGGTGATAGTGGCGGTGATGCCTCGCACTCAAAGAGCTCGGCTGCGAATTCGCTGGCGGAGCTGCCACGACCGTGGAGGAAGATGATGGTGTGAGTGTGAGGGTGGCCTTCTATGGGATATGGGATCAAGGACGTAGGGATCATCCGCTCTCAACTCGGTATCTTGGTCTATGTTCATCTTTTGATCCCAGTTAATGTTTAGTGGACTATTCAAGTCGATAGATCGACAACAGCGACTTGCCTGTTGGCAGTACTGATTAGAAAAAGGAAAAATCATGTATGTGAGAAGAAGCTAGATACTTGACCCAAAGTTTGGGGCGCATAGAAGTAGCCCTCAATTACAAGCATCTCCACCTCCTTTTGATACAATGTGCATGCCTCCTCACAAGACATGGGTTTTCAATTCATTCATCTACTTCAAAGCCTTTTAATTTATATTTCCCGTGACACTCTTTGGCCCTCACTCTGCAGCAACCAGCTCAAATTCCAATGTCACACCGTCTGCCACCTCGCCGCCCACCTTCTTCCCAGCAAACTCCTTCGAGCGCGTATAAAATGCTATCGATAGCAAGCTGCCTCCATCTTCCCCACCACTGGGTGCTTCGAGCCGCAACTGGCCTCCCGGATGCACCGCCTCAAACGTCCGTAGCTCCCACAGCGAGTCATCACCCTCCTCCTCCGCCGCCCCCGCATCATCCCCTCCGCTACCTAACAGAGCCCCGTAGGCCTTCTCCAGCTGCCTCGCCTCTCCCTCGTCGCGCGGGGTGACGCTCACCGCCGCGACGCCCAGGATCCCCGCCGGATGCCGCGTGGCGGGCGCACCGCCGTCGTCACCTCGGTACGGGACCCTCCAGCCGCGGGGCGTGTCGTCCAGGCACCAGAAGGGCAGCTTCCCGGGCTCCAGCCCTTGCTGTGACCCTTGGCCCCGCGTCGCCGATGACAGAGCCCACTTGATCTCCCGGCCCTGCGGCGTGCGCCTGCCGCCCGGGGTGAGGTCGGCGTAGCCCAGGGACCCGCCGGTGGCGCTCTGGACCCTCTGCTGGAACCGAGCGAACGCCACCCTCGTGGCCTCGTCAACGTCCTGGGTCTTCTTCTTCTTCTGCTCCCCTTCCCCCTCCCCCTCGCCGCGGACGTTCAGCGTCACTGCCCAGTCAACGACGGTGCCCTCGCGCAGGCGGCCCCACTTGTGCCCCGCGCGGCCCGCCGGGTCGCCCCCGGGCACGAAGGCGATGAATTCGAGGTACGACCCGTCGGGGAGCAGCGCGAGGGCGTTCTCCGTGGCGCCGCCGGCATGCTGACCGCCTGGGATAAAGGTGAAGACGTCAGTGAGCCATCGGGGCGGGGCGCCGAGGAAGGCGTGGGGCACGAGGATCACGATGTGGTCCAGGAGGGGAACGTCTGCCATGGTGGTGACGTGATGATGAGGCTCATACGCAGAGGGAAATTGGCGGGCGGAGAGATTCCGAATTTTTTGGGAACAAACTTTTGAAAAGTGAATTTAGGTTGGGAAAGTGTGCAGTGAAGTGTTTGGATAGACACAGCCCAACCCTGACTTCCGCATTATAAATTTCAGATATGACGCAACGCGGGGCCGAAATCACCGAAGCGGCCGGGTCGCCGGAGGACACCGACCGGAACTCAACAGATACGCCAAGCTAATAAAAGCTAACCGTTGTCGACTTGCGTCGGAACCATTAATTTTGAGGAGATTCTACATCATCATAAACTATGGGCTCATGTCTAGTGAAAGCCGAACCCAACTTGAGGTATATGAAATCGAGCTCCTAGAGTAGTAGTATCGAACATATATTTTCAGGATTATCATACATAATTTACAATGCACTACATCGAGGGAATTTTACATCTGGTCTTTCATGGCCGGTACGTACTTCGTCTCGAGGGCCTCGCGCATGACTTGCTCTGCGCTCTTAGGGTCAATCCTCTCCTCGGGTCCGAGGCGAACCATGCGCCCCACTAAGAACATGAGCTTCCCCTGGGGATACTGGTTATAGCTAACGAATTGCTTGATAATGTTCTCTTGACCTTCGACTGCAGCATCCGCTAGTTCAGCGTACTCCGCCTCCGATAATTCCTGGAACCACATATCCTCTGTTTCGACAGCATCAGCCACGCTGGAATATTGTGAAGGTATTGTACCTCGGAATACCACCCAGAGAAGTTCTTTTGCAACCTTGGCAGTGATACGGCGTTGGTGGAGAAGATGCAAGATGTCGGCAAGCATGTCCACAGGTACTCGTTGACATTGGCCGTCGGAGGTAAAGCCGAGCTCTTGTGCAGAGTCGTCATGCGGGTTCGATGTCAGGCGTCCCAGCTCATGCAAGATCCAGTTGGCGGCTAGTTGAAAACAGACCATGCGATCCTCCTCCGAACTGGAGCTAAGTCGGGCGTTGAGGGCTTCAATTACGTTCCAAAAGTACTCAACCCTGCTCCCATTGTCGAGGGCGACAAGAGACAGCGCATCCTTGGGCGTAAGGTTGAACTCGGTAATAAGCTCATCGACTTCTGCATCGGGAAGCTGGCCCATGCTATCTTGAAGGTGGGACACAAGGTCATCACCAATGACAACTGGAGCGAGATCAGGGTCGGGCATGTAGCGATAGTCAACCTCGCCTTCTTTCCCACGAAGCCTGCGCGTCTCGGTGGAGCCAATAGACCACCCTCGCGTCTCTCCCTCCACCACACCGCCAGACTCCAGGACTGCAATCTGTCGATCGCGCTCGGCAATGATGGCATCCTCAACGGCCTTGAAGCTGCTCAGATTCTTGATCTCCGTTCGGGTTCCTAGAGGTGCCTGCGGGTCGTCACTCCGTCGGACCGACACATTGACATCAGCGCGCAAGCCTCCAGCCTCCATCCCTGAGACGCAGGCGTCGACAGCGTGCAGCAGCGTCTGGACCTTTCGGACAAATGCAGCTGCCGTAGCAGGATGGTGTATGTCGGGGTGCGTGATGATCTCAATGAGAGGCACTCCTGTGCGGTTGAAATCGATCCAATGCGTACTCTCGGCCTGGGCCATGGTCTTGGCGGTATCTTGTTCCATCTGCACCTGCTTGATGCCCACGGGAATGCCGTCGCCATCTTCAGCAGCTATGCCGTCCCTCGGCCTGAGCGTTATTCGGCCGTTGCGTGCAAATGGCTCGTAGAACTGGGTGATCTGGTAGCCCGAGGGTTGATCCCAGTGAAAATAGTGCTTTCGATCAAACTTGCTTATGGACTGGATGTCGCAGTTCAGCGCTAGGGCAGCTCGGAGGGCTGGGATGAGGGTTTCCTTCTGAAAGATTGGCTGGCTACCGGGAGTAGCCAGGTCGAAGTAGGCTACATGGCTGTTTGGCTCATCATTGAACGAAGTAGTGGCCGGCGAGAAGAGCTTCTTCGCCGTATTAAGCTGAGCGTGGATCTCGATTCCCACGGTCAGCTCCCAGCCTTCCACCGTCTGGTTATTCGCATTCTTTTTCTTCTTCTTGCCCGTAGCCTTGGCCTTCCTGGCCTCGTCCTTCAATTGCTTTCGCAGGGGGACATGAGCGGCAGTAGAGGGCGTTTCAGCAGGCGATACTGAGGCGGTGGTTATGCTTCGCACGGCCGCCGTCGCAAATCGTGAGGCTGCTGAGCTATACTGGGCACATCTTGGCTGTTCTCCCAATTGACGGAGGCAGCCTCGGGCGGAGTAGCGACCGTGAAGCAGATATCTGCTGAGGGTCGCGGTAGGAATGCGCGGCATGGACTATTCTATTGTGAGGCGGGGGGCCAGTAGATGCACGAGTGATCTCAAGTTTGGAGAATCCAGCGGGCTGGAGTCTGGACTCAGGTTCTGCAGCGTGTGCAGAAGCTGTTACAGCCGGAGCTTTGAGCTTTGACCCAGGGGCCGCAATGGCAGCGCTAAATTTAAACAGGTCGGGTGGGCTTCCACGCAAGTCGCCCCCACCAGAGACCAAAACGCTCAAGCTCCCACGAACTGCCGCCCCCGCCAGCTGCAATCCGCAGGGCTTGGCGATTGGCCAGGGCCATGATGCGATGCCATGCGATGCAGTGCAGTGCAGCGCGGTGCGAAAAAGCCATGGCCAGGATCAGGATGGGTGAATCCGAGGGGACGGGATTGGTTACGGCGAGCGCAAGAGAATCCCACCTATGTCCTGCGACGAGCCTCGTTGGCAGTCCAATTCAACAGTCTGCGCGTTCCCGGTGAGGCCTGACAGGAGCCCACCGGTGGCCATCGGCCGTGGTCTTACTTGCATATTGACAAGACCAACCTCCCTTTGGTGGGACGGATGGCATTCCGTGAGACACAATCAAAGTAAACCAGACTGTGCGACGTGACGTGAAAGTGCATTCTCGGTTGGTGTGCGGGTATCGAACTCAGGTCGCAATGCCACCAGTCACTGGCTCCGGCCTTCTCAGCTGCTGCAGATCAGCACATCTGCATGACAGTACGGTTTAGGAAGATCAAGAATCGTGCTGCGCCGAGGGCTGTCTATATCCAGCCGGCCCCCCCCTTGTGAGCAATAATGGTGTAGGGAAGGCAATCCTATCGGTTGCTTTTCTGGGCACCACCACCATGAGCGAACGGAGCCACCCCTCCATGAGCTGCCCCTCGTTCGTACCACCGTGTTTCTGAAACATTGTCCCTTGGGGGTGACACACGTTGCTCAATACAAGTGTCATGGCGCGGCATCCACGGGGCTTCGCTTTCTCTCTCAAATGGTCCCATGATCACCCATCTTTTTTGTTCAATTACGTCCTTTGCTCCGGGCGCCTTTAAAAAAGGAGTAACGAAAAAGAAAACCACATTTGCAACCCTGACGATCGCTCGCATCGCTAATCCTTCTCGAACGTCGCTTCGAATTCGTCATGCGTCGCATACCTTCTCGATCCGGCAGCCAGGCCCGCTAAGCATCTTCCACATATACCCTTTTGTATGATACGCCCAGTCAGACGGTGCCAGTCTTGTCTCTGCTCCCTCAGACAGCTGTGCCGTGGTGATCTAGTGTTCAAGCCCATCTCTTTCTTCATCCCTTTGGTCGTTCTGGTATCTCATTTCGTTTCGCACATCTCATTCCTGGCCTTGATCGAAAATCTTTACCATAGTTTAATTCTGTGTTCGTTTATCTTTGCGCGAGGTTTCCATCCATTTACCGTGGCAGCCAGGCGCTATCACATGCACACGCACATGCGAAGGCGCAAGACTACTCGTGCATCTGCTATCACTGCATAGTTCAGAGTCGCATCAAAATCCAGCACTGCGACATCTGCAAAACTATAGTTTTTTGTTTCAAAGTTGGATCGCTTACCCTACCTAATCGATACCATAAGGGCTTGCGGGTGTAATTATCTCCAGCGTTGCCCCAATTCATCGCATCGTGGACGCAGTGGCCAGGACAATACATATATCATCTCTGTCATGGATAAGAGTCAGAGGGAATCAGTAGCTGCAAAATCGGCACCTGGGGAAGACGGAGTGCGCCGGAGAAGCCACAGGAGGTCTTCCACTGCTGTGCGAGTGTCGACTGCTACAACCATCTTGGAGGATCCATTAAAAAATGAGGCCGATCGAGAGCCGGGCCAAGGTCGCGACTCTGACTCATCGAACGAGACAGAGCATGAAGTTTGCACTAGGCAAGGTGCAAATCGCGAAGTTCTTGACAAGGCAAAAGCGCGCTTGACTTCACCCTCAGTGTTGTCCAATCTTACATGCGTCAGTAATAAGTCGAATGAATCTGGCAACTCAAGTGGAAGCAGCTCTACCATCACTCAAGCTTCATATAACCGACGAGAATCAGGGGGCAAGTCAAGTGGGAAGACCAAGAGATCTTCAAAGGCAAAGCCAGACGTGTTGAGCTTCCTGGTGTCTGGATCTTCTGAAATCAGCCAAGAAAGTGTCCAGAAGTCTCTGCAGGCCACGCCGCCGCGTCACTCTCCCACCCTACCCGATAGCAGCTCGCCAACGAGTAGCAGCAGTGTCTCATCGGGCTCTGGAAGTGTTCGGAGCGATGGCTCGTCAGGCGAGGAAGACAATGATACGGATCGGAGCAGCAGTCCAGAAAGGAGTCCTGAAAGAGAGAGGTTAACAATCCGCACGAAAGGGATTGACGGTGCCTCTAGTGAAAGGTCTAGGAGCTATGGCACACCCGAGATGCCACGGGGTAGTGCAAGCCTACCACATATACCGAACTCCGTGCTCACACCAAGGGTCCATACCCAGGCACAAGGCCATCCTAAGCACCTGCCGCGCGCCGAGAAGATGCCTCTATCGGGTTACGAACAACTGGCATCGCGATTGACGGCCACACGGTCTCTGGAGCGATCAGGACCCTACCTTAGGCCAATGTACCGGAGATTCGAGATGCTGAACCATCGTCTACTTTTGCATCTTCAAGATGAGCTCAGCGAGCTGGAAGAGCAACTCCACCGACTAGACACGGCGGATACGCAAAATAGGAGACTGCAGCATTGTATCGTCCCAGCTTCCCGCAGAACCGAGGCGCTATCTGGGGGTGAACTTCAGTGGCACAAGACAGACGTGCTTGGGAAGATAGGGTTCAAACTCGAGCAATACAGTAAGTACCGTGAACTTTTCACCTAGCCTATAACTCTACGCCGCTTGTTGCGGATGGTCTAGTAATGATTTCTGACTAACAAACGCCGCAGATCGAGTACTATCCTCTTTTGAATCCACTCAGTCACTTCCAACACCCACACTTGCGGATGTCCACGAATATCGCGGGTACCTCGCCACTCACAATCCCATCGTGGAAGCCGAAACCCGGTTTCTCGACGCCGCTGACGATCTCGTCTGCCTGGGCAGGGAGCTCGATCACGGGGATTTCGAAGAGGACATGATCGCGACGCCCATGCCACGCCGCGACTACGACGATTTATCTAGTCTACAGTCCACGGATCATTCCCCACTCCGGGGCACATTATCCGCTCTATCCTCAGAAGAGGGGGATGAGGTAACTGAGGTGGCATCTCTCGTGATCCCGCTCAGGCTCGCATTTGCCGCGGCGGTTGTCATCCCGACGCTGACATTCAGCGTCATCCCGGGTTTCATGGGCAGAATGACAGTGGTACTCTTAGTTGGACTGGGTATACTAGGAGCCCTCGTCCAGGCGCGGGTCATGCCGATGCATGCTTCTTGGGATTTCCTGGCGTGTGCGGCTGGGTATGGGTTGGTTATGGCTACTCTTTCTATGGTGTACTGGTAAGATATGTATAAGTTATGCTGTGCCTATATAGTGTACGATCTTCCGGTACGTGGGTAATGCTAGGTTAGGTGAGGTGTATTGCACATAGGTAGTGCGTTCAGGGTTTGGGGCAGGGGTTTCCGGCGTTTGGAGAGTATACAATTCAGTTTTGAGAGCCAATAATCTCTCGGTCGGTACCACGGTTAAGGATTAGGAGCCTTTGGTCTTTGTGACGATGCGATAGGCATCAGATGGACTCAAAATACAAACTTGTTTTCGGAATGTGACTTGAAACTACCGTCCTGCAGACATCTCTTTGTGGTGCGTCTAGAAGCCACGTCAGCCAGCCACCAACCCGGGGGTTGACTCATTGTTCCAGCAATCTGTTCATTCGACCAGACCGGCCCAGCGCATTGCCCGGCCCTGCAACCAGTTTCTGCATGAACAATGCAGGGTGAATGCCCCTTTGTTACCGCGACAAAGAAGTGACCGGGGAGTATACTCACCGGGATCGTGCCATCGTGGTGGCGGATCAGTTGATAAAACCCGGCCCCGCCATTGTCAGCCTCACATTCGCCTCTCGAGGGGGGGAATGGCTTTTTGACTAGACTGAAAGAATCTACACTAAAATCTGCATTATTCTTTTTTCTATTCCCACTTCTCTTCATTCGGCTCTTTGTTCTTAGGTTAGTTGCCTGACCTGTGAAACTCTATAATTTGATTGTCCGACCTATTTTCCTCGTCATTGGTTGCTCAGCGCGTGTTCGGTGGGCCAACAGGCCAAGCCACTATCCGCGCAAGGCAAGCGCTAAAGGGTGGATTGCACCTGCCCCCCCAACCGGGCTGTTGCACAGCAGCAAACGCATTCAAGTAGTTGTGCTGTGGTGTATCCAGAATCGATCATGGGAAAAGATGGTATATCAGTGTCGCGCTCGCAGTCTGCCCAGGTGCTTGACTGTGAGGATTGCGGCGACCGGTTCTCCTCTCTCTACCAAGCAGAAGCCCATGCCCAAGCTGCCAGACACATGACCGATCGTCATTGCCAGGTATGCCGCAGACTATTCGAGAGCCCTCTGACGCTGAAGAAACACGAGAGCAACTCTTCCTGGCATCGCAATAGGAAGCGAACGCCCCAAGAACCTTCACGGCCGCGAAGGCTGAGCGCAGAAACCGCAGCAGCACCAGTTCTTGCGCAGCAACCTCCAACATCAACATCAACATCAACACAGCCACCCGATTTGGACTGGAGGAAGCCTCGCCAGGGGCAGACTTCAGGGCGAAGAAACAATTTTAACAACCAACCTGTGGACAGACATCGCCGTACAAACTCTGCTCGGTATCGGAATCTTCCACAAGACCTATCTAACGGCCTTGTAGTTGGCTTGGCCCCAACGCTTCTAGATAACCGTAAAGGTGAATATAAACCCAGCAAACGTCCCATCTCCCAACCACCTGCTCCAATACCCGACACTCTTGAATCTTTTTTGCCCGAAGGGCCGGTCCATCAACCACCAACAAGCACGAGTTTAGCCGAAATGGCCAATCTTCGTTTGTCGGAACAGAGCAGCAGGGAGCAGACAAAGTCAAGGAGTAAGAAGAAATCCGACGACAGTAAGTACAGAGTTCTTCCAATCTACGCTCCTAGCATGCCCTCGCCTATCTCTCTCAGATGTCACAGCCTTGCGCTATTAAAAGCCAAGTTTGTGAAACCCAAAGCTCAACTGACATGACTACGTAACTCCAGCGGCCTTGAAACCCTTGATATTTCGGGCGCCTCCGGAATATCCGGAGATTGATATCCGTCCAACGAGTCACATGAGACATGGTAATAATGAATATACAAACTACTCCGCCAAGGACCAAGCGATCATACTAGAGGCGTTGAAGCTTCGCTGTCATTCGGAGGAGCGACTAGTTAATAGATTCTTGGTCCCCGACGCGCCGCTATCGTCGGCCAAAATCCTCACTGGTGTCCTTGCTACTGATTTTAAAGCCGCACCTGCGCCCGTACCGTCGCTGTCCCGGCGCAGAGCGGTTGTGCTGGACTGCGAGATGGTTGGAGTCCTGCACGGCGCGCCCGAGGACAACCTTGAGCGCAGCGAGCTCGGACAGCTCTGCGTGGTGGACGTCCTCTCAGGGGAGACCCTCATGGACTGCTTGGTGCTCCCGCTCGAGAGGGTGATCAACTGGCGCACGCGGTACAGCGGACTGTCGTATCCTGCCATGCTAGCAGCCGGCAAGGTGAACCGGCTCCTCCGCGGCTGGCGCGCGGCTCGCGCTGAGCTCTTCCACTACATCGACTCCGACACGATCATCATGGGTCACGACCTGTCCAATGATCTCCAGATGCTGCGTATCGCCCACGCCAAGATCATCGACACCAGCATACAGACCGCGGAGGCGGTCTACGGCGACGTGGAGCGATTTGGGCGCATATGGGGGCTCAAGGACCTAGGCGGCAGCCTGGTGGGACTGAAGATCCAGATGGGCAAGAAGGGCCACGACTGCATCGAGGATACCCTGGCCACGCGGGAGGTGGCGCTATGGTGTATCCGTCACCCCGCTGAGCTCGCGGAGTGGTCGAATCGCATGAGGTTCGAGCTGATAGCGAAGAAGATCGAAGCGGAAAAGAAACTAGAGGAGCGCAGGAAGCAACAAGGGGAGGAGAGGCAGCGGCAGCAGGAGGCCGACAGGGAGGCGATGCTGGTGGATAACCTCGATGCGAAAGCCTGGCCGGAGGCCGCCTTGCCGCCGCTGGGATCTTGAAATTACGTTTTGTTTGATTAATGAAAATTCATGATGATACTACAAACGCTGGGATGATCACAACCGGCATAAAGTCTAATGGGATAGTTTTGATCAGAGTTGCTTTTTCTTGATATGGCATTAAACCAGCCGATTTTTTTTCTTCCGGGTCCTCTTTTTGCATGTGACATGTCCTCTAAGCCAATTTGTCAGAGATGGTCATGAAGACTCTGGGAAAATCACTGCAAGGTGAAAGTTGATTGTCTTGCTTTGGTCAGGCATTATGTGCTACGAAGGACTAGCCTTGAGCCATTCTAAGTCCGATAATCCTCAATTCAACAAGAACGAGCAATACGTCTCTCTCTAAACATCGATGGGATGGGAGTTCCAATCAAATATATTAACCTTTGTGTGGGTCACAATACCTAAATACTCTTTTTTAAAGGTCACCATGTATGGTGTGGGAATATGACAGGGGTGCCTTTGAGTTCTCCAGCGCTTCACTCAGTACCCAACCTGCAATCACAACCCAAACTTATTCCGCCAGTGCTAGTCCTAAGGGTTCAGAGACGAGAAAGCCAGAAAAGTCGAAAATTGCGATATTCTCTGGCTAAAATAGTCTCCTAAAAGCAAAAAGAATGTCCCATTCAATCGTTTCGCATCCGTAACACGGTTCTAAACATGGGCTGCTGCTGCCACAGCTTGGTCTAGCGCGCCCAGCATGATTGGCTGGGAAGCGCTGCGAGCCGCAACACCAAAACGAGACAGTCCACCAATGACATTCAAGCGCGCGTCGGACCCTGCCGTCCGTGGAAACGTAAACCTCCCTCGCGCCCCCAGACCCTGGCTCATCTCCCAATTGTCCGTTCCTGGCGACCAGGCGCTTAACTAATAACAGCCCAAAGGGGACCAGCAACCCCCCGTCCGCCCATGCGAACAGGCCGGTTGTCTGCCGCCCGACTGGCTCTCGTCGATAGCTGGCGCTGGCGGCAGGTTTTTCTGGTCAGGGTTTCCTTTTTATCTCGCTAATCCTCCACCTATGGTCGAGGGAACGGCCGCCCCTATGCCCCGGTCTCATTTCCGCACATGCACTGCACCTCTCCTCAGCTGCTCCAGGCATTGGAGAGGAGCTGGGTCTTATGGCTAGCGACCATGTCATGCCCGAGAGCGGGAAGCCCATGGGGCCTATCATGCAAAGATCGAGTGATTGCATCACCGTTGCTGATCGTGGGCCGAGGCCGGCCGGTTTCATACAAGATGGTCACCTCAGCGCTCTCTCGAGTGCCTGATGATCTGCAACCTAGTTTGTGTTTTTCTCTCTTTTCACTCAATGTGCTAGTGTCGGTGGTTGTAGCGAACCTTGCTCCCCTTCTTCTACTCTTTTTTTCCTTTGTGGCCCAATTCCTTGGCTTGCCCAGCTGGCGGCCTCATCTTCGACTCATACATTTCCAGTCCTACTGAGAATCGACTTCTCCGTTTGACTCGGCGTCTCTCGTTCCCTTGAGCTCCTAGAAGTGTGTTTTACAAAAACGCTGGACGTGTCAATCTCTCTCCGCACCTGAACAGATCATCGTTGCCCCATTGTTTCTCCCATATCTAGACTATTTCGTCTCCTATTGTTCTCCTTCTATTTGCCTCGTGTTCTCCACGTTCCCCCATCATGGGAAAGATCATCATGCAGAAGATAGTGTCTCTCCTCGGCATACTATTGCTCTCGAGTAACGCAGCGGCAGGTCCGCTGAAGCATGGACCAAGGTATGTCTCACAGCTTACAGATGTGGAACCTATGGCTAACTCGACCAACCAGACAAAGAAACAACATCTCTGGTCGTGATGCACCTATTTTATTTGCAAACACAAGTGCATCGGCATTGGATGCTAGCTCGGTCAAGTCTTCAGATAGCAGCACATTAATCATAAAGACGACGATCGTGCCAACGCCACTCTCCTCAGGTGCTGGTTCTGCTTCCATAGCCGCAACATCGGCAACTATTACTCAACAAGCAACAGATTCCTCAAGCTTCTCGCTATTTTTTGGACATTCATCCTCCCCAGCATCAAATGGGTCGACTCTTACAAGCCTCTCCACCAATGTCGGTGCAACGTCTGCTGTGGCAGGGCAGTCAACAGTAACAGCATCATCCTCATCTTCATCGTCCTCACGTATATCTGTATCTCGAAAATTTACACTCATCGACCCGAGCTCCAGCTCGTCATTTGCGGTTACCTCAGGGTTGTCAACTTCGGCTACCTCAAGCGCTAGAGTATCTAGTGCTGTTCAATCCTCCTTGAATGCCACACTATCATCACAGTCCAGTGTTGCTGTTACTACAACCTCCCCAACAACGGTGCCGTCAGGCGCCACAGCTTCTACAGCCACTACCAATCTTTCGGGCGGCTCCGCCAATTCCCCAGGTTCCTCCTCGGCGTCTTCGAGTGCCGCCTCATCTGCTGCATCCACAAGTAAAGCAGCGATGGACACCGCTCTGCCTTCGGGCATCACTTCGGTCCCCGCAGCCACCACCACGGTGGCAGCCGATGTCTACGCGAGCAATTTGGCCCAGGCCATCAGTTTCAACGAAATATTTGCGAGCACGACGGCGGACTCTGCCTGCACAGATGGCCAAGTTTCCTGCATCAGCGTTGATCTAGGGGTCTGCAACTCAGCCGGGAACTTCACGATCCATGCTTGCCACGGTGGCAATCAGTGCTTTGCGCTACCGATGAACTCCACGGAAGGTGTAGAAGTGGGCTGTTTCGACCCCAGTGTGGCGGCTGAGATCCTCGGGACCACGGCGGATACTTCCACGACTGCCACTACTACGGTTGCTACTAACACGGCAACGAGTGCTGCGGCAGCTTCCAGTGCTGGAAATGCTTCCTCAAGCGCCGCAACCTCGGACGTCGTTGAAGTGACCGTCACCGTGACGCCCAGTGTTCACACCACGACGATGGATACCACGGTGACCCAGGGCGCCTCCACCGCCAACGCCGACACCAACACGCCTAGTACCACAGAGACCGTGAGGATAACAGTTACAGAATCTCAGGCGCAAGCACACACGCAGACAACAACAACAGTGTCCACCAGAACGCGCACCCGCCACGGCCAGACCGCATCTTCATCGTCATCAGATAGCAATAATGGAGCCAGCTCGACCTCAGCCCTCGCCAGCTCAGCCTCCACCTCCGACAATGGCGGCATACTAACCGTGATCCCCATCACTCCACCGGGAAGTGAGCCGACAACGACGACGGCGGCGGCGGCGGCGGCAGGAAGCAGTAGCGCGGCAGCTTCGCACGGCCACGCCGGAGCCGTGGCCGTCTCCTCGCTTGATAGCGGCGGCGATGCTCAGGTCACTACCGGAAGCATCGGTGTTGGTCCCGTCACTGTCACGGTTAAGGAGACGGAGACGGTGACCACGACGGCTACGGAGGTGGTGACTACCACAGCGACTGTCAGCATATAATGAAGCTCGGTACGAGTTTTGAAGGACTTTTAAAAGAAAGAAAGAAAAAATGGGAAAAAAGGACAACTATTTAATAAAGGTGAAAGGTGAAAGTCAAAATTGAGGGCACTGTTACATTTAAGGAGGATCGGAATTAGAAATTAATAGGGTAATTGAAGTGAGCAGCACCGTTTGTAGGTATCTAGCCACGCGGTAACATTAGCTGTATGGAGAGAAATTTTGGGCAGGAGGGTATTTGATAATTCAAGTGGCTGAAATCAGTGCCTTACACAAGCAATCACCGATTTCGCGCATCTACCTGCTATCACAATCCATGACTCAGTCAATGAAAGACAAACTCTTCGAATTCCATAGAAAATTACAACTCCTGCTATGGTATATCTATTGATTCTACACACTTATCACAGTCTTTCGCTGGAGCAACTCCGGGACCGTGGCTTGTAAGTTAGCCAATAGGAGCTACCCCAGAGCATCCAGAGTGGGGTCCACGACCCCCAGACCCTGGCTGACCGGAGTGACGGAGTGACGGAGTTCACTAGATTGGCCAGTTTCCAAGCAGGGCGGGCCAATGCGAGGAGTATGGAGATCCACCTAGACATTAGTCGTCCGTCACTCCGATCGTGGTCCTGAGTATTCTGTAATGAAATGCCACGCTCGAAGATGTATAAATATGTTCTCTACGCCCGAGGGAATCAAACATTTATTATCACCATCAACAGCAACAACAAAAGCAACAATAGTATCATACACTCAATACCATCAGACTACTAACTTCACCATTCCACACTTCAGAACTTTTAACCACACCTTCCTACTTACTCACTAAAACCCACTTACTCACTCAAACTCACTTATCAATCGCAATGGCTCCTTCAACTCTCCCCCGCCGCGCCCTCATCGCCATCACCTCAGCCGAGGCTACCCTTTTCCAGGGCAAAGAGACAACCGGGCTCTTCATCAGCGAGGCCCTGCACCCGTACAAGGTGCTCCGTGCCGCAGGCTTCGAGGTTGACCTAGCCTCGGAGACCGGCAAGTACACTCCCGATTGGCTCTCGCAGCAGCCCGACTTCCTGAACGGTGAAGACCTGGCCATCTGGAACGACCTCGACAGCGAGTTCCGCAGGAAGCTCGACAGCATGCCAAAGGCCTCAGAGCTCGATCCTTCTGCCTACGGCGTCTTCTACGCCTCCGCCGGCCACGCCGCCCTCATCGACTACCCTACCGCCAGGTCCCTGCAGAAGGTCGCCGAGCAGGTCTGGGCGCGCGGCGGCGTCGTCGCCTCCGTTTGTCACGGCCCGGCCATCTTCGCCAACATCGTAGACCTGGCCACCAACGAGCCCATCATCAAGGGCAAGCGCATCACGGGTTTCACAACCGAGGCCGAGAACACCATGAAGATCATGGACGAGCTCCGCAGCTGGAACTCCGAGATGGTAGAGGAGCTCGCTGAGCGGCTTGGAGCCAAATGTGAGTCTTTTATCCCTTACCATCCTTTGTTTACCCTGACCTATTTCCAATACTAATATTTTTTCCCCTCGCAGATGAGCGATCCGCTGGGATCTGGGACGACTACCATGTTGTCGACGGCCGCCTTGTCACAGGGCAGAATCCTGCTAGCGCTGCTTCTACTGCAGTGGCTGTCGTCGAAGTATTTGAGAAGCTCTAAGGGTCGGCTGTGTATTATCGCCGCCACAAGGGTTTTCGGGAGGATGGAGTTTGTTTGATTTAGAAAGCGATCATTGTAATAGATTTCATATAGTTTAATGCACAAACATTTTAGACAATATCATCATCAACTGGGTTGCCAAAATTGATCGCAGAATGTGGCTCGATAATACGGGACTACCAATCTGACAACATCTATGTAAGGATGGCCAATCAATCATTCATACAAATTAGAAGGTTGAATGCGCTTCTTCGGCTATAGACTAGTTCCCCGTGTGGACGCTGTGCTTGCTTCATTATCGTTTCAGCTTGTGTTCATGGCCGTTACCAATATTTCACGTCATTATACCTTCACCTTCTAGTACCGTACTCAGTCTCACCGAGGACTGGATAGAAATCACAGAATGCAGATTCTCTAGCAAGTGCTTTGGTCAGCAGCAGATGCACTATACTATACCTGGACTCACTGTTGCGCTATAGGCAATCCGCCAGAGCTGCTATCCTTGATAGTGGTAATTCCTTCTCCATTTCGAAAATAGGAATTAGAAAGTACCAGTGATCTGGTATGATTTCTCATGACGTAAGAAAACCATACCAGTTGACCCGGTATATGTGGGCCGATATCCGAGGAGAGCAGCAAGTGGTAGTGCAAGCTGCGCTGCTGCCACGGGAGAACGAGCGGGCGCGAAGTGGGCGGGTATTGCGGAAGATCTGCAAACAATGGAATGGTCTGCCAATATCGAGTCGAGATATACAAGCCCGCCAAGTCCTCTCTTGGAATTGATTATTTCTTCGATTACAGGCCTTTTTTTCTTTAAGGTCACGAATTTTACTCATTTGCCATAGTTTTTGCCAAGGAAATCGGTTGGGGGCCGAGCAGAGAATTTTTGTGCGGTCTCTGCCCTACTTTTGCGTATCCACTCTGAAGGCGGTCTCTCATAGTGAGATAGTGGCCCCTCGACATCATCAAGCAAGGAAAGGCGTAGTGGCAGAGTGGTCTAATGCGCAAGACTCGAATCAACTATGGATGTTACATCCAGGTTCGCAATCTTGTTCCTTCGGGAGCGTCTGTTCGAATCAGGCCTACGTCGACTTTTCTCTTTTTTGGACTTTTTCTCGACTTTCAAGTTATTTCTGAATTCTATTTTTTTTTCTCCCGCCATTCTTTTTGTGGGTTCAATCTGCACACATTCCCGTCGTATATTTCTGATATCTCTTAACATCGTGCGGTGACCTGGTGGCAAGCTATATTGCTGCATCTTGTAATCTTATATAATTATACAATGCGTTTTTTCGACACATATCAGTGAAGACTTCTTCTTACTTATTATTGTCTTTGGTGTCCTGACTAAATCAAATGTCTCAGCCTTCTCACGCGACCAATGGGCCGCCACAATCCGAACCTCTGAGGTTCTGAGTAATGCTTCTTTAGTCCTGCGTCGGCTGCTTCTTCCATTAACTCAGGATGAGACATATTTATTGGACCTTGACCAAGATCTTGCCGACCGCCCGTTTGGTTGCCAATTTTTCGTAAGCCTGCAAATTAGGTGATGTCAGTCTCTTTGACTCATGTAGCCTATGATTATAACACCTTACCTCTAAAGCATTGTCCATATCGAAAATGGAATCGATGGTGATGTCTTTGATCCAACCTTTATCAAACCAGCTCGCCGCCTCTCCAGCTGCAGCACCGCCGATCTGGTTCATGAGGTTGGCGTAGGTTCTTGGTACGCCTCCAAGAAAAACCGGTAAAAGATAGTACTTGAGCCGTGTCAAGTAACTGCCGGCAATCGTGAAGTATTTGCCTGCTGGCTTCAGATAACGGGGGGACTGTTGGTACAGCTCTATTTGACCTACGCAATCGATGAGAGCATCGAACGGGGCGCTTCCGGACTGAGTGGACAGCGAAGAAAGGGAATCGTAGAGCGATCCTGGAGCTGTGTAGTCCACAACCTGCACTAGGTCAGCATCGTAAAAGGGACTACCGGTAATTCATGAGAAAGGCGAAAGAGAGAGAAGTGGAGAGAAAGGAAGTAACCCACCTCCTCGGCGCCCAGCTTCCGTACAAGGTCGATGTTCTTGCTGGAGCACACGGCTGTGACGCGGACGCCCATGGTGCAGAGAACCGGCACCAGAATGCTGCCCACTCCGCCGCTGGCGCCGTTAACCAGGACTCTGTCACCGGCCCGTGGGCCCGCAGCATGCAGTAGGGCCACCGTCGTCTGGCCGGCAATGCCCATGAGCCCGGCCGCCACGGTCTCGCTCATCGCGCTCGGCGTCTGCACGAACGCGTGGGCGGGGACCACGACATACTCGGCGAGCACGCCGACTCCGCGAAGTATGGACATCACTGGCACCGTGCCAGCGACGATAGCGCCGATCGCGTGCCTGCTACTGCTGCTACTACTTCCTGTCTCTGGACCCCCACCGACTTGAACGACCTCGCCAACGAGATCACATCCTGGGACGGCGGCGCCTCGGCAGGGGATGCGCATAGACATGAGAACGATGTCAGCCGGGTTGATGGATGCGTACGATACTTTGATCATAACCTCGCCGATCTTTGGCGGCGCAGGAAGCGGACGGTCGCGCTTCAGCTCCAAGACTTCTTTGAACAGCCCAGGCTTGGGAATGACCCAGGCTTTCATGGTTTTAGGCAAAGTGGCCATGGCGAAGGTCTCGATCGGAATCTTGGCCAGACCAAGTTAGAAGCAGTCGATGAATTGAAAGTGCAGCCAACTGGGATGGACGACACTCTAATTCATGGGCTCAGGTGTGTTATTGTATTTATCTAATTGCTTCATTCTGGAGTTCCTGCAACGGAATGGAGCGGATACGACTTCTAATTTCAACACTATTGTCTTCACTGTCTAGATCCGGATGCCACCACGACTACAGTGACTGACTTATTAATAATACAGCAAACTGAGGATCGACATCGAGGACGGGCAAAGTTAGCGCATCAGGAGGTGCGGATAAATGGTCGCCAAAGGGGAGGGCAAAGGGGGGGGATCCACTGTATGTCTAGCCATCCGCTAGCTCGGCCCAAAACGGCAGTGCCAACCGCATCGACTCTGACAAAGCCGCAGTTTTTGCTGCAGCCAGATGCGGATCCACGTGCCTGGTTGGGAACCGCCAGTCCACCCCATTATCAACTCGCAACCTGCGAACCGCCAGCTTCGTAATTTATCTTCTACATCTAGAGCGATCAAGCGCTAGCATATCTAACTAGACCTGTTGATTCCCCATGTCGTCCGCGGCGTCTGGCCCTCCGCTGAATCCTCAACGGGGCCAGCGGGCTCCGCACAAACGTGCCCGTACCGGCTGCGATCGCTGTCGAGCGCAGCGTCGCAAGTGTAAGTCAAGCGATTCCCATGCATAAACCCAATTTATCTTCAGGTTTAATAGAACAAACGATCTAACCTATCTGACAACCACTGAAGGTGATGAGGGAAAACCGCAATGTCAACGTTGTACCAAGGCCGGCGCTCAGTGCCAGTATGCCATACAGATATCGTTCCTCGACAAGAACTTTCAAACCCTATCAGGCGCTGACTTAGTCGGCCATTCGGCTGTCGTAGAAGGTCAAGTGAACAAACCAATAGAAGTGAGTGGTCCGCAAAATCAAGGAACGGCGGAGGAGGCTGACTGGAATCGATGCTTCGGTGTAGTTCATCCTCGAGGATCGCGTCCCAAATGAGAAGAAGGCAGCGCAGCCCTTACAGCTGCAGGATGCTTCTTTAACCAATCCTGTCACGAATGAGAACGACTCCGACCCCAATTCGTTACATGGCGTCTTGAAAACACCCCAAAATCTAGAAAACCAAGACGTTGCAAGCGAAGACCTGCACCCAGAGTTGCGCCCGATAGCAGATCCTGCCGAGAGTCTTCATGTCACCAACAGCGAAGCTGTACTGTCCCATCTACCTATAAACCTTGGGCCTTGGCCATCAGAGAAGGTATGGCCTTTGGTGGGGCAGAGCTCGCTTTCTGACCACGAGGTTGGTCTGCTCAGACACTGGTGTCATCACGTTTCTCCCTGGGTGAGTTTGCCACTTGAATCTGTCACTCCAGTAAACCGCCAGACATGCCTCACTTTGCCCCCTATCATAGCTAACCAGAAGGCCCCGCGGCTATCATTACACCGCAGCTGGACATTTACGATCCTCAACGAACCTTCGGCCTCGTCCTTCCACAGCTCGCCGCGTCCTCACCATGCGTGATGGACGGCATCCTGCGCCTCGCGGCCGCTTCCCAAGGCCTTAACACTACTACTACTACTACTACTACTACTACTAATACGTCTACCCCTGCTTCTGACTCTGTCAAACTCACCGAGAGGCGCAACGCCGCGCCGCTATACTTCTTAGTCATGTCACACACTGGGGGGCTGCAGTCTAATTGGGCCGCGCTTCGCATTCTAGTGTCCTTCCTGTCCGCGCGGGCCACGAGGTTCATAACCAAGACGCCGTCTGAGTGGCAGCCGAGCTATGTTGGTGGTGGAAATCCTCACGGTCTCGGGGAGTACAGCTTTGAGGACCCTATAGGGCAGAGAGCGTGGTCAGCATGCACAGCTCTGATGTCGAGATTAGGTTCGCCGATCTTTTTTTGAGTTTCTTTTCTCTTTCACGTTCTAGTCCCAGCTTCTCGATGCATCATACGATTACAATTATACCATTTTACTCTTACAAAGAGTTCCCAATACTGACGATGAGGATGGTGTGGATGAACAGAAATCTCCTACGCTCTTATAAATGAAACTGCACCTGGGATCAGTGCTGACCTGCTACGGGCCAGCACGAGATTATGCAAGGAGGACACAGTGCAGCGAAAGCAATCTCAAGATACCCTAGAGGCTTCTCTGGAGTGTCTTGCTATCCTTTTCGACGTCATGAGCTTCGTTTTCCCTTCAACACCACCACCACCAATATCGGACCAAGAGACAATATCACCCGAGCTGCAACCGCTCAGAAGGGAATGTTCGCGCTCAAACACCACGTTACTCTGCGAAAAATGGAAGAAGCTTTTGACCGATCTCTTTTCGTGGCACCTGAGCCGGCCGCCGGAGCTGCGACCCGTCTTGGAAACCGAAGGAGGCAGCGCCGGCGGCTCCGCGTTCCCTACACTCCTGTTTGGCAGCAGCGCGGGCATGTGGGCCAACTCCATGTACCACGTCGCGATGATGATGCTGCTCCAGCTCCGCGGCGAGCACGAGCAGTACGGTAGCGCTTTCGGCGACGATGCGGGGGACCACACCTCGCCGCTCTGGCACGCCCGCCGCGTGTGCGGGATCGCGCTCAGCAGCGACCCAGGGGCTGGCGGCAGCAGCTCCTGCTGGGACCCGTGCATGATCGCCGCGTTCTGGGCCGCCGCTCGGCGCGTGAGGTCCGCGGATCAGCAAGCGGAGCTGCTCGGGTGTCTGGATGGTGTCAGGGCGTCCGGGTGGCGGAGGGTGGATAGCCTGGCAGACAAGTTGCGCGCAGAGTGGGATTCGTATAGATGAGGTTTATTATACATACTAAGTCTTGATATACAAATGGCATACACATTATGGCTGTAAAGGGGGTTCGAACCTCAGGGGACAGGATCACATGTCTACATGCGTGCGTGGATGCGGGCATATATATATAACAATAGTCAAAATCGCAGTTGTGAGAACATTGGAGATACTACATGCATCGATTAAGTGCAATTTGTCCTGATAGCAGAAATCCAACTGATTAATTTCCCCTTTTCTGTTACCGTCAAGCTGTGGCAGCGTCGGGAGCAGCAGGAACAGAAGCCGTGACATAGCCCGACGGGTCGAACTCCCAGCTCTGATCAAACTGTTCATATCGGATCTCCGGGTTGCCACGGAAGATGTCGTCATCCTTAGCCACGACCGTCCGCGGGTCCTTGGCCTGCTCAAAGTACCACTTGATCTCGGCTTTGACCGCCGGCTCGCTCCACATCTTGGCCATCCACGCCACGCCATCCTCGGTGATACCCTCAAGCGGTAGCTTGTAGCTCCTGATGCGCTGCTTGGGTTGTCAGCATTATTTTTTCCTTCTCTCTTTTTTCACCATGGAGTTATGAAGTGGCAGTTGAATCCCAAGCGAGATCACCCAAAAAGAAAAAGAATTTAGATATGCATACGCACGAGAGAAACTCACCCAGAGCGGCGGCCAGAAGAACGCATCCGCGATGCTGAACCCTCCAAACAGGAACCCTTCATCCTCCTCCCCCAGCTCCGCGAGTCTCTCCCGCGTCTGCGCCCGCGACCGGCTCCACAGCGCTGCCAGCTTGCGCAGGTCCGCCGCCGCCGCCTCGCTCACCGGCACGGGGCCCTCGTAGCGCGCCAGGAAGTTGGTCGTGTACCCGTTGCGGAGCGCCGCGAAGCCGGAGTGCATCTGGGCGGCGGCGGTGCGGGCGCGGGCACGCAGCACTGGGTCTCGTGGCCACAGGTGCAGGGGCGGAGATAACGCAGCCGCCGTCTCCGCGAGGTACTCGGCGATGGCGAGCGAGTCGTCCACTATGAAGCTAGGGTTGCCGAGCGGGTCCGGTTGCAGCGTTGGGTAGGTGCAGCCCTCGAGGACGGCTGGGCGCGGGTCGTGAGGGTGGTACGGGTTGCTCCACGTGGTGTCGTGGGGAATCTGGAAGTACTCGAGCAGCAGGGTGATCCTCGAGGTCCAGCCTATACGAGCAAGAAAATTGTCATTGGTAAGTTGTCTATGCTTCTGTGATGTGTGTATATGACTGTAGGAAAGCGAGGAAGAAATTGCATCCAATATTAGTAAGGGGATGTCTTGCTTACTTGAATACCTCGTCCACATCGCGTGGAGAAGGGGTTTGGGCTGTTCACTATCTGTCGCCATGGTTCTCCCACCAGTTGTGTGCAGTGACAGTATTTGCCGCCTGTGTTTGTCCAACTGACGTTAACTATAATCAACTATTTACCAGACAAGCTGGAATTTCTTGAAGCTGCTGGTCTATATATTACATATCGGACACTCAATGACTCACGTTGGCTCTAACTAGTCTCCGTCGTGGGGCAAGCCACTTTCTGTGCAAAATGCGCAAACGGCTCAGCTGCCCCAGCCAGCCGCACGACCCCGCTCCCACTGAGAGAGCGAAACAATGCGCTGGCACAGATCTTCTTCGATACTGCCTGAATGATTTACTATGCCTAAAGGTTGAAACTTAAGTCTATACATTAGATGGGCAGTATTTTGATTTTGCTTCACTTACAAGATTTGATTGGCTATTGGAAGTTTCTATGGAGCTTTATTGGACAGGATGGGCCTCCCGATAGGGTATACGGTAGACCTACCAGGCCGGAGTTGGATTTATCCACAGTATAGCTGATGGTTAGACAACTTGCGAAAAGTGGTAGACAGTAATTAAACTGGACCCCATCGCAAAAGTCAATTAAAGACGGATACGACTTGTTCATTATCTCCTGATTCCATTCTCTTCTCCTTTGCCTCTAAGTTAGTACGTCTTTTTGATAAGCCGGAACTGCTTGTTCGTATAATGGAAGGGGGGCCTTGTGCCGCAATAGGGTGCAAGGATACCATACTCTCGGCGACAACCAAAACAAAAGTACTTTCAGACTTCCCATTATGCCAAGTACCCCGCAGCAGAAGTTGAGTTGGTATGAATAAAGTACCACACTGTTAACCTGGTGAAAATACATGGCAATATTGACCCCAAGAAAGCCACGATCGACTGGGCCATGCAGAAACGAGTCTGCGAACATTAATACAGAGCACTAAGTTACATATGCAGTTCAGGGATCCCACACCAGCATAAATGCCATAAATAAGACAATGACCCCCCCTAGGCTGCTGAACTCTTTCCTTCAATGATGCACAACCACCGCGCACTCTCGAGCGACCATAACTGAGCAAACTTCGAACAAACTTTCCAATGGGAGGTGCGCCATCCAAACCAGATCCAACTGCAGAGTTGCAGGTTATTGGTGCAGGCTATTCCAAGACAGGCACCACGTCCATGCAGCTTGCTTTGGAGAAAATTCTTGATGGACCGGTTATGCATTGCGGAACTCACATACTGGTCAGGGAGGACTGTGAGTATTTGCAACACAAGAAGCAATAATTGGCTCTGCAGCCGCTAACATTCTGGGCGGGCAGCGTTTGCGAGAAGATGGGTTCAAGCCTACGAAGCACGTTTTGCAGGCGATAAGGAACGTGTTTTGAAGCTTGTGCAGCAACAGATGACAGGATATGTTGGTGTAAGTTAGGCAATCAGGCTTTGCCACGCTGCCCAATCCTCATTACTGGAAAGCATAGTTGAAAAGCACACTGACACTGGAGTTTCATTATAGTGCACTGACATGCCCAATGCAGACTTTCTCCCAGAGTTGTTAGAATTGTACCCGAACATCAAGGTGGTTCTCGTAACACGCAACCGCGACAAGTGGTGGGACAGCATCAACTTGAACTTTAAATACGCTACGCCGTGGTTCTTACCTATACTGACGTACCCGTATCCCTGTTTGAGATGGTTCCCAGATATCGAGAAGAACTGGCGCAAGAATGCCATGTTGCTACTCGAAAGAACCAAGGGGAAGGCTGCAGAGGTCGGACCTGGTGAGTAATAGTTAATATGCCATCTACCTATATTACAAGCTGACAGCCCAGTAGATCTGCTCGAGATCCACAACGACTGGGTACGTAGCGTTGTGCCCAAGGATCAACTTCTGGTGATGGAACTGGAAGAGGGCTGGGAGCCTTTATGTCGGTTCTTGGGGAAGACAGTTCCGAACGAACCCTTTCCGCAGGTGAACGAAGCAGAGTCAGCAGATAGGGAAGGGAGGAAGATCTTTGCTAAGCTGATACTACTTTGGTTAGGAATTCTGACGACTACAGGTAGTGCTGCGTACGTCGGATATCGTAGCTTTCCTGGTTTCGCGTAGAGAGTGTTTCTTGACAAGCTTACGCAGGAAGCCTTTAACAAAGCAGCGCTAAACAAGTCGGAATAAGAATCTCTTCCTCCCAATTCGCTTTTGATTTTCGGATGTTGAGTTACATGTGAAGATTTTCATGCTCTGAACGATTGTCCGCGTAACAAATACATCCGGCCACGGGGTGAGCAGTACTCTCATCCAATGCTTATGGTGGTATGCTGAATACTGACATGGCTTCCGAGATGTCAGACGCATAGAGAGCTGGCGCAGTAATTGTGAAGCAGTCTCGATAAATTAGGCAAAAGAAAGACGAAAGCAATAAATAGTCTGGTATTTCTGCATGATTTCGCCCTGATTCAAGACTTCCGCATCGTCCGAGTGGCACGGTCTGCATTTTTGCTTGCAGATACGCTACCTAGACTGCTGTGCCGCTTTTCGCCAATTAAGCAAGCTGCTTGGCTGTTCCGCTGGAAACAACTAAGGTCGCGAATCCCAGTCCAACCCTGGATCAGCCAAGCCTTCCAGGCTGCAGGAGGCATATTGCCAAGCGGGCCTACACACAGATTTTTATTACCAGTATAAAGCCTGTAGAATTATCCTAGATCATGACAATGTGGGAATCTAAAATCTTCTCTATCCTCTCAACTCCGACATAATTAAGAATCAAGAACCTTCAAGACTAGTGAAAGGCAATGGCGACCATCTCGGCTCACCCAGAAATAACCCCAACGGGGTCTGCTGGCGAGAGAATTAAGCTTCCTGGTTTTGGGATGCCTCGTCAGGAGATGCCCATCTTTCGAGAGAATGACGGAGAAGGCGATTGGACGTATCTGCGCTTCCCTAATGCCATTGCCGACTGGTGTGGGAGCTCGGGAGTCACCGTCTACGAGCGAAAGATGCTTGCAGTGATCAATCATATCACAGATAAACCTAAGTGGGATGAGAAAGTATTTGATGAACTCATTGTTGAAAAGTGGTGGAAGGAAGTGGAGGAAGAGAGCAAAGAGGCCACCACCCCGCAGCCAGAAGATGAAGAAGAGGAAGACGAGGAAGAGCAGGAAGATGCGCATGTCGGCGAGATGATCGAAACGAGTGATAATGAGGATGGAGGGAACGAGCCAGAGAATGATAAGCAGGATGCAGATAGTATTGTTGAGGATGATGAAAATGGGGAACAAGAGGATGACATTGGCTCCGAGGAGAGTGACGACGCAGCGACCATTACCTATTTCAGCCGCAAAATGTTTGACTATGTACGTTATATTTAGAGAGTCTTAAGTTGCTAAAGTGTGGCTAACCCGTCTACAGTGCATGAAGGAGCTCCAAGACAAGGCAATTAGGTTTCGCGAGACAGGTATGGTCTCCGTCTGCGATACGGAGGCCACAGTGGTCAAGTCCGACTCTGCTGTCCCAGCCACTCTACGGGACAGCCTCCAAGCCGCCGTCAAGCCCCTAGAAGATGTCCCGGACTCTATGAAAGACTGGCATCCTGATTCCGATGACATGGTTTTGGATCTTGTCCACCCGTCACTTTTTCCACTCGTGTATGGCAGGACGAAAGTTTTGCCAACTGGGGTAGTGCCGCTTTCTGACTGCATCGCGTACACCGGCAAAGGCGAGCGTATCGAGGGCTTCGAACCTACCCAGGAGAATACTCATATTAGTAAAAGAAACGCGGATACTTGGGAATCGAGCGATAGACGCATGATGCCTGCCTGGGACGAATTTCATTGGCTTCCATCCGATGTAAGCTTCAATGAGAATGGAAAAGTCAGCATTGACAGCTACATAAACAACTTACATCCGGTGCGCCATCATGACTTATATCAAGTACTGGAGCGAATGGTCGAATGTGCAATTCCCATGTGGAACGAGTCACTTTCATGGTTTCAGGACCGGATACGTATAAAGCCTGAAAGGACTGGATCCGAAGACTGGACACGACCGGATGGTGCCAAGTCTCCAGAGTGGGTGAAACCAGACGACTGGGATCAAGAAAAACGTGACAAAATGATGGACCACGAATACGATAATCGATACCAGGAATGGTTCCGTGAGGTTCGAGTTCTGAAGCATCTTGAGCCGGGAAACTATGTATCTTTATCAGAAACTACAAACCGTGCAGGGGCTATGCCGATCAATCTGGCAAAGAAGTTCAAGGACTCCGGGCTACAGATAATTTTCAAGCTCGCAAACATCCATCTGGATCCAACCCAGCCCGAATACGAAGGTGGAACATGGCACGTTGAAGGAACTCTCAACGAACATATTTGCGCAACAGCACTGTACTACTATGACCAGGACAACATCACAGATAGCTATCTGAGCTTCCGACAGCCTATTGGAGTCTGGGAGACACTGTCTCGCCCAGAACAGGTAAGATGCCACTAGGCCGTGCTCTCATGTTTTCGTTGGTGAATTCGCTACCTCGAAATCTAACTGTCGTTACAGTACGAATACGCATCATGTGAGGCGTACTATGGTGTCAAACATGAAGAATCCGGCACCCTCATCCAAGTTCTGGGCTCTGTCAAGACCAGCGCAGACAGACTTCTCGTCTTCCCCAACGTTCTCCAGCACCAAGTTTCTCCATTCTCTCTGGAAGACCCGACCAAACCAGGCCATCGCAAGATCTTGGCCATGTTTCTCGTTGATCCCAACATCAGGGTACTGTCAACGGCGAATGTGCCACCTCAGCGCCGAGATTGGTGGGCCGATGAGGTGCGCAAGATCAACCCTTTTGCGACCCTACCTCCCATGATCTTCAACCAGATCATCTCTGAGGTAGATGAGCCTTGGAGCTGGGACGAGGCGACAAAGATTCGTGAGGCTTTGATGGAGCGCCGATCTGTCATGAATGATGATATCAATAATGACATGAACGATGTGAGCTAATGATACATATCCTACAACCTTCCCAATCATCTAACAAAGTATAGGCACAGGTCAGCTTTTGCGAGCATTAAAAGCTTTGTTTATGGTAGAAATTCCATGCGATCTAAGGGGTTTGGTAATCATCCTCGTCTTGGCTGATGATTCTACGTCAGAACTTGATTACATGGGATTCTTTCTCTCCCCAGGAAATACATAAAGAAGTCCATTTTTTGTGTCAATGAACGGGTGTTGAGCCCGCGAGTTATCACATGGCATTGACTTCCGAACTATGGGAGTTAATTTACCAGTTTGTTCTCGTATTTTCATGTGCCTCTGCCTCCACATGTTTAGTGGATGAGGACTGCGTCCCTTAGACCATTTAGTCTTTTCGATTTTGAGATTATTTGATCCCATTTCTTTTACTTACCTATAACCCCACTAAACACTGTCGCATTTATATAAGACTCGAGTGGTTGTTGTTCTGAAGACTCAGAAAAGCAAAATACCCTAATCGGTATCTCAAATTTTGGCAAGGAATTATCCAAGTGGGATAAAAAAGTAAGCTGCCTTGGCACATGGGGACGAGTGGATAAATCAATTAGCTCCATGCCCGATGCGGAGTTCATCTTGGTGCAGACATCATCCCTAAATTATCTGACTGACGATTTAAATCATTGTCCTCTTGCACATTTATACTCTACTCGTTGAGGTGCCTGTATTTCCAAAAGGAAGTTCCTGACTTGCGTCTTCTCAAGAAAACACAATGAGTGCATCGACTGAGATCCGAACCGTTGCAGTGGTCGGCACTGGCGTAATCGGTGCCTCGTACGTGGCTCTCTTCCTTGCCAAAGGCCTCAAGGTCATCGTATCACCAACAAAGGAAAATGGCGCGGCCAATCTCGAAGCTGCGGTCGCCAAGGCGTGGCCGGTACTGGAGCAATTTGGCCTGGCTGAAGGTGCCAGCCAGACGAACCTGGAGTTCGTCGACGATGTCTTCAAACACTTGGACAAGGTTGACTTGATACAAGAGGCAAATCCAGAACCCCCCCCCCCCCCCCCCCCCCCCCATTGTCCTACAAGATCTGTCTCAACTGGGCGATGGGAATTACGTTTTCAAAAATAAAAAATAAAAAACCAAGAGAGCGTTCCTGCTGCTAACCCTGGATGGCTTCTAGAACGGACCTGAGTCTCTGGAATACAAGACAACCACCTTCGCGGCACTCGACGCCGCTGCACCGCCGCACGTACCTATCATATCAACCTCGTCTGGATTCCCGTCCTCAAAGTTCATCAGCGAGTGCAAGCGGAATCCAGGACGTGTGCTCATAGCGCACCCATTCAACCCCCCGCACCTCGTATGCTTAATCCCCCCTCTCCGCTCCCATCTCCGCTCCCCTCCTCCCCACATCGTGCTGAAGCATGGTCGCTGAGTCATTATGGATCCTGAACAGATTCCCGCAGTGGAAATTGTTCCCCATCCGGGAACCGAGGCTGACATCACCGACCGTGTGATTTCTTTCTTACGTCAGATTGGCCAGCGGCCCATCCGGGTGAATGTCGAGACTCCTGGCTTTGTCCTCAACAGGATCCAGACGGCTATGCTTTACGAGGCGCAATCTCTCGTCAACCGCGGGGTGATTTCTCCCGGTGATCTAGATGATGCTGTCACGGGCGGGATCGGACTTCGATTATCTCTGAGAGGCCCATTCATGTCGATGAGCCTGTCCGGAGGTGGTGGGCCGGAGGGATACGCAAGGCTTCTTCAGCATATCGGCCCGGCGGCTGAGTTTTGGTTGCAGGATATGGACAAACATCGTCTGAAGCTCACCAAGGAGATAGAAGAAGGCCTGACTGGAAAGGTGGCAGAAATGTTTGAAAATCTGCCAACCAGCGTGGAGGAGCGGCTTCGGGTGACTGACGAGACGTACAAGGATATCGTTGAACTCAAGAAACTTCGCGGGTTGCCATAACATAAATCATGGAATGATTATTGGGCTGGCTAAGTACACGTATGTCACCAAAATGCTATTGGGATATTTATGAACATTCATTGCTGGTAGGAGTAATGAAAGTCACCCCGTCTTCGGAGAGGATGAGAAAACTCATCCATTGCCACAGTAAATAACATATTATATTGCGCGCTCTCTGTCCAGAAATAAATGCTTAGGAGCGTCGTATTGAATGCATCCCCTGCACCACCGAGGGGAACTCGCATGGGATGCTAAGTAGAACTTTTAGTGGAGTTAGAAGCGGCCCCGCGCTGGTGGGGTTTTGCATCCACGAGCCAGAATATATGTGCCTAATGTTAGGTAGTATACTTATCCAGCAGGTTGACATGAGACAGGGAGCATTTTACTTGAATGAACGGCGGCTAAATTGATGTGGTTGGCCTCCAGATACTTATCTTTACTGTCAATATCCCAGCGTCTAGTGATGATTGAATAGTAGATAAATATACTAGTGTAGTGGTAGTGCTAAAAGCTATCTCTGAGGGTACAGTGGACCCCCCTCCGCCCGCTTACAAGGCTTAAGGCGCTCTATATTTCGTGTTTATACAAGGTCAGCCAAAATCTATAGTACATCCATTTTCAAAGTGATCCCGCTCAGCTAGGCTGCGTCATTAAACTCTAACGCTATAACGGAGCGGATTCACCATCTTGGTTCAACGTCGATGGGATAACCTGGCCATTGACCGCATAAAAATACTCGCCCGTAGAAAGGTCTACCCAGTAGGTGAGTTCATCGTCATTTTCATCCTGGAATATCGATATGGGACCTCTAGGAGGCAACGAGGAAGCCGTTGATGGTGACATGGCGCTAGGATCAGGGAGGAAGTGGCTGGGGGCGATTGTGCCCTCACCAGGAACTGCCCCCGAGGAGGAGTGGTTTAGAGTTAATCTGCTGGGATAAACAGTGGGGGCCACACCTCCTGCGCCGGCGTCCGTGCTATTGAGGCTAGTCATGCTACTGGCGCTGCTGGTCTGCGTGTGGCCGCTGCTCCAGCACCGTGGGTGGTTCTCAGATGAAGTCCTGCTGGATCCCGGAGATAACCTTGGCGGTGTGCTGTGGGGAGGCGAATTTGCCATCAGGCCTGAGCTGGAGTGGCCACTGCTATAATGTTGAACAGGGTGGCGGACTGGTGTGCTCGGTGCGCCAGTGGGAGTTCTCCAATTATATCCGGGTTGTATTAGTGAAAGTTGTTGCGGGTGGGGAGGTTGTTGTTGCTGCTGTTGCACTAGCACCAGCCCCTGTGGATGTTGTTGCGACTGAAATTGCCGTGATAGGGTAGGTGATTGTTGTTGCTGCGGCTGTTCCTGCAGAGGCTGTGCCTGTAATTGTGTTTGTCCTCGCGGTGCCATAAAAGCCGAGAGCAGATTGATAAAATCCGGAAGGAAGGGTTGCATGACCACGTACGCCTCATGGCTCAAGTGGGCACGTTCCTCGACGATGAACCTCCGGGTATGATACATAACCAAGTTCTGGGCTATGTTAGGGCTTGTGTGAGGGTTCGGAGGGCGCTGATGTCCGGGAAACAAAATGTCCCATATGACATACCACCGCTGCTCATTCGTGGTGGGCCGCGACTGGCGATCGTCCGCAGAACTTGCAATCCTGTCCAGCATATGGCGCGTGGCGCCCGGTAGGTTGGCGCCCGGGTTGGAAACAGGGATACAGGACCGACGCCTGATGTGCTCATCACGGTCTTTATCGCGCAGGAACGGTCGACCGCACAAGGGGCAGTGAGCGACCTGGGTGTGTCTGCGCTTGATATGGGTGCGCACATCAATGATCCGGTTCATGGTGATCATAAGGCATCCTTGATACCTCTCACTATCAAACAGGAAAAATGGGCATTGCCAACAAGATTGGGGTCTCGTATCTCTAGAACCACTGAACACAGAGCGAGACGGGTCATCTCCGCCGCCACCACCGCCGCCACCGCCGCCATTATCCCGATCTCCCGGTTCTCGTTTTGTCCGCCGGGTCCGTTTGGACGAGTCTTCGGGATTTTCATCATTGCCGCCGCGGCCATTGGACTCTGCTCTATCTCGTTTGTTGCGAGCCCGTCCATTTGATTGGCTCCCCGAAGTGGCACCGCCGGGATTATCGGTGTAAGAGTCTTGGGTTGCCGCGCAATTATGATCCCCGAATATCAATTGCATGTAAGAATTAAAGGCATCATCGATTGCTCGGCTAATCTCTTCATCGGTCAGTAGCCGGATAGAGCGACCGGACGATTTTGTGACAAGACATAGTCGATAGCAAGCGACAATGATCAGTTTCTGGAAAGTGTAGCATCCGGTGGCCGTGGCAGCAGTGGTAGTTGGAATGGCGATGGCGGTGGATTCGTTGCTGCTGGTACTGTTGTTACTAGTAAGGAATCGGTTCCGCTCACTGCGAACGACCACCAATCCTCTAGAATTAGTGGTTTGTTTGGAAGCCGGCGCAAGGTCTAGTACGGGACTGGCACCGAGCGCAAGCTGCTGCTGCTGCTGCTGTTTCTTAGTGTCCCGTTTCAACGCTCCGGTGGGCTGGGTGTTATTTATTAACGAGCTGGGCTTTTCAGGCTTTCCGGAACCATAACCAAAAGGATTAAGTTTTGCTCCATAACGACCTCCCGCTGGTCCCAAGTGCTAGAGCCATCAAGCGTTGTCAGTGAATTAGCTCTTTGATTTTCCCAGCAGGTGTGCTGGGTAAATGGAAACGGGTGGCAGAGCCATGGGGGTCACACCAATGACACACCTTTTTGGCACCCATCGTGAGTGCTGCTGGGGTTGCCGTTTTCGTTTCTGGCTCGGGTAGCAGCCGTGTCCCCCGTGGCGAGCCCTGTGTTTTGTGGCTTTGCTCCCGTTTGTGTTGTTGGGATTGTCTAATAGACATTGAAGCCCGAGGACTTTTGCAAGGAGAAGAAAGAAAGCATGCATCATATGGCGAGATTATTCTACCGACATTTTGTTCTCTATTCTTACAGCTTTCATGCGGCTCTTGGGTCACAGATGGGCGATACCCGACTACACTTTTTTTTTTTACCCCAAGCAGGGGTTCGTATTGCCCACTGCTTTTGCTGTGCTGAGGCACCTAACTACGCAGCTGTGTGCTTGAAAGCTGCCTTGTGACCAGCCAATCAACTATGCGCAGGCAGCAAGAATCTCGCTCTCACGGTCGCCTTTTTTTGTACGTACCCTGCCTCACGTAGATGGCCTCAAAAATCTGCCTCGTCTCCGGCGCACCATCGCACGTGTTGCTGGGCACTTCTTTCTCCTTCTCCTCCCTTCTCGAATGCTGTTTCATGTAGCCCGTGGGTGGGGCTAATTTTGAGGAACAAAAGTGCCTAACGTAGCGGTTTTCTTCAAGGTCTTGATTAAAAATTTTGTACTGAGGTTGGGGGTGGGATGATATGTAAAATCCGAAACGAGCCCATCGGTGATACTACGGCCTACCACGAAGCCTGAGAGCACCAATGTGCGGAACCGCACCTCCCCAGGTTTTGGCTAGGCCGCCGTCATCCACTACAATTGCCTGCGCAGACGTGTATTCACGGTGGATGCGCAGGCAAAGCGACGCCGGGTTGTGAGCCCGCAACTGCGTAGTGTCAAGGAGCGACTTGTCACTGCAGCGTTATAGCAGAAGAAAAAACGTCGCCTACAAGAGGATGATAAGCAATATTATATAGATATATATGTATGAGTTTCTGAATGACATTCGTCTTGTGCCTGGTTATGGTGATTCCAACACGGATCAAATGTGACGAGATTCTCAGGCTCCTCGAATGCCTCTTCCTTGCATATTATATACCTACACACCCCCGCCTGAGAGACTTACACTTATTCATCTATCGGAGTATCGTGACTGTTTGTCTTTTTCCTAATACCCGAACTGGCTATGTTTGGAAACGCAAGGTATGCACATTCAGCCCACCGCATTTTACTGCCTGCCTCGAGTCCACCCCTGTTACCACCCCCTAGAGGAATTTGGTGGGCTAATGCGGCTGTCTATTGTGTCCCTCTGTAGACGAGACGCGAAGGCGGACCTCAGATCCCAGCGACTCGATTTTTGGAAGAGCGAAACCTACACACCAATAAACCACTCTCGAATCGGATCCAAACCCCCAACAGATCAATTGCAAGCCAAAAGGAAAAGTGTGGCTCGGGCAAAGAAGCACGCTTCTGAGACCATAGCGGCTTTTGATGGTCAATTTGGTCGGTGACTTCCTCCCTACAGCTGAGCTGGCCCATCAAAACGCCCAGCGTAAGGGAGAGGTGGGGGGGGGGGGGTTTAGGGCAGGGGTTCAATTGCCTGAAAACACGGGAGCTTTCACTGGGAAGGTCGCCTATGAGGGCGGTTTAGAGCTAAAAACCCGCTTCGGCTCCCCAGGGCTGATTACAGTCAGGATCAAGTTCCCCAACTTGGCTGCTATAGGGAGTCCGTTAGCTAAGGATTACCCTAGGGTACCCTAACGATCAATGGGAATGGCGGACCAAGTAATTGGACATCGTATATTATTACTACTACATCTATGCACGGCCTCAACTATATTGCATTTCCTGCTACATCTCATCTTTTGTCGGACTTCAAACTCGTTCTTACTAAGTAGGCATGATTTTTCTTACGTGGCCCGCAGAACTGACGGAACTTGCGGGCGAGCAGAATGGACATGGACAATCATCTTGGCTAGGTACCTTGGTGACTGAAAGTATGCCTTGCGGCGCTCTCTGCACCGCGAACCCACCTTGTCGTGGGCCGCGCACCGTCGGGATGAATCTGGAGAGCGGACAACTTTTGGGGGCCGCACTCAATTGCGTACAGCACACCGCGCCAGCTTATTACATTGTGCCAGATAAGTTGCAGCTCACTTGCGTCAGCCATGCCACTCACATGTGTAGTAACCCCATGCATTTTACGCCGGCTGCGATTGGGCGCGTAGTTCAACTCCACTCCACCGCTTGACATGTAAGGGGGCTTTAGGAGCGCAATGGCGGTGCATGAGACATGAACTAGCACCACTACGCAAATGCGTAGCAAAAGGCTACCCGGCTGGATTCTGTGACTTTCCGACCCTCCCACCAAATTGCTCGAAACCAATCACGAGGAGGGCATGAGGTCACAAGCTGTCATAGCTCGGTTTGCCATGAGAGTTCCCCTGAATCCCGTCGTTTAAGATATCGTTTGGAAGAAATCTGAGCCGACATCATGTAACGCATGCCCGAACCAAGCCCACCGGATCTAGGATCAAATGGGTAAAACAAAGATGACGAAGAAGGAAACAGGAGATGGAAAGACAGGAGGATGGTAAACACGTAAAGCAACATAAGCTGGGTCCTTGTATACCGTAAACCGCCCAAATACATACCGCCACGTGACTTGCCTTTGTCTTTACAAAATGGCTGCCCCAGATTCTCGTTGCCAGGAGCCCAACCTTGGTCTGCGTTTTGGGTGGTGATGCCATTGTAAATTCAACATTGTGCCCAACGATACCTAAAATGAATAAACCGGGTCAAGGCAAATCAGTAACATGGTCAGACCTTTCGCCCAACACAACCACGAGGATCACATACTCCAAAAATGGGCCTATCTTGGTGCCAAAACTCGAGAAAGCCAATCTCACGATGATGCTCACTCCGCCATCCACTCCCCGGATGTCAAAAGCAGATGTAACGACGAGCACATCTTGGTACCTTTCCTCGCTGCCTTTGAGCGTGGATGCTGCGAGTGAGAATAGCGCACAAACGACCATCTCCCAGAACCCCAAAGAACAGAAACGTGAGAAAAGTAAAGCACTATATGTTGTGTTGTGGAGTTGCTGACATCTCTGGCCCGAGCCAGCATCGATCTGCGGTATACCTCTGGTACGAGCAGGACTAGATGCATGGCCAAAGGAGGGTCCAACCGCGAAAGTCTGTGGCAAGTTCACCTCCAGCCAAGACCCGTCTCATGCTTACAGCAATCTTTTGACTGACTCTTCAACTCAACGACACTTATAGCCTATTCTGAATATGGAGAGAGTGTAGGATGTTCTAGTCCTGAGTCGAATTACGGGGATAGTCCGGACGAAAGCGACTTCTCCGCAAGCCGGGTGACTCAATGTAACCACGACCAGTCCAGGGACGACCAAAGAACTACAAAGAAAGCACCTCGACGCAAAAGCACAACCAGCTCTGCTACATCTTCATCCAGGAAGCGTCGTGGAGACACATCATCGACAGCATCAGAAGCCAAATGTAGCAGAGAGGACGAGCAGTGCCATCCATCGAAGCGAAGCAAGAGCTACGAACAAAATACTAGAGAAGAAGCTCTCTTCGCTTGCCCTTTTTACAAGAAGGACACCCAGAAGCACCAGAGATGTTTGAGATACAAGCTTAAGCGAATCAAGGATGTCAAGCAACACATCGGCCGACAGCACAACCATGTGTACTATGTCGGAAGCCGTTGCAACAATATCCGCAACATCGCCTCGAACCCCAACGCTGAGACAGAAACCCAGAGCGATATGACCTGTGCGTGCAATCCTGGCTGCACGCTGGTGCAATATGACGGGGTCTCAGCCCAGCAGAGAAAGGAACTCGGTAAACACTACAACAACCGGGGTCAAAGCGCGGAGGCGCAATGGCACTCCATGTGGACCATTCTGTTCCCCGGGCGCCGGCTACCTGCGTCCATATACGTGGGCAATTACGTTGAAGAGATCCAGCACCTCCTGAGATCCGTTTGGGAGGACCGTGGCGCCGAGATAATTGCAAGGGTTACTGGTGTAGCGGCTGGCAGCTACCAGGATCCTACGCCTCACTCGTCCTTTCACCTATCTGGAAGTGGAAGCAGCTGTACAAGCCGTAACAGCACCATGAGCGAGCTAGATCTCGATTTTCATCACCAAATCACCGACAGCAACACTGGCACGGCGGCAGTGACCTCGAGCCGGCTCAGTCGTGCGGTGGGACTTGTTCTAGACTGCTTGGCTGCGGAATCCTCCTCCAACGCTGCCAGTAGCAATAACGGCCCCGACAGCGGCACATCTCCCACATATTGCAACTCTGTAGAGGAAGAGGGTGGAGAGCAGGAGGACGATGCCTTCAAGGCTGAGGAATATTCCACTGCTGCTGTCTCCAACGACTCGCAATCTACCCTCTGGAACATGGGCTCCGAGGAAAGTCAGTGCCTGCACGAGCTTTCTGCGCATACTGGTGAAGCACTCCTTTTCCCGACTGGTCCTCCGGCTGAGCCTGAGATAAATTTGGATGAACTGTATAATATTGACTCGTTATTTTCGTGGGACTCATCTGACATTTGATATGCATAGAAAACATTGCTTCTGTGGTTTTTGTTCCTCTCGGTTTAGCATAGATAGCAGGTGGATGGGTTGGGAAACAGCACATGGTATATATTGTATTAATTTTTGCTTCGTTTATTTGATGCCTAAAGTCTACGCTTTGTGTTGTGTCTGACCCATGGAATTCAACGAGAAGGCGCATATGTCTTGGTTTTCACCCAGCACACTTCGTGATATCAGCTAATGGAGAGTGAGGAAACTGAAATATCGTTGCTATTGGTTCAATGAGGACTGTTAGTAACTCGACCATACGGTGAGGGTGGATACATGAGGCATAACGTAATCCCAGGCCCAGCCTGTGACTTGTGACAATTGGTTTAGCACTATCCCCGCACTGTCTTCAAGACCATTGTCTGCTCTGTACATAATGGAGAATTCAGGCAGGCACAATAGCACATAGAAAATTGAACAGCTGGCCGACATATTTAGCATCTCATTGCTATGGTAATCAGTTAAACCACCATCTCAAACCAATAATGTCAAACCAATTGCCCAAGGGGACCGTCGACCGGGCTCGATCGGGATTCGCCATGATCGACCCGGAGACCGAGCTCTACTCGCACAAGCTTGGACGTGCCCAACACGTTGCCATTTCCTATGTCTGGTCTGAGTGGAAGGAAAGCCAAGATGACCGCCTGCCAGACTGGAATCTCTTGCGTGCGCGGTTGCTGGAATTGGTTGGTGTCGCAGCCAGCAGCTTCATGAAGATCATGACGGGCCACCGCAAGAACTGCTGGCTCGACTCCAAGTGCATCGACCAGGATTCACCGAGCGACAAGGCATATTGGATCCCCCGGATGGATGAGGTATACTCCGAAGCGCGTTGCACAGTGCTCTTACTACGCGGCCTCGACTTGAGCCCATTGGTAGATGCCGAGAGGCAGCTCGGTTGCCACATTGACCACGACGACCACAGCTGTCTCTTAACACAGAGCTGTACCTCGATTAGCGACTGGAATTCCCTTGATGAGGATGGTTTAATAGAAGCTCTGCGGATATTATCCTATGGAACATGGAGAAAGCGTGCCTGGATTTTCCAGGAAATTCTCCTTTCTGACGAGTACGTCATCAGCGCCGAGAGGAACACTCAGCTGTCCCTGGCAGACTGTGGTGTACTTGCAGGACTCTTGTTCCGTAGACACGTCAATTTATTGTGGCTTGGCGAGTTGGCCGAGTGGTGTCGGCGTCTGGTCTATCTACGTCGACGGTATCTGTCCTACACACTCTCCGCCGCCAATGTCCTGCAGATGGCTCACCAACTTGAAGCGACGGTGGCAGCTGACAAGTATTATGCCCTATGCGGCATACTGAGACTCAAAAAGCTCAACTACAATCCATCTCACACTGTCGACGAGGCACTTCAGGTAGTAATCACGGAGCTCGCCAACCACGGTCAACTCTCGTGGCTCTATGCTATCCGTCCTATGCTGGATTCACAGGAGCAACACAAACGCCTCATTCTCAACCAAAGAATGATATCTCCATATTTCGATCATGTCCTCAGGTCGAATGGTAGCTTCTATGCTAAAACCAAAGCATCTTCAGAGTCTATTGGCTTTACTGTCCTGGACGCTGGCATTGTCCACAAGGTGATACCTTTGCCCGAATTTCTGCGGCAAACACGGGACCACGTCAGCGTGAATGGCCGCAACTTTACACCAGAGCAATATTATATGCAGTGTCTCCCTCGCGTTCTACACAAGCTCGCTACCGAGTCAATAACCCCGCTACTTCAGACTCCTTGCATCGAACGGCTCCGCAAAGTATTTGGTCTCGACCCCAGCGCACCAACCGCGGAAGTCGTCTGGCAACTATTCGCCCTGGATGATCACCCTGTCCCTCCTGCCTCCGGACCCCTTCATAATCCTGAAGCCACTACGGACTTTGACCTAGCCCGCAAAGCGTCCTGGGCTCTTAAAGAACGTGTGTATTCTTCCGAGAGTAATTACTCTCTAGTTCTGTGGCAGGAGGCTGTTGAAAGCAAAACCGTTGCTGGGACGCAGACCTTGGCTATGGAGATTGCTATGGGAGATATCAACACGCCACCGGGAGTCCGGGTTTGCAAGGTAAAAGGGAATCCGGAAATAATGATTGCCGTAGAGCTTGGGGGTAACAGCACGACGGCAGAGGCCTCATGGCATGGTGCTCTCCATTTTATATGGAATCACGGCGTAGACAAAAGTTCCACTTCCAAAGTTTTCAGGGACTTGAAGTCTCGAATCTCAGGTCATGGTCCAAAGTCAACGCGTATTAATTTCGCGTTGGGAGAATAGCAATGTACATAATGCACACCTCATTGTCTATTTTACTGGAAGACAATTCAAAAAATCAGCGAATAGATAAATAACAAAGTCTAAACAAGTGAAGCTGCAAGTAGTACGAGCCCACCAAAGCCATCAATTCCTGCACACCATTCCTCCCAGTTGACAGTACACCTCGGTGGTGCGTGCTTTGTGTCCAATGTCTCGTATGACAACCACGCATCGGTGCAGGAAAGACGACTCTCATCCAGCTTGACGAGCTGGCCATCGGCGGCTAATCCAAAGGACGTATGGATTCCAGGGTCGCGCTGGCTCTCCGCCTTCCACGCAAATTCGTCACTCGCCTCCCAGAGCTGCTTCTTGGCCGGTAGTGGTGCTAGGATCAGATCGGTAGGCATTTCGCACACCGAGACTGCTTCAAAATAGACGAGCATGTTGACAACTCGATATACCACACCCAGCCTTCATGCTGGTTAGTCACATTTATTGTTTGCCAAAACAGATCCTAATCGACTGACCTTCGTCTTGATTCCCTAAAGATCCACTCTGTCCAACTATTTTCAAGACCGACATTGCACAGGGTGCAGCCTCGCTCACAAGTGATACCGGTCTTGGCAAGGCTTTGGGCGATGACCTACGCAATCTAGTATTAGGGCAGCCATTCTCAGCCGGAAAGTGGGATGCATAAAATGTAGATGGCCTTACAATCACTGTTTTGATGAGGAGAAAGTCAAAGTTGTTACTATCCGTCTCGCCCTCGCCTAACCGAATAAGCATATAGATCGAGACGGCATGCATGGCTGCAAGAAGTTCCCATCTGCTTCGCTTGTGGCACTAAAAATTGAATCAGCGGCTCGGTAATCTTTTCACCCCATACTGGTTATGCTCATCTTTTCGGCAATTCGTACGTCTTCGGAAAACCTTTCGCATTCCATGTACACGTTCTTCCAAAATAATCTCCGGCTTCCAGGACCATCACTCCTGAGCATATTAACGAGACTGATGCAATTGGCCAATGGTTCCGTATCGATATTCTCAAGGTTCGAAGATACCAAGCTCGGGTGGACAAATGGCGGAAGTGTATCGTGGCGGAGCATCATGAGTGGGTACGATTTCAAAGTGCTCAGTATAAGACCGGCGATCCTCTGTGTTCCTGCTGAGGCCCGCGATCTTGGGATGAGCGATCGAACATTGGAGCTTGGCGTTGCCGGTATCGTATGTTGGGCATACCGATAAGCCTGTTGTATATGGACAGCTCGGTCAGCTGGAGGCGATGAGTGCCAAACCGTAGTGGAGAGTTCAACTGATGATTTATTGTAAGAATTATTTGGTTGCTCTGGTGGTGAGCCGATGAACTCCTCGGGTCCAGTGTCTGGATCATTCCAGTCGAACAAACCCCCTCCCAGATCTGATATGTCAAAGTCAGGTAGCGCAAGTGTATCGTCGAGGAGCATATCCCCAGAAGTATTTATGTGCTGGGAACTAATTACACCGGTCGTATCATCCACCGGTGATTCCATCACCTTGCCCTCATCAGTGAGTTCAACGTCAAGAGGGTTGGTAATATGAACCCGTGGCACTTTAATTCTGGGCGTATTGTGCACGGGTGGATAATGACACGGGGTGCTCTTGGTCTTGCACCTCGAGCATTCCGGCCGTTTGTGATCGCATCCTGCCTTACTTCTCGCGCAAGGGATGCAAGATCGAAGCCGGTTTGCGCTACCACCTTTTCGAGAGCGGCAGTAGTAGTCGTGTCTCCTCAATGTAGACTCTATAATTAAAACGCTAGGCTGTAAGTCTTTGCTTGGGAGCGATAGCTACAAGATCCAACCTATGGTGTGACACCCCTGGCGTTGGGACATAGTGACTTACCCTTATCAAATGGTTTGTTACACCCCACGCACCTCAGTACAGACTGCATATCGGACTCGGGCATTTCAATCAAATTCAATCCAAAACGTAGTAGAGTCGCCCAATTTCAGTAACAAAATTGCAAATAGAATTGAATGCCTCCGTATGGGTCAAAAATGACTCCCTGTAACTTCGAGGGACAATAGTGTTCATGCTGACAAATCTGATTGGAGTTGCTTGGTCTCATCATTAATTTAGTCTGATTTTGTTCCGGAGTGTCAAATTTGAAAGCCCGGCCGGGACATTTTGTAGTACCAATTCCTCACGTGATGACGATTGACCTGGTCAAAATCACAACGATCATGGATATGCAAGCTGAAGTCTCGGTAGAATCCGGCTGGTACCAAGGAAGAAGCTGGTATTGTTGTTTTCTTTCAGAAACGTACTTGTTACTCCCAACCAGTTGTAAAGTGTCTAGCGATAGGTTCCAACCATAACCACTTCCAACAATAGCGAAGGCATCTTTGTAGTTCCTTCCTTGAAGAGGATATGATAGTCAATCTACTTTGATGAATCCTTTCACTTGAGAATATTCAGAATCCAGTGTTCACTCAAAATTGTATTTTTCCAGGGAGATTAAGCGTAGTATCAGTTTTGCCATATCCGTACCATTTTGTTCCGCCCGTACACAGCTCCACTTCAGGCAAGCATGAAGTATTTTGATTTTCTAATACATGTTTCCTTTATATTATATTGTTTATATACTATTATGAGCATTTCATACCATTGACCTCGAGGAATACCCATCTAGTTGGCACTTTAGTTTGACCAGCTGCTTCATCCCAACATCAACTGAGAATAGCCAGTGGAACTTGTCAACATGGACTCAAACGGTTCGAACAATGAGAATTTAGCTGAGAAGAATGGGGAATCTACCAAAGCTTTCAGTGTAAACAACCACTCAGCCGAGCCAGGAATTGCCACCACCAACAATGTAATTGAAGAGTACCCGACGGGCCTGCGAGTGGTTCTTCTGGCTGGAGCGTCCATTATGGGTGTCTTTCTGATCTCTTTGGATCAAGTAAGTATGAATGAGATATGTTTCCCTGCATTGCATATATGCCACTGCTTGCTAACTCCAGTTGTTCTATAGACTATCGTCGGTACAGCCATCCCCAGAATTACGTCGGATTTTGGCGGTCTGAGCGACGTCTCCTGGTACAGTGCTGCGTACTTTATGACTTTTGGTGGATTAGAAGCGTCATGGGGAAAAGTGTTCAAATATTTCGACATCAAGTGGTCATTTCTCCTGACGCTCGCCATCTTTGAGATTGGCAGTCTGATATGTGGATTGGCACCCAACTCGGTGGCTTTGATCATCGGCCGGGCCATGGCTGGAGTCGGCGCTTCGGGTATCTCCGTCGGCGGCACCAGTATTGTCGCCTTGAGCACTCCGCCAAAGATGAGACCGATTCTAATGGGAGTAATCGGTCTCACATACGGCTTAGCGTCAGTGCTGGGTCCCATCATCGGTGGTGCCTTCACTGACCGGGTCACCTGGCGCTGGTGCTTCTACCTGAACCTCCCTATCGGCGGGGTTGCCATTGTCATTGTTTTCTTTTTCTTCCGCCTACCAGCCGCCGCAAAGCCCCCTGCAATCAAGCTCAAGTACAAACTATTACACCTGGACCCCGTGGGAATCTGTCTTACCATGGCAGCTATTATCTGCTTCATCCTTGGCCTTCAGTATGCAGGAACTGCTTACCCTTGGGCAAGTAGTAAAGTCATTGGTCTGCTCATCGGCTTCGGTCTGCTCACAGCGGCTTTAATCGCTTGGTCTATTTATATGGATGAATATGCCATGCTGATTCCACGATTATTTAAGAAGAGAGGACTATGGAGCATTTGTCCCTACCAATTTTTCTTCCTTGGAGACCTGATGCTTCTTCTATACTACCTACCTATCTATTTCCAATCCATCAAAGGCGCAAATGCTATCCAATCTGGCGTTGACAATCTGCCTGTTGTCATTGCAATGGCTATATTTTGCCTTGTAGGTGGGCTTGTGGTAGCGAAAACAGGTCAGTCGTCTCTATATATAAACATATTCACTTGGATGTTCCGTTCTCCTTTATCCCACAATTTCCATATGATCGGTTGAGTTAAGTGACTTTCATACAGGTCATCCAACACCCACCATGTTTGTTGGAGCGCTGATAGGCACGATTGGCTGTGGTTTACTGTATACTTTGGACATCGACACTTCCACAGGGAAATGGATCGGATATCAAGTGATTGCAGGCGCGGCCATTGCTTTCTCTTGCCAGAATGGCCTGAATATCGCCCAAGCCAGCGTCGACCCGGCAGATCTTCCTGCGGTTACGGCAAATCTCTACTGTAAGTACCACCGTATCCATCGTGGGACCTATTTGTCTGTATGATGTTTTCTGAAAGATTTCTGGCAGTCTTTCAAACTGTCGGTGGCGCATTCACTATCTCCTCCGCCCAAGCTGCTTTTATCAACCAAGCTCTCGACAAGCTGCGCACGTCAGCCCCAGGCGTAGACGCAGCCCGTCTGATTGCGACAGGCGCATCGGAGCTTCGACAGGCATTCACGGCAGACGAGCTTCCCGGTGTACTGACAGCGTACATGCACGGGCTAAAAGCTGCATTTGCTGTCTCTATCGCCTTTTGTGGCATTGCATTCCTCACCACTTTCATCATACCCTGGAGTAAGCTTCCAAGTCATGAGCAGGATCCAAAGAAGCAGGATATGAGCGAAGTGTAGAGGAATGATTTTGGATTCTTCGTTTGTGGCCGTTAGAAAACACCACTACGTTCGTTCCGAACAAGTCCAGATGGCATGCAATGAAACCCTCTTCTTGCGACTGTTTCATTTTCATCTAAAATACGAAGAAATATGGACTTCTTATAAGTTAAATCCTAGTACTTGGTATATCATTCTCCATCCTTGCTGTTATTTACATGAAAATAGAAATTACCTTCTTCCAAGCTACCATGGCTGGTTTATTACTCTATTCCAGGCTATGATCAATGTTCACCGAATATTAGAATACTATCACAGTGGTGAATGGCAAGCTGGACTTTGGATCATTGTCAATCTGCGAGGTACTTGAAATCAATATCTTGAGCAGTGCAATGACTTATTCAATTATATGTAATGCCTATATCATAGAAATTGAAACGCTCCTGAGACTTGTTTGCCTTCCAGCGTCTGCTTACAATAACGGATGCTTCAATACGAGTTTTCCAAACCGAGCACATTTACCCACGAATTTTACCTGCTCCAGAGCCTCCTCTGCGGTACCTTCAAATATATCCACACTTGGAAGTTCGAATTCAGACCCGTAATTCTCAATCGCCCAGTCGATAACTCTGCGTATGTTTGCGTGCATTGGTGGCTGCGCCGCCATGGTGAAACGGACCCGTGATTCTGGGTTGAATAGTACCGTCATCATTCTTGCTCTGAACGCATATGCCATATGGAAACCTTCCTCCACCTGGTGTACTACCGAGACTAGTTTCGTGAAGCGACTGGCCACTTCCTTGACTTTGCGCGCGGCTTCTGGAAATCCCACAGAGTCCATGGCATAGCATAACTCTCCGGTTGGCGTATTTTGTATGGCTGTTTTGATCTTGGATACCACCTCGGGGTCGGTGTGATCAAAGCACTGGTCCGCGCCGTACTTCCTCAGCATTTCATGATGCTTGGCCGACGCGGCCACGAAGATCGGCGTGGCGCCACACGCCCGCGCGATCTGCAACGCAGCAATGCCGACGCTGGTAGAGGCTCCCCAGATGAGCAGCGGCCCGTACCGGAACCCTGGATTTGGGTGCCTGTGGCCGGGATAGAAGAAGCCGATATTGTTGATCAGCGCATCCGCGGCGGTAGCCACGGCCACGGTGAGCGCTGCGGCGTGGTGTTTCGGAACGGCGGGTGGGACGTGCCAGGTCAGGTCCTCCGGATTGGCCAGGTACTGCTGATGAGTGCCGTACCGATCGGAGCGGTTGGCGTTGACCACGGTGTAGCCTGCGACAAGATCTCCAGGAGCAAATTCTGAATCAGGCCCTGCCTTGAGGACCTTGCCCATGAAGTCGTAGCCCATGACTGTAGGGTGAATACCCAGATCGGTGGCGTGCTTGACATCGGCAGCGCTTACACCAGAGTAGATAACCTCCACCTGAACCTCGCCCTTGGTTGGCTCTGATACGATGCGATCTCGGACGACGAATGGGACGGCATTTTCGTCAATATAAAGTGCCGTAGTCGCCATCGCCTTTACTGTGCGCACTATTGGGTCAACGGTTTCGTTGTAAGTGTTTCAAAGAACTAGCGGTCTTGGTAGCAAGAAATGTTGTTTATCGGAGCCGAGGACAGATATTTTGTCCTGGGCCCACATACCCGTTCCACTAGCGTAGTACTTTGTGTTCATGTTTCTTCTTCCACTTAAAATCACTTAATTCCATTACACTAGCCTCCAGAACGAACTCCTCATGGGGGAGCATTTCCTACGCCCACTGTGGTTTTCCTATATATATTGGTCTTGAAGATTGGCGTTGCTAGATCTCCATCTACCTAAATCCACTGCCTGTGACTTGCAGACTCGCCAAACATGGCGAGGTCAACGTAGCTCTTCGAATAATTCGTGATAATATCCTCCTATGCTGCTATTTCAAATCCTCCTTTTCTCTGCTTGGATAATAAAAGAAAAGAAAGGTTGAATGCACACGACAGATGGGACGTGGCCCTTAAAATGCCTGCCTGGCTTTGAGAGGACCAAATATACTTCGCCATATGCCGAAGACCATCGAACCAATACTGCTTCCAGTTGGGGAACTGCTATTATCCTGGCTGTCCTCTGCAGCACTAGCAAAGCCCTGTACTACCGCTTCCATCATCTCTTCAAGAACGACGAAGTAGAGGGCCTCGAGATTGTGTTCCTCGTTAGGAACTTGAGCATACTCCCGGAGATTTCTCTTCTCAAGGAAATCCGCGATCAACTCCCTGCCTTGGCGCGCCCAGTAACCGCGCACGTGGCACACCAAAGTCTCTAGGTTGCCGCCGAGGTACGGGCGCAGGGGACTCGGCTTGTCCAGACCGGGAAAGATGATTTCCCAGATGTGCAGCCACTGCTCCTCTACAGCATAACTTTGCTGGCCATGGATTGTGTTGCTGTCATCACAGCTGACGCAACCCCCAGTGTCGTCGTAGTCGATATCTCTGCCAATACTGTTACTGTTCTGACTGTAGGTAGTTCTGGAGGTTTCTTCATAGTTTGTCTGCGGTCGGACGGCAAGTTGCTTGACTTGATCATCGTCAATACCTTCTACCTCCGCTGGGGCCACTTGCGGCGAACACTTGAGATCTCGTACGTGCTGGTCGCAATCATCAGCCGAAGTAAAGATAGTCCAACAGACTGAGCAGTAATAAGGGCGCCGGTGATGGGTCCAAAGGTGCTGCTTTACATCGCGGATGGTTTCCAATGTGTCGAGGCTCGTAAGGCAACTCTTGTGCAGTTCTGGATTCCGTCGGTAAAATGGGCAAGCAAACAGCGCGTAGGGGTTTTCGTAACGGATTACCACAGTTTCGTCGCCATCAGTGGCTTCCTCTTCTTCTCTCTCTCTATTCGGGCGTTCTACACCATCTTTGATATGAGCGCAGAACCAAGCCGGTGGTGCTGAAGATGTTGATGATCTGCGCCGCTTCTTCGTCACTGCCCCGGGTTCAGCATCGTTTAGACGCTTTGAACTGAAGAAATATGGCTCCCCAGCATACAGAGGGAATATCTTTAGCGCACAATCCACCAAGTCATCTTTGATGGCTACATAAGGGTGTCCATGATCCAACTGTGGCTTTTGGATTGGAGGCGTAGTGAATACCTCCATGTCATCGTCATCATCACCATCACCATTCAATCTACAGTTCCTTTGAGCCGTATTTTCTTTCATATCCTCTTCCTCTATATCTGCCGTACAATCAGAATCCACATATTTGAGCCGCTTGGCTGCTACGGGTGTTATATTCCATTTGCTCCTATGTAGATTATTCGCGTCAAAGCCACTAGAGAGCATTTGACGAGTGCCGTAATTTTGAGAGCTATCTCTACTTGCTGTTGTGATGTAACTCGGTTTAGAACCACTACAACTCATTAGAGCGCTGAAATTGAAATCCACGGTATGTTGGTCGTAGTAACCGAAGTGCTTATCGAAACATGGTGTAGATAGAGACGATGCATTCGACTCCCAAGTTGCAAATGTGGCCAAGATGAGAGGTTGAGCAACAGAAGGAGTGCCATCAAAGCTCCATATAGTCGTAGGGGATGTGCATGCGCTGGAAGTCTGCTCCCCAACCGTCGCGGTGGAACATCTAGAGACTAGTTTGATATTTGAGGCGGAACTGCGTGATTGAGCAGTTGGATCACCTCCTTCAAACTGCTTGACAGCCGAGGGAACCATATAATTTTCCTTCATTATCTCGGGGGGATGTTCACTTTTTCGCTGGGAATATAACTTGGAGTTGAGCCATCCGCTGTCACGGGTGAAGCACAACCTGTCGATGGTATCAGTCGGCCAGCCGGCCAATTCCATTATATCTTGCGAGGTACAACGGCTAAAGTAGCCGTTGCACTCTTTGAACGTAAGGCCAAGGATCGGTCGTCTTTTAGCAAGGGCCTTCTTCGAATACGTTGTCGTTCCAAGGCCCAGAACCAATGAGTCTCCTGTGATGAGGACGCCCGATGCATGGCTAAGAATCCAGCCTGATGACGTGGAAACAATGTCGCCCTGAACGTAAAGCGGAGCTAATGGTAAGGCTCCGTCAGAAAAATGTGCAAATTCCGATAGATTGTGGCCAAACAATCCTCGGGGCTCTTGATAATCCTGGATACTATCGTGGTCATAGTCTCCCGGTAAGCACCAGGCAAAAACAGAGGCATCCCTGGTCTTATTCCAAATCATTTCCTGGAGCCTGAAGAATGCAGTTCCATCCTGTTCATCCAAAATCGCAATACTTACACCAAATAATCCGGCGAGGGCATGGGCTGTGCTGTCCTCAAGACTGCAAGGCAGCCGTGCTACCCAGGAAAAGCACCTGGCGGCGGAGTAGTCCCCAAAGCAAGCAGGATCGTGCAGCACCGGTTCATCGATTCCTGTGATTTTGGAAATTTGAGATACCAAAGATTTCTTAGTGCCGATCTGGGACCAGTCGGGTGCGAAGAACTTGATGGTATGCGGCGCAATCAACTCCTGGAGAGTCCAACCTCGCCTGAACCATCGGCACAAACTCAGCAGCTCTTGGAGATCATTTGACTGGCATTCGCTAGCGTCGTATGAAAAATCATCCAAATAAACGAAACAGGCTTGACTTTGTTGATACCACCGGAACATGGAATTGATAGCCTCGGTTAATTCTGCGTGGCACGACCGGTCGATGCAGCGGGTATCTACCCACAGCCACTCCACTTCCAGGCCACTACATATTCGTCGCACGCACTCGAGGTTGTCACGGCTCAGAAGCTCAGGCCCGTGGAAAACTCCGCCCTTCCAAGTTATGTCATCATTGCCATCTCCCCAAGACGGGGATAGTATTGCATAGGGAGGCACCTTCTCCGAGAAGCAATGCACCTGGTCTGTTTTGAGGCACAAGAGCCGCATGTTTTGTAGGAATCTAGTTGCTGTAGGAAGACGGAAACAAGGGCGACAAAAGGGTTGACAAGCTGTGTCTCCGTAATGAATAGTTGCCAGAAAATGGAAGAACAGGCGCTCGGGGGACCGGTTTGAGGGCTGATCTTCTTTTATCGGCGCAAAATGCATCGCCGCAAGTGTGGCATTGTGTGCCATCCAATAGGAGTGAGGCTGCTCAAGTAGTATTATGCACGCGCGCTGTCGATTTAACTTAAGGCTGAGCGGGCCAAGGATGGAGGGTTTATGCTCGGTCTCCGTAGACGTTTGTGGCACGGATTTATCGCTCTTTTGGAGTGGCTCGAGACTCACCCGTTTTTTTCCTCTTGAATCAAGTAACTCTCTGGTGTCTCTTCGGCTACTTTTGTGCATCTTCAAACCCCTCTGTACAACATAATGAGATTTCTATGCAAACTGCAAAATTGCCAGGTCGCAGTCAAACAGCCACTAGTGAGTCAATGTATTGTTATTGTTGGACCCCGCGACCCAGCCTAATTGTAATTAGGCTGTTGCCTCTTCAAACTTGAAAGCGGTCCTAAACGCAAACAATGCCAAGTAGCTGCAAATTTATCGGTCAGATATGTAGGCAGAATCAAAATAATAGTAGATAACACCTTTGTTTCTCGTTCTTTGGGCGTATCTACGCCCCGCTTCACCGATCGAAAAATAAGGCTCTGAGAATGAGACTGAAATCCTAGCAGGCATCCCCCCTTCTTGCCTTACCAAGAACGCGAATGAGTACTTGGAGACTAAGGTTGTGGGAATGTGACGATACATGTGTACCTTGGAGTTCTTTGTTCCTCTTGGAATCACCCTTATCCCAGCAACACCAAAGAATGTACTTCTTGTAATAGTAAATACAAATACTGTCCAGGAGTAAGCCCCCGACTGTAATCCAGCCCTCCCAATTGGACCTGCCATCACGGGAACGGCATTGATCCAAGCCGCATATATAAGTCTTATTACGTTTTCTGCTTTCGCTTGACAACCATTTGGCATATCAAGTGGCCGTGTGCTCTATTAGATGCTGTTGAGATGACGGAGTGCTCAATGGTTTGGATTCTACATACTTTCTCATGGAAGACTGCCATAAGTATGGTATTCCACATCCACTAAGCCTTCTTCAAAAGATGTGTACTTGGGCAAATTGAACAAAGACTAGAAGACAGCAACGCAATGGTTAAGAATACTCATGTTTTCTTTATTGGCTTATTCCACACTAAGAAGAACTGAAAGGGTGACCTTGTGAGCTTGTTCTTCATCCTACCGTTTTTCTTTCAATCCCTCCAACCCATGGACAATAATGATCCATATGGGGGATACATATGCTAATATCTCACTGTCATGCGCCCATTTCTGGCTTGCATTCACAGCTGCTTGATCACAACTTAGTCCGGCCATCATTTTCGCACATGGATGCTTCCTTGGAATGGAATGGCAAGAAATAGATCTCCTCGGTTGAATTGGAGGGCGAGAAAGGAAACTTGACAGCGCTTGGTATGTACTGCTAAGCAACAAACTTGGATTAAATAATGAAAATATCATGTTATGATTTTAGCTACTCAGATTGTAGACGAATGACAATCAAGTTGTCCTGGATGTGTTTGCTTGGCGTTCAAAGCATAAACTGTGAGCATGACAGTTCTTCCCGATGATAGCACAGCCCTCAACAAATCATGTAATTCGTGGTGCTTATGTTCCCTAGCTGTAAATCTCGTGAGCAAACTTCATTATGGTTCATCAAGCCTTTTAATAAACACTCGATTATTATTGTTGGTACATCAAGTCGTGCTGCACTGGTGTTGCATATTAGGAAGTGTCCTTGACTGAGCATGGGAAAGAAACTATAGGAGATCCCCAGAGAACGCCATGAGGGCTAAAAAAGTCACCATACCCTATTTATGGTCCAAGGGACTTTCCTGGACAAATCATGTGTTCCCACGTAAGCAGGAGCTGACAGGTCTGTCTAGGCAACAGTTCCCGAAAGCAGCTAATATCCGTCAATCCAGTGATGTTGGTTGTGGCTAACTGGCATCTCAAAATCGGCACCGAACGGAAACAGAAAAAACTATGTGATCCTATTGAATATGAAGATTCTTGATAAATAAGATGATCATCACGTTACTTTGAATCTAAACCTTTACGACTACGTGCGAATGCAATCATTGAAACACAACTCACACCATCAGCATCTCTTCTCCGCCCCTTGTTCATCCCCAACAGTGATCCATGGACTAAAATACTACTGTTTATCCTCGCAGATGCGAAAATAAATTTGAAATTACTACTCTTCTTTTTTTGGTAATGTTGCTTTCTTCCAAAGATCCAGATGCAGACTTTGTGATGTGCTCTTTTGACTGTCATAAAAACACAGAATGGACGATCAGTCGGCAGTGTAGTGATTAACGAAGGGTTTAAATAGAGAATACAACCCTTTTGGATTCTTACTCCAGTCTAATTTTTAGCTTTTTATCGACTTTACGCTTCGCTGTAACCAAGTTACAAGAGTTCATAGGTACTGGTTGGTATGTTACTACATATTTGTATATGCAAGCCTTGTGTCGAGCTCGACTTGGCCAGATATAAACACCAACATCTAGAGCTTCATAGCCCGTGATGCCTGCTGTTATTTTTCTTATTCTATCTATCGCTATCTGTAGCAGGACAATACGATGAGTGAAACCATTCAAGTCTCCTTTGCTCTGGGTAGATACTTGTCACTACAGGCTAGTGCATCTGCCAACCAGGAAACAGCCATCGGATGTACACAGCTCTTGTGGTAGGTGCCGGTCCGTTTTCGTGGCGCATAGCCTTGGTTATGATAGGATCAGATTATGCCCAGTGAATGGGGCCATATGGTGGCTGGTTTCAAGCGAGTGTAATGTCAGCCATGGGGTCACACGGAAGGCCTATCACCCGATCTTATGAGGCATGATATTGCTCAGCCAACTCGGTGAGGCTAAACCCCGCGTGCCGATCTACCGCAGGCTCCAATCTAAGAATACGCAGGGCGCGGGAAAAAGAAAGTAGGCCATAGTCAACCACTCGACATGAAGATCAAATCACTAGTTTTCTGAGTTAATTGATTGGCGTTGTGTTCCACTTTGCAGCTCTTGTCGTGGATGTTCGCAATTGCGGACCATGTCACGTTGTTCGTCCACGCAGCTGAATGCGGCCTGTATCACCCAATGTCCATATAGAAACCGAAACATAACACCAGCCTCAATTTGGTAAATCATCGGAATATTCGAACAGGTACCATTTCAGCCATGGCAGTATATCTGTGCGCTTTTGTTTAGCAGAAGCATTGCTACAGAACTACTACTGTGTATCCCAGAAATGGTCGCCAGGAACATTCCTTGCAAAGCTAGATATAAAAAACAATAATACAGGACTCTCTAAGATAACATGACAACAGAACTCGGGGAATTAGTCTATTGACCATGTGATAGTCCTCTGTATCTAATAATTCAGAATTTTGCAAATCGGAAACTTGGCATTCAATGACATTACGAAGCTGACGATGTGACCAACACCATCGAGATGACACCTCATTCGCATCATCTTCCCCCTTCTGGCTGGTTTTGGGTTTCTTACACCCGCCTCATCAATAAGTAACACCAAGTACATTTTCATACCACAGCGCGGATAATTTCCCTTGCTGCAGGGCTGAAGACTTTCTCGGCCGACCCTACTGCTGTTTTGAGCCATTAGGGCAACGTGTTAGCCCACAAGTCGATGAATGTGACTAGACTTGAGAGGATGGTAATCACCTTCTATTCTTGGTGGTACAGTGGCACACTAACTTGGCTGGGCAAGATTCATCTCACCGAAAGTCCCCGGAATGTTGGCTGATATAAAACGGATGACTCTAGATATTGTTCGTTGGCCTTGCGACTTGTCGTTGAGAGAGAGTCACAGACCGCTGATAGAATTCAGAGGAGGGGGGGGGGGGGGGGGGGGGGGGAGGAAGAAGACTAGTAATGATATTTGGTGTTTCACTGTCAAGATGGAACATACGACATCCTCTGCTACCTGTCAGCGTAATTATTCGTAAAATCTGATCTGATCAAGAGGAGAAGATCACACTATCCGTGGATGGACTGAATAAGGATCAAAAGACCTTAATAAGCAATAAGAACACAAAGGCGTCATGATCGAAAATGCCAAGCCCGTAACTGATAAGGAGGGCCGGCGTATTTGAGCCGATATTTTGGAAGGGGGCCAGGTTGCAGATAGACATCGGCTATGCGCCAAGTAGTCGACAGGCAAAATCATTGTTAGCCGAAGGATCACACCGATCAATAGCAGTGCAGTACTCAAGTGCGTACACATGCGAACATACACACCATCTTTTTAGGAATAAATTATATATGTGAGGTCAGAAAGGCCCCAGAAATGGAAACATCCAATCACCGTGTTGAGAAGTTATCCCTTGGTGTTACTCTACTGGGCAGTACGTAGCCTTGGCCGGGACGTTTTGTATCACTCTCTAAGTTAGTAGAAATCAACGAACGCACAAACAGTGGAACTTATTTTTGTCGATTCGGCTGTTATGCCATCCGTAATAAGTCTGCTGATGACCTCCATGCCCATCTCAGGGCGTGCAAGGCCTTTCTTTCTGTTTCAGTGATAAGCTTGATGCTGAGGTTTTATGAGTGTTTTACGGTTTTTAAATGATTTCATGCGAATAGTAGGGTCTCGGGTGTTTAACTTTCAAGGGAAATTCAAAATGAAATAAAGGTGTAACCAGTGCTTCCATCAACTAGTGCTACTCTGCTTGGCTATATTAGGCTCCAAAATAGAAGGTTATCGAGAAGCAAGAATTCAATAAACACTACTACTAGTTGATTTCTCCTTGCGAGAAGACAACATATTGATTAACTAACATAATAAACCGTGGGTATTTAATCTCATAGCGTTACTACAATCTTCTTAGCCGAAACTCCCTTCTTCTGCGTTTCCAAAGCCCCTTGGATGTTCTCCAGCCCATGCCCGACCACGTGTGCAGCCGGGGCAGGCACCTGACTACCCGCCTCCAGTGCCGCCGAGACGTAGTTTGTGAAGATGTATTTACACACATCAGAGTTGACCGTGGTCAAGCCAAATTTGACACCTTGCACCGCGCCGTGGAACTTATTAGATGCAAACCACCATGCCAAATTGGGAACGATTCGCAAAAGTGAGCGGTCTATTATGTCACTGGGGCTCATGGGGAATGACACCATGGCGACGAACTTCTTCCCGCGAGCCTTGGACACTATGCTCATGCAGTGCTCGACCGCGCCGGTGCCGATGGCCACGGCCCCGGCGGTGGTCCTCCCCTGCAGCGCGGCGATCATGTCCTGGTCTACGCTGGGGCTGTTATAGTCGAAGACGCGCGAGGCGCCGAGCCGTCGCAGCAGGTCGTAGTTCTTTGGCGACGAGGTGCTCAGGACCTCGCAGCCGGCGGCGACCGCGAGCTGCACGGCGCTGCAGCCCACGCTGGTGGAGCCGCCCCAGATGATCACCACGGGCTTGGGGCTCGCTGGCTTGCGCGCCGGGACGGTGGGCAGCTCCAGGCCGAGCTGGTCCGCTGCGAATAGTGCCGTGGACGCCGTGGCCAGCGAGAGCGGCAGGACGGCTGCGTCCTCGCACGAGGTGCCCGGTGGGAGCTTGGAAGTGAATTCCTCCTTCATGAGCACGTAGTTCTGGAACGCCGCCTGCGCGGCATCGTTCACTTTTTCCTCATTTCCGCGCGCTAGGCCCACCACCCTGTCACCAACTTGGAAACGGCTCCCCTGGCCGACCTCGACGACCTCGCCGGCCACGTCGAACCCAAGCGGTGTTGGGTACTTAAGATGGCTATACATCATATCGCCACGGGCCTGGATCAGCCAGTCGATGGGGTTCATGGCAACGGCGGCCGCGCGGATGATGATATGGCCATTAGTGACCTTAGGATAAGGAGCATCGTTGACCACAAAGGATGATGCCCCTTTCGCATTCTGATAAGCTGCTCTGTTCAGCGGCATTGTATATATGTTGGTACAGATTGTATAATAGGTATTGCGCTGGTAGTTTTAATGGGCTGATCTCTTTCGTAGGTGTGCAGCGTGTAGCTTGCAGAAAAACTCTGCCCATACAAAGGAGCTTCCATGGTGTATTTATGCGCTGAGCAAGATAGCTCTCGAGATCTGTCTACTTCCGCTACCAATTACCAGACAACTTACACGGTGTCTCTATTCAGCCGATTTCCAGTCGCATTCGAATTCCGGGGTCAAAAGCCACCACCGCGCCGCTGTAAACGACTCTGCGGCGCATTATCAAGTGGACGGTCGGGGCGGATGGTCGGTCGGAGTTAATGGATTGCCAGATTGGGGAAGTCTAGCCCCGGCACTAAAGCTAGACTCGCACTTGTGTGGCACTTGTATCGCACTCGGATTACAGAAGCTTCGGAGAGAATGAATCCCGACATTCGACGGGCATCAAACATCATGTCGCTATGCTTCTGACGTCAGATCGAACGTCATCTTCTTTCAACTGCTAAATTTTTCTTCAGCTACCTATTTTGCAAAGTGTGTCAGACAAATAGCACCTCGATGGAAGGAACAGCTGCCTCTAACATTGCCCAGTCGGGACCATCAACCGTGTCGAAAGAAGCAAAGCCCAGACCCCCACCAAATCGCCGCAGGGACAAGATGCAGTCTTCATGTAGCTCTTGCAGACGGCGGAAGTAAGTGGAACACGATGACTATGCTTTGCCCTCTGCTTTCTAGCCATCATCCTGTGAAACAGAATCGTTTCTTAATCAATACTGACTTGTTGTCAAGGCGCAGATGCGATCGTGGGCAGCCCTGCGGCACATGTGTCCGCATGGGATACCCGCTGTCTGAGTGCATCTATGTCCAACCCGTCTCGACTTTAGCACAGTGCACCGAGTTGTCCAACCGCATTGATGCGCTGAAGGCTGAGCTACAAGTCCTGGGAAGCGCGCTTGAGAGAGCGCAGGCGACAGACTTGACAGAGCAGAGCAATGTGGGCGACTCGCTTCATGATCCACCGGAAACGGTCGTTCTTGATGGTAAGATGCATTTTCAAGTAAACATTGCCGCTGTCACACTATCAGCGGAGATGGTCTCCTCGTAAACCACTGTTTTCAACGATCAACAATTAATAGAGAATTAACTGACTGTGGTCACATTAGGGTACTCTCCTCGCTTAAAGGCCTGGTTACGAGGAGACAATCACACCCTCGTTGGACCTTCGACGTCAGAGCCAGCAACAATCGGAAGATCTGAGGGTCCAACGCACCTACCGCGTAGACCAGTATATCAAGGACGCGGTCCTTACATTACAAGACTCTGGGATGTAGATTTCAACTAATTCGCACCATCTCTCTATAATGATGTGGCATCTATCAACTTCTAGACATTCGGAGACATTACAGTGTCCACGGTGGTTGTTATTGTACGCAGCCAACTCAATCGACAAGCATGACCGTTTTTTAAGTTTATGATCTCCTCACTGGCTTACTCCCTTGTTGGACTTCCGAACCATAAAGTAGGCTCCAAACTCGCCTTTACCTCCATCTTTCGGGTCATCCTCGAGATACTGCTCAACCAACTCAAAACCGAGTCTCTTATATATTCCCACTGCAGGCTTGTAGGCCATGACTATGACGTCCACACCTAACCTCTCCGCTTCAGCAACACCATGCTCGACCAGGAGCGTCGCGACTCCTCGGCCTTGGTTTTCGGGATGTACTGCGAGATATTCGAGCTCTAGCAGACTCGAGTGTCAGAAGTGACAACCATAAATCAGATCAAGGATGGAAAGCCAAGGTTTAGGGGTTTGGGAGGGGCTCAAAGAATTTGCCCATTGGCGGATATTGCACACTTACCTAGGTACTCCTTATCCTGCATCAGCCGCCCCATGATATCGCCCAGCGCTTGGCCCAACTTTTTCCCTCTGTTCTCGGTGAACCAACGGGCCTTGGCGAACTGCTCTCCATACGCCTTCTCCTCGGCTGCACTGACCGGGGGTGTCTGGGCCGAGAGCCACTCACCGCGGAGCCGCTCCGGCAGGATCCAGCGGGCGTAGCCCAGGAGTGCGCCGGTCTCCGCGTCCACGGCCTTCTCGTGACGCTTGTCCTTCGGGTCGCCGAGGAGGTTCGCTGGCACCCGCTTGGTGCACTCGGCGATGATCTCGTCGAGCTCCCAGCCGTTCCAGTTAATGATCCACATTGGGTTCGTGTAGTACGCTGTCATGTTGTTGCGCGCCAGCGCCGCGGCGTCGGCCACGGTGCAGTGCTCAACCTTGTATGGGGACATCTTAGAAAGGAGGGGTTGGTTTATTGATGATCGATATATAATTTAGACGCTACGGGTCTCCTTTTTTTTTATATTCCCTCATTTTTAAGGCGCGAAAACTGGTTCATCTTATATAATCCGTTAGAGGCTCCATAAGTCATCGTGTCGTTGAAAGTCCATCTGGCTAGATCGCCAGGCAGCAGTTTAAGGACGGCACTTGTCCCTTCTGGCTAACTTATCTCAATCCACACAGGCGTGCGTGGCTCTTAATTTACCGCTTGTCCCACTCGTATCCTAACCAATACTCCAAGGTTTTATTGCTGAAATTGGTAATCTTCTTGTGACAGAGTCTGGGTAGCGTGCCGATGCCGTTGCTCCGAAACCCTCGCGTACTTAAGCGAGCACAGACTGGGTAACTACTTGATAACGCTGACAGCCTGTCCTGTCCTGATCGACTTATGACATTAGTAATGGACACTTGTTCGTAATCAAAATGATTATTACAAATGCTTTTTTCAAAGTATACGATACCCAGCATGTTGGCTTGATCACATACCCTAGCTGGCTAGGTGAGGACGTATATCGTACCAAGTCCTGAGCGGTGTAAAGATTACCGGACAGCCCGATATCGCCGATTTGATACTGAAGATGGGTACCGATCCGCAGCTTCAAGCAGGAATTGTTTCTCTTACATGAGATCCTCTGCATTCTTGTAGTAATAGCCACTCTGTTACTATAAGTGTACTGGCGGCATAAAGTTATGGGCGCTGGACGATACCAAGTAGCATTGCTAATTCCACTTCTTGTCCTCACGTAAGATCTTGAGCAACAGTTAATCAATATAAGCTGAACTAGCTGCATATTCTCTAACCAGAGAAGAAAGTCCTGAGGTGCTCGACTTCTTGAAACGATTTTATTTCTCTGTGACCGTATAGCACGTGATTTTATTGGTCAAGAGGTATTATCCTTCCCCATATCTCCAAGTCCATAAAGGTCTTCCTTAACCTGCCCTGATGCTTACCCGTATACTAATAAATCTCACCCTGCCAAGCTATGAAGCTGAGTAAATGAAAATTCGATTACCCATGGACTTGGGGAACTACGCCCGTCGCTTCAGCAGGATCTTTGCGAGTGCCTCAAGCGTCCATCGGATGACGATACCGAAGCTGAGTGAAGAATTAGAAGAGGGCAAGATTGGCGAAGGAAACGCCTGCAACATCAAAGAAAAAGAGGACAAGAAGGATGCCAAACCTGAACAGGCTGACACGGAGTCAGCTACAGCTCGCAGATTCGAGTAGGCGCTCCGGGTGGGCCCAATCATTCCTGCCTCTTTGCCCTTTAATCCATCAAAACGCACAATTCCACGACAGGCGCAATGTTCGACAAGGCTAAAGTTCCACACTATGATGTTGCCCTTTGGCAGGTACACGAAACTGAAGACGACTGCGATATTGTCATCCGAACCAGTAATGGGCAGGCCTTCTACTGCCAAATCTCCCCCTCCCAATTCTGTCGCTCTCCTCAAATCCCAGAGCAGTACTCAAAATTTCTAGATCTTCTGCGGTCTGGTGAGGAAGAGATGGATGATTTCTATGTGGAAGACGCGTTACGACTGGCTGTCAAAACCGTTCGAGCCTCTAATCGCCCAGCTGGCGCCATATTCGCTGGGGCACTCTACAAATGGACAGCCAACCCTAGCGCAATACTTTTTCCCACCCCATTTTATCTGCGCTCTAAGGGTCGTCCGACGAGAAACTTGAATCATACCGGCTAGACACCCAGGACCATGGCTGGTCTGACCCTATGGTCATTGTAAATAACGAGTTTGTGAGCGACCTTGACCAGTGGACTCGATCTTACCATCCATCCGACGTCAAATTATGTTACGAACGCGCCCAAGACATTCTGATTAAACGTCCGACAAAAGTTATGGCAAACGGTGGAGATAACTGATCGACTAACTGTTTTTTTCAAGCGATTTGAGCTTTCGTTTGGTCCAACGCACGCAAAGAAGGAGCTTCTGATATTGAAGGATATTGCTATGGCACAGGTACTCTCTCCTCCCGAGGCATGGGTTTGTCGCTTGCACGGTATTGTCCGAGATGGTAACAAGTTATTCGGTATGCTATTCCTTTGGATCGATACCAAGGGCGTGCTGTCAGGAACAAGAGCTGCTCAAAGTTCAGCCCAGTTGAGAAGACGTTGGGCTGCCCAGATCAATGGATCACTAGAGAAGCTCCACCAAAAGGGCATCATCTGGGGGGACGCCAAAGCTGAGAACATTTTTATTGACAGGGATGACAATGCCTGGGTTACAGACTGAGACAAGACTTGGTCGAGCTAATAGGTAAGTAGACGCTTTCCAGTTTATCTATGGGGGAGCAGACGGGGCCCCGAGTTCTCTGGAAGTTATGGTCGTATGTACTGTGCTTCAGTTCTGAATGCATTTATATACGATAGTATTTCAAACAGATTTTGGTGTTCTCTCCTATCTCAGTTGAAGGCAACGGAGATTGACTTTAGAATTACACTCCCGATAGTAAGTCCGAAATCGAATTCAAAGAAGAAAACTTCATCTTTCTTTTGTCCTTTTTCATTTTTAATTTAGTGAGTTTATAATAGTGGCTGTCAAAACGCCTTTCATCAGTTGGGAGCTGCACGGCCTTCGTCTGCGCTGCCTCCATGCTTTTGGATTATAGGTGAGTTTCAAACCAGTTATATAGATAGTAATAGTGAGGATCCAATAAAATCAACTTTTAATTTCTTGCTTGCTCATCTCTAGCTTGAAGGTCTTGGTTTAAAACCTTGCGGGGCTGGTTGGTTTAAAAAGAAAAAGAAGACAAGGACACAAACTTCGAGCACTTTGAAAACCAGAGCTAATGACTTTTTTAAGTCCAGCAGTCGGCTGCTACCTCTTCACTGGGAGGGTCTGTAGTGTGGATCACCCCTGATATTCTAGGCGTGTAATTATAGCTAAATTCGTAGACTGATAGTCTGCATAAGCCGAGGAGGCTTGGGGCGGACTCTAAATAAACTATCTTCCAGTACTGCTGCTACCAATACTAGCACGGAGATGAATTGAGTTGAATTTCCAAGGTCAACCAGTGGCTTTCACGGCTAGGAGCCTCGAGAGGAGGCTGGGCGTGTGTCCGTAATTGTGTCTTCACACTCACACAACGAAGCTTTAAATACCATTGCAGGTGCAGTTTCATCGAGGTAGGAACGTAATGTAGCATTTGTTTCCTACTGCTTACCAGGATGTATATGCTTCGTGTGCTTTGCAATGACAATAAACCAACCGTGTAATGACTACCGATGCAATGAGTTGAGCGCTCTCTGCATTTAGCTGCCCACACATGGATGTTGTTAAGAAGCTATGGCAAATGTACAGACCTTTTGAAGGTTGATGAGAAAGGATTGGCAGGGAGTCAGTACGACAGCCAGGAACAATGCTTCTTAGCTCAAGATACAATGTACGGATATGAGGTTGAAGATTTTTTGACGTCCGGCGACTTGCCATGTGACATTCTAGATCCGTCTCCGCATGCGGCTCCCAGCCGCTTTGGGTAGGGGACTTGTAGTTTATTGAGATGTGTTCCAGGCCATACGCCGATTCAGGCCATCCACCGGTGGCCTAGGCCATCCGCCAGTGGCCTAGGCCGTACGCGGATGGCGCTATCGGTGGATGGCCTGAATCGGCGTATGGCCTGGAACAGATGTGCGGTTTTAGCTGAGGAACAACAACCAGAGTCTTGGCCTTAATAGATAAAGGGTCATAGTTTGTGGCTTGCTGAGAGGCAGGATGCATTTGACTCCCACTGAAGCTGAATGCTGCAATAACTTCTAGATTTCGATGAGAGCAGGTCCGAGTGGCTATTTTCACAGCGGCTATGATCTGATCAAGGGAGTTGTCAGCTCTTCGGCGATTCCCAATAATTCTAGCGACATTCATCCTATGTCTGCCGTGCAGACTGTCTGGCATCTACTACGAGCCTCTCTCCTGTCTCTCTGAGATGATAGTGGCTTTAGTGAAACCATATTATCCTTCACAGATTGATACCACACCATGGCATCTCAGCCTGAAGCTATAGATTCCGGGCCAAAGCCTGCGGCTGCAACGACTACGTGCTCTTCAACAAGCCCGGGAGCAGATCAGGAGCTTGATAGAGTGCTCAAGACAATTCAACCTCCCGCTGGATATTTATTCATCAAAGTTCGTCGGGCCAATGGCAGCTTCGATATCGTGCTGCGCAAGATTCCAGTCAACCGTGCAACTGCTTCAAGGGTGACAGATACCAACGTCACTGTTGCATCTTCTACTGGGACTATTACCGACCCCAAGGTCGTGCCACCAAAATACCGGATCATGGTAGTACGCCGACCAGATGGAACTTTGGTCAAAGTCAAAAGACGAATCCAGGAAGAAGATGTGACCGCTCCACCAGCCAAAGCAGCAGAGATGGAGCCGCAATTCCAGCCACATGCGGAGGCCAGCACAACTAATCTAGTGACTAAACCAGCATACAATCCAGTTATTCTGGGTGTGCCGAGTGAGCAGATCACTGATTATACAGAGAAATCACAACGCAGCGCTCCCAACGCCCCCAAGGCATCCGAGATCGAGGCAAGCGATGCATTGAAATCCGCGCCCACCACTGATATGGCTGATGCGCTGCATCAACAGAGCATGGAGAGACGAAAGCGCAAGATGGCCCACTTCAAGCAGACCATGCTCAAGGGCTTTGCTACCACTGTTGGTCAAGTCCTCCCATCTGTGGAGATTGAACACTTTGTTGAAGGCGACGAGATTGCGTCCGATTCTGACTGGAGCGACGACGATGATTGGGACGCCAGTGACCATACTTTAGATTCCCACGGCTCTCATGATGAGGATAATCAGGACAATGAATTGATTGACAAAGGTGACCATGATGCCACAGAAGAGGCAGAACAGGCGAGAATCTCAGCTGCCAGCGCAATTGCCATGGCGGCTTCAACCGCACCTTCAAATGTGGCCAATCGGTCTGCTTCGATCCCTGGTCAGGCTCCCAAAGCCAAGGAAACGTATGGGATAACTGAGAAAGAGCTTGAGCAACTTGACGCGACAGCCAACGGAAGTGTCTCGCGACCACTGAAAAAACACTGGGAGACATTCACCTTTTACTTCCTGGCCGCGTTCAGTATCATCTTGCCACTGCTCTTCTTACGTAAGTCGCAAGAGCTCCTGTTCTGAATTAATGAATCACGCTGACTTGGCTATTAGTTCTCGGTATTTTCATTATACTCATGAATGGGCGAAACGTTAATTCCAGCTGGAGAGTTATGGAAGATCTGATCAAAGTTGCTGTCTCCGCGTGGCCTATCATCTTTGCCGCTGTTGTAGCCCAATTCTTCAAAACTTGGGCCACCTATAAGGTCGAGCGCGGTATCAAGCTCATGGAGCTTGAACAGCTCGTTGGAAGCAGTTCCTTCGCAGCTGCCATGAAACAGCCATTCCTACTTCGGCGAATAGATCTTCTGACCACGGCCCTGTTCGTCACTTGGTGCCTTTCGCCGCTGGGCTCCCAAGCATTACAGCGTACTTATAGCACTACAACGAGCATGATGAACGCTACGACAACAGTATATTATCTTAATAATACCGGCGAAAACCAGGTTCTTGGTGTTGATTATCAAACGCAACTCACCAAGGCCCAGGCCAATGGCGGAAATGGTATCGGCGATGTTCTGGAAAAGGTTTCCGATCTTTACCTTGCCACATTCAATCCGCTGGGTGTCAGTGCTACCGGGGCCGCCGACGAGGATATCTACAACTATCCCAAACTTCTGGCGCCTCCAACGGCTGAGCGCGGTATTTTGTATCCTGAAACCACAAGCAACGTCGGATTACCCGTGTTCTTATCAGATTCTACCATCCCCAATCCAAACGGTGATAACAGTGATGCGCTGGTTGAATACTTCGATTTCGTCGTGAGAACAAGTTTTTTCAACTTTACTTGTGGCTCGTGGTCAATAGTTAATGGCAGTTTCTTTTATGAGAACAACCACTTCAGCATATCAGCATCTAACACGTCTTTGATGTACATGTTTTACGACGGCGACGACCCGACCAGCCTTCCAGTCAACAAGATTCAGTTTGCTTCTATGATCAAGGACGGGAACTTCAGCAATTCCGAGCCATACTTGACGGGCAATGCCTCACTGTATTCCTTCATCGAGTGCGGCCTAGAGCAGATCTATGCCGACAATGCGGTACAATGCGCCTTTGCCAGTGATCAGTACACCTCAGTAGCAGATTGCTACGCGAACTTGGGCGCAGAACCAGTCATAGTACCTTCGACCGAGGTTGAGGGTGGTGGTGCTAAAATCTTCAACTTCGCTGACACATACATGAAATACGGCAATCCGGTGATGGAAACCAACGTGAACCAATACGTGACGACGCCAAGTTAGTTACCCTCAGTTCCCCAAGCCGCGATAGTCCCATGCTTTAGACTTCCCGCACAGCAGTTACTAATCATGCTGACGAAACTTTACAGACGAACTTCTGCTCGGCCTTTATCCCGACGCGTCAAAACAAAATGCCAACTCCCGGATGTATTACAATGAGAGCGCCTACACATTTAGCCAGTTCAATCTCAGCAGCGTTGTTACGCCTGAGCTTTTCGCACGCCGCATGGGCTATCTCTTTAACACATTCGTTGATATATGCAATGCGCTGAATTATTTTGAGATCTACGGCGCGACAAACTTGACCGGCCTCGATCCGGCGCAGTTCGTCACCCTCGACAACGCAAGCTGGACCTACACTGGTCCAGATGTATTCGCTATTGAGATCTTGTGGGTTGTTCTCTACATCGTCTGTGTCGTGCTTGTGCTCGTGGTGGGCTGCGTGAGCGTGGCTCTTGAGAGCATGACGATCGCCCCCGATGTGCTCGGGTACGTAAGCACGGTGGCCCGTAACAGCAGGTACCTGCATTTACCCAAGTCAAAGTTAAACAGCGCCATGAGCGGTGGCGAGAGAGCCAAGGTCCTGGGCAGCACTAAAGTGATGATGCAGGATGTCAAGGCTGGCGCGGACGTGGGCAAGATTGCGCTGGGACTAAAGCATGAGAATGCCCAGAAGCTCAAGCCGGGACGAATGTACAGATAATCGTCTTCACCAAAATATTTATCTGAGGTGAGGCCGCAGCACAATAAATTAATGAAGGCCTAGCTATTCGCCAATATCCAAACCAGATAGCATAGGTAATCAAAGAATACAAGCTTTGTGGCCTCGCTGACGTCCAAACATCCACCTTAAAAACCTGTGACTTTCAATCGTGTTTGATTTGGAAATAGATAGAATCCTGTAAGTACTTACTGCTCACCCGATTTAAGGCCTATTGTGGGAGGTTCGATAAATGGCGAGAATGCCTTGTTCCAAGTATACCGGTGGCATAAAGTTATCGGCGCTGGGCGGTACCATCCTGTCCGCGCGTAAGATCTTGAGCAACAATTAATTTATATAAGCTAAACTAGCTTCACATTCCGTAACAAGATAAGAAAGTCTTAAGGTGCTCAACTTCTTGAAGCGTTTCATTTCTTTTTGATCGTATATCACGTGATTCTTTAATCCGTCGAGAGGCATTGTCCTTCCCCATGTCTCCAAGTCCATAATGGCCTTCCTTGGCCTAATGCCCACTCACCTACTAATACATCACCGTGGCAAGCTATCAAGCTGGGTCATTTCAAACTAGGCTAACAATGGACTTGAAGGAGCTACGCCCTTCGCTTCAACAGGATATTGCGAGTGCCTCAGGCGTACATCGGATGACGATACCGAAGCTGAGTGAAGGGTTAGAAGAGGAGCTGAAACCCGTAGAAGAGGCGAAGACTGGCGAAGAAAACGCCGGCAACGTCAAAGAGAAAGAGGACAAGAAGGATGCCAAACCTGAACAGGCTGACGTGGAGTCAGCTACAGCCGCAGATACGTATAGGTAATTCGGGATTTCTGTTTCCCTTGATGTTAAGGTGGTGTATTCTTTTTTGGAGTGGTACCACTTTGGAACAGAAAGCCCAGCTACCAGTTAATCCACCCATTTGTCTGACACTGGGTTTAGGAATGCGCAGAGGTTGAGCACTGAGGACTGGAGCGAGATAATAGCCACCAACAAGTTGCTCCACGGCTTTCAAATCCGCCCCCAAGTGCCGGATGTAGTTCGAGCGAGGCGCCCGGGTACGCGAGAGTCAACGTGTGCTCGGCAAATCGAGTGAGCACGGATATAGATGAGAGCTAACTCGTAGCAGCGTTCGTGCTCAGCAACCCGGAAAATACCCCAGGAGGCGTCAAGCCGTGCTTCCAAGTCGCGGACGGATCATCAATTCAGGTGCACGAAGCGAATAATGCGTTCCAGAGCTCGCTGGCACAGAATGCCTTTTCCAAGACCTGTATCGATACGCAGCTGTATGGTCCCACTCTCCAAACTCTTCTCTCTCTCATTTTACATCTACTCTTGCTGAGTTTTGAGCACTTCCAGTTCTGCCGGAGACATGGGAATTCAGGTTGGCGTCTCAGGGAGCCGCGGAGTTGAGCATTCCACTTCAAACCAAAGCTCGCAACGCTCGCAAGGCCAGGAATATCATGCCTCTTATAAGGTAAGCGTGTCATGCTGAGATGCACCTCTTCGTGGATGCTATGTTGCTGATTCTTCCATTTCAAGTTTCCCCGAGCCAGGGTGTTTCTGGATGAGTATGAACTGGAAATATCGGATGAGTGCAACACACAGCTCGAATATGTCGAGGATAACAGAGACATGTCTTCACTACGCGAATTTGAGATAAAATATGGTATGGAACATTAGAATGCATCTATCGCTTGTAACAACATCCCCTATTTTCTTCCAGCTGACAAATACTAGGCCATGTCTTCGTAACCTCTGTGGTTCTAGGAGGCCAGCAGAGAACGGTGAAGGCCGCCGGGGCAATGGAGCAGAAAACCGACGTGCAAAGGCAGGACGCGGTCCGCATGGCCCTCGGCGCGCAGGTACTGGCACCCTATGTCTCGGCGTCCTTCAAGTCCTCCAGAGAGCGCGGCACTAGTTCCACCCATAAGGAAGACCTGTACGCAGATCTGTCCTTCCTAGGCATGAGCGCCAACGGTGGTGATACCCTCATCGGCTCTGAGTATGTTGTCCATGCAACCCTAAACTACCCCCTCTACGGCAGCTTGGTCTTTTCATTAAGCGTATCCATACAGTCTATGCTTCTCACGTTTCCCTTGACTGATACAAATGACAACGAAGCGTACCCAACTGGGCAAAGACGGTCGCCTCCCACGAGAATTGGCGCGTGATTGAGGTAAGCGACCTCAAGTATAAGATCAGGGGTAGGGCTGACCCGGCTGTACTTGACCAGAACGAGACAGCAGTGCCGTTGGCAAATCTACTTGCCTTGGTAACCCATAAACCATGGATTCCTTGGCTCTTCTTATGGATCCGTAAGGGCAAACCGGATAAGCTTGGCCAACTATCTCCTAGCGAACAGACCAAATTCAGTAATTGGCTGGCCGATAATAGTCAGCATGATGAATACAATGATTAAATCGGCAACCCAAGCTATCTGAATCAATAACTGACCCACTTAGTGTTGTTCTGAGAGGGAGGTGGTTTAGGTATGAGCCGGTATTCGGTATTAGTCTCAACAATAGAGGATTTCTGCCCTGGGAGGGGAGTAACGTTTGTAGATATATGTATATCGCAAGGGTGACATTTATTGACCTCTATTTGCGTGCTTGAGTATTATGCTACGAGAGATCAAGGGTATATTTCCAAGGAGATTTTGCTATTATGTAATCCTAGGCAGGCTTCACTCCTGCGCGCTTGAGGGACTCAGATACTTCCTTCAATGGGATGAGTACGTTCCTGATCATCCAATCTGCCACGCTGTCTTCTTTCCTGTAGCGGAAGCAAGCATCGATCACGTCTCGGTACGTGGCAGATATGTTCGCAACGAGGTGTTCTTTGTCCTTCTTCACCTTGGACACCCGCTCAGCCAGCCCGCGGCCCGTCACCCGGCTCCACGCACCGATCTCATATATCAGGATGCCCAGGTTCTGGAGCATCATTACTTCCAGCTCACCAGTGGCGCCGGACAGCGCGTCCGAGGACGACGGGGCCACCGCGGTGGACCCCAGCGTGCTCAGCGCAATGTATGGCATGATGCGAGAGTTCTTGTACTCGGGCTCCTGCTTCTTCCGGTTCAGCGCCGTGTAGAAGTGGAAGTCTTGGGCGTGCAGGTCCTGCCAGCCGTCGACGCGGAGGTTATAGAACAGGGCTATGGCGACCCGGAGGGCGAGATCGGTTCTCATGCTAGCGTAGCTGGCTTTGCGCAAGATCCTCTGCTCCTCGTAATCAGCGAGACAGGCCACGAGGCTTCTCTTAGCCATGTGAGCTGTGGAATCCGACAGGACCTGGATGTGATCACTGAGGCCACCCCTGTAGCCAGCCCAGTCTGGCCTGCCGACTGGTATTTGTGGCGTACTCTGGAAAAGTTGGCCGATATGCCTGATGCCTCCCGATTGTTTTTCAGCCGATCCCGCACTCTCAGGTACACCGAAAACGAAGAACTGGGCTTCAAATACTGATTGTGGCGACGACCTCGATGGTCCTGGTTTGAGTGGTCTGTCGCCTGCCGCGTCATTCGTCTCTGGTGCAAGTCTAAAGTAGAATGCTGCGCTTCCATAGGGCATGTGCTTCTCGCATATCGGCGAGATAGCCCGAAAGTCGGACGCGAGTACAAGGGGATCGCAGTGCAACATGAGTTCGAACGCAACTTTATCTGCTAATTCTAACTTTCTGAGTGACTCGATGAGTGCCTTTAGCCTTGCCCCGGCATCTCGATAACGATTGATCTGCCGATGAATATACAACTGGCGCTGGGGTGCCTCCAGAAGCCTGGCTACACCTGACCCGGACTGCTTGGGCTTGATCTGACTGGAAAAGAAGAGCACGTGCCGATTAAGTTGCTCCAAGAGCTCGAGAAATCTGGGACGCTGCCTTGCCCACAGAGCTTTTGCTTTGGCTGCAGGAGCTGCCTGTCCAGGGGCGTGTCGATGCGCCCTGGAATGCTCTTCGGGCAAATCGCCATCGGTGGTCTGGCAAAGCACCCTGAAGACCGCTCTCCTCACTCGAAATATCCAGCTTTTGGGCGTCGCTTGGCCCATGCCCTCGCACATCATGATGATTTCTTCACAGCTCTTAAAAGTATCTAGCCAATTTTTCAGCTGTTCTCGTAGAGATGGCCGCAGGTAATTCCTAGAGTCGTCCAGGGGATCCTCAATTATTTGGTCGATTTTATGGTCTCTGACTTGGTTATACTGCGTTATCTGTGACAAATACTCGGCCCACAAGTCCGTCGCATTGTCTCCTATGGCCTCGGAGATGGCGTGCTTGCCGAATACCCACCTACAGCCCTTGAATGTCGGATCATTCACGGCCATATAACCAATTGACCACGCGACTGGCCTATAATCGCTCTTTTCCATATTTCGAGAGGCAGATCGAGCAGCGATATTGGGCTCAGGGCTTCTCACAAGCTTCGAAGCTGAGTCAAAATGGTATTTTCCAAGGCTAGGAAGTTCGATTAGACTGTATGCCAATCTGATCGACCTCAGCTGGATGTGTTTATTTTTGCTCGTTACTTCAGCAAGCACCAATCAGGGCGCTGTGTTCAAATTCAGAGCAGATATGGCGCAGCTGAATGATAATGTACCCCGCTCCTACAAAGTTGGTAAGGACGAATCCGATTCGCAGTCGATAATTTGGAGAGACTCATTTTCAGATTCATTCGAATATCATCACGGCTCCTGGAGACGCTGGCCAGAGCTTCGGGAAGGTGCTGTCACCATGGAGGTTGCAGGCTTGGTTGTCGGTCTGTTTGGGACAGTCGAAGTGTTGATCAACATTCTCAAGAGATATTCGGATGTCATAAGACTCAGTGACACCCATAACGCAAAACCATATTCGGTGAGGCTACGTGTCGAAAGAGGAAAATTTGAGACAATTCTACAACTATTATCACAGCAAGATGGAGAAATATCCCCAGAGCTCCAAGCGCCTTTGGTAAGAGCCACTGGGGAAATGGCCAGAGTCCTGGAAGACGCGAGCAAGACTTTAGCCCGAAAAGAGAAGATGTTGGGACAGACAAGACTGACCCGGTTTATCAAAGAATTTGAAACTCCAGAGAATCCGAGGGAACTAGAGAAAATCCTTGAAAGGCTATCTTTGCTTAATGATGCACTTCTGCAAATGCTACCTCTCTCGGTTTCAAAAAGTCACCACTCAGATGATGTTTCCGAACGGTCCGGGGTCCCTGCAAAAGAGCCTGACACCGTAGCTGAGACGTCCTCTGTACAGAGTCCTGAATCAGCCTCTAAGAACCAAGACGATCCTGTGATAGAGGACGCACCACCGAGAAAGAGCATTGAAGCCATCGAGAAGCCATTAGAGCGGAGCGAGCACGCCAGCCTGGCCTTGGACGAGTTGACCCCTCCCTGGGAAGAACAGACCCGAGGCCAGATGCTTCAGGGCCTCGTAAACGCCTCTGAGGCTTTCCTACTACAGGTCAGCGAGGAGAGGGCGGTGTTTTCCGATGTGTCCACCCGTTTTCGGGTTTGGAAAACTGCGATAGAATCAGAGTATCTCTACGATGCTTTAGACTTTTTCGCAGCGTCGAAGCCGGACAGACCACAGCACCATGTAGATATGGGCAACTTACTCTTTCGCTCCGTCATTCGCATCAATAGAGTCTTAAGTAAGTCTGCCATTCCCACCCTTCCGCCATATTCGTCCACTAGTGCATAGCACGGAAAGTCACTTGTGAACCTGTTAGATAACCCTAATGATAGTATGGTGGCTGCAAGCACGCAGAGAGGCTATATCTGGCAAATGGTACCACCAAATCCAAGAATGTACCAATAATATAAACCACGTATTCTCAAAGATTCCAGATTTACCGGACGCTGGCGTCGCCGATTTTGTCAAGGCCAACAGAAGTGCCGCTGAGTCGGCTAGGGTCGTTCTGGAGACCATCGGGCTCGTTGTGAAGACCCTTGAAAAGTCCGTCCCGTCAACGACGAGGATAGCACGCGAGTACTCAATCCAGAGTGAGAATATGGCCGCTGCAGACGTCACGCAGCTCCTGGACACCTGCGTGGAGCTGATCGATCCAGCTGCTGAGGCGCTCTCCCGGGTTTCCAAGGTTTCCCCGAATATGACTTCCAGGGCTTTGCAAAAGAGCCCGGCCCCAGTTGAGTCCTTATCGATCTTACAAGCTTTCAATACCCAAGCCCTACGGCTTCGAAGCTGGAAGGCGCTATACAGGGAGGATATCGAGTTAAAGCTTGCGGATAAGAACCCTGCCAAGCTGGCATCCCTGGCCGAAGCGATCAAGAATATTGTCGCTATCATGTGTAAGTTTCACCCATAAGCAATAGAAGCGCCTGTGGAATGTAGTGGCTGATAGAAATACAGCGGAGGTTCTTAGTACCTTGGGAGACAACCTTCCACATGGTATAGACGAGGCAAAACTCCGGACCAAGATGGAAGACTTGGATACTTTTGTCCAATCTCTCGATGCCTTAGGGCCGCAGCTAAAGAGTATTAAAGTGCAGTCAAGATTTAGAAAAACTCCTGAAGGTCAAGTGATTTTGAATGTTCTAGGAGAAGAGACTATTCGGTATGCTTAAAGCTGCTTGATCTTTTGCTGTTCGTCCACAAAGCACGGAGTATTACATCCCTCTAAGTGACTACTACGAGACTTTCAAGGTGGGACGGGGATCGGGAAATATCTTTCCTTTGTGGTGGGATACCTCGTTTCTGGCAGTGGGGGTTTTTATCTCAGTATTGTGCTGTACCTAGTACTATTTGGAGGAGTATAGAGGGTTGACTAAGGGGAAAAGTGGCACTTGGATAAAATATCTAGCAACTAGCCAGCCTTGCATTGCTTGCCGTAGTCCAGCGAGCTTTAGTCCAGAGACCACTGTTCATAGGCCGTTCCTTTGCAGTTTAAGCGATATTCGAAAACATAACAAATGGATCTAACCATCGCATGCAGCAGATGGTGCAGAGAAGGACACGGATACGCATTCTCCCTGCAGACCGCTATTCCTTGGTTGGTGCAGGCCCGGCATAAGATGGAGACCCTGTTAACAAACACTTGTTGGGTATGGTGGATCGAGGTGATACTGCTAGGGGCGGGGGGCTGATGACGTCGGGTAGCGGGCCTGCGGCTCGCTAACACATTCCATTAGAGATCAGATATGCATTAGCCCTCGGCTAGGATGCAGGTCCGATGCTCGCAGCCGTATGGTCGATGCTACAGTCTGTTATTAAGGCACCCCATTGTGTCGAACTTTTCTGCACCTGTCCTTTGCGGAGCTAGCAATATCGTCAGCTGATTGCTTTCCCTCGAGGTGGCCCTGCTGGGGGCCAGACCATGTGCGGAATCTGGACCTAATCATAAGTCGGAGCGGGCCACTAGTGACTAACAGAATCATGTCCATTATCTAAAGGAATGGGCATGAGCGAGCCAGCAATAAATCACCCGACAAGTGACGATCCAGGCCCAGGGCATGGGGGAGTGGAAAGCGTCGGATTTGACCGGCTTCCATGCAGCTCTAGAAAGCCTCTCCTTGCCGCTGGATACCGCCTAACGCATGGGAATGCGGAAGAGGGAACAAGCACGATTGCTGACGTAGGGGGGGCCTGTAAGACGGATTCCCATCTGACAGTGAGCTACAAGTCCCGATTTGGCTATTACCATTACCTGACAAGGAAGCTGACCACTGAGGACCATGGGTTACGTCTATCTACTCCCTATCGTGGGACCGCAGGCTTACAATCTGAGTACCTACCTAGTGGGAGCGTTACGGGCGAGCAGCGTTATTACCTGTCTCTTACCTACCCGCGGCACTCCAACCCGCTCACGCACGGGTTTGGGAGGTTACCCCAAAAAAACTAGAGACGAAAAATTAATGCCGAGCCCATACATGACAGGATTTCGCCCACGCAGCAGGGGCGCACGCGGCGGTGGATTCTCGTGAAATCAACTTTTCGCTCTTTTACCCTTTAACTGTCTAGTTTGCGTTGTTTTACCCTTTAACTGTCTAGTGCCGATGTCGAGTCTGTGGGAATTTACCTAAAACTTTAGGGGAGCTGGAACAGCAATCCCTCCATACACCCCACCACCATCACAGGCAAGGACAAAAAAAAGTGCAAGTACATGTGTAGGTAGGTAGTTAAATAGAGTCTGTTACCCCGGCCGGTGGTCGGCAGCGGCGAAGCAGGTTGAACTTTGCTCTTCTTCGTACACGCGAAATTCATCTTACGCAAGAAATTTCCCTTTTATTCCTTTCCGTGCTCTGTGTTCAGTCTCCTATCTTAGCCTCTGGAACTTTTGTAGATCCGAACCCTGAAAAGCCCCCCCAAGTGCCGTCTTGCGCTAAACTCACCTGCCGTCCTTGAGCTACACCGTCTCTGCCGTATCTCGTCGGAAGAAAGAACAAAAAGAAAAAACCTCCCCCCCTTACAAACCTCGAGTCGCAAAAAGATAACGAACTTGCTGTCCGAGACACGCACTTCCACCGCCAACATGAACACTTCTATGATCCCCTCCAAGTTTCTCTCACACCCGGAGGACCTCGGCGTCGTGGCCGTTGGTTTCTCTGGTGGTCAGGTACGTTCACGAACCCTGATTAGCTCTGGGGAGCTCGGAACCCGGGACCTGGAGCTGGCCCACTTTGCAATCCGGAGGGATACCTTGATCTCCGTGCAAGGGGAGGAAAGAATGGGGCAAGACTCCTCATTAAAATTGAGACCTTGGAGAACACTTTGAGAGAAATTTTAGCTAATCTGCTGCTCATTGCGTTGGAATAACAGTGCAAGCCGGGAGTCGATGCCGCGCCGGCCGCTCTCATAGAATCCGGGCTGCTCCGCCAGCTGCGCGATGAGCTCAACTACAAGCTGTACGGCGACGACGAGGTGCATATGTACACGGATCTGGTTCCTAAGGAGGACGAGCCGTACCGCAACATGAAGAACCCAAGGGCCGTCAGCAACGTGACGCAGCGCATAGCGGAGCAGGTGTACAACCAAGCCAAAGAGGGCCGCATGGTGCTCACGCTGGGCGGCGACCACTCGGTCGCCATCGGTACCATCGCAGGCACGGCCAAGGCGGTGCGCGAGCGCCTCAACCGCGAGGTCGCTGTTATCTGGGTTGACGCCCACGCCGACATCAACACCCCCGAGACGAGCGACTCCGGTAACATCCACGGCATGCCCGTCGCTTTCGTTACTGGCCTTGCCAAGGACGATAAGCCCGAGTTCTTCGGCTGGCTCAAGGATGAGCACCTCCTCAGCGTCAAGAAGCTCGTCTACATCGGCCTGCGCGACGTTGACGCCGGCGAGAAGAGAATTCTGCGCGAGAACGGCATTAAGGCCTTCAGCATGTTCGATATTGACAGGTTCGCACCGCCCTCCCCCAGCTTTCTGCCATTCTCATATATGAATTTCTTTCTCCATGCTTTTCAGATATATTCCCTTCCGATTTCCCCCTGGCTTCTGAGCATCGCTAACGTTTCTCGCGCCGTTTTACAGACACGGTATCGGTCGGGTCATGGAGATGGCTCTCGCCCACATTGGCAGCGATACGCCTATCCACCTGTCGTTTGATGTCGATGCGCTGGACCCCCAATGGGCGCCCAGCACGGGCACGCCCGTCCGCGGCGGTCTGACCCTCCGCGAGGGTGACTTCATCTGCGAGAGTGTGCACCAGACCGGCTGTCTGGTAGCCGTGGACCTGGTCGAGGTTAATCCCAGTCTGGCGGCTGATATCGTTGGCGCTCACGACGACACAGTACGGGCCGGCTGCTCGTTGGTGAGATGCGCGTTGGGAGAGTCGCTTCTGTAAAAGCCAGCTCGGAGGAATTTGTCTTTTTCTTTTTCTCCTTGATATTTTTATTCCGTTCTCTGTTTATAGGACATGCCGGCTGGGCTGGTCAAAGTTTCGGCAAAGCATAGCGCACGCGCCTCGGTTAACGAAGCAAGCTTGAGATAGACACCGGAGGGTATATGGTTCACTTTCTCCGCCTTGGGAAGCTATCGATCAAATCGATCGGGTTCAAACGGTATTGGGTTATGGAGGAAACACACACACACACACACATATGTACGTACACATACCATAGCAAACGGCGTACGTAATTGGTAGGAGTGCTGGGAAAGGGATTGACAGACTTGGTATCATTTTAAGATCACACGCGCACGCCTGGGTCCAATAGAGAGAAGAAACTAGTATCATACGATTGGTCACTGATGTGTGCTGGCACCATATGCTGTGTTACCAGTGACAGTGTCCTGACTGCTGCGTGTTTTGCAGAACAAGTCGGCAATTGGCAGGACCCAAGTCAAACGTAGAAGCGTGGAACAGACTGGGCATCTTTCAAGAGGGACCGATTGCGCTTCTGAACACATACAACTATCCCTTGACCTGGTGGATAATCAGAGGATTAATATAGTAAATAAGAACATATTTGGCAGTGCAACGTATTTTGTTAGAGTAGGGGTTTGTGCGTCAGTAAGGCCTCAACCAGCCTTCCAATTTCATTTTGTTTTTTTTTTTGGTGGTGCTCGCTTGGTGTCGCCAGCCCCTCCAGTCCGAGTTCAAATGTTACCAGCCACCTGGAAAAAATGTAGCTCCCGCCAGATCACAGGCGATCCCCCGCCAAACCCCACTAGCAAGACAAAAAGAGCCCACGGACCTTCAGGCCTTCCCAGCAGGCACCCAAGATGTGCTGTACAGTGGTAGTACTTTGACATGTGCTAAAGGCGTACTTTTAACTTGAAGTTGGCATGCTTTGTTAGAAACAGGTTTCGATGGGCGATTCTCTAGAAACCATGAAATAACCAGAAGTTACAAACAAAAATACACTTCTTTGCTATGTCAGTTTTCTCGTCGGGCTGTCAGTTCAGCGATTCAGACCAACCAGGACAAATTGTTTGTTCGTAGATACCCAACGCTGAACAGCGCAGTCACAGAATCACCAAGTATAGCCCATGTATACATACCTAGGCAGCCTAGTACCTACATATGTACATCTCGCCTTGGAAATCCCCACCATCGCGCAGCGGCACCCTCAAGCAAGACGCGCTCGCGCGCCATCTCTATTACCATTAACCGGCCCCGCGAACCTGTGGTGGTGGTGGTGGTACAGTAGTAGTATCCCAAACCCTCTTATCGCCCTTTCCGCGCTCTCCGTTCTTTTCTCTCGCGCAAAGCAGAATTCCGGTCCCAGGATCTCCCCAGCATCTCGGTCACTCGCTCGACGACGGAAGCAATTAGGCTTCTCCTTCGCTCTCCCTCGCCCGCCTTACCGCCTCGCACGATCTTTTCCCATTTGCCAATTCACCGTCACCGAGCGGCGCTTCTGCTGGACCCGGCTCCACATCAGACCCAGACAGTGAGCTGTCGCGGGGCATCGTGCATCGTCGCATTGCTGCGTTGGCGCATTCGCGCCCAACTTTTTTTTGGGTCTTGCCTGCTCGCCGTTTCCACGCCCACCATCACCGAGCGCCCAGCAAACGGGGGAGCTTTCCGGTTCTTCAGCGAGCCCTTGTCTCTATTGCATCCGGGTGACCAACGCTTTTTGTCTCCTAACCTGGAGCTTGCCACTCCCCTGGTTGCTACCCGCTTGGGCTGCCATTCGAGCCGAACGACGTATAAATACAAACCAGCGCCGCCGTGATCGATTGTCGAATCCGGGACGAGCGGGTCGTATTTCTTACTCACTGACTGTTCCAGCCTTCTGACCGCCCTCGCTTTACCTCTCTGGTCTATCTTTGACCTCTCGCTCCAAGCAACGACTGATCGTTGGTTTGAATTGGCTCTACGTGCGCATTGGCCTATCACCGTTGGACGGAGAAATAGGCGGGTACATGCTGCACGTCATTCAACAAAAACACCGTCACTGGAGTGTACAATAAATTGTCTACAAACTCGCAGTAATCAACCCAATCCGAGTACGATACCAACGAAGTCGATCGCTCACTACGACGTGGATCGTTATATACTTGTTTAATTTAAACGTATATACGTGTCGAGGTCTACTTCATAACATCTCCGCGAGCTTTGCGCTTCTTCGCGCAATAGCTGCAGTAAAAACAACAACAGCCACCCGCAAAGAGAAGAGCAGGAGAAAACCATGGCATCCACCGTTTCCTACGGCACGGGATCGCTCGTCTACGAGCGCCGGGTCGCCCGAGTGCACAAGTACCACTGGCCGGCGGTGCAACTCAACGTCTGGATGATCGTCATGCTGGTGGCCTCGTGCACCATCATCGGCATCTTCGCGACCTTCATCGGCGTGCAGCAGACACTGGCGCTGCACTTCCCCTGGTACTTCCCTTACTTCATAACCGTGGGCTCGCTCACCGTTTGCTTTATCGGAATGCTGCTGTGGCTTATATCCCAGCGCCGCCTACTCCCCTCTATCGTCATCATCGGCGCCTTCATGTTCTTCGTGCTCTGGGTTGTAGGACTCATCGTCGTCAGCATCGAGCTATGGGGCCCTTCGGGTTCCGTCAACTCCAACTGCAACCTGCTCGTCTTTGGCAATACCCCATCGCCCGCCAACAGCCAGGTCAATCTGGCTTGGTTGGAGCAGAAGAGTATATGTAAGCTACCTTGGTTATCCAATTTTGTCCTTGAAATAATTGAAGACAATCCGATGCTAACTTTCCATTTTAGGTCAATCATGGCAAGCTGTATGGGCTTTTGCGCTTGTAGGCTCGCTGTTCCTACTTTGGATAATCATTATGGCGATCCAGGTGTTTTACGATGACGCTTGATCTCCCTTTGCACAATTCTAGTCTCGAAGTTATTATTTTACTGCCTTTTATTTTCTCTTTTGGTTCGGGAGAGGATGAGCTATTTTAATTTAGTTATTATGTTTTAAAAAGAAGAAGAGGAACGCCTCGCTGGTACTTATGCCAGAAGACGAGGGAGGAGTTGGCTTACAACCCCTTGGGTGGTCGTTGGCACGCAGCAATGCTTGCTTCTCTACGACATTCGGATTTTCCATATATCACGGCATAGCGGCAACGGCAACGGCGTACAGGGTTTCTTCTGTATATCGATCATCATGGACATAAACTGGGCGGAACCAAAGGAGAGGAGCTGATCACATGCCTAACGACATATGAGAGATGACCCCTCGAAAAGATAGGTTGTAATGGTCAAGGCGATTATGTGTCATGTACGGATGATGGATGTGTACATATTCCCACTAATGGGGAGGAGAAAGAGACATGGAGCTCAGGTGACGCAAGTGAAGAAATTTCCAATGTTTAAAATATTGTTCATTCATCTGAGAATATTATTCATTTATCTGGTAATTACATAGTAGCCGTCCAACCCCAGGGATGCCATATTGCTACTTTTGCCTCTTCGCTCCCATATGATCATTTCTCACCATCGAGAAAATCAGAAGCCCACGCAAACGTCTCCCTTTAGTTGGAGATCTTGTCGCTGACCTTCTTTCTGTATTGAGGCGCAAACATTCAGTTAGCAATCTGATACAAAGTGCACAACGACGTGTGTATAAATATGCGAGTGTTGCCAAGGCAAGAACGCGTGGGACAACAGAGGTCTCTTACCCAGTCTGCTTCTCGTACAGCTCACGGGCCTTGTCTGTGATCTTCTCCTGGTTATCCCTCGACACCTTGGAGCCGAATCCGGCCTTGTTGAGAGCGGCGGAGAAGCCTATTAAGTTCGGAGATTGCGATGTTAGCAGATCAGGTATATGGCATCTTAAGAAAGTAGTAGAGACAGAAGAGAAAAGGTGGCGTGGATAGGTTAAGCCTTTGCTTCCCCTTAGGGCGGAGAGAGAAAAATAGGGAAACAGCAGGACGACGTACCCTTGTCAACGTAGTCATCTTTTTGGACGGCACCACCAGCGGCGGGCTGCTGCTGCTGCAGGTTGGGGTCGGCGGTGACGTTGTTGTTGTTGTTGCTGCTGCTACCGCCCATCGCCTTGGCTGCCTTGTTGATGAAATCCATGTTTGGTTTGTGTGGATAGATACAGAAGAACTTTTTTTTTTGGTCTGTTTGATGAAGAAGAAGAGGAAGTGATGTATATTGGATAGGAGGAAACACACAGGAGAAGAGAGAAGATTTAGGGAAGGGGGTTACGGCCGCAGTTTATATTCAAGCTACACGCTAAGCTATCTAGTTAAAGCTACCGCAATCTTGTCGGATGAGGGGTTGAAAACAAGGAAAAGAGGCAGCCCGGGAGAGGGGAGGGTTTGAGATCGGAGGGTCTTAGATCACCAAGGCCTAGAACGTACGCCTCTTCGTACCTTGAAGCTAAAGGGTGGGAATGTCAGGACCTGTGAACCCTGTGACGTGAGCTCTTGGCAATTTATTTTGGCTTTTTCTTTTCCGTCCTTGTTTCCCGGGATGGATCTTGAAAGTCTGTCACTGCGGGACAAGCCCGGAGGCATGGAAGCAAAGCAAAGCAAAAGCAGCAAATCAGACCCTTGAGCTAATTGCAGGTTTTTTTCTCCCTGGAAGACTCTTTCGTCATTGGAGGGGCGATTGGATGACAGTACCTAGGGAAGCTTTAATTATTCTTTTCTTACCTTACTTATGGGGTAGATTCGGGTAGCACTGTAGATCCAGAGAGCTGTCTTGATCAAGGTTGCCTTTAACTTGCACTACGTCATATTTGCTCCCCACCTAGCGTGCGCTTGGGAGATCAGATTCGTTAGCTGGGTTCCCAAGGTAGAGCTCACTCCCGCCATGCCAGGGACTTTATTCATTTTCAATTGAGGTATTTCCAATGCCACCAGAGCAGCACTGACTTTACGTACGGGATCTGTTGCAGTTGCACAAGGTACGGTATGGAAGTCAATTGCCAATACAACCCCCAGGTAGTTAGCTCTGCTCGTTTATTCCGCTTCCATGGATTGAGTAAACCCCTGGGCCCCCGCAACCCTCCCTCCCCCCAGCCCACGGCCTGGACGCATCTGTGAGTGAGGAGCCGATATTGGTTGTGGAGTGGTGGGGACCAAGTCCTGGAGCCGAGCTGAGCTGAGCTGATAATGTACCATTCTTGGAAGGGAGAGGGGGGACTTGATCTATCTTATCACCAGATAACCACAGCTTAGAACGCGCACGCTTCGGCTGGCGCGCGGCCGCAGTTCAACTACATTTGTATGCACCTATGTACGTTACGTCCTCTTTCGGTCTGCGGGTCTAGGCTGGACCTCGAAGACATGCGATGCACTGCGCCTCCACGTTTCTCCCCTCCCTTTCCTTCCATGCCTGCCTATGCACTTTGGTATGTAACTATGGAACCTATAAACCCCGAAGAATTTAAACCGAGACTGGTTCAGCGCACCTGCAGGTTACATTGGCGACCCCGAAATAATAATACAAAAACATGGGCCCTATTTAGACACAGCAGAGGCGCGGGACAAGAGGCCGCATCCGCGGGGGTCCTCTCGGGTAGAGAAAAACAACCCTGGCGCCGATCCAGGCACCAAAATCGGCATGGGGCAAAACCTTATTAAGAAAAAGAAAAGAAAAAGCTAACTTATGTCGACAGTGTAGGGAAGGGACTTCGGCCTATTTGACGCACAAAGGAAGCGAGTAGGCTGCCAACATGTGAAACTTTCTTGGTGTGTGGTTTACGGATGTCTGAAAATGTTGAGTTGCCACAAATGCAGAATGCTCAGGACAAGTGGAAGGGAGGTGATTAAGCAAGAATCAGATTGAACAAAGTCGGCGCACCCTCTTCCCAAAGAGAGACTAAAGCTCCCTAGAGCGCTGAACCTAAGCTCGTAGGTATGGAAGGCCGTAGATACGACTCCCTGAGATCCCTCTCTCCAAGAGTGTTTTCCCCCTGTATTATCTCGAAGTCGATTAACAGCCACTGGGGAGGGAAAAGTGAGCAGGTTTACTCTTAGAACGCGGTTACAAGATCACATCAGCTGCCCCGGGTTTCCACGTATGGATAAAATTGTGTTGCTTCCTAAGTTCGTAATCTTAACAACCAGTGGCGGGGACAATGTCCTACCACAGGATTTGCATTGCCCTATCCTGCCTTGCCAAATTGAATTAAACGCCCCAATGTAGTAGTGTTTTGTGGCCGAGCCGTGTCGCTCACCCTTCAAGGTTAACAAGAATTCGTTCTTCGTTCGGGTTGCCCAAATGACAATATTTCGCCTTCATCAGTTGCATTCGTCCTTCCATTGTCCACCATCTACCGAGGTAAGCCTCCATAAACATGACTCCTCCTGAACACCTCTCTTAACGCCACCAATGATAAAAAGACATGTATCGTGACCTGGGAAAATAAACGCTCCTCACACGGAGGGGATATGCAGGCGCTCCGCTTTTGAGCATGATATTACAAGATGTTTCCTTGCCGCCCTGTACCGCCCTGCTATCTTATAACAGATCCTCGACCCAGCCCATCCTTTCGCGCCACGGGTCTGAGACGCGAGCGTACTCAAGAAGAAGTCGGTAGACGTAGATCTGCATGTCCTCTTTTCTCAGAACCTTCTCAGCCCAGGCCTTGCCGTCCATGGCGATATTCTTCGCCTGGAGATCGTGTGCCGGGACTTCGTCGTAATAGCCGTGGAAATACTCGAGAATGCTGTAGTAGTCGGTGAAGCGGTTGTCCATCGGGACGAAGTGCTTCCACGCCACCAAGCGGCTGTCGTGCCACTCCCGCCACAATGTGCTCTTAATTGGCACGCTGGTGCTCCTCAGGAACCCAAGATACCGCCCAGAGAAGGAGTTGCCATCAATATCAGGGAGGAACTTGTAATCAAACTGGTCCGCTAGTGGCTTGCCCAAAATAGGTTCGAAGTATTGGTCAAGGTAATAGCAGTGTCCACCCTCCTCCTTAAGGTCGTCGTCGAGCTTATCATCGCAGAATAGATCAGTTAGTCCAACATCTGTAAAAGAGGCGATCCATTGGCCCAGCTTCCCTTCCTTCTGAGCTGTCACGCGGTTTGGAGCCGAGGGTAGTGCGAAGTTGATGGGATCTTCCATGCTGCTCTCCACGTAGGTTAATCTGGTGCCGTTGTTCATCGAGGCAAACCGATGACGCTGGAAGCCCCTCCAGTTGGAGATATTGTTGCGCCCTCCTGTTCCCACTCCACGCCAGACGACGTCACCCAGCTTGAGGTCCCAATCCGAACCGTGATAATCGCCTCCTGTGAATCTCTCCTCCTCGTTCCAGTACATCGGTGCGGGTAATAATATTTCGTTATTGGTGGCAAGCTTGCTTCCTCCAAACATGGGAAACAAGACCTTGGTAGCAACCGTGCTCAGGGGCTTGATAAATATACCTTCAAGTCCTTGGAGATCTGGCTGATGGCAAAAATCGGCGGACAAGGTCGCGTTCGACACGAACCCTTGGTACTGGTGGGGTAGCGCATTCGCAGGGGTGAAGGCGGGAGTGCGGTCGAATGTCGACACGACTGGCGACGTGCGTGCCAAACTGTCTGGTGGACATCCACGGCGGGCAATAAGCCAGTACGGATCTACGCAACGAGAAAATGCAGGTTAGTGATACAACTATACGCAAGGAGACAAAGAAAGTGAAAACAGAAAGAAAAACCCCTTAGCTTTGCAAGAGTAAACCGTCAGTCCGAATTGTCACATACCAGTGCTTTCCCAGTGCTTCTCCCTGGTCTTGGGGGTGCTGAAGCCAGTAGACACAGCAGGGAGCTTGTTAAACATGCCGATTACCTCGGAGGCGGGAGCCAACTTCCGTGTCTTCTTTTCGGAATTCAAGTACTCGTTGATTTCCTCCCACGGCACGACCAGTCTGGGTTCATCCATAGCATTGAGAGCAATATCCATATCCGGAAGACGATGCTCGATCGTCTTGATCATCTTAAGCCAGATTTGCGTCCAGAACCAGTCGCTCCCTGCGCTGGCATTGCCGTTACGGATGTTGATGGTCATCTCGTAATCCCACGCCTCCTTGCGGATGCCCTCTGCCGGTAAGCCCCAGAAAGGATTCAGGTCGTGGTAGATTTGGTCCCAGAAATCCTCCACCATGACAGCATTGTGTTCCTTCGCGAACTGGTACCATTCTTTAAACCCGGGCGGCGGGTGTCGACCTCTTCGCTTGCGGTACGCAGCAGCAGCTTCGGCCAGCGTTGTCGACTCTCTGGCCAAGATATTCGTGAATTCGACGTTGGCTGCCTTGATCAAGTGGTCAATGGGGTGATCAAACTCATCAAGTTCGTCTTCGATTGGAGCAGCCAGTATAGGCTTCTCGGAAGAGTCGAAGCTGTCGGTAAACACGGGCGGGTTTATCTTGACTTCGGGCTGACCAGCGGTATAGAGCAGCTGGTGGTCGATGCCGGCGGAAACGCCAGAATATCTGGTCTGCGAAGTCGCATCGCTGGTCCTCGAGAGGTAGTACATGAGAGAAAGTAAGACAATGGCCGGGACTACATAGCGCACGAGGCGGGAGGGCCGCCTCGAGGGAAATGCCGGTGCGCGCATTGTGAGACAGGTCCAACGTCGAAGTTTGAGTCGCGCCACGGTTCCGGTTTTCTTATCATATATAATCCCAAGGGGTTGTGATGTGGTGCCTCTCCGAGGTCGTTTTCGATAGCGTGGCTATCGCTAGTCGTCACCGTCGCCTGTGCGGAAGTGGAACGGGAGGTCGGAGCCACGCAGCTTGGGAAATGCGAGCCAGGTGCACGAAAAGAACAAAAACGTGAAATGAGCGTGGGAAAAGCCGAGTCGAGAGCTCGCTTCTGTTTGGTGGCGTCGGTGAAGGAAGAGAGTCGAGCGAGCGAAGGGAGAAGAACAGTTGCTAGGTTAGGAAATAGTACAGGAGAGCGGGAGAAAGGGCAGGAAGAGAAGACAGGTGCATGCGATGATGTGCTGCAGAGGCTGCTGCAACGACCGCGGGCGAACTGGGCCTGGACATGGGCGGGCGGTTTTTAGGCTGTGCTGACACGCCGCATGCACCTGTGGATGGGGCCAGCCCGAACCCAGTCGGGTTCAATGTGTACTGTGGCTGGTTAGAAGGGCCGGTCATGGATGGACGAAACGCCACCTCCGCCCCCAAATGGAAAATCAAAACTGTGGAATAGGGGCTGCTCTTTACAGCTTACAGAGGCCCACAGGCACTACATCCCCCATCCGGACTTCTGACGCCAGCCAGACCCTACCAGATGGAGCAGGTCAGTGTTGGCGAGGACTTGGTCATGAATATTTCGTGGATTTGGCTTGCTATACTTGGGCTCGCTCATAATATACAGCTTCTGTTATGCCCTTGCAGTGGTAGTACATTGCAGACGTGGAGGGCACAGATAGAACACCACTTGGCATGGGATGCCACTGAATCGAAGCGATGAGAGGGGACGAACTACTATCGTACCAACAGTCAATGGTTTTTTTTTTTCAGGCGGGCATTGCAGCCCCATCCTAGTGCATCTGCAATACCCTTGGCAAGAAGGGCGCTGACAGGAAAAAGATCTTCGTGTTGGCACCCCTTTTGCCTGCGTGCAACACTTGCTCTGCGCTTGTACGCATTGCGCTCGCATGCCGGACCTATTTAATGTCGCTTGTGCGCCCCCGGGACTTGCGTCCAATGGAATCACTCGTGCCCAGATCGGAACGCCTTAGTGCCCTCTCTGTCTATCCCGCTCAACTTTAATCGCGATCGCGTTCCCATACAAGCAGTGTCGAGAAAATAAAATAAAGGGGCGCAACCTAATTTGCCATGTCGACCGTCCTTCCAGCACTAAGTTACGTTAGTTGCCGACCTTGACAAGGACCACTCCCTGTTCCCATGTTCCCGGATTGAGGAATATTAGTGCCTCCGGTCGCCAGTTGAGGGTGATAAGTTCAAGTGGTTGAAACTAGATCGTCCAGGTCTTACCTTAAAATAGGTGAGTCAACTTCAAAGACAAAACTCTAAAAGCACGTTTGCCTTCAGTTGCCTTTCTGCTCTTGTTTCGGAATACTTCCCGTCCGTGTTTTGCGGGTTACCGGTGTCGGGTGTTTGTTTCTTTAGGTCCCAGCGCTTGACCCCGATCATTCTGCGACACAGAAAATGGAGAAAATAGGTGGCGTTTACTAACAGGAAACCGCCGCTCCGAAAGAGGGACTTCGTTCCCTATGCGAGTCTAACCGCAACGGTCAGCACTGAGACTTGAACAACTGGCTTCAGGGGTACCCGTGTACATACAATGGATTTGATAGATAGCGGTAGCGTCTATCTTTTAGCACGCATCTAGAGTGAGTAAAATCAAATAAAAATAAAAATAACTTGTCTGGCAATAGGAGCAATCTATCTCTTATTTTCTACTGGCGGGTCCTATGGATGGCTCTTAGAGTTTACCACCAAATTGCACGTTCCTTATTATTGATAACCTTATTGAAGTTAGAAGTTAGGTGTGGCAGTATCTAATATAGTAAGGCACTTACACTGTACGTAGCACCATTAGTCACATTAACTCCAAGCATTAGGCATTAGGTATCTAATTTAAAGCAACGACTGCGAAGCTATTTTCTCCACAACCTTAGCCATGCATTTGATAAAGATGCATCATATCCAGAAACATGATGTTTATTGCCACGTGCAGCATGCACAAGATTGTGATAGAACGTCACTAGGAAGGATGATAGCATAAGTAAGGTATATATATATATATTTAATTATATATATAAATATGTATTCATGTACACGTACAAGGATAAGGCACCATCGGGTGCCAGTCTGCCCACGCCAGAGTGGATGATGGATAGATAATGTACAGGGAATGGTCTCGCCCAGACAAAGTAAATAGGGCCGCTCTATCATGCTTCGCCGAGGGCTGATTGATCTTCGAAGTCGGACTCGTCTTGTGATCTCGACACCAGGTCACGGAATTCAGGCCGGAACGGCCATTCCGCCCACTTTTCAAGCATTTCAAGCATTTGGGTGGCGTTAAGCAGCCTGACCTCCATCGGGGTCCATTTGTTATCAGGGTCCACCCCGCCGTGCTGGAGGTCGCGGAAGCTGTCGCATCTCGGGATAATGTAGTCGGCAGCTCCGGGCCAGACGGCATCCAGAGCCTTATCAATTGGTGTCAAGGGCTGGGTAAGTATTGATCGCAGGATCAGATCAAAGGCATTACCTATCCGACTTGACTTCGGACCCGTCTCGCGGAGGAGATGGTGGATAGGCCCAGGCTGGATGTCCAGAAGACAGCACTCGATATTTGGGTAGAACTCTTCCTGCCTGGCAATCAGGGGCTCGTATGCACGTCGATCCCAGTGCATCAGAGGAGGGTCTTGACGCCAAATATGCAAGTTGTCCTTATTTGCGATCAGTTCTTGGGTTCGAAGATCAGTCAGCTTGCTGGTATATCCCTCTACCTGTGCCATCTTGTCTTCTATTTCTTTGCTCGGTGCCCCCGAAGCACGCAAAGCAGTAAGCTCATCAATTGCCGTTTGGATCATGAAGACCTCGTCGGCGAGCTTGTTAGCCGAGCGAAGTCGGAATGTCAGGTTTCGCAAGGTAGCATGATCTTCTGTGCCTGGCTCAGCATCTTTGAGTGATTCGAGCTGAGCTACAAAGGGACGCGGCATCACCTGAGGCTGTGCCCCTGGAACAGGTGACACTCCATTCTCAAGGTTTTCCATCGCTTCCTTTAGAGCCTTGGATTCCCGCCCAGGGATAATCGGCACATTGGCATCCAGCATCCTCTTAAGGGTGGCAAGCGCGCTTGCCGAGTCTATTGCGGCGTCTCTCACGAAACGAGAAGCTTCGTTGAATCCGACAACCTCGTGCAGTGACTCGCAGCAAAGTTCTCCTTCGAGGCCTGTACGGGCCCGCGTCTGCACATTGCGAGGAAGCACGCGACGCTTATCATCGCGCCGAGTCCAGATCAGGAGCCGCACCTGCCCATACTTGTGGAAAAGACTGCTCGTCTTGATGGCATCCAAGAACTGGTGGAGAACCAGCATGGCTAGCGACTCAAAACCTTTGAAGCGCTTCTTCGGCTCGAAAGCGATATTGGCGGTCACCAGAAGAGTGTCATTCTTCTGGTTCAGTTCGGTGGACCCCCTGGGCGCGACCTTTTGATGTGGAAGAAATTCACGTGTAAGGACGGTGTTCAAGTCCGTCCATACAATGCCCGATTTTGGCACAACCGTTACACCCGGTTTCTGGGCAAGCGGTGCGAGGAAGGGCGCATAGAGCTTCGCGTCGGGTTCCAGGAGGATATGCGAGCGAGGCTGCAGGAGCTGATGTAGCTTACTGCTCCACACGCCCACGCCGGGATATATGTCAATGATGTCGCAACCTTTGTGCCTCTCGAGGGAGGGCTTGATGTAGGATATTACATCGTCGCAGAGTGCATCACTGATAACATTCACTCGAGTTTTATCTCCAACGGGCTTCTTCCTGGTACTTTCCTTCTTGGTCTTCTGAGAAGACCTGTCCCACAGCCCAATCTGCTCTAACTTTTTAGCTGTAGAGTTGATTGCTATCGGAGTGCGAGGTTTGGACGACGACTGCGAAGCCGCGCGACAGCCGGTGCGTGAAGCGACGGCCTTAAACCTTGCAAATCCACGAGTGGTCAACATGTGAAAATAGGGGAAAAGAGAGACACAGTTGAAAGATTCCGGATCCTACAACCCCCACAGCATCCCTCTTGAGCAAATAAGCCGGCTTTGTGTGCAGGAAACGTGGAATCCTCTTGACAATGTTGCGTGTCCTAACATTCCACAAACGTCATGGTCCCAAGCTTAAGCCGGGAACTTTTTCTGCCGATGGCCACCGCTCGACAGCTATCACGATAAAGCTCCCCCCACATGTGGATTCACTAAGCCTGCCTACTGTGTAGACGTTGCTGGCAGCCTGGCAGAATCAATGTGCTCCACCCGACTCTCAACTGCTATGAACTATTCCCAAGTTGGCCAGCTAAACCAGTATTGAGACTGATCTGATGCAGATGACTAGTAGCTGTGTCTTCGCGGAGCCGACGATTGAAACTGTTCTGGAATATCGCCTTGTCCTTAGTCTGTACCACTGTAGATCTAGCTACTTAGGTAGTTTCTTGTGTAGGAGGTAACTTAATTGGCCTAAGTCCCATGTTCCAGATCACTGTCCCAAGGATCTCTCCAGCTAATTGGCATGTCCACTTCTTTCATGAACTCCACCCCTCAAATTTGCCTGGCCGGTACCTACTCCTTTTTGCAAGTGCTAGGTGTAACGCACGCGGCCAATTCGCCCTCACTGAATCTGCGTTGCGAATGCGCATTCAATTCGAAAATATGTAGCTCCAAGACTACAGTAGCATGGCTCACACGAACTCAATTAACAAGGCTGACCAGGATGGCCGAGAGTCCACGTGGCCGACGAGCCTAAGTCAGATAACAGCTTTATCTGCATCTGCTTCTACTATGTACGGATGTATATGTTCATCGTTCATGACGGTACGCAATCCGGTCCCCATACCAACTTCCCGATGCAAACGATTGAACGGATTATGGGGCTGTTAGTAGCTAACCCCTGCTTATTACATAGGTATTGCGGTCATCTCCCAGGGGCAGTGCTGGGGTAGTGAAGCGGCTAGCGGGTCCACCACCAAATGCAAGCACTACCAGCAGTACTAAAGTGCATCCCCCCACTTCGGCCCGCACCCGAGGAAGCTGGCCAGCGCTGTTCGCTCCATCACTGATGACGGCAGGCAGCATCGACCATTAACCATCATCGCCTAACCACACGCCCTTTACGATGTCCCGAGCTAATCCAAACTCTCTCTTCCGACCCTGACTCGTTCCCTGTGATCGCCTGCTTGGTACCACATTCGTGCTACTTCTGAGAACATACCACATCCGCATCACGTAGATCATCGCAAGTCTCGCAGAGCGGTGCAAGCCTCCATGTGAGTATCCGGCTGAAGCTGAGCGCAGCCTCTATCGCCCCAGGCTGGCGATTCCGAAGAAAAATAACGGGCACGAGCTCTCATGCGGATCTTTGAGATGCCACATCAGCTGTTCAGCAACCCAGGACTGACTTCTTCCGGTACTTCCCAGGCTTGAACCGTCGCAGCGGCTGCGCCGAGCAGTCAGCGCCAACGATGCTCTTCTCGTCCAGCGCATTCTCAGGGCGCATCCCAGACTCATCCACAACCCTGACACTTCCCCCGCCGGCCTCTCCAACTCAAATCTCCACATAGCCGCGAATCTCGGCCATCTCGATACGTGCAAGGTGTTAATCAGCCTTGGGCATGAAGACCCCACGCCAGCTCTCAACGAAACCCATCAGACGGCACTGATGCTCGCCGCAGCGGCTGGCCACACCGAAGTTGTCCACTTTCTGAGCGAAACCGATCCACCCTGTATACTGCGACGGGATATTCGCGGCCGCGATGCCATCATGGAGGCCAGTCTAGGCGGTCACGACACCGTGTTGCAGATCTTGCTGACCTGGGCTCCTGGTGGTGCCACGGCCGCGGTGCAAGCGGCAGATATGGATGGAAACACGGCACTACATTTTGCAAGCAGCAATGGCAATCTTCTCGTCCTGAGGACCCTTCTAGCAGCGGGCGCCGATGCTGAGAAGCGTAACATCTGGAGTTGGAGTGCCTCTGCCTACAGCGCCACCGTCCAGGCTGAGGTCTACCTAAAGAACCTCATCACGGAGATGGAGAAGAGGAAGCGAGCCAAGAGCGATGCCGACGAGACAAGAAAACTCGGAGCCGTCCGCCTAGTTGAACATGATGTGACTGTGGGAGATTGAGCAGCCGTCACTGAACATCTCTAAATTATCTTTCCAAGCCTAGAGAGCGCCGCTCGACCAGACACTCCCCCCTGTTTCTGTTTGGCTCAAGGCATGCACCATGGACATGATACCTGTCGGCTAAGTATCGGCATTCCAATGACCCATTGGTGTCATTGTTCTTTCAAACTTGCCTACCCAGTTACTGGTGACACAGGCACTTAACACTGCAAAAAACAAAGAAAAACACCCCAAGTCAGTGGCAAGAATTGGATCATCCCAAGCTCCTTCGGACAGTATCTTCGGCATTTAACAGCCTCACAAACATTGAATACTCATTCGTCAAGTCCAACAACACGGACTCAACAATGACATGATTCCACACTATATCCGTTCTAGTCAGAAATCCATAAGAAGGTATTCAAGGCTGGTCTTTCTCACACAGATCTTACAGGAGCTCAGGTGCAGAAAAGGGGCTACTGGGAAATCTCACACTGAACTTGGCCTTTGATATCCCAATTCAGGCATAGAAAATATTGTTTCAAGTGATGCACGATATAGCTCACTTCACTTCCAAGGGCATCTCTACTTGATGAATCGTTGTTGCTGGCAATACAAGTCACATCAGACAGCTTTGCACAGAACCATGTTTACACACTAGCAACTCATTTGGACATGGGTCACGATCTTTACGGATTGTAGAAAAACTTATTGAATGCCTATATATTTGCATCAATTACTGGTTATGGTAACCACCGCTTCACTGTTGTGTGTGTCTTATGTATACCCGCCTATATCTAGAATCCCCACGCAGTCATACCATTTCTCTGAGCCAAATTGTGTCTTAACTCCCGATTCACTAGTATTTGGCAACGTTTTTATTGTCTATGAAAGCCTACGTGAAACACTGACATAAACCACTTAATGTGGTACGAAAAGCAATGGGCGCTCTCTTTCATGGATGTCCAGTGACCCGGTCTGCTGCACTGTGAATCACTTTCACCGTCGATGTGGTCAGTGACAGGGTCTTCTATATGGCACACAGACGATTATTTAAACAAGAATCTTTTGGAATCCTCCTGTCCTCGACCTTTCATTTGCCATCGTCATTCTCTTTGTTTCTAAGCGCTCACTTCCCTCCTGGTTGTGTTGCTCTGCTTAGTTGAACAACCCTACTTCACATGTGATACACGAGCAGTCAATCTGGAAAACAACCCAACAGGTCGATTTTCCCTGGATGCGTGTGGTCGTCAGATTTAGGCGATCTAAGAGTTCTACAATCATACACTCAATACTGAGTCTTCTCTTGCGCAGAAGCCTTCCACTTTGAAGCGTCACTAGCATACTATATTTAAGCTCGTCGTCGTGGATCCAGTTGTTCTCTTGTCCAACCATCACTTTCCCACCAGAAATAAGAGAATCATTTTTCATCACTTCCTTCGCACGGAATAAGCTCGCACTTACTTACTCATTCAGGAGAAACTGGACATTCCATCCAGTCTGTAGCTAGTTCTGTCGACTAGCCTGCAGACGCAAGTCAAGGTGGCTTCCTCATCACAACCAAGGGTCGAACTTCCTTATCCCGCTGTGAAGTGTGTCATCGACCAAGATTTTGAGTATTTCTTGAACTGGGGCTGGGTCTGGTCGATCTTTGGTGCTTTCTACGACGCCAACGACAGGCAAATCTGGGCAACCCAAATCTACGTGGGTTGCAAGGCGGAGCGAAGTCAGCAGCAACAACTGTTAACTGGGCCGGTCTGGGCGTATCAACTGCCTGGTGAGTTATTTTCGTTTCTCTGTGGCAGTTCTCTTTTCTTCTCTCCAGGTCGGGGACGGGTGTCTTGTGTCACAATTTGTGATTACTAGACATTTTTGTGTTGCCAACTGATATCTCAATGCACCAAGTCCAAATGGAGTGTGTAAAACTAACTACATCAGGTACATCGACTGCCACTTTCCGAGGCTCTGGACTACAGCAAGACATCTTAGCCCACCCAAGATCGTACCAAGGTCTTTCAGGTAATTACCTGCCCTGGACAGTCTACAATCCGCACCCGATGGCGAACCCAAATGTTGGACGTGGGTGGAATCCAACCACGGGCTGGGATACGGGTGGTCTTCCTCCCAGCACCGGCGCTGCCAATCCTAGTGGTTCTGGTGGCTATTTAGTCTCGAGCATGTATCCTCCGTACGGTATCATCGACGCGAGCCTACCTTACGTTTACGGCGCCCCCTTCATCCCCGGGCCCCCGGATAGCACTGGTCCCGTGTACACGATGCCGGCGAACGGGTACCAGCCGGCGGTGCCCCTGGTAGCAGGCCAGCCGGGGCGGTTCCCGACGGCGCACCCGGTGGTGAACGCGGAGGCGGCGGCGCTCAACCTGCAGAACTCGACGGGCGGCATGGGCTGCGAGCCCGGGTACAACTACTACTTCCCCGCGGAGCACACCAAGATCCACGTGCTCAAGTCGCGCGACCCGCCCTGGCGGCTGCCCGCGGGCTCGAGCCTGCGCTACGCGGCGTACCACGTCCCCGTGCGGACGACCCTTGGGGACCTCATGAAGGGCTTCGGGGCCACGCACCCGTCGGCCAAGCGCAACCGCATCACCGAGGTGGTCGAGGGCGGCAGCGGCCGCTGGTACAAGGGCGTCACGTTCGCGGGCAACGAGCGCGACGACATGGCCAGGACCATCAAGGAGATCGGCTGGGACATGACCCGCACGGGGCGGCCTGGGGAGAAACCTGTGGTCTGGCTCTGGGTTACCAAGGACTAACTACACCACCATTCACGCCCAAAGGGGGGAAGGGGGCGGGGTCGTAGCTTTTCTTGAGGTGGTGAAGATAGGGTAAAGGGTGTTCAGGAAGTTTCGAGGACTATAGCTGGGTTCCAACACTCAACACACGGCAGAATCTCTACGGGTCCGGGTTTGGAACGGAGTTACCCTAAGGGGGCCAAGGTCTTGTTCTTTGTTTATGATTTCCTGCGGTGCATAAGAACCCTGCCAGCTCTCCTCTCATTTCTTATTATTTTGAACTGTATGCATCTGGGTCCTGGTGACAGGAGCGGCAGCTTAGTTTTACTGCATGAAATACGCTGCCTTCTACGGCGTAAGAAGAAAATTCCACTCTTAAATCTCCCCGAAAACATATTGTACAGTGCTGTGTGATTGAGATTAATCAGTGTGACCTCCATGCTAGATGCCACTTTTTGTAGATGTGTAGGTTTACACGATATCATGGATGATTTCGCGATCGGAAAACCGGCATGAGTTTCTGGTGAATCACCCAAACTTTACCATTATGACGATCTTTTCTGGCCCACAGCTGTAGCTCCGGCGAGCTGCAACAGACCAGGAATCACGGAATACAGAATACGAGGGTCCCAAGCCATCCAAGCTCCCGCTATCGAAACATCCCGCCTTCAGCTTCGGCACAGCTTCACCGCTGAAGGCGATATGAGTTGCGTCTTTGCTGACAGCACATGGAACCCGCATGCCTAGCGTAGCTGAGCCCATCCGCCTCATCACTCAGGTGCAGCAGTACAGTTCGTGGCCGATTTGACGCGGGATTCACGTGGGCAAAATAGCCGTGCAGCTAGAAAGAAAACAAAATGCGGCTGTGATGTCAGAGTGTGATGCGAAAAAAGAAGAGGCGAGGCGGACGGGTAGGGGAGAGCGGGATCTTCATTATATCAGAGCGCCAAGTGTGGAGAGGCGATCCTATAGGCCATCGACCGGGCGACCAAGGCTGGGCCTGCACCAGAATAATAACTAGCCCAGGGCGCAAGTGACACCCGGTCGGGCCGTTTATGCAGTGTGGACTTCCTCACGAAATCTCCATATAGCCGCACAGTGGCTATCACTAGGTGAAGGCCAGGACCAAGAGGCTGCCAGCCAATCAGCTTCCTCCGAGTTGTCGCTATTGGCAGTCTGAGCCTCCCTCTGGAAGAAAACGCTTAGGTTAACCGTCCCTGGCTGTCTGCGCTCCAAGAGGGAACGATCGACCACGCACCAAAATCTCAACGTCAGGGGCGGGATACAAGACCAATTAATTACTGATCGACTCATTGGTTTTCATGCGAGTGGATGATGCAGCGCAAATTTGCATGTGCGCCACTGGGGAAGCCAAGAGCTATGTTGCCCTTTGGCGATGGACTGCTCAGTGGTTAGGCTGAGCCTATACAGAAAACATCCATCTTCACGATGCTTAGTCCTAAGAGTGATATCTATAAGAACAACCCCATTTCCACGATGTCTCACACATTGCGAATTTTCTTTGGCAGTCTCTTGCTCTGTATAATTTCTAGTAGTGATCCCTGGTCTCTCTATATATAATCTTCCGCCACAAGAAATATCTCTCAAAGACTTTTCGCTAAGCACCGCACACCGAACACCACCAGCACCATGCACCGCACATTCCTCCCCCTGGCTCTCTTCGGCGCCGCGCTGGCCTCCTGCTCTAGCAGCTATGGTACCCACCCGCCGGTCAACCCCGAATGCCTGCAGCCCGAGGACGTCAAGTACCTGACGACGGGGTACGAGGGCCTGGTCGGGACGTACAACCCCGATGACGCGGATCGCCTGCTGACGGCGGACTTCTGGGGCAACAGCGAGAGCATCAACGCCGTCGCCGGGTTCCCCCTGGACCAGGCCACCTTCCCCAGCCTGGACGCCTTCAAGCAGATCCAGACGGTATCGCCGTCGGTGCCTCTCGAGGTCACCGACGTCGACGTGGTGCTCTGCGACTTCATCGCCCTGCGCTACAACATCACCTTCGGCACCCCACCCGAGACCGTCCTCGGCCAGTCCATGATCTGGGCCGAGAAGAGCGGCAGCGGCGGCAAGTGGCAGATCAAGGTGCTGAGGACCGAGTTCAACAACCTGACATACCTCAAGAACCTCGGCGGAGACTATACCTTACCTCCTCACTAAAACAAAAGTAGCAACACGACTTGAAAGATAATTGGATTCCCCTGAGGGTGGACTATTTCTTTTCCTTTCAACGATATAGCAGAACGATCGGAAAGAAAAGATTGGTCACAACGATAAATACGGGGAGGCGTACAAAGGTTACAGATAATTCTTGTTGGCATATTTTATTATAGCTCTCTCTTTTAGAGGCTAAACCTTAATACTATCATGGCACGTTTGCTGCAGTATTTATACAACAACAGCATTTAATTTGCTTTTATTCCTCCCTCAGCAAGTCCTTGTGTGAAGCAGGTCAACAGATCATGCATAAATCTGCTAATCGATATCTGATTCCACAGAAGATGGGTAGAACTTTTTTCATGGACTCCTTCAGTTTCGAATAACACGACGCAGACAACATGCAAGAGCCTCACAGCTGCTTGAAGTCCTGCATGAAGGCGCCGATGTAGTCCTTCTTGCCGAGCGGCACGCCCTTACCACGGAAGATGTCGTAGGCCGTGACCAGGTGGAAGTAGACGGTGGGGATGGCGTAGCCCTGGACGTACTCGGCGGCGGGGGCCTCGAAGTCCTGGGGGCCGTACTTGCAGGGGACGACCTGGCCGTCGCGGGCGTCGACCTCGGCCTTGGAGACGGCCTTGAGCACGGCCTGGGTGTCCTCGATGAGCGCGTAGAGCTCCGGCAGGGTCTGCTCGCGGCCCTGGATGACGTCCGGGGGCGCGACGCCCGTGAGGCGCTCGACCGCCTTGCGCGAGGTGCCCAGCGTGATGATGACCTGCGCGCGCAGGTTGAGCATGTCCTCGACCACGCGCCACTCCAGCACCTCGGAGGGCTGGATGCCCTTCTCCTGGGCGAAGGCCTCGCCCTTCTTGAGGACGGCCGTGAGCGTCGTGAGGACCTTCGTCAGCACGGGAATGGAGAGATCGTAGAGGGACGTCATGGTGGTGAAGGTGGTGCTAGTGGAGGTGGTGGTGATAGAAAATGAATGTTATTCTCTCAAGAAACAAGCCAGGTTAGAATCGCTTCTTGTTCTGGTAGTGACTTTTAGGAGTGTGAAAATTAGACTTTTTTTTCTTTCTCTATCTTGGAACTTAGCTCTACGCACTTTCGAGATCGCAGAGGATTTGGCGCCTTTAAGTACCTCATGTAGTTTCTGGTACTTTCTGCGCCAGTCTACGCATTTACAGTTTCACCGTTTCACCGTTTGACCGCCCCTCCTGGTTCCGATCTCCTCTGCATTAGATATAGCGTAATCATATTTTGCACTCGAGCAGCATACGTGTCCAATCGCAGCCGAAGAAGCAACGCTGGCGCACATCGTCCTGGTCATCTAGAGAGAAACTGTCCCGGATGTAAACCCGACAGCCTGCCGTAGCACCATTAGCCGTAAGGGAGGAGGTCTCGGTGTGGATTTCTAAGCATCAGAGCGGAGACTTTGGGGCTAGACTGCTGACAAATTGGTCTCTGCTCCGCGTGCCAATCCGCCCAGCACGAGGCGTACGGGTAAGATTGGAGGGGTTCGGCGGGATCATTGTGGCCGAAATCAGAGTGCGGAGACGCAAAAGGAATGGAAAGTATCATCGATATCAAGTTGGAGGGTCGAAGGGGTTTTATAAGCGATAAGGGGGAGAGTCGAGGTGGCGGTTGATCTATGGCATCAACCCTCCCCTTGAATGACGTTTTGCCGTAGCGCCCGGCACTCCCCATAACCTAAAATCTTAGGTGCGGCGGACCCCCGTGCCAACACCACCACAACCCATGAGCAGATCCCCAGATCACCCCATATGGCAAGATAAGAGCGCATTAAATTCTGCCGATTACTCGACTGTCCACAAAATAACCAACATTTTTTTTGGCCACAGCTTAGAACGGGATGGAGATCGTGGGCAAATAAAGTAAATTCAACTGCAAGGATAAATTGCAGAAAGGTCATGATCTCGTAAAGTAGCGTCTGCACTATGGCGTCAGACTGCTCAACATGCTATCCTCAGGATGATATACCATCCGAGCTGGAAGTGGATTTAGAGACAGACTGATAGAGCAAACAAAGCACACGTTGGCCCCTTTCCTCTCACGCGCAGTAGTGACCACAGTGGGCAACCATACACACTCCATGCTCCTACCATCGGATTCCTGCATCATAACTACAATTGCTTTGTGAAAGATCACATTCAGGTTCTGAGAGCCAGCTCAGAATCCGAGAATAGCATTGGCTGATTCAACGGCTTTGTGGGAACCGATGGGATCATCTTTGGCAGCCACAAATTTCTGAAATCCGGCTGCCCGTAGTCCATCATTATCAACGCTAGATTCATAATCGAACAGCATCCACCTGTTCTTGTGCAAGGTCTCGCCTTGGCCGCCTGGAAAATCTGGGCCGGGGGAGCCCTCTAGGAAGGCCCGTTTCTGCCGCACCAAATATTTTGCATTTGCATCGGTTAGCGGACATACTGGGATGTACAGCACGCTTGAGTCTGTCTCTCCCATGTGTACCTTGTCAACAGCATGGATAGCTATACATTTCTGGTCAGTCACCGGTGAACAAAAGGAAACCAGGAAGCCAGGATGGGTTGTCTGTGACAAAGTTCTGGGAAACTCGACTTACTATCGCAATGCCATGCTACAAAGTCGCCAGGCCTCACTTGAGGTACATGCACCATAGTTCTCTCAAGCTCGAGGTGGGGATGTAGCGAGTTGCTCAGCTCTTGGCCGTGGCCCGGCGTAGCACCGTGGAGCTCGCTCGTCATCTTCTTCCCCGCGAATCTCCAGTTGTGCTCGCTAAGGAACTCTGCTGGGGACACTTCATCCACAGACTTGATGGGTTCGAAAAATGGCCTGAGAAGCGTGTAGGCAGTCGAGTGCTGTAGCAGGGGGTTCACTTTCAGCGTGCCTTCACCAGGCCCAGTATTACTCATACTCAACCAGCCTTGGAACATGCGGAACATGGAGCACGCGCCCAACCCTTGGTAGTTGTCAATGACGGCGGGCACGCGCGTGGTCGCGTCCCAGGGATCGTACGACTCCCAATCGCCGCGGAATACATCGTCATAAACCCGGCCACGTCCGTAACCGTGAAACTCCCATCTTTCCACGCTGCCTCCATCCATATGCGGGCCCAAGGCAAAGTGGGCGTCGCCGGGCTGACGAATCCGCAGCCGGTCCGCGTACGACACGGGCTGTGCGAGCGAGATGGGTGTTTCCGGGTCTGTCGTGTGCCAGACGCTCATCAAGGCTGCTTGCGTTTTCAGGAGGTTGGGATGCGCTCTGGCTTTGAGCTGGGGCGTAGACCAGTACAGTTCGTATACTTGGGGATCATTTGCAGGGAAAGCTTTGGAAATGGTCAGCGCTCACCTACTACTCGGATACTTTGTCACTGCTCTGCTGTCGCTCAAAAAAAGAAAAAAGGAAAAACCAACCTCTTGTGGACGGGTTCAATTTTACGTAGTCCTCAATCTCATTCTTGTAATTCCGGGCTTCCTCGGGTGGCACAACACCCCTGACAACCACAGCGCCTCGCTTTTTGATAGCCGCACGGAGCAGGTCCAAATCGGTATCCAGCCTCGCAAAATCCACCGAGGGCACTATATTAGGGCCCTCCCTCGCGATAGCCTCGTTCTCAGCCTTGAGCTGGCGAATCAGCCGCTTCCAGCTATCGGAAAGTGCGGTCTCATTGCCGCGGATCAGATCTCGCTTTAGATCTAGGAACCGCTCGGGGAGAGGCGCCCGGGCCGCACCACAGAGGGAGACGAACGAGTCGGAGATATCTCCTACCCGCTTGACGCTGGGTGCTGAGTGAGCCATCATCATGGTTGACATCTTTTGGGCAGGAGTTCTGGCGGAAAGAATGCGGGGGGTCTGCCTTTTGGGTGTGGTCTCTTTGTTCTTCTTTGGGCACGTATGGCAATGGTGCGATAGTGGTGGCCCCAAAGTATTGCCCAATATGGAAGTCTTTTCAGCCAGTTATAAGTCAAAGTCGTCAACCGGCGAGACTCAACGGCCCAGTAGCGGTACTCGCTGTTCTCCGAGTAAGTAAGGGAGCGGCACTGTTGGGGGCGCAAATACGACCTCGTGGTTACGTTGTATTAGATAGTGAATATTTGAAATTTGGCAAGCGAGGGGCCGGAAAGTCTAATTTGGGAAACCCCGCCAGAGTATAGTGCAGCAAAATTAAGTATGGGATATTGATAACGGGAACGCCACGAGCTAAGTTAGCTCATAGCTTAACCCCAGAGCGTTCAAAATCGTTACGTGCTAGTGTTAGAGAAGTGGAGAAACACTCCAGCACTGGGGCTTCACTGCTAACCTCGCCTGGGGAACAATGCTGGCTGTGCCGCTGAAGAGGCGCCTATATCACGCGTGCATAGGTGCTGGGGTGTGAGGCGGAGGTGCTTCATGCGGCTGCAGAACTGGGGCGTCGGCGTCTCCTGTTACGGCCTGGCTGCCGCCCAGCTCGCGAATCCACTTTTCTGCTTGCTTCCGATAATCCCTCTCGGCCCATCTTCCCCAACTCTTCGCCAAAACACACTCCAAATTGTACCAGCGCGGCGGATCCTCCGACAACGCGCGGAGCAGCGTAATCCAACCGTTAGTGAAAGAAGCCATAGTCTCACGAGTTGCCTGCCTCCCCACAAGTGTCGTCTCACGCCAGAACCCTAGGCCACGACACCTGCTACCTTCTGGGTCAACTTCGAGTGAGCCCTGCTCGGGAGGCGAGCGGCTCGCCAAACCTCACTCGTTAAGCTCGGCTCGGAGAGAGTTAAGGAGAGGAAGTGGGCATTTGTGTTCAGATTTCTCCTCTCGAGGTCATGGTCAAGTTCATCGAGTCAGATGCGACGGGCCTGCCACTTAAACGAAAGCAGGTAGCCCAAGCTTGCCTCTCGTGTCGAAAACGCAAGGTAACATTCCATTTTTTTAATACCTTTTTTTTGAGTACTTTTTTTTAGTTCGCCCGTCACGTCCAATACTCTTCCCGCTTTTCTCGTGTGCAGTCCTTGGCAATATTTGATTCTCATTTAGCTGTAAAACGTTTTGTGGATAACTTGTGTACTTTTATGGTTTCTAGTACTGTCTATTTCTTTTTTTTTTTCTTACATCTTCTTTTCACCGTTCTCATTGGGTCAACTGATGAACCGGGCTTATTAGAAACGATGTACGCATGAAGGGGCCCTCCCTTATGATGAACACGGTCAATTGCAACATTCGGTATCTCCGCCCCAGCCCTCCCCGTATGGATTCGCGCCGATGGGAGAGCCCAAACTCGCCTCTAGTGACAGCCGGCCACTTTTATCCGTCGTGGAACATGAAAGGCGGCCCACGTCCCGTTTTATCGGTGACTCCAATCCGGAGCACTTGTTCGTAGAGGCAACCAGTCCTAACTCTAGCCGTGACCGCTCCATACAAGGTGGGGTTGGCGTCTGGCAGTCTAGGAACTCTCACGATGCTGCGAAGCAGCTGCCCACCTCTGCACCGCTTCGCCCAGGACCAACACAAACCATGCACGAAGTTCTGAGCGCCTATGTGCGCAGTCAGTGTCTGCCGTGCGTGCCCCCGGCAAGTGATTGGTTCGCGCTACGATCGATATACTTTGAGAAGCTAGATCCTCTCTTCCCTGTCATCCCTCGAGAAATCACAAATGGCCCGATGTTGTCACCACCGAGCACGCTCGTGAAGCAGGTCATCTGTCTGGCCGCCGCCGCCAATCCGGAAGCTGCACCGCACCTCCGCCTGCATCCTTCCAATGTGCTGCTCAACCGTGCGGACTTTATGGCATCGCTGTCGGCGGCAATCCACGTCACGATCGATGCGGGAATGGTGACAGACAGGGTTCTCCTCATCCGCATCTTGCTCCTGTACTCCATGTACATGCAACCCACATGCCCCGAGGAGGCTGATCTCCCGACTGCCATCTTCGCAAGGGCGGCCCACCAGCTGATTACCCTGGGCTTCCACTTGCCGATCAACGAGACGTTTACAGAGTATGATCAGATCCGGACACTGTTTTGTTGCACTTGGGCTCTCGATCGCTTGAATTCGGCCTTCTACGGGAGAGCCTGCGTCATTCACGAGAGAGACGTGGGCTGGGATATTGATGATTGCATCTCGAGCCAGTCGGCTCCTTTCCGCTTGTTCCTCATGGTAACCCGACTGCTGGAGAGCGTTTTTAGCCTGTACCGGCCGACCCAGAAGGTGTCTGATGAACCGTTGTACATCGATATGCCCATTTTGGAGCAGCTGATCATTGATGCTGGCGCCACCAAAGTCCCTAGCCCACTTCTTGGTAAGACCTAGTCGACTTTTGTACACCCATCCCATCTATTTGACAAGAATGTGGCTAATATGATTGGCTTATTAGCAACGATTGAAGTGTTTTACCATGCTGTCGCCATCCTGTCCTGCCGGTTTCCCCAGGGTATGAACAAGTCCGCGTTACCATCACGCGCTAATAATTCTCGCCGTTCACTCTCGGCCGATCGGGTGACAGAGCTAGTGCGAGACGAGTTTCATAAGCAGCTCTCGTTCATGCCTACCATCCCGTACGCCGTGTCTCTCTCGTTGAGCGTCATGTACCGTAAGATGCGGCACAGCAAGATCCCCATGTTTCGTCGCCGCGGTAAGCGGTCCTTTACGGCTAACACCCTGCTGCTGCGTGAGCTGGCCGACATCTTCTGGTGCGCCAAGACCATGGCGGCCATGGCGGAGCAGGTCCTGCAGGAAATGGACAAGGCAGTCGCCTCTATGGCGCAGGAGAGCGGCTCTGGCGAGAACAGCGCTCGCGATGGGAGCGATCCCCAGACAGAAATTCGATCGGACGTGGCCAGAGCGACCCCGGTAGGGTTCCGCATGGGCCCCCTGACGGTGGACAGCGGTGATACAGCTTTATTTGAGGCATCGCCAGAGGTGGACGTATGGGGGCACTTTGATCCCAATTTCAACTTGGGCGCGGTGGATGCTGCTATACAGAGCAATTTGGACTTTGGATTTTCGGCAAACTGGTTTGAATGGCAGCAGAACTGGGGATTGGCGGAACAAGAGGGGGTAAAACTGTAAGAGAACGAGCCATCCACGAAGGGCGAAGAGCGAGACAGCACGCACGTTTGTGTTGTGAAAAACTATGTGTATGCTTGAAGAGCATAGGCCACACAATCTCTATACGCGAAGTCGTATTTGGGGAGGTACTTTTACACCAGGCCTACGATTGAATGAGATGACACGATAAAGAGCTAAAGCAGTATCTATTGCACAACGATGACATCTACTTGACGCCCTACCAAATTGCTTTCGCTGAGAAAAGTAATTCGAGCCGTGAAAATAGCACCTGAATGTACTGTCGTCAACTTGGAAACCTAGATATTATCCGTTGGGGTATATTACTCGCGCAGGCCTCCCACGGCTGGGGTCTTTGCAAGTTCGGATCCCCCTAATCATGCACATGCTAGGATTTTCTCTAATGATTCCAAATGCTGCTCTCCACAGCCAAGGAATCTATTGCTGAACTCCGTACTCCGGTCGTTACTGATCGCGTATCCAGAAATGGCAACTCCGCTGAGTCAAAAAGGACTGTGGGGGCTCTTCCGGTCGACAGCTGGCCCAAGCATCGCTCAGCTGCCAAGAGTGCAAGAGTGCTGGCGCCTCGTGCCACTTCCACTTTTCACCTCGCCAATGAAACATTCGCTATAGGCTATATCGGAGCACGATATCTCAACTCCGTTCTTGAGTGCCGGAAAGCCCACATTACGAGTGCAACAGGTCCGAATCCCTGCTCTGCTCGGAACTACTTTCATTTGTTTTTTTTCCCACGCACCTGCCGCCGCCGGGGAACCTTGACCGTCTTTCGCTACGTTTGATCTACCGGCATATCTCCCCACCGCAAACCATGAATCCCTTCGCCTGGCTCTTGAGGTCGGCTGTGGTAACGGTAAGCGAGCAACGATGCACTATCCATCCTACCCCTCTGACCTCTATGGAACGTTTCTCGCTGACGATCATGCTTGCGCGTGCACAGGAGCAACTAGTCGAGCTGGTAAGCTACACCTCCCCAATGATTCGCCTTGAGGGGGAGGCTACCTCCCCAACCTGCGCGCCTCGAAACCACTTTCCCCCCTTCACCCAGTTCAACATTTCCCCGCTGTCAAATCGTTAGCCCACTGTTTTGTCTCACATTCTTTTGTTGCAGCTCCTCAGATCTCCGACCTTCCACCGCGGCGTCCGCCGCATCCACCGCACCGTCGAGGAGCTCAGGCACGGCCGCGATCCTGCGGCGCCGATGCGCCAGGGCGAGGCCACCGCCGACCCTCGGGAGGCCAGCCGCGGGGGCACCGGCGGCTTCTTCAAGCTCTTCGCCGAGGAGATCCGGAATCAGGCTAAGGGCAGCCCGACGTCCTGTACTACTTCTACGCCGACGACGACGAGATCAAGCTCGAACACGACCCGGACAAAGCGATGAACAAAAAGGAAGAGAAGAGGGCTGTTTTTTTCCCTCTCACCCCCCTCGATTACGGGATGAAGTCCTTAGTTCCATCTTGGGATAAAAGATGATTTGATCTGGCCGTGCAACATTCGAGTATCGGATCTTCCGTGCCGTCTAGGTCGAGTTGGAAGCTCGCCCCCTTGACAATGGATTCGCCCATGTTCTTTCCCAGAAGTACCGTATATCGGATCCAACGGCAGCGACTGGCCGCGCCATGATATCATATTCAGCGCCGCTAGCCAAACGATATAAGATACGCCTATCTCTACACACCTTGGTCTGTGGCGGGCATCGCCAGCTCTACCATTGAAGAAAAAGAGTTATCGCTGCACGGCGCAGTGTATGGCATTTCCTACGAGGGGAGAGAAGCTCTCTGGGCAAGAACGAGGGATGGGACCCCAGAACCCAGCGTCAGGCTGATGTCGGGTGAAGATGATCCTGTCGAATGCCTAGATTCGATGTTCGCTTACCCGCCTCCGATCCTAACTTGAAAGCGGATGTACCCTTATGAATCCTCTACTGGTGCGCCACCCACTCACAGCATGAAATGGATAAGGGGAGGTTCGCAAACCTGAGAAGGTTCAGGAAGAATCGACTACACGCATGTAAAGAGTATATATCCTTACAATAGACCGTGCCACTGGCATTTGCAGGAGTACTGCCGGCGCCGCAACCTAGAGTAGGCTAGAAACGTGATAAAACCACATTCTGTCACGAAATATACATCCCGGTACCTCGCGCTCTCTCTCAGTAACATGACGATTGTATCCCTACGGTTGTACATAAGCGATTAGGCCTTCCCGCTCGTTCTTCTCACGAATCATGCTAGAAGCCAGATGATATGTCGATCATACTCTGTTGATTTCGATCTAGAATGCTCGCTATGGTCGTACAGACAAGGGATTTCGAAACAACATGAATCTGGATAAAGGTTATGCTCTGGACCAGGAAAATGGATTCCTAGTATCATTATTTTCGCAACGTCATGCGAGTCTACGTCTGCGACTTTGTATTGGGGCCCTCCTTTCAATCTTTTCCTCGATTGTATTATGTCGTATGTCTTATATGTTTCTTCTTCCCTTATTATTCTCCTTATCCCTCATGGAGGATAACTCACACAGAATCAAAAGTCGCTTGCGTTCAAAGTCAAACTGCCAAAACAATAGAATAATCAAGCATTACCAAGATTTCCCTTTTGTCCCCACTCTTTTCCCTTGCTCGGCACAAGGGGCGTTTTTCTTTAAGTAATGGGAAGATATCCGTCGTTGATCCAGTCGGATCCGTTGTAGTGCACCTCGCGCAGCTGGCCCCCTGCCTGGAAGTAGCAGCGGCTCATGTCGTCGGCGCTGGTGAGGTAGGAGTTAGTGGCGGCCCAGGCGCCGGGGGTCACGCAGGCGATGTCCGTGCCGCCGTCGGCACCGGCGAAGGCGTCGTAGGTCTCCGGACCCTTCCAGCCGGACGTGTCGTCCTGCCACACCACCTGGATGTCGCCCTCGGCGTCCTGGTACAGAATGTACGTGTTGGTATAGTTGCTGCTGGACGATGCCCGCGCGACGGCGAAGCCGGCGATGGGGCTGTCGGCCGGGATGGACATGGAGAGCGTGACTGCGATTTCAGATACCCAAGGCGTTAGTCAAAAATAGAAGAGAGGGGTAGCCAGATATCGAGAACGAGGTGTTTCCTTTCCCTCCTCAACACATTTCTTGGTACTCGTGCCTGGAGAGGTTGGAGGTTGCAGGAAGGGCCACACTTACAGCCAGACCAAGCCGTGCCGGTCAAGTTGTTGTCGGTGCTATATAGGTAGTTTGACAGTGCCCCGCTGGCGGTACGGTATAAGAAGCCGCCATCCTGGTCGTTCCGGAAATACGACGAGGCGGGGACGATGGCCAGGCCACTGCCGTTCGTAGCCGAGACTTCGGAATCGACGGGGGCGTGCGTCCACCAGTTGGGCGCCGAAGAACCGTAGTATCGCGTCCACTCCAAGGTGCCGTTATTGTTTTGGGATATGAAGAACGGCCAGTACGAGGCCAAGCGCGAGTTGGATGCTACAGTTATGGGATAGTTGTTTAGCAATAGCGACGCCCCGGATGCAGCTGCACCCTCGTAATCCTCAATACCCTGGCCTCGCAGGGTCTGGTTCGTATCAACGTATGCTAGCTTATATTGGTACTGGGGAGGTGATAGATGGACATGTTAGCCTTCACCACATTTCGCCTCGTAAAATGAGGTTGGGCGCCTAGATATCGGGAGGAAGGAAACCTACCGGTGCTCCCTCCATGGAAATTGACGCCGCCAGAGGTGTGTCGTTGGCGGCAGTGTACGCAAGGTTGCCCAAGGCGACCGGTTCGTCCCACGAGCTCTCGTTGCTGGCATACGACGAGTAGCGCAAGAGCCCGTCCGGGCCCTGGTAGAAGACACGAATGCGGTAGTGGCCCTCGTTGCGCCAGCCCGTGGCTGCTAGGTGTGACAAGGACCGTAGGTTCGTCAGGCTTGTCGAATTACCACTACTAGTAGAGTTGCCGCCGCCGCCACTGCTGCTGCTGCTGCTGCTGCTGCTGTCAGCGGCGGAGCTGGAGTTCTTAGCTGCCCTGCTGCCCAGCACGCCTCCGAGCACGGCGCCGAGGATCACCACGATGGCAACCGCCACTCCACCGATGATCCACCACTTTCTGCTGCTCTTTGCGGCTGTCGCCACCAGGGGTTCCTGAACTTGCTTCTCTGTTTCTGGCAATATCGACGTGGTGGTGCCTGCTCCCACAGCTACCGGGCCTCCGTATGCTCCTACTGGAGTCGAACCGCTCGAAGGGTCTAAGTATGTGTGATTCTGACTATCCATGGTAGTTTGGTAGTAGCCGGTGGCGGCCGAGAGCTTGTGGTTGTCCTGGTACGCCTCCACCGGCTGCAATCCCTCTGCCTCGGTACCGTATGCGGCGACCTGCAGGCCTTCAGCATCAGAGTGCTGGCGCCGCATGTCCACCTCCAGACCCGGCTGCTCGGGTAAGCCTCTGTAATCCCCGTGCGTGCCCATCGTTTTTGCTGCCCTCTGCTGGCAGAGTTAAAGATGTTAAGAGAAGGGGGAAGGGGGAAGAAGGGCAAGCAGCAATGGGCCAACGGACAAGGCAAGCCTAGAAAATTTGGGGCCTCTGCCAGGAACCCATTAGAGTCGGCGATCGATTCGATCAGATCAACCACTGATTCCGCAAATAATGCCGCTAGCTTCAACCCTTCCAATGTGCCAGCATGGTTGTGGCCTCCCGGCCGCCCGGGGAATGCGGCAGCATCGTTTCTTCGAGGCAGGGGATCAACGTGGGCGCAGCAGCAGCAATGGGGCTACCATGTACCAAGCAGCCAAGTTTCAGTGGCCTCGTTGTGAGCTACACAGCACTCTGCAGAAGTAGCGCCTGCACGAGCCGCCGTTCGTTATACTGCTAGTCTGGGGGTTAGCAACCAGGAGGAGATGCATCAAGTGATCTGATGGCCCAATGAGGAGTTGTGGCGGCCTTTGCGTACGTAATTGTACATAGCGTGGTAGGGGTTACGGGACTCCACCCAAGCTGAATGACTACTGACCAGGCCCCTTGGAGCAAGGAAACCTGCGCCCAATCGCAGTGCGCCGAGCCCGGCATCCGGTGCCTTCCCGCACCTACCAGATGCCATGGGATGCCCTTCCCAAGCTTCGGTGTGTTTGCCTTGGTCTAGGAGGACGGCATGGGATGAACTCTGCCCGCTCAGATAATTAATATATATTTTTTTGCTTATACTTACTTCTTCATTTCCCCTCCAAGGATCAATGAGGCGGGAGTGGAGCGGCTAACAAAGCTCACAGCTTAGAGGGATATGGACCTGTCGTCCTCATCCGCCGTTTCATCACAACGGTAATTTACTATGAAAGCTCGGTCGCAGGTCCACCCGTCCCACCACCACCCCTTCGAGGAACAAGTGACACAAGGTGCTACTGCCGTATACACACGGCAGCTTCACTAAGTACATAGTCAGGTGGCCAGCGTATTGACTGGGACAACGAGCGATTTTTAATTGGAGATACAGACATAGCTTAGTGCAAATTCCGCGCAGAAACCTATTCATGGTACCAGGGTTTACTGCTTTCAGTAATTGCTCTGTCGAGGATCGACCACAAGGACTTTTTAGGCTGGTGGTGGTGGAGGTGGTGGAGAGCCACATCTTTCGGGAGAAACATCGCGTATCTTCGGGACATTCCATCCCGTCCTATACGCAGTCAGGACATGGAACCCTGACACCCACTACATGTACCGCAGCAGCGGGTGACGTAGGGCTGGTTAACCGAGTATTGTGGCTATTTGTCACGACCAGTCAGCTCCTCGAACCACCGAACTATCTAACGTACTCCACATACGGCGGCCCTGCAGTACATCAATAGATATAGATAGATATATGGGGTTTAGGTAACTGCTGGTTACGCACAGCCCCCCCAGGTGTCTGCCTCTCGAGCCTCGAGTGACCCCCGTTCAACGGAGCCATTATTCATAGTATGCCAAATCCCACCTCCGATGCATAAGGTGGATTGGTTTTTAAGGTAAATGATAAACTTAATCATCACCTGCCATAGTACAATAGCAAGCGTCAACGTACCCAACGTGCTCACGTCCGTGCCTGTTTCTTTCCACAAGCGGTAATTCATGGCCAAGGATCAAGTGGTGCTGGGCGCGGGTAACCAAATGCTCGGGACCCAGAGTGCCCAAAATCGGGGAACGGCATCGAAACCAGAAACTGTAACCCCTGCTTGCGTAGCGTACATACATACATACTTCCGTACAAATGTTGTCCCATGCACATATTATTGTTCAGGTTAACAAACAAAGAATGGGATCGGGGCGGCCGGAAGGCCCCCTTGCTCGTTGTTTTTTTAGTATTCTTTGGTTCGCTGCGTAGGGTTGCCCAACACGCCCGGCGGGCTTATTAGCAGCAGCGCTACAACAACAACAACAACCACAACCCCGCTGTCGTTTGCCCATTAGTGCTTACTGTACGTGCTGGCACCACTTTACTAGCCTAAGACCAGCGTCAGGGATCTTGTCTTACCCCTGCCGAGCCGCTGCCACCGGCAACATTACCCTGCAATCCCAGTATGGGATATTTGAACGCAGTACTTCTCTGTACTAGGGTTTTCTCTATCCTCAGTAGTGATCGCCATCAACCTTTGGGAGGCACCTTGTGTGTGTGTTTTTAGTATGTACGTGTGTCGTCGTGCGCGTGTGAAACCGTTAAGCCCAAAGATGTAATTACTTAAGTACATATGTTGCTTATGTGAGTTTCACGTGTCTGCCTTAAAGGGCTCTCGAACGAGGTGCCTGCGAAAATAGCAAAGCTGGCCGCCCCTCCCGCGGGCTTTTTTAGACAAGTACATAGAGCTGGACCCGGTTCGTTTCGCAACGGGAGATGCCGTGTCACTGTTGCCATTTGAAAGGGGAATTTGGCAGAATAAGTAGCTGTCGTCTAGCCTGTCTCCAACTAGTACAGGGACAGGGCAACATCGCAAATCGGTAAATAGATATATATATATAAGGAGGAAATTCCCAATAACCTAATCTCAAGGGACCTATCCGCTTGTCGTCCCACTATGCTAATCCAGATGTTGATATTATGGACATGAATAATGCTTCTCACAGTTTTCCATACCATTCCAGTTCACATCACTGGGAAAACCAAGAGGCAGAAATAGCAGGCATATTAGGCAATACTATTAACATAGTTGTAACCGGTGGCATGGCCTTAAAACAAACAAAAACAGGAGTGTTGTAAAAGATACATATACATATACAGATACATATATATCTCGCCGTCAATAACCATGGACCGACCCTTCCGCCAAAGCGAAGCACCACCAGCCCTTCATGTGCGCTGTGGCCAAGAGGACCATCTTCCCTTCCCATCTCTGTTGCCTTCGAGGAGAGGTGGGAAGAAAAAGAGATCGGTTAAATAAGCAAACGTAAGAGAAGAAAGAGGTAAAACAGAAGACCAATGCCGACAAAAGGAACGCAAAAGCCTTGCCCTGACAATGCAACAGCCCACCGGATCGTCCGAGATAATAACGCCTCGCCTCTTCCAGTATAGCGTTACAAAAAAATAAAAACCAAATGTTGTATACAGTTACAAACGAGGCGATTCCCTTCTTTTTGTCTTTGCCTGTGTCCTAACCCGGCGCCCAAATCATGATGGTGATGTACAGATAACCACGGCCCACCACTTTTTTTTTCCACAGCTCATTGCCATCTCCCTGAATATGAGCCTAATCCATCCCCACAGCTAGCACCGCAGTTTTGGCATGGCTGCATCTGAGGAGGCCAGGATCCCGACGCGGATGGCTGCTGTTGCTGCGCAGTCTCCTCAGCCTCCCGATCGCCTTCTTGATCGGACGAGGAACCTACTCCCCACCCTTCCTCTGGAAGCGGACCAGCTCCGCCACGAGCTCGTCCTTCTCCCGCTCGCCGTCGGCGATGCGCTGCCGGGCGGCCGCGCGGTCCATGTTACGGGCCTCGCGCTCCTGCTTGAGCTTGTACTCGAGCTCGCGGAGCCGGAACATCCACTTGTTGTCGGCCTCCGGGCCACCACCGCCGCCGATGCTACCGAGATTCACGCTGACGCTGCGGCCGGTGCCAGGGGGCGCCGCCTCCTGCTGCGCGCTGGACGATGTGGTGGCCCTCTCCGACTCCGTGGTCGTCTGGAGTTGCACGCTCGTGGACACGCTGCGCGTCATCGTGCCTGGGCGCTGCTTGCTGGGAGTTGAGGCTGCCTCTAGTTGTGTGGTCTTGCTTCTCGGGATCCCCGACTTACGGATGGGACCCGTGGGGATGTGAGGCGCCGGGCTTCCCGCATCCTCTGCATCGACCGCCACACCCCGGTCGTTGGTTGGGTGGTCAAAGTAGCCGCCCACGGCTCTGGTCTTAGCATCGTTTGCCCTCATCAGCGTCGCGTTTTCGATCTTGAGTGCGCGACATGCAGCCTCAAGTTGGGATATCTTGGCCGTGGTGTTGAAGTCCCCAGCGGCAACGCCGTGCCGCACTATGGCCTCCAGTCGATCAAGCTTCTTGGCGCGGATATCCAGGCTGCTCTCCAGCGTCTGGTACTCCTTCCAGAGGTCCTTCTCAACCGTCTTGATCCGTCCTTGGAAGCCTCCTATTATGCCTTCGATGGCCTTGATAGCAGCCAGAAGGTTCTTGGTGAAGCCAGGCAGCATGGTCGATACCGAATCCAGGCTGGGGAGAGCCCGACCATTAATGAGGCTGTTATTGTGAGCCCAGTCGCTCCCGCACAGTCCGGAAAGCTTAGCCCATAGCACCAGCAATAGGTTGTTGCGCTCCGCTAATTGCTCCTTCATGTCGCTCTCCAGCTGGGACATCTTCTTTTGGTACAGAGCGCGTGCGGACTCGAGCTCCAAAATTCGGCTATCTTGGCTGCTAACCGTGCGGGACACATGCTGGTGCGTACGCTGGAATGTCTCATAGGCGTTCTTGGTGTTCCTGTGCGCCTGGCGCTCCTTATCCAGCATCTCAGCCAGCTTGTGGCTTTCCAGGCCATGTGACTCGAGCAGTGCATCACGCTGCTTGATGATGCGATCCTTCTCGAGGAGAGAAGCTTTGGTGTTATCGAGCTCACGCACCGTGTTTTCGAGCTCGCGTTGAAGCTTGGAGATGGATTTGAGCAAGCTAGAGCGAGTGCCGCTTAGATCACCGAGAGCTTCACGCAGGTTGTTCTCAAGCTCCATGAGCCTTTCCTTCCATTCGGCGGCCTCGACTTCCCGGCTTGTCAGGTTCTTACGCAGACGGCGAGCCTCATCCTTGGCCGTGGTCATCTCACGGTTCAAGTCGTTGACGAATTGCTGCACCTCCTCTTTTTCACGCGTTGCGATGATCTCGCGTTGGCGACGCTCCTTGGCGAGTCGCTGATCGAGCTCCTTAGCACGATCTTTCTCTTCGCGCAGGTTTTGATCCGCATTGGCGAGAGCAGCTTCAAGATCCCCTATGCGAATCTTGTCCGCTTCTTGTTCTTCACGGAGGAAAGCAATCTCGCCCTGGCTAGACTCCTGTTGGACGCCAAGGCGATTAGCCTTCTCGTTCGACTCCAACAGTTTGGCCTCCAACTCCTCCAGTTCCCGGTTAGCCTCTGCCACCTCCGACTCGAGCTGCTCGATGCGCTGATGTTTGTTTTCCTGTTCATCCTCTAGACGGACCAATGCTTCGCTCATCTTTCGCATCTCATCCTGTAGCGCAGAAAAGTTTTCTGTCCTGTCCTGAATATCCGTTTGCAGACGTTGGATCTCGTCATTGCGTTGGTCGGCCTCGCCTTCGAGCGCGTCAATCTCATCCTGGGCCTCTCTGCGAAGGGCATCAAACTCGTTCTCGAGTACAGAATGCTCTTGCAGCGCTTCATCCCGCTCAGCCTGAATGGCAATCAGATCGTTCATAGCATTGTCAAGCTCGTTCTGCATATTGAACGCAGTCTCTTCTGCCTGCCTCTTGGCTTCAACGGCCGTTTCAAAGTCTTCCATGCACGTTTCCAGCTCTTGTTGAAGTTCCTGGTTTTGAAGCTTGAGCTCGTTGATCTTGTCGCGGTGCTCCGCCAGCTTGTTCTCCAGCTCCTCCCGCTCAGGGTCCTCCACAGTCATGGTAAGTCGCGTGAGTCCGCTACCTCGCGACTGCGATCTTTCGTGATTGGCGACACCACCAGCGCGGGAGGCAGAGCGGTCAAGTAAGCTGTCTATCGTTGATGGTGCCGGGCCACCACGGCGCTGTGCAAGTTTCAAGTCTTCAATCTCTTGGTAGAGTCTCTCCTTCTCGCGGTTGCGGGATGTGAGCATGGAGGTTTGGGCACCGACTTCCCGCCGCAGTTCTGCGTTTTCATGGCGCAACTGCTCACTTTCGCGACGAAGCTCCTCGATCAGCGTTGTTGCTTGGCTCATGGACCCTTGATCCATCTCTCCAGACAGCTCGGAAACCGGTCGAGATCTCGTCGGCGAGGTCGGCCGGGCCTTGCGCGTGATGTTGTAGATATTTGTCGTGTGATGCAGACCGCTAGTCCCGGATGTTGTGACGTTGGCTTCTTGCTTCAAGCGGAAGATCTCATCTCTCAGTCTTCGATTATCCTCGTCTGCTTGCTCTCGACGGGCTGTTTCTTGCTCAAGGAGATCTTTGAAAACATCTGCCTCTTCTTGCCGTCCGAGGCTGTCGCCCATGCGCTCACTGGCCCGGTCTCCCATGTTCTTGATCACCTCTGCCAATTTCCTCTTGTCGGCCTGGTTTGCCATATTTTCGCTCTTCAGGTGCTCAATCTCCGTAATATACTCCTCCACTCTTTCGCGAAGGTATATGAGCTCCTCCTCTCGCTCCTGGGCATCCTGATCAAAAGTGGGCGCAGTCTGGCCATCGGAGGAATAGCCGCTCTTGGCCGTACTGGGCCTAAACTCTTCGTCATCCTGAAGCCTCTTCTCAAGCTCCTTAACACGCCTGCGTAAGATCTTGTTGTCGCGTTGAATGACCGCCAGAGAGGTTTTGAGCTCGACGTTCTCCGAGATCATCTCCTTAATTCCTTCCTCGGAGAGCTTATCCAAGCGGTCCGAAAGGAACATGACCTTTAGCTTAAGGTCAAAGTTCTCTTTAGACAGCCGCTCAATCGTGCTCGACTGCTCTTTCAGTGTCAGATTCCTACCGTTCTTAGCAGTTCCTGGAGCTGGAGTGAAATCAACAGCTATCTTGCGAAGCTGTTGCGTCGGGGTTGCAAAGCCGCCCTTGGTCTTGTACTCCCGGGCGAGAGACTCTGGAACCTCGACATTCCGCACATGCCTTGCGATGACAGTGTCGGTTGGAGGAAGTAGGCCCGGGGTTTTAGCCTTCGGTGTCTTGAGGTAGTCCTCTGCGTCGTTGGATTGCTGTGACGCACGGGGAGGTGACCCCTCGATCTCTTCCAAGGGCTCCAAAGGCTCCAGGCCTCGACTGGAGTCGGGGAAATCATCCAGTCCAGAAGCCATACTCCCTATGCTTATCGAACGGGAGAGCACATTGCTCAGGCTGCGTTGCATGCCGGAAGAGGGAACAGCACCACCCGAGTGGAGACCGTAGTCAGTGCTCATACCCACAGTCACATCGCTCTCTACCTCATCGCTAGTGAGGAAAGAGGAAATTGACGACCGCTGACTTCCATTCCTAGAACGAAGATACCGAGATCGCCTCCCGTGGCGCAAAGACCCTGATGTGTTGTTGGTATCGAGCGAGTTCTTGCCATAATCCACCTCAGAGCTCTGCCGGTTGAGTGTGGGCACACCAGCCGACAAAGAGTCGTCCACATTAGGTATGTCTAGCCGGGAGCTGTCTCGAGAAGAAGTGGCGGTTGTTGCTGAGATCTCTTCGTTATCGCTCACGAAATAGTCTTGTTGAGAAGCTCCAGGGGGAGTAACGGTGGGCATGCCTCTAGACACTGAGCGTACGGCTGCTGCTGCTGCAGGGGATGACATGCGCTCGAGGGTAGAAGTGGTATTGGTTTCATCAGCTTCAGCGGAAGAAGCCGTGTTATCGACAAAGCTAGAATCATGTAGAAACATACCCGGTCGGCTTTCTGGTATGGTTGTCGTCGTAGAGGCGGCTTCATTAGGAGGCGGCGTATTCTGCGGAGTATGGCGAGTTGGGGTCTGCTGTCGTATTGGCTCAGTTCCACTTTCGTGGTATTGCTGTGGATTAGCAGTTCCGGGCGAGACATCTTCATCCGCTGCCGTTCCTTCGAAGGTCGATGTCGCGGTCAGAGGCTGCGGCGACCTACGCGACGTAGAATGGCTATGTACGGGAGATGGGGTATTCGTGCTGCGGGTAAGATCCAGCTTTTTGTTTTTACTAGAAGCAGCATCGAAGAGGTAAGTATCGTCGACACCACCTTCAGGGCCGGTGATCTGGATAGGCGATATGGGAGGGACAAAGCTCGACTCGACATCTTGAAGATGCGCCCGCACATGCTCCTCATCAGTCATGGAGTCGGTGTGCAGAGAGTGATTCATAGTCAGGCCGTCGACGAAGCTGCTGTCTGCTAGAGCGGGCTTGTTCTCTTTCCTCTCGCCTATCGTCGACGGTGGTAGCATGTCTGGCTCGGTCGAGAATGCTTCGGGTTTTGGTTGTTGGGCTGCGGAAGAATGCGCCTCGGCACGGCTCTCATCGTCGCCCATGAGCAAAAAGATGGATAGTTCATAGACCTGAATGCATTCGATTGAGGCGTCTAGCTACCAGGTGGCACGAGGCAAGGTCCTGTAGCACTGCCAGCGGTGGTCAGTCACCGAGGTGCTTTCTTTTTCCGTTGTGCTTGGGCGTGGCAGCCGACAAGCGACTCAGGTCATGTGGTGTTGGGCAGCCGTCGCGTAGCGTCGCAAGTCGCGGTCACTGTCGCTTGTGCGGATATTTTTCCTGCCCGTTCTCCTGGATGGTTCTGGTTGGTTGATGGGTTGGCGAATGTGATGATGATTGGTTAGCTATTTGCGTGTTGTATGCATGCAGGAGTCCTGCTGGTAGTCAGCAAAGGTACCTGCGAGTATGTGCCGAGTAAGTGAACAATAATGATTTGGGTTGCGTTGCTCTTGGGGCTGAAGGCGTTCCGTGGCGTGAAGCAGGTTCGCCGGTAGATGTATTGTGTGCTTTCTATTCGGTTTGGGGGCTTTGGAACAAGGTTTGCTGCTACATGATGTTGTTTTCTCGCTTTGGAACTCTATTGACAGGTCCCTGTCCCGTATCGCGTGTGGAGTTCGGTTTACAGCAGGTTGGGCAGCTGCAGCAAACGTAGCGCGCTGGACGGGGGGTCTTTGCAGGGACTAACTCTGTAGCTCGCTGGGTTAGGGGCGGACCAGCAACAGCTCAGAGCCAATCCGCGACGGTGCAGCACCATCCCACCTGGCCAGGCCCCAGGGATATCTAGCACAGCTAGCCTCGCTTCACTACCGGCGGCGGCACGGGGCAGCGCACGGCAACTTCAAGCGCAATTGGACGAGGCGTTGTCTAGGGCTGCCAGATAGCTCGCTCAGAGGTACTCCGAGCTTGGAGCCCTGTGAGACATTCCCATCTTGCTGCCACGTTCTCAGTCAATCCCATGGCATGCCACATGCCATGCTCATCAGGGCCCGCAGTGAGGAACCACTAAATCATTGTTGCAGCACACTGGAAACGAAAGCGGGGAGACACCTTTTTTTCCTCCCCCCCCCCCCCCCCGCCTAGTGAGCCCCTGCCACCAACCTCAAGCGCAGCATTCCCGTTGCTGGGCCTACCGCTCGGTAACCCTGCAACATCAGTGCGGGCTCCAGGCTCCTTGAGGTCTAGCATTGTGGCTCTCTCAATCCACGTCACTGATTTGCATCATTTTGAGAGCTAACTAGGATCGAGTCGATATCGTGCGCTTACACCTCTCCTAGGGCTGTCTACCTGCAGGGTTGTTCTTTGTAATAATACAAGAAGAGGATAGTAGCAGCCTAAAATCGATGAGCTGGTATGTATTGCATACACGTCTGTATAATACTTAGGCCGGTTTTCCTATTCAAACATCACTAGCATCAAGAATCAGGTAAAATATGTATTGGCCTTATTTGCTCCTGGCACTTGGGCTAGATGACTTTTGCGTTGATTCAATATAAAGAAGTCACAGCTTGCAAGCCCATGTAATTGACTTGTCTGCTCAATGGAGATCACTGATCTTTTCATTATCATGAATCAGCAAGAATGCTGGTGATGAAATCACTATATACATAGGTAGGCTTGGACTTTTTTTGCGTCGACTCCAGATCTACGATTGTTGCGCTCTGGCAATCATCACCGGGCCAGCATTGTTGCCGTTGTCCAGGCCACTACTGGGAACCCTTCGTGCCTCTGGCCGGACTTACACAGTACAGCAGCAGAAACTAGCCCCAGAACCGAAAAGCAAAACCCAGGCTTAGCGGGGCTCGCCACCAACTGCGCAACGGTCTTCCCGCCTAGTCCGTAGCTTAATGGGGCATGCGAAAAGCTAAATCATGATCATTGTCATCTGCGATGTGCTGAAAATCGTCGCTACGTTCTGAAGCTGGCCAGCAATAAGGCTGACACCAGCAAAACATTACGGAAAGGTGCTTACGAAGAGGTGATGAGCCACTGGTGTCGGAAGCATCCCTTCAGCTACCCAGGGGTCCATTGGGGGCGCGATCGGAACTTCACGTCGTACTGCGGCAGGGGCGCTGGTTATGGGGGCATTCCGCAAAGGCCCTTGGCTACATCATGTGTAGGTTTGCTACTATTCTCGGTGCTTCCGAGACCGAAGTGCATCTGAAGGTAAAGTTAGTTTGGGCGATGAGAAGCAGATCACTTACCCGGACTGGTAGGGTTTTCCAGGCAGCGCCGCCTGGGAATCCAAGATCCTTGATTGCGACTCCATGCGCAGCAGCTAATGGGATAGTACGCGTATATTTCTGAAGCTCCTATAGGGAAGATGTAAAACACGCGTATGGGGGCCAATCTGCAAGTGGCGGGCATAGCTAGGCCGCAAGAAGCTAATTGTTAAGCGTCCGCAGCAACCGAGTGCGAAGCTTAGTCGGCGCACGCCTGCACCCGATTTGACGTCAATCGACGGTGGCTGAGTCGGAGTGCCGCACACAGCCACCCAACACAGGAGGGCTCTGCCCATCTGAACAAGGATGCATGCAGCGCCAGAACCCTTGGACAACCAACGGGAAGTTTGTGATGCGGAGAAGCTTGTCTGTAGCTCGGCATAAGCAGGGCGATTGTGGGCTGACGGGTTCTTTGCTTAAATACCTCGATCCTCCCGAAGCTCTTTGCTGATTCTTGGCTACTCATCATCACCAGCATCAGTATCAGCATAGGTACCTCAATAGCTTCGCAGCTCTTCACATAACATCTTCTACCTATCTACCTAGGCAGATCGACCCTATCCCACCATCCACCGTCATGTCCAACCAAGACTACTACAACAACTCAAAGGCCAACGGCCAGAACTACGGCTACGGCCAGCAGCAACAGCAGCACGGATACCCTCAGGGACAGTATGGCGGCCAGTCTCAATACCCGGGGCAGCCTCAGTACGCATCGCCAGGTCACCAGGGAAGCCCCTACGGCGCCCCGGCTCCCCCTCACAGCCACAGCCCGCAGCCCGGCTACGGTCAGCCCCAGTACGGAGGTGCCCCACAGCAGCCCCAGTACGCCGGTCAGCAGTACGGCGGCCAACAACCGCCCGCCTACGGCCAACAACAGCCGCACTACGGTCAGCAGCAGCATCAGCAGCAACAACCGCAGTATGGCGGACCCGGTCAGTACGGCGGTCCTGGCCAGGAGGGCGCGCCCGGTCAGGAAGGCGATCGCGGCCTGATGGGCGCCCTCGGCGGTAGCGTCCTCGGTGGCTTCGCCGGCCACTCCGCCGGACACGGCATCCTCGGCGCCATCGGCGGTGCCATCGCTGGCAGCAAGCTGGAGGACCACTTCAAGGACAAGAAGAAGAAGAACCACCGCGAGGAGCGCCGCGAGCACCGTCACGACCACCACCACCACAGCCGCAGTGTAAGCCGCGGCAGCCACTCGTCCTCAGATTAATAGGCACATCCTATTGACCTGAGTTTAGGCTTCAGCAAAATGTATACATGTAAATGGGTTTTTTTTGGGGGGGCGGGGCAAGACGGCGGGGCTGTCCACGAGGGAATGAGGAATTAGTATTGATTACTACGAGGTTAAGGCGTTGCTTGGGATTGAATGGCTTGTTAGATTGCGCATTAAGATACCTGATATAATGAGTTTCTGAACTTCACTCACATGACTTCTACCTCTTTTCTGTTGTTTCACTTACTTGCTGCGTTCACATATTTTGTGTTATCGTCTACTGAATAAGTTTGGATATCTTCTAAATATCTAACCAAGTGAACTCGATATAAAAGTACACGAGTTGTTAAATCAATCTTCTCTTGCTGGCTCCATCAACACTAATTCCCATTCACCGCCAGCGCCCACAGCGTTCCATCCAAAACGGCATCGTCGTCCTCAGCAGACTTGCGCCTCCTCTCCATCTCCGCGACCCCGCTGACCACAATCTCGTCGAACTGAGCCTGCGAAACGCCGGCCCCGGACAGGATAATCTCGAACCGGCCCTCATGCCGCGAAGTGTCGTCGCTGAAGAACGATGAGGTCTTGTTCGCAGTGAACGCAGCCAGAACCCTGCCCGTGGTATCCAGCAGCTCGAGGCGAGCCCCAGAGCCGCTGCCGCCGCCGCCGCCCCCCTGGTGGTGGTGGTGACGGTGCCGCTGCTTGTTGTGGTGCCATCGCAGGTGGCCCAGCCCTGTGGTGCTATCGAACTCCTTCTTGAGCTTTACCACGCGCCCGCCCACGTCCAGGTCCACTTTGGACGTCGTCCAGCTGTGGAACGTCGCCGAGCCTACCTGCGGACCGCTTCTGCTGCCTCCACGCAGGACTACGACCCCTGGGTCGGATGAGAAGGAGCCTGCGTACCGGACCACATAGAGGCTGCGCGAGCGGTCCGGGGTCACCAGGGACATGAAGTCCCTGCCGCTTTTAATGAAGAGGAGGGATTTTGGCACAGGTCGCCCGTTGGAGTTTTGGGGCGGAGTCGGGCCATGCTGCTGTTGATACTGAGGGCCCGAGAACTGCTGTGGCGGTGGGCACGGAGCCTCGTATGGGTTTGGGTTATAGTACGGATACGGGGCCGGAGGATACAGGCTTTGATAGCCAGGCTGAGCTTGGAAAGGCTGCCGACTTTCTTGACTTGAACACTGAGTCGATGTACCACTGGGATAATTTGGTTGATTTACAGGATGATAGGGTGTCGTGTTCGGCGGGAATGAACTTGTCATGATTTCTTAAAATTGTAAAGGTTATACACTTGCAGCGTAATAATTCTCAGTAGATTCTTGTCAAACGTTCTGTTCCCCCTTTCTGCTATTTGGCTTTGCTTTGCTTGCGTGGTAGGCGTTGTTTATATGACCCTTGAACTGAGCTTCTTCTATATGTCCGATACCTGGTACAATTTCTAAGAATAACCACAAGTCAACCGGATCATAATAAATGTCAAATACAAGCTACCAATTTGGGAATCGGATCCACCACATCGAACCTGTGGAGACCAACACAGCCGCATCCGCTGACTATTATACGACCAAGAATACTGGCATTGGTACAGTCCCAGCATATTAAGCTTTGCCAACCATGGAATGTCATTCGTCCGTTAAATTAGAGCCCCCCTGAACATTTCATCGATCTGACAGTTTCTTGAGCTTTGACTGCATCGGCCAAATCCAAGACCAACCATGTCAATTGCCTTTCCTGGATCTGTATCTGTAATACCTAATGATGTAGAATAACGATTTAGCTCACTCAATTACCTAAGTCGATTCGCTGATATGCCATCCCTTCACAGCCTAACCCTGCTCAGTATCTAGGAGATAACCGAGCACAGCATGTGGAATAGGTGTCAAATCTAATATGATACACGAAAAATGATTTAGAGTGAGGGTTTTATAGTGTTTGTCGCAAGGACATCTAAAGTTTCATGGCCAAGACATGGTGGCTGGGAGCAATTACTGGTCACGTGGATATCCTACTATTACCGTACTCCGAGTGTGAGTCAACTATCCAGTAGGAGTGACACCGGAGGGAACAACATATTACGAGTAGAGTCACCTCCATGCATCCTGAACCACTCTTTCTTATGAAGGGTGCTTGACTTGACTTACGGTAGCTTTTGCACGTTTTGGAAGTTAAGGATTTACACAATGGCGCCACCAGGAGTAGATGAGGTCTTCTCAAGAGTGCTCCCGCACCTTCAACGTTCCGAAAGAAGCGATGTTGATAATTCAATTATTCTCATGACCTGTGGTCTAGCTGGTACATCTTCCTTCTATACAAACGTGGCTTTTTTTCTCTAGCCAGTAGAACAAGAAAAGCAAAGAACTGTACTAAGTCTGGCGGCCCCCCGCGGGCCAACTCCCCATTTTGCAGGAACCGGTAAGACCACCCTGGCAAAGCAGACTCTGGCACACCTGCCCGGTTTCACGCGCCTCTCCATCGACGAGCTCATCTTCTCCAGCCACGGGCTCTACGGCGTCGACTACCCCGCCGACACGGCGCTCTACGACCGGTACATGGAAGAGGCCGGGGAGAAGTACCTGGCGCAGTTCCTTGCGCTGCTGGGCCGCCGCGAGAACATCATCCTCGAACGGTCCTTCTACGCCCGCGAGGACCGCGATGAGTTTCGCGAGCTGGTAGCCACGCACGGTGGAGGCGCCAGGATCGTCTTTGTGTACCTGCGGGCAAGGGACAAGGAGGCGTTGTGGCGGCGAATATGTGAGAGGAGCGCCAGGGGTAAGGATGCGAACTCGGCGCTGGAAATTACGCGAGAGATTTTTGATATGTACTGGGCGGGATTCGAAGAGCCTGAAGGCGAGGGGGAAATTGTGATAGATGTCACGTAGAGTCGCCCGAGAATTGCATTAAAAACGAGCGAAAGGGATTGATCAGGATAATGGGCTAGCTTAGCCATATTTCTATTGTCTATAGAAGTCGAGGTGGTAATGGAACAAGTTTCCAGCAACAAAGGCAGCACATGCATCGTCCAGTCATAATTCGTCAAGGTATTTCGTTCATCACCTCCGCCTTCGAAATCGACTGCCGAAGCCAGGTCCTCCTTTAGCGCCGTTGTTGCGCAGCTTGAGACGCTTGAAATTGGCATGCGCCAACTCGTTGACTTTCCTGGCAGCCTTCTTTATTGGCCCGTCCTCCTTAGGCTCTTTGGTCTTGGTCTTAGATTCGGGGACCTTCTTCTTCTTCTTCTTCTGACGCTCTTTTTCATCTCCAGCATCTGAGCCAGAAAAGTCTGAATCGGAGCCAAGATCCAAGGGTTCTTCGTCTTCAAGGGACAGTCTAGCACCACGTTGTGTCTCAGGGACAACTTCGTTGCTCTCATCCTCGATATCGGAAGGAACCTTTTCGAGTGATTCTTGTGGTCGCTTTGCTCGGGTAGGGCGCATGTTAACCTTTCTCGTCGTCCGCTTCTGTCCTTTCTTCTTAAAGATCCTGAGCGGCTGTCCATCGCGACCAAGCTGCTCCTCCGGTTCGCTATCAAATTGTCCTTCATCATCAAAGCCACCCAGAAGCTGTGGCTTCTGGCTGTCTGGAGCCAATATATTCTCCTTTTGCGCATTCGGCTTCGGTTTGGGCTTCGCTGGCGGTGAATTCAACCCGCCTTCCATCTCCATCTCCATCTCTCGTAAAACATCAAGCTCATCATCCAACTTTTCTTCCTCCAACTTACGCAGGCTTGCGACTACGCTGCTGAGACCCCGAACCAGGGGTTTCCGTGGTAATCGAACTGGAGGCGGTGAGACGTACTGCCCCTTCTCATCCATGGGGGGTAACGGGGCCCGCTTGAGAAAGGCAGGTGTTGAGAACTGCAACCTGCCTCCGGTGCTGGGAGTTCTCGCATCTTGCACGTTGCCATCGCGCTTCTTCAGAGGTGTTGCAAAAATTCCATGCGATGTGCGTTTGCTCACAGAGACTGGCGTCGTGTCCAACTTTACTGCATCTCCAAGCTCCATATCTGCATGCTTCCGCTTACTAGGCGTCGCTTGAAGTCGAGGGTTCGGCATGGGTGACGGAGGAGCTGGCTCGCCATGTCGGGCTCTCGAGGGTGTGTGGTCCTCGCTCTCATCCAGCAGATCAAACATACCCAACACACGTCCATCTCGTTGCGGTGTAGGACCAATTGATGTCGGCACTACCGGGCTGAACAGCCGGCGAATCGACGGGGTCTCGAAGGTGTCTATGATGTCGATAGACTGCTTAGGCTTCGATGGTGTGGCGAAAGGCCTTGTGCGCTTCGTGGGTGTCTGCGACGGGGCGATATCCGATTTCCGCTTCCGGGATTTTGCGGCATTGTCGGTCTTCGGCGGTGGGATCTTGCCCGCGAGGATGTCTCGCACTTGGTTGTACTTTTTGTACTTTTGAGCTGCGCAGGAGGTTTAGCTGGCTGGTGGGAATGGACAGTACACGGGACTTGCGAAGAGCTCTACCTATTATGGGGTTCTGCTTGATATCATCGCGCCCCGGTTTCTTGCCATCGTGCTTCTTGGCCCATTCTCCCTCGAAATGCTTCAGATCGGCGCGGAGTTCTTGCGATTTAGCCTCATACTTTTGCCTCTCACTCTCTTCCATTGCGCCGTGGAAAGACGGTCATACGGGAGGATTCGAGATGAATAGAATAGAATAGCTATTTGATCGCGGGTCTTCGATCATGTACAATGCGCGGGCGCAAAAAGGGAAAGATACAAGTCAGATGATTTCCTTCTTTCTGATTTGAGAATCTTCGGCGTGTCTATGGATCCATGCGGTCAATCCACCATGCATGGAGATTCTGGGTAATAGCAGACCAAAAACGCGGTTTCGTCACTTCCCAGCCACGGAAACGCGCCCAGACGCGACGTGGGGTAAGTGTGTGGGGCTTGCACAATTAGTGCACTGCACTGTAGTACACAGGTCCCATGTTATGGATTGTGCATAAATCAGGCAGATTTGCACATGCATCTCCCAATTTGCCACTGTCCGAAAATGTGGACAGTGATATGGGATTGCCGTCTCGATGCCTCCGCCCCCTCCTAACGTGTTTGATTTCTCTCCTTCGCTCAGCCAGTCCTTCTGCGCTTTGAAGTTGGCATATGGACACTGAAGCTGCCGACAGCCTAGATATCCAAGCAAAGGTGCTCCAGAGCACACTGAACGAGGTTGCTGCTAGGAATGAGCAAGGAAGCCAGGACCATGTCGAGTGCTGTGTAATATGCCTGGACACCATCATCGAGCCATCTGAAGCTCGGCCATGTCAGCATCGCCATTTCGACTTTCTCTGTCTAGCCAGCTGGTTAGAACAAAAGTCTCAATGCCCACTATGCAAGGCAGAGGTGAAAGAGGTGCGTTATGAGTTTACGGGTACGGAGGATGCCAGGCAGTGGAAGACCTTCATCGTCCCCACCAAGAAAGATCCGGCAAAAGGTTCAGCGCCGCGAAGGCCGCTTCCTCCAAGAAGAAACTGGCCGTATTACCGTCCTCATCGACGGTGGCACTATGAAGACAGCGAGGCGTCTTCGCCAGCTTCCGCAGAAGATGAACAGATTCTCCGTCGCCGCCAAGTTTACCGGGAACGGCTCTACTCTCTTCACGTGGGCTCGAACCGCACGTCACAGTATCGCGACATCACCCCGCAGCTATTCGAGCAGGACGCAGCACTGGTATCTCGCGCGCGCATGTGGCTCAGGCGCGAGCTGAAGGTTTTCGAGTTCCTGCAGGCCCCTTCGGCGTCTGATGCTCAGCGTAGCGACGATGTCATGACCAGGCGGCGCGCAAATAATGCCGAGTTTCTTTTAGAGTACATCATCGCCATCCTGAAGACAGTTGATATCCAGGGGAGCCAAGGTCAGGCGGAGGATATGCTACAGGAGTTTTTGGGCAGAGAGCACACGAGACTTCTGCTCCACGAGCTGAAAAGCTACCTCCGCAGCCCATACATCCTGTTAAAAGACTGGGATCGAGCCGTCCAGTACGATACCGGAGCCAAGGATCAACATCCGAATGATGAGCCTAACGGTTTGGATAGGGGCCAGGGCAGCTCTACACGTTCTTCGCCTACCCCTCGGCCTGAAGTACGTCACAGCGGAGGCAGATTCAGGGGAGATTCCTACAGACCTCAGTATGCAGAGGGTAGCCAAGGACAATCACGGCAAGAATCTAAGGCCCCCAATGAATAGACCAGTACATAATATCTCCAACCATAATTCGACGTTTCAAATTCAATATATTGCTCTCTTGTTTAGCGATCATTGTGCAAGTTCATTCATGTGACTATGAGCTCTTACCAACTTTGTAATGGGTTGCGCGGATGTCTCCCATAGGGCGCTGTTTTCTTTAGTACCTAATTCGATTGCCTTCGTTCCTACCCGTTTATGTGCTAAACCGTGATGTCAGGTGAACACAAAGATTTCATAGGTATGCACACAGCGTGCGATCATCATAGCAACTGCCTGGGCTTGGTGGAAGAGTTCTGATGGTGAACTTCCGATACACTGATAATTCACCATTGTGATTTCCTTTCTCAATTTGAGATGGGTCACATATCAATTCACCTGATCCCCAAGAAAGGGGATCATTTGGTCCACATTCTGAGAAAAATATAAACTCCCATCTGATCCCAAGATGAAATCCCTCTTTCCATCTCTCCTTCCCTCCATGCTCAACTTTGTGTCGACATCCGAGCTGTCTGATTCATCTTGCTGGTATTCACACCTGTCGCTTTTCAACATCCAATTTCCGACCTTCGTTTTGCCAATTGACAAGCACTAACAATGTTGTTCTTTGTCCTCTTTCTGATGCTTTTGGTAGGTTTCGGATCAAGACCCGCAGCCTCAGTTTGTCTGTCTCTTAGGTCTCACACAACTATAGGGCAGTGTCCAGAGCTTTCCTTATGAGAATGGCCCCGACTCAGTCCCAGCCATTTTAGGTGATATCACCTGGGTTGGCAATGTCACCGATGGTGGCCCCAATGTGACCTTCACTGGTCAAAACCTGCATGTAGGTTCAGAATCTTCTATATCCTCATCTCTCGGCTGGCTAGGCATGAGGTCTTTTTGCTTAACTAACTATTTACGTTAACTCGCTGTAGGATATCGAGTCTCAAATCGCTGCCATCCAACCAGGGTTCAGCTGGAATACGACCTGGTTTGCCAAAAACACCATGCCCATGAACCCTAAGATCAACACTCATCTAGAGAAACGTGTTGAGGTAGGTTGTCTATTTTTCTGTATTCATGTCTTCCATGAACCAGATATCCAATTCCCACTTTCTCTTCTCTTACGCCTTGCGTACTGTCTTTTTTTTTTCTATGCCGAGCCCCTCTCCCTGTTCACCTCCCTCGGTTGTCTACCAATCTTTCTCAACGTTATGCAGTCTCTAATATGATGATCACCATAACTAGGGTGATTTCTACTGTAATGTCGGCGGTGTCACCTATGCCACGACAGACCCCCTTGAAGAGGGAATCCAATACCTCCACGGTATCCCGGGCGATTGTCACCTCGGTCCTGGTCCGGCCCTTTGCTCCCGTGTCAGCTGTTCTTATGATACAGCTATCTTTTACTGCAACGACAACAGCTATGACATCTACGTTCCGTGCTCCACCCTTGGCGATAGAGCAAGTGACATCTGGCTTGCTTGTTTCCAAGCACCTTACTTCGTTCGCGGTCAGGTCTTTGATACGGATAATTGGAATGTTGCTGTAGGCGGACTTTCAAACAATCAGGGCTGCTAGACATCAAATCAGCTGAAGATGTTGTGGTGCATGGGATAAAACCTTGAGGTGCAGACAGGGGCCCGTATCATCGCAACGATAACATAAGCCCAATTAGTTTGAAGAGTGTCTTCATATTAGTACAGTTCGTCTTGTGATATATGTAACATTGCAGCATGGGTGATGGAAATTTGCCATGGTGCCTGCCCTCTGAACTACTCCATAGATACAACTCTGTCTACTGGAAAATTACTTATAGAAAATTTGTCTCCCACAGATCTTGAGGATGCGTGACCATGCAAGTTCGTTGGTTGACCTTCTTGGCGAAAATCTTCTTTTGCCTAGCCTGAATGCCTCATTTTATGGTATCCTTGTTGCTTATTGCTACCATGAGTTGATGTGAGGTATGACAAAAAAGAATAAATGAGAGTTGCAAACAATTTGCTAATATCCTAGTGTCTCCCCTCCTCCCCCCCCTCCCCCCCTTTTTTTTTGTCCCCGGTTATCCATGTATGATTATCAGAAAGAATGGGTTGAAGACATACTTTATCAACAAAGAGAAATGTGAGCACATCAGTGCACTGTCGCTATAGTACACTGTTTTTTGAGGGTTTAAACTCGGACTGTTTCCACACAGGGACGACAGTGAGTGACCTTGAAGAAAAATGCAGTGAGGATAGGGTGGTCTCTCCCTTCACTTGGCACCAGCGCTGAGCAGATTGCACTTGAAGAGAGTTGTCATATTGGTGAAGCAGGTTGATATTTCACATGACGTAAAACGTGAATTTGTCAAGGTAAGTTAATTTAGAAATAAAATCCCAACGCCGCAGAAACGCCAGGTCATGCCCTCCACCTCCGGGATTTGAGTTGCCTACCCAGACAGACTTCAGTTGCCCTCGCTACCAAACTCCTTGGTCCATTCGGAATTCCTCTCGAGATCCTCCCGTGATACTGTAGGTCGAGAGCCCTTGATGGCCTTCACAAAATCCTTAAAGTCCACCAGAGGCTCAAGCAGAGTCTCAGCATCTACATTGTCATCATCCCAGGTCATCTCCTTGGCACCGGGATCTCCTGGAGAACAAGGTGTCATGCGTGATTTGCCATCCAGTTGTACCTATTGACAGGCGAACATTATCAGTACGTAGCGTAGTAATTGTGGGGTCATGGATGAAACTAACCTCCTTGAAATGTGTCGCCTGTTGGATCTTGCGAACTGGTTGCATCAGAGCGTCTTGAACAGCAATGGTGATATCACTTCCGGAGTAGCCTTCGGCAAGCTTGGCTAGCTCCCGGTAGTCCTCATTTTTCAGAGTCGTGGGGGTCTCTCCGATGGCAATCTTAAACATGGTAGTCCTAGCAGAAAGATCGGGCAAGCTGATATGCACACGTCTTTGGAAACGTCTTCGAATAGCGGCATCTAGTTGCCAAGGGATATTGGTAGCACCAAGAACCAGCACACCGGTCGAATCCTTGCCCACACCATCCATCTGCACCAGCATTTCGGTCTTGATTCTTCGTGAGGCTTCCGATTCACCCTCGCCACGTGGTCCGCAGAGGGCGTCGACCTCGTCGATGAAGATGATAGAGGGCTTGTTCTCACGGGCCATGGCAAAGAGCTGCTTGACTAATCTGTTTTTGTGTGAGGCAATGTATCAGCTCCAAATTTCTTTCCAATATAACACAAGAGTCGGAGTTTCCAGTGGGAATCCCTGCCCACCCTGGATCGGAAACCCTTTACACGGACAGCGGACAACGTACCTTTCACTTTCACCCATCCACTTGCTGACCAAGTCGGAACTCGACACGCTGAAGAACGTGCTCTTTGCTTCGGTAGCCACCGCTTTGGCCAAGTAACTCTTTCCCGTACCGGGAGGGCCGTAAAGCAGGATACCCTTCCATGGCTTCCTTTTGCCCTGGAACAAATGCGGGAATTTGATAGGCAGCAAGACAGCCTCCTTCAACGCTTCCTTGGCACCCTCCAGTCCGGCAACGTCATCCCACTTGACATCAGGGCGGTCCTGCAGAATGGCACCGGCGAGAGCGTTGCGCAGCTTCTTACTGTCCTCGTCGATCTCTCCGGCCTCACCGTCCTGCTTGCCTTTGCCCGTGCCCCCCGTGCTAGAGCCATTAGCCCCAACCATGCCGGGCTTCTTCCTCTTGGCTTCGGTGTCGGCAAGATGAGCCTTGAGCTTCTCGGCGCGGTCCATGTACTCGGCGGTTTTGGAGCGGATCATCTCCTTGGACTTCGGGTTCTTCTCCCATTTGAGGGCGAGCATGAAGAGCTCCAGGGACTGGTAGTAGAGTTGGTAGGCCTTCTCGTACTGGTCGCCATTGTCGGCATCGATGGCCCGGCGTACGGTGTCGATGGCCCGTCCGAGGAAATCGGTGTTTGACATGTTGATAGAGTTGTGGGTCGAGCCTCGAAACACTGCGACTGCTGTGGAACTGGTCTCGGCTGCTGCACCAGAAAATGCGCGGTTAGATCGGGGCCTCCGCCGGTTCGTGTTCGTCTCTCGAGGTCAGAAATTTGCAGATGCGAGTCGCAGACAGAAGTCACCCCCCGGCACGATGCTACCAAAACAGAGCTAGAATAAATTAGAATGGCAGAGAGGGAAGAGTAGGAGTGGCAGGCGAACTCGAACCGCACGCACGAAGTGGGCGGGGGCAAAAACAGAGGGGACGGTGCCGATGTTTTGGGCGAGCTGGAGCTGTACTCTCTCTACACGGGCGTCGTTCGTCTTATGCTACTCTGGTTGAGCGGCAGGGGGATTGCGGGAGCGGAAACACAGAGATCAAACAAGACGGACCAGGGAGTGAGGTGATCAGAGTTGCTGGCTGCAATGCCGCTGATGTGAAGTGACGTGGGCTGGGCCTGGGAATCCAGGTCCAGAGTCCCAAGTGCGGGCGCCTCCGCGCTAACTAAACCAAGGTAGGCCAGACCAGATCAATCAATCAACCGACACGCAGCCAATCCATCCCACGCTTATCGGCGCAAACACTTGGCGGGGCTTATCGGGCGCGCTCTACTGGCTGTCGCCCCTCAAAACTCGTTGCCCAGCAAAATGAGGGCCGGGAGCTTTCGTCCCTCGCCTAGCACCTAAACGTTGTTGCCCACACGCACGCACACACCCCGAGACAGACCCGGTCCTTGTTGAGACCCCGAGAATCCTAACTCAAATCCAATATAGGAGCCTCTGGAGACTTTTCAGTTGCTGTAGCCCCTCACGGTTTGTACCGTCCAACCACAGCTTGCGAAGGTTAGGACCGAACCAGCAAAAAGTCCTTCTCTACTCTCGCCCTCGCATTTACTGCCTGAGCCATTCCCTAGGTGCAAAAGACGGTAGAACCAGAGTGCAAGTAGGCCCCTGGCACCATCCCGACAAGATATGGCAGACATCCAACAAAAGCTGCAATCCCTTTCGGAGGAATATCAAAAGTTGCAGCAAGGTTAGCTAATCCGTGGACTCCTCCTCATGAACCTTTTGCTAAAAGACCTCCAGAACTCCAAGAGGCTGTGACATCAAGACAGAAGCTCCAGGCCCAGAAGACGGAAAACCTAGGTGTGGAAAAGGTATGTAATCTATATACTTCGAATTCGTTTTGAAAGTGGAGGTCAAAATGCTAACCCGCGATCGCCCCAGGAGTTTGAACGCTTGAAGGATGGTGAGGGCATCTACAAACTGGTCGGCCCCGTGTTGCTGAAGCAGGACAAAGTTGAAGCTGAGAGCACGGTAAAAGGACGCTTGGAGTTCATTGGAAAGGAGCTGTGAGTAGCCTAAACTTCTACATGCGGAGGTGGAAATGGGTTTGTGCAATGCTAATTCAATATCACAGTGAGAGGACAGACCAGCAAATCAATGATATCCAGGACAAGATTGAAAGGAAGAAGACTGAGATCATACAGACGCAGACGGCAGCTCAATCTGGTGCGGGAGGAGCACCGGTGGCTGCGGCCAGTTGATGAACTATGAGACTAGAAAAAGCTGCATTGATATAAACCCCCTGGCTAAAAGACTGTGAAAATTCAGTTGTATCATTGTCTTGACTGGGCAATCTGTTTAATGTTGATACGATTTTTAAAGTGAAACGGTCTTGGAAGTTCTATATAAATTAACCAACTTAGTAGCTGGAGGCTCCCTTTTACAAGTGAGCTCCAAGCGCTTAGCGGACCGTGTCGTATGCAAATATAACTCGATGTACATCTGGTGTCGATCATCAAGCCGTTCATGGGACAGGATATATCTCTGGATGAGTTGGGCTCCGGGGTCAAGCTGATTCATGATAAAACAGAATGCCCAGAAGAAGACGAAGGGGGAAGATGAGCAGAACAAGGATAACTGATCACAAACGGAACACTTGTTGTGCATCAAGTTAAGGAGAATGTTATTAACCTAGCACACGGCAGCACAGCATTTCATGCGCTCCCCTGCGCTCACACGCGCTGCCACATGCGAGGGGTGAGGGGCGTTTGTGCTGGCCAAATTGCGGGAGCTATGACGTTAAGCTGTCAGTCCTCGCTCGCAGGCGCAAAGCAAGAGCAACGTGGGGCTCGGGTGCAATGGCGGGGTATTATGTACTTGCTGTACTGCACGTACTCGGCCCGTCCAGTGCATTCGTAGCCTCCCCTCAACTAAGCCCAAGCCCAAGGCCTGACCACCACTGCGCACCAACATCCAACTCGGCTGAGACCCTGATGGCGCGTCATCTCCTCGGCCTGCATTTTATCCCATCCCATCTCATCTCGCGGTCTCAACATCTGGCATAGGCAACCATAATTCATATACTCACTCACCCACCCACCCATCCACCCACGCGACTCCACCACAGCGCACTACTATCCCCCCCTACCCGACCGATCACTCGAACCACCCAAGGACGTAGGCAGAAGGCAAAACCAAAGACAAAGATGGTGATGCCAGGCACAGCAATCCCCGGCCTCGTCTAACCCCACCATCTCTACGCCCATCGGTTGCTGGAGCAGCTCCATCGCGACCACGGCACAACACACCTAGCAATCCGACGCAGCCAGTTTATTCCTGAATGGGGCTCTATTGTCACTGAACACCCCTCTCCCCCGCCGACTATTTATCATCCACACTGTCAACATGACGGTCGAAGACATCTATCGGCCCATGAGCATCAAGGCCATCTCGGAGCAGGCTCAAGACTTCCCCTTCAACCCGAGACTCCCATTGAAACACTACTTGCGCACTGCTCGAACTGTGCGCTATGAAGCCGACACCTATCTGCGCGAGGGCAACTTTGCCCAAGCCTACCGACTGTATCTACGCTATACGCTCCTTGTCATGGAGACGATACCCAAGTACCACCCCGAGGCAAAGACTAAAGATGGCAAGACAGCCCTGCGGCCGTTCATCAAGGAGCTCCCTGACGTGATGGATAACCTTGAGAAGATTAAGCCCATCATAAATAAAGAATACCAAGAATGGTTGGCCAAAGCGAAGAACAGGCAAGAGCAGCAAGACTCCACAACAACTGCCAGATCGACGTATGACCAGCTTGCCGCGCGAGACCCGTCACTGTCAGCCGCAGCCAGGCTCCTCAACGCCGAGGAGCATCAAGATCTTGCGGTGGATCTGGCTCAAAAAGAGCTTAGTAGGCGAGCCGCCAGGAGAAGAGATGCGCGCAGGACTGCGGGTGTCTCTGCTGAGGAGGAGCAGTACCGCCGAACCGCGGGCTTCTGGGATAACTGGTCCGATGAGCTAGCTAAGAAGCAGGCTAGCGATGAAGAGATCTTCCGACAGCAGATGGAGTCATCTAGAAGGGCGCTGGATGGCGGCGATGACAACAATATTCGCGATTTTGTGCAGAAGATCAACCTGGCCGAGCGCGAGAGGGAAGTACTTGCTTCTCAGCCAGTGGCCACCGGCACGTACCAGTACCCCTCAATATCCAAGTCGGAACCAGTCAACTATGACATGACATCGGCTCGACGACCCTCACGCCCGCATCCTGAACTGTTGCCACAGCCTTTGAGACCTCCCAAGACCCCCTTTGAGGAGAGACAGGTAGATCTAGCTCCTCCGAGGCCACCAGCTAAGGACTCGATATATACACAAACACAAGAACCATCTCAAGATCGTCTCCCAGAGCTTCCGCCCAAGATCTCAGAGGCTCCGCCGTCCTCACCGGCCAAACAACGACGTCTCACATTCCGACCTGCCGCATACCTAGAGAACGGGGAAGCCATCAGATCTGTATTCTTTCCTTCTGGTATGCGCGAGGAATTCGTGCGCCTTGCTTCGGAAAACACCAAAAAAGGGTTGGAGATGTGCGGTGTTCTATGTGGAACTGCGGTTAACAACGCGCTGTTCATCCGCTGCCTGGTCATTCCCGAGCAGACCTGCACGCCTGATACCTGCGAAACGGAGAATGAGAGCGCTTTGTTTGACTACTGCGACCGCGAAGAGCTGCTGCAGCTTGGTTGGATTCACACCCATCCCACCCAATCTTGCTTCATGAGCAGCCGGGATCTGCACACTCAAGCCGGATACCAGATCATGCTTCCGGAGAGTATCGCCATCGTCTGTGCCCCGAGGTTTGAGCCATCGTAAGTTCCTATCCCCCCAGTGCTCGTCCTTAATATATACTCTGTACTGTTTCGATACTGACACTTGGGGGTTCACAGATACGGCATCTTCCGCCTCACCAACCCACCTGGCTTGCCTCACATTCTCCAATGCACACAAACGTCAACCTTCCACCCACACCACATCGATGGGCTGTACACTGGCGCTGAGAGGCCTGGCGGCCACGTATTTGAGAGCGATAAGCTTGATTATTACGTGCATGATCTACGTCCTGGAGCCAAGAACACCGGCTATTAGAGAGAGAAAAGGCATCTAAATTGGAAGCCGTCGGTAACTTCGCTCCAGCACTCAAATCGTAGCACCATGCAGGTTTAGAGTACCATATCAGGATGCCTCACGTGGCTACTGGGGACAGCCTTGTGGCTAACCTGTGGTAGGGCTCGCTGGACGGCCAGGAATGCAAAGGCGCGGGATGCGGAGAAAATGGTGTTGGAGCGTTCACCGTAGTTCATGGCCCTTCTTCTAACTAATGGGAGAGGATCTTTGACAACATGCAAATGTAGGATTTTGCAGGATATGTTGATCAGGCACTGCGTGCCCGGAAGTAGATTCTCGGTCAGGTGCATAGCGTAGGCGTCTCCGTAATTGTTGTTTTTGTTTGATTATTACTTTCAACGGAGTTGGAAGGCCCAAGACAATTGGTCAGGGGGTCTAGTTGTTCACGCAAGTTAGGTAGAAATGACCAGTATGACCATAGAGATAAGCGGCCTACACTTGTTGGCTATAGACATACCTCAACCTCAGGCTTTGATATTGACTGTGTTGAGCTCAGTGCGTGTATATGTAAGCCTAGCCTCTGAACAAAGCCTCCCTCCATTTCCGCCTTGCTGCGGAGTTTCAAGGAACAGGCTTGGGATTTTTATTTCTTTGTCCCTATACAATTTCAGATGCTCGGCCCTTTATCTTCCCCGACGAATTGTGTCGTCTGCTTCGGGGCAACAAAGAACGGCCATCATCCAGTCCCAAACTGTTCGGTGATCCACTGATGCCTCTCATTGAAGAACATCAGAGAGAAAAGTTACAACAAAACGTTATACTCACATATCTTTTTTATTTATTTATTAGGCATGACTATATACCGATCCACAGTGTCTAACGAGACAAAGTCTAATAAGCTTCGGCATGGGCAATCATTGGACTCGGATGACTTCTTTGTTTGAATGTGTGTGACAGACTACATAAACGCGCTGAAATTTCATTCATAGAGGAAGAAGATGCCGCCCAGCATTAATCGTATACCTTTCCAATACGTACACCCTACTCTTGACCCATGGAAAATATCCACTGCAGGACTTCGACGGAGATGAAGCTCCCTGAGCTGGGACACCTCGATAATGGAGCAGCAGGTACATTCCAATTACCAAGTTTGACATCGAGCAACCTCGAACAATGTAGCAACTACGGTTATCCCAAAGACCAAGAGGCGATAGAACCTGGAGTACCACTGGGCCAGATCCAATCTTCGATGGAATCTGCGCTACCTGGGCATGCTTCCTGGGAACCGCTGCAGAGCAGTCTTATGGACATAGTCCCCAGGGTTGGTGCCGGAGAGCAAGATTTCGGGTCAATCAACGCGGTCGAAATACAGGCAGCCGATATATACAGCGCGGAGGCGGTGGCAAACCCTGGTCTGTATCAGATCATGGGAGTTAGTGCAGGAGCTCCAGATGATGTCTTGGGGGAGCTCGCCTCGAGCCACCACCATATCAACGACGAGATCTCTGGGATGGAAATAGATCACCCCTCCATGTTCACGTACTACAGCACCAGGCGGGGGCAGCCCTCGGTACCCCCCTCCTCACTGCAAACTGCCTACCCCTCGGACTATCGCTTCGATGACGTGGCATGTCAGCAGATGAAGAAAGAACCGCCCTATCTGGACGGCAAGATCTGGACGAGAGATGCTAATCAATACTTCCCTTGTGGTATAGATAGCGAAGAAGCATATTGCGGCGGCTACGACAGTAGAATGTTCACGCAGTACGACGGCGAGGAGGGACAGCACCGTCAAGACGAGTGGGACGATGATGAGACGATACATACGCAGCCGGCCGAAACGTTCATGGAAGAGTACGATATGGTGGAGGTGGAAAAGGAGTGGGATGGAAGTATAGATGAAAATCCATTGTGTACAATCCCAGGCATGGACCACGGTGGCGGCGGTGAACTTCCTTCGCAGCAGGCGGACACTGCGAGCGAAAGTCTGAGTGGAAGTCGACGAAAGCAGAAGAGTAAGGAGCACAATCGGCAGCAGGAGCCGAAATCGCAACGGTGGCGGCGAATGGCAAGGATGAAGTCAACATTGGCAAGAATGTCAGATGATCTGGATGACATGGCAAAGAGAATCGACACTATGGCTTCGCTTTGCCTTCTGCACCGGGCGAAGAGGCGCCGGCCGCACCGGTCGAGGAGAAGGCGGGCCCTTATGGTATTCTCTCCAAACCACATGTGACCACTCGCAAATTAAGCACTTGCTCTTGGAAGAACAGAAGTAACAGGAGAATATCTTCAGTCTCATAATGCATCATGGAACACAATATTGAAATCCTATACAGGGAGTTTGTGTCATTTACCTTTGTTTTTTTGGTATTTGATTGTGGATACCCACTGGTTGAGGGAACGGGGAGAGAAGAAGCTAAGAGAGTGTGTTGGTTAGAATCTGTCATATACACTGAGACACGCATTGTCAACAACCATTACTACTGGTTTTGGTCAGTTACGAAAGCAAAGTAAAGTAAAATATTTTCCAGCAACCTCAAACAACGAATATATATATTCATTGTTGAGATCAAGTCACCAAGACAAGAAATATCCGCATGCTATCTGCTATAACATAAAAATAACCCTTATTGCATTAACCACCGCCCGAGCTTCGCACACGTGCTTACTATGAGCTCAGTGTCGACGACCACATGGCCAACTCCGCGGGGTTACTTACCCCCCTGAATACTAGCGCTGTGGCTCGGAATCCCGAGCCCGAGCTGGCGGATCTTCTCGGCCGCGGTGACGGAGCTGGTGTAGACCTTCTTCTTGGACTTGCCCTCCTCGGTCGCGTGCTCGCGGTTCCACTCGAGGATCTGGCCCACCATGCCGTCGAGCGAGGTGACGACGGCGCGGAACCCCAGCCCGCCCTCGGCCACGGGCCGGGAGATGTCGTCGTTGGAGCCCAGGATGTGGGTGCAGATGGAGAAGAGGCCCGGCTTCATGTAGCGGATGTCGCCCGTGAGCGGGGGCGCGACGGCCCGGAGGAAAGGGAACCGGTGGGGAAGCAGGGAGTACCACTCCAGGACGTGGGAGAGCAGGACCAGCGGCACCGGCTGGACCTTGAGCAGCTTCAGGCCGTGGATCGAGAGGGCCTGCACCGCGCCGTACACGTCGCCGTATCTGACCGCCGGGTTGGGGTCCGTCACGACCCAGGGCCGCCCGGCTTGTGCTGAATTCCCCTTGGCCAGTACTGCTTCGTGTTGCAGGTGAGCTGCAGCGACGTTGACTCCGTGCACAAAGTTCTGGCAAACATGAGTCGCCCATCTGTGTTTTTTTTTGAGGGGTCAGAATCAACTTAAACCACAACGGCAGGTGTTCCCTTTCATGTCGCAAGGAAAGGGGAGAACCAGGAACTGCGATGGATGATGCAGGAGGGGGTGCGGGGGTTGTTTAGGACTTACGTGGGTACGACATCGGTAGACAGGTATAAGCCAAGGGTATTGTCCGTGGGGTTGCCGTAGACACCGTTGACGGGCCGGATACATCCCGTGCGGAGCTCGTCAGAGTTGGCGTCACACACGGCGCGCTCGGCCACGGCCTTGGAGGTCGGGTAGTTGCCGAAGAACTGATCGTGGGGGCGCAGGGGTTGGAAGAAGTCCTTCACGTCCAGGATCTGCCAGAAGTTCCGCGGCTGGGCGGCCCAGGGAGGGACGAAGGGCTCCACGGGCAGCAGCGCGATGGATCCGGACGAGGTGCAGCTGAAGACGTCGGCGCCGGCGGCGCGCGCAGCCGCCAGCACGTTGCGCGTCCCGTGGACGTTGACGCGCTCGGGGAAGTCGTAGAAGACCTTGGCGCGGTCCGAGGGGATGATGACGGCGGCCGTGTGGAACACCGTCAGGGGCAGGTTCGCCACGGAGGGGCGCCACGGCTTGGAGAAGGCGGCCTCCAGCGAGGGCGGCGAGGTGATGTCGGCCTGGGCAAACTCCACCTCCGTGGCGGGGCCGGTCTTCATGTCCAGGCGCTCGCCCCGGCGAATGTCGACGATGCGGATGCTCTCTGGCGGATTCCCGCGCGCCAGGAGCTGCAGAACAATGAAACCCCCGACGAGGCCTGCGATGGGCAAAGAAACATTCAGTTAGACTTGTGGTGGCCCAGGACAGGCTTAGCGTCACGGAGGAGTGAGCTCTTGTTACTCACCCGAGCCGCCTGTGACAATGTAGCGGCGGTCTAGTTTCGGCGGAAGCAGCGGAACATAGTCGATGGGCTCCTTTTCGAGTTTCTGATAGGTTTCCCTGAGGAGTTCTGGGGTCCAGGGCTTGCCTGTCAGCTTTTGGACCTCCGCCGGAGTTCGCTTCATAATCTGGTTGATGCGCAAGAGGTAGAGCAGCACGAGGGCGAACCCAGCGCACAGGGCGGTCGGGAGCCAATCGAGAAGGCCGGTGATCGCCATGTTGGAGCAGCAACTGGAGTTTGTCGTCCTTCAAAAAGACATGCGAGAATATTCATCGCATGAGATGAGATGGAGTATGGTTGTGAGGCAGGTCCGGCTCCAGCTGTTCTTCTTTTTGGCTTACCCTGCACACATTGGCGGTTAAGGTAGGATCTCCCGGCCGGGAGCTGATCAACCCGTGCAAGCGAGGTGAAACCCTCTGCTAACAGTCCATTGAGAAAGCTTTCCCATCTATACCGTCCCAACTGTAAGCGACCTGCTGCCCCAGACGGGTTAGCCCAGGGTCCAGCCCCGCTGCCTCGGCAGTCTCCCATGTCTCTAAGCGATCCTCGCTAGGCCCCAACCAGAGAACAGCGCTGCTATCCTATCCTATTGCTCTGCTCATTCGCTGGATAGAACCTACCTACAGTAGCACCAGTAGCTGGGGCTGCTATAACAAAAACCCCCACTAACATTGACTACCCTTGAGCTTTTCTGAATGTTTAAGCAGATCTTTTTTCTACAGCCATATTCCACCGTCACCACCACAAAATCGAATCGCGTGGTGAAGATGGGTCGATCAATAGTACACATAGTGGAGACAGATTAGCGATGTTCGGCCTCGGCAGACAATGAAAAATCCGACGGATTTTATTCAAAGACCCATGATGGCACGTGGAAAACATGCATGTAGGAGACATGATCACCACCAGGTGGGAGAGATGAGACACAGTATCTGTTCTTTGGTGATCGATCCCTGCTGTACTAACAGATTATTTAGTGTCTATGCTTTGCCATTGCGATTCTGCCCTGCGCATCAATGCCACTTAGCACCCTGATATCCCGAAGCGCAACAACGATTAATGCTGCAGAGAAGGAGATGGCACTGCTGTGATATGTAAACTTGTTACGAATGGCAGAGGAGAGCCCATTGATATATGTCTGCCAAATGCATTCGCCATCATAAATTCCTTACATGTAGAGCTGAGGTTCGCTCAGCATATTCGCGTTGCAGAGATATGGAGATAGCGAAAAGGTTCCCCCAAAAATAAAAATAAAATAGAAAAACGGCGGGCGACTTTGACGAATTGGTTAATCGTCAGTCAATATGTCCATAACAGCAGAAAAGAAAAAAACAATCAAAAAAAGAAGATCTTGAACACTCCGATGCGGGGAATCGAACCCCGGGCATGACGGATCATGGAATGAGAGCGTCATATGTTAGCCACTACACCACATCGGATGAGTTTTAAGTTGTTTGGTGATGGTCTCTACCCGATAACTCAACTTAGATAGGCAGTTTGGGCATCCGGTGGAGGCCTTAATTTCGAAAACTTTTGTTAGCTCGAACGGTTTTTTTCAAGCGACTCCACGATCGGATTTAGAATCCTCAGAAATTTGCCCAGAGTGGATTCGAGCGGCGTTTGGTGGCTTAAAATGGACGTGGCGTCGTGATTATTTTTAGTTACGGCGAGCTCTGGCTCTCTAAACTCACTTGTTGTTGGAAGGTTGTGAGAAGACTGGACTGGTAGCCTCCCAGAAATCCCTCATTTATTAGGACAGTTCCCGGCTTTTAGCAAACGGAACAACTGCCTTCTGGTATTGGAAAACCAGCACTGGCAATTTGCCACATCATTTATTCAAGGTTGCCCTCTTGGTCAGGATCCCAACTTGCATGACTCTTTGTATGACGAGGGAAAGCTCCAAAGGTTGTCTAGGCACTACAATAAATTCTCCGGAATTGCATTGGATAGAGCGGAGATGCATGGAGCCAAAACGCCTCTAACAATCATTTCTAATATATTTAACTTATATCCGATATTTGGGGATCCAGCTATCTCCCACCGAGTGCTTGAACACCTTAACCATAATTGGGTGGTGGGTCCCACGGGACCGAGAAAAGCTTGGAAGCGCTCATTCTAGAGTTTTCTGGGTCTCGACAGCGGCGCATCTGCTGTAGTGCAACTAACTTGTACTATCCCGTATGGTCCATATGTATTCAATCAATCATGAAGCTCGTACTAGTTGCTCCTGATCTGCTTGCTCCTTCGGTCATTCTAGCTCAACGCCGGGCCACGTTACCCGCTTAATATAGAGCAGGCCAGAGTCATCAGGAGGCTCTTGGTTTGGGCTTACGTAGACAGGGATCACACATGGCCCTGCTGTTTAGGGTACTTGAGGCTTATTGTGCACCACCGCATGCAGGGCCGGTAACCGAGCTGATGCGGGCCCTCCCCCTCCCTCTCTCCACGGATTGGATTGATGGTGCGGTTTTGCTTTGATGAGCTGGATTGGCCGGCCTCGCCTAGGTCACGTTAGGGAATAGCTAAAAGGCTCAGGGGCCCGAAACGCTTGTTTGGATGTTCCTGCAGTTGATCCCGGCGCATAACGATCATCATTAGCGTCACATCCCACAAGCAGAATCGTCAATCTCTCAGCCCTCCGGTCGCCAAGGGAATCCTGCATGGCAGACTCCGCGGCTTGGCGAGTTTAGTTTCTGGTTCTGTTTGTGTAGTTCGCAGTGTATCCTGTCGGGCGATCAAAACGGATCGCCGCGCATCATTTTGCCATTTTTACGCCGAGTCAGTCTTAGGGTCATCAGGCGGATAGGTATGGACGAGGCAGCATCGCGCCCACAGTCGAACACCAGACGGAATCTCAGACGAAGGAGTGTTCATCTTAATGCGGCCAGCCGCTTTGTTAAGTGGGCTTGTCCTGGGCTTGTCCTGGGCTGGTCCGATGTAGAGATCTCCACTCTAACTGCAGTGTAATTAACAACTGACCTCATCGGAGACAGCCGTTGAGCCCATCCCATAGACCCCCCGCAGCTCATTCGTCAAGCCCAGCAATTTCTCAATATATGCAGGTTTTCGGTTAAGTAGATTGCAGGAAGAGGTTCAATTTCCACAGCAAGCGGACGTGCTAGAATGTTGGCGCCTGGCACCGGCTTCTTGGGAAATCCATCGAGCAAGGATTCCTGGAGGCGGTTTCTAATAGATTGCGGCTAACCCATATTGCCTTACTCAAGCTCTAACAAGACTACCCCAGACCACAACGCACGATGTTGGTGTGTCGGTGCTATGGGGCCTGGGTATCAGAATTGTTATAAGACGCGTACGATGTGCTCCTTCCGGCGCTGTGGGGAGCGACCTCTCTTTTGCATTCAAGCAACTCTCTTCGCACACTTCTAGCCACTCACTCTTTCGTGGCAGTCTCGGTTGTGCTTTTGGTGTGTTATCTTCTCTTCGTCTGAACTCGCTCCTTTCTCCAGCTCAGCATTACCGTTTATACCTGTGTCTGTGACACAGCCCACCTTTCTTGTTCGATCGCCCGCTTCGAGTACCATTCCCTTCCCAAAGCTACTAGAAATATCAATTTCGTCATTGCATTCGAAATGCCGTGCAAGTCAGTCACTCCTTCTGTCACAGCCGTGGCTGCGGCTGCGGCTACGTCAATCCAAACCCTCTGGGGCCAGTGTGGAGGTAGTGGATATAGTGGTACGTTATAGTTATGCCAAGAGAATTACGTGAGTATATTGAAATGATTCTAACATCGAGCTCCTAACAGGCGCTACCTCCTGCAGCTCGGGAGCAGTATGCACATCCGTGAACCAGTACTACTACCAGTGTGTCTCAGGAGACGCCGCTGTTGCGGCCACCTCCGTTGCCACACAGTCATCGGCGGCTGAAGAGACCACCGTCGCCGCGGCTTCCACCACGAGCACGTCAGCTGTGGTGGTTAGTGTCACCCCCAGCACCTCGTCTACAGCCTCGGCTGCTGCCCTGAGCACTTCGTCGGCCGCTACTGCCGCCGCTGCCACAACCTCGACCACTGCCGCCGCCGCCGCCGCCACCAGCAGTAGCAGCAGTGCCGCTGCTGCCGCCTCTAGCAGCTCTTCCCAGACCTCGTCTGCTGCCACTTCGACTACTACTGGCCAGACTCAATTTGCCGGTGTCAACATTGCTGGATTCGACTTCGGCTGCGATACCACCGGTACCTGCACCCTCACTTCCATCTACCCTCCCCTGGCCGACTACAACAGTGGCCCCGATGGAATCGGTCAGATGACGCATTTCTTCAATGACGACAACTTGAACATTTTCCGTCTCCCCGTTAGTTGGCAGTTCCTAGTCAACGATGTGGTGGGTGGTGACCTCGACACCACCAACCTCGCGCTGTATGATGAGCTGGTCCAGGGCTGCCTCGGCACCGGTGCCTACTGCATCATCGACATCCACAACTACGCACGCTGGAATAGCGAGATCATCGGCCAGGGTGGCCCGACCAACGACGAGTTCGCCAGCCTCTGGAGCCAGCTGGCCACTACCTACGCCAACGAGACCAAGATCTGGTTCGGCATCATGAACGAGCCCCATGACCTGACCATCACGACTTGGGCCGACACCGTGCAGGCGGCCGTGACAGCCATTCGCGAGGCCGGCGCCACCACGCAGTACATCTCGCTCCCCGGCGACCAGTACCAGTCCGCAGCGGCGATCGTCACCGACGGTGGCGGTGCCGCGCTCTCCAACGTGACCAACCCTGACGGCACCACCACTGGCCTCATCTTCGACGTGCACAAGTACCTGGATTCGGACAACAGCGGCACCAGCACCGAGTGCGTGACCGACAACATCGATGACGCTTTCGAGCCCCTGGCCGCCTGGCTTCGCGGCCTGGGTCGCCAGGCCATCCTCACCGAGACCGGTGGCGGCAACACCGCCTCCTGCGAGCAGTACCTGTGCTCTGAGATCGACTACATCAACGAGAACAGCGATGTGTTCCTGGGCTACGTCGGCTGGGCTGCCGGAGGCTTCGACGACACCTACGCCCTCGATGAGACCCCGACCCTGAGCGGATCCACCTGGACCGACACCGCGCTGGTCTCCGCTTGCCTGGCCCGTTAAACCTCAAAAAAGAATTCTCCCCGGTTCCCCGACCTGACCGGCTGGTGCGCATTGTTTGGCGATCCAAGGGAAGGATGGGGAACCGTTACCCCCTCTCAGCCCATTCCGAGCTTCTTCCATTCTATTTCACCCCCTCTCCTGACTTGGCTAGCACATGGTTGAACTGGGATCTAGACTTGGTTATTTACATGTAAATTAACACAGAAATACAAGACCCGCAAGGAGAAAAAAAAAGGAACACTAAGCGGAGGGACCTTCTTGATTGCTGTGTATTCTTATTACTCTTCCGATGTACATATACACATATATACATGTTGCATATTTGCCATGGCTGGTCATCGTCTTCCATGAATAACTTCCAAATATATTTTACATGAAAAAGGGTCACTGAGTCTCAAACTGCGTTTCGCTAGCCCTCCATGGGCTTTTATGTATGTATATGCCCGGTACCTTTAGGGTTTCGAATAGTCCACTGTTGGGCTGGCATCATGGGATTGGACTACACTACGACCACATGCACGCGTGCAGGACCAGGAACGCGCCACACAACCCCCCCTGCTTCTCCACATTCTCTTGCCCGATTCCCGACTGAAGCAAGTCAGACGGTCATCTAGTTACGGAATCTTGCATCCTCCTCCCATGCCTGCCGGACGAGAAAACTAATGCTCAACCTGAAAGTGGTCCAACAGGAGCGAGAGGGGCCTCAAAGAATACTTGCAGGGCCCTGCAGCTTCGAGGGAGGACCCAAGTCGTTCCACAACATCCGATACTGCCAAAAAAAAAATATTTCAAAGCCTCGCGTCGTACATCCACCAAGTCCGTAAGTGGATTCTGCATAACTTGGGCATTTTGTGCAAGCGTCACAAATAGTCTTGTGATACGGTCCGCAAGTAGGTAGAGCTGAGTCCGCTGAGCCTTCAATGTCATGATAGTGCTATTTATACTCTAGTATAGGACCATGTTATTATTGTTTTTGTATCGCTGCAAAGGAGCTTTGAACTATAAATATTCGATTAAATAATGTAGCGGTCCTCGCAAATCTCAATTCTCGCTAATGACTATAGATATATATATACATACACAATTGATCAAATCAGATGACCAATCGTCGCTTCTCTCGCTGCAACTCGCGATTTCTGGTATCATGTGGCTCCTATGCCGGGGAATATATATGATTGCCCAATCAGTCTTGAGCAGCGCCATCTAAAATACGTTGGTAGGAAAATGGATATCTCTGTCTCTCCGGGCTCCATCTTTTCTTCTTTTTAAATGTCCATTGGATATATATATTTTTTTGAGTAGAGGTTTCGGTAGGTGTTATCCAAGATATATGTTTTTATTGGGGTTTAAAATGCTTTCGATACATCCCTTAGAAGGACTTTGCGATCTTGGATCGCTTTCTCATCTGGGCTCCATAGAAGTAAACAACGTAAATCAATGCAACCAGGCCGAAGGAAACGAAGCCAAGAGTGGCCATAGCCCACTTGGTGGTCATGTTCTCGAACATAGCAACACCTAGAAAATTTCCAAATTAGCACTCATATTCTCTGCTATTTCTCGGATATAAAAAAAAATTAGAGTTGGGGGAAAAAAACTTACCGGCATGGGCCAAGGCGGCAGCAATGAGGAAAGAGGGGATGAGGAAGGCAGCAATGGCGGAAGCGGCAACGTTGGTGTAAGAGTCAGCGATGTAGTTCAGCATACCGAGCCACAGGAGCGGGTCGGAGAAGCCGAGCAGACCACCGGCAACGACGGGGGACCAGTAGGAGGTGTTGCCGTCGCTGGTGAAGGCGAACCAGAGCAGAGAGATGGGGAAGCCCCAGACGGTAACGAGCGAGGTGAGGAAGCGGGCCTCGGGGCGGGGGTGGCCGTGCTTGAGGCGGTCCTTCTTGAAGAAGTAGGTCTGGACGGGGATGAAAGCGAACATGACAACGACACCGACAACGAAGTTGAGGTAGGTGAGGTCAGCACCAATGTATCTAAATAGAACACACAGCAGTTAGCGAGACGATGATTCCAGGGCTATGCATATGCAAAGAGGAATCGGAAAAGGTTCACTTACGAGAGTCCGTTGTTGACAACGAAAACATCAAAGACACCATCCAAGTACAAGAACAGAAGACCGTAGGCGAATCCGTTGTAGATACCCAACAGAGTCACAATGGGCTCGGTGACCATGATGCGCAGAGCCATCAGAGTGACGAACTTGATCTCCTGGGCAACGTTGATCTTCTCCTCGAGGATAGCAACCTCCTCAGGCGCCTCCGCATGGCGCTTCTTGGCTGCGTTGCGGATGACGATGCTGGGAAGAGTCTCCGGGATGAAGCACATGCCAATGGCGAAGGCTCCTCCGATGATGACGCTGTTTTCACCAATCAGTTTCCAATGCTCGTGGGGGCAAGCAGCGAGGGACAGTCGTTACTCACTTGATCCAGAAGATCCAGGGGAGACCCATGTTCGCGTTCTCAGCGATCCACTCTCCGACCGGAGAGCCGATACTGGGACCGATGTTGGCAGACATAACGAAGAGAGCCATGGGCTGGCCGGCACCGTCCTCATCTCCGAACAGGTCGGCAATGGTTCCGGCGACGTTGCAGAGAGCGACACTGCCGGTGATTCCACTCAAGAGCATGAAGATAATCAGCATGGCCAGGTTAAGCGGCAGCGCGCAGCCAATGTTGACCAGAGCATAGGCGAAAATGGCTGCGACGTATACCCATTTTCGGCCACCGATGTCACTTTACGTAAGAGAAAATGTTAGCACCCTGATTACTCAATTTTTTTTTTCCTTCAACGCGCCCCAGTGCATATAAATGAAGCAACGCGCCACTCGATATTATCGATCAAGCGGCTCAATGGATCGCTATTACATAACGTCCACCAGAGCGCGCCACTGGCCAGGTTGTTTAGCAGAGAGATGGTGTCTACGTACGAGAGAGGTCCCAGGAAAGCGGGTCCGACGGCAGTTCCCATAATGAACATGCTCTGGCCCAGGGTGACGATCTGAGTGTTGGAGACATTGAACTTCTCCTCGACGAGGTACTCGACGCCGATGTAGGTGGTACTGGTGAGGGTCACGAAGACCTGGAGCAGACAGTAGATGAGGGCGATGGACCACTTCTTGACCGGGTTCCAGTGAATGGGGTGGGCCGGGTCGTCGGTGGATACGTTGCGCAGGGCGGCCAGCGCGACATCATCGCTGCTAAGGCTGGCGGGACTGGCTCCTCCGGCCTTCTCGGTCTCATTCAGATCCTTGACGGGATCGTTTGTCGTCAGGGTAGCCATTGTGTCGACGTCGGAAAGCTTCCTCTCGTGCTTTTGATCACGTCCTCTTTTTCTTCTCTTCTTGACCTAGGAAGCACAGCTTGGGAATCGAAGGCGTCCCTTAAGAGTATGGAGAGGTCCTGAAGGGTGGTGAAGGAAAGACAGAAACCGGTTAGTAAAGAAGAAGATAAAAACCTGGTCGCGTGCTTCCCCGTGGGCAAATGGGTTAGGACTTCCAGAAGAGAAGCGCGCCGTAGGAGCGTGGGTAAAAGTAGAGTTAAATATAATTTGCATGCACGCGTGGGTTATCAGGAGCTCCACTCGTCTAATCAGGACCACTCTGATGGGTGAAAGTTACGTGAAAGCGATGTGTTTATCAATGACTCTTTGGGACTGAGAACGGGGAAGGGCCTCCCGTAGGATTCCGGGGACCCATTCCAACGTTGCCGCCCGGCAAAGTAGTCTGTCTGCTTTTGGCGCGTACGTACAGTACTACGGACTCTCTATCCCTCGTTCGACTTATTATTACTGTTAGTGGTGATTAATGGCAGTTTCGGGTTGCCAGAGCTCCAGTTCCCCGACTCCTCCCACAGCTACGTAGAGCAGTAGCTGGTGCCCACACACTAGGGCAGGTAGCTTCATGCGCACCACGTACTACTCGCCAGAGCCCAGCAGATAAAACGAGAGGGAGAGATAGAGTGGGTGAGTAGTGGTGACCCCCCCGGGATTGGCGGCCGCTGACGATTGGCCCAGAAGCCCCAGAGATAACTACACATCATGTATGTATAGATTGCAGTCAAGCACTTTTCCTTTGTCCTTCATGGTGGTCTTGAACAGCCCACACTAATTCGGTGGGCTAGGGGATGGTGTGGCGCACTTCGACTTGATAGGCTACGTAAGTGTCAAACCCTGCTGTCAAATTGCGCCGAGCTAGGGTCCTCTAGCACCGGGGGGATCGAGGTTTCGGGAGCCCACCAGAGATAAGCATGGGGGGTTTGGACTCAGAAGCAGCTGAGGAACATGCATAGAAGTCCTGGCGCGCCTGGACGGTCCTTTTCGTGCTCAGCTCACGGTCCTCTGCACAAGCTAATTAGGGCACACAATCGGCACCGTTTTCATCTCCTGTGCGTTGCGGACGATCGCCCCCCTCTGGTTCTTACAGGGGGGATACGGGATTTTTAATTTTTAATTTTTTTGAATTCTTCGCTGGCGGTCGAAAACCACCATGCCATGTTACGCCACAGCTCATTAAGGTGTGTAGCTTAAATCCTTCTTTCAGCTGCCTTGAGCACTCGAATAACGCTTGGGAAAGGCATGTAGTTGAATGAAGCCGTAGGAAGAGGTCTTGGCCAGCTTTAGCTGCCGTTGTGTTGCACATATCACGTTTCCGTCCCGTCTTGGCCATCTTGGCCATCTTGGCCTGCAGAAGGGCGAGCAGCCCGCCAAGTCGGGCTCGGTTTCGTGCGCCTGTGTCGACTCGAGTCGTGTCTTGGGGAACTTGACTGATGACTTACGATGACATCTTGTTATGTGTGATTGGATCCGCTGCCAATTTTTCGCCGTCGCCGACGCTAGAAATTCTGACCGGATCTATATCCGCTTTGGGTGGTTTTTGCAGGCCCTAAAGGACCCCCCCAGTGCGCTAACAACGGGAACTACGGCGATGGTGCTGGATGTACTTACGCAGCGTCGCGCCGCAGTAAAGCCTCTCCTCGTTCTGTCGTTCTCCCATCCTCTCTGCTGTGTTTTCCTTATCAGCAAGGAGCGCCACCCCAGAATGTCAGGCCTCGGTCAATCCCACAACTGCAACGCAATATTAGCCAGAAACCCGCCCAGCGCCGGGGCCCGAAGATAAAGAATCACACTATTGCTTATGATGGCTGGGGAAAGACCAGCACCCAAGCCAGTCGTCCATCCTTTGCAACATCGCTGTCCTTCCCCTTTGGGTCTCGCTTCCCAGTCCCAATGTCTTCCTGCGCTAGCTCCAGATTGAAATGGACCTGACGAGCTGCGAACACGGTGATCCCAGACGATGCCCATTTATTATTTTCTCTCATTTGGGTCTCCCCGTCCAGCTGCATTAGACTGCTTAGCACCTGGCTGGGTGGGTTTCCAATTAGGTGAGCCGTTCATTAATGGACCAGTACGGAAACGAGGACGGCATTTGTTCTGTAACCGTCGCTTGTCGTGTGCACTACCCTTGGTGAGTAGTTTACGTCTTGTGGATCCGTCAGTCGGCTAGCCGCACACTACAATCGGGCCAGACAGACGCGCTGCTCTGCACCGACTGCGCGGCGCTGCGGCCTCGGGACGAAAATAAACCTGAAGCCGGCACGATGATGGCGCTCCTTGGCCCGCCAAGACCCCTCGCCATCTACCCAACCTATATCCGAGTTTCTGCTAGTCAAAACTGCCGTGGAGACCGTTTGAGCGGGACCTGACGACGAAGCCTCATCTCGCAGCCTTCCCTCATCTCAAAGCTTCTTTATTTTCTCAAGCGACCTTCAGCCTCGGTCCCGTCTGCAACTGTGTCGCCTTTTGCTCTTCCCTACTAGAACCTGGTAGATGTTCGCTGCCCCTTCTCCTCCCCCTTAATCCTGACCTTAATTACTTCACGCTCGCCTGAATTCATGCTGTTTCAGGGGGAGCTGTGTGCCAATATCGAGCGTGTTGTGCTCTTGGTCATGGCACCGAGCCATGTTCCTACGTCTGCCAATGTGTGAGTATCTGTAACAAGGGTCTCAACATTTCCTCCCTGTTGTGCCGGCTGAAGAGGACGCCGCTTGCAACTTTTTGATGGTTGTGGCGTGCGATCTGAGATCGGGATGTGAGTAGCCCCTCCACCCCCGCGAATTGATTCGAGTTATGGGTTCACTCCTAGTCCTCCGTCGGTGCTGTTGCTACATCCCCGTACCAATATAACACCGAACGTAATGAGACATGTGGCATTGCTTCCCCTGCTGCCAGGCTGCTGTGATGCCATGATTACTCTATTTCCCAGCGCATATTGCGGCAACCATGTCTTACTCCAGTCTCGTCTCTCGTCTTTCTTGCTCCATGAGGCACCCAGAATCCCTGTCCTCCAGCTGCGACCCGAGAACTTTTCAACCTGGCCATCGGGGACTGATAGCAGAGGCCATAGTTGGTGATGATCTTAGTAATAGCGTAGAATAGTCGCTCTTGGGCTCGTTTACTACCCCGCCGTAGTGCCCACAGTAGCCGCCAGATGCCAACATGGCCCGCTGGTACATATGTACGAATACGGGATGGGCACGATAATATTAAGTTGCGGACAAGGGTGGTGTTGAGTTAGGGAAGACACTGGATTTCCCTTCTCATACGCCAGCACAATACTGGTTCGTGGGGGACCAATGATTGCCACTTAGATATAATGCTGAGGTACCAATTACAACCCAGAGGCCCTGGTCAGTATGCAAGAACCCCCGTCGGTTCTTATCTTGTTCCAGCATTACGCACCAGGTCTAACTAGATCCTGTACCGCAGCCTGGTATGACAAAAAAACCAGATATGCATGCATAGTCAATAAAATGGACCAATTGTGACAGCAATGTCACACACTAGTCATTGTCGGCATCACCAGGTAAGGGAGTACAGGGAAAAAAAAATTAGTGGAGGTTTTTTTTTTCTCCTTCGCTCGCTGGACCCTGAGCTAAAATGTACTGGGGGATCTACACTGCACTCGGCTTCCCCACACAGTCTATACATTTATATCTTCGTAGCAGCCGCAGCTCCGGTCCTGATACGCAGGAACTCGTTCTGGCGGTGGCCCGGTGTCGAGGGTTAAGGCGCTATCACGTAATAATATCCATACCGCCAGCCCCGACCGTCTGGTCTCCCCCTTCCGGACTGCGGATAGAGGAGCCCTAAATCATACATCGCCGTAGATAGGCCGGCCCACTCCACGAAGAATATGTACTTCCCAGCCCTCATAACTAATAATAATTATAGCAAGCTGACACACCTCCGAGTCAGCAGGAAGCAATCCGTTTCCGGGCGGGCTAAGTGTGTGTACGAGCACCCCACGAAGCCGATGGTGTCCCCCCCGTCCTCAATGAACCTCCATCAACTCCCGGATCGGATAGGCCGAGTTTCAGCCAGCGGGTTGGTGGCTGTTTTGCTAAATGGCTGGCACCATACTGCCAAGTCTTGGAAATGGGGTTTAGATGATGAAGATATGATCGCAAGCTTGCAACCGTGACCAGGATATTTTTACCACCGGACTACGTGCTACCTGCTCGATCGAGGCCCAGTCATGCATAAGCATATTAGTCGAATCTTTGATAGATCTGCTGCTTGTCATAGGGTCCATTAATTTGTGAACCCTTTGAGAGAGCAAAATAAGGAAGCTCTGTCGTAGGGAGGTTTCTTTACGGTTCGCATAGGGAGGAAATCCTGTAGAGAAATCGGCTCGCGTCAGCTAGCGAATGGTTTGTAAGACTATAAACCAAGAGCTTACAATTACATGAAACTAAAGTATGACTGACGGCGTGGAGCTATACAAGCGAAGTAACAGGCGAGATCATGATTCTCGTTAGCGATGCGGGAAAGCCCCTGTGTAATAGTGCAGCGTCCCCAGGCTTTCTTCATCTCCTTTCCGAGTAGCATGAGGCTATAACTTGGAAGGTCCAGATAGAAATAATATTGCATTGACCTCGCAGCTAGGTTAAAGGTAGACGAGGCATCATGAAGCATTTGATTTACTTATCCTCTAGCATCTTTAAATATTGTTCCACCAGAATGTATGACTTGTCATTATATCCACATAACGTATTATCTATGACACCTATTTTAACGTTCAAGAATTTTTGCAATTTCATTTTCCTATCTATTAATTTACATAAAAATGGCTAAAATCTGAGTTTATGATGTGAAGAAGAACTCCGCAGGATGACTTTATGCTAATAACGGGATATGAATTAGCATATAGTATTTTCATAATCTGAGAAGGCAGGAGCTGTATGGCCGAGTAGCCGCTACTTAAATGAAGAGGGCGAGAAGGGTTGGTTACGGTAGATTAGTGTGTAGAGGCCATGCAAGGTTCGTGGGCATCCGGATCCCTTATTATATTGGGGTTGATGAAGGAACCGTGTAAGTGCTACAGTCTACCACCGACACACGTATTCGTTATATGGCTCGATTAGGTTATCAAAATCGGGGTCTGCATGGATTATCTGGACTAATACCGAACAGACTAATACGAGCTGTGCCTGGTGGGCAGGTTTTCAAAAATCGGAGCAGCCGAGGTGGGCCAATATAGATGTATATATTTACTAGACATGAAAGAAAATGTATCTCGCTATAATGCTCCAAGTAGAATAAACGAAACACTTTCAATTCCTAAGAAATGTATACATCATACAACAATGTACCGTTCTCATGAGCTAAATAAATAAATAAAAAAAGTTATCATTAACGTTCAGGCAAGGAAATGTGGACATTTGTGTCCGTATCCTCTTTGCCTTGCGATCTCCTTTCAATTAAACATCAGGCTTCCGCATTAAACCCACAGGAAACAACTATGGGCTTGCAATCCAACCTTTCATGCTTCTTTTTCCCACTTTGTAAATATTATTCCCCTTCAAATACCTGAGTCATCAATGACGAGACCGTTGTCAGTCTGCCAGGTGTCCCAGGCGGCGCAGTTATCCTGCAGGGAAGCCGCGTCGTCGTCGCTCAGCGCGCTGGCGGAGATCTCGCTGTAGCGCTCGACGAACTGCAGGGCCAGGCCCTCGGCCTGGTGCCAGGCGATGTGGCAGTGCATGAGCCAGGTGCCCGGGTTGTCGGTCTTCCAGGCGATGACGACGTAGCCGTGGTCGAACAGCATGACGGTGTCGCGGCGGGGCGGGTTGTCGAGGTTCAGGGTCACGTTGGACGAGAAGGTGCCGGTGTCCTGGGCCAGCACGAAGAAGTCGTGCCCGTGCAGGTGGATCGGGTGGTACGCCGCGAAGGACGTCTCGATGACCATGTAGGCCCACTCGTCGGCCTCGGAGAGCTGCACCACGTTCTGCGAAGCGTTGAAGGTCGTCTGGCCCTCGTAAACCTCGAGGAGCGTCGGTTCCTCCCACTCGACCGACAGCGTCGTGTCGTTGAAGTACCACAGCAGGAGGCCGTCGGTGTCGATTACCTGCGCGTTCTCCGTGATGGTCCAGGTCGGGCTGTCGACGGTCATAGCGAGGTACGGCACGAGCAGCGAGGAGTCGATATCGGCGCAGCTGTCCGTGTAGTCGTAGGCCGTAGTGGTCGGAGTGGTCGCGGAGTCGCCGTAGTACACAATGCCCTTGATGTTATCGGCGCTCTCGTTATCACTGCAGGAAGACTGCGGGATAGCGCGCATCCAGAAACTGTCAGCGACTGCGCTCTGGTCAGCCGTAAAGATGACATCATATCGCTGGCCTGCAAATATTGTTAGTTTTTCCAGGTTGTCAATCATTAAGGGATGGGCAGGTTGAGGTTTCACCTTCGCCGAGACTGATGATATCGGTGGTGAAAGGCACCACGGGGACGAGATCCATAGCAATAACGGTGAATGTGTGGTTGTCGATGGAGAACTTGAAGAAACTGTCGGCGGCACCGTTCACGATGCGCAGACGGTAGGAAGTGCCTTCCGTGACGGCGAGTGTGAAGCGGGAACCGGTCTGGTCTGCGGAATCATCGTCACCGTACACGTTGGTGCCATTGATCAATGCGTTGTCAAGCTCAGGGGGGCCGGTCCGCTCGGACGTGTAGAACTTCTGATCTGCGGTCTGATGGCTCCAGTCGTTTAGGAACAGAATTCCAAGATCCTCTTCATAGTCGGCGGTGGCGGGACCATTGATGACGATACCGCCAAAGACGCCGTTCCAAGCCTGGACGCCAAAGTGCGAGTGGTACCAGGTGGTGCCGTACTGAACCGCCCGCCAGGTGTAAGTGATTGAAGAACCTGGGGGTGTAGGGCACTGAGTAATGGAAGAGACACCATCGTTGCCGACTGTGTAGTTCTGGCGAATGCCGTGGAAGTGGAAGCTGGTTCCATTCGTGGATTCAGTGAGAGAGTTGGTCACGTGGACTACAACAGTGTCACCTAGAGTAAAGTCATGATATTAGTACCAGCGGGAGAAAGACTCCGAAACAAAACTAAGCTTACCCCAGTCGGCAAAGATGGTTGGGCCGGGTATAGTCCCGTTCACTGTCATCGCATATCTTGAGTAGCCATCAGGGGCCACTGTTGTGTCAGTCACATCGAACCAGTATTCCCGGGTGACTCCTGTGTCGGGGACAACGGTGGTATAATCCGTGTCTATACTGTAGTCACACCACTCAGTTCGAGTAGTCGCTGTGTTGCCGGAGCAGGCATCACGCGGGAAGAGCTGAGAAGGAGGGAGATCAGAAGGGAAAGCGAGTGAAAGCCCAAAGAGCGAGGCCGTCAGGAGTGACGAGAACATGATGGGCAAAAGATGTAAAGACCGAACCAGCTGAAGAACGAATGTGGCGATGAGAGTGAGGTGTGTGGCCAGAAAAAATCTTAGAATTCTGTGAAGATGTTTGACCTTTTTGTATACCAGAGTTGTCTGTGCAGGAATTTCCTATTTGGGCCGGAGAGGCGCACATTGGTCAAGGTAGCATCAAAGCAAGCCGGTCGAATTGTCGTGCCCCTTCGCTGCATTCAACGCCGAACTTGCGGGCACCACCTGCGCGTGTCAGGTCACGGTCTCCCATGGTTAAGACAGAGCTGACGAAGTCCAGATCGATAGTTCAGGGCTTAGTATGGGCACCACTGCGCATCAGAGGAGCCGGTGGGACCTGTTTGTTTCGAAGGCACATGGACGAATACGAGTCGAACGGGATGTAGTATGCGTGACAAAAACAAATGGCATTTTCCAGAAGAATATCGGTCAAAATGCCCTGCATGTTACGTGAACCTGGTCCGATGTATATTCTCGTCTAGCCGCTGCTAGCCCGTCCGCGGTGGGCGTTGAAGGCCCCAGGGGTCCCGCTTTGGCCACGAGATGACGTTGCCTTCAAGCATGTCAGGAATTGCAGGCTGGACGATCAGACGAACGAGATGTCCAAGCGAGTGAGATCGTCATTGCAAAATCCCCGATGCAGATAATCTCCCAGGCCAGAAAGAAAACACACGATTACCGGAACGAGTGTGCGTAGCCGCCAGGGGGAAGGGTGGTAGTGAGGTTGGGGCGGCCACTACATGAGCTTAGCCGCATACATGCGAGAATACTACTCAAGGCGCGGCTAAGAAGAGTGGGCCGCAGCATCAAGCATCCCTGCAACACATCCCACCGTACTAAACTCAATACCCAATATCCTGGCATCCAGGGAAAGGCATGGGGGGGACCCTTGTCCGTACCTTTGAGCTACTCGATCGCACCGGCTCTGCAGATCGCCAGCTCGTCCGTCCACTTCCCAGCAGCTCAGGGCACGGCTCATATCGCAACGATGGGACTTGCATAGCGCAACACGTCAGCTCCCGAAAGGCAAGGTTCAGATTACGGAAAGCAGTCGCGTACGAAACGGGGCAGAGGGAAATAGGAGGGGAGAAAGTTCGTAATACTGGTGCTTGCTTCCGGGAACTGCTCATGGTATACTTTTGTGATAAGAGTATGCCATCCTCCTAGTAAACACATCAGACCCTTTTTTTTTTATTGTTCCTGCTCAAGATCACCTCACTCTTTCGTTCCCTCTTCACAACTTCCTACTCTCTATTCCAATTCATTCACTTGTTTACCTACTGTACCACTGGTAGCCACACTCATAACCCATAATGTTTCGCTCACTTCTTGCCGCTGCCCCTCTGGCATTCAGCGCTCTCGCGCAGCCGCTGGAGCAGCGTGCTACGACCACGAATGCCACTCTGTATGCCTATGGAACCGGCATTGGAGGTGTTCCCGTCGTCTACGCCAACGGTAGGTTCTGCTCAGCGTGAGACAACTTTGAAGATATCGGACTAATAGTCTCCTAGACACGGCTTACATCTCGAAGCTATCTCTATCTGAGTTAGGAGCAAGCGCTGCCAACGTAACTTGTGAGTATACATATATTAGGAACCAGTATTTGTAAATATAAGCCATTGATTAACCCGATCAAAAGTTACGTCCGATTCTACTAGCCTGGTGGCCGCCATCGCTGGCAAAGGCTCCGCGATGTTCTATGTCCCTTCTACTTCAGGGTCGGCCGGATTTACCAACGGCACAAACAACAGTTCTTTCATTACCAGCGGTTTTGGATCATATGGAAAGATTATATACGTCAATATCGATGATACCATGAAGACGGATTGGTATGCTGTTCCGACTGATGATGATCATGTGTGGGCCCTGGAGTGGGATTCGGACGACGAAAACGCAATTTCTATTGCCCTCCAGTCTCTTGCTCCTTCGAACTAGTATTTTTTTTTTTAAAATAGTCAGTTTGGGTACTCTTCTCAAACGATACAGTGCTTTGTTTTCGTTTCTTCAGCTCGCCGATTAGGAACTCCTATATAGGAATTCGTATATATTTGTTATTATGATGATTGAACATATTATACAACACAATTACTGACATGAATTCTTTTGTGTTCGCCCTTGCATATGCTTAGAAAGTGACTGAGGTCATTTTCTAGAAAACGTTCCACCGAATCTGATAGCGGCGATCTATTTGATCCTGCAGGCAGACATCTCCGACGTGACCCCATTTTCAATGCAAGGACCTGTAGCCGCGTGACATATTCAACGAACTAGTCTTGACAGTGGCGATCTTGTCTGGCTCCTAAGCAAGTACAGTCACAAGAAGGCATGCATCCGGTGGTACTATAAGTGGGAAGCAGACGCCAACGTCGTCCCCTCATAAGCCCGCCGGGCTCTCGGGTAGCCCTGTTGCCCTATGTGCGATACAACTTTGCAATCTGCAGGCCACAATTGTAGATTCGCGCCTACTCGCCTTGCCTCTACGGTAAGCCGTATCTTAAGCACTATCTGATAGACAACCATCCCTTGTCCACCGTGCAATATGCCAATACCATCAAAGATGTCAAAAAAGGAAATAAATAAACAACCTTAACCCTAATGGGCGGGTTTGCCCGGTGGATGGCCGCGTACGCACCACAATGGCGTCTTTGGAAAATAACGGGTGGCGCTCTAGTATAATCCATTGTTAATATTACTTTTATGAAAATTATGGTATGGTATGCGCGGTGCTTTTTCTCGCCTAGCCGTCATCGCTATGGCCAGTTTTTAATCTAAAATACATGGAGCTGTAGGGTAGGGGGGTTAGGGGGGAATCTTGGTTGTGGAGAGCCACATCCCTCCAAGGTGCATGGTGCAGTCCTGGGCCTCTGCTTGAGATCTACCGCCCGGAGTGTACTCCTTTTCCTGCTGGAGAGTGGAGATAAGAGAGGGAGGAGGAAATATAGACTCTAGGTGAGAAAGATATGGCAAGTCACTCCGAACGGCGCTTCCCTCTAGTACTATGGAGCCGCGCGGAGAATAGGTCTGGCGACAACCTAGACTCCACGCTAGATCAGAGGCGACGGGGCCGGACCCACGATAGGGCTCGAAGGACCAAGCGGTTGTCTCTCCCGCACATGGATCGGGGATGTGGACCCTCGCCTGCAGCCGATGGAGGCATATTGCGAGGGTTGAGGGGTGGTCAGAACGCCACACCCGCGATGTTTATTGTAGAGCTCGGCCAATTTCGGCTGTAGGTACAATGAGGTCAACTGGGAAGTGAATCTAGCAAATATGTCATATTTACACATCATAATCAGAGCTTCACCAAAGCTGATATGCGCTATTGGCAGGTTCCACAACGAATGGCATTGTCTCGTGGTATCGCAGATGGAGGTTGATGGGGGCTGGTTGGGAGAACACAAAATGTTTCATTTCTAGGTGGGGGAACACTATATTTCGTCTGCAACGTCAACAAAACTTGACGGTGAGCCAAGCCTCGCCTCGGCTAAATTTCTTCGGCTACGGCCTTTGTAGACACGGCATCAGTTGTTCTTTGGGGAAAGAAACTGGGTATGACATAGCGTGCATGTGCTTAGTGCATGCTTATTTAGATGCGGGCTGGTTTATTTTTCAGCAGCTTGTCATTGGTAATGTATACGCAAGCTTATTGCATCTTGGCACGTAAGTTGGGTCTTGGACCAGGGGAAGAGGGGGGGGGCAGCCCTGACATTTAGACCCCGGTATGGCATTTGTTTCAGCATTTTCCACGCTGGAAAAAGTACCATTTCTAGTAAATAGACACTCTGGCTCACATAAACCCACATAATGGGGCTGGCGGTCAGCAACAGTACCAATGGTGCGATGATTTTCATGTTTTGCTTACGTTACCCCACGCAGCGATTGGTACGGTGGGAGTATATTAGACGGGCAAAATGTCTCAGGCCAGGATCTGGACTTGCTACTAAACAGTTAAGCTCCCTTGGCAGGCACAAAATCTATGGATTTATCGTTCTATTCCATGAGTAGGGCAACCTCATGCTCACCGAATCTCATTAGACTTGACGCAGAATAGTGCTGCTCTATTGCACTGTAACATCTCACGTGCGGTATCATAGGTATCGGAACTCGGATCTGCACGCTGTCGCCTATGCAGATTGTCAGTGTGTGTAGATGACTATTTTCTATTCTTTTTTCCCGCTTTGGACAGGGTGTTGGTGTGGCTTGCGCCGGAGAAAATTGAGCCAATAGCCACTAAGCTGGACAACCCCCTTCGATTACAGCTACAGGGTAGGTGAGCTGCATTGTAGGTACGCATATTCGCAATACGACGCTGGCAGTGGATGCGGCTCATCTGCATGGTAATCATCGCCCTCTTGGTGCATGCACGGTCGCCTTCCGGTGCTTGCACAGCGCTTAAGATTAAGTTCCAGTGGGTCAGACCTGACGCGTTCAATCCCGATTGGGAAGTAGTGTTGGTTCATCATGAACGCTGCTGCTTCATCGACAATAGCAGGCATGATTTGGAGGAGGCGGCACATGCAAAGAGTGGAGTTCGCGATCACAAGGTGTAGGAGTGTCTTTCTGTTCTGCTCTTTTATCAGATCCGCTTATCTCTGTCAAGGATATGGTCTGGACGGATTGCTATAGAGCATTGACTTTTGTTCAACCCCTGTAAGGAAAAGACAGAGCACAGCTGGAACTAACTTACCTAGGTATGACATCGTTGTTTCGGATCACAATACGATTGGCCATGAGAATTACTGGTTTCCTCATGTTAGAGTTGATATGTTCTCTGTACTATCGCAGGCACTCCCACACATGGTTCTGTTTCCTTGGCTTTTACCATGTTGCTTAGATGAGAATCGCTACCTACCTAGACCCTGTCAACTTCTAAGGTGTAAGATGGCACAGTTCCTTTCAAAAACCCAACGCAGCAATCCGATCGTGAAGATCGTACGATGCACCCAATTCCGTATTCTAGGGCACCTAAGACAGCCCAAGGAACGATGGAGGGCTGCAGCGCATCGCCCTTTCTTGGCAGATGCGGCCACAACGATGGCAATTAGGTAACCTGACTCAACCGTCTGGACTATCTGATAAAAAGTACAATACTTTGCACATGCCGAGAAGAGGCGCCTGCTATGGCGTCTTTAACTGGGCAAATTACAGCTAGCGACCGCTGCAGGACCCGCCTCGGCGCGGCAGAGAAACGGCGTGCCGGTGGAATCAAAGCTGCGAGCTGCTCTTAGTCGCAGCACGCTATTCTGGTGATGACGACTGCCAGAGACCCACCAAAGTGGTTAGCAACCGTACATCGGCACGAGATGCTGTGGAAAGTGGAACCACCCTGGAGAACTGGAACAGGGGATGAAAGCAGGTCAAGTGAGCGAGCGAGCCGGTGCCATGGGATTGCCCATTGGCGAGGACGCCGCAGTGGGTGCCCCACGCTTTGTCACAGGATTAGCTGAATTGAGAAGTGATCTGGAACTCTCAGATCGCTCGAGACCAAACGAGACCGCATCCGAATGGCCGTTTTGCAAGTGCGCTTGGTCAAGCATGCCATTGACCGCCTAGCGGTGCACTAATCGTGAGATGAGAAGAGTGCTGCGTAATCTAGGCGAAGAGCCAACTGCCTCTGATTGAAACTATTGTCATTTCCCGAGACGAGTGTAAGCGTGTTTGTCCTTTAAATGAAGATCTGCGAGAGGGTCTTCTGCATCTCCGAAACAAGTCTGCATCGTGAAGGACCCCCTTTTTCTTTTTTCATATCAATTTTTTTCTTTCTTAAGTTTCACGCGGACACTATTCGGCGATCCGGGGCTTACCTAGATTCGTAATAAGCAAAATATATCTATAGACCTTAACATTGACCACTAGTATCAGAACTATCATTGTGACGATGGCATAAACATATTGAGGCTCGTAGGACGTGTTGCGATAGAAAGACAGGCGAAAGGCCCCCGATAACCTGTCCCACGCGGCCCTACGTCATATTATCCATGTCACTTTCAGATGCACTTGGACATAGATTGTAGCTTTGACGTCTGTTTCCTCGCTAAATTAAAAGGGGGAGTGCACGAGTATAGATCAACTATGCGTATATTCTCCGCAGCACGACTTGACCCTCCCCTGCCTGCCAAGCCACGGCAACTTCTCGCCGAGATGTCACCATCCTGAACCTGGATGCTGGTTAGCCCCAGCTCCGAACCATTCTGACAGCTTCCCAGCCTTGCACTAGGTATCTCAGGGCTACGGCGGCTCGCCACATGTGATCAAGTGCGCTATCATGCAGGACAGGCTCTAGCCCCCGCCCCCTCCACTACTAGGCCAGAGAATCCCGTTCCATGGTTCAGTTAAGTGTGTGGGTCTTGGCATGGGATTTCCTCTTTGGGAGTTCAGCTGAGTAGTGCCGCGGCAGCCGTAGAGTCCATAGCCTCAGGCTAGATACTATAGACATATTTTCAATATTACTAACCATGCGGCTACTGTACTCACGATGTACCTGAAATAAGTGCGTGTCGTTCTCCTTAATGACTTTCCATGGCCGCGTATGCAAGCTGAGAATCTACCTCGAACAACTGCTTTTTTCCTTCCGTAGTCCACATGTAGGGTATCTTTGCAGCGGCCCACTCAACCTCCACGCCATCAATGGGCACCCGCTTGTCTCTAAGACATTCACGATTAACGTCCATGTGCTCCCAACGAGGGTCATGGCTATATCAGTCTGCGTATTATGATCAAATTCACTCGGATTGGATCAGACACTAACGGAAAGAACTTACGAACTTATTTCAGGCCTCGGGTTGCTGGGCAATGCTGCTGACAAAGTCGCTGGTGCTACTCATAAGTGACCTTGAGCTTTGTGACAAATAGTTACAGGGGCATTTGTAGACTTGGCTCTTAAAACAGGGGAACACATGTTTAGTTTCTGAAGGGCTTAAGATTCATGTGCAGAGATTCCTATTAGTGATAATTTCATCATGAGATAATTGTTTCCTCTCAAGAAATAGCTTCTCCTTTGCATTTGATTATGTATCAAGTAAACCATTTTAATCGAACATTGAGTAATCAGATGTGTTTTGAATACAAGGAGCAAACAAACCCCAATATTTTCATTCTTTGATAATCCTTCGTAATATTATTTAACTCAAAATTGAGCTCAACATATAACTTTTGTGCAATGGGCTTGGACCAATCTGATGCTGTCAAGCCCTCATCTTCAGGCCTTCGACATTGCTCTTGTCGCCAGCATCCAAATAGCCGCAGAACCTGCCTTGGGAATCCCACTTCTTGCGCACCTCCATGACCCTTTCCGCATCCTCGGCGGACCAGAATTTGTATGTGCGAGCTTGAAAGTCTGCGTCGCTGATGGCCGAAGCAACCTCGAAAGGTAGGGCGTCCTGATACGTCTTGCGTACCCAAGCTACGCAATCCTCGTCATCCTTCGGCTCTTCCCAGGTGGCGTAGAGGGAAAAGAAGTGGTGCGAGGTTACCAAGAAGGCCGTTTGCTCAATATCGGTCCGCGGTCGATACATGTAGATGATGGACGAGTGTCGGCTGGGCAGAGTGAACAGGGCCTGCGTGAACGCCAGGACCACGGCAGCGTCATCGGAGAGCCAGGCGGTGTCTGCACAAATGCGGGAGCCCTCGGGGACCGTGGAGTCCAGAAACGCAGCAGCCTCGGGAATGCTGGAGGGGATGCAGATGTTCTTTATCGCTGCCCCTACTGGGTGATTGGCACAAATTGTCTGCGCAAGCTCTAACGCTTCCTCGTGGGTCTGCTTGAAGGAAAACGCAATGAATCCAATAGCAGCGACGGGACTATGGGGAGGTTGCATGCCGGCGATGAGGCACTCGGTATCCGAATCACCATTTCTGCAAGCCTGAACGTACATACATGCAATAAGACCACTGTACGGCATTCAAACATCGAGTCAAGTTTTACGTACCTCCAATGCCCAAGGCAAAGCTCGAGAAATCTCAGTGACGGGCCATGCAATCATCGTCATGAACAAGGGTCTGTGGGGGATAGTCCGCAAGACGAACCTGGTGATAATGGCAGGAAATCCTAGGCCTTTTAGTCATAAGCGGCAAGGATTAATAAGCCTTCCAACTTACCAGGACCACCACCATGAGCTAGCCAGAACAAATCTTCATTCTGACCTTGGCTACAGTGTAATTCGTCGCCCTCGGCGGTGACAACGTCGAAACTAACTATCATTTCGCAAGCCTGTCCAATGTTCTGGATGGGATTGAAAAGGGTTCAGTAGTCACGTATAAATTGGCACTTTTTAGGATAGAGCTTACGTACCATAGAATTCCATCCAAAGCCACCCTAAAAAAAGGTTGTCAGCCGCCTTATCTTCAATATTCAGTGTGAGATAACTCTCTTTATTCACAACTTACACCGAGTAGAAACCCTCCCAGTCCTATATCAGTCATATGTCCGCTTGGAAACGAGCGACCTTTGGTGGCTAAAAACTCTTGGAGTTCTTTGCCAGTGGTGCTGGGTGAGCAAGCTACCGTCCCAGTCTTGTCGTTGTAGTCGATGAACTTAAAGTCGCCGAGGTCAATCAAGATAGCATCATCACGAACGCTCCATATGGCCCAACTGTGTCCGCCACTTCGAATGGACACGCGGCAGCGCTCCTGCTTGGCAAGTAGGATGACTGCCTTGATGTGCTCGATGCTGGTAGGTTTCACTACGGCCCGCGGCACGCGGGTTATGTCACGGCGATGATTGAATACTCGGCTCCAGACAGCTTCCTGGAAAGCATCAGGACTAGTTGTATCTCTATGGAGGATAGGTAGAGTATCAAGGGACATGATTACGTGCAAGTTCTCGGTAAGCTATATGAAATGGGACATTGCGTACTGTGATCTGTGATTCAGCTTAACTTCAAAAGTGTTTGGCTTTGACCTGCCCTTTTAAATACTTCCGGTCAGAAATATTAAACAGGCTGAAGTCGTGGTCGATTGTACCGTCAGCACTTATGTACTACCTCCCTGCAATCGAGCTGTAAATACGAACATGATTCGCTAAGTTATACGGTACATGAAGTTCTCCAATCAACATCTTAAGGATGATAGGCGCCAAAGCTGACGAGGTGTAGAGTTACCCTGCCACGAAATTCTTAGTCCTATAGTAGTAGTAAGAATAGGGTACAATACCAAGAACTACAGTTCGCCCAATAGTCCGGGGTGATTACCCCCGGTCCCAGCCGAGGAAAAAGCAATTAGTTTGAAGATATCAGAGTAGAGCCATGTCAACCATATTGCTTTGGGTGCTTCGAAAATATGTTAGCTTGCTGACATTTTCGCCATAAACAGTACAGAAATAGTCGAGATAACCCGCCAAGGTGAACTGCCAAAATCTTGACCAGCCCTATGCTGCTAACGCCGGCGGCCCGATGGTCACCGTTATCCCGTTGAGGGTGATGGTCGGCAATTTATCATGGGCGCCAGCCCGAATGAAGATATTCTTATCTCCGTGTCAGCATTCCGGAGCCTTTTTGACACGGCGAAGGATTTGTTTTACGCTTACTCGGCGTAAGCAACAGCAAAACTAGTCAAGCTGTTCTCATTGGCCAAGCTGAACCATATCATGATTTTCACATCCGGTGCATGGTCACTCTTACACGGGGTTTTTTCGTACACTATATATTCGGATAACTAGGTGTTATGCGATGTGATCCATCTAGTCATGGTACCCGATAGTACTTAAGCTGTATTATATCACGGTAACCTCAATTGACTTTCGAAAAACCCGTCGTCAAACCTGAGCGAACGTGATAGTATCAGTCTGCACCTGACACAGCGCCGGCCCAAGCAAGTACTCGAACTTTAGAACAGCTGTATCTGTGGCGGCCACGTATTCCACGACGTTAGGCTCCCACGAGCCGGCGGAGCTCGCGCCGTGGTCGCCCGCGTCAACGGTCCAGATCGGGATGTCGTTGACCATGACGCCCACGAAGCCGCACTGGAGGTTGCTGAAGTTGGTCCAGAAGGTCAGCTGGTAAGTCGCGCCGGCAACCACGGGGATGGGCTGGTTGCTAGTGATGCGCGCGTTGACGCCCTGGACCGGCGTCGCGGGCGCCGCCGTGAGCTCGACCTCGAAGGCGATGGAGCCCGTGTGGCCCGGCGTGGAGAGCAGCGCGAAGGCGGACGTGTCGGGCACCTCTAGAGTCCACGACGAGAGGTAGCCGCACTCGAAATCACCGTTATAAACGGCGTTACCACTTCAACGGTATTGTAAGAGAAAAGGGGCATTTTGAGAGATCAAAACTCCGTGGCGGAGTCGGAGGGAGAGAGGCTTACTCAATTGGGTCGCATGATGCTCGAGCAGTTCGTGCTAGAAGCACTGCTGCACAGAAGCTTGCACCGCTGCTCTTGAGAAAGGTGTTGACGTGCATTGCGAGCTTGAGGATGAAAATGCGCTTGCAGCTTTGTTTACCTGTATCGTGCTTGGATCAAAGGTAAATAGTCATGGCAAGGGAGAACCACTTATATATATCTCATTAACTGAGATCTCCTAATTGCTGTCGTATGATATCTAAAAACGTAAAAAGACATGCATGCACCGTTGGAAAATGCAGCAAGCAATCGATATATTGATGTAATGTATACAGCAAGGTCTAGCTTGTACCCAATCGCGCTGGATATGGCAAGCCACCGTCGCGCCGAACGGCTCGGGGCGCTCAGCCGCTCATCCTTCGTTGTGCGGCTGACCTGCTTCTATAGGTGCTTGGCTGCCGCCACCATGTCAAAATAGTTACACTTGCAGATATGCCTCATGTACGAAACTTGCCTCGCGTAGCAATTACTACCTCAATGGGCCGGCTCATATGACTGCACTATACGAGGATTCTCTCTGGCAGGGATTGGTATCAGCTGCGGGCAGTATTCGACGTTGCCTAAGTTCTGTGCAATTGCGCAAGTTCCCACCTCAGTATGAAACGAGCTATTCAGCTAAGGCTCCAGACTCCTCGGAGATGTCTAGTATATAGTCTACCAGAGGCTCGACGTCCGCCGGCTTTACCGGTAGACGGTGCCCAGCATCCCACTCCAGGACCCGCACCGCGTCCGGGTCGCAATACGTCTCCAATAGGTCCTGCTGAAGATCCAGGGTCGGGTCGTATCTGCCCTGCATGTGCACCGTGTGCAGCCTTATTACGTGCTCCTCGCTCTCCACATCCTCCGGGTCGGGTTCCCCGGAGAGCCCGATCTGCGACGGATCGCTGAGCATCGAGGACTGAAACACCTCGGGGTCGAGCGAGACCAGAGGCGCCCTCCCCGCGAGGAACACGCCGAACTTCCAGGTCGAGCCCGCCTTGTCCTTGCCCAGCCGCTCGGCACGTACCTGCTGCTTGAGGAGTAGACTGGCCGCAACCCTGGCGCCCTGGCTGAAGCCCAGGATGCCGACCCAGGTTCCCGTGGCCCCCAGCTCGTCGTCTGCGTCCATGGCCGTCTTGATGTTGCCCTCTATGTGGCCAGCCATCGTGGCATCGTCCCACTTGTCGTGGTCTTCATCCCAGCGCAGCCAGCGCTTGAACGGTCCGTAACCCTCGTACACAGACTCGACGTCGCCCTCGGCCGGGCACTCGTATGGTGCCTCGGCGTAGGCGAAGCGGTACTTGTCAGCCAGTGCGCTCTCGATGGCCCGGCACTGGATCTTGAACACGCGTGCATTAGTTCCGCCGCCATGTAGGCACAATATCCGCGGTAGGTGGAGGCTGTCCACAGTCTCAGCCATTATGCTATTGGGATGTATGGTATATAGTTGGCTCGTAGTTGTACAATGAAAAGGCCGGCCGGATATGTTATACACGCGAATACAGCTAACTTAGTTTGTGCAGCCGTTTACGTCTTCTCGCTGTACGTGCAGAATGGGCAAATAGGAAGAGCCCGCCAGTATACGAGAGAAATATCTCAGGAAACAATTCACGGAGACCTGTCATTAACTTACGACAGATACGAAACAGGGTGAATGCTATCTGACCTTCCTAATGCGAGATGCGTGTCTGAGCGAATCATTCGGCTGCGCGTAGGGCTTTCCAATGAGGATTCCAACTCCATATACCACTGAGGTATGTCGACATGGACGTTTGCAATGGACTATACCGTCAGGATTGGTTAAGCGGTGTCTTCAACTGGTCAATAATTTGATTCATGGAATTACTATTGTGTCTATAAATGTAAGTAGTGAAAGCCGGACCTCTTCTAAATTAAGAGCTAACTTTACAGGATTGGCATGTCTTATCGTTATCATCTTCAGCGCTATTTGAACTAAATTAGCGCCGTGGCGGCCAAGCTCCACCCGCTTGACAGCCCTCATTCCGGAGATTAGTTAGCTAGGGTTGAAATGCGCTAACTCTATAGCACATTTAGCCTTTGGGACCTAATATACGTTCAATTATAGAAATGGGATCACCCTCTTGGTCTGCATAGACTGGGCACTGTTGACGCTCGTGATGGCATCATTGTGATTCGAGTGACTCTCAGTGCTGGAGTGAGAAGCTCCCGCGCCGTGAGCTTCCCTGACAGTTCGAGCCACAAGGACGGACCTGCGTAGTCTGCTTAAGTGGAAAACGCCATCGTAGCGATAACCGCAGATGTACCATGTGGTCGTATAGTGGAGGCTATAGGATTGGGTGTGAGATCAGTTGCCGGATACTGGCATACTCAAGTAGTCCAGTGGGGATCCGCTCCGAACAAGTCAATATTGGAGGAGCCGACGACGTCACCATTGTTTATTAAATCCATTTGCTGCCCTGGCTGTTGCGGATCTTGGGAATTCCTACCTGTCGTTTCCCTTCCCCACTGATCACCCACTGTACAGGGTATGCATTGTTGAGATTTGCTGATCGTATCCATAAGGGGCTGTTGGTACTTTGGGCCAAAATCATACCACCACCAGTTCATCACCAAAGGAGGATTTTAACGAAATACACGATGGTAGGGAGAGTGGACCATGATAGACATGAAAAATTGATTTGCCTTGCTTATTACCAGATCAACAAAGTCATGTTGTTTTCCATCACAACGCGCCGTGCAAACAGAAACCGAGACTGAGCTAATGAAGCAACAATGATATCCGAGTGCTGCACGCTATGGACGTATTACGTGTTATCCTCAGTTAGAGAGGATATCTGACTTAGAGTGACGACCCTGTTGAGTTTCTATTCTTGGCCCACATGTTAAGTCATTAGTGCATGGGGAAGCTTCTTGAGTACACGAGCAACGACGTTATGGTCATTCGTTACTGATATCACTTTGAACTCATGGTTGTTTGCTGTTTAAAACGGGTCATATTTGTGGTTTTAAAAGAATATGGCATATTCTAATCAATATCTGCTGTCTCGGCTCATACGGCATCATAGTTATAGGGACACCACTGGGGGCGATACATACCAATTTCCAGGTTGAAAATAGCGTTCGCTTTCGACTGCCCTAAAACGCGGGGAATCCAAGGGCGGCTGTCGCGTTACACATTGTGCAACTCTCGAGCAGTACTTTTGCAATGCTGTCTGACTGTAAGCGAGAGGCGCGGAGAAAGTGACCAAACAATTTAGCAACCTGGTAACAGTGCTGCCGAATCACAGCGGTGCCATCCCAACACTTACGGCACCGGCAAATACCGACAAATAGGATACCAGCATATTAAATCGCGGTAGGATAGAAGCGAGTGGTACTTTTGACATGTTCACGTTTTGACATCACATGGATCAAGTTGTGCGTCGCAGGTCGCTAAACTCCCCGGACCTCCGAGGTGTCGCTGGGGGGGGGAGAGAAAACAGGTGCATCGCCACGATGTGCAGCTGGAGGGCTTCGGGGGAGGGGTATTGTTTTTTTGCTTTATGTTGCGAGAGCCGGCTGCGAATTAAGGATGGCAGTGGTGCGCGTGTAACCAGCCAAGATACGAGAGTGCTGGTAACCGATCGCCATCTCCAATCCGCCTTTCCCTATTCGGGCAGGATAACCAGTTGTAGATATGAAGAAGGGAGATTCCAAATACGGACGTACTTACACAGTAGACTAGAGAAACGCCCATCTATGGATGCCAAAGCACGCAACCTACATAGGTAGTAGGGGGGACGCCTTGTGGGCTTTTCGCCAGCATCCTGCTCCATAATCGGGGCTAGGGTTTGGATACATATATAGGGCTGGGCTCTGCTTACATGCATCTACATCCCAATACTTACGTGGATGCCGCCTCCGCTGATCTTGGAGCATCCCGCTGATTACATCGGTATTTTTAACTTTCGCTTCTGAACTGCGGAAAGACCAGAGGATAATTAACTGGGCAGATTCCAATCCTTTGCGAAGCCCTGGGCCGGTGCAAACTCGAATTCTTTGACCAGCGGTGGATTCGGAAGAGATTCGCCTGTGCTATTTGCTTACCCTAGTGGGTAGCCTGCCAGGGGGGGGGAACTTAACGATTGTACATAGACATAGTACTGTATTGGGTTAGCTTCCTGTGCGTGATCCCTGGGCAGTATTTGTCACCGACAACTGGTTTACCGCTTCCGCGGCGCGGCGACCTCGAGATGCCCTGCAAGGCCCTTTCCCACCCCCCCCTGCAGCGTCTTATAAAGCTCAGAACAGCATAGGGATAGGCGGCTCTGTCCGGCAGCCACTGCGACCACTTTGATATGACCAATCGCTTGCGGCATGCGAATACCCCAAGCCTCCCTCTTCGGAGTCACAAAGTCCATTCCCCACCCCCGCCGTGGTGGGGATTTCATTCCATGCAGTAGAAGCCCATATGGGCTTAGGTCTCCGTATCGCCCCCCCGCAGGCCTAAGTTACGCCAAGAACCGCGGAGCAACAGCACCACCCAGGGCGCAAAATATCCCATACATATGGGATTACGCTACCGCTACAATTAGCCGATCACCTCCATCGGGCTTCTTCCTTTTTTTCTTTCTTTTTTTTCCCATTTGCGCGCGCTGTGTAGACTAAACGACGAGGAATTTGCTTGTCTTCTTCATCTCTTGCTTGAACTTCGGATTACCTCCAATACTTGCTAGCCTGGGCTGCTCCTGCCTTGGCCCGCCTGCCCTGGCATTACCCAACAGCCATGGCGGACCGGATGTTGTTTTGTGCCATCTGCGGCGGCCCGGTGCGACCCCCCACCACCGAGAGCGGGAGCGACTGGGCTCATGACGTCCGCTGGCAGGTGAAGGTCCTACTTCTTAACGACCCGTCGAAAGAATTTGAGGCATGCGAGAGTCACTACCGGGCTGGCAAGCAGAAGGATGTCCTGCCGCTCGACCGCAAGTTCAACGCGGAGATCGGGCAACGTCGTGCCACTGCCACGCGGTCCGAGAGGCTGCTCGCGGAGGGCAGCGATGTCGAGATTGTGGCCAACTCCTGGTTCGGCTTTGATGAAGATGGAGAATTGTACGAAATCGTGTACAGCATAGTCAACCATGAGGCTTGCGTCGACATTGCCGCCAGGGCCATCCGGGCGTCCCCTGTAGGCATCCACATCCGCTCTATGCGGGCCTTGTGGAAGGCCCTGCGCACGCGCTTTGATGCACGCGACAACGAGTATATGGGCACCGTTGATACCGCGGGGCCACAGTACATCATGATGGACCACAATTACTACATGCCACTTGGATTTGCAGACGATTACTCCACATGGGAAGGTGACGATGAGCATTGGGTACGGCTGCCTGGTCCCTCCCTTTCCAACCAACACCTGCCTACGTCCCGCCGTCCACACATCCTTTCTTGAACTAACCTCTCTCTCTCTATAGTCTGTCGCGGACCCCATTGCAATACCAAATTTGACGGAAGACATCCTCTCAAACTTAGAAACCTTTCAATCCGAGGCACCCGATCCTACAGTGGAGACTTTTAGGCAGCGCTTTTTGGCTTTGCCTACAGAGCTGCGCGACCGCATTGTGGACCTGATGGGATCGTTTGAAGGCCTCTCGGCGGAGTGCACCTCGCTACTACCGCAGGAGACCTGGAGAGATATTCTCCTCGGCAAGAGGTATCTCCCGTTTCTATGGGATCTAGACTACGATTTAGTGGCACAGCGGTGGGAACAAGCAAAGCGGCAAGGCAACGAACTGAACTGGGAGCTGCTGGTGCGAAAACTCAGCGCTGGAGTGACGATGGAATGGCAGCACTACGACTCGCTTAGCTTCAGGCAAAATCTCTTCTGTTACCCGGATATGCACCTCCCGAAGGGCCTGCGGAACAGGAGGAGGATATGGCAGCTCATGGAGGAAATGTACGTCGGCGATGTTGTGCCGGTCATGCGGAGCTGGGTAAACTCCAAGCAATTGCCGACGATGCCGAGATATTGGGACGAGTACGGCGAACCAGCATTCCCGGTTGTGAGGATAGAGGGGGTGCGAGAAGACGACTAGGACTAAGGCCAGCCATGTTCGATGGTCATATACCGAAGTTACAGGTCCTCATCAGAATGAAATGTGTGGAACCATACAACATAATACCCGTTTTAGATCGTCCCAGGCATTGGAAAATAGATAGTCCCCCTATAATTCTTGCATTTTGATTTGAGCATGTCACGTCGAAGCCTCCTTTTGTCTACTGCAGTGGACCATCTATCTTCATGATTTTTTCGATGCAATAGGTTTATCAGGAGGTTATCACAACCTCGATCTTCGCGTGGGCACACACCAGCATGACCGTGGCCGTCGCGGTAAAGTACACGCTATGTGTAAGTTAGTTCGCCAGTAGTGAGGTGTTCCCACATGGAACGATGGACTGCCGTGCCTCTAATGTGGCGCCATCTTTATTGAGTATGATCGGCCTGTTACAGCAGCCAATGCACAAGCCGCTGCTTGCATCTTTTGCCCCCTCCCCCATGTGCACGAGCGCGCCACACTTCCAGACCATGCAAGTACCCGCATACCAGGATCCCTGTTGTTAAACAATTGCAGGGCTGCTGCCAGAAAGTGATAATGCGCCAGCATCTTGAGCTGCCAGCACGCGGCGTAGCAGAGGTTACAGCCGACGCTGTGGGGTAGAAATTTACCGCGAGGTGTCAATCTTGGGGGCAAGGGACAGCAGCTCTGATTTAGCGAGGCGAGGAAGACAACCCGTACTTTTACTGCTCCAGCTAGGGTCCACTGCAAGCAGCAAGGTCTGAAGGTCCAATCACAACACCCAACCCAGTAAAATATGTTAGCTGGCCGGGAGAGTCTTGACATTGCATGCGCCAGGAGGTGCTCTGCTTCATACGTATGTGTAGCAAGCTCGAGGTACGCTGAAAGTCCAATGCATGTATGAACCGTGCCTTAAACCAGAGTTGACTGTAAATATACATAACAATGCAGATTGCCTTTGCCCAGTGAGGAAACTTGTAGAGCTGCGCCACGTAGATCTCTTCAGCTGGACTATTTAGACCCCCCCCTCCAAAGCTCAATCGTAGTTCCGTCCTATTGGGTCCTTTCCTGTGTAACCAAATTAACCGCGATGCTGACACATAATTTTTCACTGAACTTGTTCTTCGCCGGCAGCTACTTGCCGATTATGTGGGGGCGGCCGGGGGGCGGTGTCGTCTTTCTCACTCACGTGCGGTTCTCGCAGGACGGGACGGCTCTCGCAGGATCGAGGTGTATGTGTAGGTGCCGCCTCCGGCGCTCTCGGCCAGCTGCGACACCACCTCTCCCTGGTCGACGAAACCGAACTTGTGGTACAGCGCCAGCGCCATAGGCGAGCCCTCGGTCCAGCAAGCGATGCCCTCGCGGTCCGCGAGTTCCGTGGCCCAGGCGAGGTGTAGGCTGGCGGCGCCGCGGCGTCGGTATGACGGTAGGGTACCCATCATTCTAAGGGCTGTAAGGAAGGAGGGGGCGCGAGGTTTGTCACTTGTCAGCAGGGTTACGTTGCTGCTGACGCTTGCTGAGGCATGACTCCGCAAAGCTACGATTATGGGAAAACAATGACGGAGAATGCGGCTAGGCGTCTGTTTATGCGCGCGTGCTCGCGTTTCTGGGTGGGTGGCTGGGTGGAGACGTGAAACTCACTCATGGCAGGCCGCTCTCCCAGAATCCTCTCGCGAATCTCGCGGACTTTGTTGGAGAATTCCGTAGCGAATGGGTCATCTAACCCATCGGGTGTTACGGGTGGCCCAGCTATAAAACCCTCCGGAAGCCCTGTGCGACCTGGTCAACATGACGCACACAGGCTTACAAGGGAAACATGACATAAGATGCCATGGCAAAGTATACCAATAGGTTTTCGCAGTTCTCCTCTCGCTGTGGTGTTTGCAAACTCCCACAGGGAGTAACTCACGATCTGGCCGGTCTCCGTATCGACAACCTTCTTGTAGATCCTAGAGAGGTCTCCGTAGTTGCGGGGCCAGCGCGAGACGGCTCCGGCAAGAAGCCGGTCGAAGGATACGCCCGGGAACTGGGTCTTGTTGAAAGCATCGTCGAAGAAAGAGCTGATGTAGACGAACGAAAGAGCCTCGCCGTCCGAGAACTCTACGTCTTGCAGTTCCAATGGCATTCTTATTACGGGTACAATTTGAGTGAAGCACAATTTGGAGCAGTGTAAGAGGATTCAGAGAGGGAGAGTAGATCCTGTCAAAATGAGTAGCCGAAGAAGAGGTAAATGAGCCGGCGCGGTCGCTGGTAAACCACTGGCGCCGTACAAGCCGTACTACTACTCTTATATACGAGTTAATAGGACCTGATACTGCTCTCAGAAATGCTTGATCGATAGTGATTGAGACTCCCAGAATCATCTACTTGCTTGTTTCGGGGGTGAAATGATGGCTGCCTAATGCTACCCCACTCATCTGTACTGAACCAAGATACACAGAAGCAAGGTGATCTAGAAGCGGTGAACTTGCCTCATTTGACGACATCAAATAACATTATTTGCAGATAAATTGAGAGTAAATCCGACTTCAAACGGTCCATCTCCGTGTTAAGATCTGAGATTCCTTGTCCTGCTGGTTTAGTATTAGGTCGCCATCACAGGTTAGCAGGTATGCCCCTTGCACTTTGCCGCGGCAGTAAGGAGCATATTGAGGTTTAACATCAAGGAATCAAAGTAGCATATGTATACAAGCTCAGGACGAAGTCGAGACTAAACGACAGTATAGCCTAACCATAGCGCCAACCTGCCCTCCACGGGTGATCGGATGCTGGTATCATCAATTGGTCGGCGAATGAACCAATCCAGTACACGTGAATAACAACGAATATCGAAACAATTTTGTTAATATGAAACAATATTTACCAGTATGGAAGATTTCAAAAGAAACGGCACATAAGGTATTAGCGGTGAGCACAGAGATTGGGGCATCGAAGAAGAAGCCGGGATATAACTTATCCTCTCTATGCTTGACAAGACTAATTGATAAAGTACATAGTAGATGGCAATCGCGCTTCAAATTAACGGTATTACATTATTGATTAATCCCGTAGATACTAGAATATACTCTTAAATGTGGAGTTAGACTTGACAGACCTGTTCAGTGAGCGGATATAACTTTAGGCTCTGGATCAATGAAAGGAAAAGCTTCGTCGTCCGCTCCGTGTTCACACCGCCGGGGTGAACCTAGCAAGCACTTAGTGGCCAAACGCGATACCGCGTTCCACGACGCGCCACTAGCAACTTTCAATTAAAACATTCCCCCCCACCATAATTGCTGCAACCATCAAGAAGTTAATCAACCGACGCAGCGACTCACCAACTCAGAATTTCCTTTACGCACGACTATAAAAAAAAAATCGAGAAACCCCATTTGCCCTCCATCCAAGAATAAACAGGAGTTGGACAATTAAGTTAGACAGTGATGCCCCATTCCGTCACACCGGATTCCGAGCGACGTCCACAAGAGACCATGGCTGACGAAGACATCACCATGGGCGACGAAACCGCCGCCGCGCTCAATGCCTTGAGTGACAGCATCGATGAGGCAGACAAGGAGAAGGAGAAGAAGAAGGACGTCAAATTAGAAGATTTGTTCAACGACGTGGACTCGGACGAGGAGTTCCCCAGCTCGAGACCAAGCAAAAACGACAAGGTCAACCGCACACCGTCAAGTTCGCCCGGGGCGGCACCCTCGTCACCTCTGGATGACCCGTCAGCGCCCTCTGTGAGCGCTTCGGACCCGGAGCTCATGCGTACCTTCTATCAGCGCTTGTTCCCCTGGCGGCACCTCTTCCAGTGGCTGAATCACAGCCCGACGCCCACCAACGACTTCGGCCACCGCGAGTTTGCCTTCACCCTGCAGAACGACGCCTACCTGCGCTACCAGTCCTTCCCCACGGCCGACCTCCTGCGCAAGGACGTCCTACGCCTACTCCCATCGCGTTTCGAGATCGGCCCCGTCTACACTACCAACCCGCGCGACCGCAAGACCCTGCGCAGCGCCAGTGCCTTTCGCCCCCTGTCCAAGGAGCTGTGCTTTGATATCGATTTGACCGACTACGATGAGATCCGTACTTGTTGTGACAAGGCCAACATCTGCAACAAGTGTTGGCGTTTCATGGTGATGGCCATCAAAGTAGTCGACGCCGCCTTGCGCGATGACTTCGGCTTCCGTCACATCATGTGGGTCTACTCCGGTCGTCGTGGTGCCCACGCCTGGGTCTGCGATAAGAAGGCTCGCACTATGGACGACCAGAAGCGTCGCGCCATCGCCGGTTACCTTGAGGTTGTGCGTGGAGGCTCCCAGTCCGGCAAGAAGGTGAACCTGCGGCGGCCGCTGCACCCACACTTAAGGTGAGTGGCGTTTTTCTCGCGCGAAGTCACACGCGTACATCATTCGCGAGAGAGGGTTAAAAACACCTTTGCTTTTTTACTTTTTCCATCTCGAAGTTTAGCTGACCATTTTGCCCCTGCGCAGCCGCTCTCTCGACATCCTTGCACCACACTTCCAGGCTGATATCCTCGAGACCCAGGACCCCTGGCGCTCGCCCGAGCGCGCGGAGCGCCTGCTGACCCTGCTGCCGGACAGGGCGCTCAACGAGTCACTGCGGAAGAAGTGGGACTCAAGCCCGGGGCGGTCTTCGACAGCGAAGTGGGCCGACATCGACGTGCTGGCCAAGTCGGGGGCCTCCAAGAACCTGGACGCGCGCTCGCTGCTTGAGGCCAAGCAGGACGTCGTGCTCGAGTTCACGTACCCGCGCCTCGATATCGAGGTCAGCAAGAAGCTGAACCACTTGCTCAAGAGCCCCTTCGTCGTGCACCCGGGCACCGGCCGCGTCTGTGTGCCCATCGACACCCGCGACCTCGACGCTTTCGACCCCCTCGGCGTGCCCACCATCCACGGCCTGCTCGCCGAGATCGACTCTTGGGGCAGCGGCGACGCCGAGGACTCGGATCCCGGTCACGCCGCCGCCGCCGCCGCCGCCGGAACCGGCAAGAACGTTCAGGACTGGGAGAAGACTAGCCTGCGGCCCTACGTCGAGTACTTCCGCTCCTTCGTGCTGGCGCTCATGAAGGATGAGAGGGATCCCAAGGTGAAGCGCGAGCGCGAGAACGACGGCATGGAGTTCTAGGTTATCTGCTGGTTGGAGAGTATTATTATAGAAGATGGGAAGGTAAAGTTGTACGGGTCTGTACTGTTTTTCAAGTCGGTTTCAGGACAACTGAAAAGTCCCGGGCCCTTGCTTCCCAAGGCCGATGTTGAGTTGGTTCCTAATCAGAAGGGCTCCGCCCTCAGTTCCCTCCAAGGGTTAAGGGGGAAAGGGGAGTTTTTGGGCTTATCTATACTACCTACCACCTTACAGTAACTAGGTATGAGTTACGGGGTGTCACATCACCACGAGTGCGTATGGGGTGGCGCATTGATGACAATGATATGACTTTTAACAAAAAAAAAAAAAGAAGAAGAAATGCTGGTGCCTTCTCTGCGTATAATATACGTGCTTAATTTCTTTCAGGACACTCCATAAAAGCTAGATGACATTCTTGGTCCTATTGGCAGAGGCCGTAGTAATGTGAACAATACTCTCTCCTATCGCTGGATATTGATAGTCGTATTATACTGGCTCACTCCCGTGCCCGCCTTTTCCCCTTAATCCCCATTCTTTTCTGACAAGTCGTGCCCTTTGCCGTTGTCGAAAACTAAGCACCCGAATATGAGCACCATTGTTCACCCTTTCCCCCGTTCCTAGCAACGCCGCGCAAAGCCCCTCGTGCCAAGGGAAACCAAAAAATCGCAACAACAATAAAGAGATAAGATGATCATTAGACTGTGCGAGCAGTGCAAGGGGGTATGAGACTTGATCCGCATCCCAGAGAAAATCCCGTAAGACGTAAGCGATCCTCAGCTGCTTTCCTTTCCCAATACTCGTAGGGTTTACCTATATTTTCTCTCCCGCAGCACACAGAGCCTTGTTGCAGACAAGGTAAGGAGGAATATACATATATAGATTCGCGCACAAGAGCATGATGCTATGTGTGACAAAAACGTAAAATGGGGTACAGGAACTGATACCCCATGTCGGGGAAAGCGATGTAAATAGCACCTCAGTAGAGATTTTGCAGATCTAGGCCGCTGGTGCCGTAGCTCCCCCCTCCTGCACCCGGACGACCCCCGCTGGCTTGAGCCGGCGGCTGATTATTAGAATGTTGGTAAGGCTGGGTATATGCCGCCATGGGAGGCTGAGCCCCGAAGCCCTGGCCCGATGCCGGCAGAGAGGGAAAGCTGTCATCATATGAGACACCTGCGTTGTTGAAACCTCCAAAGCCGGATTGCTTGTCACGACCGCCAACATCATCCAGAGAGCGGTAGTTATGGCCACCACCCTTGCCGTTGCGACCACCCCTGTTGTGGCCGCCGCCTCGGGGTCCGTTGCGATGGCCGCGGTTGGGTGTGCCATTGCCACGGAATCCACCACCGCGACCCTGCGAATTTCCTCCACGCGCATTTGTGTGGTAATTCCGATCGCCCCGAGGGTTAGGGAAATTGTTCCGCGACGAGTGGTGGTGATTACCACTGTTGCCACCTTCTTCTTCTCCAGTGTGTTTTCTCTTAGAAGACTTGTTGGCGAACAAGCTCTCATACTGGTTCTCGCTTGGATCATCAGGCTCAATCCGGAGCAGGACCTTCTCACCGACAGTCGTCTCAAACTCGTAAGCCTTTTCAGGACTCACGGGTTGCCAATTTTGTATCTTCCCGGCATCCATAGGTTTCGCTCCCTTGCGGAGGGCGAGAACGACGAGCGGCGATGGATTGTCTGTATGATACCTGGCGTTGGGTGGAACGGGCTCTACGGCAGCCGCCCAGATGCTATTCTCGAAGCACGCTGTCCCTGTCACCTTCCACCTCATCTTTGCGCCCATCCCACCGACCTTGTCGAGTATGCTCTGGGGACAAGGTCGTGGGCATATCATAATGTTGTTGCCATGGACCTTGAGGTCAGTGCCAGTTGGTAAGTGAACGAGTGACAATAGGCGTTTAGTATCAGGGCGTGATAACATATAACTCGTGAAGAATACGGTCTTTTTTATGACCAACCGCTCCTGCAGTCTACCGCCTCGACGTGATGATGGTCCCTGCTGGTTTAAGTGTGCATTGTGATTATTGATGAGGTGCTGTATTTCTGCTACCTCGACAACCGGGTCCAGGTATGTAGAGATTTCGGGTACTTGGATAACCTCGGCGAGGATGGGGCCGCGCGTTTTCTGGCCCCCGTAACCCTCCTGTCTCTTATTGTACTCGGTCATGAACGTGCGGAAGCCTTGAACATGCCGTATGCGATCCTCGTAGATGCGGATCTCCTGGGCTTCCTTGTACGTCTCCATCAGCGCTTCGAGAAAAATCTGTTTGAAGTTCATGGTGCTTGAGAATCGCTCGTTATTGGGGCCAACGGTAGGTTTGAGGCCGATCATGTCAAAGTCCAATCCCTTGCTAGCGACCACACGCTTCAGCAGATCCGAGAACCCTCGCTCTGATCTACCGGTGAGGAGAACGGCGATGGCATCCTTCTGTTGCATGGTCAGGCGCACCAAGTCCACTATCTTCTCGTTCCACCAGCCCTTCCAGGCTCGCGGCTCTTCGCGCTCGACGCCTTCGCCCGTGGCGCCAAGAATGCTCGAGTCGTGCCACCAACCGCCATTGATGAATATATCGGGGGATGCGAGGGAGCCTATAGTCTGACCGTTCCATAGCTTGGGATTCGGCAGTGGGGTTTTGAATAAGGTGTTGTCAAAGTCGTAGACGTGGATCGCTTTGATCGATTCGACGGCTACATGCAACGTGCCCAACGTCAGTTTCAGTCGCACAATTCTTCGTGTCGAGCGACGCGTGGTGAACCAAAAGCTCTCAGAAGTAATGGGACAACTCTTCAGTTAAATCACTCACCAGGCAGCTGCTTATTCAGAATGGACCATCTTCCCAGGCTCGTGACGGTATGGGTGCCGGTAGTCGGGCCATTGCTGGCGCCGGGGGCATAGGTCGTTGACATGGTCCGGCGTGGCGCGACGGTGCGGAGGATAGACAGCCGGGGAATGTGAAGACGCATTCAATTCGATGGTAATAGCATCCTTTTCTGCCAGTGGAGAGCCGAAGGCTTCGATCGTAGGCGGCAAAGAACCGTATGCACCTACTGCTGGTGGATTGAGCGCGGAATTGGTGAAATCGGAGTGCGATGGGGTTTGATTCTTTTCAATCCCAAGTGTGGGATGGGATTTTTACTAGTTATTAGCTGAGCTGAGCTTTAGTGAGCAGCGGGGCCCAAGCTTCAGTACTGCAGAGCCGCAGTTGCAGGTGATGTGGGGGCCCAAGCTGGTGGGTTTCGATGCCGCGAAAGAACTGCGGATCTTTGTCACAAGCAAGAATCTCACTTCGCAAAGAGGTATAAGAGTAAAAGATTATCTGAATTTGATTGTTTATATTACATGTTTCCTATATATGGCTTCTTTATCCACGCCCAAGAATACTTGGCTGCTTGCAGAGTTGGGTTCCAGATCCTCTCTGCAAATGGTACTCAGCATGAGGGTGTGGTGTAAATCAGTTTTATTGGCTTCTGAGAAGTCCGATTCCTCCCCAACCCCAACCATGTAAGATTCAACGGCGCCCTCAGCTCACTTGCTTCTCTTTGACACCTCCTCCAACGATCTCTGGATCCCCAACCCCTCGCCTCGCCTCGCCCTACGGCAAGTCTAGCTCCGCTTGCAAATAGGCACACTGGACTGGGAAGTAGGCTAGCAGGAAACCTAATTATACCCTACCACCAACGTGACCAGCGACGTGCCGAGCCAGCTCATGACCAGCGCGCTCATAACCTTGAGCAGCTCCTCCGTGTGCGCCTGCGCCTCGTTGAACTCGCCCATCTTAGGCAGCGGCACCCGCACGCCGACCGTCTGCCCGTCGGACCCGCGCACCCAGTAGTCCTGGATGTACATGCGCGCCGCGCTCACGGCGCCCACCATAGCCGGCGAGGCGAGGTACCGCACCAGCAGGCTGTAGCTGGAGCCCTGGAAGGCCAGGAACAGGGACACCACCAGCGACGCCAGCATCGCGAGCACGCCCGCCGTCTGCGTCGTGCGCGTCTTGTGCAGCTGCCGCGCCGCCTCGCTCGAGTACTGCGCCAGCTTCTCCGACGTCGATTCGTACTTCTGCAGCCGCCAGATGGCCTCGTAGGACTGGTTCGCGCCGTAACCGGCGAGGGCGGCCTGGCCTAGGTGTAGGAATTGTAGAAGCATTGTTTACCAGGTTACTTGTTGTGGCTGTCTAACTCTATTTCTCGTGCTCGGAATATAAGTCTTGTTACTTTGTTGAGGTCCCTTCCGGGTATATTGCATAGATGGGGGATGAAAAATTAAACTGTAAAATATCGAATCAATGTGATTACACCTGCAAGGGGGGACTTGTAGCCTTATTTAAATATGAGTTTGTCCATTCGAAGCCTCTTGCATCAAACTTGCTGCTCCCTAGCTTCGTCATCTACGTCGTGCCCAATTTAGCATGACGTCAGGTATTGATCGACTCGCGGGGCCCACATGAGTTAAACTCAGCTGCCATCCTGTTCGAGAACCATCGAATCATCGAACCGTTTGTTTCCCTGTGTTTCAAATTTCCAGCTTTTTCGCTTGTGCTACATCTGCTTGAAATTGGCTAACTTGAACTCACTTCCCATTATGAAACTTTGGAGGCGCTGGAAGATGTCACGATCAACCCCACCACCCATATTCCCATTGTTGATGATTTACAGCCATACAGCTTAGCGTAAGGCGAGACGGCTTACTCAACGCGTACGTTTTATCACAACATTTATCATGTAAACCAAAATCCGGCAAGTCTGGGTGCGAGTAACCAAAAATGATTGTGATAATTATTTGCTATATACACAGTATTCTTTTGGAATTGAAATAATTATAGGATGGCTTGCTCGGCAAACAACCTAAATGTGATCTCGCGCTCATATAGTGATGGTATCATGTAACACCCCCCAAGTTTAGTTGGTATCGCCAGTAACATGAAATGTAGTAAAGTGTTCATAAAACAGTAGGAAGAATGGATGGACGTGTCATTTCATATCTCGTTTATATCTCGTTCCGAGTAGTAGTGGGTGTCAAGAGTTAATTACGGTTTCGACATTGTTGAGGTTTGGATTAATCATCCCACTCTAGACGCGGGAGGTGGTGGTTCGGGCGCCACCGTAGCCGATGTGCCAGTGGTAGACAACATTGAAAAGCAAGAAGAAGCTGTACATGTGTGATTAGTAACTTAATAACCCTAACTAGAAGTCAATGGAGAAGAGCGGGTGCTTACAATGCGATGAAGCTGAAGGCCTCGACAGTCTGGGCCAAGGGGTAGTGCGAGTACGTCCAGTCGTTGGCTGTGAATACGACGGATACAAGCCAGAGGTACGAGAAGATTAGGTTAAACAACAAGAGGTGACCAGTTGCGCCGATGAAAAAGGTGACCAAGAAGAATGCGACAGTTAGGACAGCCTGCAAGTAAGATTTGGAGTCAGCGAGGTCTCGTTCTCATGGAGTCAAGATCACGATGGGGCGGCCTAATCATTGATTGGGCTCTAAAGGGGAACACGTACGATAACTTCTTCGTAGATAACATGGGACCCTTGGTGGTTGTCGAGGGAGATGAAGTAGGACAAGATGCCCATGCAGATAACTGCGGAGATCCAGACGATGGCATTGAAGAAGGCAGTCAAGGGCTCGAAGCCGAAGTGACCATCTCTAGTAGCGCGGGCCATGGTGAAAAGAGTTATGTGGTGTAATAGTGAAAAGAGTTGTTATTGGTCGTTAAGTGTAAAAGAGCTTGAGAAGAGTCTGGCGCAGTATCTTCGTGAGTTGAGTAAACGAGGTCTCAGGAGCCCAGGTTGGAGAGCTTGCCAACTTGACCTTATATACAGAAATGGCATCAGGGAAGACCGACGAAAGCGCCAAAAACAACTGAACCGACCGCACTGGCCAGGCCGTGTCACAATGACGCCGACGATCGAAGTCATGGCTCGTTGCTAGATGGTTCTGCACAACGCGTGACCAGGGATTGGAGGGAGCTCCGAGCTTTGGTTGACATCATCCCGAATCGGATTGGGTGGAATCTACCGGGTGTTGTGTCAATGCAGGGCAATATCCAAGGAATTAATTTTTTTTGTTTTTTCCCTTTCTGCAGGAGGGGTCGTGGTGCGGCAGCGGGAGCAAAAAAAAGCTGCAGCTCCAAGGTGAGGCTACCAAGACAATGAACTACCGGATGCTACGTCATGCCACCGCCCCACACCCTCCCGACGTCGATCGCCCGTCCCCTAAGGGCTGCATGCTCTCCACGCTCTCAGCCGTTTGTCTCTTGGCAGCGTTGCTAGGCGTTCAAGTGGATAGGATAGGTAATAATGTAGAATTGAACTTGTCTGACTATGACAGCGAATAAGAAGCTATGGACATCTACGGCAGCTTTAGCAAGCTTTGGCCCCATTCGGCAATCCGGCTCCCAAAGGGCAAGCTTTTGATGCAAAGGGACGGTGCTTCGACCACTAGCGCTCTCCCACCCTTCCAGTGGAAATAACGCCATCGCGCGCCTTGGAAGACATCGTCACCATCAGCAGATGCAGACATACCCAATATAAAGCCAGGTTTATTATGTGCTCGTCAGCTTGGTGGGACAATTCTCTCCCTGTGCTCTGGGGACGCGCGGAGTTACAGACTAAAAAGAAAGTAAAAACACGGCCCAGCTTCTCCAGCCCAAAACCACAATGGCACGATCTGGAAGGCTAGCCAGCCTTGAAAAGTTTCCATGGGCTGGGCAGGAGGGGCAGCACAAAGATCCCATCTAATCGGCGATGCTAATAAGAGCCCAGCTCTGGGCCCAAACGCCTTCTCCAGACCTATGGGGGTTGGGGAGGATAGCTTTGCTGGCAGCAGCTTTAGGTAGTTAACCTAGCGTCTCCACTTGCCGGGACATCCTGAAAATCGTGCCAAATCAGGTGGAAGGGGGGCGGCCTATATCATATGCAGCATCCACGATGGTTGCATCCCTGCTCCGATCCTAACCTGTGGTATCCGTTCTTCTCCGGCCCTGGCGGTGGTCAAAGTGCCTCGATATTTCCCATCATGTGGCATCTGTCAGCTCCCGAGCAGCCCGAGAATGCGCGGATGACGGCAGGACCCAGCGAAGCCCCGTCACGGAAATCATTTTGTATCTCTCGCAGTTGGACCTTTCTTTCTATACCAGAGAAAGGGGTCCATGTTTGTGGCTGATCTTTAGGTAGTGTCGCCGGGATACTCAAGCCCATATTTTAGCATTGATGTAGATTCAATATGAACAATTAACTTTTTTGAAAAAGAAAAAGAAACGGGCGGCTGCATCCGGATCACTAGTACAGTGGGAGCTTGTAAGCGTCGAAGTCGTACATCCAGGTATCCAGCGAAGTCTGGTCGTAGACACAGTCCATGGTGGCGCCGTTGTCTGACCACATCGGCCGCAGCGGCCACTTGCACAGGCTGCTGATATCGCCTGTGCTGTTGAGGGTCGCCGGGGCTACGCCGCTCTCGACCCAGTCGATCACCGTCTGCAGCGTGGTCTGCGGCCAGCCGCCGTTCGGCTCGTAGCTGTTGGTGTTGCAGTGCGCTGCTCCGGGCACCAGGAACAGCCGGTACCAGTCGTCGAGGGCGGACACACTGTCGTTGTAGCTCAGGCCGGCATAGGTCACCGACCGCACTGACTCGTAGTAGTGGACCGAGGACCCCGTTGGGATGGAGTTGTCTTGCTCGCCGTGGATGTGCAGCACCTTGCTTCCCGATGCCGCGAAGTTGGTCAGGTCCGGATTCGTGGTCTGTAGCGAGTCCGCGTACTTGTTCTGGCCTTCGACCATCCAGCTTTGCAGAGTATCATAGGTGACGTTATCGAGAGTCTGGAGATTGGTGGCATCCTGCAACTCCAGGAACCTGGCAACCCATTCGCCTCCCAGAGAAGAGATACTCAGCACCCATGACTCGGTTGTGTTGTCAAATGCCGTGAATGCGTCGTCAAAACCAGCACCTGGCTGGTAGCTGATGTAGGCGCGCTGGCCCTTGGAATTATGTAACCCGTCCAGGAATTTCTGGGCAACTGCCACGCCTTGGGCCGTCACCGTGCCATTCTGTGCTGGCGTCGCAGCGGAAGGAGGTCCTGGAGTCGCAGTTGTTGAGCCGCTTGTCGCTGGGCAGGAGTAAGGGGCGCCTATGAATCCGCAAAGTCAGCTTATCCAGGGCAACACGAATGAGAGATTGAACTTCCAGTCTTACCAACAGTAGAGTTGAGATTAAATTGGAGCAGGCATAGGTCTGACCGCGCCACAACGCCATCGGTTCTCCCGTCTAGAATATCACAGGCTTCTATTGTCATGTTCATGATCTTCTGGAGCTCGCAAACTGGGGGGTAATAGTCCAATGTTTGTTCGACAACATTTCCGTACAGGTGGTTAACCTGCTGCTGGCCATATCTAAAAGCTGGAGCACCGGTCACTACACCATCAAACTCGCCCGTGAAACGCTGGATCTGGCTCCAGCCTTCCCGCCCACCCTCTGAGCAACCTTGATAGTAGGAATATATCTTGGTACTTGCAGCGACGGAATACAAGTTCCGGGCGAACTGTTTGCCGAGGATGGCGAGCTCGTCGTGGGCTTGATAGCCGAACATGTAGACGGACTGCCAGTTGACGGTACCATTTGCCTCGAGGAACACGGCATCCCACTGCGTGTCGAAGGATCCGAATCCGCCGTCGGTCACGCCCGATACCGCTCCCACGATGATGCCGCTAGGCGCCATCATCGCGCCGGAATTTATGGCGAGACCGCCGCCACCGGTGGACAGATAGCGATTCTGAAAGTCAGCGGGGGCCGGGACCCAATAAGATACATGAACGGTGTCATTGGCCAGGCCGTTATGAGAGTATGCAAAAGTGATGTTGCAGTAGTCGATGGTGCTTGTGGGGAAAAAGACACCGGTCACGGAAGAGTTTGTGACGAGGCTGACCTGGATGGACGATGCGTCGATGGTGATACCGGGTATGGTACTGTCGGCCGGGAGAGCGGTTTTGGCGTAGTCCGTCGTGCAGAGGTCTTCTAGTGTGGCTTTGCCGAGCCCAAGAGTCTCCATCTGCCCGCTCGCAACTTGCCCTGCAAGGGCGGCGGCGGCGATGAGCTTGGAGAGAATAGTAGGGAGCATTTTTCTCTTCATTCCGAGAAGAAACAGCTTTGACGGTCCTGTGAAGGGATGGGGAGCTCTACTGATGGTGGTGGTGCAGCTTCCTGGCTTTATGGAAATAGGAATGAACCCGCCTTCAGGCAGATCCGTCTTATACAATTTACTTCTAGTCTCGAGGCATACGGATCGTGATCCTTTCAGGTACCGGTAGTGGGCCACCGAACTCTGGTATTAAGCTTAAGCCCCTTCACCAATCGCGCCACTGTCTTGCATTGCTAGGGGGCCAGCGGAGGCTGCGCGTCATGACAATGCATCTGTTCGAACTCAGTGGATATGAAGATCGGACGTATTAGCCGAGAGGGGTTCCTACCTCAAGCGGCGATTATTTTTCTGCCGCGGACGGCGACGGGGCTCGGGATATTTGCTCGCCGACATCTTCCCAAGGGTCCAAACGGTACCCGACTCGCTCGTCGGCTTGGGAGCCTGCAATAGCAAATGCATCAGTGATAGTATAGCCAATACCCCTTCCACCTCCTTTGCCATCTGGTCCCTAAACTAGATAGATGAGCTCGTTGAATTGTTGCAGGTCTCCAAATCGGGCCGGGGATGCTGCGCGGTGATAGGTGAAGAAGTTCGCTAACGTTTGATCCCCAATCTAGCATCCCCGTGTGGTGGTATATTGGGGGTTCATAACGGCAGTTGCTGTGACGTTTGGCGTTGCGGCTTTGACACAATTAAGGTTTTAGGCTCAATTCTCTCGGGCTACTCTATTATATTGGGTGCATCCCAAATTGGGGGCTCAGCACTGTTCCTATAGGTTGTCCTGCAGGTAGTACACGCATGAATCTACCTCGCCGGCGGATTGAGCCGGTTGCATTCGGACGGAGTTAATTCCATTTACATAGTAGCTGCTAGGATCAGATCATGGGATTTGTTGTTTCGCCCAGAGATCCTCGATCAATTAGGTTTCGTGGGCTTTGTCAGCGCAATTGCGGCTCTCCAGTAATTATTGCTCCCTGCAGATATCTCTCAACTCGATGGCATATTGATAAATCCGAGCCGAGCTCGCACAGGTGATTTCTCTAACCCTGTCCGTTCAACCCTGACCATTTAACCCTGCTGCAAGCAAGTTACAGATACTACTCAAATTCGCCTTACAAAGTTAGGAACTTCATGACACATACTTATCATGCCATCGTACTCCTCAGTCGACCGTCAGAGAGGCCTGGCAAAATTTTCGTCCGTTCGAATGAAAGAACAAACATGGGTCAAAGCGAGGTATGAAGCGGGAGCTAGACGCCACAGTGACGCGGCTGTCACTAAAGAGCGCCGAGGCGAGGCGATTTGCTCGGCCCGGATCTCAGCTTGAGATTGCAAGGGTGCTGATGATGTGGCCTGGCAAAGGCAGGGCGTAATTTGATACTCCAAAAGATATAAGTTACCACGCTGGTCGGCGTTTGCGAAACCACCAATGGGCGGGTTGTCACGTTTCTGATCGATGTTTCACAGCACCGCCGTTTCGTCTCGAGTAATTCTATCCACGTGTCTGATATGTGTCTAAATCAACTGAATCGTTGCTATGTCGAAAGCTTGGAGCATTTGAGACACGTCAGGGTAAAACGCGTAACTAGTGGGCGGGATGGAACAAGTATCCGGCTCGAACCGACACCAGCGGAAGTGGGGAGCAGAGGGATACTGGGGTTTTTGGAAGGAGTCAGAAACGCTCTGATTTGACGGCTTTATTCTACACTGTAGAATAACTTCTCAAACTCTTCCATTTCTAGTGCAAGATTCGCGTCGTCCAGCTGCATAAAATCATTCCAGTCCGGGCTCATCTCCCCCATCGCATCGTCGGTGGCTGTCCCCGGCCCACCCTGATGCTTGCTGCCCAGCATGTCCTGCACGGGCCCGAACTCGGAGGAAGTGGCCGGGAACTCGCTGACCCCCGTCCCATCCTCCACATAGGTCGCGCCGGACCCGGGGCTGGGGTAATGGTGGCCCACGTCGTTGATGGACTCGACGGTGAGGATGCAGTCCATGTAGTGCTGGACGGTGCGGTGGACCTCGCGCTCGACGCGCTTGCGGTACTTGTCCACAGCCTCGGAAAAGCTGACCAGTATCTCGCGGTACAGGCGACCCTGTGGGCTCGTCTGCGCGATGTCGTCCAGAACGCTGAGCGTCGAGTGGAAGGCGTTCTCGATGTCCTTGCGGGGCTCGCCGGCAAACATGGAAAACCCAAGGATCAGTCCCGAACCGAATAGCCATGCCCTATAGGTCACAAAAAAAGGTTAGTTTCTATTCTCATAACCAAGAGTAGCACTCTATTAAAGGTTGTGGGTGTACAAAAACAGCCAGAGGTGCAAAAAATTTAGGAGAAGGTCAGATTCGTACTTGAGGAGACAAAGGTTTCCGAACGAGAAACCTGCGTCCTGAGCCTTCCGGCACATATCGGCCATGTACGATGCCGAGCTGACACACACCTGCGCCAGCTTGGACACCTTGTTGTTCTTGATGCGCACGTCGGTGGCCTCGTCCGGGTCGTCGATCAGGTGGTCGGGCGCCTTGCCGCGCAGCCGCGACATGAGGTAGGCGATGAGGAAGGGCCGGGTGATGAGGATCACGGCGAAGTAGTAGACGCACGAGAGGTGGATGTTATCGATCAGCGCCTGGCGGTCCGCCGAGTCCAGCTCCGAGCCTTCGCTGAAGGCGAAGACGCGCGCGGTCGGCGGGAGCTGCGCCGTCCAGTGTCGCAGCTTGGCCAGCAACGTCTCGGCTGTCGGCACGTGCAGCACCGTACCTGAGCGCAGCCGCTGGACGATGTCCTCGATGAGCCGGCAGCCACCGATGATGGCCTGGAAGGTGTTTTGTCCCGTCTGGGGGATGTGTGAATTCGTGATGCCTGTGGGTGGCGGGGCGTCGTACCATACTTCAGGCAGGCTTTGCGGTCGGCCCAGGATGAAGCTGGTGAGGACATCGAGTATACGTAAGCTGTTCCACGTGCGTGATCTGCCACGATAAGTCAACAACAGCCTCGTTTTACCAACCAAAGGAGAGCACTAACACCACTTACTTTATTCTATAATCCTCCACTATTGGATTCCTACTATTTGCTGGGTGATGGAGATTTAATAGCAACGCTGCTCTAGAGGCAACCCCCAAATACATGGACGCGGCGTTCCTATGGCAAGCCCCTAACATATAAAATGCCAGGAGCAGGAACAGCCGCACCATGCTCAGGCTGGGATTGGCCAGCATGCCCTCAAAGGCAACTTGCCGGGCTTGAGCGATGAACGCCGTGGCTATCCGAGGATCTAATTTGCACTCTGGGTGGATCTGAGCGCCAATGGCGAGGGCAACATCGAGGGCTGCCATGTCGTCGCTCCTAAGAACTGACGAGGACGCGTCGAGAGAGCTCGCTTTCTTAGCCACCAGTGCATCCACCTCGTCGGCAGTGAACAGATTTAATAAGCCGCTTGTCTTTCCATTGGCGTAAGTATATAAGTTTGAAGCAAGCATATCTGGATAAGATGTTTCTTACTGCTTCGAAATAAGAGTCTAGGAGAGAATATAGTCGCTCAGAGGACTGATCGAGAGTAACATCGGCGACCTGGCTAATCTCTTCCTCGTACACTGCGTTAAGGTGCTCGCCGTCGGTAAAATTCATGGGCCCTACAAAGGGCCGGAGAGTTTTGCGTAAAAAGTATAAAAATGACAATGATATGGTTTCTCCAGAGCATACTTGCAAGGGGGCGGGGCAAACAATGTTAGCTTTTTGATGTGCGGCACCTCAGAGCTGGCTGAATAACCTACCTTTGTCAGGTCTAGGTCTCGTGTCCAAATGACTAGATGCCAATTGGGATGGGGAGTCATCCCCATGGCCGGAGGAATGTACCGAGAGGATGGGTGAGAAGGCAGCGTCTACGTCTCCTGTCTCGGGCAGCTGTGCTGGAGCGGCGATGCCCACGGTGATGGAATCATTGAACGTCTCGCACGCGTGTCCGATCTCATCGCTGGGAATGCGGTGGTTGCGCCGGCGGCGATCGGTATCTGTGTAGGCGCAAGAATGCACTCGCTTGCGCCGTATACAGGCGGAGCACGGCACTTGGGAGTCGCAGCGGATCTTGGATGTTTTGCACGAGATGCAGGCGCGGTAGGACCGCTGCCTCTCCTCGGGCCGTACTTTTGGTCGCGGCATTGGGGCTCGACGGGAATGCGGATATGTAGAAAGACACTCTAAGCGATAGGGCAACTAAGGTGAGGGCTCACAATGTGCCAGCAGATCAAAGTCATGACAATGTTTGGTGGCTGTGTTTCCGGGAGAGATCCGTCCTGAACTCAGAGTGCTCCTGGGACCAGGTCCCACTTACATAGCTTGTATGGGCTTGTGGATCGCCATCCTTATCATTGGCAATGCGGGGCGCTGCAGGACCCCAGGGTACCGGCAATCGTTAGCATGGTGATGGCACGCCGCTGATTGGACGTCGATCGTCGAGCGTTCGTCCCTGGAGCCAATGGCACGTCGTCGGATAGAGCCCACGTTTCCCGTCGTACCGCTGCCGCTTCAGTTGTAGACACCCCCAAGATCATGTGTACGACTGCGCGAAAGCAGAACGCCGGATTGTCAGATCAAGCAAAACCACAATGATGCGTTGCTGGTGAACCCAACCCATTTGGCGAAACTGACTGACTGTTGGGAGTCTTCAATTCCACTCTCATTGGAGCGCCAGCAGGGTCGGTCCCGGCGCCCCCCCATCCCCATGGATCGCTCCAGAGTTGCCTACCAGTCAAGAGTCGGTATATCCCGAGTAGCTGGGCTTGGTTTATTCCCGAAACCTCCATTGGGCCAATGGTAGCGCTCGGAAACATTTAACTGCAGCGGTGGTGATCTTGGAGGAATCGGACTAGCCTGCGTGCTACGAAGATAAGGAGACTTTTAACCAGCGAATAAACGAGGACTAGGCCAGCTAGCGACTGAAGGCGTGGAGAACCCCGTGCCAAGTCTGACCAGGAACCAGATCCACTACATTAGCATGGGATAGCAATGATAAGGCCGGTCTCACCCTTCTTCACCCACCCCCCGCTCTGCCTCTCCTATCGCGGCGCCGTCTTGCGGATTTACATCTTCACGGAGCCCTGGGCTGCCTCTAGTCCCCACACCTAGGAAGCCAGTGAAGCCTAGGCTGCCGGAACTGCTTCTCCCGGCAAGAAAGAGTCCAACGGTATGGAATTCAAGAATTCCAATGGCTCAAACAGGACCATCCCGGTCACTCCGTCTTTGATGCATGTTTTCTCGTCATGTCCCGTCACTTCTCCGACTGTGCAGACACCCGTGGCGGTGTTCTGTGCGCTCATCGTCCGGCTTCAATCCAAGACCTCGGGGCTCCGAAGCCGGCTGTACGTTCCAGGCTTCCCATACTGCTGGACAGGAATTCGACATATCCCCGTGCACACCGGTTGTATCTGTGGTTGAGAAATTGGCACGGGCAGGTAGAAAACGAATATCCCCGATTGCTAATCGCGTAGTGATAAACCGCATCGGTGGGTTTGGTTGCCTTTGCTGCTGCTCCTACTGCCTCGACGGCCTCCTCCGCCAGATGGGACAGGCAAAAGTTCAGGACACTTCGGGCTTCGGGACGCCGTCAAAGAAAAGAATCCTCTTGACCCCGTTGTTACCATTGATCGCATTAACTAGAGTAGTCTAGGCGTATGAAGTACAAGCTGTGCAATTCTTTTTTTAAAAAATATTTCCGTATTAGGCCTTGCGCTCTTCTGCAGGTATGGTCTTCCCATCCGGGGTGTGTATGAGGGCGAGCTTTATGCTTACATAGTGCATGATTTTTCGAGTACAATTACATGCTGGGATCTCAGACAAAACTAGCTGAACTGTCCAAGTCCATCTCCTTCACTGGAAAAACGAATCAATGCTCGCGCCCAATATATACCTAATTTGTCAAGTCGTGTCTTTCCCAAGAGGAAATGCAGTGTTATCGTACTCTTAGTTTTCGTCCTGGAATACTGTCAGAAGACCAGAAAGCTTGATAAACTAGATTCCGTAAACGAAAAAGACTATCTAGCAAACAAACTATCTGGTAGTTACAGTATTTTAAGTATATATTCTATCAGCGAGAAAATAATCCAATTCTGTAAGATGAATGGACGGATATGTCTGATGCAAATACACGCTATGACAGCGTATTCCCATGCGGGAAAGTCCATATAAGTCCAAACAGATTTGTCTTACACAAATAGAATTGAATTGCGGTGTTCTGGCCACTACTAATATGACAACAACGTTGTATTTTCTGGTACCTAAATTAGACTTTTCAGGAATTGGTCAAAATCAGGAGACGATAAAGAGAATAGCCTTCTGAATCGCAAAATACTGTTAACATGAGGTCACTGGCAAGCGGGGATAACAAGTGGGTAAACATTTTGGCTTAGTCTTAAGTTCGATTTACGTTCGGTGAAGCAGTTACAGGTACTTGTAGGCTCCAATTATAAGGATAATAAATGTTCCTTAAAATATGGCGAGGCTGGAATAAGGGAAATGAGTGTATAGGTAGGCCGCAACATGTTGTCTTTTGAACTATTTGTGACGTGAACTATTAACGTCTAAAGAAGGCGGAAAACATGGTGGGATACCAGGTTTTCCTGCTGCTCGAGAATTTTCAATTGGCTGCAGCCGTAACGTATTTGTCATATTCTGCATTTTCCCAGTACGTACAAAAATGTAGAATCTCCACTTCGAATCCCCCATGGTTTCACCGCATTATACTATGCCGGCTGACTTCGTCAAGCATCCTATACCCCGCTCCATCACACCATTACTGTGAGTGTTTACGCCATGATGAAAACGGCAACCATGTCGGCCCGCCTGCACAGTGACAAGTTCCATTGGTAGCCGACGCTTTCCTGGACTAACAACCCCACAAGAACGCAGCTTTGGCCATTCCATGAGTCGCGATGGGTATGCATAGAGATGGAGTCAGACAACGTGCATCTGCCGGAATACTCGAAATGAGGGGAATAAAATTCCGCACTCGGTGATACAGGTGCTGCAACCCCTCAACTATGACAATCGTATAAAGCCCCGATATGCCTCCTTGTCCTATGTGGTCTGTACCACATGAACAGATTACCTGCAAGTCGGTAAAATTGGCATCTGGGGATTTACATAGTGCAAAATGTCTTTGTTCCGTCAACTCGTCGTCTACAGTTATCTTTGGGTAGTTGTTGGTGCGGTTTTGCCAAATGTAACGGTTGGGTGCAACAGGTTTACAGGTGTGCCGTTGTCGAATGGTATTACTCAGTGGCTTGGTTTACGTTACGCTGCACCTCCACTTGGAAATCTGAGATTCAGCCCTCCAGCCGATCCTCCATGCGTTAATGAGGTGCAGATAGCCGATACGGTAAGCGCGCAATGATGCTTTCCTTCTTGAGAAACTGCACCCTTGCCGGAATATGCATACTGACTTGATCTATAGCACGGCAAATACTGTCTGGGTACAGGCCAGAGTCCTAATGCTACGGAAACGTCCGAGGATTGCTTGTTTCTCGATGTCTACGCACCGACAAATGCAACATCTTTGTCCAAGCTACCAGTGTTTTTCCACCTCCAGGGCGGTGGATTTAACACAAACAGCTTCCCCGACCTCAATGGTCAAGGACTTATTGCAGCCAGCAACTACTCCATCGTAGTAGTTGTCCTGAACTACCGCGTTGGTCCTTATGGTTTCATAGCCGACGGTCAAAACGTGAAGGCCAACAACGGACTACGAGATCAGCGTCAAGCGCTTGAGTGGGTTCAAGAGCACATTGCACAGTTCGGTGGCAACCCGGGACACGTCGTCCTGGGCGGGGAGTCGGCAGGCGCTGCAAGCATCAGTCTTCATCTTACAGCCTACGGAGGCAAAGACTTTGGTCTCTTCCACGCAGCCGCTGCTGAGTCGGTGTCATTTGCCACTGTTCTTACGGCTACCGAAGCCCAATATCAGTATAAAATCTTCGCCACGCGCCTTGGCTGCGTAGGTACCAACTCACTGGCCTGCCTTCGCAGCAAGACCTCGGTGGAGCTGCAAGCAGAGAACTACAACATCCCTTTTCCAGGGGCTAGTAGTCCTCCATTGTACATGTGGAACCCAACAATTGACAATGATATTATCTCGGATTATACGTACAATTTATTTGCCAACGGTAAATTCGTTAAGGTGCCTGTCATTTTTGGTGATGATACCAACGGAGGCACTATTTTTGCGCCTAGCAATACTTCAACGCTTGTGCAGAGCAACACGTGGCTCCAGAATCAATTTCCAGGACTAACTTTGGAGCACCTGGGCCAGTTGGACGAATTCTACCCAAACCCGAACAAAACCTGCCCAAATATAGGGTGCTACTGGCGTCAACTAAGTAACGTGTACGGTGAAATGCGTTACATGTGCCCTGGGCTCTTTATCTCAAACGCTTTTACGCAGTACGGTGTTCCACAATCCTGGGCCTACAGGTACAACGTCTACGATCCAGTCTTGGTGGCAGAAGGCTATGGTGTGCCGCATACTGTAGAAGCAAATGCCATCTGGGGACCTGAGAACGTTCCAAGCATCGTGACGCCACCGGCAAGCTACTGGCCCAATGGAACAAATGCGCATGTAGTTCCTGTGATCCAAGCGTACTGGACTAGCTTCATCCGAACCTTCAACCCGAACACTTATCGCTACCCTGGATCCGCCGAGTGGACCCAGTGGGACGGATCAGCTGAACAGAGACTACTGTTCCAAACCGGTGGTAAAACGGTTATGGAGGACGTGGATGCGGATCTGCTGACTAGATGCAAGTGGTGGGCTGGAATCGGGGTGAGCATCAAACAATAAAAGAACTAACAAATATGTACAAGCTAGGCAATATCTTCTCATTTTGCCGAACCGGTTCTTCTCAGCAGATAAAGCGATAAAAGTGGGCGAGGTGCATATCAAAATGTTATCTGAGATTTAATATGAAGTTGCTTTTTCGTAACTCTTTTCGTCCCTAACTCATGACATGCCCTTGTTGATTTCATGAGCCATGATAAGGTGGTAGGGTAGATACAACGAAGGTTATCTTTAACCATTTGTAATATTAAAGGTTAGCATCGAGGCTCGAAGTTTCGTCCATAGCTCCTTACTTCCAGTACTCGTAACTGGCAAGAAACGTACCATCCAATACCAATGATTTGCAACAAGAAGTCTCTAAACTAACCTAACTTCGATCCGTCAATATTAAATCCTTTAGTCCTACCCTTATACATGGCACATGCATCATAGAATATCAATCGTCTCTAGTTTGAATGGAGGACTGCCTTCATGCAACTCCTCCAGCCATGACCTATCCGTTCTGTCGTAATCAGCATCGGCTCGTTTGCGAGCTTCAACGAATGCCTCGCCATCCATGATGCCATGTACATAACACTCGCCGGCGAACCGATACGTATTTTCACATTACCGGCATTCTGGTCTTGATCGATTGGCCGAAGCAGGAGTGGCGCCTCTGATCCCAAGACCACAGCTACACAATCTCCCTTCAAAGCACTGTCTGGGGCTTGTACAATGAACCCATTCTCGGTGATAATGAAACATCGTTTGTTGTTTCTCGTAATCATTGTGCGCAGGTAGTTCATGTACCTGCTTCCCCTCTCTACATCTGATAGATAATTTAGTTCTTGGGGTGAGTTGGCGTCCCATCTGGATTCCGGCTCCTGAGGATCAAAGAGTCTTATATCAGTACAGAGGGTTCGTGAAACCGCTGTGTCGCATGATTCCCCCATGGGTTGGTACACATCATCCTGACTCCAGATTCCAGGAGTTGCCGAGGTCAGACTCGAGCTTACTTACCGGATCCTATCACAGATGATACCCTGCATACGCAATTTCTCAAGATCGTGCCAATGTCCGTTCCTGCCAAGTCTGGATGAACCTGAACATGAATAGAGCCGCTTTTTTGCAATGGTAAATGGATATCCCTGAATCCGAGGTTTAGCCCAGTCGGACACCCAAGACGGCAGGTTTGGGGTAGAGCTTCTGGTATCTGCATGCTGGAGAATATGCAAATCTCCTCGCTGCTTGATGACCTTGGCGGCAAAACTGGTGTACAAGCTTTGAAAAGAATAAGATGGATCATAATTTGGCACTATGCTCAGTTTATCACCATAAGAGTCCAACAGGGAGAATATAAGATCTCGCTTATCCCAACAACCTGAGCCTCGCCTGAGCAATAAGAGCTCTAGCAGCGTCATTGGTTGCTTGTTCTTATAGAAATTGAAGCCTTCGAGCATAAAAAAACATGATGTGTGTTGCAGCGACATATATCGGCTATCGTCCAAAGCTTCCTGGATCCGAAAGAGCCTGCGCAAGACTTTGATCATGTCTGAATCTGGAATTTGAAGGCTGCCGTAGTAGAAAAATTTGACCTTTGCAACAGTCACCTGACATGAGATTTTCCAAAGACCAAACTAAAACCACACTGATACCTGCATCCCAACTATGGCAGTTCGCTTATCTATGACCTTGGGGTATAGTCCCCAGCTATACAGACATATTATCGACTTGCCACCACAGGTGGTTACCGCCCCTGTGTAAGCATCTATATGAACGGAAGAGTACAGCAAAGGATGTGCTAGATACACTTTACGAAAATGGTAACTGATGTTGTCAATTTACGCGAAGAGCCCGATTTCGTGCTTCCTGAGAGCTACGTACGTATAATCTGGACCAGACTGCAACTACTAATTTTATCTCAAAATTGTCAGCGGCAAGCAATCCCAGCCACTAGAACCATACAACCAAACAGACTACTTCATTCCTCCTGCGGTAGTCCTTGCACCTTCACTGCATACATGCAGACAGGCGGGGCGAAACCATTTTGGCCGCCGCGTTGGGAGCCTGCCTTTCCCAAACGCTGAGGCGGCGCCTAATTCCTGGCTGGGAATGTTTGATTGGACTCTCCTGGCCCACCAGGTTTGCGTAGGCGCTAAGACAGAGCAGAGCGTAAGAATGTCAGCAAACATTTAAAGCCCCCGCATCGAGACCATCACCCCACCCTTAGCAATTGAACGTTAGGAATCTAGATCAAGCCTCCAACTCACGTTTTTCGCAGCAAACTTTATCGCCCTCCCTTCATAGCTATCACCGAACAACCCGTGTCACAATGGCTGATGGAGCCGCCTCTATCGTTGCACTCGTGACCTTTGCTTTCCAAGCTAGCGTCGCTCTCCACAAAACAGTCCGCGACCTGCAGAGCCAGGACCGGAAAGCCCGCGCGCTCAAGGATGAACTTGTTGATCTAACGGCTGTGTTAAAGTCGCTGTTGGATACCATTGACAGTAACCCCACTGTCGATTTCGAATATCTGAGGCTTCCTCTACAGTCCTGTACCAAGGCCTGCGAGGGATATGGCAAGGTCATTGCCCGCTGTACGAAATACCCATCCGAGTCGCGGCCAAGCGTCCGGAATTGGATTACGCAGCAATATCTACAGGGAGACATTGTTGAGTTCAAGGATACGCTAGCTAGCTACAAGGGTACCATAAGTGTAGCTCTGGCCAACGCAAACATGTAAGCCCTTTCATCATTATTGTTAGTGACTGTCTTTGTCCAAATAGAACAAGCGGCTTACCCAAGTGTCTTTCTTTCTTGCTTTCTTTACAGCCGCGTCTCCGTTGTTACGTCACAGGTGCTTGAAGACTACAAGGACATGATTCGAGACGCAAAAGCCGACCTACAAGAACGTTTGGAACGGCTGGAGGAGAAAATAGAACGCCTCTCTACTGAAGACGCCCAAAGTCCAGATCAGAACGAATTTCAGAGGGCCATATTAGAAGAGAAGGAGAGCACCCAACAGGGTCTCCGACTTTGTGCAGAATTATCCGCTCAAATTCAACGACTGGAGCCAACGGTAAAGGAGCATCCAGAGTTTTCACAGCATCCTTCTGCCCATAAAATTTTCCGAGCAGGCTTGAGTTCTGCTAAACACACTATTCACACCCTTGTATCTCAGCTAGAAGACCACGAAAACAGTATTAGTCAGCAAGTAGAAAAGATGCAATTAGTAGGCTCTTTACCGGAGTCCCCTAGCACACAACTTGCACGATTGCAGGAGACAAAAGAGAGTATACGCAAGTGCATAGAAGTTGTTTCCGCCGCCGACAAGGACTTACAAACTGAGCGGCGCAATGTCTTTGAAGACATCACTATGGATGGCGGCTCGTATGGGCTAACGGTCTCAACCATCGGCGATCTTGTGACAGCGAACGGCATCAATATCAAGCAGCGGTCACGATACCTAGGCGGACAGATAAGCGATGACAGCTACCAGCAAACTGTTGCCGCTCTCACCAATTTAGATTTGAAGCATGAGGCGTTCGTTCCAGAAACGAATCAGGTCCCCGCAGCAGGACCAGACAACCAAGGTGTTGGTGGCCAAGCCTGGGTCCACCATGGGCCTGGCAAATCACTCGCAAGTACCAAGGGGGCTCATTCTAGCACGTTCTGAGAACTATATAAACCAAGAACCCAGAAAGTACGTGCTTAGGGAAAATCACGAATAGCGGTCATCAGAGAAGGAGGGTTGCCTACTTGGGCCCCTTTGGAAAGGAAATGCACGTGTCAGAGATCGGTAACTCTGTGAAATCCGATGGAGACTCGAAGGGTACTGCGAGCTTTTTGCTATTCAGGCATCTGAGTCCTGATTTACATCTATGTATATGTATATGTATGTATGATACGTACTGAGGATGACAACGCTACTTATGTGAAGCGATAACGGAACTAGCCGGTCTGGCTTGATGTTCAACTTTAACCGAAAGCATATTTTTGTGGTAGAAGTCAAATCTTGGATAGGTCCCATATAAAGCCGTTGATGACTAAAATCTAAAAATGAAGCAGCGTCGAAGTTGCCAGGCGGCTGGATGAGGTAAGCCTATACGGGAATAATAAGTTTTGGAGATCGGCTGCCGTAGTTACTTATATAGCGAGGCTTGGGTAGTGCTTTCCAATGACACCAAAGGGATTATTTAAACTAGATAAATCCAGTCTGTTTTTGCTCCCTTTTCAGTAAAAGTACTTCATACAACGTTCAAACTGCTAAATCAAAGAAGTTGACCAGTTAGTCTATATTGGAATTCAACAGTGCTCGTGAGCCGCGGCCTCTTCTTACAGCAGGAGCTAGAGGCGCCTCAACACACAAAGAGTTGAAATCCAGGCTGGGTGTGAATCTCTATCGCGCTAATGGCGATCAAAGGAGCCGCCGATATCGTTCTTCCTGGTAAGGAAGACTGATGACATTTTTAGACTCGCTTGATGTGGTATCGAGCACCAGACCGCAACCAGGGCCATCAATTAGGTCATCCTCAGACAGGAGGTTTCGGTAGGTCGCAAAATATAGAAATGTCCGTATGGAGGCTATTAAAGGGAACAAACTTTTGAGAGAGCGTGGAAAAGTGTTATGGTGAGTATCTAATCTTATCATAGTGGAGTTTTCACATCATTATCCTCATTGAGGTGATAGCCCTATCGTCAACGCCACGGGCCGGGATCCGGTTCATAGGTACGGGTAACTCCGGCCTCTATCTAAGTTTGTGAGTTCCCTGACTCTTATCTAACGAGTCGTTTCATAATAGTCAGCCAACTTGCAATCACGGATCGTATGAGTTCAACTTGGCTCGTATATGGACTTCCGCACCGGGTTTAGTAATTATAACATGCTTGCTCTCATCAATGTTGATTATATATTTAGAACTCATAGTAATGTTCCACTAAATGGTGAGTCGACCCGTCTCAGAAACTGCTATAGCAATCGATCAAAACAGTTTCTGACAATGACTTTTATCTGTGCCAAGAGGCAGCGCACAATAAACCCCTTTTCCTTCTCTTCGATTACAACCGAGCTCGCGCAAAGGGTGCGGCGTATATGAAACCGGATGTGTCAACCTATAATCCACCCTCGATCAATCAGTCTCCAAGTGTACGGCTTGTGTTGCAACTCAAACCAAGGACTGGGGAACTTACGTAGCTGCTATTTAGTTCGCTAAGATGCCGTACGCCGAGCAGAGCCATCGTAGTTTCGATCTCGTGCTGGAGGATGCGGAACGCCTTGCTAACGCCGGCCTCGCCGAACACGAGCGAGTAGAGGAACGCGCGACCGAGCCCCACAGCTCGGGCACCCAGCGCGAGCGCCTTGACGATGTCGGCGCCGCGCTCCACGCCGCCGTCGACGATGACCTCACACCGGCTGAACACCTCGGGGCAGTGCCGGCGCATCTCGAGCAGCGTGTCCACAGCCGAAGGCGCCCCGTCCAGCTGGCGCCCGCCGTGGTTGGAGAGCCACGGGTGCGCGCCGTAGCGCGCGCAGAGCGCCGCGTCCTCCCAGCTCTGAATCCCCTTGATGACGATGGGGAGGTCAGTGAGGCCCCGCAGCCAGGTGATGGCGCTCTCCCAGCTGAAGTCGGACCATGACGGACTATTTTTTCGCAAGTATCATGTTAGTAAGAGCGGTGGGCCTCATATTATGGGGTTATAGTAAGACTTACGGCCGCTTGACAGTAGGTTCTCTCTCATGGTTATCCTTGTCATCTTGGTCCTGTTCATCGTCCGATTCCTCCTCAGCGATGCTCGTGCGCATATCATACTCCCTCTTCCCTGCGCGCACCGCATCCACAGTCAACGCAAACCCTTTATAGCCCAGAGCGATGGCGTCTTTGATCTCCTGCTCGGTGATGCGAAGGTCAGACTTGGCATAGATCTGCCAGTAGAGGTTCTGGCCCTCAACCCTCGTGTCTGCCATCTGCTTCTGTGTGGAGCCTGCGTTGTTGCACACCCAGTGAAGCATCCCGTGCTTCCCAGCAGCCTTGGTCAGCAGTACCTCGCCTTGCGGGTTCGCGAGCTTTCCACCGCCGGCCGGGCAGATGATGAAGGGGACAGAGTACTTGTTACCAAATATGGTCCAGCTCGTGTCAACGCTAGGCATAGGCATCAGCACTCGCGGGCGGAAACGTATATATTTCCAACTCTCTCTGTTCCAAGCCGAGGCGTACTCATCCTCGGCGCCGGTCTTGAAAACTAAAACTGGTCAGTGAAGCAGGAGGGTGCACATATGAGCAGAAGACGTACAGGCATAGGATCGAGGAGGCAACAACTTGGAGGCAGCTACCTCGAAATCAGATATACTGATTATTGAGGACAATTTGGGACGTTTCGATTTCACCTTTTCAGGCAAAACAATCTGTCCGGAATGCTCTGACTCCAAAAGTATCTCCACAGGCGGAACGTTTCCTAACCTATGACTGTGACAAGGATTAATGAAAATGGTTGACATTTCAGGTGAGTAGTGAACATACTGTGGTTGCAGATATTTCTGAAGCGTATCCTCTGCGTGGATAGGAGTAAAGGCATCTGTAGCGTCCTTTCCAGCATAATTCAACAACACGCTATCACCTCCGGGATGCAGGTCGACAAAGTCTGTTACGTCGTAGACAGCATTGTCTATGATGATCCAGCAGCTTTGCCTTGATGCATGCTGCTGAACTTCCGCTCTGGTCGAATTTGATGCGTTAGCCTCGTGGTATACATGTTGGTGGCATGAGCTGCCCTTCTCACCTCGTTATCATAGTGATTTCTTAGTTAACCACTTTGCGAGGAATATCTTTGAACAATCAAGATACTTCCTTTTCCTCTTGTTCCTCCAAGTTCCCGGTCTCACGGGACTCTCTATAATGGGAGACTTTTCCAAGAGGGCCATATATTAAACACCGTCGTCTATGAAGTTAACAGTCTCCATGTTTGGCCTTTTCCCGATGCTCAAAACTTCCCATTTCCGCGATCTCATTGGCCGTTTCCACTTAGCAATACCAAAAAAGTCCAAGTGGGTCTGTTTATCTTACCGAAAGCTTCGGCAAAGAGAACCTCCAACTACTTAGTCCCTTGTCTCCACTTCGGCTATGGGAAATGGGCTCGGGAGTGCTTCATCCGATGCGACGGCGTTTGGCAGTCGGTTGAAGAGGTAGATCGGTTCAACAACGAAACTGAGTACAACCACTGGTTGCGGAAAAGAGACAAGAAAGGCATTATTGTGATTTCCCCTTGCTTTGTCTCAATCGTTTCTGCATACCCGCAAGTCAGTAAATCTTTTACACCAAGCACATCATGGACGCCGTATTTGCCAAGATATTGGAGAAGACCGTCACCTTCAATCTGGGTGACGACGTGGTAAGGCTTTTGTACAATTTAGCATCATTCCGATGGCTAATATACACAATTAGATGTGGAGGGAGACCTATGAGCCCCTATATCCAGAAGTTCCCAAAGAAGTCAAAGTCATCAAAGACGCAGTGTACGGCCCAGCGGAGAGAAACCGCTTAGATGTCTACGTGCCCGAAGGTGGAGAAACTGGAAAACCAGTAATGATGTATATTCATGGTGGTGGCTTTTTCTCTGGAGACAAGGCTTGGAGTGAAAAGGTAAGTACTTCCAGAGTTGAAGTTTACAATACTTAACCTGACCAGAAATGCAAAGTGTTACGCCAATATCGGTTATTTCTTTGCCCAGAAAGGAATTGTAACTGTCCTTATAAACCACCAACTGGTCCCAGATGTCCAGTACCCGGGTGGTGCAGAAGATATTCAGTTGGCACGTGAATGGATATACAAGAACATCTCCGCTCAGGAGTATGGCAGCGGCTCTCCCAGCAAGGTTTTCCTTTTTGGTCACTCCTCTGGCGGAGCGCATGTTATGATGAACCTTTGTGCAGCAGGTAATGGCTTCCTAGTCGCATTAACTCATCCAGTATGCTAATAGTATCTGCTATAGGTGATCCTTCCAGGGTGCAAAGAGACCCGCTATTTCCACCTATTGCTGGTGCAATGATACTAGACGTGCCTTTCTGGTTCGACCGAAGAAAGCCAGTTCGGCAAAAGACCCTCCGAAGTTATTATGGCTCAGATAATGAAGCCATCTGGGGTGTAAGACGAAATCTCATCGCGATTATCAAATACGCACACTAACAAAGTTTTGCAGCCGAAATCAGTGCTGGGTCTTTTCGAACGTCTCCCTGAGGACTCTCCCGTCTTGTAAGTAAACTTGTAGCGAGAAACAAGACCAAGACTACTAACTAAACGTAACTAAGGGACTCTCGAAAGCTACCTCTCTACATAGGTACCGTGGAGTGGGAAGTGTAAGTTCAATCTTGTCTCAATGCTACCAGCGGCGTAAGTATGCTGACCTGATTCCTGTGTAGACCAGAGACCGCTGATGCCACGGTCATGTTTCTGAACGCGTACCGCTCCCGTAGCAAACCTGAGCATACACTACCAACTTTCCACGTTCTCAAAAATCACAATCACATTAGGTAACCTTGCGGTCCTGGCCCAAGAATACGCACCAGAGCGCTAATTTGGCACCAGCAATGTTCTATCTATTGGCACGGAGGATACCGCTCAGGCTAGGCACATCCTTGAATTCATTGACGATTGTCTAAAGCACCCGCTCGGGGTAAAGCTGTGAGTCAGTGATTCCAACATTCAACATGCAACTTCCATAAAATTTGGCTTACCAGAATTGTAGACCGGATCCAAACCAGCAAGCTCCTCGCCAAATTCAGTCTAAACTGTGAGATAACATATCCGGTTTGCCATAAGGGCAAGACGTTATTCTTAAATTGAGGATAAAAGAAAAAAATATTTTCAGAATAAAATATCCGTTCTTCAAGCAAATTCTAAAGCTTTAGTAGAATATCGGCGAATCCAATCAAACAAGAAAAGTTGCCTTCTTGATGCCAAGTAATAGCATCGATGAATAGTCCCGAGAAAATATTTCGTCTATATAATCGTATATTAAACCACATTGGTTTAAGTTAAATTCATAGGCATCATACTCTTATAGCATTAGGATTTCATGGTTTACAATGCCAGCCAACAAAAATAAGACTGACTGTGTTGATACTATTGCATGGAAAATCCTTGCGACTTATAGTCTTGGCGACGCTATTCAGCTCTCAAGGTTCAACCTAACAGCGACCACGTGCTTAGCAATATTAATCGAATAAAATTGATATATTTATATTTTTGTAGATATGCAATCATTGAAAATCTTATCTATAAAGCTACGGCCTCAAGCAGCTACAGGCTGGCCGCTGAAGTTCCTTGACACAGCTTGGTGGAAATACTCGCCAACAGTCATGGCAGGACTGGTGCGTATATCAAGTTAGCTCAGACCGGTTTCATTAGAAAGCATTCGGATATGTATCTTACTATTTCTTTAAGGGGCCTTGTATAACGTAATCTTTACGAGCCTGGTTGAAGTAAGCAATCGAGTACCTCGAAGGTGACTTCCCCTCGTCCTTGGCGCGGACGCGGTGGAAGTTGGACTTGAGACGATCGTCCGACCATGCCACTGTTCCATTTTTGCCAGCATTAGCACCAACACATACGATCATTTGCTCTTGGTATCAGACGCGGAAGGATCTTACTGAGCATATCCCCGATGTTTACCACGATCGGACCGGTTTTTGCCGGTAGCGGAGTGAACACATCTCCCATTCCGTAGCTGGTGTACGACTCCCTGCCTGGGCAGATCTCAAGACCGTCCTCGCCATCTCTCTGGAAGAGCAGTGTCAGACAGCCGATGTCGGTGTGTGTGCCAGCCCTCCAGGTGCCAGCCGCGTTCTCCGCTGCCGGGTAGTGGATGAGGCGCAGCTGGGTCATGCAGTCGGACTTTGCAGGATCGTTGGCAGTGTTGAAGTAATCATCATTGAAACCCAGAGCCTCGGAGAAGCAAGAAACTTTTGGATGGCGGATTCCAATAGTCAGCGGGTTGAAACTTTCATGTACCGGGGTTACCCTAAGGGGCTTATACTTACGAACTTGTCCGGAGATGCCAGCACACTTGGCCATGAACAACTCTGTAGTCTCTCGGAACTTGGGGACATCTTCATCGCTGGGCCACTCAGAGTTGCGCATCAACCAAAGCGACTCCTTTTGATCATATGCTTTGGTGCTAGGTCGGAATTGGGCCTAACGGAGGTGGTGTCTTGTCAGCGATGGTTCCCATGATTGTGAATGTTGACCTATAGCAGAATTACCTACCTTGTATTCCCATCCGTTGTTAGTTGCCTTCTGGTGTGGAGTCTTGCCCTTAATATCTTCTGGCAGGTCAAAGAAGGATTTCGAAATTGCGAACTGGGCTTCAATCTCGTCTACACTGATCCCATGGTCGACCAGCGTGAAGAAACCCGCATTTTCAGCCGCATCAACCAACTGCGCAGTAATCTCTGCCTTGCGGCTAGCAAAGTCTGCAACTTTGGTCAGCCACTAGTTTGAAATTAATGCTACATCATCTGCAAAAACCTTACCCTTCAGTGAGATAACAGGGACGAGTCTCTCAGCCATGGTGTAGTTCAACAAGGTGTTTTAACCGAAGTCTATTTGATCTCAAGTCGTGGATACGGTGCTTAGGAACTCCTTAGTTTTATCATCGTCAACTATTGTTTACGGAGTTGTATATTATGTTTGCCCTACTTATGGCCGGCTATACAAAACACTCGATCATCGAATTGTTCTCGGGCCGAGTACGAATTAGGACATCGAGAGGTCGCGGCCCTGGTGGTAGGAAGCTATCCGCAGCTTTAAGGGCAGTGCCGCTCCCGGCAGGTTTCTCGGATATGTTCCTATGGAGTTTGAAGGAACACTAGGCTGTTGATTAGAGGTCGATCTAGTGACCTCGGATATGTACCCATTGCCATCCAGCTTAGTTTAGTGTTATCCCGTGTGCCGGCCGACGGACCAATAATCCATCTCGGGCCAATCAGAGAAGACTCGTGGAGCTTGGCTCTGATAAGAGTATTCGCACCCTGTCTTGCCATGGATAAGATACAAAAAAGTTGACAAGTATTAGAAAGGGCGAGCAGATCCCGGTATTTTCAGGGCTTCGTGCCTTGCCGATACATCAGTGTCAGTCCTTGTGTAGTCACGGAAATTGAGCACGACAACGAAATGGAAGAGACCATGGAGAAGCAAACCTCACGCGGCTCAGTGGTCGCCGGGGAGGTGCATCCCCATACCGACGCCGCGGTAGATATCGATATCGGCCCCAAGAAGGCTGAGGCCAGCAAAGACAAGGCTCTGGAGCTCCTGGCGCATCATCATGTCGACTTTGACCCCAATTCTCCCGAAGCGAAGCGCGTGCTGCGCAAGATTGACTGGCGAATCATGCCCATGATCTTCACCATCTACCTACTTCAATTGGTGGTGAGTATTGTCCAAGGGTGATGGTGCGTTTGGAGGTCTGATCGTAACCATACATGCAGGACAAGAACAGTCTGTCATATGCGGCCATCATGGGCATCAAGACCGACACAAACCTGACTGCCAGCCAGTACTCCTGGCTTGGATCTATTGTATAGTAGGTGTTCATATCTGGCAGATACGTTGGTGTTCTCAACTTACATGTCTTACCTAGCTTTGGATATCTCGGAGGCGAAATCCCTGCTACCTACTTGATGCAGCGAGTGCCCTTAGCAAAGTTCATGGCAGTCATGGCGATGCTCTGGGGTATTGTCGTGGCTATGCAGTATGTACCAACCTCTCCCTTACCACACACCACATCCGGCAATTGTGAGATGTAACTAACAACCCAACGTAGTGCTGTATGTCACGACTTCGGCAGTCTCGCCGCAGTACGATTCATCCTGGGAGCGATCGAGGTATGCACGGCGCCGGCGGCGATCTACATCACGACCTCATACTACACCAAGTCGGAGCAGGTCACCCGCGTCGCCATCTGGTACACCACCTCAGGCTGGGCGGCCGTGGTCGGCGGCTTCTGCGCCTGGGCCCTCAACCAAGCCGGCTACTTCAAGTGGCAAGGTCTGTTCGTGCTCTACGGCGCCCTCACCTTCATTACCGGGATCGTGCTTTGGCTTTTCCTGGCTGCGTCCCCAACTGAGGCTACCTGGCTCACAGAGGAGGAGAAGGTAATAGCGCTGGAGCGAGTCCGAGAGAACAAGACGGGAACCGAGGTCTGGAGCTTCAACTGGGCGCAGCTCAAGGAGAGCTTCCGCGATGTCAGGTTCTACATGATCTTCTTCATGCTAGTTTCGACTGGCTTGCCTAACGGCGGAGTCACGGTTTTCGGTATGTCATCCGCTGCCAGATGTTGCAATGTTCATTACAAGAAATCTAACTCGGTGAATTAGGGCCGACCATTATCTCTGGATTCGGTTTCAACACGAACCAATCCACACTGCTGAACATGGGATCTGGGTCTGCACAAGTCGCAGGCACGTTCCTCGCTCTGGCAATAGCCAAATACACGAACCGAACCATCGCTGCGCTGTGGACGCTCGGTCTTGCCATTATCGGCGTCATCATGATGTTGGCCATCCCATCTGTACATTACGGAGCACGATACGGTGGATACATACTCATGTATCAATGTAAGCATCCCCTTACTGCCGATGGATATAACCGCCCGTCAATTTCTAACTGGTTATTTAGTTCCCATCTGCGTACTTTTCATCATTGCCTACATGACGGGCGGTGTTGCCGGCTCTACAAAGAAGTTTGCCTTCGGCGTAGCCTACCAGCTGGGCTATGCTGTAGGAAATATTGTTGGTCCCCAGACTTATCAGGCAAGCGATGCGCCGAACTACTACGTAAGTGATTGCACTCAAGCCAACTCCATTCGGGCTGTAATCTATACTTACACATGTGCTGGACAGATCGCCAAATACACCATGCTGGCATTCCTGATCTTCACTGCCATCCTGATCACTGCACTAGCCCTGCTTCACAAGACTTGGAACGCGCAGAGAGACAAGAAAGAAGCCGCAGACCTCGAAGGTACGTACCACCAAGACAGCTGGTAGATTTATGCGTGCTAACATTTGTATTGTTTAGATCCCGCAGTGCACTTTGAGAATGAAGAGTTTGCAGATTTGACGGATTTCCAGCTCCGCTCATTTAGATATCCGTTGTAGACGAGAGAAGGCAACTGCCGCATTGTTGCTGAATGATGTGCTCTCGGCGAGTTTCCTGTGATTGTGTATCCGATGTCTCTGCCGAGGAATAGCCTACTTCAAGACTTGCTCATGATCGAGATATTTGAGAACCCTGCTAGGATAGTAGAAGTAATAGCGGAGCGGACTATAGACTCAATAGAACAATTCTTCACGGATATACATTAAGATGGTTGGACGGCTTCGCCTACTCTATGGCGTTTTGAATGGAGTCACGAAAGCCCACTGTCGTTCGCAACTTTGTAAGCGGGGGTGAACTCAATACCCCACCAAAGGAGGCACAAAGTTTTAAGCTTCGTGCCGCCCCTCCCCCGACAATTCAATTAGTCCGGATATCATCTCAAAAGTCGTACCAGCCGCATAAGGCTTCCGCATGTTTGCCGTACAGCGTCCCACCCACTCGGCTTTGTAGAAGAGTCTGAACTACCATGGCAGCTCGGGCAGCTATCACGTATGTGGGCGGGACGAAAGCGCGGCCCTTCGGGGTCCTGCACATCCAGTGCCGCGTGAAACCCGGCGTTGACAAGCGACGTGAGGGTGTTGCCTCAGTGCTTAGCGATGCCGTGGAACTCAACGTGTCAGCGCCACCACGGGAGGGCGAGGCTAATAAAGCTGTGATCAAGCTGCTCAGCGACGTAAGAATCTTCCCTCTGGTCTTGATCCGTTCCACCTATGAGGCAGCAGGTACACGCTGCAGTTTGCAAACGCGGATGTTAACTAACCTGGCCCCCGAACAGGTGCTGAAGATCCCAAAGACGGACATGCGTATCGTCCACGGGCTGAAGTCCAGAGACAAGACGGTTGAGATCAGTCCCGCGGCGTTTGGGGGTTCGGTAGAGGAACGAAACCAGGAGTGGTGGCAGGCTCTGATTCAGGGCCGCCTCGCTAGTGAACATGAATGACTTGGCCAGCCAACCCTCTGCCCCGGTCGGCGCACAATTCGCCACGGGATAAGGAGTTACCAGCTCCCAATCATGTCTTTGGCTTTTTCTCTTTTACCAATCCACGCATAAGCCGATTGTCCGGAACGCGCGCACGGAGCCGTGTGCAGCCAGCGATAACGCTGCTGGAAGTCTCTGGACCCCCCCCCCCCCCCCCCCCCCTAGGATCCCTTGTCTACTTCCCCCAATTTGCTCCCCGCACGCAACTTCAACCCAAACTCCGCATTCTACGAAACCCTGTTGCGGAGAGGCCCAGGAACCTTGATGAATGGCCAACAACTCTCCACCCAACTGTCTCCGGCATGGCCCTAAACTTACTACTAAGCTATTAACCCATTTACACTAGCTAGTCCTCCACAAGCTTCGCCCACGTACTCCAGTGGAGGGTCTTGGTTCGGCAGCCTAGCCCTGATGACCAGGCACTCCGCCCATCGGCCCAGAAGCGTCTAAGCTAGGTGAAAGCGCCGATTGGAGAGGGCGTTTTCTTGTAAAAGGGCACATAAGCCACCTAAAGGCCGAGCTCCAGATGCAGGAGGTTTTGAAACACAATCCAACCACTTTTTGAGGCGATATCACAACCCCCCGCGCTTCTATCAGCCTCTAAGCAGAGGAGAACGGCATTAGCAGCAACAGGATGGGCGACCCGTACGCACAAGTTTCGGGTTACCGAGAACCCAACAACTCATATGGCTATAAGGTTTACTTTCTGGCATTTTCCGTAGCCTGGGTAGGTTATTCTTGCTCGTTACCTATGCAGTTACGCGGCTAATACTGAGCGAATCGTCAAAGGCTTCTGCTATGTTCGGTGAGTTTCAACAGCCCACTTCCTGTGGGGACCATATTTAGATCGACATGCCAAATGCTGACCATCGCCCTAATTCAGGTTACGATGCTGCATTCATTGGGTCTACAATAACTCTGCCGTCGTTTGAGAGACGATATGGGCTGGATCGTGTTTCGTCCGCTGAGCTGTCCGCGCTGTCGTCTAATATTGTGTCGACCTTTCAAGCCGGTGCATTCTTCGGGGCTATCTTTGGCTTCCTCCTTGGCGAAAGGTTCGGTCGAAAACCGATCATCATCGTCACAGGTCTTGTCTTCGTATTGGGGTATGTAACGTCCGACATCTCCACCATTATCCCCAGGATGACATCAGCTCTGTGTCTAAGCGGTGCTTGCTGACCAGTAAATCGATCTCAACAGCGTTATTTTACAACTTCTTGGGCTCAACCTGGGCTTGCTCTACGCGGGACGTGCCTTGACGGGTATCTCCATCGGAGGATCAACTACCTTGCTTCCCATATATATCGCCGAGTGCTCACCTGCAGCCATCCGTGGGCGACTGGTAGGTTTCACAGAGGTCATGATCCAGCTCGGCCTCATTGCTGGATTCTGGGTCAACTACGGTGTTGCCTTGAATGTCCCCGACACGGATAAGCAGTGGCGAATCCCGGTGGGTGTACAACTGGTGCCTGCAGGCATGCTTCTCATCAGTGTTCCTTTCCTTCCGGAATCTCCACGCTGGCTGGTCTCAAAGGATCGTATTGATCCTGCTAGAAAGTCGTTACAGTGGATCAGAGGTCTGCCTGCAGACCACCACTACATCTCTGAAGAGATTGACCGGATCCAATCACATATCACCTTCGAGATTGAATCCACTGGGGGGAAGCGAAGCACCTCCCAAATGCTAAGGGAGCTGACAGCTCCTGGTGTTCGCAATCGAGTATGTATAAGCGTGCTGCTCATGCTTCTGCAGAACCTTAGCGGCGTTAACGGAATCAACTACTACTCGCCGACGATCCTAAAGGCTATCGGGTTTACGGGGACTTCGGTCGGCCTTCTTGCTACAGGAATATACGGAATTGCCAAAGGTGTTTCTGCCATCATCTTCATCTTGTTCATTGTGGACCGATTTGGGCGCCGACCAGCCCTGCTCCTCGGCGCCATCGGTGCCATGATCCCGATGTACTACATTGCCGCTTACTCGAAGCTGAGCGGTTCGTTCTCGGGTGCCGTGGAGCATAACGCGGCCAGCAATGCGACATTGGCCATGATCTACATATTCGCCATATCCTTTGGCTTTTCCTGGAACAACATCCCTTGGATCTTCGCCTCCGAGGTACTGCCCAATCGAGTCCGCACACTGGGGATGATGTGCGCGGTATGCATGCAGTGGCTGTCGCAGTTCCTAGTCGTCTACTCCCTACCGTACATGATTCGTAATATCACTTACGGCACCTTCATCTTCTTCGGCTCTTGCATCTTCGTCTCCTTTGTGTTCGCCTTCTTCTTCGTGCCGGAGACGAAAGGTGTCGCGCTGGAGGATATGGATCTTCTCCTTGGGGCAGACGCGCCCACCTTTGCGGTTTCTGCCCGGAAGAGATACGAGGAGGTTCACCAAGCTGGTTTGACGGCGCTGGCGCTGAGCCATGCGCAGAAGACTGAGGATGTCGCACATATAGAAAGACCTGTGAGCTCCGAGTGAGTGCAATATCAGCCTTACAACCCACACCAACTGTTTCCAGTAAGGGGATTTAGAAAAAACTAGCTAGATTTGCATGCTATATTCGTTAAAACAGAATACAGCGATAATAAAAACACGTCTTTTTTTTTGGGGCCTGCTATACATTGAGTACGCAAAAGATTATATTGAAGATCTTTTCCTAGCGCCTAGTTGATGAGAGAAAGTACATGATTGGGGTTTTAAGGCTGCGACTTCAGGCCGGCCTTGACGAACAAGGTCATGATACAGGCCGTCCCAAGAGTCCAGATTGGCGTGCGCACCCTCGCAAACTTAGGGTCGTCCTGCACGAAGACGTAAATCCAGCTGTAGACGAGCCGGATGGCGAGGTACCCGACCGACAGGAAGTTCAAGGTGTCCGTGGGGACGCCGGCGGCATTGCCGGCCGTCACGCTGGCGGCGAACAGCGGCAGGCCCTCGAAGCCGTTGGCACAGCAGGCCTCGGCTCGCTGCAACCTGAGACGAAGCTATAAACACGGGGCGAAGGAATCGGTCTATCAGCTTGTGCCAGCACTAGTTTTAAAAATGACCACCACTCCATTGGGCTCATTCCTTCCAGGAGGAGTGGACATGGGGTTGGACAGGGGAGTGCCGAAAAAATAAGAAAGAGAGAAACAAACAGACAAACGAGCCAAAAAAAAAAAAAAAAAAAAAATCTGGAGAGCATACCTGCTTGTCGAGGGCCTCGATCTTGTCCAGCTTTGCCGAGAATGAACGGGGATTCGACTTGTCGAAATACTTCTTGCCCGGTCCTGCAATTCCTGAATACACGCGCGGCAGGAGGGCGATGACCATCGCCGCCGGGATCTGCACAGAAGCTATCGTTAGCAGTTTGGCGGGAGCTATGGGCGTATGTCCCGTGACAGAGATATAACATACCGTGTAGTAGGACACGTTGCGGCCATCTAACAGGGAGGTCATTTTGGAAAGGAGTAAAAGTAATTATAGAGTTAAGTATTGATGTGGCGGTTTGCTTTGGTTTTTACCTTCTGGTAGCTTTAATTCTTGAGCAATAAGTAAGTTACAGGCAATAATATAAGGATAACAACAAAGATGCGGCTCATGTGTTCAGGACACGCATGTCTTATGTTATCCCTCTCGGGTTGACCGAAATCCACCGAGCTCAGCCGCGGAACAACCCTGGACGAATAGATTTTGCATCCGTCATTTCGCAAACGCGCCCAGGGTGGCGCTCCTCCGGAGCTTTTCTTTTTTTGTCCCGGCCAGTGCAGTGTGACGGGTTTTAAAAACTTGAGGTTAGTGCTGACAACCCCCGTGGACTCCATTCTCGTCCGCTCTCCGCCGTTCGGGCGAAACTGCCCGTCGACTTAAGCGCAGTGAGCCTGAAATCATCCATAAGATAAGATGCAGCCCACGCTGGCGGGTTTCATGTTGGAGGGTGTATCTATGTCCCCGATGAGATCGAAAACCGAGGCAAGCTGACCTGGCATTCGGTCACAATTTGGCCCTACTTGTGGCTGAATAACCCATGCATCCTCTGGGGATTTCTGCACGAAGCGGCTCCAACGACTTCATAATATTAGAGTCTCCTTTCTAAAGAAAAAAAAAAGGCAGATATACTAGAGTCAACTGATCTATAATATAGGGTGATATAAAAGGATCGTGTCGCACGGTAGCCGCCTTGTGTGTGCATTTCATTATACTACAGAAGGCATGAAGGCATAAGCGCGGCTTCGATACCTGGGATCATATATGAGAAAAAACCCCAAGGAATAAAACGTTATACAATTGCGCCATCTGCATAGAGCAGGTATACCATTCTGTCAAACTCTTATTGTGTCTTTTGCAGCTCCGAACTTATGCAGCAACTACATAACAACAGAGAATAACTACTAGCAGTTCATTGTTTACATGTTAGCAATTCTCAATGCCCTTGGGCTGCAGATCTGAACAGATATCCGTATACAAACCAAGGTTACACCACTGTTCAGTTCCCATTTGATTGAATGAAAGCCTAGAAACATGTTGATGTTGTTGTTAAATAACTACTAGTCCGGACTGGAGGTATGATCACTGTGGATGCCCAAGTATAATAGTAGCCGGAACATCGAGCTAAGTTAGAAGATTACGACCGATAAACGCTACTATAGTTGATTATAGTGATACCACTTCGCTTAATGGCATGGCTATCAAGTGGGAGTCGCACTATTTCCCTTTGAGCCATAGGGCATTTATAATTAGGCGGCAAATTATATCCCCGCTGACTGAGGACCAAGTCACATGGGGTGATGGGTGTTCCACCAGCTAACACCCACGTTAAACTATCATAGTCATCAAATTTGGATTTTCTTTTCTTCTTTTCTTCTGGCTCTAGCTGTGTATCCCGTCTCGCAAAGGAAAAACCTGTAAGTTGCACGCGTCTTTTTGGCCGCGCATGCAGCGGTGGGGGTAAACCGGTTCATATTGTGTTGCGTGATCATAGTACGAATGGCATCATCAACAAAAACCCCTCCTCTTTGCCTATCACCTGTGCAGCGGGCACCACTTACGGTGCACCCCCTCGCCCAAATAAAGCCACCAAGGAAAGCTCTACCGGCAAGATCTTATTCACAAGCGAGCTGATAAGAAGAGAGGGCGCTACCTAGGCGTCGGCCTGGCGCGAGGACTATGCGCTGGGAACTGCACGCGGACCCGCTGAAAGCTGTGATGTGATTAAGCCAAGAATTGACGACTTTTTCTCAGCTCTGAGCGAGCTCGGGCTCGGAGGGCCGGCACTGATGAATAAAGAGAGTTGCATGAGCCACTCAGAATATTGTTCCCAAAAGGCTGGTTCGGCATAGTAGTCTCTCAGGTAGCACAACAGATCAAGGAAAATTTCTGAGCAGCTCTCGGCACCGTAGAAACGTGACCCTGCCCTCTCCTTTTGCTACCCTTGCACCATGTCGGAACTGGAGAAGCCACGCCGCCGGTGGTATAGCTGGTACTCTCCGGACGATAGCCCCGAAGAGAAGAAGCTGGTAGCAAAGCTCGATTTGCTGATCGTCCCCTATGCATTCATACTCTATTGGGTCAAATATGTCGATCAGACCAACATCAGTGAGTTGACCTATTATTGGCTCCAAAGAATGCCGCGTTCTTTGTAGCCAAGGGATTTATACGCCTTCAAGAAACACTAATTGGGTATTAGATAATGCATATGTCTCCGGTATGTCCGATGAGTTAGGATTCAAAGGGAACCAGCTCGTGCAGTTTCAAACGATATTTGTGGTCGGCAATGTCGTTGGACTTCTACCGTTCATCTATCTGTTCCCACGCGTGCCCATGTACATATTGGTTCCTACTTTGGACCTCGGTTGGGGTATCTTTACCCTGCTCCAGTACCGCGCGCAGAGCTACGGCGAGATCATGGCCTACAGGTTCTTGGTCTCATTGTTCGAGGTACGTCCGCAATCCAATCAGGGGTGCAAGCCGAAAAGAGCTTGTAAACTAATGCATGGGGTTGTCTACCCACAGGCTAGCTACTTCCCCGGAGTCCACTTCGTCCTCGGCAGTTGGTACAGGAGCGATGAGATCGGCCGGCGCGGCGGCGCATTCTACGTCGGCCTGACTCTGGGCACCCTGACCGCCGGCCTGCTGCAGTCGGCAGCGACCACGTACCTGGACGGGGTCCACGGGCTCGCCGGGTGGAGGTGGCTGTTCATCATCAACGCCATCATCACCCTCCCGCTCGCGCTGCTGGGCTACTTCATCTGGCCCGGCACGCCGGACAAGCCCAACCGTCTCGTGATCAAGGAGTCGGAGCTCGCACTCGCGCGCTCGCGGCTGGCCCGGGCGGGCACGCAGGTGAAGAGCGCGCCGTTCTCGCTGCAGCTGCTGCGGCGCATCTTCACCAACTGGCGCTTCTGGGTGATCGTCATCTGGGACATCTTCTTCTTCAACACGAGCGCCAACTCGGCCGCGTTCCTGCTGTGGATCAAGAGCCTGAACCGCTACAGCACGGCCACCCTGAACCAGCTCTCCACCATCAGCCCGGCGCTGGGCATCTTCTTCGTGCTCATCGTCAACTTCAGCGCCGACCTATGGGTCAGCCGGACGACGGCGATCACGGCGGCATCAGCCATTAACTTCACCGGGCTGGTGATCCTGGCGGTCTGGAACGTGCCCGAGGCCGCCAAGTGGTTCGCCTTCAGCGTCACATACTCCGCCGTCGCCGTGTCTTCCGTGCTGTACGGCTGGGCCAATGTGATCCTCAAGGATAGCATAGAGGAGCGCTCGCTCACGCTCATCCTCATGACGGCGATAGCGACGTCGACGAACGCCTGGATCCCGCTGTTCACCTACCCCACGGTCCAGGCTCCGAGGTACCCCAGGGGTTACGTCTTCTCGGCAGTCATGGTCGTTTGCCTCGTGGTCATGACCCACATCGTCAGGATTTTGTTCAAAAGAGAAGAGTAAGTCACCTCAGATAGTTCCTACCCTGCCCACATAGTGCCGCCGAGATGTTGGGCTTTATTTTTTTTTTTTTTTTTCCTTTTTGGCTAACACCCCATTGCAGCAAGCGTGAAAGGGAGGCTCAAGGCACTACAGCGGGCCATGACATTGAGACTGGAAGCGCGTCCACGCCACCAAGACTTTCGAGCGAGAAGGCAGTGGATTCTCGGGTACTAGCTATCTAGTAAACCTTGATGGAGTGGTAATATATAGAAGGAAGCCATGGATACACACTGATAGGTCTAATGTTATTCTGACTGCTAAGTTGTGGTAGCAAGTGGCGATTGATGTGAGGAACATCTGTGTGGTGCTTTCCAACCTCCATTATCAATTAAAAAAAACCTCCAATTAAAGGCAGCCGACATAAAGAAAAAGGAGAGCTAAAATTTATACTAACACTCAATGTTGAATGCACAAGTTTAGAATCCTAACATGGTCTAGGAAGCAATGTTTGTGAAAAGCGTCGGTAGGTGAGGTAGACATGGGATGGCACTGTAATGGAAAGTTAACGTTAGTTCGCATCCACTAGCAACCAAATGGCCCCCACACCCCCAGTCAAAGCCGCGCCTTTGGGTGAACCGCCCCCCTGGCGCAAGCGCAGGGCCGCCTTAGGTGGGCCAGCAGACAGTATCCCATTGCTTAGCGAACCATGTCGTCATTTATGTACCCAGAGCTCCGTAGCTCCAGAAATCTTGGGGTAGACTGAAACTCAATCAATTGAGCTGGGGAGACCTGCATTTGTGCCGTCCCATCACCACTTCATTCCCTACTCTCCTCTTCAAGCCAGCCGAAATTTCCTACGGCCAATTCCAGCCAATCCAACCCCCAAAAGCCTTTTTCTCAAATACAGGACACAATGGCGTTCCGCGCAGCGTTCCGCCGCAGCCCCTTGGCTACCGCTACCACCACCGCCGCCGCGGTCACAAGCTGCCGCTCGTTCCACAGCACGCGGGCCGCGCTCGTGAGCCGCGGCGACGCCCTCCCGAACCTGGACGTGCTCGTGGAGAACAGCCCCGGCAACAAGGTGAACCTGGCCGAGGAGTTCGACGGCATCTCCCGCGGCATCGTCATCGGCGTGCCCGCCGCCTTCTCCCCGGCCTGCAGCCAGAAGCACGTCCCCGGCTACATCAACAGCCCCGTGGTTAAGGAGCTCATCAGATCCGGCGGCAAGGTCGTCGTGGTCAGCGTCAATGACCCTTTTGTGTGAGTGTTTGTTTTTTTGTGGCATATATATATATATATATACACTTGTAAATATATGGCGGCAGTGATGGGTGAAACTTTCTCTTCCTCGATACGAGTTGCTAACCTCAGTGGATGCGATGAAATACAGCATGAAGGCGTGGCATGACCAACTGGATCCCGTGCAGGACTCTCAGGTAAGCGTTCCTGGTCGCCCATGATTCTTCGCAACATCTCTTCATGGCGCCCCCTCTCCCCTGTGGAGTGGATGATGCTAACTTTCCTGGGACCTTAGATCCGCTTCCTCGGCGATCCTACTGGAGAGTTTACCAAGGCCCTGGAGCTGGACTTCGACAGCACCGCTATCTTTGGTAACCGCCGCAGCAAGCGGTATGCCCTCGTGATCGAGGATGGCAAAGTCAAGTCGATCCACGTGGAACCTGACAACACCGGCACCAGCGGTAAGTTTGAACCCGCTCTCTGTATTACCATGTTTGAATACCAGCTGATAAGCCCGTGTGCAGTCTCTCTGGCGGAGAATGTGCTCAAGGATTTTTAAGATGAGCACAGGATGATGAGCATGCGCGAAAAGGCCTAGAAACCTAGGGGGTTTCGGTTGGTACCTTTAGCAGCCGCGCTGGCCAGCAGTTGGCTGTAGCAGGGATCCATATGAGGTCATCCAAACTACAACCTTGCGATCCTCCTAAAGAGAGACATGCTCATGTATATTAGCGAAAGTGATGTTGATCGTGAATAGCTTTGGTGGGCCACTCCAACGTAGATGCTGAATACAAGACGAAAAGCAATATCAGAATCATCGATTAGGAGCACGAATTGCAGGATGTGTGAGTAAATAATCAAATCTATTGCTCTTAACAAATAAAAGCGAAGCGCAAATGCTCAAGGTACCTAATATCTGCCGGTGGCAAGCCCAGACCAAACAGTACTCCAGTACGCCACCGTAGGATTCACACAAACTGATATATTGCCTATAACCTTCATTCCTGGCCCTGTCTTCATTATCATAACCATGTCTCTATTTACGCGGCGGCGAGCTCCTCTTGAGGTCGACGTTGAAAGTCCAGCGGCCTGCCATGATGTGGTCAGCTAGCATATCATCAAAAGGGAAAAGATAGAGCAGGCGCTCCGGGGTAGATTGAGGGGCTACGCACCATTGGCAAGATTTTCAGCAGTATCCTCAAGAAGAATGACACGCCTCTTGTTACAATACGAGGTCTTATCCATAATTTCAACCTTGAGTTTCGGGTCGGCGAGCTCAGAGACAGGCTTCTCAAACATCTCCGACAAGTTCTCCACAGCCATTTCCAGGTCCTTCTGATTAGCTTCGAAGATCTCGGTGAGATTGTTGCGAGCTAGGTAGAAGGCAAATGCGTAGGTCCATTTCAGAGTCTGGCGGCACGTCTGGAGCGCTTGCGATGCAGAGTTGAGGTACTGAACCTCAATCCAGGACATGCCCGAGGCGGTCTGCAGCTGTACCATTTTCTTCTCAGTCTTAATGTAAAGGTCCTTATCCAGCCTAGCGGACTGTTCGTGGTTGGCGTAGCGGTTGTAGTAATGTAGGTATCGCTCGAGTGACTTCCTGGACTGAGCCTGGGCATCTCGTGCATCGGTACCACTCTTCTCGTCGAACCGACTGCAGTTATACCAGCTGGTGCCGTGTTCTGACCACAATCCCATGCACATCCAGCAGAACTCGTGTTTGCACTTACGGCAAGTCATGTGGTTGCACCCGCCATTCTTCTCTATGGTGGAGTTGCACTTGGGGCACTCCTTGGTGTTTGCGGAAATCCAGTTCGCGGTCTCACTATCATCGGCACACTTCTTGAGCCACTGCTTGACGAGCTCGCACGGGGCGGGCTGGTGGTCGTTTAAGATGCAGCCAAAGCAGAACCGGTGTCCACAGGAGCAAGCGACCGTCGGAACGATCTTATCGAGGTCCTTCTTCTTGACGGCACATTCGACAGCGTTCTCGCAATCTGGCGCCGGGCACCATTTCAAGGTCTCTCTGTCTTCGACGTATGTTCGGTTCAGAAGCTCTTGATATCGACCCTTTAGCTCCTCCGTCACCAACATGTCCAGCGATCGAGCGTCAATGATGCGAGAGCAGCCGTCTGAGGGACACTGTATGCGAGCGGCTTCCCCCTCTTCGCGAATCTTCTGCGTTAGATATTGAACGTAACAACTGACACAATACCTGTGGCCGCACTTCATGGCAAAACTCTGGAGACCTTCCTCGTCATCGCAGCAGATATCACACATGAAGCCAGGGATAACCTCTAACCGGGGCGGTGAGCTACGGCTACTAGCCCCTAGGCCAGCGGCTTCCAGGACCTTATTCTGATTGTCCATGTATTGTTCAATCAAGCGCTCTTTGTTCCATCGAAAGTAGCGCAGGAGGATGGCGGCATCTTCTTTCCGCATCTCCAAGATCATGTTGACTTCCCCCATCATATCGTCTTGTTGATCCATAATGTCCGTTGGGGTGAAGACCTTGAAGCTGATATCGTATGCAATCTTCTTCTTCTCCTTGGAAGTGTCAAGATCGGGCTCATCATCGGGTTCGTCATCAAAGGCGTCGAAATCTGTACGTCGGAGCGGAGAAAGCACGAGGTTAGCCATGGAAGCCCAGGATTGGATGTAAATGGGTATGCCGTTGCGGGAGAGACGGAGGAGAAACGCAAAACAAAAGGAGCAGTGCAGGTATTGTGTTGTATCTTACCTTCAACTTCATTTTCACTATCCATGATGTCTTCATCGCTGCTCTGGTCCAGAATGGACATATCCTCGTCGGAGTCCATGGTGACGGGGGTGGGTGGGTTGTTGACAGCTGCTGCTGAGGCGATCTTCTTGTTAGAAGCCGATGATGATGCTGCCTCAGCCGCCTTACGCTTCCTCGTAGTGGGAGGAATGGTGGGCAGTCAGATCAGAGAGTGCCAAACGGGACGGTTTGACACAGCCTTGTGAGGGTGGGCTTGGGTAATGGTGTATCCGGCCGCGCGGGGTGGGCTGCTGTATCGGCGGATGCACAATATGGGAGCGAATGTGTCCTCGCTGGTGCGATATGTGTGTATGTGTATGTGTGTATGTGTGTGCGAGGTTGGTGTGAGTGTGATGGGGGAGGGCGAAAGAGACACACGCGTGACTTGGAACCCGGTGATGCGTCACAGGTTTGGGCGGGTTCTGGTGCTGATGGATGTTGGACCAGAAGAGGGGCTGCGGGCCTGGTGCGTACGGGTGCGATAATCACTGGGCAGGGCAAATCGGGCCACCCGAGTAGGGAGTCCGCTGTTCGTCTAATGCGGGAAGTCTAGCCGTCTCACTCCTAGATCCCTCGCGGAGAAAGCAGGAAGCAAGCAAATGGAAAGAAAAACCACCACCACGGACGACCAAGCAAATGAGTTGAAGGAGGCAAACAGAGACAAAATGCGTCCCAGGTGTTTTTTAAAGGGAGCGTCAACAGCTAAATTACCGGGGATTAACTTTAGGCACCGGAAGGATGGGTGTGAGCGATGTGATCCCATGTATGGGGAGGCGGATCAGAGGGAAAGAGCAGCCTAGTTTAGGTGGGCTGACTGGTTGGTCGTCTGGCGTCTACGGCTTAACCTAGTCGAAATGCCTCGAACCGGGGATTGGGGTGGTGGTTGATTACGCTATCAAGCCAGGCCAAATCAAGCAGCGGGCAGCGGGACCTGACTGTAACTGTTACTGTTACTGACGCACTGGCCGTCAACTTGCCAGTCAGTCAAGGCAACTGTAGGGGGCGTCCTAACGGGGACAGCACCGACATTGGGCGATTTGGGGGGCCTAGAGCCAGCGGGCTGCTTCTTTTTTTTTTTTTTTTCTCCCTCCCCCCTCGCCCTCTGCCTTGCCACCCGGGGCTTGGGCAGCCCCATCAGGTTCGATCTCATTCGGCTAATGCCGACCCTCATTCCACCTGGGCATCATGCGGGGATTATGTCACCACACTCCCATCCATTGTTCGGCGACACTACAGAGCCGGAGTTCCGTCTGGCCAATAACTATAGCCAGGTCCTCTTACCACTGTACGGCACATACTTGTATGTGTATATCATCATGAGATAATACTACCTTTATGGTCATACATTATAGCTTAACTTTTGAAATGTCCGGATTCCAAAGGTCCACTGTTGCTGAACAGGAGCTTCTAGTGCCGCAACCTGTGTTCAACAATAGCCACTCCTGATAACCGAGCGGGCTCGCTTGGTGCACGTGACGTTTGGTGGATTTATCTTCAGAGAAGAGCATCCCTCTTCATGACTCGTACATGTGCACAGATGAGGGAATATGGTTGCAAACCAGGCGTATACAGTTTTCTTTAGAGATCAGAATATGTTAAGAGTCTGTTCTAGTAGTACCGTCCATGATACACTTGCTGCCATGCCCTGATTCTAAACCAAGAAAAAATATGTTGTAGACGGCCCTCTTCAGGCAACTTGACAAATTCAACAACGCATATGAAACACGACCAGCCTGCCTCATGTAACTTTTATTGATGCACCCACGGATTTAGAATGGATCTTTAACTTGTTCATGATGAATCTTCGAGTCAATACCAAAATCCCAGTGGAGATCGCTCGGTCGTCTTTTAACCCTTGCACATTCTCGTTGCGTACCAAGCGCGAAGTCTGCGGTATTGACCGTTCCTTAGCAGACTACCTCCCTAGTCAAATAATCCTAGAGGTACACTTTTGCAGGGCCTGGTGCAGGTTCGGGGACACCACTTCGAAGAATAAGCAAGCCTTCCATGCGTAACCTTGCATCATTCTGCTAGCAGGGTTCAGAACGAATGCCCAATATTATATCATGTTCGCATTTCGCCCAAGCAGGCTTTTAAGGTTGCACATCGTTGACAATCGTGCGATGTTTTTCCACATCCCAAGAGGTCGTGGACCCGTTTTCAGTCTCCGTGTACGGGACATCCTAGCGAATCAGGAACGGACAGCAGATCCAACCCCTCTCGACATTATCCAGTGTGACGATGTTACTCGTGACACATGGCACTACAGCCATGCCATGCTGTTGATAAGAGAAAAGACTGGTTAGGCACGCAGAAGTAGACATTGACGGGCATCTGCTCCACGTGGAATGCATCTCATAATGCGTAATCTCTTCCTTCCCTCAATTGTTTCCCTTAGGAGGAAAGCTGGAGGGCTGGCTTTTTCCATCCCTGGATAAGCGCACCCATTTCAAGGTAGTTAGGAACGACCACGCTCCATCCCACCGCGTAAAATGTGCCGCGTTTTCATCTATGCTGAGGTCGGGAAGGACTACACATGTGTTGTTAGCAAACACTCTAAGTGGTGTCATCTGTCAAGAAAACATTTGACAAGTACGTAAAATGCACACTCACAGAAGCCATTCTCGTATTCTTTTTCTAGCGAAGCTATCTTCACCTTAAGCAAGTCTTCCCTGGTAGTGGCAGGGCGACCTGGTCTGCGGTTCTTCTTGAGGTCATTTAACTCCTCGTCATATTGATGAACAAAACTAGAAGTACATTAGCATGATATATCGTCACATACAACCCTTGTACTATCTGTTCAAGATTACTTACGCGTTGATAAGCTCCTGTATGACACTGGCTTCGAGCGCTTTGCCGCCGTTTTGCTTAGCAGCCTCTTGAAAATAGGATGCACGCTCAACTATATATGACGATTAGCAGTTTCCAGTGTTTCAGACAGGCGCTTTGCACAAGTAGGACGAACTCAGGGGCTTATCGACCTTCCTCCTTGCGGATGCAATTTTCTCGAGCTTTTCATCCCTGGCCTGGGCTCTGTGCAATCGCTTAGAGTCACGGGAGAACTGGTGAATGGCGTCAATGGGGCCTTTCTTTTTGGCAATAGCCTTTCTCGTCTTTTCAAGCGAAGTCTTGGGCATTTTGACTTGCAGTCTGGTTCAGTACGGCCGATAACAAGTAGTCTGCAGAAAGCGTCTTCTTTTTTTCTTCTCTTCGTTCTGGCCCTTCTGGCGTGCGGTGTAGCAATAAATTCGTCCCTCCCAAGCCGAATTTGCTGCCAAAAACTTTCATGCAGTTCTGGATGTGGGGCTCAATTACTCGGATCGCCGAGAAGGTACTAGCGTCCAGCAGGCCTTGCCCCTACGCCCAACCTGGCCTGGACCCCAGAAACCCCCCTTGGCGCTGCCAGCTGGTTGCTCTGCCAGCGCCAGGTTGCCCAATACGGTAGGAGCCGCTGTGCCGTCTTTTGAATGGGCGGCTTTTCGACGCGTCTGTTATCGATAGCATAGGGCTCGGCGCGTTGACTCCTTCCCATACGAGCTTAACTGCACCACCCACTGGGCAGACTCGGGCTATATGCTGGAATTTCCCACCTTCGAACCTGCGACGACGCCTACCACGAATGAAGAAGCTTGCGCCCTGTGCAACCTTCGGAAGTAGTCGACTTGCTCATGACATAACCCGAAACTGCAGCACGCCCCTGCCGACTTTGGTGCCGGACTTGTTTACATTCCACTCCGAGCTTGTTGCCCGACCGTACGATTCAATCTGACCCCAGAATCGCCTCATCTACCTAAGTGCAGCTCCGCCGTACAGAACGATACCCCTCCCCTAGGAACGGTATCACATTGCTTCACGCTCTCCACCGCTTTAAAAAAAAAAATTTGGACTTCGTCGTTACGGATGGAGTTTGTCACGTCTTAGCATCTCTGCAGCTGCCGTGAATCATTCCCTGGCGGTGACCGCGTCTTAATTCGCCCACGCAGCCACGATGGGTGTTTCAGGTATGGAATGATTTGACTGCTCTACGCTTATTGCCTATGTACTTACGCAAACCTAGGTCTGTTACCGCTTCTGAAGTCTATCCAGAAACCCATTGAACTCAAGAAATATGCCGGAGAGACTTTGGCAGTGGACGCGTATGGATGGCTTCATAGAGGGGCGATAGCCTGTGCTATCGAGCTCGCACAAGGTAAACCAACAACAAAGTGAGTTCAACAGAATATTACCCATTCGGGTAAACACTGCTCATGCATCTGTTACAGATATATAGCGTACTGCGTCCGACGCTTGAAAATGATGCAGCATTTTGGAGTCACGCCGTACTTGGTCTTTGACGGTGATTACCTGCCAAGTAAAGCGTCAACAGAAGCCTCCCGAGCCAAGCGTCGAGAGGAAAGTCGCCAGGCAGGCCTAGAGTTTTTGAAGGCCGGCAAGCCCGCCCAGGCCCACAAGGAGCTTCAAAAGGCTGTGGATATCACTCCTGAGATGGCTCGACGGCTAATCGAAGAGCTTAAGAAGATGAATCTTCCCTACGTTGTAGCCCCTTACGAAGCTGATCCCCAGATGGTCTACCTTGAGCGGGAGGGGATAGTCAGTGGTATTATTTCCGAGGATTCGGATTTGCTTGTCTTCGGCGCCAAGCGTCTCTTGACAAAGTTGGACGAGTATGGTCAATGTGTGGAGGTCAATCGTCGGGATTTTGCCGCTTGTCGCGAAATATCCCTAACGGCGTGGACTGACGCTCAATTTCGACATATGGCCATATTCAGCGGTTGCGATTACCTTGCCGGCATTAAAGAAATGGGCCTGAAGACCGCCTATCGAATGCTGCGCAAGCACAAAACTCCTGAGAAAGTTATCCGAATGCTCCATTTTGACGGAAAATACCGAGTTCCTCCCGATTATCTCGAGCAGTTCACGCAAGCCGAGCAGACATTTCTCTACCAGCGGGTCTTTTGCCCCAAGGCCAAGGCGCAGGTGTGCCTCACCCAACCGCCAGACCACGTTAACATTGATGAAATGCCTTTCGTCGGAGCTGCTGTTGAGCCATCTCTCGCACATTCTATCGCCACAGGCGATGTGAACCCCTTTACCAAGGAGGCGATCGTCCTCCCGGCCTCCCCGGATGCACGGAAGCGCCGCGCTTCCTCTTCTGTCCAAGCAGCTCCCATCCGAACGGTTCCTCCGCCCAAACCTATTGACTCCTATTTCAAGGGCGATGGAAGAATCCCCATGGGCAACATGGATCCGAATTGCTTCACTGTCGACCCGCAGCGCGTGGCTTCAATGACTGAGAATGGCCAACGTCCGATTGTTTTCCCGCTCCCGCGCCCCTATTTGGGCGATTCGGCACTTCAAGCATCCAACATCTCCCGCCGCTACACAAACATCAATCAGAATAATGGATCAACACCAGCTCTACGCCGTCGGACTGAACCCATATCCAATATACTCCGTGATGCGGGTATTGGCCACGAGGGCATTCCACGCCGACAATCGTCAGGACTATCGCAGCGACGGATTTCTGGCCAGCGCATCTCAGAGCCAAATATGCTACAGCCACCAGCAAAGAAAGCGAGGCTTTGCGGTGATGCACCCGCACAACCGCTTCCAAACCAGCAAACTAGCAAATTTTTCCCGTCTGGAGCTAAGACGAAAGACGTCCCAGTAAATACAGAGGGATACCTAATGTCGGACGATTCAATCGAAGATGCTCTAAGGGATTTACCGGACATTGATGGATGGCACTCAACGAAGTCCAAGAAGCAAAGCTTTGTGGTGTTTGAGGAGAAGGTCGACGATGTAGAACAGGATAATGATGCGACAGAGAAATCCGGACGTGGCGAGGAAGAGTCAATCCCAGAAAAAGTGGCGACCGAGACACCGCTTCACTCTTCGATCAGCCGCTTTACATTTTCTCAAACCAATTCAGGTTCAAGTAGTCAACGCCTCGGACGTGATTTATCAGGATTCCCCACCCCAGCGACATCGTCATCGCAGTCCTCCAGCACTCGATCTACGCCGGTGTCTTCACTATCATCAGCGACAACTATCTCGACCGTCAAGTCAACCCCAGCTACGCCTCTGTTAACGCCACTACAACGGCTTGGAGCACGAGCCCTGAATGGCGGCAGCAAGCAACCGCCGACCCCTACATTTGCTGCACCACGGCCGATAAAGAGATCAAGCAACAATCGACGAACCCTGGACGCGTTGCCCATCAACCCGTCCTTCGTCCCACTGCCCCCAGTAGACGTAGCAGAGGTAGAAGCCCTGCACCACGAAGGCAGTGAGGATATGATTATTCCGGAGAGTGAGAACGAAAACGAAGAGGGGCAGGAGAACATGGGCAAGCCAGGAAACGGTAGAGGTGCTCGCAGGATGGATCTGTCGAGGTTTGTTTTTGCATGAGAACCTAGCGCGGCGTTACAAATGCGTTCACGCAGTTGTTGGGGTTTTTTCTTGGGCAGCCGTCCTTAGGGACACTGAAGCAGTACACGCATTGATTTTGATATTACCGGCGTCTGGGGATTCGCATAGCTATAAAATGCATGGTCTAGGAGTTATGTTGGTTTGTTTTCTCTTTCTTAGCTGCTGGAGTTCTATGGCGCTGGAGCACATGGCAAGGTCTGGCTCAAAAAACAGAAAGTACGAAGAGCTGGCGGCCCATGGGGTCTGTTAGATGTGCTGCACAGGAGACATATGTAGCAGTGTTCCTACATTCATACATACGTACTTAATATGTACACGTAACATTGAAAGTTCACCTGGCCGCTCAACTCGAAATAACGGTCTCTGGATGTAAGCCGAACTTATCTTAAGTTGACTACATGTTCCCTTATATGATAGCGTTGGATGGGATCCATCTGGGATGGGATGGATCCAATCCAATCAACACCCAATTAGGCGTGCACTCCACTCTTTTGTGATTTTCTACGGAGCAGCCACCTGGCCCGTGCCCCGTCGCCGCCGAAGGTCCCTCAGTAGTAAGGAAAAAAAATTTGGGAGCTTCAGCTTCTTCTAGCTTCTCCAGCCATACAGACCAAAACCTTCAAATAGCGACCCTTTGTTATTTTCACACTTCCGTCGTCTACCCTGTATTCCTGTAGCCTTCAACGTCACATTCATAATATTCAGAATGATGTCCATGAGAGCAATTGCGCGCTCTGCGCCCCGCACCCTGTCCCGTTTCAGCTCCGCCGCCATCAGACGCTCTGCTGTCGCGCGCCCCAGCACTCTGCGCACCACCTCGTGGGCGCCTCTCCGCTCATCCCAGTTCACATCTGCTTTCTCGACGACGCCGCTCCGCAGGGCACCAGCCGGTGAGGTTGATGAGGAGCTGTCGCAGAAGCTCGAGAGTGAGCTGCAGTACGAGAACGAGCTCAAGGAGAGCGATCAGGCCCCTTCCAGCATCAAGGACTTCCTTGAGAACAGCCCCTTCGAGCTCATTGATACCCCCGGCAAGGAAGATGTTATACTGAAGCGCAAGTTTGGCAACGAGACGTATGTTCCCTCTCGTTCTCCCCTTCTCTTCTACCCTGCTGGCTTTTTCCAGCTACGCTAGATGCAAAGACAAAACTCTGCACAAATACTGACAGGACTTCACTATGCAGCATCACCGTCTCCTTCTCCATCTCGGATCTTTCTACCTTCGAGCCTGATGTGTACAACGAGGATGATGCTCTTGCCGATGAAGACTTTGAGAGCCCTGAAGCCCAGCGTGACGCTGAGGGCGAGGAGGGCCTCGACGGCGAGTCTGATGCAGTTCCTTGCCGCCTCAACGTTGTTGTTGAGAAGGATGGCAAGGGCGCGCTGAACATTGAGGCTGTCGCCCAGGATGGTCAGATCATGGTCGAGAACTTCTACTACTACAAGGAGCCCAAGATGGCCCACTCCACTTCCGCCGAGATTACTCACCAGGCTCAAGATGTCTTCCCCGGTCCTCCCTTCGGTGGCCTCGACGAGGACCTCCAGATCCTCATGGAGCGTTACCTTGAGGAGCGCGGCGTTACCCAGGCTCTCGCCGTCTTCGTGCCCGATTACATGGACATGAAGGAGCAAAAGGAGTACCAGGCCTGGTTGAAGAACGTCAAGGAGTTCATCGATGCTTAAGTGATCTTAAGTTAGGTAGGAGCCGTGTAAGATGGATTGATGTGGGGAAGGCATATTCTTCAATGCCACGATATCTGATATCGCCCCTTGGAGTCAAAAAGAACAAAACGAGTATCGAAAGCAGAGAACTTTTTGGCCAATGTATTATGGATCGACGGATCGAAGCTGCTTTTTAGCAGACATGTAATATTGAACCTTCCCACTCCCGATGGTTATATTTGTATATTAGCTACGCCTAGGATGGTAACAAACCGCGAAGGCGGCTTTGCACATCCTGCAAAAGCGGAATAGAGAAACCCAAAAGAATCATGACTATGGCCCTTGAGGCGTGTATTCTCAATCGAGACATGACTATCAATCTGAACACGTTAAAAAAGCGAAGATCCCTTGAACGAATGATGCAACGGCCAATCAGATCCCCGGTGTCTACGTGATTGTTACCTTAATCTCATAATTGGTGTAACATTGTGCTAAAACGCAAGACAGGTGGTAAAGGCTCAGGCGCCAAACGGGCCCGGCGTTTATTTATATGCGCCGTCGTCCCCGATGTCCTTCAAATAGCAACGGAGGCACCGCGTTTGCAACAAATGTCATTTCTCTCGATACCATTGACCTACACGTTTGGTCATAAATTCGGAATGATTCGTACTACTCAGGTAATCGCGTTATTCTCCGTATCCGTAGTTTGACATGGAGAAATCCAACTGGGACCATCAGACCGGGGCCCCGACTGCCAAGCCGGAGTCGCCCACGGCGCAAGCGACCAGCGAAGCAGTCGCTATGCCGCCAGGCGGACAGAGAAGGGCCTCCAAAGTCTCGAATGAGTCGAGATCGGAGGGCTTTGATGCCGAAATTGCGGTCAACGCCGATGATGTAGCCGCCGAAGCTCTAGAAGAAAAAGAAGGGCTTACACCCAGCAGCGGCCCCACCAAGTCCCCCGACAACACGCCCCTGCCGCCATCAGCACCAGAGCCCGACCCGGAGCCGCTGTACACGCTCCTGCCGAAAGCGGACAAGTTCGGCCTGGTCGCCGCCGTGGCCTTCCTCGCCGTCATCTCGCCCATAACGGGGTCCGTCTACCTACCCTCGATGCCCGCCATCGCCGCCGACCTGGGCGTCTCCATCTCGCTGGTCAATCTGACAGTGACCACGTACCAGATCTTCCAGGGCCTGGCGCCATCGCTGCTGGCCAGCCTGGCAGACACCCACGGCCGCCGCCCTGCCTACCTCTCGTGCTTGGCCATCTACATCGTGGCCAACCTGGCGCTGGCGCTGCAGCACGACTACGCCGCGCTCGCGGTCCTGCGCTGCCTGCAGAGCGCGGGGAGCAGCGCCACCATTGCTCTGGGTGCCGCGGTCGCCAGCGATATCGCCACGCGAGCCCAGCGCGGAGGATACATCGGCTGGGCCAGCCTGGCCATCTCGCTGGGCCCCTCGCTGGGACCCGTGGTGGGCGGCGCGCTGAGCCACCGGTTCGGCTGGCGCGCCATCTTCTGGTTCCTCATGGGCTTCGGCGGCGTCATGTTCCTCGTCGTCGTGCTCTTCGTCCCGGAGACCTGCCGCGCCGTCGTCGGCAACGGCAGCGTGCCACCCCAGCGCTGGAACCGCAGCGCCCTGCAGGTGTGGCGGGCCGCCCGGGGCCAGCCGCTCATCGGGCGCGAGCACGTCGAGGAGGACAGGTCGACCATCTCCAGGCCGAGGAAGAGGCCAAATCCCATCAGCGCGCTCAAGATACTGATGGAGCCGGAGGGCGGCATCACATTAGGGTTTGGCAGTCTGCTTTTTGCAGGGTACTTTGTAAGTCCCACCCTGCCGCAGAGTATTTTAGTACTACAATTACTCTGTGACTTTTGGGCGGCGTGCTAACCCTTTTCCCCTATGAATCTAGATGGTCATGACTACCTTGTCGGAGCAGTTGTCTACTCGTTTCGGCTTCGACACCCTTACGATCGGCCTGTGCTACCTGCCGCTGGGCATTGGGTCGCTGGTGTCACGATTTACGGCAGGCATGCTCTTCGACTGGAACTTCAAGAGACACGCCCGCAAGCTGGACCTGCCGCTAGACCGCAAGCGGCAGCAGGACATCGACGTGTACCCGATCGAGCGCATTCGGCTAGAGGTCTGTATCCCCATGGTGTACCTCTCGTGCGGCTCGGTGTTGGCCTACGCGTGGACCATGGAGTCGCAGTCGGCGAGCCTCGCGGGCATCGAGGTCTGCCTCTTCCTCCAGGGCCTCTTCTTCTCGGGCGGGCTGCAGGGGCTCAACACCCTCGTCGTCGACACCCACCAGGACACGCCCGCCACCGCCACCGCGGCTAACAACCTGTTCCGCTGCCTCCTGAGCGCCGGCGGCACCGCCGTGGCGCCCTTGATCATCGAGCGCATCGGCATTGGCTACATGGGCGTCTTCATCAGCGGCGTCTGGCTCGCCTTCAGCCCTTGCCTGTGGCTCGTCCTGCTGCGGGGCAAAGAGTGGCGCCAGGCCCAGGCGAGGCGTCGCGAGGAGAAGGACGCGGAGCGCGCGGCTGCCCCCGCGGAGGCGGCGGTGGGCCCCGTCTAGATCGCATATGTCCCCGTGCGGCGCAGTTTTGTATTAAGCTTTCAGGAACAATCCCTGTGAAAGTATAATACGTTATGTTGCGTGCAAGGAGTTGAAAATAGTGAATAGTAACTTAAATGTATAGTATTTCTTGGCATGTAGAACACTGGCTGTATCACTCATAATTATTTGGCAGTGGTAACCTCTCAAGTTAATTCCGTCTGTATTGTCTGTCTAATGTTTAAAGGATGAGAAACATCAAGGCTATGTATGTGCTATTCGCTTCAGGCTGTATCTGTATGCATAACCACTCAAGCTGAAACAAAAGCTGTCCGTTGCAAAAAGAGAAAACCCACCCCAGTAAGAGAACATCGGAAGAAGGAGAAACAATGGGGGAAAGAAAAAGCTTATGGTATAGTGCATGATTGTGTATAGCGTGGTGTCATAAATGGGTTGTGGCCCATGATCGTGCCGTCTAGAACATTCGTCTAATTCATGATCTCTTCAGCTTCTTTTGCAGGCAAGTAGAGCTTTCCAGTGGTTCTCAGTGCCGCTCCCTCCTCAGCGGTAAAGTATCTTCCTGTACGGAAGCTAAAAAGTTACGACTTCATGTCAGCTTTGGCATTTCCAGGGGGAGGGGCTCGTATTGCAAGGGTGGGTTACTCACCTCCAGATAAGACTTCCAAGGGCAACGTTACGAATACCATCAAGGTATCTCAGGATCTCTCGATCGATCGTCTGGCCATAGCAGGGAAGTTCAGCCAAAGCCTTGTACCATCGTACGTAGCAGTTGTTGACCATCCTGCCAGTCTCATCCAAAGCCTCCTGTAGCGTATAGCCTTGCGCACGGATCACGTTGACAAGGTTGAGCTTTTCTCCTAGCAGCTATAGCAATGTTAGATGCGTGAAGATTGCCTCCCAAGGTCTAGTCTTATCCTGTTATCACGTACCAAGTCCTTCTTGTAAGAGAGAATATCGTTGTCACTGTGCACATGGTTAGTACCTATATCTCCCAACCCTTGCCTCGAACTTTGACTTACATTAACGTCAAGTCAATGCAAACTTCCTTGCAGATTGCAATAGATGGGTGGTCCATGGCATATTGTGGTACTTTGATGCCTTCAGCGTATCTATTTATGATTAGCAGACATCAACAGGCAAGAGACCGGTACACAACTTACTCTACCAGACTGAAGCAAGGGTTGGCACCAATAGTACCTCTCCTGAACTTCAGGTAGGCATCGACACTCAGCTCCTTGGGATCCAAGCATCGTGAGTTTACCTGACCAAGGATACCAAGCATATAGTGCTTTAACGCTTCCTTGTACCGGTGTTGAAGTTCTACTCAATCTGTTAGTCTCTTTTCACCAAGTTCTTATCCTTCACTCGACAATGAGCCGACATACCTTTCGATGCTCTCTGTAAAGACGCGCGAATTAGCTTTGGTTAGTCGTATAAATCCGGCTTAGGCAGTACGCACCTTTTTTATATAATACCAATTCAGTTGGCAACCATAACGGACGGGGTGTTCACTGCCAAATGATAGCGGCGGGTAGGCGTCGTCCAAAAGAGAGGTCATGTGAATAATCTCCTCAGATGCACTAAGCATGTCTTCCTTGAATTTACCCTCATCGAATTCTAATGATGAGGTTAAAATTTGTTAGCTATATGAATACAAAATGGTGGTTGGGTTTAACCATACCATCATCGAATGGAAAGGCCTACAGCAATGTTCAGTTAGCTATTCATCCCTTTGTTACCAACAGTTGGACATACTAACCCAGTGCTGCCAGTCGACCATGGTGCGGAGTGCCTCCGCGTCGCAGTTAGCTGACCAATGCGCCACCAAGTATGTGAAGTCTGCCTTGGCGTTTCGCTTTGATTGCTTCTCTGAGTATCCCAAACTCCTGATAACATGGTCAGTGTGCCTCTTTATAGCATAGCAGGAACTATAGCGGATATAGCGCCCAGACTCACTTTGCTACCCAGTCGCATGCTTCGACTTTCACTTGCTCGTAATGTTTGTTTACAGTAATGTCAACAGACATAATCGAAGTGAAGAGATCGGGGAGGATAACTTCTATCTCATTATCATGCTGCTCGGGCATCGACACCGACAGAGACAAAGCCGGAGGGGCAGTTATCACAGTAGTCGCCATGTTGATATGATATGATATGAAAGAAGAGTGAACAGGGTCAAATGTCCACGCAACAAAGGAGGGGAGGGGAGGGAGGTGGAGGCGGCAAATATAGTGTGACAGAATCAAGAGGGCTGCCACCAGGGTTGATCCTTTAACAACGACAGAGATACCAAGGTCGGTCGATTCCCTCATGGGTTTGGGGGGCTCTTATACCCACCGTCAAGAATAGCTGCCACCAGGAATGTCCCACCAGGGTTATCAACTCGGACCATAAATTCCCCCTCGCAACCCCTCGGGTTTCTCTTGCGCGATAACACCTGCCGCCGTACGTAGAGCAGACCAGGTGTATGGGCCGCATAATCCCAACGCTCGAACTCTTGCCACCTAATGTGCATTTCATTTTCCTGTACCCCACCCCTTTGCAGCAGGTGATTCTATCCTCATATGTCGTAGACAAAGGGATCCCCCTGTACTTTACTATCCTCGGCAAGACTTAATTAGCGGCCGTTGCAAGCCACACGGGTCGGGGGAGTACATGTCAAGCGAGCAACGTGGGCTACCGAGCGAGTAGGCCCTGTCTACCCTGTCTACCCTGTCGCTCCTTGCTGGATATGGTTTCTAATTATCGAATCGATTGCTGTCGCACCAGAGTGAACCCGAATATCCGCTCCCGCGTTGAAACCCCTCCTTCTGACCCCGGATGAATGTCCTGCAGGCCAGGTGGGGTCTCTCGACTTATGTCGTGATGCTGAGCGTTCGTATCCTGCACATAATCTTATAAACACGCTAAGTTGATGATTCCAAAGTGTTGGTTCGCCCCTGTTCGCATCTACGTGTCCGAAGTCCCGACCTTGAGTATCCGTGCTCTCTCAAGCAATTCTAATTGGCCCCTGTGCTCTCGGAGATGGCAGCGGAGCAAAGTGTGTGAAGAGCATCGAGTTTTCTTGGCTAGTCAAGACAATGATTCTGCAATTATAGAGCTTCGCCGGCAGGTATCCATTTCACTACGGCTCATTCGGAAAGACGTGCAGTTGAACCAGGGGCTCGTGCTCTTAGATGGGAGAGCAGAGTTCAGTTACTAATGACAAGGAAAGGGGCAGGCCACCCTGCTAGAATAAGTGTACATACGGAAGGTGACCCAATGACAGCGACTGCTGATAACGGGGGATGGCCGGAACCATGATGCGTTTTGAATAAATCTATCCACATACTACGAAGCCGAAACCACCACGAGATTGAGGGGTGAAATCAACCCACGCTCTGTGAGGATTGCTGATTGAGTATTTTATTTATTTATTTATCCATGTCTATCCCACTGGTACATAGTACGTAGATACGCAAACTTTTAGATATTGTCGTCCCAAGCAAACTTCGAACCCCCGGTACTTGCAGTATGTTGTGGTACGACAACTCTGATTGCCGTCCCTGCAGGCCCAGGGATCCCCCTGCTACTCGTTTTCGTCGCCGCATTATATGTCTGAGCCTCCGCTGGCACCCCTGGCAATTGGCAGGGCCCATTCGCACACCTTAGAAACTCGCCTGTGCACTGGATATTCTTCAGCTTCAAGGGGATACACGTACGGGTCCGCTGCTGGGGCCAGCGGCGAATGAGCAGTTAGTGGGTGAAGAATGCAAAGCTCCACATGTGCACCCCCCCGACTGACGCTGCAACTAGTGGAGCGAAGCTATACTGAGCCGACTGCCTGGCGCATCCTACAATATAGTACCTGCCTGCCAAGCTATCTCCACCCGGAATCCATAAGCAGCTAACGGTGTTTGTCGGCATCTGATTCGTACCCCTCGAGGGTCTCGAGGTCCCACCCGTGAGATAATCAGGCGTACTGTGATATGGGGGCTCGACGCGTTGCATTCCTTCGCGTTATTTTTAGGGGAGCGTTGAGCTCGTCCGTGCGTCCACAGCTCGTCTCTCTCGACGGGATTGTAAATGTGTAGCGAGGCACGTGGCCGAAACCCACCAGCTCGGTTTGTGGGTATCTCTAACTATATCACTCCGGGCAGGCAAAAAAAAGAAAAGAAAAAGGGCAGTGGTTGTAGTAAACAGCTGTCAGCAAGGGCAAAACCACCACACTCCGACCCGTCCCGACCTCACAGGTCTCTCGTGTTCGTGTTTTGTGTGTGTGGAGCTTTCTTTTGCTGGCATGGATTTTTCTCATTGGACGAGGACCCTTAAATGGCTGGCCGATCAGCGGTGAAAACCGCTCGGTTTGGACCGGGGGTGGACCGGCCCGTTGGGTGACGGTAGGTGATTTCATTGGATCCCACTTAGGACCACAGGGTCCCGGCCCCGGAAGGCCATTCCGGACCAAGTTGTCAAGGAAGCCAAAGCCAGGAGGCGATGCAGCGTGCCCAAGTGGGAAGTGGCCACACTGCTTCAGAAGCCATGCCCGCCTATGGGTCCTGGCGCTCCTACATGTTTCCCAGCTTCCCTTCGCTGGTAAAAGAGCTAAGCTCCCCCCGCCACCCACGAGCGAGTGGGTAGTAAGTAGGAGGCACTTCTGCGTGCGTGATACGGGGAAGAGATAGAACGACGGCAAGTGCTAATGTCGCCGCCGCGATGAAGAGAATTAGACAGGCTCTCGCAAGGCTTTCGAAAACGCGAAAGCCTTCGCCAGACTCGTCCTCGTCCCACTCGTCTGAGTCTCTAGTCTCAAGCAGGCGCTCAATCGACGATGGCGGAGTGGGTGCCTTGGTTCTGCACCAAGGAAACTATACAGCTGCAGGCAACGAGTCTGGCCTGGACATAGTGTTCGTCCATTGTCTGGGTGGCAATCGCATCACCTCGTGGCAGAAAAATGGCGTTTGCTGGCCTGCCGACCTTCTGGGGCGAGAGCTCCCCGATGCCAGGATCATCACGGTACGTGGCTGCGTTTTCCCCGCACGAAAAAGATCAATGATAATTTTTAGTGGCTTTGGCACAAAAGAGGCGTCAAAAATGGTGAAACGTCTTGGAGAAAGACCCAGGTAGCTGACGTCAACGTGTATATAGTGGGGGTATAGCGTACCAGATGCACTGATGGCGGCTGTTTCTCAAAAGCACACCTACGCAGACATTGCAACTTATGTCAGCGACGCGTTGATTGCAGATCTTATAAAAGTGAGCAAGAAATCAAATCGAGACATTATCTTCGTGGCCCACGGTGTTGGTGGGCACATCGTCAAAGATGCCCTATGCACCACAGCTGTTTCTCAGGTGTTTGGCAAGTATAATGAGCACGGAAACCTTTACTCGAAGACGGCAGGTATAATATTCCTAGGCACGCCACACAGAGCGCATGGAAAAGGCTCCTTTGGAGAAGCTGTAGCTTCGATAGCGGAACTCGAGGTCGGCCCAAATTACCACAACATGCTCGAGATGATAAGAAACCACAATGATATGTTCGAAACCCAACGTGATGAGTTTATTCTTGTAACTAGGGATCTTCCTGTCGTATGTATTCGGGAACTTCTCCCCACGCCACCTCTGACTGTAAGTAGCAGCCAAACGCAACACACTACTCTCCTCTTTTAAACCCAGCCCTACTGATAACCTCCATAGAGAGTGTTCAAGCATATCACCACCTACGACGGTCTGAACGTTGTGGTAGATGATGTATACGCAAATCACTGGGATGTTGCAAGATTCTCTAGCCGACAGGATCCAGGCTATTTTCAACTCGTGGGCCATCTTAGCAAGTTATCACGTCGGATAGAACAGGAGGGTATGTGCACCGGCACCCAAGTTCACACGATGCCACAGAGTGACTGACCAAATTTTCTTTCAGGTGTGGAAGCCAAGCTAACACGCAACAGAGGTATATGAGCGTTGCTTCTATGCCACCAAAGTAGAATTATACTGACAAAAGACCTCAGAAATACTTGATGCTTTGCATTTTGATATGCACAACAAGCAGGATTCAGCTGACGAGGCTCACGGCCGCACTTGCGCGTCTGTGCTTTCAGCCACTGATGGCGACCAGCAAGTCTCCGACTTTTACCACTGGCTGCGGACTCCAGGTTCCATATTCTGGATCAGCGGTAACCCTGGCTCTGGGAAGACCACGTTGATGAAGCATGCATTCTACAGCAAGCAAACACGTGAACGTCTGGAGAGTTGGGCTGGCAATAAGCAACTCGTGATGGCATCCATTTTCCTCTTTGAAGGTGGAACGCATGTCCAGAAGTCACACGAGGGCATCCTTCGCGGATTGCTCTATCAAATCCTGAGTGCTCGGCAGGATCTCATACCCATTTGCTTCCCATCCTTCATGAGCGGTGCCTGGCCGCCTCCGGTCCCCTTTAACACGGTGCTCAATCTTTCCCAGGCCTTCTACCAGCTGTTTTCCCGGATGGCGGGCACCATGAGGCTGGCAATATTTATCGACGCCTTGGACGAGTACCGCATGGCAGAGTCCGAGGATCACAGCGCAGACAGCACCACCTCCATGGCCGAGACCAGCGGCGATGAAGCTGGCCCGGCGCTCGGTTCCAAAAAGTGGATTGCCGATTCTCACATAGAGATAGCCGGCTTGATTACTGAGATGGCAAGTTCAGATTTCATTAAGTTGTGCGTTTCGAGCAGAGAGCTGCCTCACTTTGAAGAAGCCTTTATGGATGTCCCCAGACTACGAGTCCACACAAAGACAGAAAAGATGATCGCCCAGTACTGTGCAGATCGTCTAGACTACGTCGCTCCAGGATTGTCCGTCAGCCAGAGATCACTGTGTATCGAGGTAGCGCAAAAGTCGAGAGGTGATATCCTCTGGGCGCGTCTCACCATCGATATACTAATGGAAGGTTCTCTCAAGAAGCTGAAAAGCACGCTCGACTCGCTGCCTACTCATCTGGGAGGCACGCACGGACTATACATGCGGATCATACAGAACCTCGCGCCGTCACACCAGCGCGAAGGTTGCAGGATCTTTGAGATCATCTTACGGTCCCTGGATCCGCCACATCCTCTAGTATTGGCATTCGCAGACGAGGGGTATCTGGCAAAGTCAAAGCTTCAGCGTGAACACCCCGAAGCAGGAGAGCTATTAATATCTCACGACAAGTTGCATCCGTTCACGGTCCAGGATCTAAGGAACATAAGTGAACGACTGGAACACCGACTCACCTCATGCTGTGCCGGTTTATTGGAGACCACGGAGAAGCAACAGCGCGTGGTTTTCATGCACCTCACTGCCAAAGAGTTCGTTTTCAAGGGTCACATCTGGGACAGGATCCTGGTGACGCCCCCGAGCAAGACCGAGATCGACTTTTCGCTCATCAGCGGGAACCTGCGCTACCTCAGCGCCGTCAAGTCGATCCGGCCGCTCGTGTCCGGGGGTCCCCGGTTCCAGTTCGAACCAGAGGCGTGGGTCATGGTGTCGAACATCCTGCGGTACGCGAACCGCGTGGACGACGAGTCGTTCGACGACGCGGCGTACATCAAGCTCCTCGACGACCTCGACGCCACGTGCAGCGAGGCGTGGGCCACAGCGATCAAGCAGCACGTGCCAGCCGCCGGCGAGGACCCGGAGTGGCACCGCGGCGACGGGCGCTACGCGGCGCTGCTGTCGAGCCACTGGGCCGGCTTCGAGCCTATGGAGCTGGGGCCGTCACCGCTGCGGCACGACTTCCTGGCGCTGGCGCTCCAGGCCAACCTGTACAACTACGTGCACGAGAAGCTCATGGGGCTGGGCAGCGCGGAGCGGGCCCAGCGCGCCCAGCGCCTGCTCGAGTACGCGGTGTGCCCGGAGGGCGACACCCGCTCGGACGCCGGGTCGTCGGTGTCGGCCAGCTCGTCGCTGACGGGCAACGCGCGCGACTTCCACCACGACATGCCCGACACCAAGTTCGTGCACCTGCTGTTCGAGTGCGGCGCCGACGCGCAGCAGGCCTCGGCCCGCGACGTCTGGGTGCGCACGCTGTCCCGGGGTCGCACCTTCTTCTCGGGCCAGCACCTGGGCATGCTGAACCTCTCCCGCGGGTCCTACCACGCCCTCGCGCAGAACCGCCAGCGCTGGGTCGCCGCCGTGACCGCCCTGCTGGCGGGCGGCGTCGATCCCCACCTGCAGGTCGAGACGGGCAGCATCGCCGCCGCGGGCAGTGGCGGAGGCGGCGCCCTCGGGGGCGGGCTGGGCAGCGAGGGCTCTTCCACCGAGGCCAAGCCCGCCATCGATGTCGTCAAGAACATACTGGAAGGCGAGAAGGAGTTCGCCAAGGACCTGATCGTGATAGAGGCCCTGGCGGTAAAGGCCCTGGCGAAGGCGAAATAGGGTAGGTCCAAGGTGTGACTAGGAGAAGGGGGGAGGGGGGAAGGCTGGAGAAAAGAAAAAGAAAAGAAAATAGTTGACATGGGCATATCTACTTATGCGACTCATGTATGAGGGACTAATTGACTCGAGGGAAAAAGAAAGATTATGGCTAGAATGATTGATTACTAAACGCCACGAGGCGCAAGAGTATAAAGAGCTTGCATATAGAGCTGAACTTAGGTGTGGCATATTAAGCATTGGGGGGGGGGGGGGTATGATGAGGGTTATACAAGAGAGTTTTTTGGGCAAACTATGGCAACACTCCGGTTGAAAACGTGCCGTTCCACCCTGATAGCTGCTCACCCCACCAGATACTAGTAGTGTCAGCAGCATGCTTGCTTGCTTTTCATCTGTGACGTTTGATTGGATCTTCATGGACCTCAGATCTACTTGTGTAGCTAACGTATTGCTAACTATGCGGAGCTTGCTTCACCGGCAGCGGGCCTTACTTTTTATTTTTTCTTCGGGCCGTGATCGCCCCGGATTCTCTTCACTCTGATCCCAACCAATCTGAAATTTGATAGTAGCGAGCATCTATCGTGTCAAGATATGCAAGTCTCAGACCTGATGCACATAAGAGTCATTTTCTGTGTGCTTAGTTATGTGTAGACGCCATAGACTATGCTAGTTTCCTGCATTGTCTCGTGGCATCGTGCCACTTTGACACAAAAGATTATACTTCTTTCTTTTATACTTTTCATGACAGTGGCTTCCGTTGCGGATCGCGGATATCCATCTCTGCATCACTAGTCATCAGCAGTGTAACACACCAGCGGAGCAACAAGGCTGTTCAGATATGGAAAGAGGAAATGAAGTCTGGAATAAGAAAGCAACAAAACAAACAGTTTCGTCCACATAATTTAGCCCTCCATAAGATGTTGATCCCGGGGACTATGCTATTTGGAAACACCTCCCGTTAGACATGGGTTCTGCAGGCTGTGCGCGATGCATGGGGAAAAGAAAAACAGGCAAAAATGCTCGCTGCGAGTAATATTCTGACCAGGAACAAACCTGGCCCAGCAGCAAGATCTGGGGTTGCCCTCCCCTTTGCCAATTACTGACCACCACACCACTCTTTAACAACACGAGCACAGCAGCCGTCCCCTAGAACATGATAACCCCCATCCCATTGGCAAGGTTTCAGGGTCCACGAACTGCAAGGTCATCAGCAAATAAGCGCCGATCGGGGTTGCCGGCAGTCAGCTTCCGGGCTCTGTGGCTGAAAGTCTGTAGTTACCATGTTCAGACCTAATCGGAGAAGAGGGGAGATTGCGGACATTGCATGCTGGAACATCTCGTGGCTGCATTCCCAGCGTACACGCATAAAGTATAAAATCAGACGAGGCTTCTACGCCACCCTCATTACCCTACTGCACTGGTGACTGCGTGGCGTGACTGAGACAAACAATGAGATATCTCCCGATAGTTTTCACTTTGAGTCCCAACCTTGTACTCCGTATGCAGCGTCCGATCCCATGACGTGGGTAGACCGAAAGGCAGCCAGTGAACGCACCGCTCCTCTCTCCCGCACTTGTCAACGGGGCCGGTGGGGAATGGGACTTGAGGAAACAATGAAACAGAGATGACGGATCCTTAACTTGGTCGAGAACATCCCTCCCAATATCCCTCCCAATATCCCTCCCAATGCAGCATCTTCTAGGATGGGGGGTTTTTTTTTTCCCCCCCAAAGCCGACTGTGGAGAACAGCTTCCAGTCAGCACCCGTGAAACGAGGCAGCCCACTGAGGGAGCTAATAAGTTACATACAGCGTTCATGCCGGGCTAAACTAGTAAGAAACGCACAGGTTCCTATCGTAGCGTAGTTACTCCTAATAGTAGGAACCGCTCCCCGTCGTGTCCCCATCGCATCCCATTGTCATGGGGGGTTCCGCTAGGTCGCCGCGGCGTTAGAAATGGTAGCATTTGCAGCATGGGGGGAGGCTCTATGCTAACCATAGGCAGGCAGATAGAGGCGTGCTGCTAGCCTGTCGTAGCCTAGCACGGGTAGGCGGGTCTTCTAGTCCGGGGGACCCAGAGCCAAGGGCCAGGGCCCAACGCCAGGATTCTTTTTGTATTCCTCTTTGCTTATTCCTACTATTTTGGGAGGGTTTATTTACTCTGTGTCCTTACCTTCCCCATCCCGAGCGCTTGACTAATGTTTAGTGGTCCCAGGGGCTGCTCCCTCGGAGCCTAGCAAGCACGCGCCGACCCGTGTTTGCTGGCCGCAAGGAAGATCCAAGGAGCTGCACCAGTTCATTGGAGCATTTCTGGTTTGACGTCTTCGAAACTGCAGGCATCTGACAGGCAAATGAAACTAGCTCGAAGGCTGTGGTGTATAGTTGCAGCTGGCGAGGGACATGATAGGATAGCAAGGCGTGGGAATGTCACTGGGGACTGGCCATGTGAGTTCGACCAGCTTAGAAAGTGTTGCGTTAGTGTGGTCCTGCCCGGGCGGCTCTGTGCTGTGTGCTGTGCGCGTGCGTGTCCCTGGCTGACTGCTTCCACGTCGATGCGACCTTCTAGCTCTGGGAGACCAAGTTTGTGTGTCTTGCTTGTCTGGACGCTCTCGCTTTTCTCGCTCGCTTTGCTCGCGCTCCTTCTCTGCTGTGCCCTCTGCCCTGGGAGATCGTAGAACCAAGATGCGGTGAGCAAACTGGCCTAGCCGATCTACACCCTGGCTGCATCGCGGTGGACGGGGCGACATACCGCTCTCTCCTCTGTGAGCCTCCAAGTCGGTGATTTTCCCTGCAGCAGGCCCAATCGAGCAGCGCATCCAGGTCGAAGAGCGACCGCACCATTCCGTTTCTTCCTCTAACCCGAGGATGCACCGACTCTGCACTTGATCGAATCTCGCCAAGCTACGTACTTGAGCACGCCTCCGAGGCGCGTTTTCTGTCCGTACCTAGTAACGCCACCGGGGCAGGGCGAAGGGAGGAAGAACACCAGAACCCAAATGTTCCCTATGTTCCCTGTCAGATCAGGGAGTTTAGGTGGCAGCGCACCGACCACGTTCGGTTATCACTTGCCTCTTGACCCCCCGCGCGCAGGCTAGTTAGTGCACACCTAGGTAGTTATCATGTACGTACAGATGAAAGTGCAAGGCGGTGCATGATGTTATCTGGATCTCTGAAAGGGTAAAAAAAAGAGCTGATCTCTAATCTTCATGGAATTAGCTGTGCTTATTGATCATCTAAGTTAGACTCCATTTGCTTCTGGTCCATCCGGGCCACGCTTGGTATGACAGCAGGAACATTGATGCAAGTGTACATGTAATGCTACTAACCCCAAGTGCTATTGACTGTGCATCGACACTACCGACTACCTACACCCATTCCACATCCTCCCTCATCCGTCCGTCCGTGCCGACTGTAGTTATAGTCCTTTTTCTACTTTTCATTTCTTGTTTTCAATTTGCTTTTGGGTGTCAATAATTGTCTTGGGCTCTTCTTCCGCAACCTTTACGGCCCACTTCTTTCCAAACAGGAAAACAGCTTGGGAGGAGAAGCACGTCGGAGAGCTGCAATAGATAGGATATCGTACCTCATAAGGGACTGGAGGCACCGTGGCCTCAGCTAGGGATCCACCTTGTCCCGACCAGACCCCAGCGCTGATGATAATGAGCCCTGGATCGAGGCAGCCAGCCGCACCGTAATAAGCTAAAGATGCCGAACCAAACTCGCAGGCATCAATGGGCAGCGCCCACACCCCATCTTATTGCCATATCCCGAAGCACGCATCCCTTGGAATAACAGCGTGGGGCCATGATCATATCAACTGATATGACACGTCCAGCGCTTGGCGGATGACGCCGTAAAGGCTACTGCTGCCGGCGCTGCTGGCTCTAGGCAATGCAGGCTGGTAGAAAAAGCCAGGTACTTATTGTACCTAGACATTCACGATAGGCATTATGTTGAGAACTCGCTTAGCTTGATTGACCCTCAACCGCCGAGTGGAGCGTGACAAGGGGGGGAGGGGGGGGGATCTCGCGCCCATTTCGTAAGAGGGCGCAAATCTGGTGCTGCACGAGCCTTCCCGCTGCCCCAGTCTGCAAGTCATGTCGCTCTTTTTTATTTATTTATTTTGTTTTCTTTGTGGGCAGTGCTTCTACGATGTAACTACGTACTCCCGCCAGAGATGCTTGGAAATGAGGCCCAGGTAGGTATTCCCTCTAACAAGCTGGTAAGAGCTCCGCTTGCCCCCTAAATTATGGTGTTCCGGAATGTGTTCCGGAACTGGGAACGATTCTCGCCCCTCAGCGCCTCAGGCGCCAAGGGATTGGTGCACCTTTTCACGCCCGTCGAGGCGACCATGTCATTTACTCGAAAGAAAAAAAATAAAAAATAAAAATATCCCAAAAACCGTGACGCATGTCTGTCTATCGACGGCAACTTGCAGGGTATGGTAAGGCAGGCCAGGGCTATGGCACCCTGCTCTGCTGAGCTGGGGCTGGGGCGGGCGTTATCCATCCAGCGCCATTGAAAAAGAGTACCAGAAGCCTATTCATCTCCCATCCCACCGTGGTAGCGGGCGTGGTCACCCGACCGCTCTTTTCTTTCCTATCGACAAGGGCTTAAACATACACGCCCCCAAAGAAACGATCCCCTTGTCCACCCATACCCCCCTCCATCCCCTGATACACGCCCCCCAACCTTGCCTACCACCCCCATGCTGAGAATGTTCGACGAATGCTATGTACGTATGATTGTCTGCGGACAGCCGTGTGACAACGGTCGGATCTTTCCCCGATTGACCTGTACCCAATTGGGCTGCTACTGTACCTTAGCATATCCACTATACGGTGGCTACGTGGTGTGACAAGAGCCTGCAGCCGTGTAATGCAGTGAGCTACTTTAGGGGAGTATGTCCTGCCCAGCTTCGACATGCTGTTATTTGTTGTTAATACTGTATGCTCTTTTGACGCCTCTGGGGGGTTTCGGTTCTTCTTTCTGCTTTCTTTTCCGACCTTGTACTTCGGACCATGGAGACGTTCTCTGGCTGAACCTTTTGTACTGCACGCGCACTCGCAGGCCTTCCTTTCTTTCCGGTAGGGCCGTGCTGGTGATATAAGTCAAATAACCACTTGGACGTGCTCCTTGTTGAGTCCCTTTCCGACTCTGTCCTGCTCATCCTCTCATGGGACCATGTATTATATGTTCCTGGGAAGTGAGGACGAGGCGAGCCTGGTCGTCTTCAAGACGACATCACCATTCCCGAGCCCGGGAACAATAATTGCCACCACTCATCGCTGTCTTCTTTAATTTTCATAGAACAGGCCGATTGATTCGCCTTGACAGAAACACTTATATATCATATAACCTACCCTTCCTTAGCCCATTGACCTATAATCACAACGAGGCGGTGGAGTATAATACTCAATACAGGTGGATACTTCAACGAGGGCACGTACTTTGTGATGTTGCGGGTATACCAGCTTCGAATCGCGAACCTCTTCAGGAAATCCACGACGCCGCCCCGAACTCTCCAGTCTGGAGGGAAGGAAGGCCACCCAGTGCAGTCTCCCGCGTGCCAGCCTTCAATGAGGTCCAAAGTGAACGACTCGTGCGGTCGTGGCGAACTTCTCTCGATATGGAATCAGAACTCTCCCAGAGTCTACATAGCGGTGATCTTGTGCTTCCCCCTGGTTGACGGCTCAGTAGAAGATGCAGTTCGTCACCTTGAACTGTCACTGGAGAGGCTAGCACGTGAGCGTCCCCTGTTCGCTGCTCGGCTTCACGCCGGGGACCCAGAAGAGCCCGGGCTCGCTCACCTTGACTACACGCCTGGTTACGGAATACCTTTCGAGGTATCAAGGTTCGAGACCGAGTCGACCTATGAGGAGCTCAAACGAGATGGGTTCCCTCCGGGTCATTTCATTAAGCCTGAGTTCGGCATCCCTGGAGTGATCGACAAGGAGAAGGGACACCTGCCGGTTTCCATGGTTCGAGCCCTCATCGTGCCCGGTGGGCTGCTGCTCACCATCTACCTCCACCACTCTCTCTGCGATGGGGACTCGCTGCGCATATTCCTGGAGTTCTTCGCCGCCGAGACCAGAGGAGACGTCATAGAGAGGCCGTCCAAGCAGGCGTTCAACCTACCCCGTGCCCTCTGGCGCCGGAGAAGGAACGGCAGCTACGAGTCGCTGATCTCAAAGTGCCCAGAGTATACGTCCCTAGACAAGCGGAACGGCCCCACCCAGCCGCGCCTCCATGAAGCTGGCACGCCGCTGGAGTCCATCCCCAAGGTCGGGAAGATCTTCGTTTTCAAGAAGAGCCGCATTGCCGAGCTCCAGAGGACTCTGCAGTCTCAGCTGCGCACGAGCAAGCCGCCGTCGACCTATACCTGCCTGGCTGCACTGACCTTTGCACATGTAACCCAAGCGCGCCTTTCGGCTGAATCATTTCTGCCACCTCCAATCGGAGCGAAGAGAAAACAATCATCGATGGGGCCAGGATCACCAGCATCGCCTAGAGGGGGAGGGAGAGGGAGAGGAGGAGGAGGAGTTGTCTTAGGAGGCGATCAGCAGCAGCAGCAGCAGCAGCATGAACGGACAGCCATGCTCTGGAACTCGGTGAACTGGCGCAGCCGCGCCTTCAAGCACCTGACGGGCGACTACTTCGGCAACGCCGCGTTGCCGGCGGTAACCAAGGTGCCCATGTGGCAGGTGCTCGCGGCAGCGTCCTGCGACGGCGGAAACAGCAGCAGCAGCAGCAGCGCGGCGGCACACCTGGCGGCGCTGGTCCCGCAGATCAAGGCGTCCATCGACGCGGTGGACGAGGACTACGTGCACCGGCGGCTGGCAATGGTCTCGGCGCTCCCGGACCCGCGCATCATCGGCGTCAACTACGACCCGCGCACGCCCGAGTGCCTGGCCTTCAATACCTGGCGCCACTTCGGCGCCGACGCCGTCTGGAGCATCCCCGGCGTGCCCGCCAGCAAGCCCGACGCGATACGCCGCGCCCACGGCTCCTGGAACCTCGGCACCGCGCTGATACTCCCCGGCCAGTCCCTGGCGGTGACCCAGGAGATCTTCATCAGCCTGTCGCAGGTCGCCATGGATCTGCTCTGCAAGGACGAGGAATGGCTCAAGTGGGTGGATCGGGTAATCGGATGATCATCGAGGGTGAATTTAAAGCTTTGAATTAGAAGCACACCTCGCGGCGCCGTGTGGCTTTCTCTCATTTGTTCATTGGGGTTTACTTTTTTTTTTTTTTTTTGGTTTAAATGATTGAAAATAAATTGACGCAGGAGGGCAGAAAAAGGGGGCCAAAGAGGTTGTGACTTTTTTTTTTTTGTTTTCCATCGTTTCTTCTAGGAAACTTAATTCGGGCTGTATGATCGCTCAAGAACGAGGAGCGCGGGGCGCGAGGGGAGGAAAACAAAAAGTCCAGGTTGGTTGGCTCAAAGGGAAACTAGGCAGGGGAAAGGGAAAGAAAGGCCTTGGAAAAATTACTAGCAGTATTATGCGTTTTGCAAAGAACACCAAACCAGGGCAACTCGGACGGGAACACCGGACAGGGAGGACGAAAAAAATTGACAACCTCAAGGTTTGATAATTCAAAGGATTACCAACTCACTTAATGATGGGGGTTTTAACATGCGGATTTTGTGATGTGCTATTTGTGTAAAAGGAAGAGGATCAGCTTGAGGTATGGAACCTATTGTATTGTATACTCATGCAGTGAGCAGTACTAATTTGGGGCCCGTCTTGACAACGTAGACCCACCTTCTTACATGTGGATATAGTCGTGTCCCCTCTTGATTCGAGATGTGGAATACTCGTCCCTTGGCTTGTCACACATCTGCTATCCTTAGCCTCAAGGCTGCCCATCAGGTCGGATGCCCAGGCTGCATGACACCAGTATCCACTGATTTCCCTTCCCTGGTGGCAGCCAATAGATGGTCACATGTGCCCAGCGCTCTGGCTGGAGGTAGGTGTGGGCAGTCTGACCGAGTTTCCAGCGTTCCGGTGGATTCTACGCGGAGTGTGACTTGCATAATCATCGATATAAGTTTCATCATTTGCATATTAGTCTTTGTAATACAACCTTTGGTACTGCATCGAGAATTGTATACGTGCAGTGATCGAACACCAGACTGAAAAACGCCATTTTCATCAGATCGGGTTGAACAAGGCTCATCACGCTTGTGTGGTTTGTCTTTCAATTATAGACACGAGCACATATTCATGTTGACTTTGCATTTTTGTATGATTGTTTGTATCCCTATTGATCTCTCAAGGCAAGCACCACAAAAACTCCTTTTCTTTTTCATTAACACCGTCACGACGTTCTCGGAACGCATACCTGGCATGCCTGCCATATCGCACCCTTGTAATATATTCTTGTTTCTTTAAAAGTAGAAATCCACAGGAAGGAGAAAGTAGAATTAGGGAGAAGTGATCCATCATCTCGTAGGTAAAGTGTCGTAATCAAAGAATAGCGAAAAAGAATTATTAGCTTGTTACCGTGGCTCTCATTTGCCACTGAGCGTCAGGTTACCCAGCTTGTCCTTGGCCTTCTCCAGGGTTCCCTTGTGCGGCCACTTCCAATTGGTCAGGTACTCAGGGTCCTGACCGACGCTGAAAGCCTCGTTGCGTGACGCGATTTGGGCGTTCTTGAGCTTCTCGCGCGCTGCAGCGCCGCGGTTCTGTAGGTGCGGCATGTGATCTATGGCGTCCATGGCCAGGCTGAATCGGTCGGTACCGTTGCGAATGGCCAGCTCAAGTGGGGTATCAATGTTACCCTTCTCGTTGTATCCTATCGGCGCGATTTTAGTTAGCTATTGATCTGCTCTCCTATTTACATGGTAAGCAGTAGAGGACTGGCTGATCTTACCTCGGACATGGATGTTGTAGCTTCCAGGTCGCTTGTACGTCAAGCGGTGGACGAGCCAGGGGTAGGAGTGGAAGTTAAAGATGACAGGCTTGTTGTTCGTAAACAAGGCAGTCCACTCCGGATCAGTGAGCCCGTGCGGGTGATCTTGGTGGTGGATCAGCTTGAAGAGATCCACAACATTGACGCATCTGATCTTCAGCTCAGGGAAGTTCTGGAGAAGCAGGTCGATGGCAGCTAGCGACTCCTGCGTGGAAACATCACCACAGCTGGCCATGACCACGTCCGGCTCCTCTCCGGCATCGGTGCTGAACTGCGGCCAGATTCCGGCGCCCTTGGTGCAGTGCTCGATGGCTTCTTCCATGGTGAGATATTGCAGGTGGTTCTGCTTGTCGGCTACGATGACATTCACGTAGTTGGAAGACTTCAAACAGTGGTCCATGGCTATGTCCTAGTGTTAAAAAACTGCGAACCATTGATTGGCGGGTATCTGAACTTACTGGAGAGCAGACAATTTCCATCGGGTGGTAGGTAGATGCGGACCACCTCAGGACTCTTGTTGGCAACTACGTCAAGGAAACCGGGGTCCTGATGCGTGAAGCCGTTGTGGTCTTGTCTCCAAACCACAGCAGTGAGCAGAATATTGAGGGACGCGATCTTGACACGCCAATCTACCTCGAGACATTTCTCAATCCATTTACAATGCTAGAGATAATTATTAGCATCGAATTCCGAGAAGGGGGGTTTTGTTGGAGACCCATGCTTACTTGGTTGACCATTGAGTCGATGACATGGATGAAGGGCTCATAGCTGTTGAGTAGGCCGTGGCGGCCGCTCAAGATGTAACCTTCCATCCAACCCTCGCAGGTATGCTCGCTCAGCATTTCCATAACGCGGCCGAAGGGCGACAGATTGCCACCGTCGGCATCTTCCTCGAAGTACTCACCAAGCCAAACCTTCTTACCGGCTTCGTAGACAGTAGCAAGCTTGTTAGACTCAGTTTCGTCTGGACCCCAGATACGGAAGTTGGTTGGGTTCAATTTGATAATATCCCTGAGGAGACGAGCACAGTTGGCCATGCCACCCTCCATGGTCACACCGCTGTCGGGAACAGGAATGGCGTAGTCTCGGAAATCTGGTATCTTCAGAGGCTTCTTGATGATGCCGCCGTTGGCGACGGGGTTTGCACTCATGCGCCTCTGTCCTGTGGGACAGAGCTCCTTCAGCTCAGATGAGATCCGGCCATCCTCGCCAAAGATGCGATCCGGTTCATAGCTGCGCATCCAATCCTCCAGGACCTTGAGATCCTGCGGGTTGGTCCTCACGTCGGTGATGGGGACCTGGTGGGCTCGCCAGAAGCCGCTGAGGTAGTGGTTGTTCACCTTGCGGGGGCCAGTCCACCCCTTGGGCGATCGGAGCACGATCATGGGCCAGCGTGGGCGGAAGGGCTTACCTGAGTCGCGAGCCTGCTTCTGGAACTTCTTGATCTCCTGGACGCAGTGCTCGAGGGTGGCAGACATGGCCTGGTGCATCGACTCAATTTCGTCACCCTCCACAAAGTATGGCTGCCAGCCGTAACCCAAGAAGAGCTGCTCGAGCTCCTTGTGGGAAATTCGAGCCAACAGAGTAGGGTTGTTGATCTTGTAGCCGTTCAGGTGTAGCACTGGAAGAACAGCACCGTCCGTAATTGGGTTCAGGTATTTGTTACTATGCCACGCGGTTGCCAGAGGACCGGTTTCAGCTTCACCGTCTCCTACCATTGTAACCGCGATTAATTCGGGGTGATCAAAAACGGTGCCAAATGCATGCGAAACAGAGTAGCCCAGCTCTCCTCCCTCGTGGATACTTCCAGGCGTCTCGGGTGTGGCATGGGAGCCAATACCGCCGGGGAAAGAGAACTGCTTGAAAAACTTCTGCATGCCTTCGGGATCCTCAGATTTGGCCGGGTAGACTTCAGAGTAAGTACCCTCGAGATAAGCCTGAGAAAGCACGGCAGGGGCGCCATGTCCCGGACCGGAAATGAAGATGGCATCGAGGTCGTACTTCTTGATGAGGCGGTTGAAGTGCATGTACGTAAAGATCTGACCAGGCGCAGATCCAAAGTGACCCAGCTGTCGGGCCTTGATATGTTCCTTCTTCAAACCCTCGCGCAGCAAAGGGTTCTCGGTAAGGTAAATCATGCCCAGGCAAAGGTACAAACTCGCCTTGAAGAAATCATCGTACTTCTTGATCTCCTCCGGGGATAGTGGCTTGCCCTTGATCGTGGACCTGGCCGGCCCAAATGGCCGGATTTCCTCAATAATGGCCTTATCACTCTCCATTGTGGGTCGAAGGCTAGTACCTTAAGTGACCTGTGGGTATTGCTTGAATTGGGTGTTGGTGTTTTGTGTGCTGCCCTGCAGTTGTCGAGTTACTACCAGGTAACTCCTCAACGAGCTGGCTGTTAGTCGACTGCAGTGTCTTGCTTATTGATTGATGCTGTACGGTTGGGGAAAGCGATGTACATAGGTGCGAGGGAAGGAATGAGATCAGGGTGACGGTTGCTTTATACTGCAGCTAGTGGAGCATGGTGACAAGTCCATGACAGCTACAGCATGGCGACCAATGCCCATGAACCGTGGGCTCGCATCGAATTGGACTGTTTCGGTTTGCTGCAGAGCTAATTTAGGCTGGTATAGAGCGAGCAGGCCATCCCCATTGTTGCGCGTCAGCACCCGGTGCGTAGCGACCGTCAGAAGCCAATTACATGATAATTCGAGAGCACCGGTGTTGGGCGAACGGGCGGCCCCTTCACGGTCACGCCAATGACAGCTGATATCTGTCTACCGAGTTTGGGCACTGCGTGCCGGCATTGGTACCAAGGACTCTTTCTCGGCGCAACTCGCAGGTCTAAGGGGGCATACTTCACCCGGATCCAGCCGTAGCAGAACTTTTCTGGCGCCAGTCTGTTTGCAACCCGCTACTCGAAGCTCCCGGGAGGTCGAGAAGCTACTGGCAGGGTTGGAGGCGCAAGAGTGGGCTGATCTGATCTGAGCTGCAGGTTTTAACGTGGTGCTACGTCATGGAATTGGCTGGGCGATCCGCCGAGCTCCGGGCCTTCCAGTCACTCCACTTTCTCAGGGCGGACCCCGCCAAGCGTCCAGGGTTGGGTGCCATCAATTATCGTACGGACGGCGGCAAACACACAAAGTTACACAGCTGCTTGCCTAAGTATGTAAGTATGTATGTACTACGTATGCATATGCGATCCCAGTGCGCCTGAGTATAGTACTGTAGTGTGGCTGCTCTGCTCCCATTGCGAACCTTATCGTACCTCAATAAGCACCCTTGCCCCCGCACCCTTGCATAGCATTCGTATTGCACCGCAGCGCATCGCATCCCCAGGCTTCGACATGTGCCTTCTGATATGATGGCGAGCCCAGCAGTGGGTGGGCTTGTCGCGAAGGGCGAAGCACCCAAGAACACCGCAATACTGCAAAGCCGATCCTTCACCGTGTTCGTCCCAGACCACAACGGCCACAACTGGGTTACTGCAAGAGATATCCCTGCCAGTCTGGTAGCGAGGCCTGCGTTTCCAAGTCTCAGCCGTAGCAAACGTGATCCTCTTATGCAACCGGATCCATAACTGTCAAGTCGCTAGACTCGTACGGCTCGCTACTAAAGGCGGGTATTTGAGCTATCAGATTCCCACAGACGCATGCGGGCTGTTGTAGAGGTGGAATGGTTCCGCCTGTCCAGGTTTGAGTCGACGCTCTTGAAACCCCGGACGGCGATCGAATTTTTGCAGTTTATTTTTTTCAGGGTGCAAGCGGAGAGTCTCGCCCCGGAGCCGATGCTGCAGCCGAAGGCGGGGGAAGGCGGAATCCGTCCACTCTGACTTGGAAATCTTACTCATCATCCATTCTCAAGCTGGCGCCTTCAGTGCGGGATTTCAGTCACCGAGCACCTCTTGAGATAACCATAGCCAGCAGCACCATGTCTCCAATTGAGCGAGTATCGACGACCAAGGCGCCCAAGCCACTGCCTCAGTTTTCGCAGGCAGTCAAATACAATGGCATGGTTTACTGCAGCGGGAACATTGGGCTCGATGCCGAGAGCTTCAAGCTGGTGGAAGGCGGGGTCAAAGAGCAGACTGTGAGGACCATTGATGCGATTCCAATTGCTTTGTTCTTGCTTTTATGTAATAATGAGACCTGGTTGAAATCGTACTAAAACAATGTGTAAAAACTAAACAGCGGCGAGCACTTCAAAACCTGGCAGTGATCCTCGAGGAGGCGGGCAGCGCCTTCGAGAATGTGGTCAAGGTGAATATCTTCATCACGACAATGGACAGCTTTGGGCCCATGAACGAAGCCTACGACGAGTTCTTCACGATGGATGTCAAGCCGGTAAGTGCATGCATGTTTCAATATTTTTCAAACGCCTCCTCCCGTTGAGGGGGAGTGAGCGAGACGCGGGACGAGGGGTAGGCATCTCGCGTGTCCTGCTTGTCCTGCTTGTAATCTATTCTCCCTGTGCAGACGTTGGGCTGATGCGGGTCTCGACGCAGTGCCGCACTTGTGTTGCAGTGTACCAATTGCCGCTCAATGCGCTGGTGGAGATCGAGTGCACGGCATACCTGAACCCGGTGTCCCGGATATGAAGGACCAAGAGAGCAAGAGGATAGAAGTCTGCCCAGCGCTATGGCAGCGGGGTTATAGGTCGTAACGATGGTCTCACTCTCATCATCCTTATCATAGGGCGTTCTAGTCCCTCTACGCTATCTGCATCGTGATGATTCATGTCTTTTTTCTAAAACCTGCGCCCCCCCCCCCAATCGCGCAATAGTCAAGGCGGGAGGGGCAGTTAGTTAGGCACTGGGTCTAGATCTAAACTAGGCACAGAGTCCGCTGTATGTACTACGTAGGTCCCAGAGTCCACTAGAAACGCTAGGAACGGGCCACTGGGGTTTGGGGAGGAAAAGCTGGCCCGAGCTCCCATTGGCGCGCCACTGATGACATTAGTGCAGCGCGCAACGGGGAAAAATTAGACAACAAGTGGCCCGTCTGTGCAACAACCAATTTCGTTGAGCCTCTGTTTCCAATCTAACACCGACGCATCGCTCGCCCTCCATCCCAGGCGCAATCTCAGTCCCTGGCCTCGATCTTCACCATGGCCTTCAAATTGGGAAAGCGCCTGCCACATCTCCAATACAAATGTTGCACGCCAAGGGTCTCTGCACGCCCCAGACTCCTGCCTCGGCAGTTGGAGGTCACGTGCAGCAATCCGGCAGTGATGTTGCTTCCCAACAGGCCGTTGCGGTTTGCCTCGAGCTCGTCAGAGGCTCAGAGGCGCCCGCAGGCCAAGCCCGAGCCCTCCGGGACGACGTTACAGTCTATAGCAACTCCCCTAGATGCCACCTCGCCCAAGCATGAGCCGTTGGTTGTCGATGTAGCTATCGCATCCACTCTGAACCCACCGGCCACCACTCGCCCACCCGTGCTGTCACTCCCGAGCAGGGAGCCAGGATCCTCGCTCTTCACATACCTGTTCAGTCTTGGAAAAGCCTACACAACGTTTTACAAGAATGGCTTGAAGGCTATCTTCACCAACAGACGCCTGCTACGCGACGCTACTCGGACACTCCACGCATCCCCCCGCTTCCCGAGTGCGGATGTTAAAGTCCTTCCCAATCGTGCGTATCTGCTGTTACGGGAGAGGACCAGACACGATATGTCGAGGCTGCCGATCTTTGGGCTTCTCGTGCTTGTCTGTGGGGAATTCACGCCTTTGGTAGTATTGGCTTTCCCTAAGCTCACACCTTATACGTGCCGTATCCCAAAGCAAATCGAAAAGCTGCGCGCCAAGGCTCAGGAGCGACGTGCAGCATCCCTGCGGAGTTTGCAGTATATTGCCGACCCTGCAGCTTTGGACAAAGTCACACCCGGGCATATCGTGAGGACGCTGGGATTGGGGAGCAGCATCTGGGACAAGGCAGGCATGGATCATCCCTTTGCCACTTCCATGGCCGCCAGGGCGGTGAGGCGCATTGTAGACGATGACAACATGATCAGCAACGGTGGCGGCGTGAAGAACCTTGAACCCGAAGAGGTCGTTCTGGCCTGCGAGGATCGGGCGATGGATGTACGGCACCAAGACGTCAACGTTCTGCGAGCAAAACTCGGCGATTGGATCGCGACCACGACGACAAAAAGGGAAGGAGGGGATGCTGAAGCTTCGGTTCGCGGCCTGCTGATAAGACTGAGCGTCTCCAAAAAATAGATGAATCCGCGCGGCATCGCTACCCGTCACTTTGTTTTTTTGAGGCTCTGTATGTACCGTATAGTGGTGGTATAGTGGTGGCTGCGCTCAGGCTCGCTAGGCGTGAACCACTTATTGTGGCGTCTCCCCATGCTACTGTAGCATAGCAGCTTGCATTCAAGCGGTTGTATCATATTGTATAATCATCATGTCTGATAAATTATTCAACTCTATAGCGGGTCTTTAAGGAACTCCATAGCAGATTTCATTTGTAAATGGCGGTACAGGGGAAAGAAGAAGGATGTCTCATATCATATTCTGCAAGATAAGCCAGCGGCCGAGAATATTACGAGGGAAATAGAATACACACGTTGAGATCTGAACTCGTCGCTCATCATTTTCGTACCTTTTTTTTTTTTCTTCCCCAGTTTCCTATCCGAGGAATGTCAAAATTCTATTGTTGGACACAACGCTCGTTAGGCTTGCGTCAGCGACACCCGAACATATGATGATGGTCGCGTGGTGGCCGCGGCAAAGGCCTGAAAAGGGCGGTTCTCGCGGAAGCGATAGCTATAGTAAACAATTAGAGGCTATAGCCAAGCCATCGCTATCTCCAACCACAACTTCCCGATGGCAATATCCATTGTGCAGATGTGGACTGCAAAGAATCCATCGGCAGTAGTAACACGCTCGACATATAGGGCAGTGGAGCGACGTACGACCAGCGATCGATGAGGACATTCTTCTGGCCCCGGTATAGAGTTTCTCTTGGCAGGCCGCCGCGTCAGCTACTATAATCGAGGTAAGCTTGACTTTAAGCCAAAAAGACAAAAGGGCTTTACCTTCAGACGGCCAAGTCGGTGGTTCTGGCAGGTGGAAAGGCACGCCATCCGCGCATGCCCCACCTGCGACGAGTCCCCACTTGTCGGCCCCACTTTCCCCGACCGTTTGACCTACTCCATACTAGTTCATGCCGGGACATCTCCGTCCCAATCGGGCAACTGGCAGTTACCAACTACCACGTTGGATCTCCCCGGTGTGGTGTCCGTGTGGGTTCCCGACACGCCGGGTAGAAATCACCACGGACCCTGACGGTGCACTGGCTCTTGCTCTCTCTGTCAATGTTTCGCCTCTGACCCCTCGCCCCTTCGCCGCTCTGCTCGCTACACCCTAGGCGAAGAAACCCCCCGACGCAGCCGGTAGCATCTAGAACGTCATCAGGGGTGCAAAATCTCCCGGATAATCCTGTCATATCACTGGCCAGCCTTGCAGATCCCCACCGTCATGGGGCAAGGAGCAGCTAGCTGCCGTGTCTTGGCGGGTGGATATGTTTGGTTTTTTGGTACAGACGGGAAGGAAAGTCATCGTTGCATTGCACACACTCCAGCAGGGGGGGGGTGAAAAAAATGCCCGTCCGTTATCAACGCGCATGCTGAACTGGGGTTCATGTTCCTCGAGCCATCGTCCGACACGAGCTCGTGGAGGAGACTTCAAGCTTCCAGAAACGTCAAACATGTGACCCAAAAACATCCAGCACGCTGGAGATCGCGCTCACTCTGATGACGCGGCACAACCAGCATAATGAGAAAGTAGTGATGAGGAGCGAGAGCGAGCAAGTTGATGTGTCCACCAGAGAGAATCGAAAGGGGTCGGCAGTGATTCCGGTGATGGGGGGTTTCTGCTTGAGCTTCGGATGAATACATAAGGACCAGCGACGACCACTCTCGAAGTCCTGTTCTCTCCTCTCCTCAGCAGCATCGCTCATTTTCGAAAGTCATTCGTTGCAGTATACACCACTCTTTCGCAATAGACAATTTGGAAAACATCAAAATGAAGTTCAGCATCAAGACCATCGCCCTCGTGGCCTCGCTCATGGCCTCGGGCGCCCTCACCTTCCCCGTGCCTCCCGGCGGCGGTCCCTCTCCTCCTGGCGTCCCCGGTGCTCCTGGTGTTCCTGGCGCTCCCGGCCCCGGCCCTTCGCCTTTCCCCGGCACTCCCAACCCGCCCAAGCCGTCGCCGTTCCCACCGAGCCCGACTCCCTTCCCTCCTCCTCCTCCGGAGAAGCGTGACGCCCCTCCCCCGAGCGGTCCAACCCCTCAGCCTCCCAAGCCGAGCCCTCAACCACCTAAGCCCTCGCCTCAACCTCCCAAGCCATCTCCTCAGCCACCCAAGCCGAGCCCGCAGCAGCCCAAGCCCAGCCCTCACCCCCCGGCTGAGCGTGACGCTCCTCCTCCCAGCGGCCCGACTCCTCAACCTCCTAAGCCGAGCCCGCAGCCTCCCAAGCCGAGCCCGCAGCCTCCTAAGCCGAGCCCGCAACCACCAAAGCCCAGCCCTCACCCTCCGGCTGAGCGTGATGCTCCTCCCCCGAGCGGCCCAACCCCTCAGCCTCCCAAGCCGTCTCCCCAGCCGCCCAAGCCTTCTCCTCAGCCTCCCAAGCCGAGCCCGCAGCCACCGAAGCCGTCTCCTCAGCCGCCCAAGCCCAGCCCTCAACCTCCGGCCGAGCGCGATGCTCCTCCCCCGAGCGGCCCAACCCCTCAGCCTCCCAAGCCGAGCCCTCAACCCCCGAAGCCATCGCCTCAACCCCCCAAGCCTTCTCCTCAGCCTCCCAAGCCGAGCCCGCAGCCTCCTAAGCCCAGCCCTCACCCTCCGGCTGAGCGCGATGCTCCTCCCCCGAGCGGCCCAACCCCTCAGCCTCCCAAGCCGAGCCCTCAACCCCCGAAGCCATCGCCTCAACCCCCCAAGCCGAGCCCGCAGCCTCCTAAGCCCTCTCCTCAGCCTCCCAAGCCCAGCCCCCCTCCCCCTACCATGTAAGGGAGGCGCTGGTTGTGCAGCCTCTGCTTCTTGTGTTGCTGAAATGGGACGTCGCTGCTGGACAAAGAGCTAGGTCCCGGTTATCTCTGGAATCTAAATGATGATGGGCGACGACGATGACGATGACAGCAACATGATGCGGGCACGATAGTCTCGCGGTGGTGTTCTTTTTTTCGATTCTTGATGCTTCTCAAACATACACATATTGTTGTTTTTTATTTTTGGGCGGGGGTGGTTTACCTTATGCAATACTACTTCGATGGAGGTCTAGCAGATTTTCAAAAAGGGGAAAGTAGATTGCAAAACCGATGACTGCGTCAACTTGGGTTCGATACCACATATATCTCCTGTCTCTACCGAAAGCCCATGGTCTTTTCACCACTTGTATAATTTGGTACTTAGTTACAACAGGATGGTTGATTGTTAGACTTTCTTGTTTGGTGTGGTTTTGATACATTGAATGCTATTTATTCTTGAACTTTGAGATTTTGTCATGATTAAACAAAAAAAAGTGATTTGCATGACAGATACCACGGTTAGATAACTGACCCTGGTGTACTCGCTCTCGCCATCTATGAATACCGAACAAGGTGGCTGTACCCAATTCACCAGCTTACTCCTGCCTTCAGCTTTTTCGGTTCTGTCTCTTCTCAATTAGCTAAGGCATGCAGTAGTTTCAGTGAGAAAGCTGCGTACCCAAGACTGTGTCCAGCCGGGGAAGCCTTTCTTTTTCAAGCTCGCTAGAAGTCTTGTATAATTGATCGTGTCGAACGCACCTTTGAAATCTAACTGCAAAAGGGACCCCGCAGCCTGTCTTGTCCAGGCCGTGCGGACATCGTCCTCTAAATACGGCCGGCAAGTTCTGTAGACCGCTGGAGGGTTCGACGGGCGCGTAGATATCGCAGCACCACCAAATCATAACATACTCCAGTTCAGAAAAGTGGGTTTCAAGCTTTTTCCATCTTCCACTTCTCCATACTGATGTATTACGAATAAATGATTTATGTACGTTGTATTCGTTTGATTACGGTAGTACTTTTATTTATACAGTGTTATACATAATAAATTCGGAAACCTCGTCAACTATTTTAAATCCACTCAATCATAATTCTGACGAAGACAAAAAAAAACGAAAATTGATAACAATATTAAATATAAATTACTTAATACTATAAAAAATGCCTTATTTAATTAGACATAATATTCTATAAATATTTCTTTTTGTTATATTAATCACAATTAAGACGTTATATCAAGCCCGTTTATAATCTATAACGAGTGATGATAATCTGTGACGGTTTCCTGCATCATAGGTTATAACATTTTGACACCGACTTATCCAGATAGACAACTCTTTTGAAGCGCTGACTATTTACCTCGTATATAATGTTCAATTTACCACGGTCACAGTACATACGACCATAGCTTCCAGAGAACTCGGGGTCCCGTCCGCTCCCCCATAGATAAGCTGGAAAGCGCTGAATTAGTAGTTGGGTGGGTGACCACCAGCGAATCCTCAGTGTTGTATGTTTTTACATTTTTGTATATTAGTCAGTCTTTTTGGCGCTGTATTCCAGAGAATGTTTGAGAACTGCTTCTATAAACTGTACTGGTGCAAACTCTTTGTTCTCTTTGCCTTTTTAATTGCTCTCTAATAATGTATTAGGTGCTTGGACTCGCCATGGTAAGCTCGACAGCCATGAAGATTGTTTAAACGTCTGTCTCTAATCCTTAAAGAGGTATGGCTTGACCTCGCCACGATACTAGTTATTATTCTTTGAATTTAGTGTTTTTCTAGAACAATAGAACAGCCATCGGCGACATCATCATCCTCTTCTTTCGCTTCCTTAGACTTTGCCTTTGACTTCGAGATGCTTTTCCTATCTTTAACCTTTGGGCGCTCTATTATTGAAAGGTTTGCAATTAGAGGGCGCAGTTTGCCTTTCCTATACAGAACATGTCCCTGGCCGTCGTGTCCCTCATCTTCGCGATGCTTGCAGCCGCAACCTCGACCAGCCACGCACACCTCGCACATGTCCAGGTTACACTGACAGCAGTGGTAGTATGCCTGCGTGATCGAATCTATTGTTGCTTTGCAGAACTCGCAGCTCTTCACAGAACTTTTATCCCAATACTCATGACGGCACTTGGGTATATCTTGTCCGTCTTTTATTTCTTCAGCCATTTTAGACTGGTAGCGTTGTGCCAAGATTCGTTGCGTAATGGGTTGACCGTCGCGGGAGTAAAACCGAAAGACTCTGTCAGTCTCTCCCACTAACGTCAACGCGGCCATCTCTTCGATGGGTTGATCGAGCTCCGGAATCTTGATCCCCAGCATTCCGACATTGAGACCTATCTTCTTCATGTGCGTATTCAATACGGTGGCTTTCGTGAGAAGATTTTGCCTCCACTCGTTCAAGATCTTCTTCGCTTCCCGCTCTACAGTTGTCATGCCAGACTCCAAGCTGTCCGACTTTGAGATGTGGGCTTTTGGAGATTGCATCGTGTCCTCTGGGGTGGAATATATGTGGTCGGCCGATGTTGCGAGCTTCGCGATGGATTGACCCTGAACTGATGATAGTATTGTTGCTCCTGCTACTGCCTCTGCCTCCATTGTAATCTGGCTTTGGGTTGGGCCTCCCACGACCGCCGGTTCTTGCATTGCGGCAGTATACTGTATCCCATCTTCGTCGATATAAGTCCGGGCGCACTGCAAGCTGACTCCAATGGGCTGCTGAAGCATCAAGGACCCCTCGTCGAAGAGAATCACGTACTGGTCCAGGCGCTTCTCGATATTTTTCTCCGCGCCCGCCAAGAACACGTGCTGGTGCGCGATGGCCAAAGAGCCCAGCCCGTGGCCTGTCGCCGAAATGGCGCCCAAGCCACCGCATAGGAAGAGTGCCTCCAGCGATGCCGAGAGAGTCCCGATCGTCATGGACACCCCGAGCGGTATCAGGGTGTCCTTGGGATTCAACTGGTAAGGCGGCAGGTTGCGTCGCTGGACCTCGTCGTCAATGATCTTCTCCTTCCGTCGGGCAATGTCGAGCGTGCGGCCGCTGTACCATAAGCCGGTCACTGCCACCCCAGCCGTGGGGATCAACATGATACTCGAGAACCCCACGCGAACCCCCGAGGAGACCTTTTTGCGGTGCTTGAGGCACTGGCGCAACCAGAGCCCGTCAGGGCTCATATTCCTTGCTCTCTCTTCATATTCTTTGTCGTCAAACCAAAAGGCTTCTTTGTGTTTCATTATTTCCCCCTTCGTTTTTGTAAATGTTGAAGGATTGTCGAGAAGATGAAACAGCTATTAGATGATTAAAGTTGATTAAAGTTGGGCGTAAATCCCAATGCAAGCTGGCAGTCAAGTGTGACCAGGTCGAGAGAAGCACAGAATAACAATCGATGTTATACGTCACTTGATAGCAAAGGGGAGGAAGCACCCTTAAAAATAAAACATGTGGCAAGCAGGGGTTGAATCAAGATTTGCAAAAGTATCGCTGCAGGCCTCCGGTTAAGCATGCTAGGGTCCTTATTAGCCTTTGAGCTGATAGGTACGGGGTGACATTGCTGTGGGGGGACGCACGCGATTTGGGATCCACTCGTAACTAGCAGCGCCACTGTCGACTTGCATGCAGCTTCAAAGCAACTTCGATGTTAGCCATCCACCTGTAGGTACGTGACTACACGGGTTATTTGCATGAGTATATCCTCTTCACACAGTGTTTAAGCACGGGGACTACCGGGTACTTCTATGAACTGCAAGCTTTGTTAGGGAAGCTCATGCTGTTGCTCAAGTGCAGGGTTACAGCTAGAGCCTACCATCAGTGTAACTAAATTGATTTATCTGCATCAGCCAGCAGCCCGCAGCACGAAAAATTCCTCAGGCCTAGCTTTGGGGTTGTTCTAATTGCAATAATTAATCCAAGGATTTTACAGGATGCACCTTCGAATAGCCCGGCATATGAGCGATACCGCCATTATCCGTAGTCTGCAAGGTGGGCCAGACACTCCCTTTTGTAGATGCAAAACGGTTCAATTTCCATGCTTTCAAGGGTAGCTTGTAACTTTCGCCCAGAGCTCATTTATCGACGCACTTTTGAGCCTCGGCTGACCCATGGTGGCAGTCCAAAATACGGTCTGTGCAGTACGTAAATTACCCAGAATAGACCAAGTGATTTAATTTTCTACGGCCACTTCTTCGTATTTTGTTGGCCTCGTATTAATACCGGCTGGATTTGGCGCTGTTAAGAGTAGTTAATGAGATTTCTCGCCAGTAGAACTAGAAAATTGTGACAACCTAAAATGAGAGAAACGTATTGGAATCAACAACTAACTTATATAATCTATATTTAGCGTTTCAAGAGACTCGTGGCAGTCAATTCCTCTTCGACTTCCATTTGTCCACGAGGGACAATAAATTGATAGTACGCGGGGTCAGCTGACCACGCGTACTAAAACCTCCGACAGGAACAGGGGTTTCGCATCTCCATCAACTTGTGATCTGCGCTTTTCTTTTTTTGAGCAGTATCACGAACCCCTGGATGCACAAGTTCCATTTTCTGCGTGGCCTTCGCCGTGACCGCTTGCTTTCCATGTCCAAGTTCCAGCCCTCCCAGACCCCTTCTAGATTACACTTCAACAGTCCTTTGGTACCTATCTAGTTCAGATGTCGTGGCCAGGATCTGAGATTATTGAATTGTCATCAGATGCATCGGATGATGAATCTGACGAGGACTCATATGGTGGGGACTCCTCGACTTTTGGACAATGGAAGCGGAGGTTTACGGATATTCTGGACTCAATTGAGACCTTTGGCACTTTTGCCACGTCAGTGCGAGTCCCCTCATTCCCTATTCCAGGCCTAAAGATTGCCGGCAATCAGATAAACCTCCCGCTGCTCCCTCGTGACGCCGAGGCCATCAAATCCGTGTGCAGCCAGGCGCCGTTCGGCAGAGGAGCTGAGACTGTTGTGGATACCACGGTGCGCAACACCTGGGAGCTTGCAGCTGATCAGTTTGAGTATACCAATCCGAACTGGACCGGCTACCTGACTGCCCTCGCAGACGAGGTCGCCGGGGGGCTAGGCCTGCGTCATGTTCGCCCTCACGTGCACAAATTGCTCCTTTACGAGAAGGGCTCGTTCTTCAAGCCACATAAGGATTCAGAAAAGGCGCCGGGAATGGTGGGAACGCTTGTGATATGTCTCCCCTCGAAACACGAGGGCGGCGAGATCCACGTGTCGCACGGGAGACAGAACAAAGTTATGGAAACTGGGCCGGCATCAAATTTTAACCTCCAGGCGTTTGGTTGGTTTTCCGATGTTAAGCACAGTATTCAAGAAATCACATCAGGATACCGATTGGTGGTGACTTACAACTTTATCCGCGATAGCAAGGCTGCCAATGGTATCTCTGCAGGGCTGTTCGTACAGCAGAGCACTCGTATCGCCAACTCGCTACGTACATACCGCGCCCAGTTCCCCAACACAAAGCGCCTTATATATTTCTTGGAGCATAAATATTCTTCCTCGAGCTTAACCTTGGCAAATCTCAAAGGAACAGACGCAGCCGTGTGTCATGCACTCGAGGGCGTCTGTCAAGATTTTGGGTTATTTGTGTTTCTTGCTCTGACAACGAAAGAGGAAGCTCCGGATGATGATTACGATGACGGTGAAGCTGATACTATGGTGCTCAATGTTGTGAAACTTCTTGATGGCACTGAAATTGCCAGTTCCATTGACTTTGATGAGGAGGATATCTTGGATTCTAACTTCTTTCGCAATCGAGCTCCAGATAGCGAAGACGAAGGATCCTTTACTGGCAACGAAAGTGCACCAAGCAAATTCCGATATCACAGCGCTGTAAGTCACCTTAGTACTTGAAAGTTCGGGTCACGTGTCTAATGAACCCCTAGGCCATGGTCATAATTCCGAAATCAAGCTTGTCTCAATTAACCGAGCACGGAAATCAGAATGGCCATGCGTTGTCCTCTCTGGCACGCAAAATGATACAGGATGGAACGCGAAGCCAGGAGAGCAATGTAGCACCACCGGCCCACATCACCGACTTCCTGAACAAAGTTGTAGATGGCTTGACCGCAATTTCGACAAATCCTTATGCCGCCGTCACCTTTTCAGAAAGCAATGGTGCTACACTTGCAGAGATTGCAGCCTACGCTTGTGACGTGCAAAATGATGCCCTATACAACAAGGTCCTACAAAGATCGGTCCCAATGCCACAAACCCATCGTGGACTATTAGCTGGAATCAGCCAGCTTCTAGAGAGGAATTTTGCCACAGCATCACCAACAGTAGCAGAGTGGATGAAGTAGTAAGTCACAAGCTAGCCCTGCTCCAGCTTTGGAAATACCGAAACTCAGTTTCACGGAATTTTAAGAGACTTGCTATTTTCATTAATACATATACCACTACTAACATTCGAGTGTAGTCTGGGTTATTTCATTATACCTCAACCTAATCTTGAAGCTTTAAATAAGGCCATATCAATAATCAGATCATCCATTACCCTTCCACATCTCTGGCAGTCTTTCCTTGAAAGAGAGCCAGATATGCTCTTGTGGAGTTTTCAACTTAAGTCAACTCTTAAAACTGATGACCTTGAATTGGCTTTAAGGTTGATTGCGGACTTTTCAAAAGCCTCGGACCAGGATCGCCTCATTAAAGAGTGAGTTGCATCAACAAATCATTACGTTACTCGTGGACTTTCTGGCGTATTACATCTTGTACTAACAATATAATTTACCCTGCAGAGTTTTGAGACCACTTGTAGGGAAAGGAAACAGGTCGCTGCTATCCCTAGTGGTAGAAAGAGTCCTTGAACTAGGGCGTCAAGGGAATCTTGACGATTCCACATTCATTGCCAAATACATCTTGAAGGATTGCAAGCACGTGTTATCGGCCTCATTGGCGGATCCTAAGGGAGATTACAGGATGGTAAACCCTTACCAGCCATACCAGCAGAACTTGCACTGGGGCCAGTTTGTAAAACTACTCGCCGCATGCCTCCAATCTGGCCTCGATGAGGAAGCAATGAACTTATTGCAATCGACTGGTGATCTCATTGCCACAGAAAAAGACAGCAGTCGTCTGTCTGGGAGCGTCGGAATACTCTATATTCTTGTCGCCCCCGTGGTGGATCTGCTGGAGAGACAAAGCAGTAATTTGCACGCGCACCCGGCCGCCAGGACCTTTGTTGAGTCCATTATACGCAGGGTCATACTACCTAGGTTTCCTGTCTACCCTCCGGCTCCCCGAGGGTGGGCTCACCACCCAGTAAAGTGTTATGACTCTAAACCCGGTGGCAGTGGTTGCGAAGTCTGCGTTGAATTGAATCGCTTTCTCGTGTCCGAGACGGAGAAGGTCGGCCGCTTTGCGAGGAATCAGAACCAACGCAAACACATTGAATCCGTGCTCACCACAAACTTCTACAAATTCGAAACCGACAAGTCGCGCTCCCCGCACACCTTGATCGTCACTAAACGCGGTACCGAATACCAGACCGCGGTGAAGCAGTACAAGACGTTAGTGGAAGACGTCGAGAAGGATGTTATCCCCTTGAGGAGAGATTTCATTCAGAAGGCTTTAGGCGATGATGCGTACCAAGAGTTAATCATGCTGGCAAAAGTGCAAGGGTCCAAAGGGTCCGCAGAACTTGCTGAGCAGGCAGGGTGGAACAAGAGAAAAGCAGAGGGAGTTGAGGATGGTTCAAACAAGGGGAGCCATTCAAAACGGCGTGCGTAAATTATTCAAGGACTCATGAACGTCAAGGTTTGTTGTGTTTAGGTAACCCAGGGGATCTGCAATCAAAACAATGTTTTCCATGCAAACTTTACTTTGTCACCTTGGCTGGAGAGGGTGCCTGGCCCCGGTGTGATATCAATAGCGCCATCAAGTGATGCTATATTACTGACTCAACATAACTGCAAAGTATGAATCAACCCCGTTCCGAAAACTAAGAAATACCCATGATATCATTCAAAACCACTTTGAAAATACTGAACAGCGACGTGACATATTCTAACTGCAAGTAAGTCCAAGGAGAGAAAAAATACCGCCTGCAACTCCACCATCAAGGGCCTGCATTTGAAAATATGTAAGCAGTCATGGTATATAGATAAGGGGGCAGGTGGGATTGATGATGTTAGAACGTACCGAGGCAAGGGCACCGCCCACCCCTGAAACCAGAGCACAGAAACTGCCCAGTCCTCCATCCTCCTGGGTAACCGAGATTCCAATATTAATCCAATCAGTAGCATCCGTGTTCAGCCCACCATCTCCATGATACACTGCAATAGATGCTGGGAGGCTGTACGTAGTGATCGGATGTGCTGTTGTGTCAAGAGCCCAGTGCGACACGGATTCCCTCCAGACTCCCTAAAAGAGAAGTTTCCATTAGAATTTCATCCACGGATGCAGAGTGAGTAACTTTTAAAATAAATACGGGCAAACTTACCTGGGTTGGTTGAGCAGCGGCATCTGCGGCAGCCTGGAGGGCTTCGATGAGGCCATTTTTTATCCAAGTAGCGTAATGATCTTGTTGAACCGTGACATAGATACTCCCTTGCGTGTCACCAGTACCAGCAAACTTGGTATCCATTTCAAATGGGTTCGAGTTGCATCCAAGCTCATCACACTGCGAGAACAGCATGCCCAAGACATCCGATGGTTTAACGTTACCAATATTGACCATTGTATCCTGGAAGTCAACTAGCAGGTTTCCTGCTCCGTTGACAACAGTCGTTGGATTCATATCCCCCGCTTGCGCGAAACCCAAGAGAAGGGCGGCAAGTGCGGTCGAGGCTCCGAGAAAATGCATTTTGTTTGGAAGGGAAAAAAACCAGAGGTAAAAGTAAATTGTGACTTTTAGAGCGGTGAATAGCTTAAGGAGTTGGTAAAGTTGTAGTTATAAAACAATGAAGCTGACGTAGATTGATACTATGAGCTTGGAATTTGTATGCCGTATCCACGACTATATATATATACACCGACTCTTCCCTTTCTTTCCATCTATGCCGTGAGTCTTCTCAAAATAAGGATTGCAGGAATATTCCAATTACGGTACTGTATACCATAGCCACAAATCCTCCGAATTTAAACCATCCCAATTCTATGTTTAACTATGATTACTTTCAACTGGAGGAGAACCCCACAAAGATAGGACCGCCTAATCACGACTGGAGAATTCTGTAATGATCCTCAGGATTCGGTTTCTTCTCAGAAGTTATTTGATCGATACACAATATGGAAGCAGTAGTAATACGACATAAATGGCTGCTAGCCAAGAGCTGTACAGCTGCATTCCCGGCCCCTTCACTCCACCACTCGACTGCGCCGCATTCAGGGCCACCAATAAGATCAACCCTCCTATCGGGGAAAACTGAAGATTTGGGCCCTTGTGTCCGCACTCCGATAACCTTAAAAGATCCTTCCAATTCTAAAGTTATTTTTAAAGAATTAAGGTCGAAATGAACCCTGTCTTGCATAGCTAGCATTTTTGGTCTCCCGTGGTCCGATAATAATTCCTACACCACATAGAATAGTAAATGTCGGGAATGGAATATCAAAGAACGTATCCACCACCATAATCAACTTGTGCGTAGATTAGTAACCACTGTTAAATGACGATCGGCACGAACCTACAAAGGAAGATTGAGGGCGACCGGTCCAGAAACAAATAAGGCCTATCCAAACTGCCAATATGGAACAACTTGTAAACAGGAACGATTATTGACTTAATTCATCAGATTGTACATGACACATGATATTCTAGAGAAGTAACTTGCAAGATCTTCACGTTACAGGTTCTACTCTTGAAGCATACTAGAACCAGCGCCAAACTCTGGTTCTCATATCTGGGCAGAAGAATAACACCATGTTTTGCCGCAATCCAACTTTTGGAATAACCCCTCGAAATGGACCCCTAATAGTTTATGTTTAGAACATCTTGCAAGTAATACTAACGGCTACTGAAAGCGCATGTGATCGCGTAGGCGGAGCCTGCAAATAACCCTCAAGGGTTACATCAACGGTTGCAAAGGGTTTCTTGGCGCTACGCATCAACCCCGGATCGACCCTCATTACGGATAAGCAGTGTAAAGAGTGGCCCTGTTTGGATAAAACGCCGAAATAATTACGGCACACGGCTTAAGTCTTACTGAAAAAATCTAAATCCTATACAAAGGAATACAGAATCGCCAGAAAGGTCCCAGGGCTGTGAGTATCCCTTACGCCGGGCTTCTATTATTTTGAGTCCGTTTTTAGCTATGCTTTCTTTAGAACCTTCCTTTTCCTAGGAAAGGGTCACAGCATAGGTGGATAATCTCGTAACAATCAACGCTAAAAAAAGGAGAGAAAAACAGAAACAGACTAAACAAGCCAAACAACTACCTAGGCGGAGGGAAACATTGGAAACACCAGTAATATCGTGAATAGTAATACTAACTGTCCTACTGCTATATTAGAGACTAAAGAAAGACAAATTAGAGAGAATGGAACGAATATACTGCTCGCCTCTATCACTCATGTTGTGTCGTACACACATCGATGTGATAAAAGTTTCTGTTTTTCATAATTCATTATATCGCTCTAAAACTACTGTCAGTCTTATTAACCAATCATAAAAGTCATATATACAATTCTTGAGGATATTGCGTTACCATTTTTCGTGTTGCGAACTCCTAGAAATGCGAATCTTCTTATTCATCTAGTAAGATACGATAACTCATTATATAATGCGTATTGTATAATCAGTCTAGCACATACGACCATAGCTTCCAGAGAACTCGGGGTCCCGTCCGCTCCCCCATAGATAAGCTGGAAAGCGCTGAATTAGTAGTTGGGTGGGTGACCACCAGCGAATCCTCAGTGTTGTATGTTTTTTACATTTTATTTTAAATTTCTTTTTGTCTTTATCTACTCTTTGCCGTGAAAGTCGTTACAATTACATGGCATTCTGTTGGCTTTCCTTTGTGTATGTTATGTGCTCCCCAAGCGGCTACAATTAACCGCTTCAACGCTTTGGTGACCTCGAGAAGAATTTCGCTCCACTTCGCAGTCTGAAAAATTGGTTCTTTACATTGCTAGGTACGGTAAAATCGAGAACCAACCAAAATTCCCTGATCACCTGATCACTAGATGTTATATTTGTCCTCCGGCTCAAGTTGGATAAAATGTTATTTCGGTTTGGCGGGCTGTAAATAAAAGAAAACAGAAATGTGTGCTTGGATCACTTATATCTTCTATACACGAGAAAGCCGATGAACTTACCCTGAGGTGTATATTTCTTTTTTCTTCGATTTGAACTACATCAGAAACAAAGCTGTGATAGTTACGAAAAATATTACACAGTGAGTAAATTCTTGATAAACCCTAATGTAAAATTAAAGCATATCTGGAGAGTATACGGAAACTGTTCAGTTCTCGGGATTCAGCTTCATCAATAACGTGCTTTTCTAGTATCAATCAATATAAGCATCACTACGTAATTAGTTAAGAAGAGGCTGTGTTCCAACCCTCCCTTCTTTGACCATTGCTGGACTACGCCTCCTAAGCCCGATTCTTGGCCTAAATTCAAGACAACCTAGCAGCGCCACATGGAGTCGACCTAGACTTCCATCGACCATATGACCCTAAACATAGATCGCGACTACCCACAGAATCGAGACAGATGTGCCTCCTTAATCTAGTCAATTTGTGCCTATAAGCCTCCTTCGCCCTTTATGCGTCTTGTGATATATGAGACCACCCTGGATTAAGATGTCTCAGCGTAGAGCCCATAGGTTGGTATTTCTTTTGGGGTCAGAAAATGCCATTGCAATTCCCCTGCCGTGAAAATCTGGAGGGAATTTGTACGAAACAATCATTAAGAACTCTTATTAGTTGCAGTTACATAGTATAAAGTACCCCTTAGTACTAAGCGGCCAAGTAGGAATGCTGGGAATTCCCCTTAAATCTCCCTTGTGTCGCAAGAATTGGAAGCTTCTCATCTACTCGTCAAGGGTCAGGTAATCGGCATTTGGGTAGTCACGTTTGCGTGATGACATATATTCAGCCCAGCCTCGTGCCTCCACCACACTGTTGGAGCAATATCGTCTTGACGCAAATGCGCGGACATGGATGCAATGCGCTGAGAAGCCCGTGGCGTTAAGGTGGGTGGTCGGGTCACCCACCCAATTGGTGGAGCCTTGGATATGAATTCATAGGCTGCATAGATCCCTTCACTCATTGGACTTTTGAGATATCGAGAGCGAACACTGCGCATTTGCGCCGTAAGGCTCTTTGATCCCACTACCGCAGAAGACGCCACGATGTTGCCCGGCCATTCTATTTTCGCTCCTAGGCATCGAAGATAACTCTGTCGGCTGTGGGGAGAGAAATGTGTGCGACTTTAGGTGGATGCCTGGGAATCAAAAAGCAGTGGGTTCCGGGCGACTAGACCTTAGAATTTTCACTACCTGCACCAACACGGCGAGCCTTCCATGAATGGGCCGCCATAAAGCTTTCCTGTTCATTCTACCCTGTCCGGTGCAATACCTATAGACTGGCCCCTATTGTTGCCCTCGAGGCCCAATTCGATGAATGCAAACCATGTTGATCTTACCGAACCTGCCTTTCCCAGGCGGTCAGAAGAGCTTGTGGTCCGCGATGGCCCACCACCCGGTATTATAGCGAAGAGGTCGCAGGCTCTCAGCAACATGGCTCGTTCCAGATCTAGCAGCCCAAGCGTTCTGGGAAGCATTTTTGATCGTGCGTCCAGTACTTCGACAGCCATGTCGCGCGCTCCCTCCTCAACCGATTATTACGGTTATGTCCACGCTGAAGAAGGCCGCCATCAACTCTATAGTGATTCAACAAGTATTTGTGGCTCCCACAGACCTGATTGGGGGTATGTTGAACTATTCTCACACATTTTCTTCACACTCATCTACTTAAAACCTCGTTTACATCCGTTTTATCTATTCCGGAGACTTCCCAACGCATTTAACACAGGTGATAGACTAACTTATATGGATATTAGCAACGCACTGGACCAAAGTCGAAACTCGAGTTGCGATCACGGAAGTGGGGATCAACCGACCGAGGAGGGCTCCCTCCAGCCTGGTCTCCTTGGTGTTGAGTCTAGTGAGCCCAGAGCGGTATTAGAGTCAGGGGAAACTGAATCTGATGAAGACGAGTCCGATACAGACAAAGAAGATGAGCAAGATGATAATGAGTGGGGTGGCCAACCTAGTCGAATTGAGACCGCCGTGTTATCTTATGTCCAAGACCTCGATGATGCGGCTTGGTTAATTGTGGAACTCCAAAAAGAGTATAAGGATCAAGAACAACGCAAAATTGGCGGGTGGCAGAAAGGAATTGTAGTAAATTCTCAGGGCTCATCCACAGGCTCCAACAGCCAAGAATTCTCCGGAAGCGGGCCGGCAAGAGACACCTCCTCGAGTCGTGGCAAGAAACGGCGACTCTCTGAGTCCAGGGGCAAAGAATCAGATGGAGAAGGTGATCAGGGAGATGACGAAGGTGATGGTGATATCCCTCAGAATCTGATCATCCCAGAGTCCCAAGATGGCCAACAATCGAGACTGCCATTCGCTTGCCCATTCCATAAATGGGACCCAGATACATTTTGCTTCAACACGGCCACCGATAAGCGTTATCAAACCTGCGAAACAGGGCAGAAAACGATTCAACGTTTGAAGTAGGATTACAACACTCCGTCTACTTCCCACACTCTGCTGTAAGCTAATGGTTACCCTGACAGGGAGCACATAAAGCGGAAACATGTGGTTATTCAATGCGAACGGTGTGGGCGTATATTTGCGGAGAAGCCCAAAGATCATAATGAAGGCTTGCGCAATCTACACCGTCATCGACTAGAAACCCTTTCTTGCGACTTGAGGGCTGATGATAGCCTGCCTTGTGCGATCAGCATTGAGCGTTCCATCATGTTGGATGGAAGCAATAACAACAAGAAGACAAAGAGCACTGACATCGAAAAATGGTTCGAGATCTGGAAAATCATATTCCCTAATCATCCCGAGCCAAGCCATCCTTGTGAGTCCTGATATCCAGATTTCGCAATTTTATGAAAAGTTTCTCCAGGTTTTTAATTATCTGTTTATACGTTAGGGGTTGATCTGGGGCGAGCTAGAAGCGTGCGAGCAATCAACGACACTGGTCGCAGCTTTCTCACAGTTTTTGAGCGCGCTCTGGATCACGAGATTGACACCGGCAAGATTCGATTCGAGGAAGGTCAGTCCGACACGATGACCCGACGCTTGAAGAAGCTAGTTGGAATCCATTACAACGTCCACACTTATGTCAACGGCACTCCTTGTCTGACGGATAACACTTCATCAAGCAATCGCACACAGCAGGTTGGCATGCCGGCGACCCCAGAAGGCATGCAAATATATTCTGCCAGCCAGAGCCGATCGGACCATCTCGGAAAGTTGCCGAGTGCGGGTGGCCAGCCTTACTTGATGATTGACCCCAACACTGTACCGACAATGGGCTTGAGTGCCCAAAGCCAGTTCACAGGTATGCAAACCCAGCTACCGGGGGGCCTCGCGTATCAACAGTCAAACTTGAATTTCATGGGAGCCCACCTGCCTAGCTCTACAGTCGCTAACGGCCGCACTGTCGGTTTGGTGCCTGCAAATTATCAATTTAATTTCAATTCTGTCGATTGGACAGATATGTCATACCCAATGGCGCCAGAATCCAATTACCACGATTCATAACCTACCTTTGTTAGACATGAGTATGATTTATCAATATCACTGAGGATGATACTTTGTGGGGTCTCATTTTTTTTTTTCTTGTCTTTCTTTTCATCGCCTTCTTCATAGCTATTTAAACCCCAAATCTTACAATAGTCATATGGTATCATATTGGATATGATGCAAATGACAATTATATCTCTCATCATTCCTTTGATTCATTCTTCCTTTCTTCACTTTATTTCACTTGATTCTTTTTTTCTTCTATTTTCATCAAAACGGATGCGCCAGTTTAATGTTTGTGATTTAGTGATGGGTTTTGGTTTGTGTTTTCTTATATTCTTCTTGCAAGTTAGTTAGGTTTTAGGTACTTGTTATCAAATATACATTGGAATGGCAGGGAGCAAGATAAACTTACATGCAGAAATAGCTAGTTGCGTTTTAATTATCGTTAAACTGGCGGCAGTGACATTAATGGTGCCAGACATGAAAGCTTTGCAACAAGATTCAGGAGATGCTCTGCTGAACTACGTTAGCTGCCCCAACTATCCTGTGTGTTGAGCCTCATGGCTTGAATCTGGGCCTCCCAGATACATTTCTTCTGTGATCAAGGCTGTGGTTGGCTCGCCATCTCGCGTGACCTTGTTCTTCCCGGTGAGTTTTAGTTCACCATTTTTCTTTCTCCTCGTCCAGCTAGAGCATATTCTAATGTATAGTCGAATAAACCAGGCTGTAATTCTCGGAATTATCTATGACATGCGTTCGATAACAAAGATCGAATTGATGATTTCGTAGGAATTATGTTTGCTCCTTTTGCGTTGTAAATTTCTTGCTTCATTGTATTGCCCACCACTAACGTAGGCCAAATGGGACCACTACCTACGAAGGCAAACATATAAAATAAATAAGCCTGAAACCTAATTGCTTCATAATTCGTAATCCCAACTCCAAATCCACCCTGGATCCTGTGTTCTTCGTTGGATCCCTCCAATGGGCTCCAAGTTATTCGGGAATAGTTCGCCAAAAAGGGTTATGTCAGCAAAACCTGTGTTAAAAATGGCAATAATAATGCTATCAGCTTTTCCACATCTCATAACGATGCCTTTGGATTCAAGAAAACGAAAGGGGAAAAGAAAAATGGCCCAAAAGGAGGCATTCGCTTACCATGAGCAGAATAATTCAATGTTGGCTCTGTCCATGATTCTGGAGCCAAAGTTGCATCCAAGTCCGAGACGGTGCGTATCTGAGTTGCGTTGGCCTGTGGTGGTACCGACAAACCCGAATTTTGCGATGATCTGGAATAAAGCTCTGAACGAACATTTACTGCTGAACCAGAAGTCATCTCTGCTATAGGCTCAATTCCTAGGATGACATTCATCTCTTTGGCCATAACGAGAGAAAGCAACTTCCGGAGGACTTCCAGCCCTTGCTCCGCAGCGATCGATTTCGGCGTAAGCGCTGCTTGCATTTCAATGAGCCTGCGGATGCCGAGTTTTACCTCGTACGAATCCTGGCTGAGGGGGTTGCAGGAAGATATGATGGACAGCGTGACCCCTGCCGTCAAGATATGTAGAGCAATGAATGTGACGGCATACGTACTTGAAGCATTAATGAAGGCTTGAGTAGAACAAGGCCGGGTCATCTGGAGAGCTGCAGCACGACATACTTGCACAGAGTATTGGACGTGATTCCTGTCACGGAGAACAGCCTCCGCTTGGGGGGATGGTACCACGAGCATTTGAGACAGCAAAGGCCGATGGATGATGATTCTCGTGTGGTGGTGAGCAAGATGTAGAGTAAGTGCTTGCAACTGTATGACTCTGGCTTCAGCATTCCTGTCCTCATTTGAGCTATCTTCCAGGGAGTGTTCGAAGGAAGATAGTGGCTCGTTGAACCTGTCGGCATCCCATGGCCGGAGTATAGAAGGAAGCATGCTGTACCAGTCGTCTAGTCTGGTGTCCAGTAAGGCAACTTTGTCTACCATAGCTTGTAGACCAGGCCCCTCGAGAAGAGTGCTTTGCTGAACATTGCCCGTGGCTTTGGATCGCTGGCCATACAGGTCTGTGAGCGCCGTTTTTATGATCTTGGATAACTCAGACATGGCAGATTTGTAATACAGCAGGGAAGATTGACCAATGGCCGTGTTGGATGCACAAATAGACCATAGATCTTGGGTATCCAGAGGTTCCACATCACAGTCAGTGTCTATAATACCGAGCGGAAATCCGTAAAGCATCGAGCAAAATGTTTCAATTTCGTAAATGGCCCACCAGCATCGCTTCCTAGCTTGAATAATCTGATCGACCTGAAGTGAACTCGCCTCGGCTGGACTAGTTGGAGTGTATTTTCGGTGAAGATTGATTGCCTGTGCCGTCCGAAGTCCGCAGCCACATAGTGGCCAGGCTAACTGTGCTTCTCCATGATATAAATAATAACTTCCGAGCAGGACACAGGTTTGCACAGACTCCAAGGATCCTAGTGATAGGATTTCGAGAAGCCCGAGCTTCAAAGCGGCGAGGATGGCGTTCATCAAAACTTCCGGATCAGTACCGACTCGACCTAATTGTTTTGCCCCGTCCGGATCAATGTACTTCAGGCTGACTGCCATAACTGCAAGTATCACACTCAAATGTCCTAGTTCAATGGCACCTCCGGATTGAACCTTGTCATATGTATTCTTCAACATCACTCGGAACGGTTTCTGGTAGAAAAGTAGCATAAACCAGTGAATCTGTTTGAAGTAGTTGTCGATGAGTAAATTAGCGACGTTGGCGGAAGGCAATATTGACTGCAACTCTCTTTCTGCGAAGGTCGGTGCTTGATGAGGCTTCCTTTTCACGTTACTGCCACGCGACGACCCTGGTATCGATAGAAGATATGCGTTGCCTGCACCCGGTCTGTCAGTCGCCAGTCTTGTTGTGGCCCTCGTTTTAGACTTTTGGTTTGCGGAAAGATTACTGGGATGAATATTGTTGGGAGCGTTCGAGCTGTGGTGGTATTGAAAGGCCTGAAGCAGTCAGAACTGGGAGAAAATGCCACCCATCGGGTTTCGTACCTGGGCAACTAGCCCCATAGTTGAGCCAATAGAAAAAGAAGTATTAGATGCCGAGTTGTTGCAAGTAGACGGCGACGTGATTTCATCTCGGTGTTCTTCTTCATCACGGATGGGTGACGTTGCCGTATCTCTTTGCGCATCAGGCCCCGATACACAATCGGCTGTTGAGGAGCTAATTCGCCGGCGGATATTGCGACCACCAAGTGAGCGTTCGTTCCTAGAGCTGTGTGCCAGGGCAGGGATGCACTCTACTCCAGCTCTCAAACACAAGGTACAGGGCCGCTCCACATCACACTAGCTACTATCAGACAAGAGTGCTTCGGCGAGCGAACCAAAAACAACATACCTTGAGCTTCTGCCGGCGGCAACGTTGACACGCACGTGATATCTTTGTTTTCGGTCCCATGGTTGAGATAATGACAATGATGGCGATTTGACAGATTGGTTCTGCTTGTGAGCCCGAAGGCTTATTAAAAATGGGCTCCGGTGGAACCGGAAGCTCTGAGCTAGCTTGGTTAACCTCCGGTGGAAGAGGGAGCTGCAGGCTCCGGTGGCTTGTGTTTGCTCCACTCTAGAGACCATGAGTTTCTCCGGCTGGTGGTGTTTGCCCAGCGTTTTCCGCTGATTGACTTTTAAGTGCTTCCCAGAAATATTCGATACAATCACCAGCATCACATCGGCCTTGTGTGGAACCCAGAGAGCATCGTAGAAGGCTTGAAGTGCCCTAAATTTTCACTTTTCTAGCAAGAAATTAGAACACTGAGTCAGTGAATGAGAAACGGGTGAAAGTGGTTTTTTAAAGTAGTTGTGAGAGTCTGTAATATCGCAACCATTGGCCTACTTGTTCCATACTCTCATCCTAACGAAATTGTGCACATAAAGCTTCAAACAAATATAAATGGCGTAATTCAGACTAGTAACAACTCAAGATAAGACTCGCGAGAACTGGTATTTGAAAAATTTGGCCTAATATCCTCCCGACAATTCCTCGTCCATTGGTCTGAAGCTTACTGTCGTGGGCTTTTCAGAAATGCCTCTCTTGATAGCATCCTCCATTATGTTGACTGTTGCAGTGGCGCCGATGCGAGTGACGCCAAGAGACATCACATGCAACAAGTCATCGAGTGTTCGAACACCACCTGCCGCCTTGATCTGAACTTCCGAGCTGGCATGCTGCCGCATGAGCCTCAAGTGAGACACAGTCGCACCTTTGTAAGAGTAAAGGCCGTTTGGCTGTTTGACAAATCCGTAACCTGTAGAAGTCTTTATAAAGGAGACCCCAATGTCGGAGCAAATCTCGCAGAGCCGAATTATATGGTTGTTGCTCAGGTAGTCGTTCTCAAATATCACTTTTAGGATAGCCCCATTCTGAGTAACAGTGTCGTTTACCCGATTGATTTCGTCGGCAACATAATCCCAGTCTTCCCCGAGCGCCTTGCCAATATTTATTACCATGTCGACCTCTTTGCTCCCGGCAGAGGCTGCGGCACCAGCCTCGAATACTTTGGCCTCAACAGTGCTGTTGCCGTGGGGGAATCCGATGACGGCGCACACCAGAACATCAGTCCCTTCGAGCTCCTTCTGTGCCATGGCAATGTGGTAAGGTTTGATGCATGCCGTGGCTACGCTATACCGTTTGGAGATGCGTAAGCCCTCTAGGACATCAGAATCGGTCATGGTAGGATGGAGAAGAGAGTGATCAATCATCTTAGCAACTTGACCCAGAGTCACTGTGATAGTGAGACTTTCCACAGCCATGGCGATTGGTATTTTGCTACTGGCGTAATAGAAACCGAGTTGATCAATACTTAAGAGGTGTAAAGGTGATCAGGTTCATCGACTGGGAGATGTCCGATCTATTATAGGGTGACAGTCAGTGCCTCACATTCGTACGTTATCCCTGAACATGCGGGTTCCGGCGGAGACATTGTTCAGCTAGATTCGGAGCATGCATGCATGATGAAAGTCCAATTTGTTGGGCAGAGGCACCTGGCGGCTAGACCCGGTGGAGCGGCCAGCCACAGAGGGTATGTCGGATGCCCGGAGCCCTCCACCGGATTAAAAATAACCAACAGTGGTAAAGTTACACCACCAGGGTTGATACACCATACTTTAGACCACCAGCACAAGTGCAATCATGGTTTGTTGTGAACGAATAGACTTGGCGAAACTTTCATGATCCTATGAATTCCTCAAATCAAACTTCATCGCCACTAAACTTGGCCACTTCGCATTTGCAATTTCGGCGGTGCCACAAACTCGACTGGCTAGGTATGCCCTTATTCGCTCCGCCGGCTGCGCTTCAGAACTCCGGTCGGTTCTTAAAGGGTATACCGGAAATAAGGATTCTCCCAATCAGTCAAGTCCTTTTCACCCATTTCACGACCCAACCTCTCTTGCTCTTCCTCAGACAAGTTACTCGCGGCAGCCAGACGGTCACGGCGTCGGTTCTCGTACATGTACCAAAATCGCCAGAGGAGTAGGACAATGGTTTCTAAACCCAAGGCGACACAACAGGCGACCGTTCCCTTGATATATCTTGGGGCATCTGTGGTCTGGAAGACCTGAGAGCCCACCATGTTTCCGACACAGTACCCGATAAACGTCATAGAAGAAACGACAGTCTTCTTGGTACCACCAGCGACATTGGAAGGAACTGGGGGAGTTATATCAGTATAAAAAGATAGTTTAGAGATTCAAAGCAAGCAATACGTACTCAAGGTCCATGCTACAAATATAGCGAAGGCGAAAACAACGGTCATCATATACATTCCCCATTTAATCCACTCGTGCTGGGAGTCATTGGGGAGTAGTGACAGGCAGAGAAGACCAATGAAGGATATAATGCAGGATGCCACCATGATCCATATTCTGATATTCTGCCAGCGACGAAGTGAATAAGCCACTACGATGAATAACACGAAACCGACGGCTAGTAGAAGTTCGATAAGCTTCGTATCCCTAAATGTGATTAAATAAATTATAAATACCATTGCGAGGAAGACCATAGAGAATTGTTTCCCAGCTGTCAAACCCAAAGGACTCATAGATCAGAGTGCTGAATGTAGTCAAGCCGCTATAGTCGAATACGATTTGATCAGCACTGTGGTAGTACGTGCGAAAGCAAAGTCTGAAAAGGTTCGCTTACCCGTTCGGCACGTTGTTCAGGAAGGCATTTAAAAACGAGAACCACAGCTGAGGATCTTTGAACGCCTCCACTGCTTGAGGCCATGACCACTTTTGACCAGTGGTGTCGTGACCAGACTTGTTCTTGGCGACTCGAGCCATCCTATATATATTTTGTTAGAATCCAGAGCAAAAAAAAGATACTTAGAAAGATACGGGGTAGAATGCTTACGCTATGCGCTTTTCCTTCTTACTCAACCATCGTACCTCGCTGGGCGAACCCAAGATGAAGAAACAAGCAACGGCACCGCCGAGTGTTAAAGCACCGAGGAAAATGGAGATGCTACGCCACGCTGCCAACCCACCGTACGCCGCGGCATGCTTGGCAATGCCGTACTGCATCAGCTGGGTGCAAATCGACAAGATATACTCCGAGGCCTGCCAGATTAGCGCACGATTTGCGTGCTCCTCGGTACGGTACCACAGCCCTGTGATCATCAAGAAGCCAGGCGAGATGGCGCACTCGAAGAAACCTTGCAACGCACGAAGCGCCATAAGCTGCGGCCAAGTCTGCGCAGCGCCGATGCACATGACACAAATCGCTATAAATAGAGAAACAGCAGCCATCAGTTATTAGTGAATATATGGCCAGGAGGACCGGACGCTATGACGTACCCCAGCAAAACATGTAGGCAGAAAGGCATCGACCGAGGCTGAATCGCTGGAGAAGCCAGTTGGAAGGAAACTCCCCGATCAAGTAAGTGAGGTAAAAGCTGCGTGGCTTGATTAGTGGTGGCTGGCTCATATTTGCGATACATAATTTCTTTCTCGCCTTACATGGTCGTCAACCAGGAATAATCCGTGCCCACCATTCCAGTATCTGTTCTTATGCCAAAGAGCTGTAGTTGGACAAAACATGGTATTAGCCATGAACGTAAAATACTTATACATAGCTACTACTTACAGCCTGGGTACTGATAGAAGTCTTGTCGCTTTGCTGGATCGCATAGCAGTAGAACCTATCCCATGTTAGATCATAAAATTGGAGACTCTGACAGATACAAAAAGACTTCTTACATCAGCGGGATGAGATACCAGTCAATCTTCCTTGTGATCTTCTTGTATTGCTCCTCAGTAAACTCTTACAAGGGAGATTTCGGTCAGCTGCCGGAAACAAGTGCTAAAATCATTCGTTTCGATGGTGATTCGTACCAGAATCGTCAAAGACTTCGCCATTTCCTAGATCAGGGTTGGCTGCCTCTTGATCTATCATGATGGAACCATCTTTCTCATTAGACCTTCCATTGGACTTTTCATCAAGATCCTTGCCAGAGACGGACCCCTCGACCGTTGGTTGGATTTTGTTGTCAAATGCAGTCTGGGATATTGATTCAGACATTGCGCTTCCCAGCGTAGTGAAAGGCAAAGTTTTGTAAAGCTTATTGTCAATTGGAACAAGGATCCAAATGTTGGTGATATAGCCAGAATCCCCGATTCAAACGGGTAGTGGCGTATTGCTTATTAGGTCAAGACGAATCATAGAATTGAGCACGGAAGTAAGGGGAGAAGTAGCAATAATATGGTCGATCGTTAACCGCTTTACACGCGTTCATCACACGACACTGTAAACATTAAGTTGATGTTAGAGATGATAGCGACTACAGCTGATAACGTATCTTTGGTGAAAGTGTTTATCTGGGGTTGCAATCCACGGCGCAGAATTCCGCCCAAAGTAACTTCAAGCCTAGGATAACTCCGATCAACAGTCTTGGGCATATGTACATAGTAATACTGCAATCTGGGGATGCAGGGCGTACTCTTGCAAATCACCACGAACAAGGAGGAAGGGCCCACCGATAACCCCTGGACTGCTGTTCTCCATTAATGTGCATTGAAGTGCGATAAGGGATTGCTGTCTAACTACTCCGTAGAGCGCCAGGAACTAACGGAAACTACAGGCAGACCAGTGCCGGTCTAGGTAGGGGGATTCCGATCCCTGCTAACTGAGAACAGCCAGGATTGGCCAGCCTAGAATGGGATGTGATCAATGGAGTTCGTCCACGCCTCACTTGTTTAGTCTCTTAACTTTTTATTATTATTTCATGTCTGTGAACACTGGCAGGGCTATAGAGTGCAGGTAATCAAAGTGTACTTCCGATCTCTAAACAAGAGCTAGACAGCCTGGCTAATAAAATTGGAAGAGGCTTCAGAGACCCGACGATGATTTCTTATTGGTCCCAAATTGTCATTGAGACTTGCTCCTCTTAAGTTAGGACCAATTAGCTCTCATTTACTGTCCAACTAATACAGTTATTCTGTGGTTCCAAGAATATCGTTTTTCCTCGACCGCAGCCTCTCCACGGTCGGTTTGAAGAGCTTAGGCAAGGCTGTGTCTTCAAACTTTTGCCCCATGATAATATCTGCCAACGATTCGGATCCAAGACAGATGATAGGCATGCCATGGCCATTAAATCCAGCAAAGATATACTGACCTGGTTTCTCTGGTACCTCGCCGATGTAGGGCATGCGGTCAGTCGTCCATCCTTGGATACCCGTCCACAGCTTGTCTGTGTAAGCGCCGGAATCCTCCCAGCCCTTGAAATGCCTTTGGATTAGGCCATCGAAATAAGGCTTGGCGGGTTCAATCAGTGTAGTATCATCTGTTACATCATACCACTGTGATCTATCGTGCCAAAAGGGTTCCTTGGCCCCTCCAATGATGATCGACCCATCCAACCTGGCTATCATATAATCAGCAAGGGCAGGTTTGTACCTGAGGCTGTAGGTGTTGTTTAGCCTTTGGACGGGAGCATCGGCGGCGGGCACGATACGGCTGCAGATTCCGCGTACGGGAATTATCTTCTTCTTGAACTGCGGCGCGATAGCGGCGGTGTAACCATTTGTAGCGTATACAACTTTACTTGCTGATATAGACCCGCGTGGCGTCGTAACTATCCACCGCCCATTCGCGTCCTGTTGATCAGATACAGAATAGACGGGTGTGTTGGCTTGTACATTTAAACCCTTTCTGATTAGTTTGGAAACCAGGCCCAAGATCAATTTGTAGGGCCATAGATGGGCAGCGGTGAAGGAGAAGCAGAGTTTCGCATCTTTGACTCCGGAATACTAAAGTGAAACAGAAAGAATGAAAATTAGACCCGAGAGATAATAAACAAGATTAGAGGTTGGCTCATCGCAATCACAAAAAGAAAAAGAAATACCAACCTCCTCAGCGTCTTTGCCCTTCAACATATGAACATCGGAAAGGTCCTTCTTCCCGACTTCCAGAAGCTTCCGATACGCGTCTTCGGTAGCTTTGGCATGTTCCTCATCTAAATAGACATCTATGGCCCTGGTGAGGGCAAAGTCACATTCAATGCCTTCATTTTCTACCAGGTTCTTGAGAGCGTAAACATTGGCTGCCTCGAAATCAGCAACAGCTGCGGCGTTTTCGGCTCCATAGTCCTTTGTATACTTGTATATATTGAAGTAGACATCTGGCTTGCAATGTCCCCCTGTAGCGTAGGCCGTTATCAGCAAATAGAATCACGCGGGAGGAGGTGCCTTTCGCTCTCGTTATACACGACAGAAACATGGGTGAGCAAATTCCGTTCAACTCTACGCACCATTTCGAGCGGTAGCTCCTGAGCAGATCTCTCTCGCCTCGAGCATGACTACTGATGGTGGTTCCTCTTGGTCAAGAAGTCGGTACGCTGTGGTCACACCGGCATAGCCAGCGCCGATAACAACAACATCACACTCAGACGGTAAGGTCTCTGTTGATCTGAAGGCATCAAGCTCGTGAGGCTCTGTTCGCCAAAAACTGAGCGTTGTTTCGCCAATAGCCGGTAGGCCGACTGGGGAAGTTACCGATGCCATCTTGTTTTCTTGTGGTTTGAATCTGTTACACAAAGGAACTCATCTATTTCCACGCACTATGCATGAAGTATTTGGGCTTATAACTACCAATGCCGTTTACGTGTGAGCGGCTATTGACACAGAAATGGGATACCCAGTTACATGCAAACAGATGATTGTGGTCAGTTTTCAGGGCGTGACGTCTCTCAGCGTAAAGGTGACCGAGTTATCATTCGCTTCGGCCGGATTTGTGCGGGATTTGGGCCTGGTGGATCTGCATATCTCCGGGGTACCTTGTCCGATCCTCTTATTGTCGGAAGCCGAATCCGCTCCGTGTCCAGGTGACTTTATCACCGGGCGTGGCTTACCTAGCGTAATCTGGTTCTGCAAATATTGCACGATAGCATTTCGGACTTCTACGCGCGCACAGCAGGCTTTAGAACCAAATATTGATTTTGCCCTTTGCTGTGAGCGAATCTAAAGTACTACTGGGTGGTAGTTTAAGCAGTTAGCGTAGTAGCTTTGGGAGAGCTTGGCGAACCGATCATGCAAAATATCTTGTGTATACAGCACAAGTTGTAATTAAAGGAATTACTCAATTTCAACTGGCTGGAATGGCTAGAGAAGATGCACTTGATCATACAGGGCGTGAAGACTTGATACGTATTTTGTAAAAACAAGTTCGTGGTTACCAAGCTTGTGTGTTGGTATCTTTTCAGGGTAACTGTAAAACCTCACTCTCAGTCCCACTGCCTGGCTGACCCCACACGACTTCAGCACTTGGCTCCTGATCCTTCTCAAATTTCATCACGATGCACATTAATGTGCTGCTCCGTACTGCAATGGGTCGCGCAGGATTTCCTGGTGCGCATATTGACGAGGGTGTATTGTACGTGTCGGAGAAGATTTTGGTCCTCAGCGCATCTGCGTCAATTTTCTGGGCGTCCTGAGCTTCTAGCTTCAGTGAGCCCGCCAGCTCGTAAGCCCGCCGGAGCCGCACTTCTGAACCTCCAAGCCAGTCCGATGATTCATCAACCAACTTATTGGCAATAAGATGGTTAGTATGGCATACCATGCCTTGTTCGTTGGGATAGATATACGCGTCTCCGCGTGGTGATAGCTCGCAGCTGATAGGCCCCGATGCCACGTCTGCAAGCAGCACGTGCTGAGTAGACGCTACGCCCCCCAGCGACTTCAGGTTTTCCAGAGCGTTGGACGCACTGGTACTGTTGAGCATAACTCGACAGGCGACGTGGTACGGCACCTTGGAAGAGTCCGTAGGGCGGGCTCGAATGGCATTCTGACAAACGCCAACCGATGAAGAATTGAACCCGATCTTACCAACCATACCAGCCTAAATGAAATCCATTGTTAAGTCAGTCAACTAGTGTCTCATTGACTCGGTCATATTGTATACTAAGGGCAGCAATAAGAAATTAAAAGAGTGAATGGGCAGATAGTGTTTATGTCCAGATAAGGGAATACCTGCCTCGGTCATCATATAGATAGTTGGATTTCCGGGTTGCTCGATGGTTAAGAGGGCGCAGTTCTGTTGTACCAAGGTTGTCCAATCCCAATTCTGTGCCAAAATTATCCTGGTGTCACTAGTCTTCCAACCTAGACTGGTACATCCATCTGAGAACATCCCCATTGCAATCTCGCTTCGACAGTTGATGGCAACAATGTCGAGAATGTTACGACCGGAGCCATCCGCTATCCCTTCAATCTCTTCATAGATGTTAGGGGTGAGCTTCTGGATGGTTGCTCGGTAGGGTTCAGCAATCTCGCGAACAGTAGGCCAGTCTAATTTGCAGTTCAGCTTGAATACATCCTCGTAAATCTTGATCTGACCCGCAATTTCAGCAGAAAGCTGTTGGCCATGCTGGAAGCCGATCTATTAAAAAAGGTCAACCGAGAGAAGCAACAGAAAGGTCCCCGATATGAGAAACTCGCCTCTTTTGGCGTGCCTCGAAGGCAACATTGTCTAGGCAAAGCTATGCGAGACATTATGAATGACTAGAAAAACACTACTCTTTAACAATGTATGTTAAAAATGTTTTATGTTTAAAAGAAATTTGTTTGTTTCCTTTTTGAAATATACTAACTGAGAATGACGTTCAAGTCAAAGTCCAATTGATATAGTTGCCCCAGATCATGCTATTGGGACTATGGCAGCTCACTAAAACCGCGTAGTTTCAGTCTAATTAATTGAGCTTATTAGAGCAGGTCCGTTGTCCGTTGTCCGTTGTCGCTGGTGCGGTCCCATGTTGTGCAGCCCTACGCGGGGAACGCCGTTATCGGTACATTATAGATCGGGCAATTCCGACAATGCTTGCGGAGCTGGAGCCCAACATGAAGTCATTACTCTCGTTTATAGCATCCCTACAACCGGCATTTTGAAAAGCCCGCCCACCAAAGAAAAAAAAAAGATTCACATCACTTCAAATACGCAAGACGACATGGCCCAGACTATCGGCTTTGAACCAAAATTCATCACTTTCGACTGCTATGGCACGTTGACCAACTTCTCCGAAATGCACGGATTAGCTCGTACGATATTTGCCGATCGCCTGGAAAACAAAGAAGATGTTGAGCGTTTCGTCAGTCTTTTCAGCGGGTATCGCTTTGACGAAGTCCTCGGGCCCTGGAAACCGTACAATGAAGTCCTCGCTAATGCCATCAAACGTACTTGCGCGCGAGTCGGAATTCCCTGCACCGACGAGGAAGCGGAGCGGTTTTACCAAGCAGTTCCCACTTGGGGTCCATGGCCTGATGCTTTTGAGGGGCTCCGTAGGTTAGCTACCAAGTACAAGCTCGTCATCTTGTCGAATACCAATGACGAGATCATCATGTCCAACGTGGAGAAGCTCGGCGCACCATTCTATCAAGTATTTACCGCGGAGCAGGCCAAGAGCTACAAGCCGAGAATGCCCGGATTCGAGTACATGTTTGAGAAACTCGGCTGCAAACCCGAAGACGTCCTCCATGTGTCGGCAAGTATGGAGTACGATCTGCAGACAGTGGAAATGATGGGAATCAAGCACAAGGCCTTTATCAACCGAAACAAAGCGCCAGTGAAAGCTGCATTTCACTACTACGAATTTAGTGGTATTGACGAGTTGGCGACTGCGTTGGGCCTGTAAAAGTTCCATAGTTAGGCTATAATAAAAAAGGATTGGTTGGATTAGAAGGGTTAATAATAATTTTTGCATCACCTGTTTTGTGGTCTCTAAATTATTGAGCTTATATTTTCTTACTAAAGCGCCACGAAAGCAAGACAAAACGAGTTGCCCGTTATTCGCAGGCGACTGAAAAGATTATAGGGCTGATACATATCGAAACAGGATTACTAGGCCACTCTAATTGGCGAAGTGAGCGAGTATAAAATTAGTATTCATGAAAATTCGGGCCTACCTAAAACTATTATTGTTAGAAGAGTAAATCGTATCGAATCTCGATATTTTTAAGTAATGCTTCCTATAGGTCACAACTTACAGCGACAAGTTACCAACTTAGGGTAAGTGTAGAACTCGAAACATTATCTTTGCAATACACGATACTGCTTCCTATTTAATCAGCTATCCATGCAATATTAAGCAGCTATGATGACGGGACGTGCTTAGACAGAGTGAGCTACTCTGCAGCAGCAGAGGCAGGGCCACAGGGCGAACTTTCTCAATTATATAATTAGCAGTACTTAGAGCAGGAATTACCTGCAGGAAAAACCACAATAGGCATGGATTCCGAAAATACGGCGTGTGTATGTATTCCACAGGCATGTAAGTTGTCTATGTCTATTAAGGTTTATTATCCAGAAGTTTTTCATGTTTTTCTATGCACGCGGTTTGCCAACATCATCACGACCGTCTCGCCAATCCGGCTGCGCGGATACTTTAGCCGAACTGTCAACCCACATCACTGGGTCAACAGGGAGAGGCGTGCATAGAGAACTTTATTTCGTCGGGCCGATGAGCCACTCATGCTGCAGGTGATGACGTGGAATTAAGGCCAAACAACTTCGGTCAGCTTTTCCAAAGAACTGTTTCAGCCTTGAAACATTTCGTGCAATACGAAACGAAACTCTTTGCCACCGTTCCTTTTCTATCTCGAGATCAGATCTTTAGTGGGCAGACATGTGGTTGCACCTATGACACGAAGCTGCGACGATGTACTGAGCAAGGATGCGTCCCCATTCCGGAGGGCCAGGAGCTGTGATATGATAATCTGAAAGAGAGACGTTTACAGAAACAGAATTAATTATCCGAGTGATTCAACTATATTTTTCTATTATAAAAAAAGAAACATTGTCTATAAACAATTGGGGTGTTGTTATGCCTTACAGGCTTAGTAAAAGAGCTCGATTGCATCGAAAATCTAGCCAAGACAATTAGTACTCATAACCATCTAATTAATATTTTTATTCCAATTTTGTGAACCAGCAGAGATTACTGTACGACAATAGGATTTGCGCAAAGGAAGAAGTGGGAAAAAGGGAATAGAAAACACTCACCACATTGGGGCTCAGAAAAGCCGTGCCGCTGCTCCCAGAGACGATGTTGATCGTGACATTATTGGTGCCCGCGACCAGGTTTCCAGTGGGGATGCTGCACTCGTAGACCTCGCCGTTGCCGCGGTACGCGCCGCGGGTGACGCCGCGGCTGTCTATATCTACGGGCGCCGACGGGGCGTCGCAGACGTAGCTGTTGACGGTGGCCTGGGGCCTCCCGCCGGCGAAGGCCAGGGTGGTGGCGAGGCGCAGGGTCGCGGTCGCGGAGATGGCTGCGTCCAGCGAGAACTCGATCGACGCCCCGTCGTTGTAGTCCATGAAGAGCACCATGGGCCAGGCCGCGGTCGCGTCGTCGTCACCAGCGTCGACGACCGTCACGTTCCAGTCGCTCATGCGCAGGTCCGAAGGGTGCATGCGCTGCTGCTTGTCGGCATTCAAGAAGCCCGCTGGCTGGCCGTCGTAATCGCCGAGCTGGAACACGGTCGTGCGCTTGGTGTCGGTCAGGATGGTGTTCGTCGCCGCGATGTCCGCCGTCGTTGTGGCCCCAGCCTTCACGGTGACGTTCACCGAGGCCGCCAGGAGCTCCTGCTGGTAGAGGTTCATGGTGTACTCGCCCGCCACCATAGCCGGCGAGGTAAACTCGCCCGTCGCATTGTCCGCGTAGACCCAGTTCTGGTAATCATCATTGTACCAATGTAAGACGGTGGAGAAGTTAGACGACGTGCCGGATGCGGTGCCGCTAACGTACCCGCGACCGGAGGCGCCGATGTATCCATCGAGTCCTAGGTCATCTAAAGATAATAGCTATTAGTATCTCTATGTAATCTTACTCCATAACATTGCATAATCACACTTTGATGCAACATAGCAAGTAGTAAATGAGCAAACATACCAAAGAAAGACACATTATAGTCGCTGGCAGACGGGATTTCAGTAGTCGTAAAGGCAAAAACATAAGGGCCATGGAAACCCTGGCGGTAAGCCTCAGTCTGGACATGCTCCGAGTTCATGTAGTATGTTAATGATTGGTACCCATCGGTGACCAAGTTCAAGTCAATATCGCGGAAGAAAGGCCCCCCTGAGCTCTTCTCAGTAGCTTGATTGTTGGGTCTGATGAAGCAAGCGTGAACTGAGCTATCGTCGTTATAGGCACAATACACTAGGTCATCAATGAAACGATCGGACGAGAAGAACTACAAAGCCAGATTTGGTTAATATATCATCGCTGTCAGCAATGGGCAGATTGATCTCCCTTACTTTGCTGCGTGTCTGGTTGCCTACGAGGAACCCATCTTCGGCTTCGATGGCGGTACCGTTGGCGATATCAGACACAATTGGCCATGGGTAGGTATCCGGGAGATTCACGAGTCGGATGAGCATCCGTAGCTCGCCAACTTCCGGCTCCGTGGTAGTGTGTGTGCCAAAGTAAATCAAGTCTGTCGCATCTTCGAATACCATATAGTGCGTGAGGTTGAAGTCCTCGTTTGACGCCACGCACTGGAAGATGACATAATCCCCTGGCGATTTTATGTTAGTATCAAGTCATAGATATCTGAATATAATATGCAAGTACGTACCGCTCGTGGTGTATGAAACATTGGCAGATTCAAGCCCAGAGGCAATCTGGCTGGACGAGCTGGAAGACTGATATTCGGTACCCTGGAACTGCAGTGATGTGATGTCACAGCTTGTACTATTGATGGACACAGTCATGCTGTCACTACTCTCGGTATCGACAACGTAAAACCCGTCAGATGATTTGACTGTGATTGCTGACACGCAGGCAACAGCCGATGCCAAAATGCCGGTAGCGAGGGTAGAGGACTTCATGATGATGATGATGATGATGTATCTGAGGGAGAAGGCTTGCCTGTAGCTGTAGTTCTATCCTCAAGCTCAGCCAAGCAGCACCCGAGCTTTATAGAGCTTGCGAAACAACCCCTTTTCCATTGCTGACATCGCCAACCACGCGAAACAACGATGATGTCTCCTAATTATTGGTGTATGGTATACTTCGGCCAGAGATATTGCCAACGCAATGCCAAATAAAGTTAGGGGGTATCGCCGAAACGTGCGTGTGTGTGCTTGTCTCTGCTTCCACTGCGACGGCAAAATCTGGGGCCCCACACGAAGCCAGGGTTTGTCAAGCCTACCAACGCGCGTTTCTCCGCACACCCGAGCTGCTGCAGATTGATGACGATGGCGCACTTCCCACATGGCTTTCCCAACGCGGCTGACTTCGCAATGCATTCGGTGTATTCCTCGATCCGAACCGCGCAAGACATCCATGGATCATTCTTGGCAGCGCCACAAACGTGGGGAAACATGCATATCATCATTGGCAGGCTCCGGTGGGCTACCACCACCATGTGCTCTCACTTGGGAAAACAGTGGAGAGAGCATGACAATAAGGAGGATTGCATGAATCATGTGGTCTGACCCTTGCTGTAAGTTACCTTTCCCACCACATTTCTATACAGTAATGTACCTGAAAATCCCCACGATGCTACGGTCTGCCTCAGCGTCCCGCACACGTTGCATTTTCCACCGGTTCTTCCACACATTTCTATTTTCCACTCGGTTTTCCACCCGGGTTTCCACAAATATTGTATTTTCCACCACTCACGTCTTGGCAGAATGTCACGAGAAAGCACCGGATTTTCTTGTGACTTCCCATGCAAGACTTTGTTCAGTATAGTGATCTGCAAGAGGCCGCCCAATAGTTAGATAGATTGTTACGACGACGCCTCCACAGATGCGGCGCCATCTTCTATACCGCTGCGTCATTCTCTAATTGATTCCGTGACTTGAAAGCTGAAGTTTCCCCGAGTGAGATGGGATCCACGGGCTTCTTCGAATTCAAAAATAGAATACAGTCTTATTAATCGCATCCTTTAACACATGGGTTCTCAGTTTCGCCCATGAATGGCGCGAGCTGTCCTTCGCTCCTATAACTGGTCCAGTGGCAGATGAGGTATTTTCCGCGTGTAGTCGGATGAAGATTCCATTACCTACTGTTAACTAATTAGAGATGTGAGATGGGCATAGATACCCAGTCAATACCAGCAGAAACAGGTCTCAAGCCAAGCCAACAAGCTTCAGCGAATCTTCCCAAAGACGGCCCTCCCTCTCTGGATCATAGGCATGCTTCGCATACCCCCCATAAACACCTTCACCCTCTCTCACTGCAGGTTCAGCCTCGGCACAGTTTTCTAGATATCTTCCACCACGATGCTCCCACTGCTTGCCGATCGCAGCCCAGACCGTTGTTGCCGCCCCTTGCTCGGCATTCTTCATCGCCTTTGCCAGTGCCGTGTCTGCCTTGGCAGCTTCGATGGCTTCACTTGGAAGATACTTGGCGAGGGGGGTCCAGATTCCACCTGGGTGAATACTGGTGGCGTGAAGGCCCTGGGATCCGTATCGCCGCTCGATCTCGTTGGCCATGTATATATTGGCCGTCTTGGACTGTGAATATGAAACGAGCGGCGCATACCCCCCTTTTTGGAAATTGTAGTTGTCTGAATCGTTGATGCCATTCCTCAGGTGTGCGGCCGAAGCTACCATCACGACTCGGGATTGGAAGCCCGGTGTGGCAGAAGCGAGGAGTGCTGGCTTTAAGAGCTCGAAGAACAAAAAGTGTGACAGGTGGTTAGTTCCAAACTGCAATTCGTGCCCATCTTCTGTGAATTCAAGAGTCTGTACTGCCATGATCCCGGCATTGTTGACCAAAATGTTGATTTTATCTGTCTTGGCTAGTATCTCGCTTGCTGCAGCACGCACACTTGCTAGGGAGCCTTGTTCCATCTGGATGAGCTCCATATGGCTGGGATCATAGATATCCGCCAAGGCTGTCTTGGCCTTGTCTGGAGAACGGGCTGTGAGGAAGAGCCTCGCACCTGTAGCCGAGAGAGCACGAACTGTCTCAATCCCGATCCCGGACGAAGTGCCAGTGATTACGATAACTTTGTCTCTCAGCTGGCCCTCGACCCCTTCATCGTGAATTATCTGCAGAGCAATTGGCCTCGCATCTCCGGGACCTTGTGGGTTAGCGTGGGCTGCTGCATATTTGGACATGGCGATAATTTTATTGTGGCCTGAGATAATTCGGGATTTGAAAGAACAAATGTGCAGTTGAAGAGATTTAATTGTTCTGTTCACAGGTGAAGGACTGATTTGAGATGATTCAGGACAACTTATATATTGCGTCGTAGAAAGCTGCCAATGAGTCTTGACAGCCATCCGAAGTCCATTGTTCCCATACCAAACTATACTGCCCGAGCATGATGCCCCATTCCATCGCCGGCGACATGTAGATGTTGTTCCGACTGCTTCATCCACAGGCTGAACTCTTATGCCAATTTGGTTTTAGAGAGGGCTCCATATATTTGTAAGCGGGTGACATAATTACTGCTTTTGGCTTAGCATCCTCGGGCATTATTTCGGGGCCCACGTCAATAGCTCAGGGGATTTGTCAGAGGCTGACTTGGAATTTCCGTCTTTGGAGTTGCCTTCATTGTACAGCAGCCGGTGGGTGACAGTAATTTGGATTTGGATTCCGTACTGTTAGAAACCGAACCGTACAATGGGTACCGAACCCCCGAATTGTATCGCCGAGGAGAAGAGAGAGCGGAAGAGAATGCAAAATCGATTGAATCAGAGAGCACGAAGTCAGTAAGGCCGCAGCATTCTAGCATCCCAGTGCTCAGCTCATAGAAACGCAGGAAAACGCCTCAGAGACGAAGATGGTACCAAGTCAAGGTCCTTGAAATCACCCTACCACGTTCATCGCTGGCGAATTGCTGAGCACCGCCATCTCTCGGCCAACAGCTCCGGTTCACCCCATTGTGCCAATAGGGGATATTTACCTGATGATATCACTAGCCAGCTTACGAGGACTCATCAGATTTCAAACCAAAAATCTTCTGCGTCAAGAAATAGTCCAAGACATAATCTTGGTTTCGCTCTGCCTGTTGACCACAGTCTGATACACTTAATCACGCAGAATGCTGGACGAGGGATAGCGTCCAACAAGACACTCTTGAGATTTGGCGCAGTGTTTATCGGCACCGCCAATAATCTCCCTCTGCCTGCTGATCTATTAACAGCGTGCGCGATATCAGTCATTCGACCTACTCATCAGGCGATTCCAGACTGCCTCCAGCCAACACAGCTTCAAATGAACTTAGCGCATCCTACCTGGATCGATGCGCTCCCATTCCCAAGTATGAGGGACAGCCTCATCCGCCAGCAGCTTAACTTCAACCATGTGCATTTCCTAGAGGATATAGTTGGAGATTTGGTTCATTCTATGCCCGCAGCCTTGGCGAAACAAGGGAAGCTGACCCTTCCAGGCTGTCCAAGTAAAGCAGCACCGCAGGATGATACTGAAGTAGCCCCGAATACAAAGGGGTTAATATTATGGGGAGAGCCTCATCTGGAACAAAATTGGGAATTCACTCCTCGGTTTTTGAAAAAGTGGGCTTGGGCTGTCAGAGGCTGCGTCGAAGTTGTCAGCATTTCCAATAGATGGAGAGCTGCTCGGGGTGAAGATCCTCTGGATTCGGCTCTCTGCATATAGCCGGGCCGATGACATGTGAACACACCAATAGTAATGATGTGATGGGTTATGGCTAACGAAGTATTATCATCATGCGCCATTGTGAGGATATCTAAGAAATTAAACTGGCAGGTCTTTGGTGGAACTTTGCCAAGGAAAGGCCAGGACAGTTTGTGTGGTGTATAGGAGTTTTCCATATTATTAACCGTACATGAACACCACTTTGGAATTCGGAAATATAGGGTCTTTGACTTTCCCAAAATTATTGAGCTATCATAGTTATCCGTTCTTCATCAAAACCCTTCTTTCGTGACGGAATCATTGACGAACTTAAGTTTTTTGTGGTATACTAGTTTTCCCGTGCTCTACTGCCTCTAAGGCTGTTCTGATTCGTTAGAGAGTTTGGATTTCAAATTCCGAATAATGAGTCGTAAGTTGTCAGAAGTACCTACATTTCTGCTTTTTGTCCCAGTGGTCAGGCGAATGGAGTATAGATCCATGGGTTCATCTTGAGTAGTACGAAGAATTGACTTAGACGAGTCCGCTCCCAGGCGAGAGTTCTGAATGCCATCACTGATGTAAATGTAGGCACTCGAGCATATCAAGCTCGAATCACGTGACATTGAAGTACATTTCCCGCTATCACGGTTTGTTTAGTAGTAGTAAGGGGACAAATAGTGAGGGATCCACTATACATAGTCACAGTAACACCGACAGGCCATTGCAAGCTACTGCCCCAGATTGGCATTTGGTGGAGAATTCCCCGCTTATCGGCCTCACCGATGATTGGCAACGTGCTTCGCAAACATCGTCTTGATTATCCAAATTATAGTCAGTGGATTTCGAGTTGTGAGTCAGAAACGACGATACTGTCTTCGTCACTATGGCAGCGCTCCTCGGCCTGCCTGCCCAGCTACTTCACCGCATCATCCGCCTTTCGATACCTCTGGATTTCGAAAACTTGATGCTGACGTGTCGAACCATCTTCAATGCCGGTGAGCCACAAATTGCGGCGCATAATGCTCGTCGAAGATACTGGCGGCACCTCTCACTTGAGGCAAGAGATCCAAAAGCCATGGCGGTTGCCCTCTTCAATAGCATCAAGGACCCGATGGGTCTTGATTACGTCGAGAGCGTGGCCTTCGCAAAAGACGACTTAGATGATGAGGACTATCTGCAAACCACTTTTGAAGAACTTCAGGGTGATTCCCAGTCGACCGAAAAGATAAAAACTCTTCTGCAAGGCTCGAAATTTCTCCAGGATGCTAAGGATGATGCCAATCAATGGGTCGAGGACTTGATGGCGGGAAAGCGAGATATCCACGAACGACTAGCTGGGGCTTGGCTTTCCATTTTTCTCCTCACTCGGTTTCCCAATGTAAAGTGTGTATCACTCCCGACTAACTGTGGGGTCTATCTCAATGCATTTGCAAATCCGTTACGACCGGGGAAGACATTGACATTGTGGAACAAAATCGAGGAAATCATGAAGCTCCACAACCAAGGGAACGATACACCTTCGGCTCTCGCGAACTTAGAGGCCGTCAGCTTATGTGCTGATACTGGATACGATGACAGGTTCGGCCTGTCTTCTTTATCTCCCTTCTTGGTCATCAAGGGGGTGAAGAAACTCAGAACTACTAGCTGTATTGCTGTGGATGATGGCCACAGCGGGATTCCCTTTACATGGAGGTATCCAGACCTCACCTCATCCTTACGCTCGATCGAGTTTGTTGCAGGCTGCATGGACGCTGCGTCCATTTCTCAACTGCTTGCGCACACGCCTCACCTAGAGACTTTTAGGTACTCCCACCATACCAAGTGGCACGGCTGTGAGCATGACTGGAATGCCGGGGCTTTTGTAGCCGCACTTGGCCGACATTGTGGCCGGCATCTAAAGGAACTCTACGTTTCCGCCGAGAATATGTCTGGCGAGATCATCCAGGGCGTGACCTCGATGAAGGAATTTACGAGCCTCGAGCGTCTGGAGCTGGACGTGGAAACATTCTGTGGGCCTTCCCTGGAATCTGGAGAGCAGATGGGCGCGGACGGGCACGACCCCTCAGATGGATACGAATCATGGTCGGAGTCGACGAGTCCGAAGCTCACTGATATATTGCCCCAATCTCTTAGAGCTCTTACTATTTTCGAACCCTACAAAGCTACCATGTTGATATTATGGACTGCACTGTTGACAGACTTTGCATCCGAGAGCGCTGACAAACTGCCAAACCTCAGCCACTTTATCGTTCAGCAGCCATCTTATGCTGCACAGCGGGAGGCAGGTGGAGGGGGTTTGAAAAGGCTGGCGGAAGAAGCCGGTGCCGAGTACCAGGCCATCTCTGAGCCGCCAATAGTATGGGGCTAAACACTGCACATACGAATGCCCAAATCTAACAATCTATTCATCGTAGTTTAACCAGGTGGGAAGACCCGTTGAAAGATTCTGTATTTGTTATAGTCTTAAATTGTGGGCGGCAACCTTGTGTCCAGCGGCAGGAAAAGCGATAGTAAGCCTAATCAGCTTATCCGTCAAACATGTACCGAGGCAAAGCTTTGGAGAACGGGCCGATTTATCAATGCGTCAAATCGCAACAAGTGTAAGGTATCAGACAGTGAAAGCCCATGGGTAATGCGTATGTAATCATGAATAATCAACTTACCCATGTTCAGTGTCATTGTTCCTGGACAGTCAAATTGGGAATGAGCGTCTAGGTTAGCAAATAACGGCCCAAAGCCTGCTGCTGGTGGCGTTTAGTGCGTGCACAATCCCATATGCAGATAGATTGTACTGTGGTTCTGGAAATATTGTGTAACGTTCATGGTAGAGAAGCGTTGCAGGATGCGCGTTTGATGCGGAGGTCGAGCCATTCGGGCTATTTAATCTACGCGGCAAAGCCCTTTCCGGCTCTTGGATGCCAAGTTTTAATCACTAATGCTCTTGAGAAGTAAAATATCTGAGACGAAATATTCAATGAATGGATCGTCTTCACACAACATTTCTCAGATAGCAATTGTTTCTTCCATTTAAACTAAGATAGAATGTGGCTACATTACTTCATCTGACTGTGCGCGAGGCGCATATGGCAATTTATGCCAAGTGCGACCATCTCTCTTTCCACACACACCGGGGGTAAAGCAAATATGGAAGAGAAGGTGACGTTTGGAGGAAGGTTCGTCAAGATATTGCAAACGGGTCACGTCAAAGGAGAAAAAGCAATTGGAACGATAAGAAAATTCAGGGATGGGAATGGCTTTCAGGAACGGAAATGACGGTCGATTGAATAATATGACACCCTCGCATATGCTGTGGAAAGGGACCGTCACATTTCATGAGTGGCGATTACATTTAGATGTGTCACGGGTGGTCCAGTCCAGGCTTTGGTGGACCGACGTGGCAACCCTCCCCACAAGATCATGAGGACAGCTTGTGTTGCTCATTACTGCAGGAACCTGTCATCTCATGGTGAAACTACGCCCGATCTGCAAGAGAGGAAAGAGCCCTCACTAGGCACGCACATAATCAGCCATGGCGCAGGTAGAATTTTTTTTGCCTGCTTCTAGCATCGAAGCAGCCGAATCCAATCGACAACACGTGCGAAGAGTGGCCACAGGTTTCGTTCGAGTACTTAGACTGCTAATCGGCGAGTTCAATGGCAACTTTTAGCGTGCTTCAGATCCAAGACAGCCGATAGAGAATGCATGCAATAGCAATATAACCAACAATGCCCACGCAACTTGTCGGCGGTTGACCAGGCCTGACTTGTCCGTTTTGAAAAGGGCTTCAGCGAGCGTGGACAGGGAAGATGTCGCTATCAATGCGGAGCTTAGTTGGATGCACAAAAATGGGCAGTTTACATAGGTACACACATAGTAAATAGTTTATTTACAGGATCTCTGGAGACTGATACCAGCTTGCGCCAAGGACTACGAGAAGTCTTGGCGGCAGCTGCACTATTGGCACTCTGATATGTACGTACTTCTTTTACGAATCCATCGTAATGAACGCAGCTCGTGGCTGGGAAGGGGCAAGGGGACGGGGAAAGGAGATGAGAAGGGGCCAAGAGGGGATTTCTGATCATGTCCCAATTAATTTTGAGCCCCGTTGGAGCAAAAGATTCTGCGGACCATATCGTCCATTGACAATGAATTGAGTTGCGTGCTGCGGGGTATGTGCAATTGGACATGGGATGCAGGCAGGCGCCGGACCATTAGCAGAGAGCTGTCAAAAGACGACTAACTTACTAGTGCATTTACCAACACAGAAGTAGAATCGGCCTGTCGGGTGACGAGCCTTATGGCCACTACGAACTTAGTAGCTTGCACTCGGTTGCACATTGCTCCGATACGACCTATGTTTCTTGCTTCGTAGTGCGAGCTGCATTAGCCCCTGCGCTGGTTTCATTCTCTCTGCCCAGACTACTTCTTCAAGCCAGGCTGGACTGGATAATATATGTCTAATGTTCCTAGGTACACACATAAAACATCCAACTACATGTTTGTACATATGCAGGTTCCATCACTCAAGCGCTGCCTGCCTTTGTGGCACCATTATCTACCATTCGCCTGCTAAGAGCCTTAGCGTGCAGCTGGAGACATGGAGTCTCGGATAGGGTGAGGGTCAAAGTCCACTGCCCTTAGAGTACCTACATATGTACGTACAGAGCCACTGGGACGCTACCCTACGGCGGCGCTAGCGTGAGGCCCTGCTTGCGGCAGTAGTATGGGATGGGAGTTGCATCATGGAGGTAACGTTAAGTGGAGCACTGGCCTAAGCTTTCTGAGGCGACTGGCTTGTGGGAGGGTCATGCTGATGCCTGAGTATTTAGAAATGATCTGGAAGGAGATTATGTTTCAACATTGTGTTGATTTATGTCGGACTCTGGTCCGAACTAATTTTGCACTAAAAGAGACGTTGGAAAGGCTCAAGTGGGTCATGGTATTACGTAGACGCTGACCGCGAAGTGTAAACCAAAACGGCTGCATGATCATCAACATCGCTACCGAATTGACATTGGCACCGTGTTCAAGGCCAGGCATGGGATCCCATGCGACTTTGTAGCCTGGCTATATTTTAAGAGGATGTTGACGACGTCCAATCTACTAGTGTCATCCAGCTTGGAACGTTTGCACACTCCACGAACACTAAAAGAAACAGGGGGCAAGCTCTGGCTGCTGCAGTGGAAGAAGGGTGGGGGGCAAACATGGGATCCCAGATCCCTGCGCAAGTTACAAGGGATACTTATCCTTGAAGCATCCCAGCCCCTCCTGCTGCAAATCCTCGTCGGCAGATGCTAAGCTACCCGGTCATCCACCAGCTGGCAGTCTGTGACTGCTTGTAAATGGATGAGGCTATTTATTATAGTGTTGCACACGTTGTGGTCATGAGGAAGTGGTCTACAAAGGTCGCTCGATTTTAAGCATCCCGTCGTCTTCTCTTTCAAGCCCTTAAATCAGAAACCGCTTACAATATCCAGGTGTGCCGGGTGATCGATCGCTATTGGTACGTGCCTGATGATAGATCATGGTGGATACCTCATTGCGAATGCACGTAGACAGATGGAACAATCCGACTCGGTAGTCATCCCATGCGATGTCATGGGCCACTGGTGTGTCTGTGGGTAATGGCAAGGGTCTACTGATGCACGTACGCCGAAGGTCTGCTGCATGCAAAATGTTCAGGTGATCAACAGCAATCTTAATTAGTTACGTTGCGAAAGTGGCGTTGGGAGGGGGAGAATATTTGTTGTCTCCTCGTAAAGGATTTAACTTCACATACTGACACCTGCATTGGTAGCCACGACGGTGAGGAGGACAAGCGAGCAAAAAGTCGCCCGGCCATTGTGGCCGACTACTCTTCAATCGCACAATTGCCTTCTCGCACCAGTCAATGCTTAGGATGCTTAAAAGTTTGCGATGCATTTTCGCCCGGATCTTGTTGACAGGTTGCAGGCGCTTGGGACTGATGGTGAGAGCTTGAAAAATTTCCAGACGAGGAAACGGCCCATCCCGTATGTTAGCACTCATTTCGAATCTGAGTGGCAGGGGGCAAAAAAGCCACCCCTCAGCCGACGAGAATAAAGGGTGTAGAGCCTAGTTTGGAGTGCCACATGGACAATCTTTACTACAAGCTACGTACCGACTAGAAAATAGAAGTACACCGCAACATCGGCACATAACCTCGCTTCCTCATTCTGGCCTTCGTCTGGATCAAACTGGACAATACCCTGTCCCTGCGACGGAGGATTTCAAGGTAAGCAAAGTGGTTGTAGAGGTGGCGAGTATCACGCGCAGCAAGGTACATGGTGTTTTACACAGGTGTTTAAACATCGCCTTTTTAGCTCCGAATATACGCGGGTACCTGACGTCTTAGTTCTGAGTATTGGGCGTTCTTCAATCACTCAAGCTTATCCATCATGCACCTCGAGAAGCCAGGGTTAAGCCAGGGTGCTTCGGTTCAATTACTGGTCCACTTGCTCAAAGATAAACGCAACTCGCTTGTCTGGAGGTGAGGCGCTGAGCTAGGCCTTAAGCGGCTATAGAGTCTGGGAAAGCGACGCAGGTCACCCGAATGTAGGGCTAATGTACGGTTCAGTTTACGAGTTGTGCGGCGCACTGGACTGAGGATCCCTCGAAGAAGGTTCCCAGCGAGCAGCGTATTAAATGTGAATCTACCTCACAGTAGAGCTATGTGTCCAATGTAATCCTTAGCCCAGCGTCCCCCTCAAACTTCTCGATACTTTGTCGACGCAAGACCCACTCCCAAAGACCCACCCTACCCAGCAACCTCCCGTGCTAGCTGGGTTCCTTAGTTTTGGTTCCACTTTTACTAAATCATTCACCTAACTACCTAAATGTACCCTAGGCTACCTACCCGCCTGTCTTGACTCTGGGATCGGATGGAAGGCATGAAGTACTAACGGTGTATACATGCAGCGCCTGTTTGACCATCCGATTTTATCTCCCCGTTTATCCACTTTGAAATTCCAATTTCCAGTTTCCAATTAGGCTAGCATCATGGGCTTTACATCCGGTCTCGTGCGCTAATCCTGTCAAACTCGCAAACTCTTTCCATACGAGCTCCCCGCCAGCTGCCGAAGTCGATTTTTCTTCTACCCACAGAATAGCTAGCTATCACACTGGGTTCGATTTGCCTACGCACATACAGGTCATAGCTAGCCTTTGGCCAAGCACTTGTGGTGCTAGAGGAGCATGGGATTTTTGGAATCGAACTCTTTGATGAGTGGTGGGGGAGGATGGTTGCGAACGTTTTCGTAGTCTGCCGTTTCGGTTCTATTTTCTGCACTTTACGACATGGTCAAATCCGATCTTCCGCAAACAAAGAAAAGTAGCCATGCGATCATTCCGGCTGGAAGTCAACCCGGGCTTCGAGAACATAAAAACCACATGTTACTAACTCAATTCGGACGTAGTTTGAAGGGGATTATGCTAAATTAGTGGCATCGCTGGCCCACAGACGGTCCCGGGGCTCATTTTGTCCACATCAGCACCAGTAGGATGGGCGGTGGGTTGTCAACAGCGCCTAGCGGTAGGGATGCTAGTGCGAATGCCCCCTTCCTGATATCGCATTCACAGGGCTCCGGGGGGTCGGTGAGCCCAGGAAACTATGAAACTAATTTCGATTTCACGGAGAGACCCTTTCCCGGTCCTCTCGGGTGGGTGGCAAACCACTTAAAAGCCAGTCTATGTCTATGATACTCAAACGAGCTTCAGACTTGGCTTGGTTAAGGCTGGACAAAATATCCTTGATAAGTCCCCTTGATGGGGCTGGAGATGCACGTCTTCATTAGCTACAGTAACTTCTGCACACCCGGGTGTTGTGCCGAATACACTAAGCATAATTGGGACAGTGGGGGGCAGGTCTCATCTCGACTCTTGCACTCTGATGAGGTTGCTCAACCACCAGGGCACTTTCTTACGTTAGTTCGAGGACCGCACTCACGGGACTCTCTGGTATTTGGAAGAATGACATGAAAAGTATCGCATATGCTGTTAGGCCCCAAACTTCTCACACATGTATTGACCACGCAGATAGGTTGGTGAAGTAGCGATTCGCCTAGGTCACAATATCATACTCTAGGTTGTGTGGCGAGCGGGCAAGATTTTCCCATGGGGGATGTTCTGGAGTTGAGCTAACGTAGTAGGTGGGGAATAGTGGATAACCTAATTAGTAAAGACTAGAGTGAGTTGAAATGGAGGTACATACATGTGTTCTCGAGCACAGTGTCTCATGGTCAGCGGGTTGGGGAAACAATGTTGCGACTATTAATAACTCCACCTTCGTAGTGATACATACTGTGTAGAGCAAGGAAGTTTTGTATCTACCCCGTACGTAGCGCATCGTGATGAGATCGAACATGGGCCAGGGTTCTTTGCCCTGTATGTGTAGAGCTACTAGGTAGCCAACGGAAGAACATCATGAAACTCACGTATCTGAAGAATCCCATCCCAACAGATGCCCCGACAGAGAAGTAACGCCGCCTTCAGGTCATACAAGCTCAGTCACTTGAGCATTTCCAACCTCGGCAAGACTTTGGCGATTGCCTTGCACTCATCAGTCGTGCTGCACGTCTCCAATACTATCACTGCTTTTACTATCCAGCTCACACAGGATTCTAGTCGCAAACCGCTACGTCAAACAGACGGCAAAGCACAAGCACAGGAGGTCTCTGTAGCATTTGCCCACTTTCTGCGGTGGCTGATGGGATGACACCATTTTATCTCTGGCCAGGGTGTACAAGGGAGGGGTACGGTGAGGAGGGGGGTTTAAAGAGATTAATTAAAAAAAAAAAAAAGAATAAAGCCGGTCTCGTTAGCCCATTAAAGACGAATCTGCACAGCAGCCCGCAGCTCCTCCATCACCTGCCGGAGCCATTTTCCCCACCGCCGTCTCACTTGAGGGTGTGTACCTTTTTCAGGAACCAGAAAGAGAATGGCTAGTAAACATTCGGTCCTGAACGGGTCTAAATAACATACAGCAGGTACGTAGTATATACAGAGATAGATACTCCTGGTGCCTCGCAACTCAGTGCTGTTCCTGACACCGGGCACCCCCGTCTCAGGCCCACTCCACACCCCATTACGTAGCGGACAACCAGCATCTCCCAGTAGCATCGCGACCACAGCCACTAGGCAGCCCCAAATTTCTTAGATGCATGTTTTGGGGAAAGGAGAAAAAGTCGTGATGTGCACCGTCGTGCCGTGCCTCGCCGAGCCCTAGGGATCCTTTCGGAGACTTTGATCTTTATTTGGCCTTTCCCCCGTCATTGCCAAAGCGTTAAGCCCAGTCATAAATGCATACCCCATACTCCTACTCATCTCGGACCTTCATTTTGACTTGACCGCTCCTCACACTCTCGTCGATAAGTCCTACTACCACATATCTGTCGTCATTCCTGTTGTCGTCTGTTGTCGTCGATCGGTGTTGTATTACTTCACCCACTCACCTACCCTTCCACCATCCTATCTTAGAACGACTTCATCGTCCATCATTCTTGAATCGCTATGGCCCCGCCACCTTCTTCGACTGGGGCAGTAAAAGACTCCTCAATGTCTGCTAAGTACGTGTAGTAAGATCCTCCCTGTGCGGCTTGGTCTTTGGCTTGTAGTTGCCCTCAAACCTCGCCTTCGATCGGCTCTTACTGACTTCATGTACTTAGCATGGGCGCGGACGACCGTTCGGGCGAGGACGATGCAATGCAGTCAGAGAGACTGCAGGAGCTTTTCGTCTCGAACCAGGAACGGTCGGCCTTCAACCCTTGGGGAGTGCCGACAGTCGGGACCGCTCGAGTGCAGGGAGTTTTGGACCGTGTCGATGAATTGATGGCTGGCCCACCTTCGGGTTCATCCCCTTCTAGCGGCAGTTCTGGCGGCGAGGACGCGGGACTAGCCGCTGGTGATGGCTCGGATAAGAAAAACGGTGCGGATGCATGATTCGGCCCTAGACGAGTCAAGAGTTCTGCGAAGTTCTTGCCGAGTGGATGTGATGATAAAACCAAAAGTGATGATCTCAACGACAACAAAAGTAGTAGCACCACAGCCATCGTCATCACCACTAACGCCTGGGGAGCAACATGCTTGAGTCCCTTCTACACTTCTCATACCAACCCCAGCCTGTTTCGAAACTTACCGCTTCTCTTTTTGTAGAGGTCCCACGACTCTCAATGTGTGGAGAGATACCTTGTTCATCAGCAAACCACCGTGCGATCGGTTGGTTAGAGCCAAGCTGCACACTAGCATGCTCGAATTGGTCCTCGGATAGACGAAGAAGGGACCTTTCAGAGGCTTTTCCACTTCTCCTCAGATATTACGACAAACTTGTTCTTGGTGGTGAAGCACCAACTATACCCTCTCGCACAATTGTCTATCCCGTCCACTGGCAACTCTCTCCGATGGTTGGGCAGGAACCAATGATCATTGAGACATTGCCGGTTGCGAAGTAGTTATGAGTGGAGGTTATATCACCAATTGAAAGGACATCGGTTGGATTTGTGTCCTGCATTTCCCCTCACCTTCATACTGTTCTAGTGGTTTCTTTTCCATTTTTCTTCTTTCTTTTCTTGCTTCATGTTGTTTACGAATGTGTTGATTCTCGAATAGTTATTGTTGATGATGTTTACGAATATGGCTTTTTTTTTTTTAGAAACCTGTTCGAGAAGGTTGTTGCATCAAAGGTCATGACAGGGATATCGGCATTGGCTGACGGTCGGAGCCATCAATTGTGACAGTTTGACTCGCTATCGGATCGCACCGCGTGGAGCATCGTTCTGCTAGAACAAAGATTGACATGCCTGGGCGTTGGATATTTTGGACCAAGTGTGATTGATATTACAGTTGATGGTTGATCATGGATGGGTAGATGGCCTGGTTTTAGAGAAAAAAGGGGGGGAGGGCGCCATTGTGTTATTTGCGATTGCTCTATTGTTATTAGGGTTGTGTCGGCTGCAATGTTATTTGTTATTCTCAGCCCCAAGAACTGCATTGTCCAATCAGTGCTGGATTTCCGGACGCCTTTCCAGCCCTCGTTGAGTATGCATCCCCTCAGAGGAAGGTCATCAAGCAGAAAGCTCCCTGTCTTTAATTACCCCGCCCAATCAAAACACAGTGGAAGGGAGGTGCCGGGCAACCTTCCTGGCCTTGTTTAAATATAGCAGCCTATCCCGAACGTCATCATAGCCTCAGATTGACGTTCACCATGGCATTGCCTTGGGAGCAGATTTGTGATGAAATGCCAGCCGGTAAGAAAACGCAAGGTTTGCTCTTCTCCTTACATAATTGGACAGCTGGTGTTGCGTAGTTTCGTGCCAGCTTTTCCACCCTGTTTCGAGTTCCTCAGCCACTGCCCCTGAAACTGAGCCACCGAGTTCTAACGACTTCACAGGGATAGTTCGCAATCAGAGGCCCCTCGTAGTCTCTTCACTTCCGTATCTGCGCGAGGATCAGCAACATCCCGTCTGTATCACGACCAGGCAGGCGGGCGGCCTTAGGCGATCCAATTGGGCGTGATACCAGCTGGCCCCTTGGCTCGGAAGATTCCGCTTGTTTGCCACAAGAGGGCTTGCAGAGATTTCCCGCAGCGATTACCGAGGCCCTGCTTTCGGGAAAAGTTGTGAATCGCCCCCGGCAGCCCTACACGGACCGACAAACCCTCCAAGACTTCAGAGAGAGGTGTAACCCAAGAGCCTGGCGCGGCAATTTGGGGCGAGCAAGGGGGTAAGGGGGTGTCGCTAATGGCGACCAGGGCCCGGTGTGAGATCTTACGTTCTTGCAGGATCTCGCGCCGGCTACGAGATGTTACGAGATGTGATGGAAAAGTGACAGCACGAGTCATGCCCACGCTGTGTGATAGACAGGCCCACCCAAGCTGGGACGTTGAAATAAGCTTCTTCCGCAGCGTTTACCGGGCTTAAAAGTGGAGAGGGTGCCTAGTACTACGTCAAAAGCTAGTCGGTCACCCCGTTGCGGCGGCTATGTAGGTAGTTGACCTGACTAACGTGCGTAGTGTGCCCCCCCCCCCCCTTTCCCCCGGTCTCATCGAGGCGTTGGTGGAGTCCGGCGTGGACGCCGGTCCTCCCACGCCACCCAGGAGCACTTTTTCTAAATTACCTAGCTCGACAGTTTAGTAATCTACCATGGTACCAGTTTTTGGGGCAGTGGAGTACCAGCAGCAAAGCATCAGCAGGTACCCGACCGATCAAAACCAACCCGCCAGCAAACAAGCCGCCCAGGGGTGCGTGGGAGCATGGTACCCAAGCACTCGGTTCAGCAGATCCAGACCCATGGGACCAACGCGAAAGGTCCCAGGCATTGGGTCTTCAATTTGCATGGGACCACAATGGCCTGCTTTCTCTTCAACCCCTTTCCCTCCTTCCCCAGCCAGGGTGTCAAGGACAACCACATGATGATGGCGTTGTTCCACCTCACGTCAGCCAGTTCCTCGGGATAAAAAGCTGGTATCACCGATTACTACGGCCCATTTCGAATCCTGTCTCGGATGTATATTTGGCACCTAAACACGTGTAACCCCGGTTCCGGCAGTTGCACAGCATTCTCGCCCGGCATCCATGACGTGGTTTGTGTGAACGTGGTAACTACCGTACATACGTGGGGGTTACCTTCCTCGGGGAGTGTGGCTGATAGGGCTGCTGGCGCTCGAACCTTGCATCATCATTTCCTTGTCATGTTAGTGCCAAATACCCTGTTTTGAGGGATTTGGGAAATGTCCTAGGATTAGTTAGCTGGCGATCTAATAATACCTCACCAGTGACTTTGCTTATTCTAGCAGTCCTTCCTAGGCAGAGGGAACAGAGCACGGCAGAACCAATACAGCTTGCCTCTACTTTGTGTTTCGACCTCAAAGTACTGAAGCTCAATCGCTTCCGTTTTCATGATTACGACGCTTTTTATTACAGCCTCCAACGCAACATTGATACTAATTTATTCAGTCCCCCCATCTCCTTCAATGAACTACGGGAAGAGAAGAAGGTGGTTGGTGTCATACGCGTAAATCCCGCATTCTATTCAGCACGATCTACATATGGCTGTCAGGCACAAATTCTAGGGCATTCAAATATGTTCGACGTTGCATGGAAACTCCTAGTTACTGGCAGCATTGTTTCCGCGTCCAAGATCTCGTCGAACTCTCCATACGCGCGACCCGACACCGCGCTTCTCATTGCCCCGCAGAACTTCGATCCACGGCGCAGATGTTGCAAACGCCACCTCCCCGCCGCCATCCTGCTCCTGTTCAGCTGAGGCGCCCTCGCCTCCGTCTATTATGTCTAGCTGATCCTCCCCGTCCCTTTCCTCAGCCGCCCCGTGCTGGCGTAGGTGGGCCTGGCGGTACAGATCCTCCGAATAAGCCCAACTCGGCGGGTCAAACTTGCCACTAACAAGCACAATATTACCACCTTTTTCGTTGATTTGTTTGATCTTGTTGTCTGGTATAGGTGTGATGATCTGAAGAGCCTGATTCTCGACATCAATTCCACGAACTAACACCAACCCGATCGTCTGTGAGTACCTAGGGTCAAGCGCAACGGTAGAGTTCAAGAAGGGTATTCCTTCCGGCGTCGTGATTGTCATTGTATTCCTGATGTAGTCAAGAGAAGCTGTTTCGTCTGTGGCGTCAAGCTCCATATCATCCCCTACCTTCTCAAGAGACACGCCAAATGCCAAGGTGCTTTCTATTTCTACAGCTGCTAAAATAGCCCCATTAATGGCGTCGGCCAACAGCATGGATGGTGCTTGGTAGTCATAACACATGACACCCAATAATCCCGGTTTAGAACCCCCATATTGTAGCCTCCAGGGAGGAATGGCCGACAGAGGATTGGAGTTCCACACGAGTGTACTTTCTTGTTTTGACTTCCTCCTGTTGTCGGCATGGAAGTAGGACATGGTTTGCATGGTGCGCAAATGCGCTGCGGTCCGTGATGCGTATTGTGTACTTTGTGATGGAAGTTGCATAAGTTTACCAGACTTGAGGCATTCTTGAAGGCTTTCCACGACATCGGCAGGCCCACGAGCCATGTATACAACGTGTGTGGGTCGCAGAGTGGTCATGAGTGAGGTTAACAAATCAAGGCCGGTCCCCTGTATCCAGCCGGCTGTGTTGATTACCAGGGGCAAGTTTCCATAACGGTTGTGATAGTGACTGAGTAGGTCTGCAGCTGCTGCAAGATAGAGCTTTGGGTCTGATGCTGGTGTGATAGATGCCAATGTGTGGGATCGAACGATGGAGGCCCCCCATTCCGGAGATTCCGCGCCGTTCAAAGGGCGGCAGAATGACGGTGAGAGGAGGACATCGGTGACTAGAGCAAGGGATACCTGCCCGGGTACACCATACTCAGGCTGGCCAGGATCAAGGTCCATGACCGCAACATATCTCAACTGACGCCGGGATTTAGAATCTGTCAGGAGTTGGTTGGTAAGAAGCCGACCAAAAGTTGATTTCCCTGCTGACTTGGGACCTGTGACCATGACAGTGATGGGGCGCGACCGAGACGCAATAGTCAACTTCTCAATGTCTCGATTCCATTCAGGAGGAGACTTCAGGTCCGAGAGCACTACTTTCTTAGGACCATCGGCAGTGGTCAAAAGCTGGACATTCATTTAGCTAATGCCACATATTGATAGGACAGTGGACCTACGATAGTGAAAGTGCTCTTTTTGCCCAGCCCTTTGGGGTCTTGGGTGTCTGCGGGTACATTCTCATTCCACAGCCGGCGGAACAGAGGAGAGAGGCTCCCCAACTTTTGAATACTGTCGGCAGAAGGGTGGGCTACCACATTTAAGGTAGCTCCTTCTGGGCAGCGGATGACAGGTAGACTGTAACAATGGGGAGCATGAACCCAATGCGTTTTGTCCGATGTTGTCAAGGTCGCGCCAGAGATGGTGATCGTACCACTGCTCACCCGTAAGCCATAGCTTCCTAGCAGTACAAGACGCTACTCTAATCAGTCATATTTTGATCCGTAAGGATAACGTGTTTATCACCTACCTCTCCTTCGGATAGCTTAAGATGCACCTCGGCCTCTGACTTTTTTCGGAAGTTGCTTCTACTCGGCGTAAAGCTGGATAGATGGAGAGCCGGGACTTGCGGTAGATCTACATCATCTTCAGGTGACGCTATTTCAGACTCAGCCGGGGTAGAGATGACTGGTGCAGGCACAGCAATGTCATGACTCTGCGGTGCCTCGCCCTCAGTTGCTGCCACCTCTGGAGCATTTAAAGACTGGCCATTTTTTCCCTTCCTTGACTTTTTCCGAGCAGAGGGCTTTGCTGCTTCAACAGTTCGAGGTGTGGGGGAGGCATCATCTCCGTTGCTGCTGTCAGGCGGTGCTGGGGCTTCTGCTACTGTGCTGGGCGCCTTCGCTTGAGCCCGGCTTTGCCTCAGCCGGGCGAACGCACTTTGGGCTACATGCTGTGTCAATAAGGACAAAAGATTGAGCCCCGACTTGCGAACTTACGTTGTGGCTGCTCTTCGGTGTTCAGCTTGCGCCGTTTGGTCGTCGACATGGCATCTGTTGTATTGAGCTACCTATTTACCTTAACATGCCCACGGCCGTTCGAAGCATCTGTCCTGCATCGCCTGGACGCCGTAAAATCCTCTGATTCCATGTACCCTCAGTGACCCCAGTTGAAGTTTTTAGGCGGGTCCTGCAGGCCATTGGCCAATAAGACAAGTGAGTTCTGCGCCGGTAGAATGTTAATGCGGGCGCAAACCACTTAGCGCGCGCTATCTGGTACCTGGAGACTTTTCGGACGCGTCTGTCCCAAAATTTTATTTTATCGGTCTCGATAACAAGTCCATTTTTTCTCGATTCCAAGCCAGCACCCCTCCCTCCGTCCAGCACATTCCCAACTGCCAGCAGCTTCTCTCGGGTCACCATGGCGCCCAGGGGCTCAATAGGGTCCCTCAGCAAGATGGCTGAGACCATCAAGACCGCTAAGGCTGCTACCACGAAGTCCACTGGCTCGCGGTTCAATGCGACCAGCCTGAAAGCCAGCGTGCCTGCAGATGATTCTGACTCGAGCTCCGACTCAGACACCAGCAGCAGCGGTAGCGACAGCGACTCCGGCTCGGACTCGGACGGAGAAGCCAAGATTGCGGCGGCGAGGAAGAAGCTTGAAGACAGCAAAGCTGCCAAAAAGAAGGTAGCAGCTCCCACGACGAACGGCGCATCCACTGGCAAGACTGCATTGCCATCATCCGCTAAGGCTCAGGCAAAATCTACTCCCACGACCAGCACATCTACCTCCGATTCGAGCTCTGAGGGAAGCTCAGATGAGGATTCAAACTCGGACTCGGAAGACGAAGCGAAGCCCGCGCCCAAAAAAGACAGCTCAAAAAAAGATACTGCAACAACTACATCTTCTAGCGGTTCAAGCGATAGTAGTAGTAGCGACGATAGTGAAGAGGATGCTGGTGCAAAGGTTGTCCCGGCCGCCACGAAACCTGTAGCCTCCAAGGCGGCACAACCTCAAGCGGCCGACGAGGATAGTAGCGAGGAGAGTGAATCAGACTCCGAGGGTGATGTTACTAAAGCGGTTGCCAAAGTAAACGGAACGACTGGTGGGCAAGGCGCCAGCTCCGAGATGTAAGAACACCATCTTCTGATACATAACCGGCGTAATCGTGAAATTGACTCATTATCCTAGATCCCGGCCTGGCTGGCTGAGCAACTCGGATTTTACCCTGCGCAAGGCCGCAACTGACAATCCTGGAAAGGAAGTGTCTGATTTCCTCAGCAAGCAAAATCTGGAAGGAAAGCAGGTTTGGTATTTTACAGCCCCTGCATCATTACCCATCACTGTCTTGAAGGACATGGAAATCGACTTGTCCAAGGCAGAGGCAGGGGGTGCACTCATAACGCACAAGGGAGATTCCTACGGCTTAGACCTCGAGCCTTACGCGACCAGCACTCAAATACAACTACTGATCCCTTCCAAAGGCGGTGAGAAGTATACACCAGGTAAAAAAAAAAAACCAATATCCCTTAACCGCTACCATATGTTAGATATATTCTAAGCCATATTCGCAGTGAGCCGTGGCATCGACTCAACAGTACATCTTCGCCGAATTGCCGAGTTTGGCGGAGGCAGCAAAGTCAGCGCAACGGCTACGGATCAGTACGTGCGTAAAGTACGACCGGTGCGAGAGCAACCCCAGAACTTGAAAGCACGCTTTACTCCGATTGGCGTGCCGACACCTGCCGTCACAGCAACTGCTTCTCGGAACCCTAAGACGGCAGCTAAAGCCACAACTATGATGGCCAAAGGAGCTGCTCAGTCTGAATCCGACTCCGACTCGAGTGAAAGCGACTCTGATGAGGAGATGACCAATGCGCCGCCCTTGGCGCCGGTAGGAGCTGCCGTAGGGCCTAATGCTCAGTCAAAGCGGAAGCAGCCGGCAGAGGAGGAGTCGAGCTCTGACACTTCTAGCGACGCCAGTGACTCGGAATCTGACGAAGAGCCGCCGGCAAAGAAAACCAAGGCCGTGGGGAAGCCCAATCCGTATAATATTGTCTCTCCAACAGCTGCCGCCAGTTCCCAGCTGAGCCAGGCTTCACAATCATCCGCTGCAAAGAAGGCCACGGCGATTCCCCCACCTACCTATGGACAGACATTACAGACACCATCAAAACCCGCTGATGGTGCTAAGTCTAAATCCAGTAAGAAATCAAAGAAATCCGAGCCTGAGAGCTCTTCACAGAAACAAAACAAGACTGTCAGCCAGACACCTGTTCCCCCTCCGAAATTTGGCGCTGGCCACTAGGAGAGACCCAAGCCTAGAATCTGGAGAAGAAAATAAGAAACAGTCCTTGCGTGTGACGTTTCCATCATTCGCTTTCTGTGCAATTTGCCTGTTTACTCGACGTTTGAACCGCATTATCATCAAACCATTTTTCTGTTCGGACTTACATAGCCCTGTGTTTCGTCTTGGCTCTTAATATACGCCATGAACAAGTTACTTGGGCATTGTGCTATACTTAATCTTGAGTCGGGGCTAGCCTGGTCAGACCATATATGTCCAGGAGTGTCCGCGTTGGAATTGCCCGCGATCTTGCGCAATCATTACACATTAGTCGGCGTTAGGGGAAAAAGTCGGTTGGCGTTTCCGAGAAGCCGGGATGAAGAGGATTGGGCTGGCTGTGTAGCCCTGTGCGTTGCAAGGTAGAGATTCATATTTCGCCAACGCAAACACCAATAGCTGCTTCTAATCCTTCATAAAATCAACGAAAAATTATCCACCCCTAGAGTACGGAGTAGAGGGCTTGTTGTAAATTTAGCAGCACACCCTGTAAGAGACAGTACTAGTGCCCGCCCGTTGTGACAGCATTATTCTCCCATCGTGACTCCATATGCATAACCATTAATGATACTGTAGGAACATAGCTTGAAAAGATATTGTGTTACAACGTTCTAGCCTCGTTTTATCCTATTGGTGGGATGATAGCCTTCTCTCTACCTGTAGCTTCATGGATATTTCAGACCCATTTTGTCCTCATTTCTACCGTAACCAAAAGTATGTGAGCAGTCCCAACTCCTCCAAAATGAGCGAAGCTGGTGATGATCTCAGGTGGTGGTGCGCAGGATATTGCCTAATTGGGCATGGTGGGTCATTTTCGGATTACGGGATTCCGCAAATCCGACCGGAAATGGCGGAATCCCGAAAACCTGTATTTGATAGAGCACCTTCGCCAACTCCCAGCCGTGCTCGACAAATTCAGCACCATTTCGCTGTCAGTTTGAAATCCGAAACCCCGATGGGCTTGATGAAGCCGTTATACGACACCCCCAAATGAGTATGGAGACCGTTGATAGCACGGCCACTAGTATGTCGGCTCCGTATGGGTATGCGTGCGCCAACTGCGCCAAGTCCAAATGTAAATGCATTACTCGCGGAGGAGGCAAATGTGAAAGGTGAGCTAGCATCTATGTTCTGATGTTCCATTATTTGGTGATATAGATCATATACCAATAATGCATTGTGAAGATGCCATCGGCGAGGTTTGGACTGCCGCCCCTCGGAAGCGGTCCGTAAGCGCGGCATGCGGAAGGGGGCCGGCACCAGCAAGACATCCCAGCTTGAGCGGAGACTGGAAGATTTGGTGACACTGCTGCAGTCACAACAACGTATAGCAGCTAGTCCAGCTCTATCACAGGGTCCCGGGCCCGAATCCGCTGCTCAGCAGCTCGAAGTCGGGCAGTTAGGGCAGCCAAGTGCTTTATATGCTTCAAGCACTGGGGGGTCATCTACCCATAGCCCAGAGCTTTCAGTCAACTTACAGGGCCAATCTACACTAAACCCTCTTTGCCCTACTCCCCCGTCAACAGCACCCGTCAGCTGCTTGAGCTCTCAGGCGTCTCCGCCATCCAATCTGAGTGTTACCGACCTTTTACCCGCTGCAGAAGCAGAACGCATTTTGGACACTTTCAAGACATATTCCCGACGATTTTTCCCTGTTGTCTACTTCAAGCCAGATATCTCGGCAGTAGAACTGCAACGGGATCGGCCCTTCCTGTGGCTCAACATACGGGCCACAGTATCAAAATCCTCAGAGGAAGCCTGGGCCCTGGGCGAAAAGATCCGCCGACTCCTCGCACACAGCGCCATCGTGGAACTCGATCGTGAGTTGGATCTTCTTTTAGGTCTCTTGATATATCTTGGCTGGTAAGCTCTGCACTCCGAGTTCACATTGTCCTAGGCTTACTCGGCTCGCAGGTCTACACGCCAGACGCGAGGCAAGGGGTTCTTGGTTCGCTTTGCCAACCTGGCGAATTCCTTCCTTTCAGATCTTCGCCTGGATCGTCCACCCGATATATCAACATCCAACAACTGCTGGTATCCATTGAAATCTGCAGCGCCTCCAGCCTATTTGACAAATGATCACCGAAGGGCAGTACTAGGGACTTACATTATTTCTTCATCGTGAGTAGACTCCTGAGCACTGCAGCGTTGGCATCATCATGAAACCACTAACCTTCCGTTAGGATTGGGGATTTTCTACGAGTTGATATCACGCGCTGGACTGCCTACATGGATGAATCTCTCCGCTATTTGGCTGAAAATCCCGACTGGCCTGGCGATGAACTGTTAGTGGCGATAGTGAGAGTAAAGTTTATCGTGGAGGAAGCAGGCAGTGTGTCTTGGAAAAGAGCAGACTATGAGAAATCGGCACCACCAGATATATACATTAAGCCATTGCTAGACAGACTGGATCAGTTCAAGTCTGATCTCCCGCCAGCCCTGGCGGAAGATGGTACGTCTTCATAAACAAATCCTGAACCCACATCTATTTCAGCCACTAACTGTTCTAGACCTCCTTCTGTCTCACATTTACAATGCTGAACTGGTGATTCGTGAGATGGCCGCATTTCACCCAGTCTGCCCAGTCAGTATTCCGCATGGGAAAACCAGCTTCCCGCCATCTTCATTACCTATCCCACCTCTGGGTATATTAAAGGAGCCTTCTACCGAACCCACCTTGCATCCACTCTTGAGACCGCTTAGTTTGGATCGATTGAAGTTGCTAGTAGAATGCTTGGAGTCTGTAAAACGAAATATTGGGAACTACTTCAAGTTCCCCCCGAAGGAATACCCCGGCTTCCCCTTTGCTATGTTCTGCCACTTTTCACACTCGATTCAAACACTGTATCGCTTGTCGATGCTTGATGAACCTGACTGGGATCGTGCTGCTGTGCGCAGGAGCGCTGATCTCACTGCGATCCTGGGAGAGGCCGCTGACAAAGTTGGTTCGGTTCCTGCGTCTCTCGGCCTATCAGCTCAGGACTCCATGGGGGATTTCTACACAAGAGCCTCGAGCATCATGAGGGTTACATCTACAGTTTGGGGTGCCAACTTGGATCAGGCGTTGAATAACACAAGTGAGGCACCGAACTTGGCCAACACTGTCGAACAAGATTTTAGCACCATAGATGCCAATAGCTCCGACACCATGCCTATGATGATGGATATCGTCAGCGATGGATGGCTTACGGACTTGTTTGCTTCATGGGAAGCATAATCAGTGTCTTTCACTTCATTCTCTTTGGTCTGGTATAGATAGTAGCTTCGCAGTAAGGGCTTCTTGTAAAGGAAACGGGCAAATGGAGCTATACATAGAACGGATAAACTTGAAAAGATCCGGGTGCATGGAAATGCCAAGGGATTACTTTCGGCATTAGTAGGAGCGGGAACTTTGGTTGGTGTATGGCTGAAACTGCCGCGGTATGTGATAGCATATAGACACATCTAATGCCAGCTATTCACAGGCTTTATTGATCACCTCTCTTCAGGTTGTTGTGCCTATCGAACGACCTCGGAGCCTAGGTGCCTAGGTAAATTCCATTAACCCTTACCATACATGACTAAGATAATGAGTGGGGTGGACGATAATCATCATCCGGCCGAGAACTTGGATGCAGCCCTCGGATCATGATGACCTATCGATCGTAATTGGATATCATCAACATTAATCCTTCTTGGAACTCGAATCATTATCTAGGTGGAGGCAGGTTAGGCTAGGATTATGAACCACGCAAAGTCACCACTAATAGTCGAAGTGCGTACGCTCACGGAATGAAGGAGGCATTCGGCCGAGTGGAGGTGATCATATTGCGCTTCCTTACCTATATTGTCGATCCGTCAGGGTTCTATACAGTGGTATCATGGCATGGGTTCCATACTCGGGAAACCACATGGCTGTAGGAAACCCGGGAGTCGGGCTCACGGGGAGGTGCATAGGTCCGACCATGTCACTGGATGGGTAGGGCTTCGGTGTTATATGTATCTGTAGGAGTGTGCGAAGTGGTAGCCGAACGAGGGAGTGGAAGGTTTTAACAAACCTGTGGGGGCCTCGGCTTCAAGACCTGTTCGGCATCTGCAAGTAATGTGAAACCATCCCTGCTCCAGTTGGAGCCGGCCAATCATGCACAGCAGATTCAGTCCAATCGACAAGGGTTTGCTACCACGAATGCAGGTATCATGGGGGTTTTCCTATTAGCATATCATAAATCATTCGATATTTATATGTCCAAAGCTGACGAGGCTACCAAGTGATCCTGTTGTGTATTCTGAAACCCTGAGCCGATATATTTAAAATCCCAGTTAACTTCCATATCGTGACTACAACGACAGCTATAGTAGCCAATTAACCTCTTCTTGGATAAAAGCGGGCTACTACCTCATAAAGATGACAACAGAAAGCACCTTTATAGAGGAAAAGGTTGCCGCCGAGGGCAAATGGGGTCCTTACTACGACCCGGTGGCTGAGGCCTCCCCCGAGATGCGCAAGATCGTGGGCGAATCGTGCTCGACGCTTGGCGGCACGGCGGCCGTCCTGCTGCAGATAGCTTACAAGTCCGTGGGACTAGGCGTGGCAGCCCACAGCTCCTTCACGCTGCGGCCCATCCAGCGCGGCCGGCGCTCCGTCGTCTACATCTACGCGCAGGTCTTCGGCAGCCTCGCGGAACGGCGCTACGTCACGGACCAGACGCACAGGGCGCACGCGCACGTCAAGGGCGCCGGGTACGACGCCGACGACGTGGACGCCCAGCTCTGGGTTGCCGCCACCACGTACTGGTCGCTCATCGCCTCGTACGAGCTGGTCCTGGGCAAGCTCGACGACCGGACCGCCGACCAGGTGTACCGCGAGTTCAGCGTCATGGCCACGGGCCTCCGCGTGCCGCCCGAGCGGTGGCCCGAGGACCGCAGGGCCTTCCAGGAGTACTGGGACGCCCAGGTCGCGGCGCTCGAGATCACCCCGGAGGCCCGCCAGGTCGCGCAGGACGTGCTGTACCCGGCCAAGCACCTGTCCTTCCCTCTGTCGCTGCTCCTGCGCCTGATGGGCCCCTTCTTCAGGACCGTCAACATCGAGCTCCTGCCCGAGAGAGTGCGGAACGAGCTGGGCATCCCAAGCACCGACTACACGAAGAAGGCGTACAAGAGAATGATGAAGATCCACAACGCAATATACCGCGCCACACCAAAATTTGTGAGGCATCTGCCCAAGAACATCTACATGTGGGACTTTAGGCGCCGCATGGCCAAAGGGGCCGCGCTGTGAAGAGCGTAGCACGGCATAGTTAAGACAAACTCGCCAGTAATCGGAAATCAAAGAGACTTTGGGAGAATTGGAAGCAGAGTTTCAAGTCCATCTTGACGAATATATTGTAGTCGTAATGAATTTTACAAACTGAAGCTCTTTATCTGTGTAGTAATGGCTTGAGGCTAGGATATTTATGCAGTATGATCATTAGTAAACAACGGATTCCCTGTGCTAGGATCTACCTCTGTATCTCTAGGATATCATTTCATTGATAATGGAGGAGCTGTCTATATCACTAAGCAAGTCCCGAATACATATATACAGAACTACTTCAAAGCAAACATAAACAGTTGGATCTCAGTGAGGCAGGCTTACGAAACTGCCTATACATAAAACGAAAGGCGGGAAATTCCATGGTCCTTTTCCCGTGACTGAAATCTTTGCAATATTTTTGCCGATATCATTATTGCTCCTTAACAACGAGCACATGCATGTCGCCCATGGAGTAGCCCAGGACATGGGTTTCCTCGGCTCCGCAAATTCGGACCCGAAGCTCACTTTTTGGCGAGAATACCTTTCCTTGTCCATAGGTTCCTTCCTTTTAATAGTACCAACAATCCACTTCAAAGTCTCATGCAGTGCTGCGTGATCAGATGACCAGGGTTGCAAGGTTGCCTTTCAAACTTTGCAATTTGACTAGAACAAAACTCCTTTGACCTGTTGAATATCTGACACCTTGATGTTCTTAATCATCATGACCCATATGAGTGACAAGCCCATAATGACTGTGCCTGCAATCAGCATGCGCGTCTGAGCTTGTGCGTATGCTTGAATAATGGCATCTCGGGTAGGGCTTCCCCATTCGAAGCTAAGCTGCATGTCAAGATCATCATAGATGTCCTGCCAGATATCCAAGGACTCGCTGGGCAGGTACTGCTGGAGGAAATATGGCAGCGTGTTGGTCCATACGGCACCCGAGATGCTGCTGCCCACCGCGCCGCCTATGTAGCCGAATAGGCCAAGAAGAGCTAGCACGGCAGCGACGTTCTGGTGCTCGACCACAGCCATGACAGACACCTGCTCGACAATGATCATGGTGCCGCCTGCAAGGGCTATGAATATCTCAGACATCACAATAAAGCCAATGGGGGTGGTTGGCTGGCGGAAGTAGATGAGCAACCCGACAAATAGTATGTACACGGGAACAGCTATCAGTCCCAGCCAGCGGTATCTGCCGCTGAATTTGATAAGCCAGCCAACAACTAGCAGCCACACACCGGCAACCACGTCGAAGATATTGCCGATCCAGCCTGCTTGCTCGATCGAGGCGTTATACACCACTTGCAGATAGGAACTGAAATAGCCATTCCAGCAATAGTAGGCTACCTGGTATGTGGCGCCCATGAGACAGGCACCAATGATTGTGCGGTCGAGTAGTAAGTGGTAGGGAATGAAAGGCTTGGGAGAAAACCACTTCTCGAAGATCCCGAAAGCAATGAGGCAGACGACACCGACTACAAGCATTGCGATGATGCCTCCTGAGGCCCACTCGTCCTCGGCTGACGCTGCAATTGAGAATGGTAATAAGAGGAGGACCAAGCCGAAAGCAAGGAGAATAATTCCAATGACTGAAGTTTATATCATGTCAACAGATATTCCAAGTAAACAAATTATGCATAACCTTTTGAAAGACATATGTAAGGGGGTGGACTGACTGTCAAACTCTACGCAGTAGTGGATGAAGCTCTGCCACCAGGTCCGGCCACTAAGCTCCTTCTTGATGAGCCCTTGGCTTCGAGCCTTGTTCTGTGCCAGCTGCATGGTTAAGAAGAGCGGGAGCGCGACGACGGGCAGCACGATGGCCCAGACGCCGAAACCCCAGCGCCAGCTGATGGCGCCGTCCTCCCAGAAGTCCTCGGCAGCGGCGGGGCCGGCGAAGGCGGTGATGATGTAAGGGCTCGAGGTGAAGGCGAAGGCGAGGCCCCGGTCGCGCAGCGACGACGAGTCGGCGGTCATGACGTCGACGCTGTAGGTGACGCCGACGAAGCCCACCGAGTAGAAGACCTGCGCGGCGCAGTACGTGTAGATGCCCTGGCACGTGGCCATGAGGACGAGGCCCAGGGTCGCCAGGCCGGCCATGAGGGCGAACCCGAGGGGCCGCCCCCAGATGTCGAGCAGCTTGGCCTGCGGCAGGTAGGTCGCCGCGGACATGACGTTGCAGACGACGGCGATAGTGGGGATCAGCGAGTGTGCCGAGAAGTCGCTGATCACGTACGGGGTCAGGTTGGAGGTGATGGACGACTGGAAGGCGTTGGTGAAGTACAGTAGCCAGAAACTGGACAGGGTAATGGTCAACATAACGTGCTATCTACTCGAATATATAACAGCTCGGAGATGACAACTAAAATCAGCAGCACGAGAAGGATGGTATACTCACCATATGTACGAGATGGCCAAGCTGGTCTTGGTCCAAGTCGTTGTCATGGCCTCCGCAGCAGAAACACCGCTTTGGACGTTGGCAGTGGGCTCACGCTTCTCATTACCGTCATTGCCGGCTTCAACATCTTGTGGTGTAATTTTGGTCTCTCCATTGGTTTTCTCCATGGACGAACGAGAATCTCGGCCAGTTCCGGCACCAGCTATAACTCTGGTGACTTGATCACCCGGGGGCGGAGGTTGAGAAGTCATTGCTTGTTCCCTAGGATATGTGCTCACCTATGGAGTTGTGATTTGTCTAGAGGTTCATTAGGTCTACTACAGCATGTTTTGAGCCCGGGGCTAAGTGAGCGCTTTTATATACAAGCAGTGTCTTTCGTTTACATCGGGTCTGCGAGTGTGGCCTCTTTCCCTCGACATTTCCCGAGTCTCTATTGGGCCGAATATCGCAAGCAGGCCGCGCACATCTTCACCTGCTTTTTCAACATCCCAGTCCAACCCACATATATCCCGGTTATCTGATGATCTAGATAACTCTTACATCTTGGCACCAAGAGTTTTTCTGGATACCGTGCAAGATTTCCCCCCCACCGAGTTTTTTTCCCTTCTGTTCTTGCAAGCGACGGACTGTTCGTCACGAATAATGGCCAACGATATCGGACTTGTTTTTGATCACGATTCTGCAGTAGCCAATCTCCTGGTGATGCCCAAGATATTTACCTCTCCATTTTTGGCCCATCCCGCGCTCGGAGACTGCCAGTAGGGCTAGATAGATCCCTAGAGCGCAGCAAGTTTACAAAGAGAGGAGAACTTTGGCTTGGTGCCAAGGCTATAGGTGCAGGCCAAGATCTTGGTGCCAAGACTTGGTCGACTTAGAGACCCAAGGCGACCTCCTAGGATAACCTGTGACCAGCAAAAGTCTTCCGACCGAAGCCCTAAACAAAAGTTGTTGACCTTGGCAGGAAATAGAAGCTTAGGTGGATGGTGTGATTTGATAATTGCGCAGCAGCAAGCCAAGAAAGCTGCCGAGCAACTTGCGGGAAGTGGGTGTCCACCAAGTTTATACCGACTGTCCTTGCTCATCTCCACGATACGCGTGACAAGAGCCATTAAGCTCAGCCCCTTGTTGTGCCCAGACACTCGCTTCACCATTCTGATATAGTATTTTCCCGTATTACGTAAAACACAGCCGGTTGTTGTGATCCTCACATGGGCAACCAGGGCGCTGGTTTTTAGCCTGGTATAAGGCAGCCCATCAGTACAACGTTTTTCTTGGAGGGGGAGAAAAAAAAGGAAGGTTTGAGTCCAACGGCGTATTTACATAGTTGATTCCATAAATATTCGATGATTCATTGCAGCATAGTTAATTGGGTGCACCGAATGCGTGCCGGAGCTGTCTACTTTTGAACCTTTGCTTGAGTATAGAGCGTTTACGGGAGAGGGAGCTCAGCAGTAGCCACCTACACTTATGGGATGCTGGAGAAGGAAATATCATCCCCATGCATAAACCTATCGGTCTGGCTCCGTCAAGAGAAATCCACCGTGATCGTACTGACGATAAACGCCTGACGCTAGAATGGGTTGCCTCAAGAGTGGGACGGTGGACCCCAATAGAAAAAGAGCAGCCATGGCAAGCTAGTCCTCACGACGCCGGCTCATTAGCTATATAGTGGATTATAAACTCAGAAGCTAACATCTAATTGGCTGCATTGGTCTAGTGGTTAGGATCTTCGCCTTCCAAGCGAAGGGGCAGGGTTCGATTCCCTGATGCAGCAACTCAAAGCTTTCTTTTTGGTCCTTTACTTTTTCATCTTTTCCTGGGAAAGGAAACAGGGTGGTGCATCTGTGTGGCATGAGGCGAAGCATGAGGCGAGGCATCGTCCGAATGCGTTCGTTCTCTCTTTTGCCGGAGTATCGTTCTCGTGTCGAACTCCAGTGTTAGTCATGCGCATATGCTTGCCAACCTTGGGGTAAGTTACCTGAAAGTGCGAAGGTGATGAAGTACTGTTTTGAATCGCATGCACGAAAACCAGAATTGAGCAGTCAGAAGGTTTCATTACTTTCAGCCAGACTAATTACGAGGTCGAGTTGCGGGTTCTCTAGTTGCTGCTCCATGCTGGGTCGGTAACATGATCGGAGACGTAATTTATGTGGCAGACATTTCACTTAGTGTTCATAAAAAGGTTATTGAATGCTTCTTGACAAATATATTAACACTGCTCGTGAGGTGAGTAGTGTTGTCTACGTCATACTCATTATGAGCTTCCCACTGACTGTATTCCAAGCAGCCGGGCCTCCCTTCTTCCCTATATACTATGCGATATTTATTTCTGTACGCTTTCCAATACAATGCCACGATTCGTAACCATCATGGACCAATATACACAAGACTCCAGGATTCTGACCGAAACCCAAAAATTGAAACGCCACGCTTGATGCTGGGGTATTCCTCTATACGGATGCATCGTCCCCGTGTTATTAACCCGATTCTCTCCCTTCTAAACTCGTCGTCATATTTAAAGTTGTGGTGTTGATATGGATGTTCAGTCCCAGGACCGGCCATGGGTCGACGTGCGGACGAAGTCAGCCTCTTCGACCGGCGTGCTCCCTTCGGTAATCACTGGACTCGAACTGCCGCTTGCGCTGGTGCTCGGGCTGTACAGCGTGCTGCCGTCTACGGACCACTCGTCGCTGTGGCCTGTTCCGCGTCTCTTCAAGAGACCCAGACCATACCCAAGTTCCTCATCGGACTCTCTCTGCATCTCACCAACCTCGATGAAGTCGTATTGCCACCGGTTAGCCTTGTCAGCCTGGCGATGGGGCAGCCATCTGGACCTGGCGATGAAGAAGACGATGGCGGAAAGCAGACTACCAGCGACGAGATCGACGGCGTAGTGGTGGCTGAGGTACATGGTGGCCCACCAGAGCCAGCCGACGTAGAAAATGAACAGGGACCGGAACTGGGGGAAGCAGTGACTCATAAAGAGGGCCTCGATGGTCGCATCAGCGGCATGCAGACTGGGGAAAGCGCCAAAGGGTACAGGGGCTGTCGTGAATCCCGTGGTGTACATGTCAATACCAAGAAGGGCGTCCACTCGAGCCAGTCCAGCCGGAGAACCTTGCATGCCGTAGTGCGCTGGGGCAAGCCCGTACATGTTCTCGTACCATGGGGGTGTGCAAGGGAAGACGATTGCCGATGTCACGCCAATGATGCTGATCCAGCCAAAGGACCTTGCGAACACAGGAAGCGTTCCCGGGGCGGCGAACAAGAACATGATCACGGAGCAAATAGCTGGCAGACCAAAGTGGCCCAGACCGTAGGGAATCCATGCGAGAATATCGAGAACGGGATGCGTGTGGGCAGACAGAATGTTCGAGAGGTTGGCACCGTAGAGCACGTTCTCCAGGGCAGGAAGGACTTTTACCCAGATATGTGGGCGCACTTCGTAGGGGATATATCTATCACGCGAGAATGGTCAGTCACCAACGTTATCCTGATTCTCTGCAGCAGCCTTTCTTGTTGCCAGCCTGGCAACACACGGATTCGACCATTTCTTGCGCCTTTGAGCAATTGCTTGTGGCCACAATAATCGATCCAGATGTGTAGCAAGCAGTGCGCAAGTCCAGCGGGGCAAATTTCACTTCTAACTGGGTAACTCACCGACTTGCGAAAAAGTAGAGCAAATAGGTCCAGATAGGCCAAGAGGGGAGGAAGAATTGCCTGCTAATAGGCATAAGCAGCAATAATAGGTAACCCAAGGCTGCTCCAATCTTGATGAACGGCGCGTTGGCGTCAATAATCCATATCGAGAACAGAGTCAGGGTGGTCAAGACAACATATTGCAGATCCAGCAAGGTCCATCGGTGCCTTTTCAGAGCATTGAGCGAGTCGACGATCGAGAATGAGGTCTTGAGCTTTGCGACGTGCTCCACCGGTGAGGAGTAGCCACCCCGCGAGGTGCTGCGCCTCCGTGCATGGGGCTTCGGCCGCGAAGGGGAACCTCGAGAGCCGCGGCGGAGCGCATTTCTAGGCCAGGTGAGATGCAAGGTCGGCTTGGCCTGGAAAAGGCCATTCAGTTTGAACATCGCCGTAATCTATGATCGAAGCACCGGACGGAGCGGTGCTTGTTGTCGAGGCTACAGGATGTTTGGTAGAAACTGCGGCCCAGTAACAGCTATGGTTAGGGTGCGGTGCGGGCGGAGGGCGAATAGATTGGCTGTGGAGGATGGTCGCAGCGTAATGTATTTTGCTTGTCGCCTTTGCGAGTGTCGCGGTGTCGGCTCCCGTCGCCTAAACTTTGCTTCAGAGCATCACCTGGAGCTGGCCTCCTTTTCCTCAGGCGTCGGTCTGCTTCCCAACGGCGGACTGAACGGGACGCTTTTGAACGGGAGAGAGAACAGCAGAGGTCGAGGAGTAAAAGAGAGGCGAAAGCCGGGGATTCCAGTGCATGGGAATGTGAGGTCTACATATGCAAAACTAACCGACTAGGCGGATCGCACGGCAACAGGGGTGAGGGGGATGGGTGGGCAGAGACGGCCAACCATAACGACCGGTGCCCGAAGGCGCCACCATTGGTAGAGTTTGTCAGCGCAGAAATGAACATGAGGTGTGTGGAGCAAATTCCACTAAGTTTCTGGCAAGCTAGCGGGGCGACATGGATTGGGGGGGAAGGGGCCCTAGTAGCACTACTGTAATGTACTGTACCGTAGTGGGTGCCTCTGGTGTCTGGTGTCTGGTGCACGGAAGCCCGCCGCTGCATGAGTCTGAAGGCCCATCTGTGTCGGAACCCTAGTGAAAGGTCAGAGACCTCTGAGCTCAGAGCAGATCGTTGCAGGTATTGGTACATCGCACCTTGGCTGCTGAGCTCTTCTTCTCTCTGCTCTGCACGGCAGCCCCAGTGGGGTTGTGTCTATGTACTATGTAGTTCAGGGCTCTTGCGCTCACCAAGCGTGTAAGAAGAAGCGCGAAAGCGAGCGAGAGCGAGTGAGAAATGAATGACTGAATGAAAGAATGATTGAACGGGCGCTAATTCGTTACGCAGAGTACGTAACTACCTATACGCACCGCAATGGGAACCCACGCGCTCGCTCGCTCTTGGCCCCCATCAGCGCTCTCACTGGTAGGCACAGAAGCACCTGTCCATTCATCGGGCTGCTGCATTCCCCCGCCCCAGACAAAAGCACAAAAGTAAGCAGAGAAACAGTAAGTTTAATCCATGTAACTTTGCCGCAGCCTCTATGCGGCATAACTTCAGTACGTACCAACCGCTTGCCCCGATCCACGGGAGCTATGTCGTCCTTAAGGGTCCAAAACTGATCGCGATAAGAGCGCCTCAATTGTCCGAGGACGACAAACGCCGAGCTCCCATCGCTCGGTCGCGGGGCGATCGAGGTTTCCGTCGCCTAATTCATCAGAGTCGGCAATGAATGAGTCCCACTGGTACGGCCGCTCTCTAGGCGTGACTAAGGGTCAGGCGATATGAGAACCATCAGCTACTCACCCTCAAACCCCCAAGGAGAGACATCAATTTGGGTAGGAGTTTAACTTCAGTGCTGGGTGTGTACCGTAACGACTGGAGATGACTTACAGTCATTACTGAGCATGGCATGCAGCCTATACAATACGCATACGCGGATCCACTCAAATGGATCACAGGCTCATCGGGCACATGCACAGTCACGGGCACCCGGAGACCAGCGCTACACACGCATAGATGCTTACATATTGCCCAACTCAACAATTTGAGCACGGCGTCTGCTAGAATTCCTCAACGTGCGTTGTGAGCCAAAAAAAAAAAAAAAAAAAAAAAAAACCTTCAGAAAAGAACCCTGTATAACCGGAATTCGGCAGGATTAGGATCCTGTAATTCCAGGTAGCCCCTACTGCCTATCACATCATTATCCGAGAGCCTTGTGGGTTGCGTGAACCCCAGAAACCTGTGGCGCTGGGGCTTGCAGCTCTCACCTCATTACTCGCCAGTAAAACGCCCTAGCCTCGCACGAGGGCAAGGTTTGGATAGCGATGACGGAAACTCTCCCCTGCTCTGCATGCTAGAAGAAACCAAACGTGCCTGGGGCATCCTAACTTGTGGGTAGGGTCAAAATTTCCATGAGCGATGCATTTCAATGTGCTTTACCAGGGCGCCATGTCCGAGCAGAGGCGAAGGGGAGAACTATCAATTAACAGTGAGTAGCAATTCTATATGCAACCAGCGGTCCGGGTGCGCGCACGCATGGGCATATGTGATATTGAATCACTAAATCGCAAGGACCCAGATAACTCTGGCCACATTCTAGACGGATTGATCTTCACAGGCGCGCTGGCGATCTTGCCGCATATGGCTAACCGAGAGAAAATATCTTGTACGTCTGCCACTGAAGCCCACTCGTACTCTCGCCAAAAAGAGCCCACCTTCCCTATTTCCAGCAACCTCTTGGATTTAAGCTTAACGAACAACGCCGAATCCATGGGTGCAAACCTCAACCCGACAAAGAGCGAGAAAACCTTTACCATTTGCCGTTGGACGATGGCCTCGGCCGGCAACATGCTACATGATAGGTTTAGGATCGGTCGGGGACGGGGACGCATCTGGGATCGGTTGAAAGATAGCGCTCTGTCGTCGTCATCATCAATCACACTGGCTAGCTCCAGGGTCCTCCTTTTTTCTCAGTCGCTCTTAAAATCTGCCGCCTTTTCTTTTCCCAATTCAGACACATGGCACCAGAGCGCCCCAGCAATCGGCCAAAAGTACCTCTACTTGTGCCAAATCCCTGACGTTTTGAGTAGCAAACCCACTTCTTAATACCGAGCTTAGAGCCGACATCAAAAACAGACCTTTTTTGTCGAAGGGCGGGGCTTCGGGCTGGCGCTTGTCGCAACCCGTCAGTTTGGGAACTTTTCTTTTTTTTTTTCTTTTCTTTTTGGCTTTTTCCTTTTCCGACTCCTGGTCCTAGTGCTTCGAGCGACTGGATGCGCTGCTGCAGCAGGATCCTGACACCACCGTTGGCCACATTTAATTCGAGCCAAAGGATCGTGACCCCTTGTGGCCAGGACTTATGGCCAAGAGTGCTGCCTATTGGCCTGTCTTGTTTCGTGCTTTCCTTTCTTCCCGTCTGCCGCGCGGGTTTCCAACGACCCGACGCCAAAGGCTGTTGGCTGTTTCTTACACATGCGCCGGCCTTTTCATACCCCCGTCCACTGCCAGATGAGCACGAGAGCCGCAAACAGCCTGTGGGGGCCAACTGACTGACTGGATGTCCCTCTCTCTCCAACAGAAATCAGATGGGATGTTGCTCCACCCTTCCAGCTATGTATTTAATCTGTACGTACTTCGTTGCAGTACATGCTGGCCTGGTGGGCCCTTCCCTGGGCACTGGGAGGGGGATGAGTTATTCGAGGCCAACGAACCCGATCACATTCGATCCGCGTGCATAACTTTTTTTTGGTCCACCCGTAGCGAGCCGCCTCGGATTCACCGGAGATAGCTCTGACCAACCATTATGTCAAGCCTGGCGGTTACTATACCATTACCTACTTTTTGTCGGCCACTTGTCACCAATCAGTCTCTCCACTAACTTGACAGCAGTTGAGTTCTAGACCTGCGAGTGAATAATTCAGACCATCTGGATCGCGAATAATCTGGAATGATATCTATCCCCCTCGGAGAAGACAATGCAGGACTGTGTTTCAAAAACGTTCTGCTGTCAGTGTACAATGGAACCTTCCCAAACCCCACCCCTGTCATGTTTCATTTTGGGTGTGGATTCTGCGCTGGGAGGCATCCCTCGCGATAAAGCTCTTTTTCAACATTCCTCGCGCGCCTGTGCTTATCGGAGATCTGATCCTTGGCCCGAATTCCCTTTGCGCTATCGACAGGATCGCCGCCCATCGCACAATTGGGTAATGCTCACGCGATCCAGGAAATTACGGAGGTAAGCAGTACCAGAAAAGTTTAGCCTTGGTGATCAATGCTCCCATTATTTTCTCTCCACATCGCAGGCTCCATCTTCGCATGTTACCTCAAGTGGAATTTCGTCAACAGAGTTCAAAATTGGAACCAATAAAAACTTTCAAAAGGGGGGTTTTTTTTTTCTTCACTATTCCCTGGATACCTAGCACCCTGCCTTTCGCGGCACCCTTCAAGAGATTCCGCGAGCTAGCCCCGTACAACAGGCCCATAGCACTATTACATATAGCAGGAAGAAAAAAAATATAATCTGATCCTGCTAATGAAGTAGCAGAAAATTTTATGATCCATTGACTACTAGCGTTTGTTTCTCCGCCGGGAGCGGTAACTGTGCTGCAGCCTCGGCATAATCTAAAAGTGCGAACGCGTAGGTCCGGGGGCGATCATGGGCCTTTTGATTGAACCGTTTTTTATTCCATCGGGCACCGAATTTCCCGCCCTTCCACGACCGATTTGCCCCGTGAAAAAACCAGCGGTGTCTCCCCCATTGCCGGATGCCTCGGGCGGCTAATGCTAGCGCGGTTGCTACTTGTATCGTTACAATTATGCAACTATCATCTAGTCATCAACGTTTCCGTACTACATGCTCATTGGAGACCGGGTGTGTATGCTTGCCGGAAATAGAAAACCAAAAAAAAAGAATATTGAAGGACATTCCCTTGCCGAAATTGATCTAGGTGGATTCGGCCGTCCGCCAAGACCCCAATGCCATGCCTGTCAAATGATCAGTGTGCTCCCTCATCCGGAGCATCCGGGGCTGACCGCATATGTTGTTGTGTTGTATGTGCAATGTTTGCTGCCCTGCAAGAGCCCATCCTTCCGGCTGGCACTACCTGACAAGAGCGTCAACAAACTTCAGCATGAGCACCCCATCCCATTCATGATATGTAAGTATTATCAGTTGGCAATCGAACCACCACGGCAAGCAAGCAAGCAACCAACCCACCCTCCAAATGCGCTCGGATCTGCTTACGTAGGCCGTATTGCTCGCTCTCGCTCGCTTGGTGGCGCACACCCCGGGAGCTCTTGCGGTGCGCCACGGTGCAGCCCGGGGATTATATTTGGGCTCCGGCATTTGGAGACTCCTAGGGTTCTTTGGGTTCTTTTTTTTCGGTCCATGCACGTCACGACCTTCTGTCTTTTACTACCCGTGACCTGGCTGGTCTGCTTGGCGGATGTCTCCCATAAAAGTGAAAAAGTTACCTGCTGCTAGCGTGCTTTTACTCCACGCTACTCGAAAGGGAAAGAAACCAAAGTGTAAAATAGTACATGGCACTACGAGGCTGACAAGCTCGAGGGTGTCCAGCGAGTTACCCAATAGTCGGTGTAAACAAATGGGGCTGCCCTTTTTGATTACTGAGAAGATCCCCTTTCCCATCCGTTCCATGTGGAATCAGATGGGCTTCCCGTTCTTCTTTCCCAACCCTTTCCTTGGGGCTAGTAGCGGTACTTGGTGGGTGCAAAGCAAACGAGCCGCCATGCTAGTGCGTACAGGGTCATTCCTAGCGAGCAGACCAAGCGGGTGGCTGTCAAGGCTTTCCCATTTAGCGAACGCGCCAGGCTTGCCCACAAAAAAGATTTCCGTTAGTTATTTATTTCCTTTTCTTCTTCTTCTATTAATTGTTAATGCTGTCCCAATTTAAGCCTATGACGTCAAGCGTCAAGCCTTATCCTTCCGCTGAGTCAACCATGTCATCCCTTCCCTTCCGCTGGGCCCCCCCCTAGCAACAAGCGCAATCACACCGATACAAACTTTCCACTAGGCCTGGATTTGCGGAGAGTGTCTCGTGGACTGCAGCAGGGCTGGCTAGCCAGCTCGGCATGGACGATAGAGGCCTGATAGATCGGCAGTTTCGGTTATGCAGCTGTCGGAGAGGCTGATAAGAATTTCATCATACATATATATGCGTGTCTTAGCTTTTCCTCTATGTGGTCAAGCGGGCTTATTAGGTAAACCATATGCAAAGCGATGCGGTTTACACCCCCTAAACGCTTCTCTGCGGGTGGATGTGGTGCGGATGAGATGACTACCAGCTTGCTTACGGAGCCAAGGCATGCATGTCGGTAGTCCCAGACAGACAGGCATACACAGTATACCTATATTCATGCGTACGTCGATGCCTTCGTGAGAGCATCTTTAATAATTGGGTATGGACCGTGACTTCGAGTAGTCACCGCCACTAGGATGCTCCCCGTTTAGACGGCCATGTCAGACGCGCCCTCGGTGATTTCCATAAAGCAGTTTTGATTTGCTAGCTCTCCTGCATCTTGTGTCATCACTTTGAGCATGTGTGCCTCCATAAGCTCGGGCTGGTGGAGCGATGTTGACTCCGAGACCGTCCCCATCGATGACGGGGAAGGTTTTTTGAAAACATGTCCCTTGAAGCCCACATTTCTGTGAACGATCCTAAAGTAAAGCTACCTGAGACAAAGGAAGCGGGTCATCTATTCATCCCATTGCTAGAGAGGTCTCAGAAGACAAGCAAGCCTCAAGCCCCGGCTACCCTTCCTCTGGCATACCCGGCAGCCCGGGTCGCCGTTTTTTATTCATTCTCCGGAGACCGCTCCGCAGCTAGCTGTTGGGTAAGCGGGTGACGTGATTCTTGCTCAGTAGCTCAATCAAGTTTCCTAGATGTCCAAACTTCCTTCGTGAACTGTTCGACAATGAGAATGTTTATCCTCCCATCCTTCCTACCATCGCGTATTAGATCGAGCTGTGCTCACAGTTTGCTAACAGCTAACGTACACAGAGGGAAGCAAGGAAACGACGAAAGGACTCGCTTGGTCGAAGCTCGTTGTCGGATATGATAGCACATGCGACACTGGTAGAGATGACGCTGGATTGAACACCTCAGGCCATCTGTGCAGATCGATGGGCATAGAGGCACCCTCGAACCCGGTGTTCCTCAAGGTGCATTTCTCACGGTAGTGAGCTGCTGGATATGTCTGGGTCTTACTCATGGCTATGCATAACCTGGTGTGAACATTGTACTTGTGTACGGAATGGTGTGTAACACCAGGTCCAGGGCAGTCAGGGCAGCCCCAGGACGTGCTCGTCTCCCTCGGTACCTTGCTGGGCGTGAAACAAAAATCCTTCTCAAGCTACTGTTGGTGAAGGGAGTGGGTCTCAGCTCTGTGGCCGATATTTGTTGAAGATTATCATGAAATCCTCCTGCGAGCGAATCCAAATGGCAGACGAACAAGCAGACTATGAGGCCTAATGAACGCCATCCTGGTGCAGAGGGTTTATGCTCCAGCGGCAGTTGTTACTCGGAGAACATAAGAGTTCTAACCATTCGACGTATACTGGCGCAAACTGCCCTACATGTTTATCTTCATCTATCATACTTGGTACAGTATGTGGTGGCGTTGAGCCCTTCGTACATCCTCACCACTGATTATTAGCACACTCTTCGCAAAGATATGACTCGAAATCTACAAACAGTCACTCGATATTGTGATTTTGACCCACACTCTGCTGGTGGCTTGGGTAGATAATCTTTCTCTTGGTAATATCTCACGCCGTATCTGCAGTGTGCATGCATGGCTATATAGGGAAGGCAGCCGAAGGAAAGAGGATGATTGTGGTCAATAGGGCGAATTGGAAAAAAAAGCACAACGCTGGATTTCGTCGTTAACAGAACGCAATATCTCTATCCGATTATACGTCAGTAACCGTTAGTATGTCCCTGATAGTTTTTGTTTGTTTGTTTGTTTTTGTGCAGACGCAGAGAACTCCGATGATAGCGGGCAGGAAAACAACCAGGCTTCCCCATGCCCACATCCCGTGCCGCTGGCCCTCTCTCCCAGTCACGGCGAACCTATCGCCTGGCCTGACCGGCACTCCAGAGTCCCCTCGAGGTCTCCACGACCTTGTTAGCCATCGCCCCTGGTCTGAGACTGGCCGGCACAGGATCGGTTCCACCCATTTCTACATCCTCGCCAGATACTTTGCTGCCGCCGTAGCCCGAATCCGCGCCCGTGCTGCCACTAGAATCCCCCTTGGGCTTCGGTGCGCCCCGATCTGGCTCGTTGGTCCGCGCCCCGTCCATCATCTGGGCCTGCATCTGACCTTCTCGCAGCTTGTTGATGGCGCGAACTGTGTCGATGGCAGCATGCAGCGTGCGGCGGGCGTTGAAATTCTTCTTGACCGTCGGGAGCAAGTTCTGGCCCTTGTCGCCATCAGCACTCAGACTGAAACCAGCCACGAAGGGATGGCCGAGAGCCTCATGGGCAGTCATGCGGCGGGTCGGATCGATGGTCAAGCAGCGACGGATGAAGTCTTTGGCGTGATCGGAGACACCACGCCAGTAGTCGGCCGGTTGGAACGAGTAGTCGGCATTGAGAATGGCTTGCATCTCCTCGAAATCGGAATCGCGATCGAAAGGCGTGTAGCCACATAGCAAAAAGTACGTGATGACGCCCATAGCCCATATATCGACGGGCTTACCGTGACCAGACTTCTTGAAAATCTCGGGGGCCATGTAGCCAGGAGTTCCGCACGTAGTGGTTAGTACGTGGAACTGCTCCTCGTCCATGATACGGCTGAGGCCAAAGTCGGCAATCAAAAGATCGGCATTGTCCTCAGGAGTACGAAATAGTAGGTTCTCGGGCTTTAGGTCGCGATGGACGATGCCGTGGTCGTGAAGGTAAGCCACTGCAGAAAGCGTAGCGCGAATTAAGTCTGCAGCATCCGACTCGTAGTAGGAGCCTTTGCGGCAGATGCGGTCGAACAACTCGCCGCCGAGGGCCAGGTCAGTGACGAGGTAAAGGTTGTTCATGGTCTCAAAATAGTCGACCAGTGTGAGGATGTTCTGGTGGCCCATTGATACCTTCTTCAGGACAGCAATTTCGTTGCGAACCTGCAACAACAAAAATGCATGTCAGCATCTCTCCTAGCCTAAGTATCTCAATCTTCTAAATCCAGACAGCTACTTCGCAGAGAAGGGCTGTTGTGTACGCACCATGTGTTCCCTCCCAGCCATAAGCCTCTTGTTGATGACTTTGGCGGCATAATAGCGACCTGTGTCTATATGAACGCACTCTTTGACCACCGAGTACGAGCCTGCACCCAGGGTTTTCCCGACTTTGTATCTGCATGGCTGAATCTGTGGTGCTGACCGACCTGGCGAGTTGCCATTCTGAGGATTCGGTGGGGTATTCATGGCTGGGTCGAATTGCAAGCCACGACGTTCGTGGTGGTTGAAGGGGTAAGTCACAGTCGGTTTCCTCCCTTTCAATCGGCTTACCGCCCGTGTGCTTTCCTTCTACCCTTAACCTGTGGGTGTACTGAGCTGGCGTCGCTGTTCGTCGAGAACTGCTGGTCAAAGCGAAAGGATTCGGGTGTGGGGTGAGATTCGGCTCGGGTGAGATCGAGGTGAGATCGAGGTATCTCAAATGATCTAGGGAGAAAAAAACACAATAGGCAGGGGGTGATGAGACGCGATCGTGTACCGGGTTTCGCTCTCGACGGTGCTTCGATTCCCTTCGCTCTTCGAACTGAGTGCGGATACTGACGAAGGTGAGATAAACCAATGTTCGTCTGATGTAAAAGCAGTGCTTAGGAAAAGATGGGATTGTACGGATGGTTCTGAGCTGGCGCGGATCTAATCCTATCTTATCAGCCAATGCGCGCGAGACAGAACGCCCGAAAGTGCCTACGTGGGGAGATGTGGCCAGGCCCCTTGGACAGTGGCTTATGGGGACCTTGCCACCTGGGAATTGGATGGGAGGTCACGGCAGTTTTCTTTCCAATTAACTTGCAATGAAGATAGGATAACGATACAAGCAGCAAGGAAACACACCTTAGCTTATCTTTTCGATGCGCTGAAGATGTCGGAGTTCCTGACTATCTATTTATCACAGCTAAGGTTTCGGCCGACGTCTTTACCGGCACCAAAATTAAGGGACCCTCAGCCGCAGGGTTCAGCTGGGCAGCGGTGTCTCACTGAAAGGACGCTGCCCCTCACACTATTACGATCCAGCCAATTGGCCACCTGTCTTGGCAGCCAGCTCCAGAAATGCCTCCGCGGGGTTAGGTGGTTGCGCTTCGAGATAAAGTGGTTCGGCCCAGGGGTCTGGACTACTCTTCCTACATCTACACATGGGATCTCCAATCGAGCGATCCGGAAGCCGAAAATATCATATCATAAAATCCTTGCAGGTACACTCAAAGCTCTCCTGATAGGCTATCTGAAACCAGTATCCGTTGTTACTGTGGCCATATTGCACCGCAACGGACCGCGAGACCTTCAATGCCTGCCGAGGCGTGGCTATCATCGTCTCCTACCACAGGCAACTTTGGTAAGACCCTAAATCTGTCGCTGCACTCACGTCAAAGCTTGATAGGCTATGCATAACCCGGAAGGGGAAACAAGATGGATTTCAAGAAACGAACTGCCTGTCATCATCACTTTGCACCGGCCGTCCATGTACTCAATTTGATAGATCATGAAAGCAAGCTAGTCAAATGACGCTCTTCGAGATGCTTTCTTAGCAGCCTGAAACTTCTTGGACTTAACTCTATTCTCGTGGAAGGACTTTTCCCTATGAGAAGATTACTGTAAGCAAAAGAAAGGAAGAGGGGAAAAAAGGAGTAGGTCATCCTTCTATCATTGGAAATTACCTACAGTGCTTCGTATTTCTTAGCCGTCTTATCACTGGTTTCCCCCGGGACCGTTTCCCTGTATATCCTTTGTATTTCCTCCAACAATTTCTGTTGGTTTTCTTCTGAATTGGCAGTGCGACTCCGTTGCGTTTGTGCTTGGATAGATATGGAATCATTCCTGATGGTATAGTACCTTGAGGCTCGCAGTCCTGGGTGCATCAACTTCGGAATGTCCTTTGCCAGCTCAGTTATGGACCACACAGTGGTTGCTTTAGTTTCTGTCCTAGAATTCTTGCATTAGAGAGAACAATTCCACAACACTGTCGTCATAAAGTTCGCCATACTTATTCACATGTTGGCCACCAGGTCCGCTGGAGCGGGAGAAAGTGATTTGGCCCTTCGGCAGACTATCTTCTCGGAAGGATGAGTACCATTTCCTGGCTTCTGCTAGCTCTTCCGGGTCAAACGTGGCATCAAATGCCTGATAACGTGCCGTCCGTACGAATACAACGGGCAACCTGTGTCCACTCAAATTCTGAGTTGCAGGCACATTGCGAATCACATTTCGTATCATGGTTACCAACGTGCGAATATATGGGAGACACGTAGTATAACTACTCCATAACACCTTGATCGGGGCAGACCGTGCTGCTGTTAGAGCTTCGACATGTCAGCAACAGTTGCCATCGAGTCTACGCAACGCCGGAACCCAATGACAGAAAAGGAAAGGGGGAAGCCGGCGCTTACACTCGAGCTGCCGAGTTTACGACCGTGTCAATAATCCTTACAATCGAAACAAAGCAGCCATCAATGGATACCATGTACTAGAAATCCAGAATATGCATCAATCAATCACCTCCGCTCTTTATTGGAAGGCTTGGAACGCTCGAGGATGTTTGTACAACGTTAAAGTCCCGGTGGAATCAATGGGAGACCGGTGGAAGGTAATAAGGCTGGCGCAGCAAACCAGGTAGACTGCTCAACGGCCATCGGAACGCGCCCCACTGTCGGTAAAAAGCCGGGCGTATTGACGTAGCCTGGTGGCTTTTTTTTTCTTCCCTCTCTGTCGGCGGGGTAGGCCCGAGCTCCTCTGCCCACTTCCAGTCCAGGTCGACGTGCAGATGGGGATGCTTCGAAATTTTACGTTGAAGCAAAGGAGCTGATGCTTTATAACTTAGCCATCCCCCCAGCCTGATTGTAAACGCCAGGCCAGAGCCTCGTATCTCTCGCAGTACTTGTGCCATTCCCGTTCATGAAAAGCACCTGCAACAGACTATGCAAGCATCAACATCACCAGTCCCCCACAACGCGATTTCTCTTTGTCCCCAGCCTTCCATCTCGCACCGGAACCTCCGCGCACCCCCCTCACCGGCATATGGAATATCGAGCTGCTGCCTCCCACAGGAAACGGGCATACTCGACGCGCTGCCACAGGGAGTACGCTCTTAGGAAGCACATGCTTCACGCTGCACCACGGCACTGTGATTGTTTGATCTCTTCCATTGATCAGTGAACTGTTTACTTCGCGAAAGTGCCGCTAGCGCGCGTCCCGTCACTACCCAGACCAGACGTTCGATCCCACTGCCAGCCTTGAGCTCTGCAAAGTCGCAACACACTCTCCGCTGCCACTATATCCCACACTCAGAGAAAGACACATACAGAAGAACTTTTCCAAAGACTACCTCCAAGACATCAGTCATCCGCCGACATCACGAATACACCGTATAAACACTGGGGTCGAAGATTCGCCAGTCATATATCGCCTGCATTTTCTTAGTGTGCAGAACGTTAAGCGCCACGGCGTGTATGCTGGCGTTTGTGTGTATCTGTGTGTGTTGTGTGTGTATGTGATCATACCAATCGTCATACCACAAACGCATCACTATATCAAGTTCAAACCTTATCTAGGACTCCATCATAAGCGAGGACTAGACTACTGCATACTGCCTTGCATACGATAGGGGTTTGACTTCATTCATCCACCACCCTAGCTGCCCAGTCCAACCAACACGGTTCGCCTTGGCTTCCTTTGGCTTGCCCCGGGATTTTCATCCATATCTGGATTCTGCTGCTTGCCATTCACCCTGCCACTATCATCATCCATTCAGGTCATCGCCTGCTGGACTAGATGACAGACAGTCAGCCTGAAATTGTCGCCACGGCCGACTTGACTCCGGAGTCACCTAAGCCCATCAACCTTTCATCGCCTGTTGTAGTCCCTACGCTCCAAGACCAGGCAGATAACTTTTCCGTCATGTCTCCATCTCCACCCCCAATTCCTGGTGCTGGTAACACCCAAACAACGACCGCCCTGCCTCTAGTGGGCGAGAGCAGGCGCGATAGTGCCATCGCCGATGTTACGCCTATAGACGCTCCTGGCGGCGAGGGCCATATCGCTGAGGGGCTTGCAGCAAGTACCGAAATGGATGAGGATCCAGATGACTATGCAAAAACATTCGATTCGCCCGAGCCTCCTGCTGATGAGACCCAGTTAGATGATGACATCTACGCCGGTGAATCGATCCCTACTAGCATCCAAGTATCGCAATCTTTGGATGCTGAAACCTCCAAGGACGCTGTAAATGACACGCCTGCCACCCATCCCACCCCTCTTGCACAAGATCCAAGCACTGCATCTACTGCTGTAGTTGATGTACACCCACCTGCACCAGAGGAAGTTCCAACCAAAGTCGACACCACCCGTGCTGAGCCCACCCCAAGTCCTATCCAAGATCCCCTGACGACCAATGTAGCTGCGTCTGAGTCGGATAGTGCGCATCAGAGTGACTCCGCCAGTGCAGACGGTGCTATTGACATCCAAGCTCTCGTGGACAACATCACTGCTCGTGCGGCCGCGCCGGAGGACAATCAGACAACCCACACCACAATTGAAAGTGGACCAAGTACTGCTTCACATTCGTCCTTACCCCCAAGGCCACCTGTATCGCAGCAGCCCACCGCCGCTGATGTCCGGGCCGAAGAGCTGCGCAGACCACAGCCCGGAAACCCTTCAGCGGCTCTACCTAACGTGCCGCATTCTGTGTCCGCCCCTTATCCTTATCCCCTACCTGGAGTTGTGACTGAGCTGCCACCCGGCTATGCGCCGCCCATATCGAATGCGTATCTTAGTCCTGTTGGAAGCGTACCTATGTCTCATCAATTGAACGCTGGCCAAGTACTCCCGCCCGATAACCACAATTTTAGTTCGTCTCAAACATATGAAGAATTCCTTCAGGAAGAGCGCAAGTATGTCTCCGAAGCTAAGTGGGATAGGTTCCCTGAGGGCTCCAGACTCTTCATAGGTACGTACTCACACATCGTCGTTGGTCGCCGCGAATTTTCTTTTCTCTCTAATACTTCTGTTTAGGTAATCTTTCTAGTGAACGAGTATCAAAGAAAGAAGTCTTCGATATTTTCTCGCAGTATGGCCGTCTTGCTCAAATATCTCTCAAGCAAGCATACGGTTTCACTCAATACCACGCCGTTACTGAGGGCCAAGCAGCTATGACCAATCTGCAAGGCATAGAGATCAAAGGCCGTAAGATTCGTAAGTGGCTTCATAGCACCGCAACATTACCGTTAGTTTTCCAATTTACTAACACTGTTAAGATCTGGAAATTTCCCGTGCCCAGAAGAAGGAAGGAGATGGCGACAAGCGTAACCGAGGTAGCAAAACAGCTAGCGGCCAGAACGACCGCGACCGAGATCGTGGTGATAATCGCCGCAGGGATGGCTACCGGCCTCGATCGCCTTCTCCCAGCCGTGGTAATCACTATCGGCAGGAGTCCTCGGGGCGGGATCGCCGCCACTGGGATTCGTCCGATCGCACGAGACGAAGGTCCCGTTCTCCAGAGGCCTACGGGAGTGGTGGCTACCGTCGACGATCGCCCAGCCCGTACAGCCGGGCTGCGCCCGCATCAGAAGCTGACCTCGATATACCTCGACGGTACGCAGGTGACGTACCTGACGTGCAGCTGCTCCTCCTTCAAGAAGTGAATAGAGACTTCGTAAACTGGGTACAAGGTTCATTTATTGAGCGTGGCTTGAAGGTTGACGTTATGTTCCTCAACCCCAGGTTTCCTCGAGAATTGGTCATCCAGCGGCAGGTTGTAGAAGGTGTGCACGGCGTGTCGGAACTAGACTTCCGCGCCCAGTCTGTGGCAAAGATCCCGCTTCAGGTGTTCGACAGGTCAGCTGGTAGACATAATGCTCGTTTTGACCAGTACCAAGACCTAGATCCCAAGATTGCCGCCGAACTGATCGCCCGCGCCAAAGGGCAGGCTCAACACCAGCTTGCTCCAAGCTACCCTCCCGCACCTCAATACCCCCCTACCGCATATGCACCTCACATGCAACATCAGCAGCCTTACGGAGGCCAACCTGCAGCAAACCTTAACTTGGGAGCTTTGCAGAACCTCGACAACGCTACGCTACAAAGAGTCTTAGCTGCTATTCAAACGCAAGGGGCATTACAAGGTCAGCAACCTGTCGCCATGCCTGGAACGGATGTGAATGCCGTCCTGAGTGCTCTGGGTGGCGGTGTTCCTGGCATGCCTCCCATGCAATCTCAGCCGCAAGGCTATCCTTCTGGCCCCGCGGCTCCCGGGGCTCCGCCCCAGGGTAACGCGAGCGACCAAGCCCATGTGCAGAACATTATGGCGCAGCTTTCTAGATATAGACAATAGATATTCAAATAGGCGAAGAAGTGTTGAGCTAATGAGAGATGCATATGTTTGCTCGATGATGACCAAGAGCACGGTTTGATAATGATGCCACAGAGAGATGGTATCCACAGAAATGGATCGGGATGATTGCATTCTGCATCGGTCGGCGTTCATAGTTCCTTTGTCATGATGACAATGCAGAGTTTTCCCATAGCCCCTAGTCTTAGAAAACGGAGTCTCCCAGAAGTGGAACAGTTAAACTATCTAAACATAGTAATGTACGTGAAAGGCACGTTATCCCGCTACTCCTCTATGTGGAAAACCAAAGAAAACCGGGCCGTTGACATTAGTCTGGAAGAGCAGCTCCAGGTACTTTCTTTTAATCAATCAACCATAGACTATCTCCCTTTCTCCCGTCGAAATGCATACTCAAATTTTTTTTTTTTTTTTAAATTTTTTTTTTTTTTGGAAAGAGAGAGATACGCGTGACGGACATTGTGTCCCAACCGCTATCCTCTCAGCGATAATGACCTTCTGGGAGTCGGTTATGGTGTACGTCCTGGAGGGGTTACAGAACAGTTTTAGGTTTTTTTTGTTGTTGTTGAACACTCGGCCGACTAGATTACGTCACATGGCGCGGCAACTATTTAGATGGACCCGGGTTGCAGGGGAGTAGCGGGATCATTCGACCTCACGGGAATTCATGTCCGTTCGGATGGAATAGGACTTCTCTGACTGGTGGGGGAGCTCTGGACTGTGCCACAGGAACGAAACATTATCTGTCATTAGCCATGCTTGATATCGGGGATTCTCCAGCTCCATTGCCAAATTCAACCATCCAACCAATAATCGTGCAGTGTAACAATGCGTTACGAATGTGCTCGCATGGGATTGCTGCAGCGAACTAGCGCAGTCTCATTCCCGGTCGGACCCGGAACACGCGGTATAAATAAGCACACCCGCCGCTTTAGGCCAGTGGGACTCTCCGATGTTCTGATCGCTCCCCGCAGCTCGTGATACAGCCAGCATACCTAAAACACGTCTGGACTGTCGATGTTTGCCGGCCTCTAAAAGAAAGCAAATAACAGCACGGGTTCAGGATGCTTCCTACTACTCCGCTTCGCAGTGGGGGCGATGTACCTACTGGGACACATGGCAGGTAGGTGCCCAAGCTCTCGACCAGCGGGCGTCATTGATTTATTTGCTAGCCTCCTGGAATTCCCCAAGTCACTACACGCGCTGGATGGAATTACGGATAACTGACACGCGGCGTGTTTGCAATGCAGGTACTGCAACCATGTCACTTGGGGAGACTTTGGTACGTTCCGCTCCTAATTGAGTTGCTCATATATTATAAAGGTTTTGTCATGCTCTTGTGGGTGCGAATTGATCTTATCCACCTTTGCACTTCACCATCATTATCCCCCAGTTCTGCATACATGCTATGCTTGACCAATACCACCCAAGGAAAACCTCCCCCTTCCCTTCGTGTCTCACCTCATGATAGCTCGCAACGTCTTCTGACTACTTCCCGGTGAAACAGGTGCGGCTCTCAAAACTCGCGGCATGATCACCTATAGCCTCGCGCCCAACCATCAGAGACTCTTCGCAGGCGCGGCAAACGATGCCGTCTTCAATACGTGGCGACGTTTCAGCAAGCAAGTGCTATACTGGGCACCACCAATGCTGGGGGCTTGGTGGGCTATGCAATGGGCAATCAAGCGGTTAGTCATGAGGCCCCCATTTTCCGACCGTCGATGACGGGGCTCTCAGGTTTTTTGCTGAAGCTCTGTTATTACTACGGCTTCAAGTCGTTACGCTAATATTGGCATACTGTTATAGCAATGAGTATTGGAACTCCAAGGCGGGCAGGGCCGAACTAGCGCAAAGCGAGAGCGAATGACACGAAACATTTGGCTGCTACATATATATACGGACTTTTAAATCACTGCCGGCATACGTAGGTGGTATCCGGGCATATATATAATGACCCAATGATACCCGGACATTGTTGGAAGAGCTTTGGGTAGCATTTTCCTTACATTGGCGCCAAACAACGTCTTGAGTTGCGTTCCATCGGATCAAATTCCCCATCTGGATTTGTGGGGAGAAAATGGGACAGTTGCAGTGGATTCACGAGGCAATGTATACAGCACAAATTGCGATGTACTAACTTAGACGTCGATGCTTCAAATTACTACACCAAAATAAAATATCTGCTTTCCTTGCCGAAGAAAAGATCACAATAAATGTCTTTCTCCTCCCAAGAAGCGTTCTTCCCACACAAAGCCACGCAAAAGTCCCTCTCCAGAAATAGTGTTAAATAGAAAAAAGAAAAGCCTCCCCAACTGGTAGATCAAGAATATAGAATGACCTTTCATAAAAAGGAAGAAAACCCGTGTTGAAGAGTTCTTGTTGAAACCCGTCCAAGACTCGTTCATTTCCGCAACTCGATAAGTGCTCTCGACTAAAACATCCTCAAAGCACAAATCCCCTCGTATTCTTCTGCCCCTGGAAGCCTCCGTGTGCTAGCAAAAGATTTTACATCACAGGGGGCTTAGGGGAAGGGCCACCGCTGCCGCCACCGGGAGCGGGAGTGGGCTGCGGGGGCTGAGGAGTGGGCTTAGGAGGTTGAGGAGTGGGCTTAGGAGGCTGGGGAGTGGGTTGAGGGGGTGAGGAGAGGGTTGACTATAATTATCATCGTTAGATATTGATTCGACCAACCACCTACGAGGGGGAGGTCTTGGGCGAAAGCAGAAAGGAAAACTTACGGAGTAGGCTCCGGGAAGGGGCAAGGGAAGCCGGGGATGGTGGGCAGCGGGATCGGGATGCCGGGGATGGTGCACGGGGGTGCAGGCCCAGGAGTCGGCTGGGGACCGTTGGGAGGGGGACCGTCGCGCTTGGAAGGCGGGAAGGGACCCGGGGTCGGCTCCGGGAAGGGGCAAGGGAAGCCGGGGAAGGTGGGGATGGGAATGGGGATTCCGGGGATCGTGCAGATCGGGTCGGGATACGGCGGCTCCGGGTGCGGGTTGGGATACGGGCTAGGGTTCGGGTGAGGGCTCGGCTGAGGCGTAGGGTTTGGGTGAGGGGTGGGCTGCGGGTTAGGCTGAGGGTTAGGCTGAGGGCTGGGAGAGCCGCCGTTGCCTCCGCCGTTACCGCCGCCGGGGGCGCCACCTCCGGATCCGCCACCGGGAGCACCGCCACCAGAGCCGCCACCAGGAGCGCCACCACCGGATCCGCCGCCGGGAGCGCCGCCGCCAGAACCGCCGCCAGGTGCGCCGGCGGGCAGGGCAAAGACGCCCGAGGCCATCAGGGTGGCCACGAGGGCGATGGTGCTGAAGCTGAACTTCATGTTGTATCTCTGGGTTTAGACAAAGAATGTATTTTGTATTATATTGAAAGAGTGTATATGTTTTGATTAAAAAGAGAGTGGTATTGCCACTGCCGCTGCTGCTGCTGAGAGGCTGTTCACAAAAGGAAGATTTCCCTTGTAAGTTGCGTACATGGCCATCTTTAAATATTCATCTCATGTCAGAAGGGCAGGGGCGTTATCAGATGAAGAATCCATAAGATCCATAGTATCCATATCTCGGTCATGAACCGATTCGCACCACAAAACCTTTCCTTACCCCCCTGACTATTGGGGTCATCCCGTCTGGCGATGGGACGCGTCATCAGTTCATGAGAGCATGGGTGATGAGAGGAGGGTCGTTCCCATGTTTGGGAGACATACCAAGATGCCGAACCACCCAGCCCATCGCATGCTTCGAGAAGTTGGAATGTTGCCTGACGATAGATCCCGGCTCTCTTTCCCCCCCAATCGCCCGTGCATCAGCGGCTACCGCGAGCTGTGGACACTGAGACCTGGGCCTAGCCCTGCCAGTGTGGACATGAAGGTTGCATGGATCAAACTAGCGAGCGGCTGCCGATGGACGTAGACAGCAAGTCGACTGTCGACCGCAGTCTATAGGGCTAAGTACTATAGATGCCGGAATAACAAAGACAAAGAGAGGGGCGGGGCTGAATGGGTCTGCAGCAGATAAGAGCCAAAAAAAACTCTGCTCTCGGCCGGGCGCTTCCCTGTCTGATCAGGCTATAGTCTTACGTTTAACGATAGAATTAACAAAGCTTTTTAAAAAAGAATATCAGGAACCGTTTCCTGCCCTTGCTTGGCTAGTATAGAACAATCGACCCTGGCTATAAGTTCACGACCTGATGGCCCCCATGTCACTTTCCTCATCGGGCCAGCGCCCTGTTGCCGCCAAGGGGTTCCGGTTCTCGACTTGTTCTGGAAGCGGGGCCGGTAGTTCATACGGGTCTGACCAACCAGCAGAGGGCAAACCGCAATATAAAATAAATTGAATTCGCGTTGGCAAGTCGCACGGGGCTTAGGCTGTCCAAAAAGCAAGGTCTATCGAGCTGCTCAATTGGAATATAGTAGGCGAAAGAATATAATGCCCCCTCTCAAGAAAAAAGAAAAACAACAAAAACCCACATGTCGAACATTGATCAGCCGGCAGAGAAAGTAGCTCATGGGCTCTCCCTTCTAAAGGGAAGCCAATGAGAGCCACCGGTTCCCGGTTCCCGATGCTACCTTGATCCCTCCCCGTTCGCACATTTTCAGCCCGACCGTAACGGAAGTCAAAGAAGCTTGTTGGATAAGCTTGATTTGTGTGCTCGGTTTCTTGATGCTTATCGCCCAACTCCCCCCAAGCATCGCCCAGCCCGTCGGTTCCCCCGCCGCGGAAGCAGTACTATAGATGAGCATGGGTCTTCTCTTTGTGTGTCCTTACTCCATTGCCCGTCGTCTGATAGGTTGAGCTATCATTATCGATCACATGGTCCTTCCTATACTATGCGCGATCGCGGAGCAAGAGCAGTGCCCAGAGTTGACGATGCCGCCCTATCCATCCCATATTTTTCCATCCGATTAAAAGCAGCGTACTTATTAACTGAAGATCGGGAACGGCTTGCTTTGTGTCCCTCTCAGAAGCCAATTCGATGACCCGTGGCGAGATGCGGCAGATAACCGGTCGGGCGACGGCCAGTTCGCTTGCTCGCCAAAGTAATTAATAATTAAGTAAAATATATTGCTGCTGACCTCGCTCTCGCTATATTCATCTAACTGTCTCGCTTGCCCGTTATCGTCATCTTCACCGTCACCGTCACCGTCACCGACAACCGTCGCTTACTCCTTCGCCATTCTCGCTTCTTCCTGCGCCCCCCCTTCCCCTTCTTTCTCTATCTTTTCTGCGCTCTGCTCTCGAATAGGTTCTTGAGGCGAGATGGGCCCACAGCGACCAGATGAATCGGCAGTTCTTCTATTTCCTGTTGTTTGTTGTACGCGTAAGGGAAGTTGTGAGATAGATACCTACGGGACAGAGCGGGGATGGGAGACTGGGAAATTGGGGGGGGACCATCCTCTGAAGTCCCACGGAAGGGAAGCGAGAATGAAAAGGTGGTCAGTCGACGTGGTGAGGGTCTGGGACACCAGAAATTTGGGTATTCTCTGGGTTTCCACCATCCACCACCTCGAGTGTGACGGTACCCCCCAGGTTGCCCCCCAGGTCATGTACTCTTTCCACGAGGAGAGATATTTCTGCGCACCACATCTAACTCAAGTCTGTCTATTTACCTGCAAGAATGATCTTCACTGCCGGCATTTTCAATTCTTTACATAAAAAGATCAGAGTGTCTTAATATCAACAAGGCCGAAACAGATATTATAACTATAAGCCACGACGCCACTAGTATGTATTTTCATTTATACGCAAGGAGAAGGGCCGGTTAGGCAATTGGGGTAAGCGGCCTTTGAGTTAATTCTTCCCAACATGGGGTCTTCCCGCAGAAGAGATCAATGACACAAGAGGCCAGGAACTTACTTATATGTAGCGGCCATACTCAGTTTGGTTTCCGTAAGGGTAAATCAAAATTTTGGTATTGTTTAATAGCTAAAATGTATCTGGAGCTCCATATGTGGTCATCTGTATTTCTATAAGCTCAGAGCAACATTTCGTCTTTAAATTCCTCCCATATTCCCCCGTATTTTCTTAGCTATGATCTCCACGAAGATCGAAGTAGCGCGTCGCTTGCGCCCGCCCGCATCATCCGACGAATCGACACTAGTTGCTGGTGAGGACACTTCAGGGAAGGTATCAAAAAGTTGTTCAGATGAGCTGCTGGTGTCTGTCTCGACAACATCGATGTCAACTAGCATGTCCTGGGTCGCTTGAACTGCTGTAAAAACGTTAGGCAGCAACCCCTCAGTAGCAGCGACCGGTACTGCTTGCTGCTGCTGCTTCTCCGCTTCCTCTTGCTCCTCCTCCAGGATATCTTCGTCATACAGCGTGCCGAACCAAGCCTCACGAATAGCCAATCCGAGCGCTAGAGCTACCTGACGAGCCACGCTGTTTCCAATAATGTGCCACTGATCCGAAGGTTTACCCAAGAGCAACTCGTGATCCAAGAATCCCTGAGCTCTGCGCGCCTCCAAGATTGTCAGAGGCCGCGGTTCCTGCCAGTGGCTGACCACACCTACGCGGCTATCGCTCGGCCCGCAGGCGGTGACAACTGTCTGGAATAAGCCATGGGGGTGAACACGTCCCCACCCCTTAGAGCCTTTCTTCACCCTGAGCTTACCGGGTTTCGGAAACATATTCAGTCTATCCGATTCCGATAGTATTCCTTGTACGAAATTATCATTTTCAAAGTAACCGTGGTAAGTTTTATCAAAGCTCATGCCCCATGGATGAAAAGGAATATAGCGAAGTTGCGACATGATGGGCATCGTGTAACCAATAGCTAGTCTGTGGTCGGGATACCCTACACAGAGATCAGGTTTTCCGTCATATACATCCGGCAGGTCGTCCGTGGCTTCGGATGCGCTCACGAACTTGAAGGGCGTCGGGTTATCCTCCCTCTGCCCGAACGGCTGGTCATTCGACATCCGACCCAAGCTTCCCATTCTTGTCTGTGGGGGGTGAGAGTGCGACACCGTAGGGGCCTTGGGCATCCGCACACCGGGAGCTGCGAAGCAGAGAAAGACGCGACTACGGGATTGTGGTGCGCCGTACGACCATGCGTCCGCATAGACGATGCGGACTTGATAACCCATCCCCACAATGGCACAGACAAGCTGTGAGAATGGGCACTTAACTCGGTCCTTCCCGGTCTTCACGATAGAGGTGACGTTCTCTAAGATGCCATACTGCGGGCGATAAAAGTCGATATATGAAGCAAACGACGCGATCAGAGAGCGATTCTTTTGCTGCTTGATCGATTTCTGATCTTCCACATGTGTCAAACGTGAGAAGCCCTGGCATGGCGAGCCACCAGTGAGGAACTGTACATCGCCAGGATGGGGAACATCAGTCTCCCCTAGCAGAGCACGATGCAGCAGGTCATCTACACTTCCAAGATATGGTGTGCATTTGTTAGGCTGAGTATTCGCCATATAGGTGTGCACAGCATTGAAAGCGATATCGTTCGCCCACCGCATCTCCACTGCACCGCCGTCCTCAATACCTCGTCCAAAATTGCCGCCTCCGCAAAAGAGGTCCAGGCCACGAAGTTTATGAATCTGATTCTGGTTCTTGTGTAGTGGATCGTACCCTTGGCGGAAGTAATAGCTTTGAGGGTCTTGGATAGCCAGGAAATCCGTAGCCGAAGACCCTGCGACGGGATTCTGTTGGTAGGTGAAGTAGAAGGCATCGCCTGTACCGCTGCGGTTGTACGGGGTAGGTATCTTGTCACCCGGTCGGAAAGCACGTACTATGCATCTTCGCATTATCCTCCTCACATCAATTTCGATGTGCTGGTGAGACCATACGAGCTCGTTTGCTGGGAATTCCTTGGAGTTGGTGATTTCATTTCTTTTAGGAAGGTGCTGTAACTTGGCAAAACGTTTCTTTCCTTCGCTAAACAACAATTCGATAATATAAACTTCTAGATAGGGGTGTCGAGTTTTAACCAACACCGTATCCCCGTAGACGTAATCATGTCTCAACTCGCGCTGCGGCCGGTAATGTTTGCAGCAAAGGTGCTCATCCTTCAAAGTCACCCAGCAATGCTCATCAGCATTGTATGTTTGCCTCACGAAGAAGCAGTCAGGCCCAGTAGCAGGTCGTGGTCGTGGACGTCGGACAAACCAGTCAACCTGGTGGACCGCCAGGACATCCTTTTCATCAATCCTAGGCCCATCACAAGTGCACACATTCGATAGGAAAAGCTCATGTTTCCAAGGGTATTTCATTAGAGCACAAGGAGTGTCCCGAGGCTCATACATCCAGATAACGTCGAATGATCGTCGGCCGTGTTGTACTTGGACATGCTGTACTAGGGCATACCAGGCGTGCTTGGTGTTGTGATGCTCGGACACTTCACGCCTCCAGTTTGACCCAGTACCTTCGCCATCGGGTGGTGTTGATATGACATCCCCTGGCTTTATGCTAGCCAGGAAGCTGTCCCGATTCATCTGTTGGTTTTGGTAGGGCTGAGTGGAATATTCTGGGTGCAACGACTGCGTGATGCGAATCTGCTCTTGTCGCTTCTTCGCAACCTCATCGTTGAGGACAACTGGGATTATAATGGGTTTAAATTCTTCGAAACCGTTGTGGCTAAACAGACTGTGGATGTAAGGGGTTATCACAGTGCTGTTAGTCTGAAGAGGCTTCTTGGGCTGATCAATTCCCGAGCCGTCGTTCTCGTGCGAGGGCATGATGCCGAGTGATGAGCCGAGGTTGGGCTTGTAAAAGGTACCTCTAATTTCGCCCCAAAGATGGTGCTGTCCTGCCTCTTCAGTGCCCAGAGTACCCGTCGCTTCCTTCCAGAGGAAACCCACATTGGCAACTATGACACTTCTAAAGTCGTGCGATCTGTGCGCCGAAAGCCATTGTTGAAAGGTGGCAGACTTCCCGTGCCTAACATTTAGAAAGAGGCTGAATTTTGCTTTAAAGTCGTGGAGCACAGCTCGTTGCCGCTTGTGGTGCAGGCTATGGCAATAATCGACAAAGTGCTTTGCCAAATCTGCCAGCCAGAGAAATGGTGTAAAGAACCGTTCGTACTCTGCAGATGGATTGCGCAGTTTGTAGAATATCTGCTGATGCCGATTGTGCTCAGAGCGGATCCAGAGCTGGTCATTAACGGAATGCTCGCCATCACTGAGGTAGTTTCCAATGGGCAGTTCTCGAAATGGGACTCGCTGCACGAAGAGGCTTTTTTGACCAACCGTTAGAGTACCATCAAAGTAGAACTTGTCTGCGGCTATACGAGTCGCAAGGTGCTGAAGCGGCCGCATTTCCAATGGATACAGTGCCGAGTCGAGATATACCGTGAAGTCTGTCAATTCAAACTCAAAATAGTCTCCCGGGTTTGGATCTTGCTGTTTTAAGGTCTCTAGAAGTATCGTAACTGCCTCCTTCTCCATTACGGCCAGGTGTGGAGGAGTGAACCCATCATACACTGACTTAGGACTGATGAGAGTAGATCGAGGTATATCCACAACTAGTGCTCTTCCTTTGGGCCAATCCACCTCAACAGTATCCATCTGAATGGCATTAACTGCCACACACTTGGTGGTGCTTGGCAGAGAAGCTGGGAGGTCATTACTGGTGGTCCGCAAGGACTGTGTTGCAGTATCAACAGAGGCGAGGCCGCCGTGTGTAACTGCATCCAGTAGCGAAATCTTTTCTATAGATTGTCGGGCAACAACTTTCCAGTGAGAGGAGCTAAAAGAATCATGGCAGGCGACGGGATAACCGCTTTGAGGAGCGGTGGATGGCGCCTTTGGCAAGAGCGCAATAGTGTCGTGGTCGGCCATCCTCGATCACGTCGGATTGGGCTGCGCTCACCTCGGAGCAGTTCCGCACACCCATAACCACGTGCGCAGAGAGTACTATTAGGGTCGTAGATATGATTTATAAATTTGAAAAGTAAATAGTCTTTATGGGAGCAGAGAGCTGTTCACCGGTTGGGAAAGCGTCATGCCCCCGCGGTGGACGAGGCGATGAAGTTGTTCCCAGACCGCAAGGAGTCGCTGCTATACCAAGGAACTTGCAAAGCTTTTGGGCCCAGAGGGACAGAAGGATTCTTCTGAACCACTCAACTATAGCTTCCAAAAGAATGACGTCCCCCGATCGAGGTCCGGAAGTCTCAAGTAGTGACCAGAGGACAAGTGGATGACGAGTAAGCCAGAAGAAGGCGGCCGAAGTGGGCGCCTGTAATGAAGCTAGCTACCAAGCTGTAAACTCGGTGAATCGAGACATGCGAGGTAAAATTCACTCAGATTAAGATATGGTGAATATAGCAATATTGCTCCGACCTATACTATTATTCGCCGGAGGTAAGTTACAGCTGCTTGGGCGTAGTGTGCTGTGCAACCGCGCTCGTCGTTTCGGCGCGTTTTCAGAGGTTGGCGCTCTTTCTTGGTTGTTCGTAGCTGTCGCATTCAGTTTGTTGTTAACAAAATGGGTTGTATTGACCAATCACATGGGCGAACGCGGATAAAAGTGGGACATGTGAGTTCGCTCTTTAATGCTGGCATCTGGGAAACCTGCCATTCCGGGTCATTTAAGTGGCTTCAGCGGTCTTAAGACATGGGTTAATATGGTACTGTTATTCTCTGGGTATATTCCTTCCCCTGATTTAGTATCTACATAGCTACGAACTGGGTAATAAGAGTTCTCTATATGTACAATAGGCCATACACCGGGCGCTAGCCGAGTGCGTTTGCCATCATTGCTTCCGCCAAGCAGCAATTATTTTCTCGTGCAGCTTGAGCGAATCCCCGCCTCGATCAGCTTCTAAATATGCGATGATATCTGCTTCAGAAGGCCACCTCCAGGAACCGTCAGCCTCCGAGATATCTCTCAACCTGTCGTCGAGGGTCTTTCGGAGGTTGGCGTCCAGGTGGGGTCCAGCGAAGGCTTCGAATGCGCATAGTATCTTGACCAACATCAGGCGGCCCCGGCTTGTACGATTCGCTTCTTCGTCTACAAAATCCTTGTTGTCAAATATCCATTCCATGAGATTGGTCATCCCTGTGACGTCTTCCAAGAATGCAAGCGTGCGCATGTACGTGTGCAGTTGAACAGGCCCGACCACGTGCAAGAACTCTGGAAGATGTAAGCCGGGGTCGGACTGAGAGATTGGCTGTGTCATCTTCGAAAACATAATCTTCATCGACCGAGATGCATCTTCAAACAGCCGACCTAGTCGCGAATTACCCTGCATCAGAGATGCAGGAGAGGAGCGTGTGTCAAGGCCTGGGTCAGATTCCTGCAGTCGGAGATGAGCGACGCCAAGCTTGTGCGTGGTACGGCAGAGGAACAAGAATAGCTCGGGGTCGAGGCCGTACGTTTTTTCAGCAGTCCTACAAACATCTAGGCAGATTTCCAGAGCTGCCATATCATTGGCGATCTGGCTCGTGCTATCGATCACGCAGATGTGCACTCTCGCCAGCGCCCTGCAAATAACGCGCCAAATAGTAACAAAAGTGGCTGCTTCAGGCGTTCCTGGCCGGAGGCGCATTTTTGCGAGATTGATAGCGTCATGAATGTAGGCGAGCTGGTCAGCAGGGATGCGCTCATCCCCGCGACGAGAAGGCTGCAGTCGACAGAGCAGCTGTATGTAGCTCTGCAAGACTAGTGTCGGGACGCCACGACGGAACCGGCGGTGGTCAGTAATGCTGCCGATAGACAGCTGGGCGATACAGGTTGGATCCAAGCCACTGTCTGTCAGGTACTGCAAACCTTCACCCACCGAGCTTGCATTAGCCACTAACGCCGTCAGACAGTGGCCTTGCGGCTTGATATTCTGGTCGAGCATGCGCTTGTACAGCTCCTGTACTCCTGGCGGTGTCAATCTCGAAAGCTCGTATTCGCTGTAGTTTCCATGGTGTACGGGGAATGCCTCCTTGGCGTCACCAGCCAGCACGTGCTCAGTTGGCTCCGTAATTTTGGCTTGCAGTTTGAGAATCATTTCTGTATATACTTGAAGATTGGGCTTGACTTCGGTAAATGAGTTGAATGCCCTCCACGCTTCTTGTGCGTTGCGCGTTGCGCGAACTTTCATGGCCCAAGCTGTAAAAAAGGCATCTCCGCGATCATTCTCAGGGTTCTTTTGATATGGGGCTAGGCTTCGAGTTTGAATGGTGGGCGAGCCTTCGAAGGATCCTCCCAGAGCCCCTAATGCTTCATCATAATCGTTACTCTCGTAACCAGCCTCGGTCATCAGCACGCCAACTCTGATGCTACGTGACTCGTCATCTTGCGGTGTTCTTTCCGCGTCATGTCCATCGAAGTCCTGACGGTATGGCGGCCATGACTTTGCATATCTCCGAGCTACGAGCCGTTCAGCAGCATTCTTCTTCTGCGCTGCCATGACTCTCCGAATGGCACGGTAGCTTCGCTCGCCAATCACCAACGGCCGATCCATGGCATCAGACATGGACAGCAGGATCTTCTGCGCCCGCCAATTGAACTCCATGTTCTTGATGGGCTCTACGTACGAAGACTTTCCCAAAAGCTCCAACGCCTCATTGAAAACTTTGCAGCGTTTATGGTAGCCATTCCTCTGTGCTCCATTATCGGTTAGATTTGTGATATAGTTTCGTGTGACTTGCGCGAGAGCGGGCAGGGACATTGGCCAATATCTCTGTGCTACGCCTGCCAGTCGGCGTAGTAAAATGAGAAATTTTGACACATCTAGTTCCAGCCTCGTGTCCACTACAGGTTCCTGTCCAGAAATATCGCCCTTGGCAGCCTTAGGTTTAGGTAGACAGTAATGGTGGTCGACGTAGTGTATGATTCGACTCCAAGAATCTGGGGTGCGAAAAGACTGTCCGCTTTGTAAAAGCACGAGCAAAACGAACAGAGGCTTGCGCGTATCGCGGGAGACGAAGCGAGCTACACGCTCATCGAGAGTGTCTCCCGACAGGATCCAAACCCAATGATCGATATCAGACTCAGCCCAGCCCTTGCGTGCCAGAGCTTCGAGACGTCGTTTCCACAAAGACGGATCAGTCGTCTTTAATATTTCGGATAGGCTGGGCTCCAGATCTTGGCTCTGCTGCCTCAAGAGCTTCTGGAAAGTGACAATAGGGAGCCTCAGACTGTTTGAGCGAAGGAGCTGTTGGAAAAGAGGAGCGTATCGCTCGCGCTGCTCGGGAAGCGTTCTCTGAAGGCGCAGGGCTAGCGTGCGAGTCGGCGCGATAATCGGCTCGTGGGGAGGCTGTCTCTGTTGCTGTCGCTGCGGGGCCTCGGTCAAGCGTGAGAGCGTCTGCGCAATTTCAGCTCGCGAGGCCCAAAACGAGCCCGCCGACCGCAGCCGAGGAAATGGCTGAGCAGGCATCTGTCCTAAGCGGGGATCGGGGATGCGGTGGAAACGCTGATTTGATGCCCCCTCCGCCGCCCCTATAAGATCGTGTAAGAGAAATCCAACACCTTCGGGAACTGTAACTGAGAGCTGATCTCCAGCTGGCCATCAAGATGACGGAAGTACGCGATGGCCCAGCCCGATGACAGCCGCTTCAAGGACGCTTCTGACGGTTCGATCAAGACTTGCATGATTCCGGGTTTGTCCCAGGGGCCATTGTAGTTGCCAGCGTAGTGCGACCCAATAGGTAGCTCGGTATAGTCGCAAATATGGTATATACCAGTCGGTTCAGAGGACGTCTATGGTCAGGCGTGGTTAAGAGGCGGGAGGATTGTTTCGGGGATGGTTCCTGAGTGAGGTATGTACACAACCAGAGGGAGTCTGGAGCTCCAGCTATGGAGAATGCGGGCCGGCGGAAAAAAAGAGTGGGACACGCGCTCCGATAAGCCAAAATAAATTTCTTATCCGTCGTTTGCGGCCTCTACCTGCCGTTGTCCACTTTTTGCAGATCCAATTGAGTTTGTTTGCTTTCCTGCTCCTAACTTTTCTTTTCCGTTTTACTTCCTTTCGCTTCCGAGTCCTTGTTGATCACCGATCCGATCAAACGAAGTAGAGATCACGAGCGGGCAAGCTGCCGACTCCCCTCTCCTCTGGCATAGCCCTTGTTCGACCAACTCCCGTAAGCCACCGGACCGATAGATGGCGTTCGGAACGTGATACACCATGCGCCGATCGATACAAAACATTGTAGCTCCTGCGAAGCGGAATCTCCATACTAGTTTACCTACACCGCGACCTCGCCGAAGCTTCCACCAGAGCTCCCTCGCCGCGTTCCCCCGGAGGCGCAATTTCTTCACCTCGAACCAGCTTCTGGCGATCAATGGGGACAGGGGTGACCCCACTGCCCAGTATGGACCCGGGAGCAACGGAGTCCTCGATCAGCAGGCGTCTGCAGCCCCAGCTGCCCGGCGGAAGCCGGCGCGCACCTCAGCGTCGAAAAAGAACCTGCGTGCGACGGCAATGACCAAGAAAACTAAGCGCACGGCCATTCATGCGAACAATTCGACTGCGGGGTCTATAGCGGACGAAACAGACTACATGCACACGATCCGGGCCATCTCGGTAGCCCAATACTTTGATATGGACGTGGTAGAAGAGATTTTGCATGATCACAGCTTTGCTATAGACCCGGACCAAGCCGGCTTTGACACGGATGCTGTCGTGCATGCGAGGTCTGCCAATGGCGGAGATATCTTTGTCTTCAGCTCAGGCACTGTCGTAGCCTGGTCTGTCCCTGCAGACTTCGTGGAGAGATTAGCCACCAAACAGCTCCTCCGCGCGGCTCAATACCCTCATATGGATGACCTAGAGATGGAAGACCTCGATTTTTCCACGGATGATACCCGAGACACCAGCTACATCCGAGGTGAAGAGGTGGTGCTCGGCACAAGGGACGGCGATAGCCACGAGGGAAAGCTTGATATCACCATGGCCAAAATCGCCTTCTCCATGGGTTTGGCGAGAAGCACCAAGCTTGCGGTTCTGGAAAATAAGCTTGATGAGTTCCTAGAGAACTCTCGCCCCGTTGCTAGGACCCTGGCCGGCGGAGCCGAGCTTTCCCAGCCCCGCCAGTTCGTTCTCAAGAAGACAGGCGAGATACTAGGGTTGAGGTCGCAGCTCAACCACTATTCGGAGCTCACTGATGACTTGCCCGATATCTTCTGGGACAAAGAGTCAAGGATAGAGGAATACTACAACCGCATCAGCAAGATCCTCGACGTCAACCCGCGCATCAAGCAGCTCAACGCCAAGATCGATTATGCCTACGAGACAGTCAGCGTTATGAGAGAGATGTCGAGTGAGAAGCAGAGCAACCGGCTCGAATGGATCATCATTATTCTTATCTCTGTGGAGGTTCTTTCCGAGTTTCGCAGGGTCTACCGCGAAGAATTTCATGACTAGAAGGCAATAGAAGGAGAATGATGGAGAAGTTTGCTTGAACTGGCTGTTCAGCAAATGGTGCTCTACTCCGCTTGTTTATTTATTAAATGATACCCAACTCTTGATAAATCTAACTATATTTTACAGTATACGTATTGTTCTTCTTTTGTAGATGGGTGAATACCCTCCCAGGCCCCCGGGCTGTGATGCTCTGTCACAAAACATACCTGGTTATGGTTCTTCCGCCGCCATTGCTGCGATGCCGACTCGACAAAGACGTTGCATATAGGTTCACCAACCCCTTAGTATACCGCCTCAAGCGTTTATGTCTTATAATTGGTCTGTATGCGAACTATGCCTCCTATGTCCGTTTGTGAATATGTTGAATTCCTCCCGTATTAACAATGCATGCAATTCAAGCTTTTCCAGACCTGAGCAATGCAAACCAACCCAGAAGCAACAGCGCCGTCCCATCCAAAAAAAAAAAAAAATACAAGGTCACTGGCTATATCCAATAAATGCAGTTAAAGGGACCGACGAAAAAAGAAAGAAACAAACCCGACAGCTCATTTACTGCCCCCCGATCCCCAACCCAACATCCTGGCCACCGACTGACCTTTCATCCCCCTCGTCCGCACCATCCAGCGAGCTCGTTCCGAACTCGACGACCCTCCCATCCGCAAGCCTTATACCCCCCGATCCCGACCTTGTCATCGCCTCTGCCTCGGCTCCTCCCCTGCTTCCTTCGGTCCCGGCGCTCAAGCCCCGCAGTAGCGAGTTTGGGCTCGTCCCGGGGCTACCACCACCAGCACCCCCTCCCAGCCTGCCCCCGGCGCTCTCGGCCCGACGATCCCCGCCGCCGCTGTCCTTGCCGTCGCGGTGGCGCCGCCGGCTGAGACGCCGGAAGAAGCGGTCGCCCCGGACCAGCCGGACGGATCCGCTGCCGGGTGACGTTGGTGAGGGGGGTGAGGAGGCGGATGGGAAGGAGGAGAAGAACAGGGCCTTTTCGGGGTGCGCGCTCCCTGTCGCCGCCGCCTCTGCCGCCTCCGCGGTCGAAAATCCAGGGATGATGCCCGTGCGGCGGCGCCGTCCCCTGCCAGAGGGGGTGTTAGTGGTGTTGGTGGCGGCGCCGCTGTAGTACAGCTGGTAGCTCGTCGGTTCGACGTCGAAGCCCGCCGGCCCCAGCTGCGGGCTCGGCTCCGTCTCCACCACGCTGGGGCGCCGGCTCCCGACTCCGCCGCGCTGGCGGCGCTGGAGGACCGCGTGCTGCTGGTGTGGTTGCGGCCCGGGGGAGCTCGAGGTGCGCGAGCCGAAGGCTAGGGGGCTCCGGTTCCGCGTGGATGACGTGGCTACGGACGGGGCGGATGCGGCCAAGCCGGGAGGTGGAGGGCGGGCTGGAGGAAGCGGTGGCGACGTCCGGCTAGGGGGTGGCGAGAAGCTCTGGTGGCTGGCACCGCGGCTCATCGGTTGGCTCCAGTAGCCCGGAGGATGGTATTCGAGCCGGGCGTCGGGCGGCGATGATGATGATGGCGACGAGGCAATCCATGGGGGTGGTGGCTGGAGCAGCACAGAGATCTGTTCTGGGTGCACGGGCACCGCATGCGGGTAAGGTGGGCTTGGGGGTGACGGGTAGGGAAGCGTGGTGGGTAAAGAGTGGGCGAGCGGCTGCCCTAGCTGGTCATGCTCGAATTCGTCGTCTTCGAGGAGAATAGCATTCTCGTATCCGGCGTCCCAGGATCGTGGCGCAGGCGCAAGCACGCCACCTACTGGTTTGATCTCGATCGGCTTAGGGGGCGGCTTGAAGGGACCCGTAGACTGTCCGGGACTTGGAGATGAGCGTGGTGATGCCCTTGGAGACAATCTCGATGGGAGACTGGATAGCCGAGCTGAGAACGATGCTAGTTCGGCGGGATTTTGAACCATTTCCGAGCTCGCTATAAGCGGAGAGGACGCTGTGGTGAGAATATTAGCGGTGAGCGGGCTTGAGATCTTTACAGGACTGAGTCCATCAGTCGACACCGCCCGGTCATTCTCTTTCAGGCGGAGTAGCGTAGCCGCGGTGTAACTTGAGGTTGGTGCTGGGTACGTTCCTATAACACTAGAGAATGTCGGAATGGGGTATTCATCCTCGAGAACAGCTTCTGCTTGGGCCGAGCCAGTGTAGGATGGCCTCCCTGGGATGAGCTTAGGTCGCAAGTTCGTGGCGCTGTCTCCTGTCGACCTGCGGCTTCTGTCGGTAATATAAGCTCCACCCCTGGCCGGCGGGGGGGCAATCTTCGTGATCTTGTTCAGTTTCAGTTCGGCTTCGCTACTAGCACTCATCTGGTTGCTACCGATCGGAGGGGATCCGGCGCCCTGCTGGCCTTGCACTGTCGGCCGGCTGATGAAGCCTTTTGCGGTCTCTCTGCTGAGACTGACACGCGGATCGCTGAGTATCTGCGGCGAGGCACGCCATGACCCAGCGTGATCGTGGTAACGGCGCTCAGCATTCCGCTTCACAGTCCGGTGGTGAGAATGTTCATCCAGGGGCTGATAATCCTCGGGGACAGATATTGACTCGAATATCTCCGTGGGAGCAGGCTGTGGTGTGACTGTTCTCGAAGTCTCCCCGTCATCCTCGACGGGTACTCCATACGGGAATGTGATGTGCCAGTGGTATGGATTGTAATCAGTCGGGCTGTATGTGGTTGGCGACTCCAATGTTGGGTTGCTCTCATCGTAGGTTGGCAGCTCGCTCTGGCTGGTATTGCTTGGCGGCGTTGAAGAGTCCACTTCTGATAGACTGTTCGTCCGCTCAAACACAGATACGATATGGACTCCCGCGGATACTTGATCACTAGACCGCTTCCGTTTGCTCAACTGGTCAATACATGCTTGAATGCCATCAAGTCGGTCATCAAGGCGCTTGCGGCTTCTTCGAAGTTCGAGATGCTTAGGCTCGAACCGATCTAAAAAGCCCGACAGCCGTTTCCCGTGAATTGCAAACCGACGGTAATCTTCAGGTATTCCCGTCGTAGGGTCCTCTCGGATTCTGCGGTCGCTCTCATCAAACGCACGACAGAACACGCGAACAGCACGCTCAAGCCAGAAGTGGACCAGATTATCCTCAACTAGGACGTCAATAAAGAAAGCTTGCACAATGTTATGCAGTCGCAGAATATCCAGATTATCCTGCGCCATGTCGACGCTCCGCGAACTCTGGTCACTAGCGGAGGTGGTCTCGTCGTTCTCGTTGCGTTCGATTAATGCAAATGCAATCAGAACTTTAAAAGTAGTATTCAGAGATCCTTTTCCAACTTGGTGGTCGTGCGTTTTCACTGGCGTTTCTCTCGTTAATGCCTTCAAACCTGGGTCCAAGTTAGCACATGATACTCAATCCTGATTTCTTTTTCTCTTTTCTTTTCTTTCAAGGGGGGGGGGGGCTTAATTTACCTAGAGCTAACATCTCCACGGGGATATGCTGACCAAAAAATGCCAGTAAGGACATGAGATTGAGCGCTGCTGCATTACCCCTATCTTGTAACTGCTCACGGACTGCCCGATACGCGGGTAATTTGCCAGCCTTGGGTCGGCTCTTAAACGACCTCAAGTATTTGGAAAGCGGCTCCCTGGTCGCCTTGAGATGGCCCGCTGCGACATGGATCATCAACGGCAACCGATCCATGAGCTGAACGAGCTCCATCGCCCGACTAAGATCATCCTGGTTCCACGGCTTCGTCTTCCCCATCTCCTCCAATAGCAACTTCTGCGCCTCCTGGGGCTTGAGTGGATCAAGCATGATGATTTGGGGATTGTCGAAGGCGTAGTCTTCGCCGGTTGTCCGCTCGGTCGAAGTATATATGATGCTAGTATTTCTGGCAAAAGGGATGAAGTTCTCCAAGCCGGGATAGTCAAAATGGATTCCATCCAGAACGAGGAGCCAGCCCGAGTTGGTGCAGAGCCATACATGTACAGCTTTGATCATCTTCTTCCTATCTCGCTCTCCCTCTTCATCCAGATTCTCTATTCCTCTAATAGGTATTGTTTTGGCGATATCCCAGTAACCATATTCAAGTTCTTGTAGAGATTTGGATCTAATCCAGAATACCCCACCTGGATAATCATACTTATGCTCAAATACGTATTGGCGCGCGAGGTGAGTTTTGCCGCCTCCAGGCAGGCATTGAATAAGTACCGACGAGGTTCCCTTGGATCGTCTCTCTCGATCCATCAGCTTCTTGTGTAGATCTATCATCTCCTTATCACGGCCCTTGAAGAATGTATTGGGTTTAAACACGGTAGGTTTGACAAAAAGAGGCTCTCGCGAGGGTTGGTGGTCCGATGTAGACTCCTGGGATGGGGGATCGGGAGTCTCTGGAGTCTCTGGAGTCTCTGGAGTCTCTGGCGCCGATGGTAAAGGCTTACTTGTACCACCAATTCTCTGCGGAGGCTTTGAGTCTATGGGATCATTACTTTGATTATTGGAGTCTTGTTCTATGAGGTAGAAATGAAAATCAGCCCGCATTCCAGATATCATTGACGGCCAGCAGCCACGTCTCCGTCACAGATTTCTTCAACCTCGAAAGGCAGCTGGAGTCTTGCAGAGCCGTCGCGTTCATCTTGTATCTTGGGAACCACATGTCCACCAGGGGTAAGGGATAAAGTGGAAGACATACCCGGACCATGACCAGACTGTCGATGGGACTTGAGCTGAAAGCACATTAGTACTCTTTTTGCGTTGTTGAAGCGGTGGAGTTGGACTTACCCATGGATTCGAGCTGACGATCTCCTGGATGTCATGTTTCATTCTTGCTAGTCTTTCGTCCTCTTCCACCCTCCACCGTGTTGCAATTACCTCTGGCGCCTGTCCCACCCAATCACGAATTGTAGTAGCTACTGTTCTGTAGCCTGGAGCATTTTTGCTCTCGAACTTGCACATGGTGGAGTGGGTTGCCTCGATGCCGTAGTAGGTCACACCCGGCAGCTGTGGGCTGGCAGATTGCGGATCTACCACGAACATCCTCGTGCCTTTTAAATCTGTCTTATGATTTTCGTGCGCCATCAAGATTTGGAAACGCTGGTAGATATCCAGGAAGTGATTGTTGATGTTCTGAAGGGTCTCATTGTCCTTTTTCAAGGTCCGTAACAAAACCGATTCGGAATGAAATATGGATTTTGGTACGACCGCATCAGACATAGCCTGCACCATGACAGCCCATGCGCCTAGGTCAGATCCAGTATGTGGAGTACCGAGGAAGATGATGCCATAGGTAGAGACATAGATTTGTCGATAGTCCTCATGCTGTGGCGATTTAAGGTCGTTTGAATACAGCAGAGCCCGCTTTACTAAAATACCCCCCAGGCTGTGGCAAACCCATATTATCGGATTCCGTGTGGTCATCTCATCCTTACGATAGTTTGTGAGGCTTGTAACCAGGGTCTGGGCATGCATGTAAATGAAGTTATCACTCGGGGACGCCCCGTGCTTTGCGTAGACATTCGCATTATAACCATATACCAATACATTTGCACGAGCGGTTCTTAACGAGTCGGGAAGCAGGTCGGTCGGCCAAAACACGCCATTCTTGGCAGTCCATGTATGTTCCGGCTCGCCATTCAGACCATGAACAAGAACTACATCGACCTTGGCATCGGGGTGGGTATATACTGCTGTCGTCTCAAAACGTGAGATCTGCTTGTTGATCGAGCCCTACATAAGTTGCCGGAATAGTCAGTAAGCGAATCCAGTAGTGACAGAGAGTAGCAGTAAGATGGTAAGCAAGCGGCAGCTCCCGCGGTCGCATCTGTTCTCTGACTCAGCCCTTGCACCGGCACTTCAGCGCAATAAGTTGAGCACATATATTTTGGTAGTTCTGGGTGCTCTTCAATCTCCATATCGGCCTGAATAAATGGATATATAGCAACCGCAACACACCGCTAATTGAGCGCGAGGACAATGGTGGAAAAAAGAGGGATAGGATGCTGGTGAGTTAGGAGCTACTCACCATAGCTGCTATTGGGCAAGATCTGAAATACGATATCCTGTAGACCGACCAGATTAGACTCGTCTGTCTACGCACTCCTCCCTCTGGAAGTCAATAAGGAGAATGAAGAAAAGTTCGTCAAGGGTGAATGCGCCAGCTCATGGTATATAAGTATTATGGGATGCTGCTTTTCGCTTCAGCAGGCAGCGCACAAGGCTTGATCAAGTAGAACAAACGCCCGAAGAAGAATTTCCGTAGGAGCCACCTTGAGGTCGGACGAAGGAGTGTCAGAAAGATGATGATTTGTCTCTTGTCAGTTCTTTTTCTTCTCTTTCGCGTCTATGGTTTTGCCCGAGGGCCACAGCCTCTCAGGTTGGCACGGTACATGCTATGATTTGATGAATAGTACGTAGACAAAACTCAGGTCCGATGATGCACAGGATGCGACGGAGCGAGATGACCGTATCCTGTACTAAAGGCGACACAACCAGTCGCATTGCACAGCAGGTGAAGGAGGGAGGGCGGGCAAAAAAAGAACGCCGTCAGAGAGACGAGGCCCTGAGGCCCGGTACGACGAGCAGTCACGTCACGAGGGTAGCAGCCCGTCGTACCTCGAGACTTGCGCCGCTTCTCACGCGAGGCACCAGGCGGGTGTGCTCTCCTCTTGCGAAGCTTCCTCCAGGGGTCCAAAGTCATGCCGCTTGACCAGCTGAGCCCCCCCTCCCAAGGCAGAGAGGGAGCGGGCTAGCCGGTAATGGGCGTTAGCGGCCCACCCACAGGGCGGCGGCGGGAAGCATGGATCAGGGACCGGGGGGCTCGGTACAGGCCTATAGCTACGCTAGAAGGGTTAATCGCCCTCGCTGTCCGGGTGCCCCACGGCCTGGTGACCAGGTACCTACATATAGTATGTATGTGTGTCACTGTATGTAGTTAGGTAGGTATTTGCGATGCGATGCGATCCTCACCACACCCTCCCGAAGGATCTGGATTACCTGCGAATGAGCAGCCAGTTTGGGGCGACGGGGATTGAGGTAACCAGGTGGGCAATCTAGAATGACGTTGGCCCTTGTACGGTTGACTGATAGGCACAAAAACTTGTTAGACGAACACATAAAGGCAAACCCCAGGCTGCAGTATCTCGTTTCCTGTGTCTTGGTTTCAGCTACGTGTAACTTGTATTCGGGAGCTTAATTTCAGCTTCCACGAGGCAGCCACTGAAATAGACCCATCTTTGCCAAACAGCGCTTGAACTTTGTCCACTTCGGCACAACGTCGCACAGCACTTGCAGCATTTGACAGAAGGTATCCTTTGTACATGGATGTAGCAGGAAAGGAGAAAAGTGCGGTTGCGTCGCTACTGTGCAGCAATAGCTAGTCATGTATACCGAGATGGGCTTTGCGGGCTTGCCTTAGGTTGTTAGTTACGGCTCCGCGTAACCACTCTCATTCCATGATGCCCTCGAATTGACCGACTTGTTCCGTATGTACCTGGGCGGCTTGAGTGTTATTCGCGGTACCAGAAATCAGGTGAGCGTGACTTGGATGGCCTGGAATGGTGTTGTGGGGAATCCTTGTACGGGGAACCATTTTCTGCAGCTTGTTAGTCACCGGAAAGGATCTTACTACTAGCGACAGTGCCCCCACAGTGAGCATTTACAGCGTCTCGTGGCTTAATGCTTGGCTGCAGATCCCTTAACAGATGCACTAGCTACTCGGCATTTCCACAGCCGCCGTTTGCAGCGGCCATAAACTCGTGCCAGCATCATCGAGTTAGTGGTACTGGGAATAACGCTATTGTCCCAAGATCGCACGAAGTGTCGCTCAAACCAGGATAGCCGGCGCACTGAGTAAATCCCAACCCATCCGAGCGCTCCTTAAATGGTATCAGAAGCCCACAGCTCAGTTGTTTCTCATTGACAAATGTAAGTTAGTTTGTCAAGCTTGAGCTTACAAGCGACTTCCCCCTAAGGTTAGACATAGATGCACCGATCGGCTGGATCATTCGCCGCGTGGGTGGTCATCACAAGCCACAAAGGCACAGAAGAGATGGTGTCTCAAGTCGGTAGCTTAGATGTTACGCTGCAGTTATATTTTTCTCACATGCTATCTGTATTGGTATCCTTCATCGGGGTCGCGTGCCCAGAGCCGCAACTTGAAGTTGACGTCAGTATGTCTCTCTCTACCCTTCATCCGCACGGATGGGTCGGAAGCTTCTATGACATCTTTAACTCAACCTCAGTGCTGTCACGATTTGAAGTGGGACATCACTATGAGTACCGAGCTGCTACCTTGAAGCCACTTAACTCACAGGGTACTCTTCAGCTATGGCTCGCTGGTACTGACTGGGAAAAGCCCGAGGCTGTAAAAGTGCTTGCCGGCTGACTCATTTAAGTAGTAATCGCCCGGAAGAGGCGTTGAAGATGTTGCCACCTCTGCGGTTGTCATTTCATCCAACTACGGATCTGAACACGATGAGATTGCTAATAGGCCAGGCTTTCTTTAAGCTGGTGATACTTTGATACAGTATGCATAGCTCCTCGACAACAGAGGGTTATCTATGCGCTTTCAGGGGACCACAGCTTGAGGATAGCTGGGAAAGGGAGGATTGCCTTGAAAGGCGCATATCCGTAATTTATAGCATCCATCAAAAACACTTGGTGTATATAAGTGCAGCGTCAGTCCTTGGGTGCCAGCATGAGTACATACTCCCTCGTGCTCTGGCCAAACTGAATTAGATCTTTATCTATCAGCTCAAGATACCGGCTTTGCGGGGCTTTCTTAGAGTTGAGCATGGTACCATTGGCACTTTCCAGATCAATCAGGTATGGTTTGACCTTGCCAATTTTATCACCATATTCATTCCGCTTTTCGATGTAGCGAAACTGAATGACGGCATGCTGCTTGCTGATGCTCGGATGCTCGGCCAGGATGTCGATAACCGATCGCTCTCTGCCTATGAGCCAGCAGGTTCGGTGGTTCAGCTCAATCGTGTCGATGATATCTTGCCCCTTGAACACGAACAACTTCCAGACGTCCTTGGGCGAAGGCTTCCGTGCCTCTGGAGGCTCGTGATATTTGAGCACGATAGCGGAGCCGTCCGATTGGGCCACGGCATTCGAAGCGGCCGCCAAAGCGCCTGTATTCCCAAAGTTAGGCTTCTCTTTCTCTATGGGCGGCTCTTCGCCCGAGGTCAGGGCGAACGATGCAGCCTGCGAAGGCAACGGCCCGCTCCGCCTCACCACCTGCTTGTCCTGGTTCTTATCCTCATCTGAGTTGTGTTCCTTTCTGCGCGACTGATAATTTTCTCTTCGATCCTTGTGGTCTCGAGTTTGTGACCGGTTTCGTCGAGATTCTCTATCGCCATGTCTGTCCCGTCTATCTCTGTCTCTGGATCGTGAGCTGCGTCGGCGTGGTTCTGCAGATCGTGGCGATCTCGAACGATCGCGCCGTCTCCGGTCCCTGTCGTTTGAAGTATTGCGATCCCTATGTCTTCGCTCGTCGCGCTCGGCACTGTTCCGTCGTGATCTCCGGTCTACCCTGTCCCCTTCGCGATCATCGTTGCGAGTCTGCCGTGGCCGCTTTGACCGCGCGGTTGACTCATCGGTGTCCATCTTGCACAAGCAAAGCCAAGACAGATGTGCAATATCTAGTGTGGTCGAGAACAAAAGAGGAGCTGAATGTTGGAGCCGGTCCTCGGTAAGCAATAAACACAATAGTTGCCCTTGAGGACCTAAGCAGGTGGCGCGAGCTTTGATACTTGCGGCGTTATACTATGCAGTTCAGAAATCGTGGAGAAAATTTACGCCGTCGGGGTTACCTGCTGAATGCTGATTGAGCCCCCAGCTACGAGACGCTAGTGCACGGACATGCATTCACTGGGGGCTGAAAGTACCTGGAAACCACGGGACGCCTATGGAGCATTAAACCAAACCTCTCAGCTAAATAACAATACATTTAGTATCTTGGAAATGCAGATTGGAGTGGCTCTTCATAGAGACCAATAATGGGCTGCTAAAGGTATATACAATGCTACCGAGTTGTCTTTTTATCATCAAAGTTGCTTAATTCGCGCACAATGGTCGTGATGTTTTCGATTTAGTGACGCATAATGGAGACATGAAGCTCATGACGCGAGGGTTTTCCTCCTGATTTGCTGGTGCTCGTAGATATTTGTTCGTAGGAGTCGTGCTCATCTAGCACGTGGCAGTCTATTATCCCTCGATAACGTAGTGGTGGCCTCGAACATGGTTATTGGCGTGCTGCAGAAACACCACCTTGATAGTCAAAGGCTCTCGGAGCCTCCATCTCCATGCTACTGCTGCTGCTGCTGCTGCTGTCGCCGAGGGGCCAGCTCACAGGTCCTTCCGGGAATCACCTTCCACCTCCGCTCGCGGCTGCTTCCCAGGTGGCAGCTCCATACCCGACTTGGCGACCTTGCGCTCTGCCCACTTAATCCCCGTCCTGAGCACAACGAGCGCCGTGGGCCAGAAGATGGCCCAGACAACGAGCTGCGGGCCTACTACGAGGTTGGGCGGGGCGCCGGAAGCCTTCGCCACGCGTCGGCCCCGTTGAGTTATCCAGAGCATGCGGGCGCCTGCGAAGGCGAGGAGCGAGTAGGTCAGAAGGTCCTTCTTTTGAGAGAGCTTCTCCGCGAACCACAGCTCGGATCCGCGGGACGGAAGCTGTGCCGTGGGTGTGGGGGGCTGGTTTACAGCTGGAGAGGGCGAAGCCATTGTGCGGCTTAAGTCTGGATGGATTCAGGATGCTCCCATGCACTCCGGAGGTCGTAGATTTCGGTTAGTATTCTGTATGGCCATATAAAAGGCAAATGCAGAAATCAAGCCCGAGAGATGATCAAGCAAGGTTGCACTGGATTGATTAATATCTGGCTGGATAAGGTTAACTTAGATGCGATGCAAGCTTAACTCAAATGCCGATAGCTGAGGTTGAGCTATCAGCGAGCGGGGCAATGCAATCAATGCAATGCTATGCTACAGACAGCTAGCGACGGACGGGAGCCAGCCCATGCAACGGAACGCCTCCAGAATTACCCGTCGCCAATGCGCCTGGGCATGACAGCCGTTTCAGCAGCACATCCTCTTAGACTGCAGCTTACACATGGTACACTCGGCTTCTTCAAATGGACCAACTTGCTAGTTGAACCTTTTGATTTGATTCGGCCGTTTCTCCCGACTAAAATGTACATATATATTTCCGAGATAATACATGTACCACATTCAAAACTTTTATACATCTGTTTTGGTCAATTGCACCATGCAGTTACACGCGTGATGCAGACGGCGTTTATTGCGTGGATGACCTTCCAACGCTGGCGGCAGGCACCCCAGCTTCCTTCTCAATATCCCGTTCCCCAACGATGCCAGCCTCCTTCTCAAATACCCCCTGGCTTTCAGCATGCTTGGCTTCGGCTTCGGCCTCAGCTTTAACCTTTGCTTCCCTCTTCCTCTTCTGGTTCTTCTCTGTGCGGCGCTCGTTCTTTGCCTGGTCCTCTCTCATCTGCTTGATGATAGGGCTGCGGGCCCTGATCTTGTCGCCGTATTTGTAGAAGATGAACGGGATTGGAATCATGGCTACCTCCAAGAGGCCGAGGAGCGTTCCAGCCCACTGCGGCGTGAGTTTGGTGTACATAGACGGTCCCGCCAGAGGCAGAGTTCCGCCAAACATGCTACGGGTAACGGCATTACCCGCCAGAGCAGACGCTGCGTAGATGCCGTAAGCACCTGCTAGATAGTTGGCGCCATAGATAAAGCTTATGGTGTTTCCAGCGCCAAAGGGAATGCCAAAAACGATCGGGATGGACCAGTGGATGGTCGTAGGCAGGCAGGTCCAGCTGAAGATCAACTGGCCGATAGGGCATAAGATAGCACCAAGGATCATCACTCTTGCGGTCGCTTCCGGTGGTACCTTCCCCGTCTCAGGGTCCTTAGGATGGGCATTGATGATCTTGCGAAGGAGTGGTTCCCCTACAATGACCATCATCGTACCCGTGCCGATACCAACGAATGCCAGCCCAGAAATACCGGGACTCCAGCCGCGATATTGCTCAAAAACAATCGGGTAGGCGACGAAGCAGAGATACAAGATGCCGTAAACGAGAGAAATCCTGATATCGTCATGTCAGGGCCGAACCTTCACGCTAATAAAACATTGTGAGGTGCTTACCAAAGATTGAAGAACCAGAGAATAGGCTCGGTGAAGAAGAGCACAAATGGTCGCATCAGATTGATTTTAATCAACTCAGCCTTTGAGATTTTGTTATCATATCGGCTCCACCACCGCTCATCCTCATTCTCCTTGCGCATTTTCTCAGCTTTCTTTTGCAGAATAATTGGTGCATAGGTCTCTTTGGTCGTCAACATGATCAGCGTTGCAGCGCCTGCCAAAATCAAGACGATCCAATTGTCCCACCGCCAGCCCAAGTACTCAAAGACAAAGCCTCCGATCAAAGGGCCGGTGACCGGTCCATTGATCGGCGCAATGGACCATAGGGACATCCAAAGAGCACGGGAGTCTTCGTCGGAGATATCTACCACAGTGCCTGCACTGTTGGAGACCATTGCAGCTCCAAACAAAGCGCTATGCATAATTGTTAGTAGAGGTAGGTGTTACGAGATTACTATAGAGACTCTTTATCAGAAATATACACACCCAAAGAAGCGGACAATGAAGATTTCGGCCGCAGAAGTAGCAAGAGCGGCCGGGAGCACAAGAATTGTGAAGATAATCATGCAAATGATGTACACGGGTCGCCGGCCCCATAGCTCACTCGCCGGGGCCACGATAAGACTTCCTAATGCTAACCCAAGCAGGTACACTGTTACGCCTAGAGTGGCTATGGTCGTACTGGCAAGATCGAATGCTTCTTCGATGCCTTGTAAAGAGGCAGTGTAGCTAGTGCTATACAAAACCACAACCCAGGTTGCGAATGAGATCGCAAAAACAGTCCAAGCGCGATACCACTTGGGCCAGAACCTGGGATTTGCAGGGTCATCTTCTTCAAAAGCCACCTCATAATCCGGTGGACGAGATGCAGAACTTCCAATGCTGGTAGTTGTCCGCACGTGGCTTATCGCCTCCCGGTCGTAGTCCTCGTCGTTCACGCCATAACCTTGGGAGATGGCAAACTCTAGTGGTTCCAGCGGGTCGCTGTCGTTGGAGGCACGCGACCTATGGCTGGACCGACGACTGCGACGACTGATACTCGGGCGACCAGCGTGGCCATCATGGCTTTCCACTGCGGGGATGTGTATCGATTCCTTGGATGGAATGGATACGGACTCGTGGGAAACAGAGTCGGCTGCCACATTCCCGCCGCCGCGCTTGCCCTCCGCGTCGGGGTCCCTGAGTTCGGCCATGGAGTCAAGACTGCAGCTGCAATTCGGGCTTTTGACCCCAAATTCTCGGGACGCGAAAAGGGTTCGAGGACGTACGTCACCTAATGCGGAGGTGGGCAGATTCTCCACGATGCGGACGTACTCCGGAGGGCCTTGGGGAAAACGGGAGGGTAAAATGGGAACCCAAAGAAGCGCCGGGCATAATACCTCTGGCAGTTTTTTTTTGGTCACAGCATGGAGAATAAGCACAAAGGAAAATCTGACCAAACTGGGTAATGCCCACGCTCGCGACATTCGCGAAAGCGCGAGCTCCATCTTGGGGCGATTAGCGGCATGCCCACGGATCCACATAGGCCAAGAGGCGGATCACATCATAGGACCGGGGGCTTGATAACCCCGTGCGAAGCGCATTTAACGACCCCGGAAATGGGGTTCTGCTTTCTGTACGATGTGAGATGTGCGCTGCGGGCACAATGCATCTCTATCTTGGCTGATTCACTGCAGTGGTCCGGGGCGATTGGATTTTCACTCTGACTTTAATGGATGCGGAGTATACTGACTATACGACTCGGGCATCTCTGACATAAGAAGAGGAGACAAAAAGATAGATCGTCCTCTGAAGGAGGAAATTTGGTAAGCGTCAAAGGGCTAGTGCTGATCCCTTTCATCCTTTCCACCGGTGGGTTCGGCGTGCACAGTTAGGCCAACCCCTGGCTATTTCTGCTGCAAGTGGCAATCTGCAGCCAGCCCACTGATATCCGCCGGGCACTATTTTAGTGGCTAATAACAAACAAACTCTGTAACCGTAACCGATCGGGTTTTACTGGCACTCCGCCGAGGATCTTTGCAACCTCTCAGTCGTTTCGCGTGCGTCTGTGGCGGCGGTATGTGCTGCCGCACTGCATACTTGGCAAGTCACGCCGGTCAATTCATGGTATCACGAAAGTGGAGTTTCTACACCCCACGGGCCACGGTCTGTACGACTGCTTTGACCTTGGAAAAAAAAACAAGAGAAAATCTCAGGGTCGGAGTCGGTCCGGAGGCAGTCAAATCCACTATGGAGAAGAAGGAGAGCTACATATAATGCTGCGCGAGTCCTATAGGATGTTACAACTATCGACATATCGGAGCGTCAAGTAGCCAAACTACGCTAAGAAGTCATTGGATCCTCGGGTTGGTTTACTTGACGATGCTCAGCAATGGCACTGCCTACAATAAGCTTCTTGGTTCCGATTTGGCAAGTCTGTCTCTGTGCTATTGGTTTAGATTCACTGGCTGGGAATGAACCAGTTTCCCAGTGTCATCTGGTAGCCACTGCTTTCCGCATGTCAACGTATATTGTAATATGAGTCTGGACAAATGTTTGCATCTCAAAGTAACAAAATCCACGCCGTAGGATGATAGCCCGGCACAATCCCAGGGGAGGCCAGCCCGGAAAATCGTGGGTACAGTGGGGTTTCGATGCTCCCAAATGCCCCCGTTAGTAGGGTGAGTCACGGTTGGCTGGTGGTTCAGCAGCGTCGGAAGAGGCCCATCGGCCGTCGCAGCCGGCGCAGCACCGGCACAGGTCGTCGGTCGAGGCGAATTACCAAAATTTTCAACTACCGATATGCGGGCGGCAACCGCCCGCACACCCACTTCATGAAGACCAAAATTAAAGAAGCACCCACATGCTCTTCCATTTTTAAGGCGAAATTCTCAGTGCGCCCCACTTCTGACTAAGAAGCACACTGGGAATGGGTTCATATGACTGTTCGTAATTGTGGGATAAGAGATCCATGCAAACCCCGAGCGCCACCGCCGTCCTAAGCCAAATCACTTGATCGCTTGTGGGAGGGATAGAATAAGATAAAATAAAACCCCTTACATAATCCAGGATGTACCGCCGACGACCGTGCCGTACCGGAACTGTGACTGTCTGTCCCACAGCCAGTAATGCTGTAAGTGCGTATATAAAAGTTGACTCGCTGGTAAAGCCGTGATGCTTTGCATCAAATAGCATTTGACTCAACGCCGTCACAATCAACGGCCCAAGCAATATAGCTTGATCCTATCCAACTTATTTTTGGACATTTAGAGTGGGATATCTGTCTCTCCAGCTTTGTTTGCGCCAGAAAGGAAAGAGAAAAAAAAAGGCGGAAACTTTTGTAAATTGCCATGGAGCCTTCAGGGGCGTCGATTTACGGTGAGACTGGCGCCATCTCCTCCGTCACGCCGACAGCAATGTTCCAGCAGCAGAAGCAACAACAGTGCAACCGCATCAACCGTGATTCAGCCAAGGTGAGTCACCGTTATGGCTGGAGGTACGTGGTAATCAATTTCACCCCGTCGTGGTTCAGCATCAACATGGGAACGGGCATTGTGTCGATACTTCTGCACAACCTACCTTATAATGGCGCATGGCTGTACTGGATCTCGGTTGGGATCTTCTGTCTCAATGTCCTGCTATTTTTGGTGTTTTGTGTGATCTCTATCCTGAGATACCTCTTGTTTCCGGGCATTTGGTCTGCCATGATAAAGCATCCTGTACAGTCACTGTTCCTGGGTAAGTGCCAACTCGCGGATGCAAGTTGCTATACAACCCGTGACGGCTGCACAAGCCTAATATGATTTCTAAAATGTCACGGCTCTCGCTGAAGGGCTAACTGGAAGTTGCAGGCACTTTCCCCATGGGTCTTGCAACCATCGTCAACATGGTCGTATTCGTATGTGTACCTGCTTGGGGGGACCAAGCGGCTATTCTGGCGTGGGTTCTATGGTGGATCGATGCCGTATTTGCTCTTGCTACGAATCTGTACCTCCCTTTCGTGATCATGTATAAGCACCAGGTAGGCCAGCTGATTCCATCTCTCTCACCGTTGACAATCTGTAACTGACAAGAGCCTTCAATCAAGTCTGAGCTCTCCAAGATGACAGCCGCATGGCTGCTGCCCGTCGTCTCCACCATCGTCGCTGCCGCGTCCGGCGGTATCGTGGCGGAAGTCCTGCCCAACGACCAGCATGCCATATGGACGGTGACGATTTGCTACATCCTCTGGGGTTGCGGTCTGCCCCTGGCCCTGTTCACCATGGTTATCTACTTCCAGCGGCTGGCCCTTCATGCGCTGCCACCGCGCGAGGTCATCGTCTCGGTCTTCTTGCCGCTGGGACCCCTGGGTCAGGGCTCCTTCGGCATCATGCAGCTGGGCAAGGTGGCGCTGGTGCTCTTCGAGCGGAACCAGTACATCCCCCTGGCGCCGGCGGCGGGCCAGGTCTTCTACGCGGCGGGCATCATGCTCGCCCTCGTCATGTGGGGGTTCGGCATCGTCTGGTTGTTCTTCGCGCTGGCATCAATATCCCGCAGCCGATTCCCCTTCAACATCGGCTGGTGGGGTTTCACGTTCCCGCTAGGCGTGTTCACGGCGGCCACGACGGAGCTGGCGCAGGTGCTCCCCTCGTTGTTCTTCAAGGTGCTGGGGACCATATTCTCGCTCATCGTGGTGTTCCTCTGGGTGTTCGTGAGTCTGGGCACTATCCGATACACCATTGCCGGGCGGCTGCTCTACGCGCCGTGCATTGAAGATTGGGAAGCAAAGAACAGGCTTAAGGATGATGCCAACGGTGACGGCCCTGCCTCAGAGACGTCGTGTACAGGAGTATGATGTACAGCATGGCCAATATCGATTGTGAGGGGATGACACTAGCCAGATGATGTTTAACTTAATATTAGTGAAAAGTTATTAGTGCGTAACTGTAAATATATTGTCAAGGTTTATTACATCGTGCACCCGGTCTATTCAATGTTGTATGCCGCAATTCATTGGTTGATAGTTATCTGTCCTACCAGTGACTGATTAAGATCTAGCTGTCTTTAAATTGTAGTCTCTACTCGCGATAAGAACCGTCCTCAAAGCTATTCCAGCTAGAAAGTGTGGCCAAGCCAGATTTCATTTGCCTTAACCAAATCCAGGATGATATCAATATAGGTTGATGATTTGAAACTGAAGGTAGCCGCTTTCAGACTCACGCGCACTAGGTCATAAAAGTCGGCACCTCGAAAGAGAATTTCACGACTAGATTATGCTAGGACTACGGAGAAACTAGTATAGATCCTCCTCGGCCGTGTATACAAAATGGACGAACTAGCACTTACACTTGTGTGCCCCTGAGTCAGGCACCCCCTGAGACGTAACACAATGGTCTTCAGGGCAAATTTCTGATCTGTTGAGCCAGCCACCTACGTTCCATGCAGTCTCTTTTGTATTCATCCAGCGGCCCTGCGAGTAGTGAGACATTCCTTCATCTACCATTAAAGTCACAGTGGATACTGGCATCAGGATGCTCAGGCATAGATATGGAGCTAACCGCGGGAATATATCGCGAGCCAGCTTCGAGATGGGGATTTGGTATCACCGTTACACACTTGCACAGCAGGAATTTGAAGTACGGAGGAGTTTACGCATCGTGGTCTTGGCGGAGGCTTGCGCGAACTCGCACAATCGGACAATGCAGCCGAAGCATAGTCACGATGATCGGCCTAGGGCAGCACAACAGACGCTATCTATGTACGTAGCCGAGGGCAGTAACTGTTTGCGGGGTTGTGCCGCGGGGACCGCGAGCATTGAGAGGAAACGAAGGTCAGCTCGTGGTCTCTGTTCGTAAAAAAAGAAAGAGTGTCGCTCCTTATGCGCTTTTCCCGTCAAAGGGGATGGATGGTATCAAGATGTCGCCTTGTTCGCAGGAGACGGACGGGTCGTGGTTCTTGCGCGGCGTTTCACGTTTGGAGGGTACTAGGTTTCAGCGGCTGGGGACAAATTATTCGAACCACGTTGGCCACTGATTGGCTTCTGGGTTTGGGAGCCCCGCGAGGCTGTCCCCGAAAGGTTGGAAAGATCTGCAGGGTTTCCTGACCAAGTGCTCCAAAAATGCCGCCCGGTTGGCCGGCTATTGATCAGTGATCAAGTCGAGATGGGCCATGTGCACTGCGTGAGAGTTGGAATGCGGAATAGGAGGGTGAGCTGCTCATCTCCTGGTATGGGTCTCCCGTGACAGTTTTTCTCTAGTCGCGACGTTGGTCGTGCCCGTGCCCGTGCCCGTGCTCGTGCTCTTTGGGAATATCTCACCTGCCCTCCATCCAAAACTCAAGTCGGACCTCTAACTTAGTTATGTAACCCGACCAAACTTCCCTCCCTCAACAGCTGTTGCCAGTGTTTACTTACCTAGGCCTTACGTGAAAAAAAAAACACAACAAGTGGCGACTTTTCAGCGACTCTGCCTGCTGTGCCCACTCTTGTCTCTACGCTTATCAGCTGGCAATCAGCAGCGCGGGGGCTCTTCCGACTGGTCTAGAAGGGGCTTATCGGTTGGAGCGAGGGCGCTAAAACGTCACTGCAACCGGTCCCGTTTCCCCCTCTCCCAGGCTCGACCTACCGCAATCTGTTTCCAACCAAGGACTCCAGAAAGGCTGGCTGTTTTTGTCGGCCAAACTTTGCTGTAGAGCCTCCAAAGGTCGTCTGCGCTAAGATCGCCTCTGGTAACTACTCCTCGACGACGTTGGACTGTGCTTTTGCGGCGCGAAGTAAGCGATCTGTGATCTCGTCACTGGCGAAAGGCAGCTCTCAGGGATCCCCCCGTTTTGCAGCTTCTCTATCTGGCTATCTGCTATACTGCCAGCGAGTCCGCCACCATGTCGACCGCCGCCCCCGAGACCATAAACGAGGACATTCCTCAGAATGACAGCGGAAAGCTGCGAACTTTCATCACCATATTAAGGAAGTAAGGGCTTTGATTCCTCTTGACACCCCGTTCCTGCAGATTTTCACTGGTCTCGATGAGCTTTCACCGCCAGAGCTGTCCGGAGGAACGCCTTGCCCAGTTGCCACCCACGATCGATCTGATGACAGGGTCCATTACATCCTGCCGTGAAGCCACGGGTTTTTTTCACTGCAGGATGTGCAGGAAATTTTCATAGATTATTCGGGTGATCGTTGTGCTGACTTGCGCTTGTCTTACTTTGCTCTAGATTTATTGGTGTGCCTGATCTTGCGGCCGTCCGTTTCTCCTTACCCTCCCAACTCCTCGAACCCCGGCCAAACCTCGAGTACTGGAATTACCTCGATGTACCAAGCTCCTTCTCAGCGATCGGCACGGCCGATGAACCGGTCGACCGTATGCTGGAGGTTCTCCGCTTCTGGTTCACCAAGGATCTGAAGTACGTCAAGGGCAAGCCCTGCAAGCCGTACAACTCGTGCTTGGGCGAGTTCTTCCGCTGTAATTGGGAAGTCGAGAACAATGCGCCCTTGATCACTACCAAGAACGCTGCTGGCAGCGGAAACGCAAGCAGTGCTTCGTCGATGAAGTCCTCCAAGGGTGTGAACTCCAAGGTCGCTTCCTCAGTCTCCATTGCGCAGTACGCGGAGAACCCCAGTGGCCCTACGACGAGGATCTCGTATTTGACCGAGCAGACATCCCACCACCCACCGGTCAGCGCTTTCTATGTGAGCTGCCCCGAGAGAGGTCTCTATGCTCGAGGCTTTGACCAGATCTCGGCCAAGTTCACCGGAACCACTATTAAGGTCTCTCCCGGCGAGCATAACTTCGGAATTTTCATTACTCTGGAGAAGCGCGATAACGAGACGTACCAGCTCACACACCCCGCTGCGCATCTGGGAGGTCTTCTTCGTGGCGCATTGAGCGTCAGCGTCGGAGAGGCCGCTTTCGTGACGTGCCCTCAGACCAAATTGAAGTGTATCCTCCAGTACATCGAAGACGGCTGGATTGGCCGCGCTCAGAATAAGGTTGAGGGCGTCATTTTTCGATACGACCCTGAGAATGATGACAAGACACGCATTAGGGATGTTCCGGATCAGGATGTGCTCGTGAGACTGGGTGGATCGTGGAAAGAACGCATAGTCTTTACCCTGGGACCCAAGCCGGTCGTAAGTAAACCCCCCCTCCCCAAGCTACCGCGATCACACCTTTTTCTAATGGGGTATTTTAGGATTCGCACCCTCCCGAGAATCAAACCGTCATTATCGACCTGAGCCCCTTAACTGTCGCCCCCAAGGTTCTCCCACCCAAGGAGTTGCAGGCCGAGAACGAGTCGCTGCAGATGTGGGACGGTGTCACACAGGCAATCCTTTCGAAGCAATTCTCCAAGGCTACCAACGTCAAGGTTGAGCTTGAGGAGAGCCAGAGAGAAAAAGCCAGAGCCCGGGAGCGAAACCAGGAAACCTGGCAACCCGCCTATTTCTCTCACGTCGTCGACAAGGGAGGCAAGCCGGAGCTTAGCGACAAGGGCAAGCAGCTACTCGAGAGGATACAGAAGAACGACTGGAGTTTGGAGGGTTTGGTATAGTATGGCTATGTGGCAATGTTGTGCACAGCAGGGATTGCACCCAGACGACATCTCCGCTGCGCATATAGAACCGGGGGGGGAGGGGTTAAGTTGGGGGTGTTGCGCGCCTCTTGAGCTTACCTTGGCTTAGACGGCGACCGATATACTACACTTACATACGCATTACTCATCATACACGTTCATCAATGGGAACAGCGAGCCGCCACAGATAGAGTGGCTGGAATCATTTACGTCTTGTCCCAGTTTTTGCTTTTCTTATCACACTTCCTACGTCATGGCGGTAGTTAGAGTCAGAGGTTTCTGTTGGCGTTTTCAATGTGGCATATATAGAAAGGCTGTCAATCCATCCATCTACCAGAAAACCGATACTTGTTCCCTACGCTGAGCGAAGGAAAAAGCTAGGTTTACTATCATGTATGAGAGTGCAACTGTGAAGATGATATTCTCCGAAAACCTTCCCCCCTTCCTTTTTAACTCCCCCTTTTCCCTTGGCCTCTCAAAAGAATAAAGAAACAAAAAGGAGTATAAGATTCTTTATTTCATACAAAAAAAGCTATCACATAGTTACTCCTTGTCGAAAGGCCGCCTCTGTCCGTCTTGAACACCTAACGATAGTAATTTAATAAATCTATATTCAGAAATCCTAAGAGTCACGCGATGCGTTTGGTGGGACTTATGCCTGCAAACCACGCAAACATGGAGCTCGATCTATTGGCCAGGTTAGATAGCCGACCGCTGGCGTAGGTCCTGCTAGCCCGGAAAGGCAGGTCCTCCAGGTCTCGTTCGCCGGGAATATAAGCAGCGTTGGGGGCCGAACGGACTTACCAGCGCGCTGGGTCGGTGACCACGCTTATCTACTTTATAACGGATAAGGGGGGACGATATACTATAACTCCGCGTGTTCCGTTTGCCGTGGTTGAGCTCGTTCTCATTATTTCTCTTCCGAGCTTTTTCTTAGAACCTTGTACAGACGAGAAAGCACCAGCAATACGTATAAACTGAGATTGGCTCATCTTCTGTAGTGCGACCCGCTTACAGCCAGCCTTGTGTTACGGCTGACGCTCGCATCCCGCTTTCGGCCGCTTTGTCTCATTGCAACGGCGGCATGACAACCCCGCATGAGGAGGCAGCGGTGGCAGCGGCAGCGGCAACGACTGAATTGATTACCTACCAGGGCAACTGCCACTGCGGCCGCTACCGCTACGAGGTCACGGTCCCGGAGATCAAAAGCGCCACGACATGCGCCTGTGCGCTGTGCACCAAGACCGGCGCCTTGTGGCTCCCCGTGCCCCCCGGGGAGGGCCGGTTCCGGGTCGTAAGGGACGACGACCGTTTGGGCGATTACGAGACTCCGGTGGTCCGGGCCAAGGTCCGCTTTTTCTCTCTTTCCTATTCCGCCCGTTGTTCTCGCTTAGCGAACCGGCCGATGCTTCGTTGAAGTCCCCCTGCTTTCAAGATTCCCCTAACAATACGAAAACCATTTATGTGACCTAGATACTTACAGTTAAATTAGTTCTGCAAAGATTGCGGCAATCATGTGTCCAGCGAACATCTTGCGGGCGAGCTCTCTGGTCAAACACTGATCAATGTGAGAGATATCCGGGAACCCTATGTGAACCCATTCAAGATCGAGTATGTGACACCTAGACGAACACAGTTGATGATTTGACTCCTTTCGTAGCTTGTGGCACCCATTCCTGGATCTATGACTGTGTTTCTGATGTGAGAGAACTAGGTCCGAAACCACAACAGCTGCTGCTCCAGCAGAAGATACCAGGCCTATCGAGGGCCTGCCAGAGCCTGCAAATGGGGAGCTTCCCGCACAACTCGTCTTCGCATGCCACTGCGGCAAAGTCCAGGCTGAGCTGCTAACCCCTATTTCAGAGCAGGAGGTCAAGGAAGACAATTGCAGCCTCTGTGTTCGTGTAAGTGTCTTCGCCATTCTTACATCCGCTCCTCCCCTCAGGCCTCCTTCACATATGTAGATCTAATGAGCAGTCGCTAATACAACACAATCGCCTGGTGGATGACATGCAGGATGGTTACATAGGCGTCTATCCGAACAAGTCGCAGGTGCGCCTGCACGGCGTCGACCCTAGCCAGACTTTCGAGTACCAGACGGGGCGCAAGTTCGGCGGCAATGTGCACTGCCAGGTATGCGGTGTCTTCGTGTTCAGCAACGTCTATGGTCCGCCCATCAGCATCTTCGACCGCCTGCCGCCGGAGCGCCGCGAGCGCGCCCTCGCCGTCTATCACGCCAACATACAGCTGAAGCCGCTTAACGTGCGCTCCGCTGAGGTTGCTGACCTCGCCGGCTTCGTGGCCGCTTTAGAGGTTAAGCGTGAGGACGAGGGCACTGATGGGTACGTGCTGGATGCATAAGTGCGATAGTTTCTGCAGAGTGGAAGGGGGACAATTAGGTGTGATCTAAGGGTAGCATCATGGTAGCAGAGCGTGACTCACTTCAACCGTGATCATGCATCGTCGTAAAGCTGCGAGTGTAGAGAGTCTCTAAGTGACTGCGTAGTGATTGAGTATTTTCTATACATAAAAAAAGAACACAGAGGCCAGTGTGCAAGGCAGTTCATGCTTTAGTTGAGGTACTCCCTGAACTTTTATCTCGGTCTCATAACTGTGGCTAGCAGCCATCCCGCGTGGAACAACTATCTACGTGCTGTCTATATTGTATTCCTAACAATACTATATGTACGTATCCCGTCCAGAGTCCTATATTGGTTTTCCCCCAAAAAAGAAAATGGTAAACGCCTTGCTGAAATTAATGGTAAGCTGATTATCTATCTCATTGTTTCGGATTTGGAATGAAGTATGCTTCAAGCCGGCCCTCGCCCATCTCAACTACACCATCGTGACTACAGGAGAAGCTGTTTCAGAAGAACCTCCCTCCTTCCTCAGATTGTCGACCAACATCAAATTCAGCGCCGGAGACATTGCACTGCAATGTCAGTCTCGATTCTCTCCCCTCCCAGTGGCGGTGCTCAGACCAAACACCCTTGATATGCCAGCGATGACTAGTACTTCTTCCGTCCGAACGATACTCTCACAGAGAACGGAGCACATCAGCTTGACACGTTACATTCCTAGAAGACCAGCGAGAACCCATTCTCGTGTTACCAAAATTCCGAACAAGTTCATGGCTCTGGAGGGGCGACGTGTGAAGGAGAGGGCCTGATATCAGCAATGATCATCCGGGACCCTTATTTAATCCTTCCATGCTTTACTTACTACTAATATCAGAACTTGGCAATCGTGCCTCCTACTAGCGGAACTACGTTACGATTCTGAGGACCCTGAGAATTTGGGGATTCCGATCCACCATGACGACTAATGCAGGAACGTTTAGAATACGAGGTCAAATGGGGACGGTGGGTGTTTAAGCGGCGGCATATTACAGGCAGTTATAGACATCGCCACTGTAGAACTCGAGGCTCCAGCTGATCTACAGAGGTGTCAAAGTAGTAACTTGATATTCTAAGTAACGAGGACTTCTTCGTGCCCCGGACCGGTAAATGCCGTTTTGATAATGGGCGTGTGTTCAGAGTCAGGGACCCAGCGGTGATAATGTCAGCCATGGCGGTGATACTACCTGATCATGTGGAGGCAATAGGAATAAACACGAGTGTCGATCACCAAGAACAATGCAGGGCCTTCTGCATGTGCATAGATTTGTTCCAAGAGAGGGGGGGGGGGGGAGGAGCAAAGGGGGAAAGCCGGTCCTGATCCCCGGGAGATGGCCAATAAAACTCCGACCATGGGTTTCTCCATGGCAAAGACCCCTAAATAGAAAACTCGATAGAACGCGCTTCCAGAAATTCTCCCGGGGTGGTGGGCGCGGTAGAGCTGGGCGAACCCTGGCCTGGGTCCCCTAGGAAAGGGGGGGAGTTTAGTTGGTCCCGACAGCTCACCGTTCCCGGCCGAACGGGCAGTGATCGGCACCGGAGTGGCTGAGCAAAACCGCACTCGCTGAGCTCCGGACCCTATGATGCAATAGCAAGAAAACCAGGGCAGCTCGCCCACACACCACCAGGAACCCGCCCCGGGCGGTCGGGCGGGCCAGTACCCCCTCCCAACACGAGAAATCGTGCTTGTAAGCGAGCGTCGCATGGGCGAATCCCTAGGGGTTCAGGGGCAACCCTACTGCCCCCCAACCCCGATGACGTTGACCCATCGTTCCACCTCCGTGGCAAAATAGCAGAAAACACACCCGGATACCCGATACTACGGAGCCGGTGCATGCAAGGAACGGTGGATATCAACTGCCGTAAGCGCCAGGGATTTCTTCTTCTAGACAAAGAAGGTTACGGCTCTCTGCGGAACCGACCCCACGGCGATTAACCGAACTGCAACATCCGTCAGGGCCAAGTCGATCTGCTCACCTAAAGCACAATTTGCCCATGGCAGCAGTAGTTTATAAAACTTTCAGATATACTGAAGCGTCGTAGACCGTGATCAGCAGATTGAAGAGGTTCCCAGCAACCAAGTAAAAGGCTCTACTAAATCGGTGGAACTCCATGATTTGCGCAAGGGGCCCGACGAATGGCAAACGCTGGCGGTTGCCCGATCGAGCAATGGAGATAGTAACGTGCCCCTACGGGACATGCCACACTCAGCAGTGATCATCAACACCCGGGGCAATAGTTTGCTCTAGTGGCTACTCAATTCACCGTTTGGTAGCCATTGAGAATGGGGTTACGCAGGACAGTACTTTTATTGTTTTGCTGGGGCATCCCTCCTTGAGCCGGAAGGATGAAGCACAGAGGAAGAGGAAAATTTTCAATTCCTTTCCCTTAATGATACCACTATAATAACAGGCAGCGCCGCGGTTTTAAAGTGATCAACTCGTGAGACGCCGTTTGCGGAAGAGTTCCCGTCAATAATTCCAAGTAGTCCGGATCCAAAAGAGGATGCGGCCGGGGGGTGGTTGTGTAGTGCATCCCCCACACCAAGATTAACGCCCATGCGGCCGGTGCAACCCCAGTTTTGGTGCTTTTTTCGCGGTTTACAACTGTTATGGGGGGGCATGCATGGTCATCAGAGACTCTAATTAGGCTTTTAAGATGGAGAGCAGAACTGCCGGCACAATTACCCTCGACTTGGTCTGCGCCGCCCAAGATGGTTGTTGCCTGCTCCGTCGAGATACATACATGTAGCTGCAGGTCAGCGGTGAGTTCTTATCTCGCTTAGTGACGGGATGCGTGCGAGAAGTGCCCAGCGACATAAGCATACTTTTGCCCTTGACCAGGGATCCGGGTTATTCTGATGGTAGTCAATGACAACCTTCAAGGTGCCGGCTATCATGCCCAATCTGGAATTTTCCGATGTGAGGAGCCGGCACCCTTATTCCCATTCTTTCACCTTTCCTTTTCTTTTCCTAGTACTTTTCTCAGGATTAGTTGTTCTCACATACACCCTATGTAGTATTGTACTGTAGGATTGGGTGACTGATGGCGCCCTGTGCGACGCTGGGTCGTGAGGTATGGGAGAGCTACCCGGCGGGCAGGGACAGCCGAAAGAGGATGGATCACATGAAATGTAGTGAATGCCTAGGCTTACTGCGTACTGCGAGGTACTGTGAGTGAGAGTGCCATGCAATGCGGGAACGATTACGAAGAAATCCGGTGGCACACAGGAAAGTGTGCAAGCCTTGAGCCCGGACACGAACAGGTCGTTCTGTAGTTCGCATCGGAAAAAAGCAACACGACTGGTTACGGCAGCGACATGTGCTGTTTTGCCACGCCGGGATAGCTTTACCTGGCAGCCAGAAACCAGGTAACTAACTCATGTCAGCTCTGCAGATCAGCTGCGGCGCGCAAAGCCCCGTAGCCTCAAGGAGCAGCTTACTGATAATATGGTCTTGCCGAAATCAAATGAAAGTGCGGAACATAGAGGCTATCCCGGGTTGCAGGCTAACTCTCTCCCGAGATTCCGGATTATCTGGGGCAAACCTTCGCCCACATCCCTTAAGACAGGCTTGACTTACCGTACGTCGGTTCCATCATTTATACCGCAGGGTGGTATTAGCGAACCAAACCTGGCAGGGTCTGTGAGTTCGAAAGCGTCGAGAATGCAACCGTATAAGATTATTGTGCCACGAAAAGGGTTGGAGAGCTGCCAATGAGAGCATGGTGGTCCCCTGGTAGCGATCTGGCACTGTGCTATATCCCCCAGTCCTACCGCAATTTGCAGCTGTCTGCCTGGTAATGGCCTGATCAAGTTTCTTGTGGTGTCCGTGCTGACAACCGCCGCCCGGGCTCTTAAAACGTTTCATAGCGTAACGGCTCTCGGTTCCCTTAACCCTCAACTCAATCTTGTCGAAGGCAAGACATCCCAATCGGATTTCCGGACTGCCATTTGTGGGCGCCAAAATCGATCTGGGTCTCCCCGCCTGAACAAGGTTAGCCCACACCCTCGTCCGTGCCAGGATCCTTTAACTGGGGCGTGTTCGCTTAGGCGATTGCAAATATTTGACTAAGGCCGGCGGCGTTCTGCCACGAATGGTCTCTTGCTGTTGGGAGGCGGGCAAGTTGGTGAAAGGCACAGAGGATAAGCATGTTATGGGTATCTAATGTATAACACCAATCCTAATCACCAGAACCCTGACGAGCAGTACATCCCTCCGATGCGAGGGCGCGGCATGTTAATGGATAATCCTGGACACACATGACTGCAGAAGCAGTGGGCTTTAGTATTCACAGTACACATGTCAGAAAACAAATGGATGTATCAATGTATAGCTAGGGATGTACGTATTCACAGTCAAACAGACCCAAAGCCAACTCAATGCGATTACTGGTACCGTAATTTAGGGGGCAAAGAGGTGTAGAGTTCCAGAGCGGCAGAGCGCAATACGCAATAGCATGAAGACATAAACGGGCACTGCTAGAACCCTCTCGTCAGGTACTTGGGTATGCGACCAGCATTCAACCCAGGGTAAGGTGAATTGCGAGAGCGAAGGGATGCCGCTGGGGTTCCGGAGATTTAGCGGGGACGCAAAAAAAAAAAAAAAAAAAAAAAACCTTACAGCGCTTTGATATGACATCATTAGCCCCAGTCCATTGCCGCTAAGTCAGAGGCTGGGGGGCCCTTGCCCGCTGGAAGCGCCACGGACCCCACTGCTGGCGCTCCGCATCGAGACGTGGGGGCCATGTCGGGGTTGTCTTGAAGTCGCACCGCTACTCGCCCGAGAGAGCGAAGGGGAAGTGTAGGGTGTGTCAGAAAGGAAATGGGAGAAAAAAATAGAAACATGGGCTCCGCTCGGTGACTTTGGCATGGCCTGGCGTCGGGGTGGACGCTTCAAGCTGCCTTTTTGGCTTGCACTCCATGCGACTATTCGGTATGGGATGGACGTTAACCAGTTAGCCTACTAATAAGCCGCTCGCAGTTGGCTAATGGCAAAACTACTTGCCTGATCAGCCACCTTTCAAGCATTTGTCGACCTCCTTTGGTGGTAATTTCAATCCTTGAGAGGTGCAGGACGGATACTTTAGACACAGGCTTGACTTGTTCCAGTCCCATCTCGAGCGAAGTTACCTCAAAGGTTTAGATGATGCACTCGGCAACTGTCTACAGTGACGTCATCGGGGTAATGCACAGGTGGAGCCCACCACCCGGACGGAACCGTGGCCTCTCCAGGATAAATTATCTCATTTAATATTGGAGCACGTTTGAAATCAGAAAATGGGCTTGCCCATAATATACCCAAATAGGTAGCTTAGTTTCACGGTCCTTTTGAACAGATGGGGAGTACGTTAAGTGGCAAGGCTAGGCAACCCTGCTCACAGAGATTTAGTGGTTGAGCCACCTTCAGCGAAAGCCTTACCATCACAGCAAACACATTTGCGACAGCACCCCCTTCTGACTAAGTAATACACCGAGAAGGGCTTGGTTGCAGGCCTAGTTCAGCCTAATACTAAGCGAGCTCTAGCAAAGTCGATGGGAAATATTGAACTCCCACTTTGAACTCCCACAACAAAAGTACAGATTACGCGTGCGGATATTTCCGACGGCGCTTCCACCTCTCTTGTACTGGCGTCGTCATGCTAGACCGTACGCACGAAAAGGCGTCAGTGTAGTCGCCAAGAGTGGGGAGAAGAGGCGTGGTGTGGAGAAAAGAAAAGCCTTTTGCGCCGACCATGGGGAATTGAACCAATATCTCGGGATACTAGCTGAAGGAGAAGAACATAGAAAGGTTTGCAGACAAATGGAGCATACTAGGTATCTGTCCAACGAGGGTTGTGGCAAATGTGACAATGCTCTTCCTCGTATGACTAGATTACGAGATGATGACATGGTCAAGCCACTGGACCAGAACAGGACTACAGTACCTAGAATTGATTGCAACTTATAGACAGAGCCAGAGTATACCTGCTGGATATGTAACGAGGAGGCCAGCTAATCCAAACGATGACTCGCAAATCATAGTGATGCAGGTTTAGTTACCTGTGGCGGTTCCACCAAAAGTCGTTCAAATTGGTTCTACCCAGCCACCAGATGGCGTACTCTGATTGCCGTTAGAGACTTGAAGATAAAAATAAAAATAAGGGCAGCAGATCGATCAACGGATTGGCAGAAAAACCCAGGTGGCAATCATCTGGCTCGACGGTGCAGCTGTCTAACCACGGGTGGAAGCATAGCATGTTGATCAGTCCAACGACATCTCATCCAGCAGCTGCCCGGGTCATTCTCTTTTACACTAAAACCTAAGCCGCATAGCATATTGCTATTGATCGCAAGCTAATTCATTAGCGATACAATGTAGAAAGACATCGTGGCAATCTACACCCAGATCAAGTTTGCGCAATGACTGGAATCTAACTTTACTGACTTCTGCGTCTCGTCCAAAGGCAGGTGTGTAGGTGTGCCTTCCTAGTGGGTCCAAGGCCTGGGTCCCCCGCGTCTCGAGAAGCGTGGCTGCTGGAATAGAATTGCCTAACTAGTTTAAAAAGTTTGAAGAAAGCCTGCCAAACGGTAATTGATGCATTACACTTTAGCCACGCGGACGGCAGGTGTGGCTTCTCCGTATGTGCTGTCGCAACACCCTTGGTTTTTCTTTCTTTCTTCTACTTCCTGCTGATCATTTCCCTTTTCTGTAGTGAAGTCTGATGGTGCTGGCATGTATACTCGCAAACAACTATTCTACGGGACAAGCTCGGGTCCTGTGGTGTCAGCATCAATACATTCGTGCTCATGCTTCCTCATGGGGGCGTAACAAAAAGCGCCGCTCCCTGCGTCACCCCATTCAAACTCCACCACTGGGGTGATGAGAGACGGTGAAGACTGCACATCAGCCAATCAAGGTGTCATGCGACCTGCCCTCTCCGCCCATGCTAGGGAACGCCATTCGACCTCTTTGGGTGGATCCGGCAGGTTGCCAGCTCTTACGCTATGAGGGGTTAGCAAATAGCGTCAGTCCACATGGAAAGACGGGCCACGACGAGGGTTCGTTTCAGAAATCGCGCTTGACGTATGTCTCTCGACGCCGCCGTGGTTGGTGATCGTCTTATCCGTGTCCGCTCTCAGTCACCTCTCGAGAGTGTGGGCGAGGAAGTGCATGTCTAGAAGTAGGGCTGAGCGCAGAGCCAACGTACATGTCTGTAACATTGCTGAAAGTGGCGCCACGCTGACACACTGGGTGCCAAAGTCAAGGCCTTGGAAGCCCGCAGGGTAGACCCTACTGACGTACATTTTACAGGCCAGAAGCAAGAGCGGCATGCACATTAGACTGCATCCGTTCCACGTACTTTTTGGTTCAATATGATCCTTACTCCGGATAGCCGGCAGATTCAATGAGACCATATCCAATTTGGAAAACTATCTTGCACGCCCTCAACAGACAGCGCATCTTATTACTCTATGGCATCAGCCTGACCTCTGCGGATATGATAGAACATAGAGATCCGGGAGACACGGAAAATCGAGAATAGATAAAATCCAGCAAACTAAACTGGAGGGTCTGGATCTGGCCTTGCCAACACGGCAATTGAACCCTAGAAGCAACCATGGTCCATTCTAGGCATGTCTAGAAGCAGTCCAACCTAATCTAGGAAATGTCACGAATGCAGTACTGCGGCTGCAACCACACTCCTTCACCTCTCGTCTGCCCAATGAGGAGTCTGGCCTGTCAAGTGTATCTGGTGATACATAGGCGATTTTTTTTAAGGTTAGAAACACAATGAATCACTGCTCACCACCCATAATGTAAAGACGGGGAAGACCGAAATTTAAAATGAAATTTTGGGGTTTCCCCATTTTCTTCCCATCTTGCCGCTGTCAGGGCTATATAGCTATGGAAACTTGGGGTCCTTCATATCGGCCGGCAGTGACGAGCTTGTGTGTACCAACTCAACAGGTGAGTAAGTGGTAACAACGATGGGATGTTACACTCAGCCACAGGCCATTCTTGGAGTGGCGGGTTTTTTTGTCCAATCTCAGAAAGCATAACATTAAACATCCCCCCTGCTTTGTGACTATATCAAGCCTGCGCAATGTCCACCAAGTCCGATGACACGCTGTGGATGCGATATGGGCGGTGATCGAAGTTCAATCGGGACCTTTTTACGCGACGAGCCCTAGGTAGGTGGTAAACTGACCAGGGAGTGCCTGGTTATAGTGGCTTGCCATGTGCCAGCTATGTGGGTATTCTCCCCTTCAACTCATTGGGGTTCCTGTTGCCAGCTCTGAACTGCAAGGCCGGGGGTACAGGGGCACGTCGCAACACGTTTCTGGAAGACACCCGTTGTCGCATGAAATGACATAGTTGCTTCGAAAACAGAGTGCCATGGCGTCTAAAGCTTCGCACGTCGCTTCAGTATCCTTTTGGTGATTGCTCAAAGGAGAAGAGAACTCCGCGGCTAAATCATGCCCACGTGCTTCGGGGCTGCCGCTCGCTTTCGAGCCGGTTTGCAAGCACTGTTATATCCTCGCTTCGAATGCTTGAGTTTACAGCCCAACTCCAATATTAGCCCAAGCGAGCTGCCAGAGGCGTTTGATTTTCCGTCCTCATCAATACCAGTGCCAATGCACGGCAGTTCCAGTGACCCAAGTAGCTGCGCATAATGGTAGAGTCGGGCGTGAATGGCGAGGACGTAACCCACTCAAGCTGGAGTCCAAGTCCCCCTTTCATCCCTGCACGTCTTCTCAGCACAATGCCGGTTTGATATAGCACAGTATTCGAGTAAGCCAGGCCGCGGGAGAGGGGAGTCCAGTCTGTGAGAAAGCTCCTGGTACAAGAGGAGCGTGTACGTACCGCCTGCCTAGCAACGCTACCAGGTTTAGGTCAGTCGGAGACGGTTGCACCAGCGGTGGTACGTACCGTGCATCGGCCGGGGTGGATGAGAGCCCGTCCCATTCCCCACCCTGATCCATCCATTTGCGCTCTGTAAGTACCTTGAACCTTTCCGATGGGGTTCCCACTGTGACTGTACCCGCTACCTTTAGCCTGCGACCCTCTCTCGTCGAATCTCCCGATGGGCTTCCCCCCTCCATCCACACCCCCCATGCTTTGGATCCATGGGAATCGTGCTCGCAAAGTCATGTACACCACCTTAATACCGATTTGACGCGTAGCTGTGTTGTCCCATTTCCCAGTGGGCCAGCACCTCAACTTTTCACACGCCCCCCCCCTTCCCATGGATCTGCCCCCTCCCGGGCGCTCTTCCTTTTGGGAGCCCGTGTGCTTCGATGGTTGTATTTCAAGTCTGGCATATCATGTGGAGGTACCCACGCACCGAATCCTTAGCGAGCGCTGCTATAATGCTGCCCTTCTTCGTCAAGTCAGCCTCTTCATATATCCTTTGATTCTCGCGTCTACCTTACCGCTACTTCAACCTTTTCGGCTCTCCCAAAACTACAATTTGATGTGACCTCGGCCTTGGATCACCTCTTCCAACACTGCTATCTACGTTTGCGCAACAGAACCCGCGCCATCAGCCAGCCACTACTTGGGCTACACTACCACCGTGCCGCCCTCTGCGCAGGCCCGCCGCCCCCAATCGACCTTTCGCTCTAAGCAGCAGAATCACCGCTGAGCGCCTTCGTCCCGAAGCTCTGTTGCACGCTCTACGAGCTATCGGTCGTCTGTATAACACTGATTGCTTTTCAACAGCAACTTCATATCTAGCTACAAGTGCTACATCTACGTCGGTCCGCTGTCTTGCGACAGCGTCCCGCATGATAAGCCGCCTTAGATGTTTCGACAGAGGTAAGCGCCGCCATTTTTGGGTGCTCTTTAGGCTCCATCTACTCTTGGGTTGTTTTCCCTTGGGGTGGTTGATGCATGAGGTCGTTTACTGTGCCCGGCGCAAGGCAACGGGGTTTATTATTATTGCTATTCTGCCATGCTTGTCGCGCGCGATATATTCTGCTGGGTCTTGAAGAGAGGGGAGCGTTCTGTTGGAAAATGAAGCTAACTTGGCTGCGCCCAATTTTAGGACAAGTTCGCAAAAACCTGGCGACGAGCTGCTTGCCAACTTTCGGCAGCAGTTTCCCCAGGTGTCGTCTGGCACATCAACAGCAACCGATGCGCTAACACAAACAGCAGCGCCTGCTGATAACCCAATACTTGTCGGTGGTTCTCATCAACAGGAAAGGTAAGCCGCGCCCACAAGCTTTTTCTTGATTTTTCCCTTTGTTATTATTTCGCAGCTTCTTTCTCCGAGCGGTGACTATGCGAGGCTGTACACCCGTCCATGTAAACGCGGGGTACGGCATACCGCCCAAAGGAACAAGACCCAGGTCGCCCACAAATACTCGTGAAAGTTATTTTGTTTGAACTCGAGTCGCTTCATTTTCTTTGTTTTGTGGGATCGCTTGAGGGGTTTGATAGAATCCTAAGAAGATATGAAAAGAGAAATCTAACACTTTGCGCAGCCAGGGTTTACCGCAAGATGCCTTTCGAGACCAGGACCCGACGCCCAGGGCTTCGGCAGAGCCATGGCGCTTCACGCCGTCTCTGCTTGATCCCAACTCTTTCTCCTTCTCGGCATTCGCAAACCAACCGCCAGGATATTACACGCCGACTCCTGGCGGCACTAATACACTGTACCACCCGCAAGCTGGCGACTTACACACGCCTACCCTCAGCCTCGGGATGGGCCTTGGAACTCCATTATCTATGCCTACCAGTGAAGGCGGTTTGCACTCTGGCACTACTATGATGGATCTCAGCCATTTCCACCATGGCTTACCACCGCATCACTTCCAGGCTTTCAACCCATTCGTCCAGCCGACACCGCCACAGCCCTCGTTTGCCCCATCGTCATTTGTGCACCAAGACACCGGCTATGAGACGATGGACCAGGACGGATCTCCTCTTGATTCCGATACTCATGGCAGCCGGCTGGGTTCCATGGATGCCAACTTCAACTCTCAGTCTCCACCAATGCCAGGCTTCCAGTCAACTCACTTTGGCATGGCAGTAACTCAAGGTCTCCCATCATCTGCGGAGAAATTCCGATTTCACGCGACACTGAATGCCCCCACAGCCATGATCAAGCATGCCGACGAAATTCCTGTTACGTACCTCAACAAAGGCCAGGCTTATTCTCTGTCCATTGTCGATACAGCGGCGACAATGCCAATTGCTCCTGGGACTAGATACAGGACGTTTGTGCGAATCTCCTTCGAAGATGATCAACAGCGACAGAAACCAGGCGTCTGTTGGAGCCTGTGGAAAGAAGGCCGCGGCACTAACGAAGCTCACCAGAGAGGAGGCAAATTGCAGGCTGTCGAGTATGTTGAAGCAGGGCAACCTGCAGAAGGTGACGATAAACGAACTCGCGTCGAGCTTGACACGGCATCCTTTGATGGATTCTCGGTATTCTGGACTCCTGGTGCTAATGGAGCAGCCGAATGCAATGTCGCCGTTCGCTTCAATTTCCTATCGACCGATTTCAGTCACTCCAAAGGCGTCAAGGGTATCCCGGTCAGGCTATGCACCAAGACTGTTGAGTTGCCTCCTGAGAGCACATCTCCGCCGCCAGATGGCAACGCCGAAATCTGCTACTGCAAAGTCAAACTTTTCCGTGACCACGGTGCCGAACGAAAGCTTTCGAATGATGTGGCACATGTCAAAAAGACGATTGATAAGCTCAAGCAGCAGATCGCGCAAGCAGAGAGTGGAATGAAAGACTTTGGCAAGAGGAAGCGAGGCAGTGCTTCACAGGGGAAGGGCCAAGAGCCGAAAGTTCCAGGGAAAATTCAAAAACACAAGAGAACCTGGTCCATGTCTTCAGCCAGCTCAGCTGGCGGGGGCGGTAGACCATCTATTGAAGAAGACTTGCACTTCAAACTTCAAACATTGCAGGATATGTTCACTAGCACGCGTCCTGTCAGCGTGCTATATCTGCGAGGAGAGGAACGTGACGACCCCGATTTACACCCCGTCAGCCTTGCAGGCGAGCCTACGGACTTAACCAAGGTAGAATCCAAGGACAGTGGGGCCTGGCAGGTGCGCAGCGGGCAAAGCTCTGTGGCAGGTTCTTCGTTGGTATCGCCATCACCAAGTTCTATGTCGCTTCACTCTCAAGCTTCGGTCGCAGGAGCCAAGTCACAGTGGAATGATTTCCAAAGCACTGCCGATCCATCCCCACCTCATCCTGCCTCCGATCAAGGTACCAGAGTTGGCAAGTACGACGACGCTGGAAATTTGATAGGATGGATTGAGGCACTGGGCGTTGACGCCTCTTATCGTCCTCCCTTGGAACGGCCTGTCAAGCCTGTTGCTTGCTTTTATATTGCCCGCCGCCAATCTTCGGACTCGGACAGGAAAGAGCTACATAAAGCCATCTACTTGTCCCAGAGGACACTTGGTGAATTCATCTCTCGCATTGCCGCGAAGTGGGGCCTTGATGCGGCAAAAGTTGCTCGAGTCGTCCACACATTGGAGAGCGGCTTGCAAGTTGAGATAGATGACGATGTTATCCAAGCATTATCAGAAGGGCAAGATATGATCCTTGATATTGCCGAAGTTGAAACAGCTGTTCCCCAGCCTAAGCGGGAGTGGGAGATGGTCGTTGACGCACCTGAAGGAGAGACATCGTCTGCACACAGCGTCTTGCGCACTACCCTCGGGTACGAACTACGACTAACATTCTGAGGATGATGCAGATCGAACTGGATTCGAAATATGATAGACCCAAAAGCTTTTGGGAAGTTTACGTAATGGACACAATCCCGAACACACGAAGGGCATTGCACACACCACAAATGGTTGCGGGAGGGGTTATTGGTTTATTGTTCGGCGTTGATGGAACTCCTTTGAAGATACCACTCCCGTCATGGGCTTCTATGCTACGCAATGCAATTTTGGCCTTTTGGGGGCTAGTGCTTGGATTATTCTAGACCGAAGATGCATGGGGATATTTTCACTCCCTCAGGCCTCATGATGCGCGCTGCTCGACCCTCATTCCTTGGACCTACACAAAATATTGAGCGTGTGTGCAAATGGGGCGAGTTTAGAGAAACATACTGGGGTGACCTAATTGATGACGAGAAAAAAATACACACGAGGAAGATGCCCTTCTTACACCACATACATACATGGGCCTTTATCCGGAGGCTTTTATTTTAATCCTTCACCACCGACTATTTATCGTATTATTTGAACAAACCAACCACGCCCGCTGGACAGGTGGCATTTTGGGTATTGGGATGAAAGTGAACTTGTCGGACATAATTCATGCGTGTTGCTTTCAAAGTCCGAGGGCTGCAAGCAGCCGCAAGACTAACTGGAACTTTGTTATTATTAATGTATCCAAAGAAAATAAACCCCACGAGGGGATTTCCACTTGTTTGCCACGGCCTGTTACATCCTCCTGCTCTCTGAAATGTGCAGTATCTTGCCCAGTATGTTTCGCAACATTCCGTCTGATATGGCCAAGGTTAGCCTGTCGGCCCTACTATGATAAAATAGGTTGCAAGCCCGAGATTACAGGTAGGTTAGGCCAGAGGGCAACACACCCGCCATCGTAGTGGTCGGCCCCAGCTATTAGTGAACTGCGACATATAACAGGCGGCATAATTCTCATAATTCTACAGCTCTTCGAGGACGCAGGAAGAAATTATTCTAGTAATGAGCACTAACTTCATTTAGCCACCGCACAGCACTCTCGGATATGAACTGTACGTACCCCATCCACAACGCTTGACCCGTACTGATCGCAGCGCCTTGATAGTGCCGGAGGATGAAATGAACCCATGTAGACTGAGCTGGCATTTGGCCGAGAAAATTTTACATAACTTTTCATATTTCTTATTACCTCAATAGGTATGTCGTCGCCCATCGGCGATCGGGAAAGTACCAGCTAATCGACTTGTGCGTTGCATCCGGGGTTTTCCAAATGATCCAGCAAGCCCCCCCTCAACGTTTCTCATAACCGCCGTCGAAACTTTGTCTAATTTCGGTGCTAGGCCAGGTACTTGCAGAACAGAACATGCGGGCACGGGCAGCCAGGGATCGCCGCCCGGGGGCCATCTGCACGATAAAGGTGGGAATAGCAGCAGCCCTGCTCATTACTTTTGGTGCAGACCTATGGCCTAGAACAATTGAGGCTGTCTGTCCGATTTGGTGGCTCATCTTGAGGTGGCTGACCCTTCGCTCATACTGTGCATTTGCTCTTCTCTCTTCTCCAGCGCAGCGGCTCGAAACATTCACACCCGGACCAGGGGATCCGGTCTGCTCCACACGCGGCACAGGGGCTTCCCGCAGTCGCTAACGCCCCTCTCACATACTTCTGATTACACGCTGTCTGCCTTTTTGCACCTTTCATAAAACCCCCGGTCCCGTATGAAATGAAGTAAATTTCAGTTTCGACCACTCACATGAAACAGCACCATTGCTGTTCATTTCACAGACACCCAACAAAACCCTAATTTTGCATACAACCGGGCCATATAATGCTTAGTCCCAGGCAGTACGGACCAGGTTATGGTCGAGGAGGATTGGCCGTCAAAGCGTTGTTCTTTGGGGACTGTCTTGCTAGCTCTATCAGCCAATCTGGACTTCAGACCAAAACGTGCCGAACTTCCACCTCAAGGTATCTGTACAGTGCGGGGTGGGGAGATATGCTGTCTCTTGATTGCGGACCGATATCTGAAGATGCTTCCTTTAGTGAGACACCCCGTGCTACCCATCCACTTCTCATAACGGTCTGCAGCAGCTGATATTGGCGATGGCGTGGTTGTGGAACCTCACGAGACTGCGCCACAATGATCGCCAACGAAAGGCTCCAGCTCTGTGGCGAGTGCTTGCGTGTACTGCGCTGCAGCTAACGGGAAAGTTTATTCTTGGTCGCACTTTGGTTTAAAGATATTCGCCCATGGGATATTCTCGATGGGAGTGCATCGAGAATGACCATTGATAGGTGCTTACAAGCAACTCTGAAGATACTTCTGCGAGAAGTTTTCAATACTTGCTGGGAAACTTCCCTAGTGGGCAGTTGGAGAAGCTCAGCTCCCCACAACGCGCGGGGATGGTGTGCAAGGAATGCGACAAGAGAGAGCAAAGTACTCCCCCGAAGGAGAAAGCAAGCGGCTCGCAAATCGCACGGCTTGGTGATTCATTGCGAGCTGTTATCGTGATTTGGGATGGCTTGGGCCTCGTACAACCGTAATTTTAAACACAGCTGACGAAACCCAAGGCCTTGTACCCAAGCTAATTGCTGCCAATTTCTGCACCGTCCGTTTCGCAGCGTCTGTCCTCCAACCAATCCCAGCCCCACGGGCGCCTCTGGCGATAACGCTGCCCTGGCTCCGTTTCGTCTGTGGCTAATAAAGCAGACGGCAACTCCAGCCGGTGTCATCAAGCAGGAACACATCAACATATTCTCTGGATTTACACCGCAAAACTTCATTTGGGCTATAGAGCGCTCATTTACGCCTCGCCTTGTGAGGTGTGAACACAGCCACACATCGATATTGCCTGTTGGATATCCCATCAGGAATCGATTGTGTGTTTAGGTTCGCTCCCTCATAGTATGAGTATGTGCGACCGACTGATTTGCCCTTTCCTTTGGTATATCCAATTCCCAAATTAGCATCTAATGCGGCACCATGTGTTCCCTGCATTGACAAGACAAGCAGATTGGCGATCTTTGCATGCTTGGCGTAGTTTCGGAGAGGTTGCCAGTTGGATGAGATTGGATTGGAGCGGCCTCATGGTCGGCCGCAATGCACTGTTAGACACTGCAGCCAATTTTCAAGGGACTGCATCTTCGTGACATTACGGCGCATGCGGAGGACCTTACAAAAGCGCCGTTAAAATGGCCGTCCTGCGCTGCATATGCATAGTGACGCGCTGGGTGCATGGCAATCTACGGATGGTGCTCGAAGTACCGGTACATCTACCCCTTTAACTTGGGGCTGGTGCTACTTCACGAGCGTCCAGCACTCGCCACACTTTGTCTAGACCCCGAGTCTCCTTCGCGGGTTGACGGGAGGCTTGACATTCCGTCCCTCCTTAGTAGTCTCGGCTTCCGCCCCGATGTGGAGAGCTGAGCGCCGATCCTGCCCCGGGAGAGAGGGGAACAAGCGAGCTGCGGTATGGTCCGGCTGAGGGGGTTTCTCGCCACGCGAGATAAAGAATTGGAGGTACTACACAAACCCTTCTGATGGGAGGAAATCACTGCCGGGTGCCGAATATTAGTCTCACGGGAAGTCACAGCCCACCGGCAAACACACTCGCGATAGTATGTGCATCACCAGCTGAGGTCTAGACATCTTCTGAGGCCTCCCTCAGCCACATCAAACTTACCAAAGGGGCAAAAGCCACGTTGCCAGTGATGCGATTGCCCAATGGGCTGAAGATGATAATTTTACCTTCAGCCGCCGACCTAGGAAGTTGGGTCTCTAGATCGCGCTGTCGAGCTGCTAGCGTTGATGTGCTTGTGGCAGTCGCCACAGTGGCTCACCAGGGGCAGAGATGATTAGTTATACTCAGCTCAAGTTGCTCTAGTCGTGAGTGTCAGGAAGTCTCGAGAGCCAATAGAGTCGATCTGTCGCAGGGCTTACGAGACTCTAGGAGAGTCTTGGAGCGTTAGACAAGATGGTCAAAGGACTCGCCACTGCTCTTCATGATGCAGGCGCACAGATGGCTGAGCCACAGTTCTACCAGCACACCCCAGGGTGCATGCCCCTTTTCAGCAAGATGTCGATCGAATATCGACAAGATCGACACATCAACCAGTACCAGCCACATCAGAGTTCCTGGGGCTGCAGAATAGTAGCCAACCCTGAGCAAGGCACCTAAGGCGTGGGAGGTGCTATGTACTCTGTTGGCTGATAGCTCGCCACCAGGCTCTTACCCTATCTTTGGACTCGCTCCGACCTTATGAGCACACTACTGTTCACAAGAAGAAGATGAAGAACGGCGGGCCAATGGAATTGCCATATCAATCAAGCCAGTTACCACATCCGGTAGTTGATAGGCCGCACCAAACACATAATATTTGATGTAGAGTATGCACATTCTAACTACTAATGACCCTCGCAGACTAGGCGATATGCTTGAGGGAGGGATGGCATGATCAGTTTCGCTCTTCATTTGCCAAATGAAGATGAAGTTCTCCCTAGATGAGTCAACCACCACCGAGTCCAGAACTCATGGTGACGATTAGATGGCGATGCAAATGTACACGAGCTCGTTACTGATTGGCATCATCTTGACGTGTTTGTACCCCGTTTATAGGCGATCTCACCCCGCGAGAGCTGAGAAGTTGAGATTTAGCCAGTCGGTTTTACCAGCCTTAACATGGTTCCAAATACCACTCTCTGATTTGTCCCTGGAGCAAAACCCTTGACTGGGATCTACGGCTTTGCCCTCTACAAATAGCATCGTACATATGACATGAAACCCGAGCGCCCATCATCTGATGAACAACTCAGACGGAATCCGGATGAATGACTCAAAGTGGCTTTCAAGAACCCCCCCTGCGCTTGCCCGGCACGAAATGCCGCTCGCCTTTGCGCTTGCTGACGCAAAATCTGGGGAGGGATGGGTAAAATACGCGAGCGGGTCGCTTACGAAATAGAACCGCCGGCGAAATATAATTGCAACAATTGGGTTTCCTTTTCCCGCCCTAGGGGCCGAATAGCAGGAGTTTCTAGTCGATCATAATCCTTTGGGAGAGGGAGAGGGCTGGGGAGGGGTCCCCGGGTTATCTCATGCCTCTTTTGTGGTTTGTGTGTCTGATTTCGTCGTCACCGCTGGAAGGGCAGCTGGGGGTACGTGTAAGTGACGTCATTGGTGTGGCTTTTTTTGGCAGATCACCACCTGGCGACATTTCCAAATGCGAAAGGCCGTTTTTGGGGGTTGCGCACGTGAAGGGGCTTGGAGTGCCTGACTAGGGTGACTGGACGACGCTCCCAAAAGGAGAAACCTCGGGGTTTGCCAAAGGGGAAAAAGAAAAGGAAAAACCCCCCAAGCTGTAGATGAGTGAATGTGCTCTAGCGTTAGTATGATGAATATCAGATTTATCGGAACAGGCGAGAAAGAGAGTCTAGGGGACAGGATTTATCGTAAATGCTGTAGAGATATTACTATTAATAATTATAATCGTCACAGTCCTGTTAACTATAGAGTAGTGTACTATACGATGTTCAGAGGCTATATAAAGTGAAGGCTTATACCGACTACGTCTCCCAGTGATCTATTGATAATTACAAAGTTATTGTCATAAAAGTCGTACGTCTACCTCAGAAGTTTCAGTCTTTTCCTGTAAAATTAGTGTAAAATTGGTTTCAGTCTCCCTACTATTGTGAGTTGCTCTGTATAGAATGGGGCCAGCCAGTTTGGAGTCATTGACAAAATGAAGCAATATTATATCGTCGGGAAGACGTGGTTCATATTACAAGTTAATTTCGTTCAACAGCATCTTTAGTTCAGTTAGCCAACATCGTTTGGTGTTTGCGACGTGATGTGCATTCAACAGTTTTCTCGAATTAGCTTTAAAGTCGGCATGTTTATAAAGGCCAGTTTGAAATCTGACAGCGCTGATGATGAATTACCCTGAACTCAGAGGGAGATGTTCATTTTGTCTCGAGAAGTAGATTACTTTAATTATGGATTGCAAACAAATACTTCTCGTCGGCCGGCAGGGATCAAAATACAAAGTATTTCCTCAGCTGGCATCATCGCTTCGAAGTCATGTCTCCAGCATATCATCTACGCCGAGAATACAGTTCAAGGTTGGAAGGAAATTTATCCACCATGAACTCTTAATGCTAATACGCGTTTGGAAGCTGTTAGGCTCTTCCTTGAATATTTGTGAACTAGTCTTCTGCTACAAAGATATTGTACCCGTCCCATTTTTGCTGGACAGAAAAAAAGACGAACGCTCCCTACTTCTCACTTGAAACCCTCTGTGTAGGATTAGAATACACGCTTTAGGGCTTCAGGTACACTTCAAAGGCCTTGGCTGCATCGATAATGGTCTTCTCAGGGCTGATCCAGTCGCTGCCAGTGTCCCGCACGGCCTTGCTGGTATCGAACCGCGGGCCCTTGGGCAGCCAGCTGAAGTCGGGCAGGTACCCGGACCCGGGCCCGTCGGGGTGGTAGTCACGGATGACGTCCTTCCGCTCCGGATACGCGCGGCGCAGGATGTCGGCGGCAGCCTGATCGCTGGCCCAGCCGGCGGCGGCGATGTAACGCTGGCCGTCGGCGACGTCGGCGCTCTCCACCCCGAAGACGACGAGGCGCGCGACGTCGCGGACGTCGACGTACGCGCCGAAGGGGCTGGGCCGCGACGGCTTCTCGGCGCCCTGCAGCACGTCGCTGATGAACTTGGTGGTCTCGTTGAGACCCTCGGGGGTGTCCGGGAGGACCAAGGGTGGCCCGGCGATGAATCTTTAGGGGAGGAGAATGTCAGCCATGCAGTGTCTCAGTAGAGGGAGTGTTGAGAGGGAAAGAAAAGAAGACGTGAGATGTATGTGCGTGGATAGGGTGTATCTGGGTAGTACTGGGAATTCTGAAGGAAGAGTACTCACACCGGGTGTATAGCAGTCATGGTAAACTTGGGTTTCTTCTCCTCCTGGGCCTTCCAAAACTCCCGCTCCGCCAGGGTCTTGCTGGCCGAGTAAATGGCGCGGCCGGAGGCGCTGTTGCCCTCCTTGGCCACGAGCGCCAGCGCCCACTCGCACCAGTCGGCCTCGGTCCAGACCTTGGTCGTCGTGTCCTCGCCCATGACGCTCGACACCGAGGCCATGTAGACGAAGTTGCGGATCCCCGGCTCCGCGAGGGCCGAGGCCAGGATCGACTTGACGCCGTGCACCGCCGTGTTGACGACGTACTGGGCGTCCGTGAAGGAGAAGGACACGGGCGACGCCAGGTGCGCGATCGCCGCGACGCCGCGCACGGCGGCGTCAAACGCCCCGTCTACGGTGATGTCCGGGACCTCGACGATCTCCAGCGTTCCCGACGAGGCGGCCTCGGGCAGCGCGGCCAGGAGGCCGTCGGCGGACGCCCGGTTGCGCACGGTGCCGCGCACCGAGTACCCCGCGTTGAGGAAGGCCTCGATCGTGCGCTGGGCGACGTAGCCATTGGCACCCGTCACCAGAACAAGTCCTTTGCTTGACATGGCGTATGAAAGTGCTGAACTCTGAAATGAATGATTCGAAAAGTTGGGGGAGCTGAGTTATATTTGATAAATATTTGTCTAATTGCGTATAGCTGCCGAAAAGAGTCTCTCGTGCTCCAACTCTGCTTGCGGTTTCTTGGCCAATACAAGTCGGTGGTAGCGGTGAACGTGTCAGGAGCTTTATATTATTTTCAGATGACAAATTTGATGATGCGAGGATGCGAATATGAAAACGATGTCAGATTCTAATCAATAAAGTATTTCTTCCATTATCGGGGCATCGGTGCTAGAGCATCTGCTAATTCAGGGTCCCACAATATAAATCGGGGTTGAATCCTTCGCATGTTGCAGCCATCAACGGTATCTGCATTATTTGTAAGCGGGACCACCGGTGAACTGATGATGGCGCGCCGGGAAGTAAGGATCAGTATTCTGGGACGTTCGGCGACGAAAAAGTCACGATCGATCATTGGCTCGCTCGAAAGGCTTAGGCCCGTTGCGCCAATCAGATGTAATGTCGAGTACAAATGCAGCATTTCAAGAGCGAAACAGCCGAAACATATCCACTAAGCTGCAGATACAACGAACAACATGGCCCAGCTAAGTCAAGCTATTATTTCTTCTTCTTGTCTCATTACATATGCGGGACTAGGGACTAAAGACAAACCATGCCCGTCTTGATTCCCACACACGGGGAACATCTACTTTCTTGATACAGCAGATAGCGAGAGGTTCGTGTTTCCCTTGCAACATTGAGAAATGCCACAGAGCGCATCATCATTAGGCGATGGCTTCGCTTGCAGGCTGGGCTGAATCGTCGTCACTCACATAAATGCTTAGCAAAACGCCTCGTCCTACATGGGTGTGCCTACGCAGATGATAGTAGCCGCGCATCTCAGGAGAACCAGGGGAAGCTATTGGAAATGAGTTCAGAATTGAAGTGCCTTGGGTTCAGGAATCAAGGGCGTTTATTTTTTGGGTCGATTATCTATCAAGACTTCTCACATGATAATTGATATGTTGCTATAAGCACATGTGCTCCGAAACAATAAACAAACTAATTAATGGTTTGGTTTGGCTCGTCAAATTTCATGGCCAATATTGTGGTAGGCTGCGCATGATACGAACTGCCTCCAGTAGAGCAATAAAGACAGAAGGGGGGTAGGAAAAGGAAACAAGTTTCAAATATGTAGACGTGGAATGGTAAGTGCAAACTATAAGTAACGTAGATACCAGCTCCTGTAACGATTACCATTTACGAACGAATGTGAGGGGTGCCATAGGATGGGAGGGGCAAGCTGAGGAATAGTCTGGACGACCCAAGGCGTTATGCTTAAATTTCACTGCTACTCGCCGTAGCGCTTCGAGTGGAACCTCAAGCTCTTGATTCAGGGTTTCTGTTGTGCAATTTGGAGAAGCCAAGCCGCTAACTCAGGGTTGTAAGCCGGTTATAAGACATGCCCCTGATTTGGGCAATCTCTGGGAGCTAACTTGGAGGCATCCCTTTATGTTCATTCGTTTTTTCTTCTTCTTCTGCTCTGAGTAGACTACGGCTCCTTTTGAAGGGACTAGACGTTCGGCCAAATATCTCAGAGAAGTCACGCCGCCAACAGATCTGAACCACTCCTTTATTTCTAACAGAACAATGCCATAGTCTAAGTTCGACATCTACGTCGATGCGAAGCTGGTTGATACTCAATTCCGCTTCTTGAAGGACCGAGCTCCTGCTGTCACGCAAGCATGGCTGGCATCCTCAGCTCTGACCTTACCTGCAACACCCACAATGCTCTAAAAAACATATCTGGCTATGCATGCGGCGTCACGTTTTCCTTCAAAACAGACGACTTTACGGGATTTGAGAACGGGTATGCGGTGGTATCTCTGCAGGAATGCTGCGCAAAAGCAAACGCTCCCGTCCTCCGCATCCCGGGAAACACGGGTTGTGAGATGCAATTCTGCGAGCTTAGCGAAGTAGCAACCACGTACACAAGGACGATACAATACGGCTACGCGACGGGGACGGGGACGGCAGCACAAACACCGGCACCGTCCGTTACTCAGGGCGTGCAGTGGGGTCCTCCAGGGGACGTGGAGAACTGCTTGATGTTTGTCTACGAAGGGGACCTACCGGACGACGTTGCCGCAGGCGTATCGAATGTGGGCAGCTGGTGTGTCGTCCGGATGTACGACGACGATTACTCAGAGCAAGAAACAGCGATCACGGCAAACTCCGCTCCACCCAGCTGGACATCCGCCGCCGCTGATCCGTGGGCCTCTGCGCTCTCATCCGCGGGTGCTTCCAAGACGAGCTCCGCAGTCGCCGCAACGACTTCGGCCAGCAGTGGGATGAGCAAGTACCAGCCGGCCACTTGCGTCTACCGTTTACCATCGTGGGTCTTATACACGGTTGCATGCACTGGCCTGCTGCTATCTTTAGTAGCATGAGACGGGCAACAGTAAATATGCGAATCAAGGTTCCCGGACCGGGACTTGGGCCACCCCATGCAGCATGACAACAAAGCTAGTCAGGCCAACAGCTAGCAAGCCTCAAAAATAGATAACGACCTACTATGTAGATATGTTAGAATTGCATGAGTAATGACCACTGATGTCGGTTGTGTTCTTTGTGAAGTTATCCCGGTATCCCGATTTCCCCGCTTCAGTTACGCAGCCATTGCTTGATCAAAGAAAGCCCGTCCACCACAGCTCCATGGAACCTGGATCTGAAGTAAGGGGGGGGAAAGGGGTACTCCTCTGATCTACAGCGGACAAGCACATAAATGGGAGCTCACTTCTTAGTGCATTAAGGAGGGTCAAGGTTCGCTTGGGTGAGATGCTGGGAAGAACCTTGAGGGAGGCCCTCGTTTGGTAAATCTCATCAAAGTTCGGCGTTATGCCGTTTTGCCTAACGGGATGTGGCAACCAATGCTGCTGCTGGCTCGTAAGCTGGCTGACGCACAACTGCTGACCTCAGTGTCCCAGTCCCGGCTTATCAGCATGAACAAGATGGGCCGCAGTGAATCGCAGGATAGCATCATCAGGCTGGGAATGGAAGATTGTATTCTTTTGGTTCGCGGCCTCTCCTCCCAACCATTGGCCACGCGACTCTGCTGGAGAGAAACGCAGGAGAGCCCCAAATATTCACATAAACAACATAGCACCAGCCACAAAGGGACCCCATCTGGCCTCCACAGCGGGTGCCTTCGGGGCGCTATTTGTTTACTTATGACGGCACAGACTCCCCTAGCCCAAAGCATGTGTGGATTGGTTAGCGGTAGTTCTAGGCCCTCGGTAAATCCAAGCCACTCCTATGCATGATTTTGCGCCTCATGCGCCCAACTAAAACGCAAAAATGCAAAAATTGAAAATTTCACAGCCAACAGTCAGCCCGGCAAAATTCTAGTGTTCACGTCTTTTCCTTCCCTTTCCTCTCCAGCCCATTGCACGCTCCGCAACGTCACGCCTTGTCAGCCCACGGCCTTGTGTCAATTCATCCCCTCCCCTCTGGGTGACTCGTCGTCTTCCCTTCTGTTCTTTTTCTTCGAGACCGTTGTTTTGGTTATTGCTTGCGGCCCCGCCCAGCTCGAATCCCGTCGACCAGGAAAAGCGCATCACTGTCCCCTGCTTCTCCCTGTCCTCCGACGCCCCGGCTCCCACCATCAGATATTTTCGTGATCCAAGCCAGGAGAGAGCACCGATCGGTTGCTTTTTAGCTAAACACGATCGACCGGTTCCTCTCGTCAGTCTTCGCATCCTTGCCCCCGTCAGCTCCCCCAGTCCGACGACGACGCACTGTTGGCGCCAAAGCCCAACAAAGAAATCCTCAGCGGCCCAATTCTCACCTGCTGCCTCCCGCCTGTGGTATCTTCTTCCCAGCTCTGACTGTGGGCCCCCCCTCCAAGCATTCACGAAAACGCCGAACAACGTGCACGTTAGAAAAGAATCAACCCTCAACCCCCCTCTTCAAACCCCCCTGCTGAGCTTGACCACCTCTGTGGCTTTGACTAGTCATGGCGAGTCCTCTGCAGTTTGCCTACCGAACCCAGAAGGCCATCGGTGTCACCGACGCCGATCCTGTCTACGAGCCTCTGCCTGGGTTTGTGAAGCCCGAAGGGAACTTGCGGTGCTGTGTCTACTCCCCCTGCGGACGGTACCTGGCTTGGGCAACGTCCGATCGCGTCACTGTTGTTGATGCATCAGTTGGCCACGTGCTCACCAGTGTTCCTGTCGTGAACGTCTTCGAAGTTGCTTTTTCTCCTCGCGGTTCCTTCTTCAGCACCTGGGAACGTCCCGCTAAGGACGAGGCTGGCGATGCCACTAAGAATTTGAAGATATACCGTACCATTGAGGATGTCCCCGAAGGTACCGAGAAGCAGCCGATCGGGCGCTTTGTCCAGAAATCCCAGACCGGCTGGAATCTGCAGTACACCTCCGATGAGAAGTTCTGCGCCCGCAGCGTAACCAACGAGGTGCAATTTTACAACAGCGATGACCTTACCACCGTCTGGAACAAGCTGCGTGTCGAGGGCGTTGCTGATTTTGCCCTCGCCCACGGCAAGAACCACAATGTTGCTGTCTTCATCCCTGAGCGCAAGGTATGGTGCCTCTCCATACACACACAGACACACTCCCTCGATGATTAACAAAGCTAACTTGCCACTTGCAACAGGGACAACCGGCTACTGTCAAAGTGTACAACGTTCCGCAGTTCAACACGCCCATCTCGCAGAAGACGTTCTTCAAGGGCGATAAAGTCCAGCTCAAGTGGAATAGCCTGGGAACGGCACTGATTGTGCTGGCACAAACAGATGTTGACAAGTCCAACAAGAGTTACTACGGAGAGACCACCCTCTACCTCCTGTCTGCTAACGGCGCTTTCGATGCTCGTATCACACTTGATAAAGATGGTCCGATTCACGACGTGACGTGGTCGCCCAACGGCAAGGAGTTTGGTGTCATTTACGGATACATGCCCGCGAAGACCACCATCTTTAACCAGAGGGCCGTTGCCATGCACTCGTTCCAGATTGCTCCGCGCAACACCATCATTTTCTCTCCCACCGGAAGATTTGTTTTGGTGGCTGGATTCGGCAACTTGGCCGGTCAGATTGATGTTTACGATCTCGAGAAGGATTACCGAAAGGTTTGCACTATCGAGAGCGGCAACCCCAGTGTTTGCCAGTGGAGTCCTGATAGTCGCTACATCATGACCGCTACCACTTCGCCCCGTCTTCGAGTGGACAATGGAATCAAACTCTGGCACGTGGGCGGTGGCATTATGTACAATGAGGATATGGTTGAGCTCTACACCGTCACCTGGAGACCTGTCCTCCCTGAGCTTTTGCCTACTGTGGATCCTCTGCACCCGTTGCCTACTCCTCATGCCTCTGCCCTTACGTACCTGGGTACGGTCAAGACACCATCGAAGCCTGTTGGCGCATACCGCCCGCCGGGTGCCCGCGGTATGTCTACACCTCTCCATTTCCGACGCGAAGATGAAGGTGGTGCGGCACACGTCATGACCAACGGAACTCCCAATGTTGGCCCCAACGGCTTTGGTCGACCTCGCCGCCAAGTGCCCGGCGCTGAGCTCATGGAATCATCTCCCCGCGGCGTTCCCGGTGCGGCGGCTGCTGAAGTCCCTGGAGCTGAGGGTGACGAGAACCTTTCCAAGGCTGCGCTGAAGAATAAGAAGAAGAGAAATAACAAGAAGAACAAGGGAGAGGCCGGTGCTCCTAATGGCAATAGCAACGGCAATGCCAATGGTAATGCTGGAGGACTCGCCCCTCCTTCTGCTGACCAGGGCGGCCTGGGGTCTGGTAACGAAGGACGCAGCCCCGAGCGCCGTGGTCAGCGCGGCAACCACCAGCATAACCGTAGCCGCTCACGAAACAACATGCGCGGAGGTAACAACCCGGGCGGGAGGAACCGTAGCAACACCCAGCGAAACGGCGAAGGCTACCAGCATCGCGATGGCGGAGCGCCCCTAGCACCGCAAGTTCAGACCCAGTCTATCGAGGCTGCGGGTCCTGGTGCCGGTGGCGAGTTCGCTCTCTCACCGGGTAACCAGAACCCACTGGCCAAGAAGCTCCGCAGCTTGCAGAAGAAGGTCCGAGCCATCGAAGACCTCGAGATGCGCTTGGCTGGCGGCGAGAAGCTTGAGGATACACAGATCAAGAAGATCTCTACCAAACTTTCCGTGATGAAGGAGCTGGAGGCATTGGAAAAGCAAGGCATTTGATTCCTGGAATGGATCAACTAATCTTGAATTATTTGGGAGTGATTCCAGAGGATTTGCATGGAATCTGATAACCAGAATTTGGGTGGTTCTCATACATTGCTGCAGCTACATGCTGTGTATCAGTCACAGAATTCCCCGTCCAGCCCCTGCCAGGAGTGGCACGAACGGGAGCCTTATCGATGGGTGTGGCGTTGGAGGAGAATGTGCTTATATTCCAGGCCCTAGACGAAGCCTTCTTTTGGAAGATCTGTTGGACACCATTCGTGATGGGATGTTGAGCGGAAACTTTGCACCGCGTGGCGGTATTTTGTTCATAAAAATCTGGCGGTATGGCTAATGCCATTGAAAAAAAAGTCCTAGCCAAGTCTATTCTCAGCCATGCGCAACTGCTCGGCGATACCAGCTCGTTCACTTTAAGAGTGCACACATTTCGAGAGCGAGATAGATATTGACTGCACCAATACAACATTGTATTTGTTTTCAAATTCGAGATGCCATTGCTAATGACGTGACTTGTATTATACTGCTTGGACTGACTTGATTACTATTCCGCTAACGGGACAAAGAGGAATGCAGGCGTTACTAAAGCATAGACGGCTGGCTTGCTGGGTGCACCAAACCAATTCAATGCATGGAGCCTCCAAGAGCACAGGCTTGACACATGCGTAACATCCCTGTCCTGGTCCCAATCCACGCGTCTCGGACCCCATACGATCAGGTCAGCCACCACTAACCCCACAAATATCACCTGGTCCCTGGCCGTTCAGTAGTCGCTAGAATTGCCCGCTGGTTTTGGCAAGGACTGCCTCACTGCCGGCCCTCTGTTCTTAGGAATTGATGAGCGGGGAGGCTTGATGTGGTAAGGGACACGGAGAAAATATGTGAAGAATTGGAATATTGAGTGCGGATTACAGTCAAATTCCCGCCACGTAGCAACGTAGTGTTAGTGCTGAACGGAAATCGCTGCCGCTATATTATAGATGGGAAGGGATTCCCACTAACATAGACCCTCTTTCAAAGGAGCTGGCCGATTGTGCGCACCAGGAGAACAGGAGAGAAATGACCTAACCTTGCCCTTGACTTTACCCACTCTTTCGATCATATATATCAGAGAAGTGAACGATAGTTGGTGCAGATAAACAGAACCAACCGGTCTAGGCTCTAAAAGCCCTGGAAGTAGCTGCATTCGGCCTACCGTGCATGCTCACGCGGAGTTACCCCTACCTCTAACTCATACACATGCAAAAGTTACACACCTCGACATCAGAGCGCAACAGGCCCGGCATCCCGAATCTTAACTATATTAGTGGTACGACTTTCCCCGTCTTACACAACGATTACTTCAAAAGTCATCCAGCCTCGGGTGCTGTGTAAGCTTTTAAGGATCCACTCCCCACCATGTCGAGTACAGTGTACGACTACATCATTGTTGGAGGCGGCCTCTGCGGCTGCGTGCTGGCGAGCCGCATGCGAGAGTACGATGAGGCGCTCAAGATCCTACTCATCGAGGTTGGCCCGGACACGCGGTCGAGAACCGACATCCTGGCCATGCAGAGCCTCAACCTTGGCAGCGATCTGGAGTGGAAATACGAGACTGAGCCGATACCGGGCATCTCTAATCGTGTCGTCAATATTAGTCAGGGCAAGGGTCTGGGAGGTGGCACGGCCATCAACTCAGGCAAGTCAACCCACATGAGCTTGGGGCCCGCGGCGGCTTTTATCCGGATTTGCAGTTTCCTGACTTCCTTTTTTTGCTTTGAACAGGCGCATGGACCCGGGGTGCCGCTACCGATTATGATGAGTGGGCCGCGGTTGTCGGCGATCAACGCTGGAGTTACCAGGGCCAACTGCCCTGGATGAAGAAGTCGGAGAGCTGGTACCATGACAAGAACCCGAAGCAGCATGGAAATGACGGCCCGACCCACGTGGCAACATTCCGGTCAACAGGTCGAAAGTATCCCTTGAGCGAGGCGCAAGCCGCAGCATGGGATGAGCTGGGTGTTGCAGCTCTCCCAGAATTGGATCAAAATGCAGGTAACAACGTGGGGAGAGCTGAATTCGGAGAAGGTAGGAGGAATGGCCAACGACAGCTGGCAGCCACCATATACCCGCTCGATGGGGTCACTGTCCTTACGGAGACCCTCGTCAAGAAGGTCATCTTGAATACTGACACCTCCAACGATAACGTGAAGGCTTCAGGCGTTGAGCTTGCAGACGGCACTATTGTTCACTCTGAAAATGTTATTCTTTCGGCCGGCACGTTCCGATCGCCGCAAGTGCTCATGCTTTCCGGCATCGGGCCATCGGCCCACCTGGCGGAGCACGGCATCCAGACTCTCGTGGACCTCCCGGACGTCGGCCAGAACCTCTGCGACCACATGTCGCTGTACCAGAACTGGCGGCTCCGCGATCCGGAAGCGGGCTATACCATGGGCTCGAGTAACCCGCTGCTCGCGCAGCTCGAGTTCGGCCTCGGCGTGCCCATGGACTGGATCGTGTGCTCCGATGTACCCAAGGCAGGACTGGCCGCGGCGATCGAGAAGGATGCGGGCGGTGCGAAGCCCGACTGGGAGGAGCACCGGCTCCTGCGCCAGCCGCGCGCCATGTACGAGGCCATCGTGCTGTACGCCAAGATGCCGGTCCCGGGACTGGAAGCGGACACCGAGCACCTGACCACGATTCTTGTGAGCTTCCTGCCTACTTCAAGGGGCAGCGTGACGCTGCGCTCGGCGGACCCCGAGGATACCCTTAGAGGTAAGTGCTACTCACTGTCTCCTTCACTAGCCGCAGGAGAATTCGAGTAGAGACGCTGGTAGCTGTGGGCTGACTCTACTTTTTCTTGATATTCGCAGTAAATCCAAACTATCTCGCCACGGAAGTGGACAGGTACGTGTACCGCGAGGCGGTCAGGCAGCTCACGCGCCTCATGCACGACACCAAGTTCGGCCGGGATCACATACTCGGCGAGTCAGTGCCCGAGGGCATCGAGGCCGTGGGACCCGACGGCGATGACGATGACGACGATAAGCTGGACCGCAGGCTGGCGCAGTGCTCATCCACCATGTGGCACCCCACGGGCACTTGCGCCATGGGCAGCGTCATAGACAGCGAGTTCCGAGTGCGCGGTGTCCGCGGGCTGCGCGTCGTTGATGCCTCGGTGTTTCCCGTACCGCTGTCGGCGCACCTCCAGGCGCCGCTGTACGCCATGAGTGAGCAGGCCGCAGCGATATTTGCAGGGAAGGCGTAAAGGGATCCCGGGAGTCCAGAGATAGACAACACAGTCAGTGTAGTGCGCGGTTTAAGATGCGCGTTTTACTCTAGTAAATTTCAGTCAATGACGATATATAAAAATTGCGAAACTCATGAGAAAAAGAGTATTCCCTGGGCCACCTTCATTGAGCATCATATATAGATAGCATGTTTACCATGCTATTTCCTATAGTGTAATCGCCAGTCCAACGTGCATCTACCATTGTTGGATTACCAGTCTGAGCCGATATGCGCCCCGAAGATAATCAGAACTGTGCAAGTACAGGAAAATCGAGACGTTGTTGACCATGATAAGCTAATAGAGCTGATTAGGAATTGTAGGGTCCCGGCCGGGGCTGAAGTGTACAGATGCAGAAAGTGGACCAAAGTCGGTTGCTTCCCGCAGCTCCGCCACATCGATTTTAACCTGGCTTCGTTTATCTACCAATTTTGGAGCCAGCCTTCCCGCACCGCGGCCTCTCGTAGCGGCTGCCAACACTCCAAACAACCATGTCCCTGTCCATAGATACAGTGTTTCAGGTCGTGGAGGTCGTGCAAAAGGCTATTGGAATCTATGAGCGGATCAAGGATGCTCCGGAGACCATCCGGAAGCTGGGCCGCCGCATGGCGGGGTTGGAGATCATCCTGAAGAACCTGGAGCTGCACCTGCGCAGCAAGTCGAAAACCGCCCTAGCCCGGCTCTGTCCGAAGCAGACGGAGGAGCTGCTCCAAATAATCGACGACACACACCAGGTCTGCAAAAAGGTCTATGCGCTATTCGCCAAGTGGGAGAACAAGATCGGACCGTTGGGTTTCCAGTTCCGCGACAACCCGCTCGCGCAGTATGCGGCCCAGGCATACTTCGCTCTCGGCAGCAGCGCAAAGGATCTCGAGGACCTCGCCGCGGAGATTGAGGTGCATCGGCGGGATATCAACGACTACATGGGGCTCATGGGCGTGCAGGGCGTGCAGGCGAACCAGGACAGCTTAGAAGCCCTTAAGCAGGAGATACAGACTCTCCAGGCGCTAATAAAAACGCAAGGCGCTGCCGCAGCATCCTCTCCGCAGATACAGGTCCTTGTCGAAACCGGGGCGAAGGTTGGGAAAGGAGATGAGAAGCCAAACACAAGCCCGAAGCCGAGGGTCAGGCCGCGGCCTTCCCCGTCTCCTTCGCCACCGCGGAGAGACTTCAAAGTCATCTTCGTGGATCCGTATAACATCGCGCGAAGCGTCTGCTCAGAAGCCATCATGCAGCTGTACCGGGGGTGGACAACACAAGCCGGAGGTGACTGGCGGATCAAGGTCATCCACTCTGCGGGCTTCTTCAGCAAGAACCAGGGCGACTGCGGGGACGTCATCCAGAGGCTCAACTTCAAGTATAAGTCTTACAGCATGGCCATGAGCAAAGGTGGGCAGCCACCGGTCCAGGTAGCCGTGGATGCCGTGTTCGACAACAAGAGCTTCGGGGAGCTGAGACCAGGCAAGGATGCCTTGCGGCGGCATATGGAGGCGCGGGTCTCGCGTGGCGTCCGCCAGGATGTCTTCCGGACGTACGACTACATCCTGGTCTTCACGGGCCGCGAACACGACAACATGATCAAGCTGCGGGCAGCACTGGTGGCGGCAGCGGCAGCGGCAGGGGCTGGCGGCAAGGACACGGTGGCGCCGTCGGGAAAGGGACGCGTGGTACACCTCGGTCAGTACCTGGCGCGTGACGGGGTGCCCGTGGAGATTGTGGATCCCAAGAAGGGCGAGGACGGCGCGCACAGCCGGGACCAGTGGAACGTCAAGGTCGCGCAGCTGAAGATTGCGATACGGGGGTTTCTGGCGAAAGAGATGGAGTGGACGCCGCCGCCGCGATGAAGCCAGGAACAGAACAGGGGCGGGTGGCTGAATTGTCGTTGATGGAAGTCCAGATACCACTATAGTATCTACACAGAGGCGATCGCTCCAGTGGCCAAGCTCGACAATCTTGTCTCATATAATTCGGCCGAAGTCGTTCATGTTGTCCACCCATAACATAATTCTTAGAAGTCGATGCCATTGCATAAAAGTGGAAATTTCGATCGTATATTCCTGTCTTGGGTGGCAGTATTATCACAATTCCGAGATAAGCGGCGATAACCTCACTACAGAATCAGCGATGCCCGCTTTTTGTGCGTGACTACATATCATCACATTTCCATGGTCTTCAATTTTAACTTAATACGTGCAATATCTCTGCATTCTCTTCAATATTGATTGTGGTGTTACCAAATCTTAGAACTCAGACAACATCTATGACTTCGGCTCGGAGAGAACCTCGACGGGGATGGTCTGTGGAGACTCGTGGCCCTCAATATGGTCCGCACGTCGTTCAAGGAATGGCTCCAGCTGTTCCCATGCAACAGTCTCAAACTCAAGCTTCTTCTCCTCAGCGGCAAATTCCCCCACGAAACACAATAGCCAATACACAACACTGCTGATCACACAGGTCAACACCCATCCGAGCTGATATACTCTCAACCAACCCACTGGAATAGGCTGGCTGAATGACTTGGTAAATCCGGGAATGATAAATACGACAGCCAGTAAGTAGGAAACTGGCGCTCTCCAATTGACACCATATTGGTACCAGTATCTTCCACTTGGTGTGTATAGCTCTGCCAAGTAGATGTTTCCCTTTCGGCAGACCAGGTAGTCAGTCAAGAAGATGCCGACGAACGGACCCAGGAAGATGCTGTATCCGCCAAGGAAGGTCAGGAAGGTAGTGGCACTCTTGAGGATGTGCCAGGGGCAAATGACCAACCCCAGGACGTACGAGATGTACATGCCTCGTTTGATGTTGATGTACTTGGGCAGCAGAACTGTGGAATCTGCACCCCACGGAATCACGTTCGCTCCCAGGTTGCTTCCGATAATCGAGAACAGAAATCCCAGGGAAACCACAGCAACACCGGCACGAGCTCCGTTGTTCCAATATCTATCCATGATTGCGGAGCACAGGTCCCAAGGGTTCCATAAAAGCTGGCCCCAGCTGGCTCGGATAGCGCTGGTAGCAAGAATACCGAATATGGCACATAGGGTGTTGCCGACAGGTAGTGCGATGAGTTGAGACCACATTGGGGCAGTCCTGGTGCGCGAATAGCGGGCAATGTCCGGCTGGTTGACGATACTGGTGCTTGTCTTGCCCATCAGAGAGTTTATGCCACCAAGCATGGCCCATGCCAAGGAAGATCCAGACAAAGTCCCAGAGGTTGAGAACGTCCCCGCGGTCTGGCCCAAATCCTTTGCTTGCAGCATACAAAACACAAACAAGCCGATGACAATGGGAGGCAGGACGACAGACTTGATCGTGTACAGAACTCGAACCTTGGGAATAGGGACGCTGAGAAGGGGCAGAGTACAGATCCAGAAGACGATGACTCCAATCACTTGCTGCACGGTAATATCCTGCTTTGCCGGAATAGTGTTGACCATGTCGGCAAATCCTTTTCCAAAGACGGCACGAAATAGAACGGCTGTGAAGTATCCGCCCTGGATGATCTGCAAGCCAACCCAGATGGTACCGACGAGCACGCGGACAAACACGGGGAAGTAGCCTCCATTCAAACCCCACGGGATGCGACACGCGACGGGGAAACCGATGTGGTACGTGGCAGCTGACCGTGAGTGCATGGCCATGCCGATGGCTCCCAACAGGTGCGCCACGAACACGCAGAGAATTGCTTGCCACCAGGTCATCCCCAATGCTACGAGAGAGGACCCAGCAGACCAAACACCGGTGGAGAATCCTGCAAATATGGTTAGTCAATGCCCTCAATGTAAGCTTTTGCTTTTGGCAGTTACAAAGAGCACACACCATATGACCACCAAAAGGCAGCGAAATCCCACCAAGTCCAGGTCCAGTCTTCCTTGGGGCTCACATCAAGATCTTCGTTTGTCCACGGGTTGCGGTTCTCCAGGCGACCTTGAGCCGACTCTTTAGTCTCTATAGCAGCAAGGAATGCATCCTTGCTGCTGCAGGCGACTTGCACAGCGGCGAGCTTTTCTTTCAAGGATTCCATCGTCACACTTGATCGTGTCCAAGGTACTACAGCCCGGCTAGAAACAAACTGATGAGATCTCGCCTGTTGATCAGTCCATTCCGTTGCTTGAGTGGGTATCTATACATATTTTCTGGACGGTGGAGCTGAGATAAGACGTCGGACGGATGCCGACTCCATGCTGGAAAAGTCAAGCCACTAGGTTATCAATGTGGGTCGTCTATAGCGAACGAGGCATCGCACTAGGTTTATCTGTGGGGGTCACGTATAGCCAGCCGGGCGGACGTTGCCGACCGGCAATTTCGAAGCGGCTACGGAGATAGGCATAACGTATCCGAGGGAACGTACGAGTCTTTAGCTCAATTGTACTTGATTCTAGATCTTCTTGCGCACATAGAACACCGACGTGATCATTTCAGAAAATTCTGACGCACAATTCCAACGCATCCGCAAGCGGACCAAGTCGCAGAACCGAAACCATCATGGCACCAGGAGCTCTAACTACAGAAGCAGCACCTCCGGAGGAGATCGTCTTCCATGCTGGAAAGGGAACGCAAAAGCGCGTGGTTCTGCATGGCGCAGACATGAAGCCTACCTTTGATCGCATCCCGACTGTGGACTTCTCCAAGGCGACGTCCGCTGACATTGCCGAGCGCCTTTCTGTTGCCCGCGAGATCAAGAAAGCGTTTACGGAAGTCGGGTTTATGTACGCGATTAATACGGGGATCAGTTCGGACCTACAGGAGCGGACCACCGCCATCATCAAGGAGTTTTTCGCTCAGCCGCACGAGGAGAAGATGAAGATTCACATCAACAAATCCCCGGTCATCAAGGGTTATGAGGCACTACTAGAGACCCGTCTAGACAATCGTACAAGCGGTGATTTGAAAGAGGCGTGGAACATGGCCGATGATCCGTACGAGCCGGAGCAGAATGCTCCACCTACCCTGGACCTGTCCACCTATCCCCCGCCGCCGCTGAACCAGTGGCCCGAAAAGCCAGAGGCGTTCCGGAAGACCATCTACGAGTACCGCGCCGCCGTGCAAGATTTCTCCATGGTGATGCTCCGGCTCATCGCTCTGTCTCTCGACTTGGAGGAGCACTACTTTGACTACATGACGGCGTTCCCCATGGCTGGGCTCCGAGCGCTGCACTACCCGCCGCAGCAGCCGTCGGCGGACGCCAACGACCCCAGCACCATCGGCATCGGCGCGCACGCTGACTACAGCTGGTTCACGCTGGTGAACCAGCTATCGCCGGACGCGCCGGGGCTGGAGGTCCTCAACGCCAACGGGCACTGGGTCGGGGCGGCGCCGGTCCCCGGCAGCCTGGTGGTCAACGTGGGCGACTTCCTGGAGCGGGCGACCAACGACCGCTTCGTCAGCACCGTGCACCGCGTCCGCAACGTCAGCGGCCGCGAGCGCTACAGCCTGGCCTACTTCTTCAGCCCCAGCCAGGATGTCATGATCCGCACCCTGCCCACGTGCGTCGCGGAGGGCGAGAGCCCCAAGTACGACGACATCAAGGCCGGCGACTGGCAGCTCGAGCGCTTGCTCCGCGCGCGGGTGAACCACCCGGCCAGCAAGGCGGCTAAGGAAAGGGGGGAAATTTAATAGAAACAAAAAAAGAAAAACAATAACAAAGAGAATTCACACTCGACAAAAGTGTGTTACATGATTATGGGAAACGAGATCGTAGAGAGTATCCACCAGCTGGGGAAAAGAAACTACTCTTAAGGATTAAAACCTCAAGAATGTTGCCAGTGAACAAAAATTTACATCATCTTTAACCGAATTGAATAGAGATCGGACAAATGAAAATGAGATCTATAGTGATTGTAGCTTCATGGTCAACTGCTTGGAGTTTCTTATGGCTTCGATATAACAGAGAGGTGCTTCACGAGGATTGACCGTTTTCCATAAATCTACGTGTGTATCACTATATTAGTCTACTCAGACGGGCATCCAATAACACCAGAACTTCGTCTTTACAAACAAAACTGGATTGGTGCCCGTCGGGCCAATTGATAGGACTGCCTGGTTCTCTATTCCGAAGAACGGACGCCTAGAATTTTTCAAGATCCTCCTTCAGTTGCCCTCTATCCCATCGATCGCGCATTTTAGTGCCGGATGGTCGATATTTAGGGGCCCACTTCATGGATACATCGATAACCCTCCACTCTCTCTGCCCGAGGCCGGCATCTTGTTCTCAAATCCGTTCCCTGCCTATTGAAAGTCCGACTCTCCACTAATGATTCCCAATTCCTCTTAAAAGCGATAAGCAACCGCATCTACTTAGTCTAGGTCCTGCGATTAGATAAGTTGGAGATAAAGAGAGATTAGTTTATAATCGAGACTCGGCCCCAACTAAGAAGTTCATACCAAATTTCTTTTTTTGGCGCTTTAGGCTCGGCTTTGCATGGCAGATGAGGATAAACCTATGATGTGAGATCATCTCCCACTCCTTGCGAAATAAACAGAAACGAAATATGTTTTTAGAGCCTTGACTTTGATATAGACCGACACAAACACTCCATCTCTTACGAAGCCGATGAAAGATCGAAGAAGAGAGGGAAGAGACGTCGTCTACACGTGCTTTTAGCCCCAACCCTTCAATGTAGTTACCTACCACGTATTGTGGAACGCCAGAGGTCAAGACCCACTCAAGAGGGAGGGGTGGTGGTCGACGACGGATTATACTGCTTTCAATTTAGGAATACCAACAAGCACGATGTCATCAGTCTGCGGATAGAGGCGAAACCATATTCAAGCGCAATGACAGGATGGAATGGCTTTGACATGGTGTAAGTTGCATGTCATAAATGCAATTCTAGGAGGGACCGCATCCAGTGCAGAGAATTGTGATAAATGAGTCTCATGAGTGCCAAAAACATTCGATATGCCATTTGCGGAAGACATGATGTAAGATTGAAGAGATATTTATACTGAACTGTTGAGTGTGTCTAATCATAGATACACTAAACCAAGAATCTTGGGGATGCCGTCGTCGTGCCAATGCAATGTCCTGGTCCTTAAATGAGTGGAACTCCTGTTTTCTCCAGTTCTGATTATTAACGTACAGGTTATATATGTTCTACATCCTATTGCTCCGATACTTAATCGAACAGTCATAATTCTCCACTAAGACCCGCCGTAGCCACTCGGGGAGGAGGGGGATGAGGTAAGAAACTCAGCCAGGGCTACCCATGCAACTTCAAGGGTTCAATGCCGGCCGGCTCACCCACTCAACTTGCCCCGGGACGTCCAGCACGTTGATGGGGGGTCCTGTGCCGCTTGTTGAGGATTTTTGGGAGCTCAAATTGGCTTTCTTCGCTTATCACAATCGATACCGGCTCAAACCTCGCTGGACCGTGTTGCACTGTTTGCATTCTATCCGAGCGACGTGCCGGAGACCAATATCAGAATGATTGTATAAACAAAAAAAAAAAAAAACTATGCATAAGGATAATATACACTTTAATGAGTCAATTGCCTAAAAAGCCTTGATTGGAATACCAAAACCTCGAAAAGTATTGACGTGAGTGACATAGCAATAGAATATGCACTGAGATTTAATTCCGTGTTCCCCCTTCGCCACAGGTATTGTGGATAGAACACATTTTGCAACAGCTGCGATGATTATTAATTTTATCCAGTGAAAAGCATCGGGGTCCCGAGGCTTGTTACGGACTGTCATCCACGCTTTCATCAGGAGTGACAGCATTTTTGGAAGCAAAAGGTAGATCGAAGCATGGCCCATAGATGATAGGTGAGCTCATGCGTCTTCTCATATTCTCACGCCTGATGTGAGAGTCCTCCTTTGAGATGACACGGGATAGCTCGTCTCGCATAGCGTTATCTTCGGCATCCGTCCCTTGCTCTACTCGTGATGGATCTGGAGTTGCCGCACTATCGGTACGAAGAGCGTCCGCTTGTTCATGCTGAGCTTGTTCTTGTCTCTCGCGCTCTAGCCTCCGTTGAAAGTCCACTGCGATGTCGAGCCTCTCCTTGAACTGCGATTTCTCCCTCTCTTGGGCAATTCTGGCGAAGTGACATCGACGATACACCCCAAGACCGCTCAAAATCAGCCCAACTACCTCCCACGAGAACATAATGGGGAGAGCGTAATGAAGTGACGGGTTGCAACCGCGTGACCATATGTTGATCAGTACTTGGAAGACATTGTGCGCCGGGAACAGGTAACCAATGCGGTAGAAGCCCGGGGACAGTTCAAACGGGAGAAGGACTGAGGTGACGTTGAGAATAACCCAAGAGATAAGCGCCATTGGGACATATGACGCCGGCAACCAAATAGTGAAGACATCTAGGGTCTGGAAGTTCAGGTGCGCAAAAAGCCAGAATAGCATCCAGGTAGCCGCGAATTGGCCGCCGTTGACATTCCATCCATCTCGAAAAGCCCATATTGATCCTGCAGTGCACAGCGAACCTACGAAAGTGTAAGCTGCTGAGTTCATCAGACGAAACAGAATAATGATCCATGGATTTCCCTGGTGCCATATTTGTAGCTGAGCATAGATTCCATTGATAGTTGCCAGGTAGAAAAATTCTTGGATAAGCACAAGGACAATTACGATGGTGTTATATATGGCTCGTGAGCCTTGTGGTGTAGGTTGGATATCAATTCCATCGATAGACCACGGCGACACTAGGACTGAGAGGATCGCACGATCCGTGATATTACTGAGCGATGCTGTTGCATTTCCTGTGGCATATGCTACCTCCGCGGCTGAGTTTAATGATAAGATCTTGGCTTGGATAGAGGCGTCTGCTACAGTCGGATATTGTACCTCATTCCAGACATACCCAACGATGTTAGACTTATCATAGTCGGCCGGGGGCGAGCTCCCAGACAGAACAGCTTGGAGCCGGTCTGATGCGCCCGGCATTATGTATAGAGTGGCCCAGAACTTCGCATCACACACAGCAGCCTCTAGCTGGACGGGAGATTGGTATTCCGCTGCCGACGTCTCCACCAGAGTAGGGAATGAATCACCCTCGAGGCTGGCGTACGCGGCTCTAAAAGCCCGACCGATGTCGCCAGCATCGTAATCGACGAAGCCAATCGTCAGACCGTGCGTGTGCGAGTTCTGAAGATATAAGGCCCCAAAGCAATAGCAGAAGAGGCCTAGAAAGAGGAGTTGCAGAAGGATAAAATTGGTACCCGCCAGACGAAAGAACCGTCTCCGGATCTTGACCATCGTGGGCTCCCTAAACCGCAGGCGGCCCTCTGCAGCCTTAGGGTAGAGCTTCATGGCGGCGTATCGTATCCTGGTTGTGTGCAAGTTTGATAAGCTCCTTGATCAACACAGTTGTGCTGCAATCTCGCGACAACGGCAGTGGTGAAAATTCGCGTTGCGACCTTAGTCAGCTACCACCACTCTCCCGAGTCCCGCCTCTGCCATATTTTCCCAACGCCACAACCTTGGCACCTGTTCCACCAATAGTAAACTAGTTATGGCCAGGGAACGTTAGGTAATATTGTAATCTGCTTGATTTGAAGATTTATGATCGCCCTGATTGGTTGTTGTAACCACAAGCCTTCTTGGAATTGCAGGGCACTTAATATCGCAATATGTTAAATTCGCATTTTTGCTGCGACAATCCCATATTTTCGTGTTCTCGATGCTATTTCGCGGTCTTACCTAATGTTCATTCCTATCTAGCTTTTACAGTGATATCGTCACCTTATTTATCCTTGAATGCTAACGATAAAACGAAGGTGGAAGCTGCAATGGTCTCCGTAACCTTAAGGTTTATATCACCGCTCTGTCAATGGACCTTGGAGGCAAACTTTCAGTCGCTCCAACCGAAGAGATAGTTGGGCTAGTGTACTGTACGATTAACTCTTGACGATGATATAACAAATGAGAAATCAGTTTTCTGCGATATTGTAAGTTTAAGCGAATCGGACGAGACATGCAAAGGGCAAGGGTCGGAGCCGCACCACTTTAATCTATCATCCTCATTTCCGATCTAGTTCTCTAGTGAACGGGTTATATTATGAGTCGACTCCATTCGAGTTCAAACGTCGCGCGCCCCCATAGGCCTAACCAAGAATAAACCACCCAAATAGAGAAGGCTCCACTTGCAAATGGACTCTGAACCACCCGGGGGTCCCCGTACAAGCGAGGCAAAATATCTGCAGCAGGACAAGAAAGGAAAGCAAATGCCAAGCTAAACAAGCCATGGAATTAGGTAATAGACATCTCAAAGTGAACCTACTGAGCCACAATAAGGAGACGACGAAACTAACCAACATAAAACCGAGTCCAATTGTTGACGAATACGAGTAACGTTGATCCATGCAGCTTCTATGCAGGTGACCCAACTTGCAATGTTGCGCCGAGCACAAGGAGCACGTTATCCACCGGAACAGCGCGCGTATAGCCGTTTCAAGTTTCTTGATGGCAATTCAAGGCTGGCTTAGGCAAGAATTGCTAAGCGATAATTTATCTCTGCCGCGCTCGCTAGAGATGGTACTCCACCAACCAGCCGCAGTGGAGCCGTGTTGAATATCCAGCTACCGCAGAGTAGCGTCGTCCTCTCTCCACTCTAGCCAAATTAAAGCCTCCCTGAACATTGGCAACTTTTTTTTTTGTTGCTGTTTGCTCCAGATGCAGCTTCAGACTCGCTCGCACGGTATTGCCGATACGTACGTGTCCCTTGAGGGCACTGGGTGGCAGACGCTGAGTGCTCCACATGCCACCGGCAGGCAATGCCTGGGAGCTGCCTGTCCCCGCTCCCTTCGGTTGGCAGATTGGCTTGACGAGACCACCTCTTTTATCCTCGGGTTTTACATTCTTGTCCGAGGTTCCCTCGAGGTGCGGTGCTTAGACCCCGATCCGGAACACGGGGTTACCGTTCTGTATTTATGCCCGATAATTGTGCCGCACGGGGGCAGCACCAGACATTCATATTCATGCACGAGGTAGCTGTGCCTCCCCACCCCATATTGTGCCCCAGTAGTGCCGCATCGTGAACCCCGAACCGTTTAGCTCATACAAGGAGCACGACCCCGCTGTTTGGCGCTACTAATTCGACACTTGCTCCGTTAGTCCACGCCACTAAGTATTATTGCGACTTATATCTAGTAATTGGTAAGGCTGACGGGTGTGCTAACGCGATCAATTCGTCCGAACTTGAACTTGTGATACAAAAGGCAGGAGGATCCCGTTTTCTGAGTCTCTGAGAAGTCTTCGGATCTCATTCTACAGCAATTTGACGGGCCCGTGAATTATTATCAGCTCAAACACGCATTTCCAAACAAAAACAAAATGGCAGAGACTCTCAGCAACAAGTCTTGGATCTTCAAGAAGGTCCCCACAGAGTTGCCCCAGCTTGGGGTCGACACTGTGTTCGAGGATAGACCGTTGACCCTGGATGTACCACCTGGCGGTATAGCTGTGAAGACCTTGGTCATTGGCTTCGACCCCCATCAGAGGGATCGCATGAGAGGTCCGGACTTCCAAAGCTACGTGCCTGGCTACGAGCTCGATCAGCCCATAACGAACTTCTCCGTTGCCAAGGTGATCCGCTCGGAAAATGAAGACTACAAGGAAGGGGACCTTGTGCAGGGCATCCTGTCCATCTCCGAGTACAGCATTATCCCCAAGGAGGTCCTCGATTACAAGCCAATGGCTTCCCACCTGGTCTGGAAGGCGGATAACAAGTACAACTTGGATCTCTCCCACTACCTCGGCCCTCTGGGTCTCGCAGGAATGACGGCATGGAACTCGTTCTACGGCCTCGTTAAGCCCGTCAAGGGAGAGACCATCTGGGTCAATGCCGCTTCCAGCTCCGTTGGCGAGGTGGTGGTGCAGCTTGCGAAGAAAGAAGGTATGAAGGTCATTGCCAGTGTCAGCTCCAACGACAAATTGAAATACGTTGTTGAAGAGCTTGGCGCCGATGCAGGCTTCAACTATAAGGAGGAGAACATATCAGATGCGCTTCGGCGACTGGCGCCTGAGGGGTTGGATGTGGTTTACGAGAACGTTGGCGGAGATCATTTCCAGGCGGCCATCCAGAACATGAAGTGGTTCGGACGCATCATCGTTTGCGGAATGGTGAGTTATCTCTTTGGTCCTTTCCCTCGTCCCCCCCCCGGTCCCCCTAGATTATCTAGGCATGAACCTCTTTCTAATTCCCTACATTTTCACAGGCATCACAATACAACAAGAAGCCCGAGGAGCAGTACGGTGTCACAAACTTGTCAGACATTTTCCGCAAGCGTATTTTGATCCAGGGCTTCATCTACTGGGACCACAACATCTTCCCTCAAAATATCGACAGCTTCCGGGAGAACATGCCGAAGTGGATTGCCGATGGCTCCATCAAGGCCAAATACACCAAATTTGAGGGGCTTGAAAATGCTCACGACGCCTTTCTCTCCATGTTTACGGGGACAGGTTTTGGTAAAGCCGTTCTGAAGGTCGCAGACGCTTAGATGTTCAAGTTCTCAGCGACAATTCAAAAATACGAAAATTGAAGCTCTGACAAATAGTGTAGAGAAGCGCAACCTCGAAGATGTTTTCATAAAGCTGTACATTCAATGATGATAAACGATACAAGAATTTATTAGGAAAGATGCATAAACCTAAATTCAGATATGTCTCACTTACGGGAACGTGATTGAAGGAGAATACCCAATTTTAGCTGGGGATGTTGTTGCGGGCGCGTCGCGTTGACGCCCATCCCTTGCTCGGCTTGGGCACGGCTATGGTGTCTAAAATTCTTTTTTTCCCTTTGAAGATTATCTTCGCGTAATGTTGAGGTGAAAGAAAGAGAAACAATCATTGCATCTTTGCAGGGAGCGACTAGAGATGTCTATTCTCCATGGTCTTCTTTCGGCTGCATACTTTTTTTTCGCAACTAGTTCGTAATAGCAATGCCCATGTTATCATTCCACAGCCATCAGGACTAATCTTTGAATAGCTCCTGACTCCGGGCCAATTTTAGGCGGTAGCATCGACTCTGCCCCTATCATAAGTGAAGCTGCAGGTAATCTGTCGATTGGACATGTAGACACGGGCTCTCTATCGCTTGCAAACGGCGTTCCGCTGAGGATCCTGCCTCTGGGCGATTCTATCACTTATGGATACCAAAGTTCTCATGGGAACGGCTACCGTCAAGATCTTGAGGGCCTGCTTTCCGGCAATCCTGTTCAGTTTGTTGGATCAGTGCACTCTGGGACCATGACGAATGATATGAATGAGGGGCATCTGTCTGCCATCATCTCGGAGATCGCAGCTTACGCTACGCTAAGCCTACCGGCTCGACCAAATGTCGTATTGCTCATGGCCGGCACCAACGACGCCAACATTCCCGTTGACCCAGCTACTGCACCTCATCGTCTGGCTAGCCTGATCGACCAAATCATTGAAGAGTGCCCAGACGCTGCTATCTTGGTTGCTCAAGTCACCCCGATCGCTTATGCACCTTCTCAAGCCTGGGCATTATACCTCAACTATGCGATTCCAGCAATTGTGGCTGATAGGTCCGCTGCAGGACATTCTATTTTGGTTGTAGATATGATGAGTCGCCTCACCGTCAATGACCTTATTGATGGTCTTCATCCTACCGATGCCGGGTACACTCTAATGGCTCAAGCGTGGTACGCTGGTATCCAGGAAGCTGCTTCAAATGGATGGATCGATGCACCAACTCCTGTCTTTTGAAATGCGGTAGGAGACAGAGTAGGGCCAACGTTCTGTGTGGTCCCATCAAGGATAAAAAGGATGACACCGCGTTTATCTTGTGGTTGGGTTTGATATCGTCACCTGCGGGGAACTGAGCCCTAAATCATAGAAGAATACGACAATAGAGACAAGCGCATCCATGTCAGGCTTGTTCTTTGTTACCGGTATTTGTGGACATGTCTCTAAAAGTGTAGTCAGTAGCTCCCATCTTCATCTTGGGTAAAGAGCCAGAATAGATCAAGACCAAAGCTTGATACGGCCCTAATTGCTGTTGAAGCTCACGCGTCCCGCCATGCATACCTCATACGCTTATTATGACACCTGGCGAGAGAGTATATACTCATCTATACTTGAGCCATAGGACAATATGAGGACTTTTGAAAGTCGAATTCAATATTAGGTACCACACGGACCCGTGAGGCAAAATTTTGACGGCAAATCGTAACCATTTGTGTTTTCAACCTTACTGCTATCAAAACTTGAAATCTGTTCAATAAGTCCCATGGTTAGGTGAAATCTTGGACTAATTGCTCCTATGATAGATACCAGAGTGCTAATATAGGTGGACAGTCGATTGCTGCTAATTTTCAACCACCACGACTTCTACATCACACGCAATTATCCTTTAGTGCATTTTATTACAGCATCAGGCAAGATATTGATATTAAAATCCAAATGCAAAAATGGTTGCGGACAATACCAACTCGCCACCAGTGACAGAGCCAGCGCCTCGACCACTCTTTCTTTTCAGAACCTTATGCGCCATGCCGCTGCTTGCATGGGTCTTAACAGGTGACGCTTCTAGAACGGACAATGTATCCCGCTTAGGCCATCCAGCCAGGGTATCAGGATTCACACGATTCGCAGTCCGAAACCGCGATTATCCAGCTATCACCACTCACCAGGACGCTACCGCCACCGTGGAGGGCTATCTCATCCAACCCGAGACAGCTTCTCAGCGCAGAAAGTTAGATAATTTCGAGGGCGAAATATATAAAACTGTTCCTGTGGATGTCACCCATGTTAACCATAAAAGTACAGCATAGGGTGACACGATCGAAGCTGATATGTATCTTTGGAATGGAGATACAGATGCTCTGCCATCTGAGCCCTGGGAACTGGATATTTTTATTGCTGAGCGACTTGGTGATTGGCTGGATGTATTTCAAGGAGTCGAATTGACCACAGACTAGCAAATTCTGGTGTATCAGAGAGCTTCACAGCGGCAATTTTTGCCTAATACATAAGATTGTGCTGCGACCAGTCGAAGGTGAGAATTCGTTGATGAGTTACGCCTTGAAGCCTCAGCTGAAATTGAAGCCCAGCTCTGCAAGCTAACGTGTGTTGGGAGGTATACACCTGGCCTGACTCTACGTCCTCTCCAGTAGGAAGCTTTTAGTAGTACCTGGGGAACATGGGAAGGGATAAGTGGATCTGACCTGTGGACTAAAGGTCGTAATTGGACGTTGACAATCGGTTTTCTTAACAGGGTGATTGAAAGCAGTACTACTGCGTCTTTTCAACAATTCTGCTTAATTTGTGGATACTATTCTTCAATATGTAATGTTTCAGAAAGGCTGAATTCTATGCTGAGAACTACACCCCTTTCCACGCTTGCATTACTCTGGCAGATCATTATAAATTTATCTTCCCATCACGCTACGTAAAACAAATCCACTGTGATAGCTTAGCTGCCGGTAGAGAGCGATTACAACGGAGTAGCCCGGTGCCATTATGTGGCATCAGCGTGTCAGCATATAGTGGCATCCTATAGGATTCTACGCTGTGATAGCGCCACGCTGTCATTTGACACGGGAGATATGGGTTGGAATTACAGCGGAGAAAAGTGGAGAGAGCCTATTATATTATGCAGCGTGGGTAGCAGTATTCTGGAATAGTTTAGACTGCTCAGCTGAACTGGAACTCTCACATCTGCGAAGACTTCCTTCATTTCTTCACTTGCACACACAGGCCTTCAACACACACACAGGCCTTCAACACACACACGTCACATTTCCATGTAACACGATGGACAATTCTATGTACGACCCAGAACTATGGGAGATTTTCAAACAGTTCGTGGGAACCAAAAGGACAATAATCGAAGATCCCATTGTTGCTCGCGAAGGGATAGAATACAATATTGCGGACCGTACGTCTCGATTGGGCCCCGCGAGTAACATTGAAACTACCAAACATGAATTCACATCATCGGATGGCGCCCAGGATTAGTACATATCGGTTGCTACCTACGGACCTGGATCAGACTCAACCGCAACCAGCCGTGGTTTATGTCTACGGGGGCGGCTTGATCGCGGGAAAGGCGGCAGATTGGAAGAGAATGATCGAGAATGGTCACGCTCAAAACGATGTGCAGATGTTCATCGTCGGGTATCGCCTTGCTCCCGAATTCCCGTTTCCACAACCAATGGAGGACGTTTATGCTGCCATCAAGTGGTTGCAAGCGAACGCCGAGCTGTTCAATATCAACCCAGCAAGAATCGGCCTTTTCAGCGTCAGTGCTGGGGGTGCACTGGCAGCGGGGTGCGGCGCTCAAGGCCCGAGATGGAGGGCTCAATCCACCATTAGCCAAGCTGATGCTGGTCTACCCCATGCTTGACGATCGAACCTCCTGGCCTTCTGATCATCCCCTCATTCCATATCTAACATGGCCAGTGTACCTGAATGATTTGGGCTGGAAATCGTACCTTGGAGGCCGAGGAGGAGAGCAGCGAGGAAGTGATGTCTCGATTTATGCCGTACCAGGTCGGGCTGAGGACCTCAGCGGATTACCCCCTACTTACGTTGATGTTGGTGGACTTGATCTCTTCTTAGCAGAGAGTGTAGCCTTTGTTGAAAGCTAGTGAAAGGCAATGTGCCTGTTGAGTTCCATGTGTACCCAGGCGTTCCACATGGGTGGGAAGCAGTTTCACCTAACATAAGAGTTTCGAAGGAAGCAGAATCAAACCGCGGACGGGTATTGAGAGATTTCTAACTTCACAGTACTCGCGTGAAATGCTTAAAGAATTAGAACCGGAAACCATATATTTTGTCAAGTTAGTTTTACATCTTTGCTATGGATAAAATAAATATTACTTCAAATATTGACATCCTGGATTATTTATCTCTCTGTTCTGGGCATCCTCCAATGTAAGTTTCCACCTTCAACTCCAGATAATGGATTAGCATCCCCGTCGCAGACAGATCCATCCTGGATATCAAAACCACATCTGGTGTAGAATCCATCTTTACCGCGCGAGGCAGCAACAGAAGCGCATATGCCCTCCTCTTGAGCGCGCTGCAGTCCCCATTGGACCAGAACTCGACCAATACCCTTGCCTTGGTAATCGGGATGCACTCCCAGAACTGCCAGGTACCACGATTCAGCGCGGTTGCCAGACCAAACATGCGCAAAATGTGGAAATCCTCTCTCTAGAATGTCTTCTTTCTCGGGATCGCAGGCACGGTTAGGCCATACAAGAGCGTTGAGCTTCATAACAGCAGAGACTATGGGCCTCAGAAGGTTCCCTATGGCGAGAAAGTGCAACACACATCAGCGAGCTGGGTAAATATGCAAAGTTTCAGGAGGTTCATGATGTTTACACATACGAGGGTCGAACCACCAACACTCGAGCTTCTTGCCTCCCGCCCCTAAACGCAGCCACTTTGAAAATCCTATGATGACCTCTGATGACCTCATTGCCACTTTCCTCTTCTTTCGTTGTAGCGACGAAGAGCTTGTCACGAAAGTTCCAATAGTCCACACGAATCCGGCGCAACCAATACAAGTCGGAGTCGTTCGGGAACTCCTTTCGGTAAGGATGAATCAACTCTCCGAAGAGGTTGTCTGGCCCAAAGGCTTGCGCTAGTACGTGGGCAGCTCTGGGTAGGTCACTATATTGCGCCTCCCGAATCTCAATTCTCGACATGTTTACGAAGGTGTTCAATGAGGAAACAAAACGTAATCTACATTTATCCAAAAGAATAAGCAAAGCAATACTAATCTTACAGCTCAATGTAAAGCGGGGCAATGCGTCAGTCGAATGGGGCATTTAACTGCGAGTGGCGCAATGCTCGAAATTTTCTCTGGGAAGATGGGGCCTTCCTCTGAATATTTTATCCGAGGCCTTTTCAAACGTCTTTTTTATTTTCGCTTTCTTTCCTCCGGCACCTAATCCTACCGCCGCTACGATGAACTGGAATACCCCGATCTATGTTATCGTTATCCTCTTTTCGATGATTTACTACTACTTCAGCGGGAGGCATAATTATGCAGGTCCGGTGGAGTACGTGAGGAAACTTGAATGAAGTTGTGGAAAGTGAATTAGTTGGACGACCAAAAAGGTTGATGCACTCTCAGCGGAGAACGGAAGAATATTCCACATTATTTTGTTTCGAGGCATGAGGGCCATTCTTCAAGGTATTGATTTATTTGTAGAAGTTTGCAATTGAATCAAGCCCAGGCTGGTGCAACTGCTTCAAGAGTCCATAATGGTAAACCCAAGGACCTGGATCCATTTTCATGAGCAATCATAGAGAATACCTAGACCTTCAATCTACATAAGGTAGCTTGAAACGACAGAGACAAGTATATTTTCACCTCCATCTTTCACTACATGGACTATCACGTCAGGGCCAAAGGGTCCCTCTGTTCCATCTGAGTATTCATCATATTCTGCAAAGTCTTCCTTCTTGGTGTTTCCGTCTAAGAGTAGGGCCAAAGCATGTGCTTGAGCCAAGTCCCGCGTCATGTGTGTGCCCTTTATGGTGCTGTCACGTATTGATCCACTGCGGTCTTCATTATAGTGGATGGTAGTCTGTACCACGTGGTGGAGTGGCCGTCGCAATCGGTAGTCGTCGTCTGGTTCCAAATTCTCGGTATTAGGAATAGTCTCAACCTCGACTGTGAAAATCTCCCCAGAAGAACCCTCTGCGTATACGATCACACCATCACCATGCTTCCACTCACGCGCCCCATCGATAGTATCGTATACTGGAAAGAAGTCTTTCTCATAACCCTCATTGAACAAGACAGCCTTTGCTTCTATCTTGGCTGCACGGAGATCAGTGAATGTGGCGGGCGTAGCAGTATTGAAGGTAATTTCGGACGGGGTTTTCAGGTCCGTAAATGTTCTTTTGATTACGTAGAGCTTGTCGTCGGCCATTGTCGGAGATTTGTGACAGGTGATGCTTTATTTCTGATGATTTATTTCTGTTGCTGTGATTTATAGAAAGCTGATAAATGAACAGAATGACAAACGTTGCTTCTAATCAACGATTGTGTGGGGCTATACTCAGTCTTTATTTATACACGAACGATTGACCATAACTTATTAAGATTCCGTTGGTCCGAACGCAGTATGGAAAAAACCCAAGATTATCAGGCCACTTTAAAGATGAGAAGCACGAAATGCTTGGCTTCTGGAATTGCCACCGATGGTTTGCCGACCCGGGCGACCGAGTCAAATAGTGGCGTGATCCTCGGAAAACCTGCAGGATGTTCACTGTAGTGCGTCATTTATCAGAGAAATATGGACAGGTGAGCTGGTGGATTAGTCACTGCTTCATATTAATAATAAATAAATCGTGATTAATTGTTCGAGACGTCTGACAGTGTATGTGATGGATATACTTGTTACTGTCTCGACGTACAAAGTCAATTCTCGCGATAGAGTTAGAGCATCAAGAGCTGGCTAGGGGTTCCTACACAAGGCTTACGATATAAACTTTCCCGTGTTTATCAACTTTGTTTGCCAAGAAAGGAGCAAAGAACTCACCCCTTCCTTTTGGGCGCTGGGTTACATGACTCGAAAATCTGTAGCATTGACGCTCCTCAGCACCGAGTTTTGTTCACTAATCTATATTATAGACGGCGTATAAAATAGGCCACTCAATTTCTATTGATTTACTTGGGCTTTTCTTTGATATCAGTTTAACACTTACAAACTTTCGTAACTCTACTCTCCTGCAGCTTACAATTATTAATACTAGAAAGAATGACACCTGCTGTGGATAGCGAGCGGTTACGTCAGGTTCATATACTGGGCAAAGTGGCCAGTAGAGCGCTGTCTTCCATAGATGATAGACCCGGTCTTTTCAACCTCGGCGCTCGAATCAATTATGCGCCATCGGTGTACTTCTCATATATATTACTGCCCTCTTGCACTGTCTTAGGCATTGCAGGAGTAGTTATTATACGTAAAAATGTCTGTCTGTACTTAGCTTAACAAAAATGTGTTTCAGAAAGGTCTCCATTTAAGTCATTATGCGCTTGAGTCACTGCTGTCAACGGGCCCGCGGCAGCACCTCCATCTCCACCAAGAAATGACTACGACGAAGGCTCGTTGAGCCCTTGGTCTAGATCCTTCTGAATGGTGGACTTGGCCTGCACGTAGAGCTCAACATTGGATGCCTACGGATTGGCCCGGTCGAGAAACCCAGCGAGCATGCTGAGATTCCGAATCATCCTCAACCGCGTTATGTGACGTTGTGGCGGATGTGGTCCGAAAAGGTTGGATTTGAGTAGTGAAAAAGCGCTAGGGGCGTCGTCATAGCTTGCGTATTGATTCGGTTAAATAAGAGGAAAACGTCACAAAAGTTCGCCCAACAAGTATGACCCCACGAATTAAGGTTGTGTTGATACAAATTTTAGCATATATCTGATCGAATCATGATAATTTATATGTAGAAGAAAAAAAAGTTGTAGAAATCTAAGTTGCTTGGTTGCTACTAATAGAGAGTTAACTTGGGTAGGCCTTATAGGGAACCCCTCACATGGCGAGGCCTCGCTTTAGGAATAACAAGCTACAAAATTCTGAGCGTCTTACAGTAGCTTGATGCGTAGTTGGCAGCCTGCTGATACTCCGTGATGCATTATCCCAATTGTGGATTAGACGGTAAATTCGGTGTAAATGTAGAAGAAAGGCCAGATGGAAAAGTAGGCTACCTGAAACTAAACTTACCGGCCATTCAAAACTAGCCACATGGCTGTCGACCCTATTCAACGTTGTCCACAAGTCAGATACCATAGTAAAGAGTCCGAAGATGATCCTCAAAAAATTCGCACCTGCTGAAGGACGTTTCTTGTGTAGCAGTCAATCGATGATGAACAAGGCTTGTAGATTCACTTCAAATGCAAAGTTACTTACTCATTTTACCCTGACATTTTAAGCGAGGGCTACCTTACCAAATTTAGAAAGGCTCTGTTAAAAGCAGAGGTTTGTCAGCATTAAAAGATAAGATGGCGTGATCCTTCAATAAAAACAACATGTGCACAGGACCCCGCAATCAAAGTTTGTACTACACAACCCACTGCGCTGGTTCTAGCTCTCCATATATTGAACGGCATTACTAGCTATTTAAACCATGGCGTCCACTCTATCAGCGCATGAAATTGGTGACGGAATTCCTGTCTTGATCGTCCATGGATGGGAGTTGGAGGGGAGCGTCGAGGAGCGGGACTTTGAGCCAGTTTTCAGCAAAACAACGGGATTTCGCCGGATTTACGTGGACCTCCCAGGCATGGGTACAACGCCAGCGAATAATATCAAGAATCTGGACGATATATACCAACGCTTAGTGGAATTTATTGATACCCGACTTGAGAAGACAAGATTCTTACTTGCCGGCTCTTCAGCTGGCGGCTACCTTGCACGTGCGCTGGCTCAAAAATACATTGATCAAGTTGATGGCTTATTACTACGCGTGCCGTTGATCGAGCCAAAGGACAGCATGCGCGACCTTGATACTTTCGAACCTTTGGTTGAGAACGAGCAATATATGTCAACCATATCACCTGAAGACAAGAAGCTTCTGGGAAATGTTCTCCTTCAAACGCCTACTTATGTTGAAGCTTTAAAGGAAAAATACGAGCAGGCTTATCTTCCAGCGGCGGAAAAAGCAGACAGCAAGGTGATAGATCCGATTCGTGAGGATCCAGATCGTTATAGGCTATCTTTCTCTTTAGACGATCCAAGTGCGAAGTTCTCTGCACCCACACTTATTTTATGTGGTCGGCAAGACTCGGTTGTGGGCTATCGAGACAGCCTTCGCTTGCTGGAGCTCTATCCACGATCAACCTATGCTATTCTTGATCGTGCTACTCATGGCCTTCCTGTTGTTGAGGTTAGCCTTTTTGAGGCGCTTGTTCGTGATTGGATAGTTCGGGTTGAGGAATGGCGAGGTCGGACCAACAAATGAGAGCTGCTAGCATCAAATATTCTTGATACCCAAGTCTAGATACCAAGGGGTGAAACTGCTCACAACTTTGAGGTGGTGGTCATTGGGTTCACGGGCGAAGAAATGAATATACAAACTTTTAAGTAGACATATATAATTGTGTTCATAAATGTTACTGCTAGCATGGTGTTGCAGAAGTTGGAGAGTCATATGCAGACTCTTTTACCTATATGTAGTCATGACTCACACAGCTGTCTACCACCAATGCACTTGAAGCTATTCCATAGTATGTGTGGCTGTCTTGTTTTTCGGTAATATGAAATAGCAATGCATTCGTGAATATCATCGGCTAATTGTTGCGTGGTATATACGGCTCTGGAAACTTTTACCGTACCTCTAGTGTGGGGCAGAACACGGGGTCAAAATATCGAACGATCGATTCATTGTGTGGCATTGGGAAGATGTCAGCCCACCATCATCACCTGTTGTGCATTTTCTCGGCAGTCTCAAAGTTCCGATGTCTTGTCGGCCATACCAGCTTTTTATATTTACTATAAAGGCAGTCGAAGCTCTCAATACATAATTTCACGTCTGGTGGTAGCGTACCTAAATTTAGATACCACAGCTAAGCCAACAGACTTCATTCTTTGCTACAATAAAACGCATTATCGTGTTCAAAACATTAATTAGCCCCGCTCGATGATGGCTATGAGCAGTCATGAGGGTCTGGTTCAATCTTGTTTCTACATTGAAGATCGCCGACCAGTGATAATATTCGAGGATCCTGCTCATGCTGATGAGTTCAAAAATAACTACAAAGATGCAGAAAGTTATCAAAATCCAAGCCTTGTCTTTTTGCCTACCCCTCATGGTCTCGAATCCATCTCAGTGTCTCTCGATGGTCGTTTACTATACTGTAAGCCCTCGTATCCGCAAAAGTTCTTTTCTCGTAAGGAGAAATTCTCTTACACATAAATAGCATTTCACGAGCCGAAACAGGCCGCAGATTGGGTTAAAAAACTAAGAGGGTTCGGTACGCTAGACTACGGCCAAGATGGTTCACTCAATTCTGTGTATCTGGGAAGTGTCAAGAAAAGATCGCCGCTTGACTTTATTTGAAAACAGTGAATCAAGTCAAATCTAGGGCAACTTATTATTAGATCTATGTTTGCAATTTATTTTGCAACATTTGTTTTGGTTTTCACAGCTGCTTTCTTTTGCCCTCCGTACTCTGTCCGGCCTTGGATGGCATCATCTGGTATCAATAGGGAAGGAATTCAGTCACTGATATTGTAGATGTTGCCAGCCTATGATCCTAACACTACATGCGATGCATTAGTATGGCGGTGACTTATTGTAAAGGTCTGGGTGTGAATTAAGGCATGAGAATAAGAGCTCCGGGACGATAGCGGAGCTGCGCCGTGTTCTGCCCAGTGGGGCGGGCCCTTTGAGGGATCTCGGGGGTCTTACGGGCGCTAAATTTGGACGTGTGCGATGGTGCGTGCGCACAGACGAAAGTGACCTACTTTCCCACTCCATCACCATCCCGCGCCGCAGCCGTGACCAGAAGCTGGATCCCACATGGATGCGCCCATGTACATGTCGCCCGTAGGCTCAGAGCTAGGTAGATTGGACCAAGAGTATTCCGAGTCCGTTGCATACATCTGCTAATAAATGGACTCTCCCACAGTTCCCTCCCATCGACGAAACTATCTGGTAAGCAGTCCCACCCCACCGCCTTGTAGTTTCCAGTCATGGGCGAGCACCATCCTCCTCCGCTGTCACAGCCCACACAACTGACGGTTTGCAGTCAGCAGACTCACCTGCGTCTGACCCTAGGAACGCCGATGCTAGCCTGACCCTATCTTACGGGGTCAGCTACAACTTCATCGGCAACTCGTTTGTACTTTCCAAGTCGCGAAGTTGGACCAAAGTGCACGATCCTGTAGGTAGACTTTTTGATGCCGGCTGGGATCACCCCCAGTCAAATCCACGGCCAATGCTCCTGTCACTATTGTGCCAAACTTGCTTTACTGTCTCAAGTGGTAAGGAGAATGAGAAATGGGGACAAAGAAATAGCGCACCACCTGAGTAACAATATCACCATCTTGCGTTGCAAGCCTGCTGACCCAAGCTTAATAGGCTTCCCAAGGTTTTATCACTCGAGTGCCAGAGTCCACAGGTGCAGAACTTCAAGATGCTGTCGCGTCAGCAGCAAACGCGCAGCCACACTGGAGAGCAACCCCGGTGAACAATCGGCGGAAATTACTACTTAACCTCATCGCCATATTTAAACAAAACTCCTCCAGAATTGTAGGTCTAGCCCATTCTTCGCTTTGATCCAGACCTGGTATGCGACCCGCTTACTGTTGTTATAGAGGCGCATATTATGTGTTGAGGTAGGCAAGACTCTCTCTGATGCGGACGCGGAGTTTGAGCGTGGGATCGACGCCCTCGAGACGGCATGCTCGGTGTCAAATGAGATGAGTGGTGTACACCATGTAAACCAATCCGCCGAGATACATACTATAAACGAACCACTGGTAAGTAGTAGTAGAATCTACCGACTTGACTTCTATATTGCTGAAGTTTTCTGTTAACCGTGCGCTGGGGCGGAGTCGGACAGGGAGTCTGCTTGACCATCAGCCCCTTCAACTTCCCCTTCATGATCCCGCTCTGGTCTCTCCCCTACGCCATACTCGCGGGGAACACGGTGATCCTGAAGCCGTCTGAGCGCACGCCGTCCGTGTCCCAGGTGATGGCCGAGTGCTTCCTCCAGGCGGGGTTCCCGCCGGGCGTCCTCAACATCGTGCACGGTCGCGCGGGAGTGGTCACCAGCCTGCTGGCGCAGCCGGCCGTGCGGGCCGTGAGCTTCGTGGGCGGCAACGTGGCCGGGGAGCAGGTGTACGAGCACGCGCGGGCGACGCGCAAGCGGGTGCAGGTGGAGTGCAACGGCAAGAACCACGGGGTGGTGCTGGAGGACGCGTCGCGCACCAAGGCGCTGTACGCCATCGCCGGCAGCGCCTTCGGCGCCGCCGGCCAGCGGTGCATGGCCGTGAGCGTGGTGGTGTTCGTCGGCGCCACGCGCGAGTGGGTCGGCGAGCTCGTGCAGATCGCCCGGACCCTGGTCGTCGGCTGTGGTCTGGACCCCCTCGTCGACGTCGGGCCCGTCATCACCGCCGCATCCAAGAGCCGCGTCGAGGACTTCATCAGCAGTGCGGAGCAGGAGGGCGCCAAGGTGCTCCTCGACGGCCGCGGCTACCAGGTGCCCGACTACCCGAGCGGGAACTTCATAGGTCCGACCATCTTGACCAATGTGCAACCCTACATGTCGTGCTATCAGGAGGAGATATTCGGACCCGTCCTCTGCTGTATTGAAGTCGCAACTCTGGAGGAAGCCGTCGACTTAGTCAACAACAACCGATGTGCGTAACCCACCTCATTCACTGGACACTTTCAGGCGACAATTTACTAATTTAATATAATATAGTTGGGAATGGATGCACGCTGTTCACGAACAGCCCTATTCACGCTCGGAATTTTCAGCACATGGTAAACATTGGCCAAATAGGCATTAACGTTCCCGTCATAGGTAATTATATGAGTATACGAACCGAACTTGCAAGGCAGAGGCTAATTCGAAACAAAATACCACAGCACCATCTGGTCCAGTATTACGGACGGCAAATAAAGACTCCTTCATGGGTGGTAAGTCTTCTGATGAAACTATAGTAGGCAGGTGGATGGCTGATATTCCTTTACTTTAGATCTTAATGTAAACGGGAGGAGCGCCGCACAATTTTTCACCATGACAAAAACGGTAACGACTCTATGGACTTGAGCAAAATGGCGTTATTTTTAAAGGGCAATACGCCCGGCCTCGCTAGACGATCTCGATGATTACATAGGTATACATTCTCAATAGATAAGGCCCATCACATTTTTAGTAGAATGACCAGGTTGTAAAATATTGCTTATGTTGGTAATAGCCAGCAGCGAGATTTGTTGACATCGAAAGATCAAAATTCAATTATGCCAACAGAAACGAGAAGATCCAATCCCATGTGATTGCCCATTAAAGCCAATATGATAATATCTTTTTTTCCCCACCTTAATATGCAACACCGTTTTGTTAGATCAATTTATCTACATATGTGTCGGCATGGACAATTCCAACTTCGATACTTCGCTTGCCACAGCCGGCCACTTCGATGTGACGGTCTTCAGCTGGGTGTAGAAACTCACACCAGGCTTGCCATAAAAGGTGTTCGCGCCACCGCCAGCGACGCTCCTCTTGTTTCCGGTGAACGAGAACATGGGAAGCGGCACGGGGATCGGGATGTTGATGCCCACCTGGCCAGCTTCGATATTTCTGCGGAACATCTCCGCTCTCGGTCCAGAGTTGGTGAAGATCGCTGTGCCGTTGCCCCAGTCGTTTGCATTTACGAGTTGAATGGCTTCCTCAAGGGTGTCAACGGACAGAACAACCAGCACCGGTCCGAAAATCTCCTCCTTATAACAGGCCATAGCAGGGGTCACCTCGCTGATGATTGTAGGGCCCACCCAGTTGCCGTTCGGATATTTTTCCGGAGTGTACTTTCGGCCGTCGAGCAGGATCTTGGCTCCATCGGTCTCCGCACTGTCAATTAGGCTGATGATACGCTCACGGCTCTTTGGGGAGATGACAGGTCCAAGGTCTGCCCCAGCTTCAAATCCTCCGTCGGCACGGACAGTTTTGGAGCGCTCGACCAGCTCTGGAAGCCACTGCTTGGTCTCTCCCACGGTAACCAGAACACTGAGGGCCATGCATCTCTGGCCAGCCGCCCCGAATGCTGCGCTTATAACGGACGACAGGAAGAGCTCTTTGTCGCTGTCCGGCATGACGACCGCGTGGTTCTTCGCGCCCAGATTCGCCTGGACTCTTTTGCCGTTTGCTGAGCCCTTAGTGTAGATGTACTCGCCTGCAGCGTTGCTACCAACGAAGCTTATGGCCTTGATCTGCGGGGCATCGAGGAGGAAATTAACGGTGTCATGAGCACCGTGAACGATATTGATGACGCCCTTAGGAAATCCAGCCTCCTTGGCTAGTTCCGCAAGAACTATGGCCGCACCGGGAGTGCGCTCTGAGGGCTTCAGCACAAGCGTGTTACCCGTGATGACAGCAATGGGTATGCACCATAGAGGGATCATGGCTGGGAAATCTGTTCATTTCGTTTTTAGTCAGTTATGTCACTAAACCTCCGTCTCAAGTCCAGCAGGAAGGTATCAAGGTGTTCTTACTAAAGGGGCAGATGGCAGCGACCACTCCCAGGGGTTCCCGATACGTCCTCGTCTCCATGTTCTCGGCAACCTCCAGCACCTCGCCCTTCATATACTCGGGCCCCGCGCAGGCAGCCTCGGCGACCTGGAGGCCGCGCAGGACGTCGCCCTTGGCGTCGGACACGGTCTTGCCCTGCTCCAGGGTGATGACGGCGGCGAGGCGGTCCCAGTGCTGCTTGATGAGCTCGACGAACTTGAAGGCGATCCGCTGCCTCGCGATGACGGACTTGGCCCTCCACAGCGGGAAGGCCTTCTGCGCGGCGGCGACGACCTCCTCCAGCTCGGCGGTGGTCATCAGCGGCACGCGGGTGACCAGCTTGTTGGTCGCGGGGTCGTGCACATCGGAGAAGGCGGTGCTGGTGGAGGTGCGGAACTCATTGTCTACAAAGTACGGTGCATCCCCCGCAGCCAGGGCCCCGTCGTGGGCCGTAGGAAACGAGGTGGCAGTGGTTTCGAGGGCGTACATTGTGGTTACGGGGGAGGGGAAGACGGTGTGGTTGTGGTTGTGGTTGTCCGTACACGTGCGGGTGACCAAAGATGAACGAGGTTGGAAGTCTCTGTGGATGTTACTAACAATCAGCAAAGCGACTGTTGCCAGCAAGTTTTCTCGGCCCAGGATCTTCTAACACCTTGTCAATGGTTACCTAGAAGAGAATCGAAAAGAATGTTGACGCCTAACCAAGCTGCAATGGAAGCTGCTGCAAGGGCCTGCTCTGGGTCGGTTGTAGATGACATGACATAACATAACGGTTACTGCACATCTATTCGGTCGGGGCTGTCCGATTATGGATAGCTCTCCACTCCCCCACACGGCAGGTGGGACCGGCCAAGCCCGCCATGCCCCTCTGGGCGCTGAGGCAGCTTATCCCTCCTATCTCTGCCCTGTGGGGCCCTCAGATAGCACAGATAGGCTCTTCCCAGGGGTGCTCAGGGCTTTATCAGAAAGCGCCTCAGAACTGGTCCCACCCAGCCCAGCAGCCGCCCTTGTTTAGCGGCCTCGTGCCGAAGTCATGTGGCCCTGCCTGACACGCCGTCATCGCAATGTGGTTCACTCTTGGATGGCAGTCCGCGTCGTCTGTCATTTTCATTTGTAATGCCTTTTGCGTATAGTTATGCTTGGATATTGTGCAATTGTGATCGAACATGACATTCCTAAGTAAGAAGGAGTACTATGTAGGTAGTTTGGACAATAGGAGGTTATTCAACATGAGCTTGTGTCTCGGTCCAGGAAGAGATCTATCCGACTTTTGATTTTGTAACCACCTAATTTTGTGAAAAAAAAATTTTTTTTGGGTTTTTTGTTTTATCCATTCAGGCAGTCTTCCCTATTCACCGAATCCACTTGGATGTGATTGACCATAGTTGCAAGAATGTCACCATAGCGAGCACCTACCTGAAGAGCATTGAAATGCTGGAAATGGTTTAGTATGATTTCGAGAATAAATGGGATTGATGACTTACGACTCTCCGTTATGTGTCCTTCGGATTGCCTCGGCGAGAGTCTGGCTAATGTCCATCTGGTGAATCTTCGAGCACGACTTGGCGAGGTCTGGCAAGGGCAGGGTGTTGCTGACAACAAGGCGCTCCAAGTCACTGCTCTCGACAACAGTAACGGACGGCCCGCTCAAGAAGCCATGAGTCACTATGGCCACGCTCTTTCTGGCTCCGTTCTCTTTCAAAATCTTGGCGGCTAATGCGAGCGTACCGCAAGTATCTGCTATGTCGTCAACAAGCACTGCGGTCTTGTCGACTACATTCCCCACGAGTATCATGCGGCTGACTTGATTTGCAACTTTACGCTCCTTGTGGATGATGGCGAGATCGACTCGTAGGTGGTCCGCGATCGATGCGGCGCTGTTCACGTGAGTGTTTGAGTTGTACCAAGCATAGGCAAGTGCTCATACCGTTTGACTCCTCCAGCATCTGGAGAGACTATGACCAATTCCTCATGCGGGAACTCTCGCTTGATATACTCGATCATCGTCTTCTCCGCGTACAGCTGATTGCTGTTAGTATCCAATCAATTTGGCCCTGTTTGGGAGCATAAATTACACTATCGATATCGCAAGATGTCAGTCACTTATACGCCGACCAGATGCATGATTACTGGAGGTAAAACACTCACTTATCGACGGGAATATTGAAGAATCCTTGTATCTGCGATGCATGCAAGTCCATAGTCTGTAGCTTTCGTAAGCCCTTGAAGGGTATTCTGATACTCCCGCACGCTTGAGTCGTCTTACAATAACATGATCACACCCAGCGCCCTCTAACATGGTAGCCACGAGTTTGGCAGTGATGGGAGCTCTACTGCGATCTTTCCTATCTTGGCGAGCATAGGGAAAGCACGGAATAACCGCGGTGATGCTGTTGGCAGATGCCATCTTGCACGCACTGATGGCAATGAGCAACTCCATGAGCATGTCGTTCACAGATTCGGATGCTGTCTGTATGATGAACACATCAGCTCCTCGAACAGAGGTGCCGATGCTGACAAACGTTTCGCCATTGGAAAATCGAGAGCTCTGAAGAGCTTCCCAGCTCAATGAATATCCAATTCTAATAAAAGAGAAAGCATTAGCGACCACGAAACATCTGAGTACGCAATGAAAGGTGTGATCTCATGCCTGTCGCTGACCAGCCGTGCCAGGTCCCGGTAGCTAGTACCTATGAGCACTGTGGTTAGGTAAAACAAAAAAAAAAGGCAACAACCAACAATACTAGTGCAGATTCACATACCAGACAGTATGCGGAGTCCCGTTGCCATTGTTAGGGAGAGCTAAATAGATCTGCCGTGTTTACTATTTCGACTCTCTATCGCTGATGACAACTACATAGTTTCCAGAACTGGGTATATCAATGATCGACAATGCGTGGGCCGGACCTTGACAACGTTCAAGGAGGACCCCAACCAATTGGAGGTTCCATGACTTGTGTGTAGTGGCAAAAAGGGGGCACCGTCCACGTGAACAACTTCCCCAGAGATAGTGTCGTATCTAGAACCCCACGGAACTGATAGTGGGAGATAAAACCTCCGACGGGCTGAAGGGTAACCTCCACAATCGAAACTCTTTCCAACGCCCCACAGGATAAGCACAAGGACTGGCTGAACGTTAGCTTATCATGTACATCGGTTTGTACAGTAGCAATCTCGGCAACGCTAGTGTGCAACAATAGCCTGGAAGCCCATCGCCCCACATATATCGAAGTAGATTCCCGGCCTACACAAATCATGGAATAAATTCCATCACGGCTTTTAACTCAATGGTAGTACAATTCCTCTGACCCTTCTTCAGCTACGATCACGAGTATATCCCAGCAGTCTTCCCCCCGAGATCCATATTTTTCCAGGTCACCGGATAACAAGCACAACATGACGCATTCCAATGGAAACCAGATAACTCCATCCTCGGAGCGTGTGACAATCTTGGAGCAGGGCAACTACCTCCTAAGCTGTATGACAACCATACGGAACTCTGAGACTAGTTCTGGCGCATTTGCCAATGCTTTCCAAAAAGTCGCTGACCAGCTCATCATCGCGGGTAAGAAAGATCGCATTCACCTGGGTCGTACACTGTGCAGACATAGAGGCTGATGCACAGACACGATCTCAGCTCTGAATTTGATTCCCACAGAGCGTATCACAGTTCCAACGCCGACAGGCTTGAACTATGATGGAGTTTGCCAGACGGCACCCATATGCGGCGTCAGCATTCTCCGTGCCGGGGCAAGCTTCGAAAGTAGCTTGAGGAGAGCATACGGGTCAGTCACGACTACCACATGATTCCGTCTGTCTTACATAGACGACTCTAACAATGTCGTAAATTCAACTGTGCAGAGAAAATATGTGCATGGGCATGATTCTGATCCAGCGAAACGAAGAGACATGCCTTCCAGTTCATCTCTACTCGAAATTACCTGAAGATATTGCATCGAAGAGTAAGCCAAACTATCCTTTATAACACAGCTTTGCTGCCTTGATGCTTATCACTATATAATTAGCCGTGCTGATCCTCGAGCCTATGCTGGCAACTGGTGGCTCCGCATCAAAGGCGATCGAGGTTCTGAAAGAGAGGGGCGTCCCAGAAAGCAACATAATATTTGTTAACTTGGTGGCCTCTCGAAAAGGGCTCGACATAATCATGAAGCGCTTCCCATTGCTCAGACTAGTCACTGCCGCTGTGGACAATGATCTGACAGCCTCGAAGTAAGTATCATGTGTTGGATACTCCATCAATATTTCAAGGACTGCTTTTAGTAACGTTTTCACTTCAGCCACATCGCACCGGGACTGGGAGATTTCGGTGATCGTTTCTACGGGACTGTATAGCACCAGTTTCTAAACCGTGGGAGAGTCTTCAACCATAAATACATGGATGTGGAAGTAGCTCGCGTAAGAATAATGAAGCTGCTACCTCTATTTACCAGAATTGAGAAACTACAAAACGTGCACGTCCCCCCAAGGCAATGGCAGATGCAGTCAACTCGCATCCACGCAAGTTAAAGGGACGAACACAGAAGCACGAAATTGGTCATTGTTACCAGTAATTTCCAACGACCGTTGCGCGCCACCGGCGGGAATCTATCCAACTGGATCTCAAGGATTGCTGCGTTTTCGCCCGAGGTACCGTGGGCGGACGATAAATTGCAACACCATCAGGTAGATTCTTGAATGGTCTTATATTTACCCGCTTGAAGTCCGATACAGCTCCAATAGTGTGTCAGCGCTTGGTTGTATAGTGAGTGAATTGAAATATGACGACCATGTGGTACTTGGCTCCCCATGGTTGAGGAGAGCGAGTGACACCAGCTTCGTAGATGTAACTTGAACAATTGCCGTACGTAGAGTTTGTTGAATCAATTTGCAATCATCGTCAGTAACCCAACTGTTCATTCCACACTCCACCTTTTATCAAAGATTCCGATATGGACTCTCGGGGTCCTGAAAGCCATAATCCAACTGGAGAAATATCGCCACGGTTTCACCACTTCTAGCATACGCCTTTACTACTTATGCTCTCCCATGTTCTATAATCTTATAGCATAGGTCTCTTACCTTTATCTATCTCCACCGACGTCACATCGTCCTCTCTGCATCAGGAAACGCTACTCCAACCAAGACTAAGCTGTTCCCATCGCACACTTCAAGCGGACGGCACAATTACCCGCAACATGGACTCTTCATTTCCACGATCGGCAAAAACCTTACGCCGACCATTACCTGGCTGGAACACGGGAATAGGTAACTGCTATCAAGTAGTAGTGATAAATTATTTGACTATCACATGCAGACTTGAGTAGGGTTATTAACCTATACTGGTCTATCACTGTAATAATAACAAATATTAAAGAATCACCATTTGGTATTCATTATACTATATATATATAAATATGGCAGCCATTAGGTTTGATCGTGGTTCAATCCAGCTCAAGCAAGCTAGAGCATTCACTCTTCGGAAACGGTCTGGTTGGCGAGGTCGACCTTGGTGTTGACGAACTTGCGCGCCGGAACCTTTTGCTTAAACAGGATATCCATCTCGGCGAATGTGCGGTTCTTGCTTTCGGGCAGACGGAAGAAGGCCCAAATTAAACAAACCAGCATCCAAAACCCGAAATAGAAGGCCGATTTAGCCCCCCAGCCCCAGGTAGCGTTCTGAATCATACGAGGGACGAGCTGGCCATTGATCAGACCGACCACGTTGTAAATGGTTCTCGCAAATACGACGGTCTTGATGCGCAGATAGTCGGACGGTATCTCAGTCACGATGGTATAGACGACAGGGCCAACGGTGATGAAGAAAACGAAGTACTCGATCAGAAGAATACTGCCAATGCCGTAGGCAATGTTGGGGTGTGCGGCTATTGGGGGAATACCGAGGAAAGCGATCACGAATGTGGTCACCACCAAGAACGTGGTACCCCAGAGCATGAGTGTTCGTCGACCCACCATCGGTGTGATATACCATTCAACAAAGACACCCATGATAGCTAAGGAATATTCGCCCATTGCGAAGTCAAAGGATGTAGTCGAAGGCAGACCCGCCTGCTCCAGGAAGTAGACGATGTAGGACATGAGAGGGGCGAGGAGATTCTGGATCAGGTATGCACCGACAGCGACCTCCGTTCGTCGGAAATCAACCCCTTTAAACAAATCCAAATAGGTGCTGGCAGTTTTGCGTTCGTCCTCCAACTTGATGGTGTAGATCATCATGGAGATGGTATCGGCAAGTTCCTCCTCAGTAACGCCCTTTGACTGTAGGTTCCGGAGAGACGTGGTGGCATCTTCGATGCGACCTTTACGGACTAGCCACCAAGGAGACTCTGGAGCTAGGAAAATGCCGATGATCAGGGGAATAGGCCAAATCCACTGGAGAGCGAAGGGGATTCGATAAGCCCATTGGCCAGTCATTTCATCGAAGCCTCGCAAGGCGCCGGTACCGAGGAGGTAGCCTACACTCCAGCAGAGAGAGACAAGCGAGGTGAGGTAAGGCCGTAACACGTTAGGGCAAACCTCGGCGGCGTACGTAGTGGTGAGCGTCTGAAATGCTCCCCAGGGGATACCGAGGAGAATCTCGGCGCCAAGATACATGTAGATGCTGGTAGCGAAGAACTGCAGGAAAATGAACCCAGTCATCATGATAAGGCAGCCAATCATGACCCATCGGTAACCGAACCAGTCGGCAAACATGCCGTTCATCAGGAGACCGATGATTTGTCCGGCACTGACACCGTTACTGACTCCCGATTGAAGATAGGCTGGGACCTGGTAATCACCCGTGCTCTCCTTCACGCCATACCTCTGCTGAAAGGCTGGGAAAGCGAAGAAGCCAGTCACGAAGGCGTGGTCAAAGCCCTCCATGATGAGCGCCATCGAGAACAGAAGGGACCAAAAGCAGGCCTTGGGGTACTTTCGGAGACCCTCGGCCAAGCCCATCTTGTGCTGGTCCTCTGTGGCATTGACTGCGCCCTTCAGGACGTCGCTGGAGTCCACAAAGTGCTCCTCATCCTTCTCCTGCAGCACCGTGACGGACCTGGGATCCGCCACGTTCTCCTGGTGTTCGGCCATTCTGCCAATAGTTGTCAATGTATACTGACGGCTCGCAGCTTGGCTTTCTGTCTGAGCGAATCAGGCGCCGCTTTCTTGGTTATCGAGAGTGGCAGTGCTCGCTACGTCTTGTATAATCCCAAAGGCCAAGGGACACGGCATTTTAATACATCTCTGAACCCCGGGCTTGGCTGGGGGCAATTACTTCCCAACCACATCACAACCCCCCCTCCCCCCATTCTCCCAGGTGAACATCCCTGCTGGCCCCACCAGTCAGATCACTTACGAAAGTGCGGAGAGACTACACGCTTGACGCGTAATATTCGAGAGAACTGGAGCTTTAGCGGGTAAATGGACCAGTGGGCCACAGGATTAGTGGGAAATCCGGGGTAAAAGCATCCAGAGAATAAACTGCGGGGAAGCTCTCCGAAGCGAGCGACAACTGAACGATTGGCCATGTCGCTTCCAATAGGCGAGGACTCCCCCCTTTATCGCTGCAAAGATATACCGAGCCCTCTGCAATCAGCCATTTTGCACACCTGTTTAGCAAGGGTACCCTGCAAGATTCGAAACTATTGCAGTATGTTATTCATTAAACTATCTCACTATCCCCACGTATGGGGAAGCGTGGGATCCTAGTCAGCGTTTGTTTGTGGGGTAGCCTTGGAGAAGGTGCGGAAGAGATGACCCGAAGACTTCTGAGTTGGGGATGGTTGGTCAAGGTGAGGAGGGCCGGGTGACCTGGAAACAAATTTTTATTATTATTATCAAGTTAAAGCGCAATGCTTGAAGAGGCTTGTGCTCTGGCTTGGCAAGCGAAGACACGATCACACCACCAGCCTACCGGCCGGTCGGGTTCCCAATGCCAGCTCTGGGAGGGTTCTCTGACAACCCTTTTCGGACACGGGCCGATCTGGTAACGGCCGCCGTGGCTCTTATAAGGCCACTTGAACGATACAAGTCATCTGGCGGAGCTCGAATCAAGATCGACACCGATACGGGAGCCGGCTTCGACGAAGTGGCCGCACAGCTCGAAGGCTTTGCTCGACCTCTTTGGGCGGTTGCCAGCCTACTCTCATCATGCCAAGCGCAAACCAGTAAACCGGAGGCTGCAGTCAGCAACAGCAGGGGTAGAAAGCTTGAAGAAGGGGATGACCACACCAATAAGAAAGAAGAGACCACCGACGAACGAAGCCAAAACACGAATGCTTACTATCAGACGTTGGTAGAATCATGGGTCCGCGGGCTGGAAAGCGGCACGGATCCTTCGTCGGCAGAATACTGGGGGGATGTCGGTGATTTTGACCAGCGCATGGTGGAGATGGAAGCGATCGCGTTTGCGCTGTTGGCTGCACCAACAACGTTCGAGTCACAGTTAACCCCTTGCGTGCGCAACAATCTGTTCACATGGCTGCGCCAGATTAATAGCAAAAGAATGCCGCAGACCAACTGGCTCTGGTTCAGGGTATTCGTGAACCTCGCCATTGGCACCTCAGAGGAGACTTCCAGAAAGAGGATCGAGGCTGATCTAGATGTTCTTGACTCTTTCTATCTCGGTGATGGATGGAGCAGCGACGGCATCTGGTCTGCTGAGCGAAGGCAGGCCGATTATTACTCGGGAAGCTTTGCGATTCAGTTCGCAAGGTTGCTTTATGTCAAACTCCTTGGTGCGCACTCGGCTGATACTAGAGCTTCGCGATATGTAGCTGAAGCCCAGCAATTTGCCGATAGCTTCTGGAGATATTTCGACGTAGATGGGGCTGCCATCCCATTCGGCCGAAGCCTCACGTATCGCTTCGCCTTTGCGGCATTCTGGTCGGCTGTGGCCTTTGCTGGTGTGGAGCTCAAACCACCGCTTGACCACCCTGGCATTGTCAAGGGCCTGCTGCTGCGTCACCTTCGATGGTGGTCCAAGCACACAAGCATATTCAACACCGACGGCACGCTGAACATCGGCTACGCGTACCCCAATATGTTCATGAGCGAGGATTACAACTCGCCTCAGTCTGTGTACTGGTGTCTCAAGAGCTTCGTTGTCCTGTCGCTACCTGAGGAACATTCGTTTTGGGCCTGCGAAGAACAGCCGCATCCGCTCGCTACGTTGGTTCCTAGGTCTCTTAATCTGTCAGTTCCCGTCCGACCAACTCAGCACATTCTGTGTAGCACGCCCGAGCACCATTTTCTCCTCTCCTCCGGCCAGTTCACAAGTAAAGAGTTTCGTGCGAGGGAGGCCAAGTATGGCAAGTTGGCCTATTCTTCGGCTTTCGCATTCAGCGTTCCATCAGGCTCCATGCTGTCCCAACTGGCGCCTGATAGCACTCTTGCCATCAGTATTGACGGTGGATCCCACTGGTCAGTTCGCTGGGAGCCTCTCAACGTCCATTTCGCTACAGCCGACGTAATGGGTGAGGACCCTGTGCCTACGCTGCTAAGCACTTGGAAGCCGTACATAAATATACAGCTCGAAATCCAAACTGCGCTAATAGCTCCTTCCTCCCGCTGGCCTGGGTGGCATTTCCGAATCCATAGAATTAGGACTTCACCTCAAGGCGATCTTCGACTGATCGATGGTGGGTTTGCCATTCCGGCTCTGGCAAAAAATGGCCTCTTCGTTGCCGAAACTAGGTTTGAGGAGATGCTATGGGAGAGTGACTCGGCCACAGGACGATATACGGATGGCACGGATAGCTTCATCTTGAACTGTGGACATGCGAGCGGCATTTCAAACATGGCCGGTCAGCTTGAAACTGGGGAGGCTTCAACGGAACACGGGGCTCAGCCGGCCATGTTGCATCCAAGTGGAAACTCCAACCTTGTATCTCAGAGGACCATGATCCCCACCATGGAGTATATGCCGTCACCAGATCTTTCAGTGGGTGAGATGTCAGAAGGCTGGGTGGCAACTGGAATCTTTGCTGTTGCATCGACTGGGTTTTCAGTGGCACAGATCCGCAGATTCTGGTTGCAGCGGCCAAAGCTGCTACGCATTGTGCAGAGGGATGATGAACGATGGGGTATTGAAATTGACTAATTGAACCTTTAGCATGCTAAAACTCTGCACTAGAGAAATATGCAGATACTTCTAGGTAATAAAGGGCTTATCGCCACCTTTCAGAAGCAAAAGAAGGCAATCACCCTTGTTACCGCTGCCCGGTTAAGTAAACCCTTCACGAATTATTACCTGTAAGTTACCAGAAGGGCAACACCTAGCCTCTCAGCAGATTTGATATAGTGTTCGCTAACCTTAGTTCAAAGGCAGCCTGTGTATACATGATTAGATGCAGTTAGGAGGCAAGTTGGTAGATTTAAATACAGTATGCTATGTGTCGAATGACACGCAGCTTAGATATAGGTTACCCTTGTGGCATCTATAGGTTTATCACATATTGGGGCAACGTATAATAGGCAGCTGCGAGGTAAGACGAGGCTTTGTAAATAGTCAGCTAAGAACTCTCAGATTTATTGGCATTCGCTCTCTGGGAGTAACTTGCCATATTGAATGCATATACCCAATGTTTTAAGCACTGTCATAACTTCAAACAGGGCGATTATTCCCCTGTCGAATCTGTTCTCAAGAGATTGTAGCTGTGCGAGTCGAACTTTGGTCATTGGGCACCCGCTCCTCGTTTAGTACGACGTAGCATAACCCAATTTCTTGGCTTGACCAGGGTAAGTCATGCGTATTTGCCCGCAGCTGCAAGAGCTTCTCAACAGCCTGCAGGATTGAGTGTGTTAGTGCAGCGCAGCAGTGCGACTTTGATGTGGCCAAGGGCTGTGCTGCACCAAACCCACTCTTACGGCGATTTTACTGGCAGGCTCATAAGGCAACTTTGCATTGCTTGTGATGAAGAAAGTATGCCTTGCGGCTGAGATCACGTGCAGCGATGTTCAGCACCACAGTTTTTGAGCGAGTTGAGATGTTATCATCATCCACACTATCTTGGTGTCTGCGGTAACAAAGCTCGACCTCAGGTCTTCAGCACTAGGGGCAGCTATGTCCTTTTCTCCAACGTTTGGCGCCGTTGGCGACTTCATCTCGGTCAGCCTCCTCATCAAAGACCTGGTGCTAGCGCTGGACGATGTCCGGGGCTCTGCAGCTGGGTACCGGGCGTTGATCCGGGAGCTCAACGCTTTGGACGTTGCCCTTATGCAGGTCCAGCAACTCTGGCAATCTCACAGCGCCATACCTGAGGTACAAGAATTGGCAGCTATCGGTACCAACACTGTCCGCCAGTGCCAAATCAGTCTCAATGCTTTCACCAAGAAGATTCGCAAATATCAGCCTAGCCTCGGCAGCACCTCGGGCTCGAGGAGCACCATCAAGGATATAGGCAGAAAGTTTCAGTGGCTCACAGAGAAGGAAGATATCGCTGCGTTCGAGTCGGAAGTTCTCGGATTTGGTAGCACAATCAATATGTTGCTCAGCACCACGAGCTTGTTGGTTGCATCTCTGGCATGTAGTGAATTGCACCTTTTGCTAAGATTATGAATAGGAAGCTGATGCAGACAAATAACGAGGAGATAAAAACTCGCCTAGAGGTTATTGTTAACGAGAATCGGATGTCGCTACAATCATTCATGACAAGAATCCAAATGCTGGGATCAGGAATGGTAAAACTCCTATTTCAGGTCATCGCAACAAATGTGGCAATCTATCAAGAAGCAGTGGCGATCCGTACAATACAGTCGTCTCGTCTTGAGAGACCGCTCAGCGAGGAATTTTTCGTCCTCGAAGATGCTGCTGGAAGAATCGCTCCCGTCCACTTGCGATTTGTCGATTCTTGGGAGGCATTCGACGCTGTGCTGGTCATGAGATTCAAAGATCGAAAGGGTGTTAAGCGAATCTCTCAGAAGCGCTATACGCTACAGGCACATAACGAAGGGTGCGAGATTGACCGCTCACTAGCCTGGGAAGTTGCTATGCTCCCAGGTCGAAGGGTAGACATGAGTGTCATTTGCCGGGCCCCATTACCAGATGACACGAATGTTACTCTGTCTAGCTGCCCCCGGTGTAAGACCGTGTCACAAGCACCAGCTGACACTGATATCGAGTGGTAAGTAATCCCTATCTGCTCTCTTGCACGGGGTTTTTACTATCATTTTGTGTGATAATCAAGCTTAGTTTTATACAGCCAGAGTTGTAATATGGTTTTTCGACGCATTGTCGAGTTACAAGATGATAGGCCCCCGTCGACTCCCGAAGCAGGGCCTTCTAAGGCCAGACATAGTGATCATGATATTCCACGAATGGATCGCAGCAGCACAGACACAACTGGCACGTCAGGGTATGTGCTTACAAGGCAGGCAGCTTCTTCTGCGGTTGCTTACAATTTTGACGAGTCGGATGATGAAGATATCACGGGGTTAACTCGAGTTCGCCTTGTCTCACTCAAGAGGGTGAATGCAAAAGTTTCCCATCATTCTTCAACTGACATATCTTTTGTTGAAACCGATACAACTCAAAATGACGAAAGTCTTTCATTTCTCTGTTCAGTAGACGGCATACCTCCAGGGAAACGTCTTGGACCTTATAATCAGTCCTACTCATTCACAGGTATCATAGCAACTGGCCCGTACAATGTGGTGTACCATATGGCACATGTTGAGAACTCGCATGAACACTACGCAGCAAAGGTATTCTCCAAACTGAATCCCGATGGTAGTCCGATACGGAAGCGGCAATACGCCACTTTACAGCGCATCATCCGCCTCCACTACAGCGTTCAGTCACACCCACATATAATTCCGATGCTGAAGGTTTTCGATGGAGAGGACCACCTTTCTTTAATTTTTGAATATTTTCCGAATGGGGATCTATTTGAAAATATCGTCAGACACGGAAATTACGTTGGCCAAGATGAGCTAGTCAAAAAGATTTTCCTGCAGCTTCTCGAAGCCATTGAACACTGTCACAGACTTGGTGTCTACCATCGAGATATAAAGCCAGAGAACATATTGGTCTCGGATTACCTGCAGAACATCAAGCTTGGAGGTTTCAACATGGTTACCTCAGCAAGCCAATCTAACGAGTTTGGATGTGGTACGCTGTTTTATATGTCACCAGGTAAGTTCTATCGTCCAACGCTGAGCGAAAAACTCTGCCGTGATTGCTAACCGGCACCGCGCGCCCCCCTATATTCTCAGAGTGTTTTGAACCGGGCAGCAATTCTTATTACCTCTGCGCCCCAACAGATGTCTGGAGCGCCGGGGTGACTTTGGTCAATCTCTCATGTGGGCGAAATCTATGGGCTAAACCATCATTCGAGGACCCAATGTACCGAGCATACAGGGAGCGCGGCAGCGACTATCTCAAGTCGATCCTACCCTTTTCAGACGAACTGGCCTCAATTTTGGATATGATTTTTCTAGAAGATCCTCAGCTGAGGATCAAGCTGTCAGAGCTTAAGACTTTGATTGCCCAATGTCCTAGTTTCACAACACAAAATTCTTATCCTTATTATAAGACAACATGAAGGAGTATTGAGGTATTATCAGATATTCTTTTATTACTCTTTAAGTCAAAATTACTCGAGGGACGTTCCAAATAGACGATCACCAATATCCCCAAGACCTGGCTTGACATATCCCTTATCGTCCAACCCAGCGTCCACCGTGCCGACCACAAACTGAGTGCCTTCTGGCCACACTGCCGCAGCACTCTCTAATCCTGTACTGCTGGCGACAAGAGAAAGGAAGGTGATTTCGTCGATACCCCAATCCCTGATTGATAAATTAGATTGATGAAAATGTGAGAGAGTACGAGTGGCAATTCCAAGGTTGTGCGTAGTGAGAGAATGGGGGTAAAACATTCCAGGGATTCCACTTACTTTATGATGTTTATGGCTGCCGCTGCCGTTCCTCCGGTAGCAATCAGAGGGTCAAGGATGAATGCGCGCTTGATGCTAGGGCTCTTTTGCGGGAGTTTGTTGTAGTACTCGACGGGCTGGAGCGACTGGCGCTCGCGGAAGAGACCCAGGTGATATATGACCATGTTGGCATCTTCTGGTAAGGTTGAAATGAAGGGCTCCATCATGGCCATGCCCGATCTCAGAATCACGATAATGGCGATGGTCTCGCTCGGATCCACCGGCGGGGTTGCGACGCTTTTTGACAGGATGGTGGACAGCTCTGCAACGATGGAGCGAACCGCCGAGGGCTTCAAAGACCGGTCGCGGAGTGTGCTCAGTCCCGCAGCATATGCTGGGTCACTGAGGATGGTAACGTTCTGCGTCATTGGGAAAGAGGAAGAATGTGGATGGGGGAGTGTTTAGGGAGGACGCTGTTGGTGTTGCTGGCACTGATGAGAACGAGAATTGAAGTTACAACAGAGGACGAGACGATAATTAGCTACGAATTGAGGAGTGCGTGGATGGAGTGGCTAGTGTCCTGGGATATAATGCCGCTCTCTCGTCAGCAGGATGAGATACGTGTAGTTGATCTTGCTTGGCCGGTGATGTTCAATGGACGCTGACCCAGCTTATTTGTCTCGCAGTGGAGCGAGCTCCTGACCTGACCCTGACCCCTTCCTGCCCTTGCGCCCCTACCCAAAACGGCCAGATTAGATGTTGAAAAGCCACCGCAGCTACGATGTCGGGATGTGGCCCGATGTCCTAGTTGGTGGGCACTGTATTTTAGTGGGTGGGACCGATAAGAGACGCCGCATTATCGGAACCGCTTGTTCACGGTGGATGCAAGGGGCAGAATGCGGGGGAGATAGGGGTGGCCCGCGAGGTCCCACCCAAGCGCTGATCACGAGCGTCGCATCGCATCGGCTGAGGGGTGACTGGAAGGGGTGCCAATAGCGACAAATGATCCTGCAGCTTGGGGAACCATCAGCGCCTGTTCACTTTGTTAGGTGGCAATCAGGCCGCCGTTTCATAAGCATTGCGGCTGCACTGGCGTGAGAGATGCAACTGGCAGACAAACCGCCACCTCTTCGAAAAAAAAAACCAACCAAAGCCATCTGAAGAAACTGGCTCCTCACCACGCATCGCAACAATTGTCACAACGCTGCAAATATGACTGCGGTTGCGAATCCCGACGTGGACTACCTTTTGAGCCTCGAGGCTGTTCGTGAGCGTGCTCAGAAAGTCTTTCAGATTGCCAAATCTGGCTCCCTCACAAACTTCAATTATGACGAGGCACGATTGCCAGAGGTGGCCGAGTTCGTGATCGGAGTCATCCAGGTTCGTAGAATATAGGCTGTTTTTGGGGTTGTCTGTCCCGCCTGCACTTGCTAACGTCGTGGATAGCGCGACTTCGGCCCTGACAAGTATGCCGTTATACCCCCTCACGGTCGCTGGCAGCACTTCGATGTTGGCAATGTCGCTCGCATTGCGGCCCTGCTGGAGAAGTGGACCAGCGAGGGAGTCGACAAGCTTGAGAAGACTCGCCGGCTGTATGATCTATTCTTCGTCTCGGTGCTGTTGGACGCAGGCGCAGGTGACCTGTGGGAATTCGAAGAGGCAGAGTCGGGAAAGTCTTACAATCGATCCGAAGGCATTGCAGTGGCTTCCCTGTACATGGTACAGTCTGGGGCGCTATCTAGTGACCCGAATCTGACAGTGGACGGTATGAGACGCTATCATCTTGTCGTCACCGAAAAGAAAGAAAGACTGCTAATCTAGAAGGCCAGCTGCTGGGCTCATCTCCCTTACTGATGAGGTGTTTATCAAATATTTCCAAGTTACTCCGGAGAATCCTATAATTGGGGTTTCAAGTCGCGTAGGATTGCTGAACAGTGTTGGGCGTTCACTTCAGAAGCTATCAGATATAGTGGGACCAACAGGTAGACCAGGAAACATCGTTGGTAAGTATGGCCCTGGTAACCAAGCCATTGTGTCGCCCGATTCTGACTTGCAACAGACTTCCTCCTCGCCTCTTCGAAAGAGGCTGGAGTTGTAGACTACAAGCTACTATGGTCCACGCTCCAGAGAGTACTGATCCCCTCCTGGCCTGCGGATCGCCCGACGATTGACGGCCACCCCATTGGTGATGCTTGGCCATTAAAAGTTCTCACCGATGGCGCACAGTCAAAAGCGGCCGCCATCCAGCCGTTCCACAAGCTCACGCAGTGGCTAGGGTATTCTCTCACGGTGCCACTGCAGCGTGTTCTCGGCCTCGAAGTTGTGAACACGCACCTCGGCACTGGCTTGCCCGAGTATCGCAACGGCGGACTATTCGTCGACCTCGGTGTCCTCAGCCTGAAGCCTGAAGTGGCTGCCCGTCACACCGCCGCGGGGCAAGAGCTTCCCACGATTGCCCCCACCGATGATGCCATTGTAGAGTGGCGAGCTATGACGGTGGCTCTTTTGGATGAGCTATTCAAATTGATTTCATCAAAGTTCGCGCAGGAAGGCGTGAAGCTTAACATGGCTCAGATGCTGGAGGCCGGAACGTGGAAGGGGGGCCGTGAGTTGGCCGCAAAATTCCGCCCAACCACAAAGTCAAGCCCAATAATTATCGATGGGGATGGCACGCTCTTCTAAATATGCTTTCGGTAACTTAAAGCCATACAAGAGGGTGCTCATGGCCTAGATAGAACTTGCAATATGCTGGGGGAAAAAAAATTAGGGTTAACGCAATGAAGTCCCAATTGCTACCATTCTCTCAGAACCAGCGATCAAGAGTCCGTAACATCATGAAATCTCATGTCACATTGTCACTCGAGCTACCATCCCGTGCACCTTGTTTACTAAGAAGCATATCTAACGCTGGCATTTAAAATACGCTTTAATTCACAGTGGACGTTCCTCGTTAAGATGATTTGCTTCCGCTCTTCCGTATGTATTCAACTTCTGTGTGCCACCCAAAGAGGCATCCTTTGCGGCAGCCTGGGGGTGGCTACAGCGCGACCGTGAGGATATCCAAGCCCAGTGCTCCAGGGATTAAGGTCAGTTACCTAAGTACCTAGATAAGTCACTGGTGTGGCTCTTGGAAGCGGGACCTCTCAGAGATCGGGTTAGCGTCCAGAGTGGACACACCAGGTACCCGCCCGATAAGTGACAGTAGGAGGTCCAACTTCTGGTCCCGCCCACCTTATCTGCACGACGATGGCAGATCCATATCACCCATACCCACATGTGTGTCCAGATACGGATCGCAATACAACACATACGTAATTGTACTTGCTGCACTTGTTGTACGTACCCCGGCAACCTGGGGCATTGAGGTGCGGGTCTCGATGGTACCTGCACTGCTGCCGATAACATTCCCTGTGTGTGGGTGGTTGTTGACGCAAAGCCCTCGATGGGACTGGTTGTTGACGCAAAGCCCTCGATGGGACTGGTGATTAGAGCCAAAACTAACCAAGAGGCTAATCAGGTCACCCGCCCTTGCTCGGGATAAGCAATCGAATCCCTCGTACAGGGGGACGGCCTAAAAGCGGAATCATACCTTTTGCGTCGTCCACATCCAGCATCTTTTAAACGGCGATGCTCTGCCGACCCATCTATCTGACTGAAAATGCAAAAGCCCAACACAAGCTACTCTTTTACCCCCGATCCTTTACCCGTGGGCACAGCTGGCCAGGACGTCAAGATGGCTCTCAATACTGAAGACACAACGAACCCTCGACCCAAGTTCAAGGGGTACTCTGACCGCATCATTGTAAGTAACACATCTCTGCACAATCCCTTGACGCTCCAGCAATCAATGGTTGCTTAGAACTAACACGGCAACTAGTTGACAACATATCCGGGGCAAAGTGTAGTCAACCCCGTGAACCTTAACTGGGGTGTTGCCGACCCAAAGGAACGTGGTCCAATCCTAGTTTCGCGTAATGGAGAGACCTTAACGAAACGAAATGCCATCGGCGCTCACGGTGGAAGTTACTGCGTTTACAGCGCCCTCGCCATTGCCGCGGGTGATCTGCCGCCAAACTTCCGCCCTAGCTTTGAGAACACCCAGCCTACGTTCGACTTCCCGCAGCAGCCGGCTTGGTCAGACCCCACCAAGATCGTGGCAATGGATCCCTTCGGGCACGACGTTGTCAAGCACTACAAAGAGTACCTAGACCAGGGTCTGGATGTGCGGCCAACCATCGCGATCACGCGTGCCAACATGCGCGTGGCAGAGATCACCGACTCCATCAAGGAAGGCCGGCTCCCGGTCGACGGCAACATCGTCATCAGCGCCGAGGGCGACGTGCGCGTCACCAAGTGCGCCGTGGAGCCCGTGTGGTACCTCCCCGGCGTCGCCTCGCGCTTCAACATCGATGAAGGCACCCTGCGCCGGGCCTTATTCGAGCACACCGGCGGCAGCTATCCGGAGCTGATCACCCGGCCCGACATCAAGATCTTCCTGCCGCCAATCGGCGGTCTCACCGTCTACATCTTCGGCCCGCCCGAGCGCGTGTCCGACGAGAACTGCAAGCTAGCGCTGCGCATCCACGACGAGTGCAACGGCTCCGACGTCTTCCAGTCGGACATCTGCACGTGCAGGCCCTACCTGACCTTTGGCATCGAGGAGGCCATCAAGGAGGCGCAGAACGGCGGATCGGGCGTTGTCATCTACTTCCGCAAAGAGGGGCGCGCCCTCGGAGAGGTTGTCAAGTACCTGGTGTACAACGCGCGCAAGCGCGGCGGTGATACGGCAGACAAGTATTTTGCTCGAACCGAAAATGTAGCCGGTGTGAGAGACGTGAGTACCTTTACTACAATATTTCTTTTTGCCTGTTCCTGGAGTTTCATACTAATATTGTTCCTTTGCCCTTTTCGCAGATGAGATTCCAAGCTTTAATGCCGGACATTCTCCACTGGCTTGGAATAAAGAAGATCGACCGCATGCTATCCATGTCAAATATGAAGCACGATGCGATTGTAGAGCAAGGAATTCCCATTTTAGAAAGAATTCCTATCCCTGATCGTAAGTTCCATTGTGTTTCCAGCCGTGTAAAAACGAGACTAACCGAAATCTCAGATATGATTCCTGCGGATTCCCACGTTGAGATTGATGCCAAGATCAACGCCGGTTACTTCACAAATGCAAAAGTACATACAGAGGAGGACCTGAAACAAGTAAAGGGTCGCGGGTGGCAGGGCTGGGAAGATGTAGCACATTGATATAAATCAACTTAATAAAATTTTATGATCCCATTAATGAAACCATTTAAGGAGCCCCGGGACACATGAGATGTCCATGGATTTGCCTCTACCCATATGGAGCAAATGAGTACCACCTTCATGACAGATATGCTTTTTGTATTGAGTCTGCTGCACTAATTCGCCTTAGTTTATTCAACAGGGCCAACATAATTGAAATATGGTCTAAAAGTCTAGAACCAGGGCAATAGTCATAACACCCAAAATAACAGCACTCTATTCATGCTCACAGGCCGGGTTGGGAGCTGACCGGAAGAAGATGGATACTGAGGTGACAAGAAAGAAAGTGAGCAAGAAGAGGTTGTCGGCAAGACTAAATATACCAAGCTTGAAAATGGATTGAAGACGTGGTTCTGCACGGATGAGTTTAAGCGCCATGCACGACGTTGAAGCAATATGGGAAGAAAGCGGGGTGTAGAGGCCGAGCCAGAATACCAACTCACCTGCAAAAGGTAAATAAAAGGGGCACATTGTTTTCGACGGGAAGGCAGTCTTATTCAGGTCTAGAACAACACAATGGCCAGGGGTACAATTTGTCATTGGTTCTGGGAGAAATTAATTGGATCTCACAGCAAGAAATTTGTGTCTATACGGGTTAGTACGACCACTTCACACAGATGAATGCAAGTAATCCGTGATTGAGTAAGCGTACAAATAAGGAGTTAATAGAAGTGATCCAGAGTCACATTTTCGCTGAAACATAAAATGACATTGTTGTGGGGGTAAATCCGCGAATGCTTAAGTCCTGCAGCAGCGTAGTCATTGTGGCGGTTTGGGAGCGATACCTTTTCAGCTTCACTGGCCTCCTTTGGCGAAGCTTGGGAATCCACCTCTGACATAAATACGAGATCTCTACTTGCTTGATAATCGATTAACATGTAAAAAAAACTGAAGTCTCCGTATTTTTAAGAGAGAATTGTTCTAGGCTACTTTGACCATGTTTATTGATTCCCTTTCGAGTTCCTTGCACGAGGGGTAGGATGTGTTGTTATGCATAGGTGTCGCGCATTTAACCACATTGCGGAACCTCTTTTAGATGTACATGCTGGAATAATTGAAATATGATAGCAGCGAGCACAGATAAATCCAGTAGTTTCAAGACGTAAGTATCCTCCGCAATCTCTACAGAGGTAGTGTGCTATTCTGTGCTGCTCTCCAAAGGAGCGCCAACTAAACTCAAATGATTTCTATAATGCGGAATAGACGCTGCCAAGAACTTGGCACGCAGTATAGCTTCAAGGAGGCGAAACGACGAAGTGATCTGCACAAACTCATCATGTCCCATCGCAATCCACAAATGAAGGGTTTTTTTTTCATCAGCTTACGAGTTTAAAGAGTATCTTTGTGAAGGGCAGGACTGATCGACAAGGACAACATCGAGTGGTTGCCATTAGCGAACGCTGTCCCCTTCAACGCGAATACGGTCCGGCGCTCCGTCCAGAAGGAATGGGTGTTCGAGCCTTGGGTTCTAGCCCTCTTCCTTGGAATCTAACCGAAATCTCTCAATTCTTGATTTTGACCCTGTAGACCTTTCACCAAATACACATTCCTGATTACAAACTTGGCCCCATACATTGATTTGGGACACAATGATATATAAATCATGCCAGTGTCACAAAATCTATCAATAATGATGATGCTGGCTAATTGTATTGCTGTTTTTTCACGAGCCTTCAGATTGATGTGAATAATGTCCGCCGACTACGCAAAAGTCAGTCAATGAACCCCTGGCACATCTAGTGTGCCTCGCTGAGGGAACGGTACCCTTTGTTGGATGACAAATTCGACCATCTTCCCACACTCAGAGTATAGGTTGTAATTGGAGATCATGATATCAATCCGGAAAAGTCATTGCTCATCATTATTTCTTTTGTGCTAGCACCACTCTCTCTAGCAACTTCAATACGAGATATCCTCTCTCAATCTCTCTTAGGAGAGTACTCGGAAACTCCGGGTGGCTGAAAGAGACACGGCCGATTTAGTAACATGCTACGTTCCGCCTTTTATCTGCTTCGATTGGATGCATTGTGCATCCATCGGGTGCAGTATCCCAAATAGCTAGCTTGAACGTAGTAGCACAACCTTGAATGATTGCATCTCTGCACCCTTCTTTCTTGAGCTCATTAGTAATGACCCCTCACTCAGCCTTCCTTAACACCTGACTTCATTGCTAAACTTCCCGATTGTGGAGAAGGGCCGTGCTAACAAGGTTAATACTATTACCAGCCAGAACTGTGAGAATAAACGATAGTGACAGTAAAGGACGTCGACAATCTGCACATCTCGAAGAAAGTTCAACACATTGCATCAAGTTCACGTGGGATATAATATACCCATATTGGTAATCCTTGGTGACCTATGTATGCTTTTATCTCATGAAATCCAGGCCAATAAAGGAGAAATGTCATTCCGATCTGACTAACCCCTCCATCGCCCGAACTCAGTAGGCGATCATGCATATGCAATTGTATATCTCTCCAATGATAGGTTTTGGCTCTGGGTGTGGCATTTTATTCAACTCTATTCCCACCACTCCGAGTATGGATAATGAATGGAAAATGATTTTCCGGTGATTTATATCGCTGCGTGGATTCTGAACACGAGCTAAACGAGGACCGCTCAATATGACTATTAAAGTGGAGAGGTTCTGCCTTTGTTACCCCAGATCTTGGAAAATCATTCGTTTCTCCGAGAAGAATCTGTTGCCTATAGTCTAGAAACTCATCAGCCAATCGCTATTTATTACAACATGAGAGTCCTCGGTCACGCCATTCTCCTAATGGGTTGCACACAGCTTGTGAGCTCCACATACTGCTCCTATATCTACGTATGTCATCCTAGTCAAGTCTTCCCAGTTCTTGATCGTATATCCATGCAGACTCTGGGAGAAGAAATGGTTCAGCTGATTAGCGTTTTAGGAAGATGATGGCCTCTGTGTCACTGAATCTGTCTGTAATGGCTACGGGGGCTGGTGGATAGCGGGCTATTGTCCTGGCGGTAGTGACATCCGTTGTTGCACGGATATACCTTGTATGGACGGTGACTACCTTTGTGAGAGCAAGTATGGCTGCGGTGGCGAGTTGGTGGCGTAAGTACTCTCGCATCTGTGATATCCTTTTCATGCTAACCGTAACCAATGCAGAGGATATTGCCCGGGACCATCTGGTTTTGAGTGTTGCGTGTAGTACCAGATCACAGCTGGCACACTACAGACCGATACCATGGTCTATCACAATGTTTTTGTTCACTCTGTCAGCCCTTCACAGGTTTCGCAGCCTGGCAAGATGCGCAGCCAGACCAGACTGATAAACGCTCGTTTCGTTATAGATTGTCCTCTATGTTCTGACAGAAACATCATGGTACATATGTTTTGTCCCTGGGCAAGGCGGATCCGGTTTCTCCCACCCCACGTTTGATAGCTTTCATATTTAGGTTTTAATCTCATGAACTTGGTCTTGATATTCATAGTCAACCGGCTGTCCCCCGCGACTGATTGATCTTCCAACAGAACCATGTACATGAAAAGGGTGTAACTCAAACCATGGGTAACCACGAAACCTATAGCACGCCGTAACTTAGTAGTACATGTTCCAATGCCACTGCTCAGCAAGAGCGGCTTGAGCTTTACGCAGCGCCAATTCTTGTTCACTTGCCTGGCTTTCAGTAGTAACGACCTTGGCGTCACCATCCTTCTCCACAATCGGGAAATACGACCCGTCAATGTCGCAGGATACATTTCCATCTGGTAGAATGCCTTCGCCCAGGAAGTCCCTGACTCTCTGCGCAAGACAGCTCGAGGGCATTGAGAGACTGCAATGCCCGAACGCTTTCACTTCCACAAGTCTACTACCTGCGAATGCCGCGTTCGCCGAACGGGCTGATGACAGCGGGCAGACAGGATCGTACGTAGTGCTCAGAATCAGGAGCGGATGTGCTGTCTTTATCACCCCTGTTTTACTCATGTCGTCACCGTTGATGCCCAATTCCGTCGGCGAGAAGTCATGTGTGCGAGGGACAACCCACTGCTGCTTCATGAAGTACGTCTTGGCTTGCAGCTGGCCAAACAGGGACTCATTCCAGGCTGGGCGTAGGAGTCGGAGCAGCGAATCCCGATCTTGCGGCCAGTGCTTTGGGCCCGTCGCCCCATCATTCAGCTTGACAAAGCTATTGCCGTCCGCCATAACGTCGAACGCATCATATAGGCCATAGGCCAGGAAAAAGTCGGTCGAGTTTCCGGACACAAGCTTGGCCAGTCTATCGGCAAACGGCGCCCATCCCTTCGGTTGGTAAAGTATTTGGAAGAAAGCGCGCAATAGAACCTTTTCGGCCGTGAGAATCCCGTTATGAGTCGCGTTTATGTATACACCCAGTGGTTGTTCCTGTATCTGGGCAATGAAATCCATGACACCTACTCGGATATCTGGTCCGGTTACACCCAACGAAGCCAAAGCGCAGTTACTTGGGCCTGCTTTCGCACACTCTACGAAGAAGCCGTTCATGACATTCTCCGCGTCCTTGATGTTTATAAGCCCTAGCGGTCGGTCGTAGTAGTCGACAATCTCAACAATACCATCGATGATTATGCGTCTGGCGCGCTGCGGGAAGAGCGCGGCATACGTCTGTCCCAGCAAGGACCCATAGCTGAATCCCCAGTACATCATGTCCTTCTGGCCCAGCGCGTTTATGATGCTGTTCATATCTGCCGCCGTCTGCGGGGTATTTATGTACTTGCCGTGCTCACCCATGCTTTCCGCGCAGGCTCTCACATAGTTGTGAACCCAAGCATAAATCTCCGGGGCGTCATCGCGGCGCTGCGCACTGTGAATCAAAGGCTCGATGTGGGTGGAGGTTCCTTCGTTAGGGAAGCAGGTGGCCGCGGGCTTGGACTTTCCTATGCCTCGGGGGTCAAATGAGACCACATGAAATGCATCGCCCACTATGGTACTCAGGTGCTCGCCAGTAGAACGGACAAACCCCAGGCCCGGGCCGCCGGGGCCGCCAGGATTGACAAAGAGGTTTAGGGTAGCATTGGGGTTTCGCAGACGTATCAGCGGAACCGAAAAGGTCTTGTTGCCGGAGTTGCTGGCATTGAAGTGGTCCATGGGCACCGTAATCGTACTGCATTCGAGACTGCGGTTACCAGATTGCCCGCAAGGCTTCCAGGCAATCTGCTCCCCTGGGTAGGTCACACTTGCATCGTGCTTGGAATTCAGGCGTAAATCAAGGGGCTGACTAGCCGCGGTGCCGATGCGCGAGACGTTGAGAAACGCTATGAAGCCGAGTATAGTGAATACGACAGCCTGTAGAGGATTCAGAGGAGCCCAGCCATGATTCAACTTCCGGGAGCTGGGGCCGACCGGAGCGTGGAATGCAGCCTTGTCCATCAGACTCTGGGTAATGGGATAGTTATCAGTGCAGACAATAGCCTTAGGCCGACGGGGCGTAATTCACTTTCGTGTCAGCGCGAAGACACGGTCGGGGATAGTTGCGCTCGATATGAAAAGGGAATATGACGAGGAGAGCATCAACGTCAGGTTCCTGCTGCGCTGCACTGCTTATGTAGCGCCCGCATTGCTGAGATCCTGAGCGACGCGGGTGTGTTGACACATTGGGGGGGTATTTTCCAGGGCAGCGGGGTGTTAACGGCCCGAACAGCACCCCCGGGAGCACTAGCGCTTACATTGAGATATGGGATCGCTAGATAACGCAGCGAGTCCATAGGTGAAGGTTATCACCGATGATGCTGATGCCACCAGATCAATCAACAACACAGGCATCGAATATACGCACCCCTATACGTAACGCCCGTACTTGCAATTAATAAGCTGTTGGTGCGCTGACGCAAGTGACCCAATTCCCATCATCAATCCCTAGTATAGAGAGTTATCAATATAGAAGGAGGCCTGAGATAACAAACGCAAATTTGTGATACAGCGTGCTGAAATGTACATTACTAACAGGTAAGCGCACGACAACCCACTACTGGTGAAGCTATAGCTCCCTTAATCCCTCTGGTAAGACTGCTGGCTGAAGTACCAGACAGTCATGGCTGGTTTATTCTCCCATCTTCCCAATATCACCAGTGTTAATCCGGTTCGGCGCTTTTCAGTTAATGCCTGCTAGTTATCCAGTATGAGGCCATCAAGCGGTTTTCCATGATGACGTCTTGTCCACTATTGGTAGCTACGGCAAGTCTATCCAGAGCAGTTCTCAGCGGCGTGCTTCTCCTGACCTGTTTTCTTGTCATTATGAGGACAAGCACAATAGCAGCCACGGGCGTCTTTCCCTCTGCACTTAGGACAGGCTGCCCATCTAATTTTATCATGTCAATGAAACACTTTGAGTGCAAGTTTTCTTTGGAGTAACTTACTGTGCTGCTCGCTCTGCCGCTGTGCTCCGAACAGTGAGAAATGCATTTGGGTCGTAGATTCGGGTGTCCTCGTGTATGTCCTGAAACAAGATGTGGCCGGATCGTACGAATTCTTCGTCCATGTACATATGAGCGACTTGATGCCTCCCTTCCATCAATTGTACTTCACTTTGACACCAGACGGTGACGTGCAGATTTGGATCGCTATCACTCTCGTGAGGCAAATTGCTGTTGATGTCACATTAGGCTTTGTAGATTTCATCCATGTTATTGTGACAAGTGTAAAAGAGAGAGAGAGAAAGAGAGAAACCCTGATACTTACCGAATTGATACGAAATCAAACTCGCTGAAGCAAGCATGTGCGAGAGCCTCTTGTTGCACTTCATATGCACAACGCCTCTGCAAAGTGAGATCTGCCGGAGGTTTACATCCTTCTGACCAGCTCACTAAAATGGTCGGATAATGAATAACTGGATAATGAATAACTGGTGTAGACATGTCGAGCGGTTGACATATATGATTGGAGAGCAGCTAATCAGACAATAATGTCGAGGATTCTGGGCATTTAGTTTAGGGTGGAGCCTGGTCCTGTCCACCCAAATATATATATATATATATATATCGGGGTAGCTAAGCAGCATTTTGCGACGCATGCCTCATGCTAACCCTAACCAATGATATCGGATACTCTTCCATGTGCCTGATACTGTATGCTACTTCTGTCACTTTCAGCTTGGGCTCAGCCTCCACAGCGGAGGAGGCAGGCCTTATCTGAGCCATATTCAACGCCACGCCACGTCTCTCGATATCTGTGGACCAAGCTGGGTTTTACGCCCAGCCTTGCCGCCACCACCAAGACCAGATCTCAGCAACACTACGCCAAACTCGTCATAAATTATGCGAGAACCAATACCCATCATTTGAGTAGTAGTCCCGGTGAGATGCGGCCAGAGCTGGGGGACTAGCACCCGGCAGCTATTGCACAGCCACCGCCTAGACCTGAATCACAGCTCTTTCAGTAGATATATTCAGTGCTGGCTTCAGCTATGTACCCAACTACAACGGCAGATATCTGAAGGACCTAGAATGTATTTAATCCTCCGATCTAGTCTCGTCTCGTTTACATCCCTTTTTTAACGACTCAGTCACTATAGACAACCTTTCTTCGCCTTCTTGCCACCAATGTCAGTTCTAAGACATAGAGAAAAAGATAAAAGGGGGGGCCCATAAGTCCAAACACCAGTGGATCATCTGGTCCATTATAACCTTGTCGCCGATATGTTTCAGGCCACTCGTCCAGCGCCCAGAGGAGTCCAAATTCCGGCATCTATGTCCTGTTTCACGCGATTCTTGAGTTCCTGGGACGCCATGGGATTTCCAGCCCGCTTGTTGGCCCAGGCTTCCTCCTCTGGCGTGTCTTGTCTCCCAAAGTAGGCGTTTCTGTAGGGATAACGCCCAAACTCATATATTACCGGCGTGTGGATGTCCATGAGCTTGCACATCCAATAAGCGTAAGCCTGTACTGTCGCCCCAGCTATAGGTGGCCCTTCTTTGAGCGTAGCAGAAACACCGTAAAGATCAGACATGATGAAGTCTCGTTGTGCACGGTAGGGGTCAGTTGTCCCAGTCTCCTTCTCAACAACATCGCGCGTCTCCTCGGTGAACTTCAGCGCGCGTTCGTGGTTCGAGACCTCGTCTGAGTGAACAAACGGGCAGATAAACCAAGTTCGGGCAAGGACCCAGAAATCGAGCGTGGCAAATGTCTTCCACCGATTCCACGACCATGGTTTCTGCTCCTCGGGTAGCCCGTCCAAGGCATGCGCGTATTTGAGACTGATCATGTCAAAGTACGCGCTTCTCCAGCGTCCATCGATTCCTCTGAATAAGGACCTGGTCATCTGGTCGAGAAGTAGCTGGAGCCCTAGCGCCTGGCGTGGAAACTTGTCATCGTTGATGGGCGGGAGGAACTGCAATAAATCGGGTATGGATTCCAGCCCGATCTTGCTAAGAGCTTCGAGAACTGGCCAAGTACGCTCTGCCACTTCACTGGAGATTGGCGCTTTTCCTTTGAACTGCTTCTGGCCCACATCTTCAAAGTCAAGAGGCTCAGTCATGGAGAAGGGGAGCTTAGCATTGACCAACGTCTCAAACAGCTCGGGAGAAAGAAGAGTGCTCAGTTGATTGGTCATTTCGATACGTCTTTTGATAATGTAACAGGGGAAGGTTTGAACACTGGTGTATTCGCTGTTCCTTTCTTTCTTTCTTTCTTCTTTTTCTTCTTTGGGGGTTGTTTAAGAAAATGTGTATTGTAGGCGCGATAGTAAGTCGCAGGTGGGGTAGAGGGGAGCGGGGAATTGACAGGGAAGGAGGGTTGCGTCAGATAACATGCTTCTGACTCTACAGGTACCAAGACAGTCATAAAGGGCCATTTTTACAGCAGCACTGGATTTGTATGTGGACTAAGGACGGTCACAGTCACTGTATCTTCAGATATAATAGCACTTACCAAATAATTCACTTCCTTATTGTGTCTTGCAAAAGGTCTAACTCGGGCGTAGTAGGTACATCCTTACCAAGGCATGGGGCGAGGACGAGACATAGTTGTCCTGGAGCTAATATGATGATAAGACACCTCCTGAACTATATCAGAGGGGAAACAGTATACCACTTGATCAACAATTATGTCACAGGTACACATGAAGATGGTTTGTAATTATTTACGATGTAACCCTTTACGACACAGAATTGACCTTGTCAAAAATACCACTCGACTGCGTGAAATATCCAAATCAGCTTATGTGATAGATACGCCAGTTTCAGCGAAGTCTGCACCTCCTTGCATCGAGCTGTTGGTGTTTTTAATGTACTATCACTGCAGCAATGTATTCCCGAAGCGGGGTACCGTGGTTTCACGAAGTCTATTGTGGCGTGCTAGGTTAGTTATACTATCCAGCAATTCTTGTCCGTGGACGTATCAATCTCCTGGCAGATCTCTCGGTCTCCTCCCTCCCGCGTCCGAGGTCAGGGCTCAGATAAATGCTCTAGGAAGTTCTAGGCGACGATCGCCGGTTCCCGGGGCTGCATTGCCTTATATCTTTAGGCACACGCCCCCCTGTATGTGCCACTATACTGCGTTGAGCATGCATACGACAAGAGAATGTATACCCACACTTACTGGGATCATACATGCCAATGCGTTCTAAGACAATTATCGAACCATGGCTGCGCCGCATCCACCCCAAGCCTCGGATAGCCGCTGTTGACATGTAACTTAAGCGACCAAACACTTCAGGTTCCACAATTTGCGGTTTTAATGTCCGAGGAACAAGTACAAACCCATCATTAGATGCGCTGATAGGTTGGGGTGATTTATATAATACCCTAATAGTATTGTATTTGAGGACGGTAGAGGGTACATTGGCATGCCTGGTTAGGTGTCGATCTTCAGAGAGGCGGTCTAGAGGCCAAACCCCCGCATGCAAGATTTACCCGAAGGCCCAATTCATCAACTGGAATAGTGACCCGCCTAAGCAATCACGAAGACGCAGGTGGAGATGTTGACCTTGTCCTTGTTCGGAAGCACTGCCTTTGGCGTTTCAAATCAGTCTTTAGTATATGCAAAGCTTTCTGTACTTGAATTTCGTCTTGACATTTTCGAACTACAAGGTTTGCCACTATGTTCATTGGCCAACTGAAATAGGAAAAGATTCTATTGGTCGGAGACCTCTGCCAGCCTAAATCGTATCCGGCAAGGATTCGTGTAAGTTAGTCATTGGCAAAACAACTGCATGACAGTGTCCTCTACTAATGATCAAACTGAAGAAGGAGTATGAACTGGGTAATCTTGTCCAGCCTACGTGCTTACCACATCATTGACTATCCTGCCCGCAAGCCTAGCTTTAGTTCTCGGACTGTTGTATGTGTGATATTGTCTTGGTATGAAACAGAATGAACTAAAAACGGCCATTGCTAAGTCTGGTTATATTGTGCTAAAGGGCGTTTACCTGCCCTCCTAAGTGGTGGCTTGCATAAGAATTTGTCTCAAAAGATCAATGCAGCAATCTCCAGCTCGTCTGCAATAAAGGACTAGTTGACTAAATATCGTAGGGGCAGTAGTCTAAGGCAGTAGTGCATTCGATAAGTACAACTGTAAACATAGTCGCCTAACTACATACTTAGTCCTTTCACAGCTCGATTCACCCTTAGCCTCAGTCTTCAGAATCAGTCACGACCCCATCCAAACACCACCTAAACTCGGCCACTTTTCGCCTCCCAAATCGAGAGAAATGATCATATGTCATGTCTCTCACTGAAATAGCACTACGGAGTCAGAAGGCAAGAAAGTAGGCTCGCCCTGCGTACTGATTATAAATCGTTCTCTACTTGTCGTAGACGGCATTGTTATCATTGTATTCTACAAGTCCTGTCATTAGCTCACGTCTCGCTGTTTATTGGTAATGTGTAAATTTCAATCTTACCAGGGGCTACAAAGTCCTCAGCACGACGGTCGTAGACAGCATTGTTATCGTTGCACTCTACACCTAGCTATTAGCTTGTTTCTTTGCAAGAACTGTATGTCCTATGCCAATATTAGCGGGTTCAAAGAGGCTGGGAACTTTAACTCAGGTTCGGCTCGATTATGGCTCAGCCTAAAGCGGCGTCACTCAGTTCTTAGCTTTAGTTGGAATGGAAATGGAAATGGAAATTGATCCCCGATGCATTGCGGTGTCACTATTTTGTTATGCCTACTCTCCTGACCTCCACAAATACCGCGCCGCAGCAATTATGGTTGGTGGTCGTGCCGTTCTCTTACCAACTCCCTCCCCCCACCCGGCCCGTCTTCTAACTCCCCCGGCCTCGACAGCACAGGATGTCTCCCTAGCATGAGTTTACAATGTGCTGGCTCCACATTGAAAGGGGGTTCCTTTATCTTGCATGGATGGGGTATGGCCGGCATAGGCATATTATTGTACTTCTGTTTATGACTTGGTGATCTTTGAGAAGTATTGAGTACTTTGATCATAGTCCCGTTGCGTACTTGCTCGGTCGTTCCATATTTCCGAGCAAGGAAGCATGTTCTTGGGGCACGGCGATAAGCATGTCGCGAATACCCATATACTACGTCTGTTCAGCTAGCTGGTCTTTAGAGTAGTTCTAATCTTCCGCCTACAGAGAGGAGCACCATTCCCCCCCCCCCCCCCCATTTTCCCCCATTGCTCTCACTCTATGCCCCAGTATCGTCAACAATGGAAGAACAGAAATACAAATAACTTGACAATCATGGTCAGTCTTTCGATTGTGAAGCGGAAGACTCTCGAAATGACGTTGAAGCCACATATTTTTCATCTACCATTAGGGACAAGATTTCCAGGAAAAGGCGATGGCGCATCGTTCTTTACGCAATCCCTGGTCTGTTATTCGCGGCCATTTTCTATCTTCTAGGTCTTTATACTCCAGCCATGGGTTCTGAACCATACCTGTCCAAACCTTTTGGCTCGGGGCATTGTGGCAATACTTCGGAGGAAGCGATAAAGAATGGCTGCATCATGGACTTCATACCAGGAGGGTGGATGCACCCAGACTGCTATGATTGGGACCTTGAGAGAGACTTCCTAGATTATGCAGGTAGGCACTGGTACGCTGATCTGGAGGGCACGCAGGAGCTGTCGGAAGATTTCATGAGAAGAACAGGTGGCCCCAACCCTGTATATGTCTCAATGAAGTACCACGACGCGCACTGCGCCTACACCTGGAGGAAGCTGCACCGAGCAATTCTTCGAGTAGCATCGATCGATAGCCGAATCGGCGAGTATCCGCACACCCAGCATTGCTCGAAAGCATTGTCGATAGCAAGAGACTTCGAGAAGTTCCCATGGAAGGCACCCGCTAGGTTCTTCACCATATTCACATCTTGTGAACTACCTCAGAAGTGCAAGTAGAGTCAATCCCTGGTTACTAGTTTCGTGCGCTAACGAGGCCTGCAATAGACCACCAACCTAGGGAGACCTGGGAGGTTAATGGGAGCAAGAATAAATCCTACTGAACTTTTACTGGAGGGCAACCCGAATGAAGATAAATAACATATTCTATCAAGGCTAGACAACTGTATAGCTCAAGTCCGGAAAGGGGCGTATTGTACTTTACTAAGATAGGCCGAATGGTTCACTTTATACATCAACATACGGTCTTTTAAAGGCATCTGTTGTGCGATTCAACATAGAGCAAAACATTTTTCAGTGCTCTCCGAAGCCTCTCAGAGTGTCGAGGTGGTGTCACGCCGACACAGATTAACTATTTTGGTAACCATCATTACCCTACTATCTTTTCTCGACGTTGGTGGCTGGGTGTATAGTAGATCACTTTCCTTGCATGTCTCATTTAATACAACTAACGGGGTAATTCGTGTATACGCTATGGTTTTTGAAAAGTTTGAAGCCTTGCAATTATGTCCTTCAACTTGCTCACATACAGACATAAACTCGCCTCAGCTATATGATAGATATGTCCAAAGAAGTCTAATCGCTATATATACATAAAAGAACAGTCCATCTTTCCTGCTTTTTGCTAACTTATATACTTTGCCACTTCATGGGCAGCTTGTTGCCACCGCATATTTCAACATCCTCACTTCTTAACAGACATTTAGTAGACCGGTTGCAAGTAGGCGTCAAGTGCGGGCAAGAACACGTCTACCGACGTGCTATTCTCACAGGTCATGGTGTTATTATCCGTCCAGTAAGGGCGTAGCGGGAAGGCACAGACTTGGCTAACCTCGCCTTCGAGGTCACCCGACTGAACCGTAGCGTTAATAGTGGTCGGGGTGACGCCCTGCTCAACCCACTGGATCATGTGGTTGAAGTTATCGCGGGGGAAGCCAGCATTAGGCTGTTCCGAGTTGATGGCACAGTGAGCGGCGCCGGGAATCAGGTAGAATCGGTACCATTCGTTCAACTGGTCATTGCCGTCGTCAAAAGAGAGATCTGGGTACATCACCTTGCGCACGCTCTCGTGGTAGTGCATCGAACCCATAGGTGGCACACTCGTGTCAGCTTCACCGTGGAAGTGCAAAAGTCGGCCGCCCTTCTCCAAGAACGGCGTCAGGTCCGGCAGAGTTGTCTGCAACGAGTCCATATACTTGTTCATGCCGTAGATCATCCAGTTCTTCAGGTCGTCATTTGTCACACCAGTCATATCCAGAGAGCTGTCGCTGAGGTCCTGCCAGTTCAACATCTTGGTCACCCATTCACCATTGCTGTTGGGAGTAGTGATGGTCCAGCTGTCCGTGGTGCTGTCGTAAACGGTAGTGTCACCAAACCCTGCGGCGTAGAGGAAAGGGAAGTAGACGAGACGACCGGACGAATCTTTCTGTATTATGAATTAGTTATTGGATGCAAATGCAAGCTTCTTGGTAAAGTGGAAAGGTACCAAACCGGTCATTAGGTCCTCAAGAACACTAATATCATTTTCGTTGAATGTGCCGTTCTGAGCGGGGGTAGCCGAAGTCGACTGTCTCTTGGCTTTTCCGAAACCCAAACCAAGACTGCTGGTTGATCCCGCTGCGCAGGAGTACGACTCGCCGAGCATGGAAGACACATTGAAGCTCTGCGCACAGAGGTCGCTGCGAGCGACAATGCCATCGACCTTTCCATCAAGGGCATCACAAGCATTGATGGTGGCGTTCACAAATGTCTCGAATACGCACGCGGGAGGGTAATATCCGATAGTCTGAATCTGGATAGGCGAGGCCAGGTGGTTCACCTGCTGCTGGCCGTAGCGCATGGCTGGCGCACCGACAACGATACCATCATACAACTCAGGGGCGTGCTGCACCTGAGACATACCCTCACGTCCACCCTCAGAGCAGCCTATGTAGTAGCTGTACAGGCTGCTATTCGTGGAAGCTGTGGTGCTGCTGTTGCTGAGGCCGTAGAAATTGCTGGTGAAGGCCTTGCCAATCTGAGTCATCTCGGCGATGGATTGGTAACCCCAGTTGTAGATAGCAGGCCAGTTTGCAGTGCCGTTACCGAGGAGGAAAACGTCGTCGAAATCGGTGCCGCCCCAGTAGGGGAAGCCTCCATCAGTGTACCCAGTTACTGCGCCGAAAGCAACTCCGCCAGTCATGTCGGCGCCACCCGAGCCGTTATTGATAGCGTAAGCAGCACCACCTGTCGCAAGGAAGCGGTTCTGGAAGCTTGCTGGGCTGGGGAAATAGTAATCGACAGCAATCTGGTCATCCTGATTGTCGTGGCTATATGAGAATGTGACCTCGCAAAAGTCCACACTGACATCATTCCAGAAGGTGGCATCTGTGACGGAGTAGTTGTACCACGCCGATGCAGTCACTGAGGCAGCATCGATGGTGATACCTTCAGGAATATCATCATCAGATGTCGGCAAGACGGATTGAACATAGGTTGTCGAGCAGACACTGCTCAGGGGTACGGCAGCTAAGGCGCCACCAATGATAGTCGATGCTACGAGACCACGCATAGTGAAACTAATTTAACTTAAGGGGTTTTACCCCAAAACAAACTCAAGTGAGTGAATGAGTGAACGAAAGAGTGGAGATCACGGAGGCTAACTAGAGGGAATATTCATACACAGCACAAACAACATGGTTTTTATATCTAGTATCTCTCATGGAAATGTTTGATCTTCCACCATATCAAGTTATGGAAAACCCACCTCGAACGCGTAAGCCTTGTTTATTTCAGCATAGGCTCATATCTTCATTTCCATATACACTATCCCTTTACCATGTCCTGTTAACAAACTGGGGCGGGAGAGAGGGGTAATTTTTTAGAAAAAAAAAAAAACAAAGAAAAATGGAGAAGGAAAGGGTTTAATGTAATTCATTATCTTGGGTATGTAACCTATAGAAAACTTGCATTTTTGTTGTCACTTTAACATTGTCGAGTGGTCGTACTTATCAATGCGTTGGATTATCGGTAAAATATCTGGGTGCGAATTCCATCGGCTATAAACATTGTGATGGCTGTTCGGATATAAAAATAGCCCTTTCTAAATGGGGCAGTCAGTTACGCACGATTTTCGAGGCTGTTGAGTTGAGTGTTACCGTTTAATAAGAGTGAGGCTGTTTAAGCGACGAAAGATTCGGTAGTTAGCCGAACGTTGCGTCACTTACGTACTTCGTGCTGGCACCCGTGCTGTTGGATGGACTCGTTCAGGAGAGATCGTCGTCATCTGTTATTATGTAACATCGTGGTTCCACCTTGCTACTCTAGCTGGGTTAGGACTAGCTGCCAGGTCCGATCCCGTTGCCAGATCTATGACTTTATGAACAAACAATCACCACATAACTAACTAACGTTAAGCACATTGTAGGTGTTCACGGCACTAGTGGTGTTGGTAGGCTATGGCTGCGCCCACAACCAGGTTCCAAACTTAGAGCGATCCGTTTCCTGAGAATTTGATGGACCCGCGAGCCCATAAAAGCGGTGGCCGAATCATCAATATGCAAACATAAGACTTCCAGCAATTAAAGCCAACATTCACAACGGCCAACAATTCACGTGACGAGGGATATATTAGCATCAGTCGGGATGGCTGTATTCTAAGAGTTAAGGCTTACTTCATCAGTGGTGGAGGTGGCGCTATCCGCCTTGGCAACAGTGCAGACATTACCAAAACGTTGATGCGAGCATAGTCTTGCATCACGGTTCGACGGACTGACGAGCCTGGCGACATACCGGATCGTTCTTCCACACCCATACTATAGCACATCCATTTGTTCGCCGATTGAGATTTTCTAGATAAATGGTACGCGTCAAAGTGGAGACAAGCGTGGCTGCCGATCTTACGAGGCATCTTGCAGTCGTGGGCATGCCTAATCTGTGATTTCTTTTACGTTTACTATTTAGCCGATGCTGTCGCTCATCTGGGAATTAACTACGAGTTAATTACCAGTTGTAGGCTGGAACGGTGATCAGTGGCTGAATTTTTAAGGTCTCGTTAGGTATGAGTATGCAAAGCATGAACGCCCCAATTACCAGACGAGCACTTGTCCAGATTAACTGTACGACGTTCAGATATTGTGCATATCTTCTGTAGGCGACTCGCTCCGGTGTTTTTGGTCTCCTTCTTTACGAGTCCCGAACCGGGCCATTGTTTCGAGCCTAGCGCCGGTACTTATATCTCGTTTAGGCCAAATATGGTACTAACTAAGGCGTTGACATACGTACTTCGTGCCAAAGCTTGTGTGGACAGAATTGGAGTCAACACGTACAAATACCCCATAATCTCCATTTTATCGGCTCCATTATTGTGGCTACCGCACGTTTACAACTTTAGTTGATCTTTCTGATACGGCAGGTGGGGCTAGCCGAGCTTAACTGGCAATTTCCGAGCGTCATGGTTTCAGCAGAATGGGTTTGGATCATCGAACATAGAGCCTATAACAGAGCAACGGGAACAGCCGCTACTGCTGTGCTTAATATCGCCTGGAACACGCTGTGACGTCCACCTAGTGAGCCATATTCCGTGCTGTTCTGGGATTGCCACACTGCTATTATATACGTATATTTAACCCCCTTCATTTTGTCTCTGTTTACACACCGGGGTTCGATCTCTGATTAGTTTCCTCATTCCATCTCTAATTCACCAGTGGTTTGCAGCAACCCTTGCCCTTGCATCTCCAACCATGCGCCGTGCAGCTGTCATTACCAGCGTCTTGGCCGCCGCCAACTGTTCCGCAGCGGCCGATTCGTTCCGGACCCTGTACCAGGGCAACGGCAGCCTGACCTGGTTGGAGAATCTCCGAGTACGATCCAATGGGAACGTCTTGACCACCGTCATTGGCCCTCCCGCCAATCTTTTCTCTTTCGATCCCAGTGAGGCAACCCCCGAGCCCGTGCTCCTCGCAACGTTCCCATCTATCCTCGGTCTTAGCGGTATCACGGAGGTGAGCCACGACGTGTTCTATATCACGGGCGCCAACACTACCGGCTCAAACATTGAAGACCCTCCCGTGAATGCCACAAAGGTCTGGAAGGTTGATTTCAACACTGGAAACGGCAGTGAGCCGTCCATTGAGCTGATCGCTGAGCCCGTGCTCCCGCTCGTAACCGACTTCAATGGTTTAACTACGTTCAATGAGTCTATCATCCTGGCTTCTGCCACCTTCCAGGACACCGTGGTGGCCATGGACGTCAACACCGGGGACTACTGGACCGCCTTCGATGATGCCGAGATGGCTAGCATCAACGGCATCAAATCCGCCCAGGACGGTTACCTGTACTGGACCGCAAGCAGTGGCCTGCTGCGCGCGCCGCTCTACGACAATCTGACCCTGGGCGCGGTGGAGTCCGTATACGAAGGCTCCTACGACGATTTTGCCGTCTCATACGACGGCTTCGCGCTCGCCCAGAACGGCACGCGTTACGCGTACATGGCCTCCAACGTCGACGCCATCCAGCAGCTCGTCTTGAGCGACGCCACGGGGAACGTGAGCTCCGCGTCCTACGTTCTCGAGACAACTAACAGCACCACAGTGGGCAAGGGAACGGGGTGCGACTTCGGCCGTGCCGCTTACCAGAAGAACAAGGTTTACTGCACCACGGGCGGCGATCTGACGGCCGGGTCATCAATCGGCGGGCAACTCTTCGAGATTACTTTGTACTGAGCATTCAAGTTAAATTTGTCAAGTATTTGCATTAGCGTTGCGCATGTTGGGTCATTGAGAAGACCTGCAGGACTTAGAGAGATCATGGCCGTGAGATAGTCTCTTAACTAAGCATCTGCTGCACCTCAACTCTTCGCCATCCAACTGAACCGTGTATGTTTAGTAAATGGGGTGTCATTTTCCCTTTTTGGGAAGCTGGAGTCAAGGCAGATCAGACAGCGGCCAGGAAGTACCCTTTAGACTCTGCCACTATAGGCGCAGGCTGCACACTGGATTCCAAGGGCCAGCCAACCACGTTTAGCAATCGTTTTTGTTTTTCTCAAGGTCTTTTGCCGACATATATTCTCCCTCCCCCCTTCGTTTTACGAGGTAGGCATTCCAGACTCGTCAACTACTGTGCAATGATATCTGTATAAGACCCACCATACTATCATACTATGGTGACTTGATCCTACTGTGGTTTAGACAGCCTTAAATGGACCATGGTTGGGGGGGGGGGGGGGGGGGGGGGGGATTCTAGAACGCGAAGCAAAAGGAGTTCTCACTTTTGGAAAGTAAGTAGCTGTAACTGATGTTGTCTGGTCTTTCGGTTTCTATTTAAAGTCCCGCTAACTCGTTGCTTAGGATGGTTGCGCTCGCTTTTATCAGCCTCACTGTATTCCACCAAGGCTCTCTAGTTCCGTCCAGAAGGACGGGACAAGTGACGAAGTCGAGGACCTTTGACTTGTGAAGTGCCGGAACTACTTAGGTGATCTCACCCGTGGTTCCGTACCATGGACCCTAAGCTCCATCGAATATTTCCATCTGGTGTCAATGTGTAGATAGGTTCGCGAAGGTCAATTTGATATTCAAGGACATTCGTTTTAATAGCTGCTTCTTTGGCATCAGTAGTAATGCGATATGTATGTCAATTTTTAGTTTACTTCGGAGTTTGTGAGACACACCTATCGGTATGCTGCCAGGAGTGGGGTGGTTTTTCTTTTGTTCATCCATGCCGTTCGCTTAAAGAAAAAAGTCGGAGAAATCTTTCAGCCCTTCCATCAGCTGATGTGGCTTGACCAGCCACTCTAAGTCGCACTGAGTTTATTAGAGAGCTCTTGGTCTAAGTATTTCTTGGAATCTGTGTAGACCTGATCGAACATAAATCCCCCTTCCCCCTTCCCCCCTTCGAGGACACGAGGCCATTGGAAGAGAGGAGGCAGGCCGAATTCGATTGGACCGGTAGTCCCAGTTCACCGAAAAGAAGACTTCACTTCTCCCTGTGTTTATTCTTCGTTTTCTTTTCTTTTGAATATCCCAATCCTGTACATTTTTGGAACGGAATTCAGAAAGAAAAAGAAAAAAAAAGGAAAAAAAAGGAAACATTCTATGTTGTATGATGTCATCTACACCCAGTCTTAAAGCCTCAGAAGGCAAGTCACACCGTACTTTAACAGGAAGACATGTTGAAAGAAATATACTGGCCACTCACCATCACGGAAGCGGCACCGTACTGTACAATTCCAGCACACTCACACTTCTTCCGGTAGGCTATCTTTCATATAAGAAGTGCTATATGACTGTTGATACAAACTGGGTTTGGCCTTTGACGTTATCCTAGAAAATATAGTCTCGGCCTCCATACACATATCTACGTACCGTCAGTTAACATAACGAGATGGTTCAACTATATGATCTAGGGCCCGCAGTTTTCGCTGTAACCATCGTATTAATGGTTCTCTGTGCTATTTTGACTCTGACACGGCTTTGGGTCCGTTTCCACTGGAAAGGTCTCGGCTATGATGATTATACATGCATAGTCGGGCTGGTGAGTGTTTTATTTCTGTATGGCTTCTGCGCCTCCGATTCCAGAAACAACTTGTGTGGGATATCTACTAAACGCAAATATAATAACGACGTTAGATCTTTTGGCTTGTTGCGAATGCCTTTGCTCTGCTTGCCGTCATGAGCGGACTTGGGGCTCGATCGGAGCACATTACGGCGTCCCAGGAAGTCGCTGCGCGTAAATGGGTCACCCTTTACCAGATGTTCTACGTCATCTCCAACACAATTATCAAGATATCCATCTGCCTAAGCATCCTACGCGTGTTCGACAAGAACTGGTACCGGTGGGTGGTATGGACCATTTACTTGGCAATTATACTCTCGGCCGGGTCGTCATTGAGTATGGTGTTTTGGTTCTTGTCCTTCTGTAAACCCGTGTCCGCCATTTGGGACCGCACTGCGCCCGGGGCCCACTGCGGATCCGAAGATGAGATCGGAACTGCGGGGAAGGCGTACTCGGTCGTCAATCTCGCCGTGGACTGGTTCGTCGCGCTCCTTCCTGTCGTATTCTTGTGGAAGGTGCAGCTCCCTTGGAAGCTCAAGCTGACCGCCATGTCCATCTTGAGTCTGGGTATTTTTGCCAGCGTCGCCATCATCATTCGCTGGCCGTACCTCACTTATTGGGCTGATACGGCCAATATGATGTGTGAGTTGATTTAACAATCCACACCGGTTATTAGATTCCACAGACCTCACCTATTGTTGCTAACTTTGCCTCTAACTAGATGGCGTAGGATTGATCTTCTTGTGGACGACTGTTGAGCTCGGACTCGCCTTGAGCGCCGTCTCGCTCATGGCGATGGGTCCGCTATGGCGGCGCGTCTTTCCAGGCAAAACAGTTGGAAGAGAACAGCCAGAACTAGCAGCCCAACAGCAGCAGCAGCATCCCCCTGGCGGTGGTGATACCAGTAGCTATATACCGCCGGTTGTGTCTGGCGTGAATAACTTCTTCAGAGTTTATGGAGTGTGGTCTCCGTCAATATTTTCCGACTCGACATCCGCAAGAAACATCGGAACGCTTGTGCCTAGTTCGCATAGTAAATCTAACGAAACCACAGGTCAATAGTTGACAGAAAATAACAGCACTCATCCGCTCGTAGGAACTTTGGTATTACAGCATTCGGGTAACTGGGGCCGCCAGAGTGTATAACATATCGAGGTAAACGCAGTATAGGCCTCGTTCGTAAGTTCCTGGAGCATCATCGGAAATCCAGGAGCTCTTTGTACTCTGCCTCTAGAGGTACAGGTTGCGCAGATTCCGAGTGCCTATTAACCACATTTAGCAATCATTTTTCAACTATGATGACTATTTAAACATACGTTTAGTAGTATTCGATTTCATGATAACGCATCCCAACTGTGCGGAACAAATGTCGGCGTACGGTTTATATCTTTAACGACATATGATCCCCAACCCTTGCTATACCAGCTATGCACTCCCAACTCTTCAACTCTTTGTGCAATAATACACAAGGACTGTTAATGACATCTCGTTCTTATTATTTACGTGCGAGGAAGATGTCGTTCAATGTGAAAGGCCATGACGTTACCACTCTCAGCTCCGGCATGGGAGAAGCATAGATAGAGCCCCAAAACACAATTCACCAAGAGTATGGATCTCGCGTTCGAAGGTGAATTGTTATCTAAAGGGCAGTTTTAACAAAATATTTCTACGTGTAATTAAATGAACTTCTCCACCAGCAACTTTGACTTATATCTATAGCTGAACCGACTTTCTATAAGTAAAGTTCGCAGAGACATCCAATCTAGTTCACTAGCAAATTCTCATTGGGCATATGTATCGTTCATTTTGACACATAATTTGAATTTACTGCCAGTGTATAATTATCATAGCCTTCGTTACTCCAGCGACGTCCAGTCCCTCCCATGGGAGCCTTAACATGAAGAAAACTTCATACCATTCCCGGAGATTTTATATCTGTCAACGGGTATTCATCCATCTCGTACATCTTGTTCGGCTTCATTGTATTCTTCAAACTTGTAAGAATACGCGGAGGCTCTTTACTTTGGTGGCCGTAGTTTGTAGAACGACTCGACTTTTTCAAGCGGGGAACCCATAGCAGTAGCAAAGGCCGTAGTACCGGGAGCGAGGCGCAGAGAATACCGGATGCTAGCTCGGATATAGCCCAAAGACTGCTTCGATTGCTCGGCGATTATATGTCAATACATGTGGAGTCAGGTCTGAACGGTTGATCTAATGGTGGAGATGCAAGAGTTGTGCCAAGTCAGGCGGCTGTGGAGATCATCCCACTAAATCTAGATCCAGCATTTTGGAATTCTGCGACTAATTATGTCAAGGTGCAATTGCAAGGTACCCGAAGTTTTCGCAGACTTGCGCCAGCAGCGGCAGGATAAATCCATCACCATGCAAGGTGAGTTCTGAGGGGTTTCCAACTCAGCGGCGGTCAAGGTCAAAGCGCCGGTCGTTGGATCGTATTGACCTGTGACTTGTCCAAGTCCAGCCAGGATACTGATAGCCCCTTCTAACACATTTCTCGCCTTGTTGGATCACGTAAATGGTGGAACAATTCGTCTGACAAGGCATGAACTACATCGAAAGCAAAAGCTGTTGAAATCCCGCCCTTTTCTCAAGTGTTTTTGAGAAGGTAGCCTAGGCTCAATGTACGCCGCTCTGCCTGGCAAAGAAGCTTTACCGACGTATCCCTTATACATCAGGGGAGGATTGTCACAATTTATTAGCAGTAAAGATAGCGGGGCGCGGGATAGGGCGTGCACGTCAGTATAGGCGAGTTAAACCACAGATTTCGGCTAAGGTGTCTAACCTTAAGAACTAGCGTATACGTTGCTGCATTATCGCAGGCGCTCGGGCTGCCGAACACCACCACACCCTGTTTCCCATGTTGCACAGATCGTGCAGGAACCCAGAACGGGGCACTGTCCTTCGCCGATCTTGTTTCGCCTCTATCTACAGTGCCAACCTGTTACGATTGTTCTCTGTTTTCTCGGCCCCCGTACTCGATGCCAGCCCCGAGGGACAGGGCTGTGAACCGATCGAAAGCTTAAGCTTATGTATGTTTTAAAACCTTATTCAGTCAAAAGCGGGCCGTTTAAATCGGTGGGATGATGATAAAGAGAGAACGTTTCGATACATATAGATTCGATGCCCACTGTAACGTTAGTTAATAGAAGTTCCTAAGTTCGAATCTAAAATGTGAGGAACAAACACAACTCGATAGATCTGGCTGCTAATAGCCGGTTCGAGGATAGACTTGGTGACATATTTGAGGCAACAGACAAAATTTCGCTTATCGTTTGTTGAATCCTGAATCCCGAGGTGGCATGGTGACATCCCATGCAAGGGCTCGCGTAACCGGGGTGAGTCGTCGTGGATATTAGCGTTGTTTAAAGCAGCTACACACCCAGGATGGGCGTCACATGCGCTGCCCGCACATTGCGTACAAAGTGTCTTGCCACAGCGCTGGGAAATTCTTAATCATATGGTTACACTATAAAGCAAATGATGGAGTTCCGTCACGGGCAACGGAGATAAGGCAAGATTAATTTAGTGAAAGTATATGAACTTTGAGTGAACAAATGCTCAAAATCATAAAGCATCAACCTACAACTCAGTGTTCGCCTCCATTTATTGCCTCTAAAAGAACTCGACACCCGAATCTTTGATCTCTTCCGGTTGATTTAACCGATCAGCTTACTTCTCCCTACTAAATCCTGCATAATATCCATTAATTCCTCTTTATTGGTCAGGTGGTGCACCACCATATAACCTGTCGAGCACTAAAAGCCTCGGTGGCGCAGGTGGGTGGCATCCTTACCATCGTCATCTGGCAAACTCACACTACCTCCCTGATTCCCTTTAGAGAGCTAAGTCATTTTTCGCAAGTAGAAAAGCACAAGTTAAACGCAATATACTCCTCGCTCGTAGGTTCTTGGAACATCATCAGAAATGTGATAACTTGCCTCGGATTGGTGCGACGGGCCTGCTATTAAATTTGCACAATTAGATGTCCGACGTTGTGTCTGTGGCTGCTGACAGGTTTGATTGCCCGCCATCTGATTATTACATCAGGCTAAGAACTTGTTAAAACTTCTAACACGATGAAATCCTCTCCAATTACCCAATGTCTACAGGAGGTGCCTTTCACCTTCACCATCCCAATATCTCGCCAGTATAAAAAACCATCTTGCCACCGTGCTTTTCTTTAGTGGAGCTCGACAGCACCTCCATCATACCATCACAGCATACATCAGTCCCGACCAAGTACTTCTCTATCCCTAGTCTACGAGCCCCAGCTACCCCCATGTCGGTGTCTGTTAAGGCTGGTGTAAGAATAAAAGCATTCAGCCAGCTGTCCTCGGCATTGATTCTGACGGTCACCCAGTTGACTGCGACTTTGGAGGGACCATATGCGGCATTCGGAATCGGCGGTTGCTGCCTACGATATGTTAGGGAAGCGAGGCTATTTTAATTTATCGGTATAGATATTTTGCCCTTCTGCGGTGCTCCATGGGAGGCAAGCCCTATCACCTACCCTAAGGACGCGGCCTGAGAACCCATAGGCACGAACATGGGCTCCTTCGTAGATTTTTGCAGCATCGGCCTTGTGGCGTGATAGACATTGACAACACCATACAAGTTCGTAGCTATGTGTGCCTGCAGGTCGGCGAGTTTGAGATCGGCCACGGGAGGGTTAACATCCGAGATACCTGCGTTGGCAATGACGACGTCCAGATGATGGATATCGTGCAGTTTCTTGAGTTCGTCCATGGCGGTGAAGGGGTCCTGCTCCGACAGTACATCGATCTTTACCACGATCAGACGGCTTCCCTCTCCTACCAGCAGGTCGGAAAGTGCCTGGGAGTTCGGGTCTGCTGGGTTGCGGTTGGCGGCGATGACTACATGATTTGGTAGTGCGAGGTAGCGCTTGAGGAGTTCCTTGCCCAGACCTCGACTCGCACCCGTGATGAGCACAATAGTTGGTGACATGGTTGAATGGTATATTGGAATGGGGAAAGGGGCAATCGGTAGAGAGGAGGAGTGTATCTGTGATAAGTCGGTAAGGTAGTTGAGGCCAAAAAGAGAAGCGCAAGAGCGTTTCTTTTATAGATGCAGATACCATCAATTAATTGTCGATCAGACTAAACACAACTTCATGGATACCAATGCTGACAGAGTCTTAATCCTTGATTTCTTTTCTGTCTTACATGATGACCCCTTTGCGAGGCAAAATTCCATTAACTACCTATGTAGATACCCAGGCGTTGCGGGTAGGTGGCCAATCAGGCGCTTCCCAGTACGGATGGATCTGAGCCCAGAGCTAGCGCGACTTTTAGTCCAGACTTAAATACTTCCCCACTCTGTCGAAGGATCAACATTAGCTTATGAACAAAGGAAAAAAGTAAAACATTGATGGCAATGGAAGGATTAGGCTCGGAATCGATTCTTTTCTTTCGCCAGGCTGTGTGGCGATCACTTTAGAACAGTTCTTGCATGCTACTGCAATTCAAGAAAGGGTGGTTGATTTACCTCAGTATTGATTATAGAAGGGAACAGAGTTAAATATATATAGCCTAGTGAATTTCGTGATAATTCAATCACATATGGTGTAGAAATATTCTTCAATTTCATTTCATTGCGCATATGTATTAGATGCCGGTGAGCTCTGGATCGGTAAGCTCTGGACTATAGAATTTGGCCATTGGAGCCAGCCAGTCCAGTAGTCTCCGAGATGGAGTGTTATAGAGCGAACAAGTAGCCTTCCAGCATCACCGATCATCCAAGAATCTCGGGATTGATGGAGTAGCACGGCGTAATGTGCAAGAACCACGAGAGCCTCGGGCTGCTGCTGACCAATGAACTCTATAAACTCCACAGGTATGCGGGCCGGCCATTCCTGCACAACTGCCATGCGGGCAGTGGGAAACAAGCGACCCGTGTCAATCATGTTTTGTAGTGCTTCAATAGCCGTGAGATACACCTGACGTGCGGATGGAGATATGGCGCTTTTGTCAAGCATTTCAAGGAGCGGGGCGCATTCACGATTCGCCATGGCATTTTCAAGCGTTCCCTCGTATTCCCATTCCGAAATCTGACACCCAGATAGCTCTTTAACCTTGCTCCAGAAGGGACTGACAAGCTTGCGGATGCCCTGGTGAAGTTTCATGCAGTGCACGAACCTGTCTAGAATACTCGCCAGGTCTCCACCAGCCGAGAAAATGTCAAACAAGTTGTGCTGCGCAATAAGTGCCGTAAATACGAAGGTGGCTACGGCTTTTTCTTCAGATATCTCAGCCTCAGCATTGAACTTGGTCAAAGCCCTCGTCTGCAGGCGCGTCGCCTCGGTTCGGTAGTACTCTTGATTCTCACCGGGCAGTGTGCTCTTGTGTGCGGCGGCTAGGGCGAGCTTCTCATCCATGAGGTAAGCTGTTGAAAAGGCCAGCTTCAGAGATTCCGCCATGAGCTCTTCGGCCAGTGGGAAAACCCGGCGCATCTCCATGTTCAACCCGTGCTCGGCATGGTGGAGCAGCTCCAGATGCACCACACCGTAGTGTTCGTCCAAGAGGCTCCGATGTGGCGCCCCGTGCTGGTTGGTCGTATCAGGTTCTTGTCTTGACGACGATGACGTGCCGCCTGTCAGATCCGCTTTACCAAGTGGCTGAGGTCGGATATTTGCTGGCAGCTTGCTGTTCAGTCGGACGAAGGAGCAGTTGCGCTTACTCTTGGAACAATTGGCACACGACGGGTGAGTTTCATCGCACTTGATATGACGCTCTTTGCACTCCTTGCAGCCCAAACGCGACTTGCGATGTGTGATCTTCATTGACTTGTGGCGCAGCGTACTGTGTATCAATGAAATCAATAGGATTTGTTTTTGGCCTGTAATCGTTACCAGCGATTTTATTCTTCAGATCCCATCACGACTAAGGCAGAGACCACTTGTGGGCTTTGGTGGAGAAGCTACCCACCAACTAACTTGGTTTAGCACAAGTGTTTGATCTAACCACATTACAGAATTTGACAAGCTGGATTAAAAGAAACTTTTTATAAAACTTCAATTATTAACAACAAGCATAGATATTTTATATGAATGATATAGAAAATGGTTGAGTAATTAAGAATCAAACCCCTTTGATGTGTATCGAAAATGCGGCTGCATCAGGAATTCCTTGCATTAGGGCCCGGGGTCGTGTAATTTACTTCATAGTCCATTGCACTAAAAGATCTGATAGGTCGATATCAGGCAGATTGAAGGGTGTTTTTGCCAAATATGATTATTAGGTCCTTCGGCGCTTTGAAGATGTTGACAACCTTCACTCACAGTGATATCCGCTGGTCTGAGAGGAGAAATAATATTGGTCACCCTGAAACAGGAGCATGCGAGAGGCAAGATGACTGTAATATTCGCATCGATATCGAGTATTACCGACTCTTGATTGCTCTATTTCGCATACATGGCCTAATACCTCCAGGCTGCTGCTCATTTCAGCCAAGAGGCAACAGCATTAAGGGTTTCCGGCGAACTGGTTGGCTCCAGTAGTTCAATTCACCCAGCATCGAGCTTTCGGCAATAGCTTGATTTGAACAGTGAAAAAAGCCCAGCTTCCAGCAAATTCTTCATTCAGCCCATCATCCCATTCAAAACACATCAAGACATTGGCATCCTTCCTTAGATGACAATTCTTTTCCTATCAACTACTGTTTTCGCCACAACAACACAGATTATCATGGCAGCCTCACCCTCTAAGACTCCAGGTACACCAGTCGAGATTCCGAAGCGTACCTCGAGGGAGAGAGGACAGAAACAGCCAGAGTTTGATCACAGCCTTCAATACTTGCAGGCTCTTCAGACGTAGGAACGGGACGCGCGAAAGAGAATCAAGCCGTCGCATAGCCTTGATGCCAACTATTGGTTATCAGCAGCCGCAGTAAGCGATATTTCGGTCAAGATATACGAGGTAGAAACCAGACGCGCTTTCCAGCAGTGGAAACAAGACGAAAGCAATCAGGATGGGGAAGAAATGACGGGGTGGTGGTCCACACCGGAAGCCCACCACCTCGTTGAGAAATTCAAGGCCGCCACCTACGAAAAGAAGCTGTATACGAAGCAGGCAGAGAGGATCCAGTGTGGAGGCCCAATAAGACGTGCATTCCAGGCTTTATTCAACACTAGTCAGATTGGTCTTGGAGTACAGAAAGCCGGCATTGGGAAACGTACTAGGACCCAACAGTCGAAGTTTAGACAGAGCCTGATTGCAGCGTACGGTGCTGCCATTTCCAATCCGAAGAAGCCTAAGGTCGTGGTATATACCTCTACGATAACGCTACTGGAAGGGAACTTGTACTAGCTAACATTAAGGCCGCCCACGTCGTTCCTCACTCATTCGGACCAGATTTTCTGATTGCTCTCTTTGGAGTCAATGTCGAAGGAGAGCTCGATACACCTTACAATGGCCTTTTACTCCCGTCCAATGTCGAACAAGCCATAGATGATAGTGCCATTGCGATTGTTCCAGATATACCCGACGATCCCTCTACCGAAGAGGTGGAGGCTTGGGAGAGCGCAGAGCCTAAGCAGTACAAATGGAGAGTTATGGATAATGAAGCAGACATCCTAGACCAGTGCATCATGGACAATGACAGCATGACCATTCGAGACCTTCGCGGAAACCGCCTCTTCTTCAAGACCGCCATGCGGCCAAGAGCGCGCTACCTTTACTTCTTATTCGTCGTAGCACAGCTCAAACTGGCGTGGAGACACGACTATCGCAATGACCCAAGCAAGGTCCTAAAGAAGGAGCTGGTAAAGGGATTCTGGGCTACCAATGGCCGTCATCTAAATCGTGCTTTTCTTCTCGCACTGGCAGATGAGATTGGGCATGACACCGAGCTGTATGCCAATATTCCGATGGATCCAGGGAATGATCATGGGCCGGATGAGACAGGTGTTATCGGGATAGCGAAACTGCTGCAATTCCGGAAGAGACAGTATGAAGAAGAGTTTGGGGACGAAGATGATGAGGAACAGGCTGAGGAATATGATTAGTCGTGCCAGATTTAATGGTTGGGGGTTTATCGAGATGCGCGGAAACAACTGTACAATATATCGGCGTGGTAGAGTAGCACCACAGTTGATGTGCATGGTTGCAACGAGCAGGCCACAGGTACCGCAGCAGTCTATGTTCTAGACCGACTAAGATCATTCTATGCTACGTTCTTTACTTTTTGTCCGAGTACTTTTGGTGGTTGACTAGTGGATTTCACTCAAGTTAAGACTTTAGATGCTATTCCATGGACTTACTGAAAGAATATCCGTCTTACCGTCCCCCGCCCCTCCTCTCCCACGCACACACAAGTAGGCATTAGTCCCTCAAGAACGAGAAGGATTTTCCTAGCGCCTTCAAACTGACCTTACTGGCATTTTTCTCCTTTAAGGAATCCTTTGGAATGTCATTCACCAGCTTGGGGAAAACTATGGGTGACCCTGTAATTTCCACGAAAAGGATAAAGTGACGACGGCTGCCGGCTGCCTCTCCGTCGGGGGTCCTTGGGTCCTCGCGGTGGATGGTAGCACATACAGTAATGCGGCGGTCGATGTTCTTGCGAGCTTCTGTGATCAGGCCATACCTCTCTCTATAGCTTTGGCGACCCATCAGGAACTTTTCTGTGTACACTTCCATGGTCTCTTTCATGGAATCATGCAAAGTGCCCCGTACAATATCCAGGTAAACCCAGTTCTCGGCGTAGCCGATGACCAGGACAAAGGAAGGGCTCTGGCTTTCCTGTGACCGAAAATGTACATGGATTGGGGGGTTGTAATCACCCAGATCGGGAGAGAGGAACTGGATGCAGCCATAAGTTTTGAACCACCTCAGCGTGCGCTGGGATGTTGCCGAAGGTACCCAGGGACCACCAACCGCCGCAGCCGTGTAGCCGAACGGCCCGCAAGTGCTATTGCCTCCCAAGTGCGTCGCGAGAGGCAGGTTCTGAAGATGAATTCCCCCCAGGCCGAATGGCACGTCTTCGCTGCTAGATAGCACTCGCTTGGCTATGTAAATATTGGTTGGGTTTACGTCCAGCTTACCGTAGTCAAGGGTGGTCGAGCCCAGACGGTAATAAGACTGCGACGTGCCGTCCCTAGACTTTTGTGTTTTCTGCGCGAGAACAAGTCGAATGATGACAAGGTTATCCGTGTCTCGCCCGCAGTTGAGCACGGCGCGATACACACTCACCTTGCGTGTTAAGCAGCCCTGATAAAGGTGTGATGACGAGGGATACGAGACGAGTTGCATGGGCAGCGAGATGGAAAGCCCGAGCTTAGTCATCGTAGAAGGGTCCTTGGTCTCCATAAATATGTTTTGTAGATCACCGCACAACGCGAAATCGGCTGGGGTTTCGGCGAGCACACCAACTGGGGCAAATGCCCTGGGGCTGTCAGGAGGAACCGTCCAAGCGAATATTGTGTGGTCGTCGGTGTCTTTGAGAATCTCTTCCTGCAACCTCGTAAAGGCTTTGTCGCCTTCACCGTAGAGAAGAGGCATGTTCACATCGAACAGCCCCATGAGACTGTATGCGACATCCTCGACCCGGGTGCAATGCCTGTTAGCGGCCCACGACATCCTCTTCGCGACGCTGAACTCGGATGGTGGCATCACCCGGCGCAGGCATTCTGCCGGAATGCTGGTGATGGCTTGAACCCTGCCTAGCAACGCTGCATCATCGAGGGTTCCGATACATTCCCAATTACGATCATAAAATACCACCTTGATTGGCGCTATTAGCTCTTGCAGCGTCCAACCCCTGGTGAACCAAAGAGATTGCTCGAAGGGGTAGTCGTCGGGGCGCAGCTCTGAGAAGTCGGACAGATAAGCGTAGCAGACGGCGGCCCGCGAGTACCACTGGTACATGGAATTGATGGCCTCCGATAGCTCGGCGCTGCTCGTCTTGTCGATACAGCAGGTATCAATCCAGGCCCAGTCGTGGCCGTCAACCAGGGCCTGAGTGCAGGTGGACTGGATCTTCTGGAACCCGGGCTTCATCATGACCTCGCGGGTGCCCAGGCGCATGTCCTGCAGCGTGACCTCGCCCTTGCCCCATGTATGCGACAGGATGGCATAATCGGGTACCTGGTCGCCAAAGAACTCCTGGACCTCCAGGCTCTCAGTATGGATGAGCCTCATAGTGCTGCCATCGGATGCGACGCGTCATGTCAACTCCAATTCCCGTGATCCCGACCGGGAGGTTCCAGGCCGCCCCCGTTAGATCCCATTTTAAAAGGAGCGCGACACGGTGGAGCTGGGGTAAGCAGGAAAGCTTAACTAATTTTAGTGCACGCGGCGTCCTCATCATGGCTGGTTGGGGGCCAAGAAATCGCCTGGTGGTTCTGCCAACTACTTGCACGCCTCAGACAAGAAAAAGAAAAGGCAAGGCAAAGCAAAGGAAAAGCCGGCCGGAGAATCCCCAACACTTAGAGACAGTAGAGAGGAATAGTGGGAGTCGTCATGTTATTTTCCCTGTGTACAGCTCATCTCGTTTCTTGGCTGTTGCTTACGCCATCGCCACGCCGATATGGGCCCACTTGATATGATGGGATGCGATCTGGTTTCCCTTTCTTCCCACCCCGAAGCTATTAAGTTCGTCACGTAAGTGACTAGGGTTTGCTGATGTTGACCAAGATTTAACTAACACTTGCATACACCTTAACGCTGATACACACATAAACTCGCAATTAAGACCCCCCATTTTTGCTTGAGTGAATGCTCCCTGCAGGCATGTGCATTCAGAAACGCAACACACTACTGCTAGTGCCGCCAAACCACCCGTTGGTGCGGCTGAACCTCAGCCCTGTCCAGTGGCTTTTTACAACCCGGTTTTGCGACAAATTTAACGGCAGGTTCATATCAGCAACTCAGTACATATAGAACACAGTCTGTTTGTTAGCCTTTGGCAGCTTTGGACACTGAACACACGCCAAGAGAGGCGACGTAATATGTAGTGTGCACGCGAGCAACAATGCTGCTGGCGGAATTATGATACGTGGCGAGTGAGCCGAATCGACTCGATCTGCCGGACTCGGGCGCAAAGCCATCTATTTTTGCGGGTTTATTGTTTGGTCTGCCACACGGCAAGCTCGCCATCTGCCGTCATCTCGACCGCCAGATTGGTCAGATCATGCACAAAATTCCCAGGACCGAGCGCTCGGACTTCGGCTATCAACCGAGCCAAGAGGACCAGGTTGCATTATATGCTCCCTTGCCCGTTCCCTTGGCCTTGCTTCAACTGCCCTATGTAGTGAAAGATGCCAGCGAGAGACCAAAGGCGGAGCTCAGCGCTGTGGCCTGCGTGGAGTGGGGGGGAACAGCCGGCAGCCATGCCCTTTCCAGTTAGCTGACCATGCACGGACGGAGCAGAGATTCCCAGACCAGGCAATACCTCAGACTCTTTCCGCCGTCCTCACATTGCATTGCATCCATCCATCCCATGCGCTCTGGTTGTGCTCTGCGCAGGTGCGACTTTGCGCCCCGTCGAATGTGAGCGGCCGAACCAAACCAAAGAGCCCCCGCCGCTGCCCCCTCCTCTCTCTGTCTTGCCCGTTGATGATGATCTCGTCCTAAACTCGGAGGCTGCGGTTACAACCAGTGGACGCACACACGATACAGTGGCGGCTATATCGCTTCGGAATAGGTACGTGCGCCGGCCGAGGTGCTCATTGTCGAGCAACCGGAGTAGGCAAGAATTGAAGAGCTTCTTCTTATCCGCTGGCCCGCGGTTGATCCGCAGCTGTGCGTAGGGCTTATCTATGACATGTGCGACGCCCTTAATCTTACTCTCCGCTCGTTGCCGCTATGAAACGTAGTCCAGTTAAGCTTCCAGGACGTTTGTTATAGACGGTGATGTGATCTTCAGACGAGTTTCAGCGCCACAGCGTCGATGATTTGCTGGTATCTTCCCTGTCTAGCGCACCGACATTCGACTGGAAATGATTCCTCCGCTCTCTGGTTGCAGTTGCAGTTGCAGTCGCAGTGGTGGTCAATATGAAGCACTACAAGCATGATCCACCCATCCTTATCTACACCAGCATTACCAGCGCCCACATCCCATGATCTCCTCCCCCCCCCCCCCCCCCCCCCCTCTGCTCTGCTGCCGTCGACCACCCCAGTCACCCCCGGACGGCACGCTGGGACACTTTAAGCCACAACCCCACCACACTTGGACGCTCCAACTGCCCGAATCGAGCAGACCTCTCCCGCTGTCAGGCGCAATACGCGATGAAGCCATCCAATTATCCAATCATGGCTGCCGCGCAGCCCCGGGCAACCTACCCATTTGCAAATAAGGGAGCCCAGTAACTGCTACTTCACCGATGCGCATTTAATATCATGGCCTCGCTCGCTGTCCCAACCGGGACCAAGAGGGAAGAGGGGATTCTTTTTGCTTTTGGAAAGCGCATCTTTTGTCCTTTCCGCAGATGTCATAAGTTAATCACTAGCAAGTCGTCGCCGTTGTCGTTTTGCTTTTTCTTTTTTGGCCGACTCTCCTCCCCTTTCCCCCGTCCGCCGTTCATACGCCACCGCCATGGCTGAAGTTGTCGAGGACCGGAGCCCGACGCTTCGTGCAGTCTGTATAACCTTATTAGTATGCTCGCTCGTAGCGTCCGGCCTGAGGTGCTACACGCGACTCGGCATACTCAGGGCGTTTGGTCCCGATGATTGGACTATGGTGGCTGCCAACGTGGGTACTTCGACCTTCTTTCCCCACCGCGAAATTGGGGGAGTGGCCCTACCTCCAATTCGTGCTCTGTTTCGGACTACGTGATTTCTACGCAGTGAACATCTGGTCTGATTCTAAAGTGATTGAACTTCCTCTAGATCGCATACATCATCTATATCGCATGCGCCATAACCGGCTCTGTCTACGGCATAGGGCATCACAAGGCCGATCTGCCGCCCCAAAATGTCGTTACTGGCTTGATGGTTAGCAGCTTTCTCTTTATCGCTCCCCAAGGAGATTCCAAGTATACTGGAGTAGCTTCGACTTCGTGCCATCAACATGCTGACTCTTTGTGTCTTTTCTTCTGCGCTTGTAGTACTGGTGGCTATGCTACTTGTGGTATGGCCTGACCATGTTGACCTCCAAAGTCTCCATCGGCATATTCTTCCTGCGCCTGACGGTCTCAAAACACCACCGCCGCATCGTCTACGTCGCCATCGGGCTGACCATCGTCACCAGCATCGCGCTCTTCTTCGTCAACCTATTGCAGTGCAGCCCCATATCCTACTTCTGGAACCGGGCAGAGGAGGGTAAATGCATCCCGAGCGTCATCATGGCGTACTTGTTGGTCGCCTACAGCGCCGTAGCCATGCTTTGCGACTTCACCTTTGCGTTGCTCCCCATCTTCATGATGATGAAGCTGCAGATGGACAACAGCATAAAGTTGGCATTGAGCATTATTCTGGGAATGGGCTGCCTGTGAGCACCCCTGCTGATCTTGCCCTACCAATTTTAAACCCTTCCAACTGACACATTTGAACAGAGCCAGCGTCGCCGTCATCGTTCGTTTGACTTATATTCACGATCTCAATAATCCCGATTTCTTGTGTAAGTTCTCATCTCACACCTAGCTTTCGCTTGTCCTGCTCTTCCAGAGTGTATATCTCTAATCTGCACAACAGGGAGTTCATTCGACGTCATGATCTGGTCGGCCGTTGAGCAAGGGCTGGCCATCACCGCGGGCAGCCTGGCTTGCCTGCGCCCCTTATTCCGCAACGTGCTGGAGAGCATGGGGCTGTGGGCGGCGCCCAAGCGCCACCGGCTCCCGGAGGGAGAGGTACACCAGACTATAGGCACCATCGGCAGCAACGACAAGAACAAGAGCAAAAAGAGCACAAACCCAGACTCCATCGGTATGGACACGCTGATGCGGGACGACGGGGACGCGGTCAGCTTCGAGGGACACGCGAAGGACAAGGAACCCATCGTGATATCTTTCAGAGACAGAAGCAACGGCTCGCTGAGCTCGTCCACAGAGGTGTAGATATGGGGCATCAAATATCTTGCCTGGATTTTTGTTTTGGGAATATACAGCGTTTGGGATGGAAAATACCTTTTGGGCTGGGATCAAGGAATACTTAGGAAGCTATATATATGGATAGGTATGAACATACTCAAAATATTATCACCTCAAGAAAGTAGAGACTAATGTTTTCACAAAAATAACCTAGTAACTAAAATGAAGCTTAATCTCTGGTCTTAACTAGACGTAATGCTATCCGACCCCTTTTCTCTTTTCTAACTTTTCTTATTTAATTTTGTTTTCATGTACTTTATGAAGATCTGTATCAGTAGTATTCATGGCCGCAGAGGGAGGGAACGATCGAGTTTAAACAGTACCGAAATCCACCTTGAAAATACGAAAACTGTGGTTGACAACGATAACGATGCTTTCTGCGCTGTCCTATACTGTGCGTGTGGCTTGTCGTAGACTGGCACTCTTCTTTTTCTTCTTTTTTCTTCTCTTTTCTTTTATCTTCTTTTCAATTCTTCAAGTGTACCGCCTTGCGTAATAGCTCTTGATGAATGGTTGCGAGGCAATCAATGTCTTCACTCTGTTTCTTCAGAACTCCAATTCGTTCTCTGAAGCTGGATTCTCCGAGCACTTGTTCGACGGCCTGCCGAACCTGGTCCACCGATGGCTTCGATGATCCGAGATCGATTCCGATGCCCGAAGATGCTACTCTTCTCGCGTTTTCCGTTTTATCCATACCTTCACCGGCGACCACCATGGGCACTCCGTGCGCGATGCCGTGGTTGACCGCCCCGAAGCCTGCGTTGTGCACCCAGACATCAGACTGCTCCAGGGCAAGATCATACGAGAGGTAGTCTGCGATCCTGGCGTTGCTGGGCGGCCGCTCCAAGCCGGGCAGTTTCGCGTCTTTCCACCCAAGGATGGCAACAACCAGTACGTCCTGCCGTTCCGCGAAGGCGCGGAGGGTAGGGAGAATCAGGTCCTCTGGGTTAATCTCTACAGTGCCCTGCGCAACAAGGATAACTCTTTTCCTCTGGGGGCCATTGAAGTCTAGAGATGAGTTGTCGGTTAACTCGCGCCACCAAGAAAAGTCGGGGTCTTTCATGGGTGTCTTGCTCGGGGGGCCTTGCACAAGTCCTACGAACTTGAAGCCAGATGGCCAGTCCGATCGCGGGTACTCAAAACCGGGCACTCCCAACTGGAGGATTACGTCATGGCAAGTGTAGTTTGCACCGGCCAGAAACGGCTCCCCTATGGCTTTCGTCGCTCCTGCCGAGACCATTTTCTGGTCCAAAAGCTCTGTAAGCAGCTTCGCGCTCTTCTCCCTCTTTTCCCACATTTGCTCATTTCGAGCACGTCCAGCAGGTGTCTGGTCGAAAGGCAGGGGATGGATGAACGGTGGCAGATCGATACTTCGGAGGGCAGGGACGGTAACGGAGATACAAACAGTCTCTGGCATGGGCACACCCGGTGGAAGGGGGGCTCCGTACTTCAGAGGCATGATACCAAGGAAGAAAGCTTCAGCGACGACAATTAGCTGGCGCTCTGGCTCCCGGTTGTGGAGAGTAACGAGTGTTGACTTGAACAGCTCCCATTGCGTCACCAATGGCTCGATGCACTGCAGTCTCAAATCGATCTTGCCGCGTTCAACCCAGTGCAGAGAATTGTAATCCAGAATGCTAGGCTTCTCGTAGTAGAGCTTGTCATCCAGGTCCGCATCACCTTTCAGGGCAAAAAACTCGGCACCAGTGCTCTCGATCCGGCTGCGATGGGCGGTTGGTCCGAGGAACGAGAGTTGCCAGCCCCGACTGTGCAAGCCGCTGGCAATGCGTATCAGCGGGGCCAGGTGCCCTGAAAGCCCATGGCACACGACTAGGATATGGGGGCTGTTCTCCTGAGAAGGATGTCCTCGCATCTTCTTCCTCACACGAGCGCAAATTGCATGAGGAGCTTCAGTTCGACAACTTAGTGAAGTCGAGGATGGAAAACTTGGTTCAAGAGACAAAGATGGGGCTCAGTGTGGGGGATGGAAGCGCCTGGAGGCACAGTGTGGGAGTGGGCAGTAGCACCCGAAGTTGACACGGTACAGGCAAATGTCCGTGCACGCCCAACCGTAGTGACGCAATACTATACTGTGTGCGTCTCGCACGTAGCAATCAAAACACATCTCGGCGCAAGCATATTGGCAGACGTGCCGAGTCTATTATTATAAAGCGATACTGGGTATAAAATGAGCAACTTTTCGTGGCAGATCCTCCCCTCTTATATCTGGGACTCGTTGAACCGACAAAGACCGTAAGTGAAATCCTGCTCGCTGTACATAGTAAATAGTCGCAGATACTGTGAAAGCATGACGCATGCCTTCTCACGATACACCGGCGATTGTCCCCTTAAACCTGAACCTTATCCTCATCCAAAACGTGCTCTCCCTCTTCACTGGCAGCCAAGCCGAAGGGGTCCAGCTTGCGGATGCGGTGGCCCTGCAGCATCAGAGCAATCATGAAGACCCAAGAGAACACCTGGATGAATGCCATCGTGCCGTATGACCATGCGAAACCGACAGACGCCACCCACGGGGTGACGTAGAAGGTGAGTGACAGACCGAATGCAATTCGGAACGCATTCAACACGATCGCAGTCTCCTCGATGTTCCGAGTGAAGCACTCCGACAAGTAGTTGACGGTGATGGGAGTGATGCACCTGTCTCAATGTGAGCGGAAGCTGCCAAGCAAAGTGGCGCACTCGAACAGGCATTCGCGGGGGAAATTTAGACTTACAAGGACCCGAAAGTGACCAGGATATGGCCAAAGCCAAGAACACCCCACGATTTGTGGTATTGAAGAGCATAGCCGAAAATGCCAAGTCCGATGGGGTTGCAGATTAAAGCGGGAAACCACAGAGCGTGCAGTCTATACTCAGGCTTCCAGTTGCCTCCGTTGAAACGACGAGCCAGGGCAAGAGGCAGATGGTCGCTTACCAGTTGGCCGTAGACGAGAGCGAGGAGGATTCCAACCCAGTGGAAAAATTGGACTATAGAATTCCCGTGAGCAGAGTACTTCCTCAATTGGGACTTCTAGAGTTGCTTACACAAGGCATTTTCATTGGCAGTGAAACCATAACCACCTATCTTGACCGGTTTCTGAAGCCACACAGGGGTGATGCTGTTCATGCCCACATAAAATCCGAAGTTGAGCAAGCAAAACAGACTAGTGATCAGAGCCACCGGAGTCAATGCTAGCTTGAACGGGATCGCGGCGATTGAGGCCTGTACAGTATCAGTCGACTAGTTTCTTGTCTTGGCATTGAGACTATTTGTCGTCCATGTGAAACTCACCACTTCTCCCAAGGACTTCTTGGGAGTAGACTGCGTGCCTGGCAAGAAAGTATCAACACGCTCCTTTACCCACGAACCCGATGGCTCTCGGTTAACAGCACCATCACTGCGGTCCCAGTCGGTGTTCGGCAGGAAGAAGAATATGCTGATGGAGGAGATCGCGCAGTAGATGACCATCCACCAGAAAGCCCAAGTCCAGTTAGAGGCCGAAGCGATGAAGGCGCAGATGGACGGGCCGGCAGCGTTCCCGGCGTCGAACCAGAAGTGGAACACGGTAAAGGCGCGGCCGCGCTGGTGCAGGAAGAACAGGTCGATCAGGATGCGCGGGCCCAGGACCCCTACGACGGTACCGAAGAAGCCGGCGAAGCCGCGCGAGACGATGTAGATGTTGTAGTCGTCGGACTTGGTCATCAGCGCGGACCACACGACGGACAGCGTAACGCCGATCATGGACCAGAAGAGCGCCGAAGGGCGGCCGATGACGCGGGACAGAGGGTAGAAGATCAAGCTGCCGATGATCATTCCAGCGTTGGCCGCCGAGTTCTGGTAGGCAACCTGCGTGGTGCTGACATGGTAGAGCTCGGAGAGCGGTCCGATCTCGAGCTGGCCTGCGAGGGAGCTCGTGAAACCTCCGAATGAGGCCAGAGACAGAACCGCGAGGATCAAATACTTGCGTGTGCGCGGCCAGTTCTGTTCTTACATGGATCAGTGGCTTAGTCTTTTGTTTTTCCTTGGGATAGTTGCTCTTTTCATGTTATGGAGATATAGAGTTAAAAAAGCAAAAGCCTTACCAAGGGATCGGCAGCATCGTCACTTGGAGTTGGCACGAGCGTAACCTTGTGGTGGAGAAGCTGGGCGGTCTTGCCATCGGCATGCCTCTCATGTTTCTCCAGAGTGGGCGATGATCCCGCGTGCCCTTCTACAACGTCAGAATCCGCCTCGGGCACCACGCCATGGACGACGGGCTCCTTCACTGTATCCTGCGTCTCTGGCATGATTGATTATCTGCGGGTGACTTAACGAAAAGGGAGATAATTCGGGAAGAGGAGGGATTCACCAGGAGTGCAGCAATGCAGAGCAAAAGAACAAAAAGGATCTTCTTGCTTCAGAGATATCTGGTCCAGGGGCGCCACTGCACTGGACAATGCGATGTCCGCTTTCGTGCACCTGCAGATCTCCCATGCACATCCCCTGCCCATTGCTGCACCAATCAAGCCACCAGCGCTCCACGGCCAGACCCCATCCGGCCGACAGGGCATACACAGTACATGCGTCGTCTTGTAGGATAATGGAGCCGAAGCGAAGTTGCAATTCTCTCGCTTCTGATTACGTACGATCCTTCGCTTGCTCGAGCGAAATTTTCCAATAATACAATGAGGGCAATTTATTTGGCCCACCCCGACCCAGATCCCCCGTTATAGCAAAACAAGACCTAGACTAAAAGTATCCTGAGCCGGTCCGGGCCGCCCTGGTAAGACATTTAAAGGGCGCCAACGCGGGTCAGGAACCAAAACGAGACGGGGATTGATCTTCGCCTTCCGGCACGCCACGATAGATGGGGGGAGGTGTCTTCGGAGACCACATTGTCTTGATCGGCCGAACGTTTCGTCATTTGACACGGTTGATAGCGTATTTCATAAGGGTGATCGCGATGTTGAGTTATTGCTTTTTTTCCGTTGCGAGACGCGGGATGGGAAATCTGCAGGGAGGTGCTACAGTCCCGGACGAGGGTCCGTCTGGGGGGAAGGTTATGCCCCTGACGAATCCACTATTCTCTCGTGCGTGAAAGAGAAGCTTAGTTAGCTAATATCATGGCCGCAGAAGTCCATCGCATGGGAGTTGTGTAACGCATGGCCCTTGTACATATGCCCAAGTTCCAAAAAACAGAGTTTGATTGCCCTGGTCGGTCGGTGCAGCATTCACAGTACCACATCCAAGGGTCATCATAGGCATATGTTGGGGCCGAATCGTTATGCGGGTGTTTCTTGTCATACCCATCACTTTCTTTTCCTGTCAACCTACCTTGGCTCTTCGTTTACCCGGGGAGCGACTCGTACGAAAGCTTCTTGCGCGTATGTAACCTTATGCCTTGCATTCAGGCACACTCGCCTGCGCCGCTCGACTGTATATGAGTGCACCGATTTTATTTATTCGACTCTATATCATTCCAACCCCCACCGACGATCTATCTACAAGATCTCATGTTCCTGGTAAACTCATAACCCGGACTTCTCCGGACATCTTGTCACCTCAACACCATGGCCTTGGACGATTTTAGCCCTGAGCAGAAAAAGGTTTACGTAGTGGCGGCAACGGTGATCGGCCTCATACTTTCGACGTCGACAACGGCATTACGTTTCTTTGCGAAAATTTACCTGCGCAATGGTGTTTACGCCGAAGATTGGTTCATATTCGGAGGGCTACTGCTAAGCTACGGGATAGCTTCATCAGAATTCTTTGGTTCGTCGAGCGATGATGGGTTGTTGCGACGTAGAACTGACTTCTTATAGGTCTAACCACTGGGCTTGGGCAACACGAAGCCAGCTTGAGTGTGGCGGAGAAGAGGAATTTTCAATTTGTATGTCTTGAGATCCAGCCTTTGTACAAACTCTTTCGACTAACGCCAGGCAAAAGTCAGTATGGCTACTACAGCGTTTCCAACCACCGTCCATCTTTTGTATCAAGACTTCCATTATAATATTCTATGCCCGGATTTTCCCCACTAGGTCGATCCAAATCTGCGCCTGGGGCATCTGGATCTACACAATGCTGTGGACGATCGAGGCCTTCCTTTCATCGATGCTCGAATGCATCCCTGTCGCTTACTTCTGGGACAAAACACTTAGCGGCCACTGCGTAGCCAACCCGCTCGTTAGAATCGGTTTAACCAACGGTGTTCTCAGCACGGCCGGTGATATATTCATCCTCATCATGCCAATGCCACTTCTCGTAACTCTTCAGATGAACAGCAAGAGGAGGTTCGGATTGCTCGCTATCTTTACCGTCGGAATTCTGTGAGTCGGCATCACTTCTCAGACCTTTTGGTGTAATGTGCTCTCCGCTAACAATGCTTTTACCCAGGGTCATTGTTACATCATTCCTCCGCTGGATTGCTCTGCTCGGGACGACGACCGATGTTTCTTGTAAATGACACCCCTTTCCTTTGTCCCATCTGCTTTGGACATCTCACATCAAACGGTGCTAACCAAGTCCATCACGCAGACACACAAGCGGAGGCCGGCATTTGGACGTTTATGGAGGTGGCGCTAGGCATTACGTGCGCCAATCTGCCACTACTGGCTCCACTCCTGCGTACCTTTTCTGGGGGCACGACCGTGGGTGGCAAGTCCTCGGGCCAGAATTCGGGCTCGACCCCTATCCAAAGCAATAGCTACCTCTCGAACAGCAGGGCTCGGGGATTTCGGCGGATGGAAAACGACCGAACCGGAAGCGAGGTCGAGCTGCGACCCTACAACCGGGAGGGCATTGTGGTGAATCAAGAGGTCGAGGTCTCCAGCTACGCAGACGGCAAGTCAGGGCTGTACGAGGAGCACGTACGTGGGACGGTCACATCAAACTTCCAGGTTAAATGATAATTGGGCAGAGTGTAAAATAGAGACAGGGGACCCCCCATGCCGCCCCGTTCAAATTGTGTGAAGGAGGAACCCCCGGGCCGTTGGCTGTACTGTATGCAGATATTCTTGCATAATTTGCATAGGAATGGAACACCCCAGGCCATTGTTTGGACCCCTCGCGAAAATGGAGGACGTAAGCAAAGAGTTGGAAAGCACAAAATCGGGCAGACTGCATTGCTTTTTTTCCCTCTAAGCGATTTGTTTCTGCAGGGCAATCTCTGTACTGAACCCTTACCAATCCACCAATGAAGTCAGTGCCGGGATTGGCGGTCGTTGTCACAACCCTGGTCGCCTCTTCGGCCCGTCGTCAATTCATTGGACTGTGAACAGCCCATTTCTTCGCTACGCCCCACCTTCAGAAATGTTCCTGTTTGTGATGTCCGCCACATGATGGTTATGGTCCCTTGGACTGCCTAGCGTCCGCTGCACAATGATCCCAGCGCGGAACTCGATGTTGACATCCCCGACCCTTGGCCAAGCCCCTTTTCTATTCGAAGTGCTTCAAAAAAGAAACACCACATCCACTGTGTGGGTTGCATACAGACATACCATACATCCCAAAGATACCTTGTGTCGTCACGCCGTCCCCCTGGTTTCTTCTAACCGAAATGGCTTCTGGACTGTTGTGGCTTCATCAACCAGCATCAATCATTTGAAATAGGACCAAAAAATGATACAGAAGGTGTGCACGTCGCCAACACAGTTTCAGATCAGGTACAAAGAAAAAGAAAATGGGAGAAACACTGCATACGCCTGGAACTGCGTCCATGGCAGCCCCTTCGACATTTGACCAATTACTACGGCAGCGCGCAGCAGATCCGGACCAGGCATCTCTATTGGCGTTCCCGAGGGAACGGTACGGGACAACGGATTATGAGCTAATCTCTGGCAGCCTCCTGAACTCATTCGTAGATGGAGCTGCCAAGGCCCTGATGGAGAAGGGGTTCTCACCTCAGGTAAGCACCCAAGAAATGCACGCCCCCGGTTACCAACCAGCGGACGGTCTCTTATTAGCGAGTTCGTCTGCCTGCAATGGGAGCTATTCAAATCAGCTTACTCTAATTCGCCCCATGGAATCAAGACCGCAGAAACGGTGGTCGGCGTATGCGCCCCAACGGATCTGGACTACCTCGTCACAATATTTGGTTTCATTCGCTTGGGTTATGTCCCCTTTCTGTTGTCCCCTCGTCTCCCCCCAACAGCAGTAAAGGCTCTCCTGGCTCAGAATACCTCTGGCACGCTCTTCTACTCTCGAGACCACAAGGCATTCCGCGTGGACGATGAGAGTTTACATGGTTTAAATACGCAGCAGATCTTGCAGCGAGGCGAGTATGATGATGCTAGACATGGCGAAACCACCGAGTTTCGACGTGACGATGCCGATGATGCCAAAGAATCCCAGAGACGATGCCTGTTGCTTCACAGCTCGGGGTCTACGGGGCTCCCCAAGACAATCGAGATTGACAATCAAAAGATAATGGCTGCTGGAGCTTACGCTCAAGATGCGGTAGCATTCATCACCGCGCCCTTCTCCCACTCATTTGGTATGCTGTCGTATATGCAAGCTATCCACAAGCGAAAGACCATTTATGCCATGAGCGGTTATGTTCCGCAAACTCATGATAATATAACTGCTGCGATTAAAGCCGCTAGCCCAGAGATCATCTGGACGGTTCCATATGCTTTGAAACTGCTGACTGAGAAGCCCGATGGTGTAGAGGCCATCAAGAACTGTCGATTCGTTAGTAGTGCGGGAAGCAAACTTCCAGATGAAATTGGTGACCTTCTCACGGAAGCAGGTGTGCATGTCGGCATGCAGTTTGGCTCGTATGTGCACTAAGTCTGGTATCGAATCTCACACGTTGTTCTGACCATTCTCTCTCAGCACCGAGACAGGTCTTATTTTGAGTTCTGCTTACAGACCACCGGGAGACAAAGCATGGGATTACCTCCGACCACCACCGCATGTGTTACCTTTTATTCAATTCAGACCCGTGGACGGTGAGAAGCACGAGTGCATCATTCTCGACGGCCACAAGGGAAAGACCATGTCGAACTCGGACGATCCTCCTAAGTCTTGGCACACGAATGACCTGTTCGTGAAGCACCCTTCCATCCCGAATGCGTGGAAGTTTGTCGGCCGGATGGACGACCGAATCACACTCCTCAACGGCGAGAAAGTGCTTCCGCTGGCGATCGAGGGTAGCATCCGCCAACATCCGCTCGTGAGAGAGGCAGTCGTGTTCGGGATCGACCGCGAGGTACCCGGCGTGCTAGTCTTCCGTGCTCTGGGTACCAGTCAGATGAGTGATACGGAATTCCTGGAGCATGTGTGGCCCGCGATCGAGGGCGCAAATAGTCGATCAGAGGCATTTGCCCAGATTAGCAAAGAAATGGTCATCATCCTAGGAGATGAAGTCGATTGTCCTACCACGGACAAGTCCTCGATCAAACGAGGCCAGATATACCGTGAATTTGCGGGTGTTATTGACACAGTATATGCAGATAACCAATCACGTGGCAAGACCGAATCACTCCGATTCTCTGTGCTTGAACTTGAGAACTGGATCCTAGCGAGAATGTCCGAAATGGGACACGATATGGAGAACGCCCAGGCGAACTTCTTTTCAGCTGGAGTTGATAGCTTAAAAGCGGTCCAGCTCCGAACCAAGATTATCAAACATATCGACCTGGGTGGACGCGACTCTGAGTGCACTTCCATGATTGTGTTTGAGTGTAGCACTCCAGCCGGGCTGGCAAAGAAACTCTACGCAACTCGTGAAGGTGTCCAGGAGAGCATTGAAGATGGCTATCCGGAAGAGTTGATGATTAAGATGGTCAAGAAGTACTCGGACTTTTCGCAGTATTCCCCGTCAGAAGCTCTTTCGAGTGAAACGCTGAGAAATGGTAGTGTTGTGGTACGAATTTGCTTTCCACCCCGCATGTTCCTGCCTGATGGAATCTCACAATGCTGATATGTGTTTGAAGATCGTTACTGGTGCCACAGGGTTCTTGGGAAACCACATTCTAGCAGCCCTGGTAGCATCTAGTAATGTAAGCCAGATCTACTGTTTGGTACGGCCTCGAAGTGATTGCGAACTGCCTCCAGCCGCTCGCCTCAAAACCGTGCTGCGGGAGAGAGGCTTTGAACTGCCAGACGATAAGTTAACCTGCATTGAAGCGGATCTGACTGTAGATAACTTCGGACTTGACGGCTTACTATTTACCACTTTACTTCACAAAGTCACGCATGTGATCCACTGCGCCTGGACGGTAAACTTCGCCGTCTCTTTGGCGACGTTTGAGCCCCAGGTTCACGCACTCCACGCGTTGCTTGCATTTGGGAGGCGGAGCTCGCAACAGGCACATCTGCTCTTCTGTTCTTCCGTTGGCGTTGCTTACTCGACCAACCCGGTCTCCTTCATTGCGTCGGATATCATCGCTTTAACCAGCGATGTCCCGGCGACGGGTTACGCTCAGTCTAAACTAGTGGCCGAGCATGTCGTAGAGGCCGCGGTAACAAGGGAAGGGGTTAAAGCGACGATTCTCCGCATCGGCCAGATCGTGCCGGGACGGGACCGCGGGACCAAGCTGTGGAACCCAGACGAGGCTATCCCACTGATGATCAGGTCCGCGTGCAAAGTTGCCGCAGGCTGCCTCCCGATGATGAGCGACGCGCGAGATGAGTGTGACTGGATCCACGCAGACGTCCTCGCCGATACGATCCTGGATATCGCCGGGCTCAGAAGCCATGCGTCTCGAGCCGACGGTAGTACTGCCGTCGCCGGGAGCACCAGCGAGCACCAGTTGGTATACAACATTGTCAACCCGCAAAGCTTCTCCTGGCGTGGCGACCTGCTGCCGGCGCTCCAGGCGGCTGGACTCGGTGGTGCCGACATCGTGCCTTGGGATGCCTGGCTGCAGAAGCTGCGTGAAAGTAGCGACGACGTCAAGGTGAACCCGAGCCGGAAGCTTCTGGATTTCTGGAGCAGGCAGCCCCAAGGCACCGCGGCGGTGACTCGGTTTGATACGGCAGCCGCACAACAGATCAGTCCCGCCTTGGGCGTTGCGCCGAGGGCGGTAGATGGACCGTTCGTAGAGCAGCTGGTACAAGCGTGGAAATCGGCGGGTGCTCTCTGAGAACAAAAGGGGGCTGTGGACTTGAATCTAATTCCAATAATCTTAACTCTCCCCTTAGGGCGAATTATGAAACTGGTCCCATATTCTATTCACCCACCATCTTCTATCTCCTTCAGTAGTAACATCGGCCTTATCTGCCAGTTGTCGCCCAAGGTTCCATTGATCTTACGCCAAGGCAACCCGTGCATGGGAGAATGATACAAAGTTGCATATCGGCCTAGTTTGGCTTAGGGTGACGGTAGCCTTTCTCCGTGTAATGCGTGGAGGACATGTTCTCTTGCCTGCGATTTCTAAGTTAATCTTGCTGATCTCTTTGTTTTCCTGTCCAAGAAACCTTAATGACGCTGTTCACCAGAGGCAGGGATCATGACGATCAGCAAACATCACCATAGAAATTTTGAGGGGTACAGCATGGTGCATTGTTTACTGGCTTGAAGTACTGGTCAAGTGATGAGCATAACGATTGTTCCTTTATAGCATGATCCAGAGGAAGATTTTCAGGTTTTGTCGTGGAGCCCAAGTTAATACAGATTGAAAGCGCATATTTGTTTCCCTTGGCTCAGCTTGATTCAATTACTGTAGATTGTTCGGACTAGTACAGGCGATGGCTAAAGTTATTGTAAATGATATCGGCTGCTGTGCCGATGAACCATCCAAGATGTCAGAACGAGGTGCTGATAAATTAAACTTGTGAATATCAAGTGGGTGACTTTTACAACTCATCACCAAGGGCGTAACTCGCATTATCATCTACAAGTCACTTTGTGGGCCATAATTCAGCCATCCCACACAGGTCAAGTGAACCACAGCCAAGTTCAATTTTAACCTCATCAAAATCCAGCTTTCTACCATGCAGAACAGAGTTGATCCGGAGAAGGATACCAAAGGCTTAAGCTTACGGAGAGGATCACCAGGAACAAACCCGGCTGCCTCTGGCGCCTCCTCTGGCTACAACACTCTCACCTTCCTTCGTGAATGAGTTCCATCCTTCCCTTTGACTGCGGTGGGCACATGTCCGTGATTTGCACGAAGCTTGGGTAGCTGGGCCGAATAAAGATAAGCGCTTGTCTAACACCTCCGGGACGCGCGCTTCCCTTGACTTCGGACTTGTTCCGATGAAATTTTCATCTCCGGCTTTATTGACATCTCTCTACTGCGCCGCCTCATCCTTCCAGGCGGTTATGGGAGAGCGATAGCCAGGAGCGGGCCAGGGGTTCAGAATTGGCTGCTCAGCTCGCGCGGCTTTGGACCTCCCGCACGGCGTGCGAGCGGCGTGAGGGGCTAATCCCAAAGGAGCGACGTGCGATGTTCCAGATCGCTTGATTTGACGTCAGGCCATTATCTAACGGCTCTCCTTTATTACAGTAGCCTGAGGCGGCCAGGGAGACCAGGGAGACCAGGGGATGATAAGTCCGGTAGTTTTATCAGCGAGCCAGAGCCTACGGCAGGTGCTAACTGCAAAGTCAGGAAATAGCAGGGTTGGTATGGGACCGTCAGATAGGGGTGCGGGTACATGGAGATAGATAAGGGAGCCACAGGCCGCGGGGACTGAAAAGCGCATTCGAGTCAAGGCATGGCCTCGAGTGATGTGCGGCCAGCTTGCACCACGTGAGCACAGGCCAGCCATCCTGCAGCGCGCGGCGGTGGAAATCCGACAACAGGCCCTGCCACCTGGGTGCACATCCCCATGTAATATGTCTCTCTATCAGTCAATCAGGTAACCAGTCAATCACCAGTACGCACTAGAGGAGGGGTTGTATTGGCCGTGGATTGTTAGCCCCATGAGATGAGATCACCGCATAGAATATCTAGGATTGCTTGAGCCTAAGCCAGTTTCCAGTCTTCTAGATCCTAGATTAGAAGTAGATGCACGCGCGCACATATATATTTGAGTGTCCAAGCTGGGTAGACATTCCCCTGTGTCCCAACACCAGGCGCTTCATCGCAACATCTCGTCTTGCCATCAACCTGCCCGCAATCATTAGGTAATTATCGCGGCTAAGACACCGTCCCATCGAGGTCATTACTAGTCAGAGAAGCCCCATCTACGACTCCAGTTTTCAAAGGTATCCTCAATTTCGGCACTTGGCATGTCATTAGCGTTTGTCAACCCGAGACCCGTTTATTGACTCGCTAATCTCGAAATTGTTGGAAATAAAATAAAAATAAAAACCAACAAACAAAGGAAGACGGTGCCTCTAATCGGGGTCTGGAATTAAACTACGATATTAAATACTTAATCCAGCCACCTCGTGAGCCTTCAGCTGTTATCCCCTCTCTTGGCAATAGCAAAGTTCCCAGGTCAATAGCGGCAATGAGTGTTACCCCTCCAGACATGTCAGACTCCAAGCTGGAAACCCAGACCAACGGGACTGGGACGATGGAGGATCCGACATTTGGCGTGGACGAGAAGAAACTCGTCGCCAAGCTCGACAGACACCTGATCCCGCTGATCATGCTCTTGTACACCTTCAGCTTCTTGGATCGGTGAGTTTGCGACTCCTACTATACCTCCTCCCCTAGCAGTCCGCACGTCCCAATCCTGCAACATGACATTAGCGCGCCACTGCAAGAGAGATAGGGATAGAAAGCTAACAGCGCCTTCAAACCCCCAGCGTTAACATTGGTAATGCGCGCCTGTACAACCTGACCACGGACCTGAACCTGGTCGGCAACCAGTACCAGATCTCAGTGTCCATCCTGTTCGTGACGTACCTCTTGTTCGAGGTCCCGAGCAACCTGGTGCTCAAGAAGTTCACGCCGTCGCGCTGGATCGCCTTCATCACCACGGCGTGGGGCATCGTGGCCACGCTGACGGGGCTGGTGAACAGCTTCGGCTCGCTGATCGCGGTGCGCCTGATCCTGGGCGCGCTCGAGGCGGGTCTGTTCCCGGGCCTGAACGTGTACCTGACCTTCTTCTACACGAAGCGCGAGCTGGCCATGCGCGTGGGCTACCTGTTCGTCAGCGCCGCCATCGCCGGCTCGCTGGGCGGCCTCCTGGCCTACGGCATCGGCTTCATGCAAGGCTTGCACGGGCTCAGCGGCTGGCGCTGGATCATGATCATCGAGGGCCTGCCCACCTTCTGCCTGGGAATCGCCGTCTTCTTCCTGCTGCCCAACGACGCCGACTCCGCCTACTTCCTCACCGACGCCGAGAAGAAGCTCATGGCCGCCCGCATGCGCCGCGGCTACGGCGATACCGAGTCTGCCCAGCAGTTCAGCAAGAAGGACATGATGGCTGCCTTCAAGGACTGGAAGGTCTGGCTGTTCTGTGCGGGACAGTTCGGCATGGACACCATGCTTTACGGTGAGACGCTTTCCTAACTTAAGCCTGTGTGATGAATGATTCCAGTTATCAAGTAATTTTACTAACTCGTTATCTTTTTTATTTGGCACAGGCTTCTCCACATTCTTGCCCACCATCATCAACGGCATCGGATCCTGGACAACTGCGGAAGTCCAGTTGCTGACGATTCCCTGCTACTTCCTGGGGGCCGTGACATATATGAGCATCGCCTACCTATCTGATCGCATCCAGAGGCGAGGAATGTTTTGTGTCATCTTTGGTCTGGTTAGTGTCATTGGATATGGAATTCTCATTTCGAACTCTGCAGCAGGCGTTCACTACTTTGGGTAGGCTGTCCCCGTTCCACAGTGATGTATTAGTTGGAGAAGTTTCTAACTCGAAGTAGGTGTTTCCTCGTGGCCATGGGTTTGTATGTGGTTGTAGGCCTGCCTCTGGCGTGGGTAAGTTATATATCTGTGGCATCCATACAGGATCTTTAGCTAAAGGATATAAGCTCCCGAATAATTCCCCACGATACGGCAAACGAACAACTGCGAATGGTATGCAGCTCACGATTGGTAACTCATCCGGAATTATGGCCCCGTTCATATAGTAAGTCTTCGTGGACAGCTTCATTGGGTTATGAGAAACACTTTGCTGACAATATGTCTAGCTTGACCGCTGAAGGACCCCGCTACGTCCGCGGAAACGCTGTTTCTCTAAGCATGGTGGCTATGAGCACTTGCATCTATGGCTTTTTGTGGTTTTGGTACTCCAACCAGAACAAGAAGAGAGACGCTGGAGTGTCGAATCCCGCTCATGAAAACCTATCCGAAGAGGAATTGGCTGAGCTTGGAGACGAGAGCCCGCTATATCGGTACACATACTAAAACTAGAAATACCTGCATTATCGAAACCATGCGGGATTTGTCGAGGGCCTGGGGCTGGGTCTAAGATTCTACGAGCATCTGCAATATAACTTTCCAGTGTTTGGTAATTGTGGTCTTTGTGAGGTGAGAAGGTGAATAGCAACGTTATATACGATATTTGATTCAATATGATACAATAACCGAGCTGCTCCAGTTCATAAATCTCTTGGTAGCCGCGCACTACTCAATTCGGTAGGCACTAGTAGGGGGTTATCTGGTCAGTAAGGATTTTCAAGGGTTCGGGAATGCAGGGTGCTACTCACTCGTATATAACCTGGGAACCTTTTCTCATTCCACTTCCAACCCACATTCCGTGGTTGACCTTGTCAACGTACCTCTCATCACCCGTCTCCATGGACACGTACAGGCGAAACTTGTAGCTGGCCGGGTCGACGCTATTGGCCTTCTCCGGATCCTGGAGAGCTTCTAGGACCTCTTTTGGTCCGGTCCGAAAACCCCGGGTTCGTATCTCGATGCTGCCGCCATTAGTCAGCATGAAAAGCCCCGGACGTCATGGGAACAAATCCCTCATAGGCACCAGCACTTACTATGCCGGTAACTCGTCGTTGGTCTTCAGGAGGTACATGGTCTCCATGTGTACCGCGAATGTGCTGGGGTCAACAATTTGGGAATCCTGGCCCCCCTCCTGCACTCTCGCGGCGTAAGCGTATAATCACAAAGACAAAGAGCAAATAAAATCGCGCCATGAAAAGATTAGGGAGGCTCTCCAACGCACCAGCACTGTTCCCGCACCCCAAGTGGCAGCCCAATTACCACCGGAGAAGGAGATCCAGTTTCTAACACCACCCGAAGGCACTGCTCCCACTGCAATCTTGGGATTGAGGTCCACCGACATGCGAAAGTCGTACTTGAGACTGGGTGTCGGCAAGCTGAGTTCAGGATGCGGCACACCGGCGATGCTTTGGGCGGTTGCCCCTTCACCTGCGGAAGCCCTGCGTGCTGTCAGCTTCCAAACGAGTGGTATCAATTATCCCTATGCGGTATAAAGCGGATAGGATCATGGAGGGCAAGCAAGCATCTGCGATGTCTGCAGGGGCCGTATGGACTACGTTCGGAAATTCCGGATCTGGACAAGGAACTCACATTTTAGCTACCTTTTTTGTTATTCCGTACCGAGATACGGTAGCACGTTCTCTTGCTGCGGAATAACGGGAAGCGGTCGAGATCAGCTTGAGCTTAAAATGGTGAGCTCAATCTGATTCCAGGGGGAACCCCAGGGAATTTCTACCCATGGTGTGGTACCCCGCAGTCGACGAGCGGGCCTCTGGGCAGAAACTAACAACAGCCACCGGACGCCCGACTTACGACACACCCATGGATCCGATCTGGTAGAAGTGGGTACATGGATTCCACTATAATGGATATAATGGACTTCGATCGTGTAGTGAGACCCCTAATAAACCAAAAGGACATGCGGCTGCAACAGCATGCCATCCCATTGACCAGGGATTGCTGTCGCCAGCCTTTCGTAATGCAAAACCAGTACAGACACTTTACTTCTTGTCAGTGGTCTCTTCGTAACCAGTGCAGATTGCCTTGTAGATGGCGCGTGCAAGCTCAGGGATTCTCGATGTGGCGTTCAGCAGCACGGAGATTACCCGATACGGGACAACCAACATGTCACGTCTCCGCATTCTCCCCTATAAAGACTAAGAAGGGAAAAGGTACATAAGGTAAAATATATGTATACATATATATGCTTACTTTAACTCCGGGCGTTCTTGACCCCGCATCCTAGACTATCATTGCTTTGCGTAACTTGCACCGTGACTTGCTCTTAAGGATTATTTTCTCGCAAGATTTCAAAAAAGCCATGGCTCCTCCTACTACGACTCCATTTGCAGGTAAGGTGATTTTGATCACAGGCGGCGCGTCAGGTATAGGAGAGACGGCCGCAGTGTACCTGGCAGCTAGAGGGGCGAGCTTGTCCCTGAGCGATGTTGCCGGCGACAACCTCGAGAGCGTCGTTCAGAGAATCAAGGAGGAGTCACCGGATGCACAGGTTCTAACGCAGGTGGTGGATGTCACCAACAGTCAGCAGGTCGAGGACTGGGTGGTCGCGAGCAAGGAGAAGTTCGGAAAGATCGACGGTTGCGTCAATAGCGCAGGTATAACTAACTCCGATGAATCCCCCGTGTTCTTTTTTTTTTTTTTTTTTTTTCTTTTCCGGCGCCCTTACCTAATGGCTCTTATGCATAGGAATCTCTGGGAGGAGAGCACCCATACAGGAAACCAGTGCCGAGATTTGGGATCGAATCATCGGCGTCAATCAGACCGGCGTTTTCAACTCACTCAGGTCCGAGCTAGCTCACATGGCTGACGGCGGTAGCATCGTGAATCTTGCCAGCGTTCTGGGACTGCACGGTATGTCCGGGTTCAGCCCTTACGTGGCATCTAAGCACGCAGTGATAGGCCTCACCAAAGTCGCGGCAATCGAGAACGCGGGGAGGCGGATCAGGGTCAACGCGGTCTGTCCGTAAGTAAACTTGCTTCCTTCTCCTATCTCCCGAATAGGCAGCAAGAGTAGGATGATATACCTCCCACAGAAAAGAAAACAACATAGCTATTCTTGTCAGAATTGAGATGCTGCCACACGTATGCTTACTATTATCATTTCCGCCAGAACCTTTGTCAACACGCCGATGGTATATGGGGTCCGGCGAGAATTCTTAGAAGCGGGGCGACCTGCGCCGGAATTTGTTGGAAATCTCCCGCAGCTCTTCCGCGAGCTGGTCGACCCCGAGGACATTGCCTCCATCATAGCATTCTTGCTTGGTGATGAGAGCAGGTTCATTACAAAATCTATCTACGAGGTCTCAGCTGGGTTCCACAACTAAGTGGTAACAACCCAAGGGCATATGTTCGCTAAATTGTATTCTTGGAAGGCAGAGTTTTGTGGCTGGTACCTTGACTGGGACGCTGGCGATATGTTTAGGCTACCAGAGGCGAGATGTACAAATCACCATCAGTCGACATTGTTCATATCATGAGGATGGTATTATAATGCTCACCAGCGTAAATTTATCACATGATTTGCTGGATATGTGGTTCTTCAACGTTCTGAACTCCACAAACAATGATCGGATCAATTGCCGAAGGCACCGAATCCCTGGCGTGAACGACCAATGCACGCATATCAGTCTATTTTGTGCCACTCTATTGGCCTACAAAGGGCTAGAATATGTGCACTATAACATATTCTTGACCTAAATCTGATCTGTCCTTTAGATGCCCGACTGCCAGACTTTTCGATACCTTCATCTCTCTCATCCTCGCTCTAGAGCCCGGTTTGCCTGTTGCTGCACATGAACTAACGCCGATACCATGGTAGGGAGGGTGGCTTGCCGACAACGAGGATGCTCATTTCATAGGCGTGCAATGTTTAATTAAATGGACATCACGCTATAGGAAAAAAAGGCGTGGTTTTGCAGTACCCGAATGCGACTTGGTTATTTTGGCGAGCGTGATTCTGAGCACATGGCTGCGTAGACCTCGGCTGGAGCGCGGGTTGGCCCCCACATTGCTGGGCCGGTGGACAGACCAGCCAGTGAGACGCCTCCCAAAAGGGTCGCATGGAATCCCCATACTAAGGTTACCCTAACTAACTTTAGGGGACGGAACTCCGAATTCTCCAACAGCCCCAAATGACATCAGCGCCCGCCCACGCTCTCGTCTCGATCACATGCTTGCTGCAGCGTGGTGCTCGGAGTGCACCCCGTGGGAATCCACTTTAAAAATAATAATAATAATAATTCTCGGCCACATGACACCGGGGCACCAGCGGAGAGCCTGGCCATTCCCCACGATTTGCCCCGGATACGTGACCTCGTCTCACTTGCTTTGGCTGCTCGCTGGGCAGCGGGGGGTCCAGCGGATGTGGGGAGTGGGCGGTTTCCCATGCCGTAGCACCAGGCGGGACCCTCTTTCCCCCAAAGTCAGAGGTCTCGCTGGCTGCCAATGGCGCGGTGCCGATTACACCTGGGACTAGTGGATTTTCTGCTTTCCCATGGTTGTTTCTCCCTGGCCCGTCGCAACTCTGGCTCCCGCTCTGGTGCCCCGGCATGTGATTGTGGGTTTTGCCGACTGATGGCTCGGGTCAAGCTGTGAAGCTAAGGTTTAAGTATGCCATCATAAGTCTCTCGTCCCTCGTGCTGGTCTCTCTTGCTTTCCTACCGAGTTCACTGGATCTTTTTTCCTTCCTTCTCCTATCATCTGTTCATCTACACCCCCCCGTATCAACTTCCAGTTCCCTATCTAGGCGCGTCACGTTTCCTCGATAGCAGGCGTAGATACCTCCGTCACCACAGCCCATCCCCAGGATGTCGCAAACATTCAAGGCTAGCGACGTCGCGTCGCACAACAAGCCCGACTCATTGTACATCATCGTTGATGGCGATGTATACGATGTGACCAAGTTCCAAGATGAGCACCCAGGTAAGAAAAGCTCCGTTCCATCAGCCGGGGCAAAAGCTCTTGGGCTTCCAGAGCTTCCGCACCCAAGCTCGGCCCCACTGTCAAGAATGCGCACTGACTGAAGGTGCAAATATCTAGGTGGCAAGAAGATTCTGCAGAGAGTCGCCGGCAAGGACGCTTCCAAGCAGTTCTGGAAATACCACAATGAGGGCATCCTCAAGAAGTTCAAGCCCAAGTTGATCGTGGGGTCGCTCGACACGAAGCCCAAGGTCGAGGAACCCGCGAAGCCCGCCGCCCCGGCCCCCGCTCCCGCTCAACCCGCCAAGGCCGTCACCAAGAACCATAACCAGGAAGAGTCGGAACCGCTCGAGATCTACGGAGACCTCGTCCCCTTCGCGGATCCCTCCTGGTACCAAGGCGTAAGTACACTTCCCTCGCAATTTGAGCTGAGCAATCTGCTGACACATTGCGCGCACACATGCAGTACCACTCTCCCTACTTCAACGAGTCGCACGCTGCACTGCGAGCCGAGGTCCGCCAGTGGGTCGAGACCGAGCTCGAACCTAATGTCACCGAGTGGGATGAGAAGAAGGAGGTGCCTCGTGAGGTCTTCCTCGAGTTCGGCCGCCGCGGCTACCTGGCTGGCCTGCTCGGTGTCCACTACCCCGTGGAGTACACTAAGACCTCGGTGGCTTCGGTACCACCGGAGCAGTGGGACCTGTTCCACGAGATGATCGTCACGGACGAGCTGTCGCGTGTGGGCAGTGGTGGTTTCGTCTGGCACATGATCGGCGGCTACGGAATCGGCTGCCCGCCGCTCATCAAATTCGGCAAGAAGTCGCTCAAGGACCGCATCATGCCCGGTATCCTCTCTGGTGAGAAGCGCATCTGCCTGGCCATCACCGAGCCCGACGCCGGCAGCGACGTCGCCAACCTCGGCTGCGAGGCCAAGCTCAGCGAGGACGGCAAGCACTACATTGTGAACGGCGAGAAGAAGTGGATCACCAACGGCATCTACTGCGACTACTTTACCACTGCTGTGCGCACCAGTGACAAGGGTATGAATGGCCTGACCCTGCTGCTCATCGAGCGCAGCTTTGGCGGCGTCAGCACCCGCCGCATGGACTGCCAAGGTGTGTGGTCGAGCGGCACCACCTACGTCACCTTTGAGGACGTCAAGGTGCCGGTCGAGAACGTGCTCGGCAAGGTCAACGGCGGCTTCAAGGTCATCATGACCAACTTCAACCACGAGCGCATGGGCATCATTATCCAGTGCCTGCGCTTCAGCCGTGTGTGCTACGAGGAGTCAGTCAAGTACGCCAGCAAGCGCGAGACCTTTGGCAAGAAGCTCATCGAACACCCCGTCATCCGCATGAAGCTGGCCCACATGGCCCGCCAGATCGAAGCCTCGTACAACTGGCTTGAGAACCTCATCTACCAGTGCCAAAAGATGGGCGAGACCGAGGCCATGCTGCGCCTCGGCGGGCCCATTGCCGGCCTCAAGGCTCAGTCCACCCTTACCTTCGAGTTCTGCGCTCGCGAGGCCAGCCAGATCTTCGGTGGCTTGAGCTACTCGCGCGGCGGCCAGGGTGGCAAGGTTGAGCGCTTGTATCGTGATGTCAGAGCGTACGCCATCCCAGGTGGCAGCGAGGAGATCATGCTCGACCTCAGCATGAGGCAAAGTTTGAAGGTCGCGGAGGTGGCCGGAATGAAGCTATAGATGGTACCATCCTTGCACACTTACAATATGCAGGGGAAGGGGGGCCTATAGAGACTTTTTATCGTTTTCCAAAAGCGGGATGACTGATGAGATTGCATGATACAGTAAATATCCTTGAGCAGGATGAGGCCAATGCCTAGTTAGGGGGTTTGTTTGTTTTGTATTACTAGTAGTATAACCACGGGCGCATGGGATCTTATCATTGAATATACTAGTTTATCGATTCTAAGCCAACTGGGAGCCATATATCACCGTGCAGAACTTTCATTTTGATTTTCTCATCCTGTTGTTACGCTTGATAAGTCTGAAAATGAGCTCAAATCGTTACGACAACCTTCTTAGCACTGATACCCCCGGCCGAGTAATAGTCCAACGCCTTCTGTATCTCCTCCAAACCGGACCCAACGACAACCGGCTCGGGCAGCGCGCGAAACTGCCCGCTTTCAAGCGCTGGCGCCATGAACTCGGCCCAGACGGCGGCGCCTCGGTGCCCGGGAACCGTGGCGGGTTCGCTGCCCCAGACGATGTCCGCGGTGACCTTATCGCTGTCGTTCTCGCCTTCCAGGGGCGCCACCACGGCACTTGGCAGCACGACGGCTATAAGCCTGCTGCTGCTGCTGCTGCTGGCACTGGAGGAAGGTGGCGCGACGGCCCGCACGACCGCGGCGCAGGCGGCTACCGTTTCGGACCGGCTGATGCAGTCGTAGGCGCCCACGAAGCCGGCGCCCGAGCCGCGGATGTGCGCGATGATCTCGTCCGCGACGTTCGGGTCGGCGTGGTCGAAGACCGCGAGCTGCACTGGACGACGACTCTTTCCCTCCTCCCCGGGGGGCGATAGGGACCTAGACGACGACGGCGACGACGCGGGAGCCAGCGAGGTGACGTACCCGTGGTTCTTGGCGCTCGCGGTGGTGACCACGTCGTAGCCCGCCGCGAGGGCGAGCTGGACGGCGTTGGTGCCGAGGGAGGAAGCGGCGCCCCAGATCAGGACGATCTCCTTCTTGTTGGCCTTGTCACCGCCACTACCAACGCTGCCCTCTTCTTCAACGGAGGTGGGGAGCCGGAGATTGAGGTGCGTCGGCCCGAAGAGCGCAGCGATGCTGGTGTTGAGGGCCAGCGGCAGTACGACCGCCTGCTCGAAGGACAGAGTGTCCGGGATCTTGGCCGCGGCGACCTCGCGACACGTGGTGAAGTTCTGAAATCCGGCATGACGGTTGTTGCCATTGGCGAGGCCGAGACAGTGTCTAATGAGGGTTGATGAATGTGTCAGCAAAAAAGAAGACGTCTGCTGCTACGTATCAAATCCCCTGCGGCGAACTGGAAGGCTGGACATACCCGAAGACGCGATCTCCAACCTTGATGCGGCTAGTTTCCGGACCGACTTTGACAACCGTGCCGGCTATGTCGCTTCCGAGAAGGCGAGGATATTTCAAGGGAACAATACCGGTGTTTTGTACCTGGGGCGGTGGTTTGTTAGGGGCCAAAACATGGTATTCTGGGCGCGTGACTTACAAAACACTCCACTGGATTAATAGCCACGGCAGCGACGTGAATGATGATCTCGTCTCCCTCAGGTTTGGTCTGGTCCGGTCCAGGCCCAACTTCGAGAGGCTTCACTTGCTTGCCGGTAAGCCATGCGGCTTGGTTGGTCTCAATTGAAGCCATATTTGTAGTGAAGTATGGGGGGTTTTGATAATTCAAAGAGCGGTTTGCGAATTGGATTTAAGGCAATTATCAAGCAAGGTATGGGATTTTCAATGCACACGACTCGTGGCTCTTGCACAGTCTGCTGTTGCTAAACTTCATACGATGAGTATCATGCTGTCTTTATATATGCAACAAAGCACCTTCCATGCCATCCTTCTTCTCCTTTCGGTATCTCACTTATTTAACTCATCAACTGCGTAGCCTCGACCCCCGTGGAGACTTTGCCATAGTGTGCAAACTCCACGGCGTTGATTAACTCCCGCACTAGCTCTGAGCACGGCGCCCGCACCCGGTGGGGCCGCCCGTGGAACTCCGTGGCAATCAGCTGCAATTAGATGTGGAGCAAATCGTACAATAACACCACATAAACATCTTTCGAATTTGACATTTTTTATACATAGAACTGTAAGTAGACAGGGGTTTATGCACTTTGAATGGATTATTTGTAATTTTCGTGTTCGTAAAGCCATTATGCATCTATCTTTTTGTCTTGTGTTCTGTCTGGGAGGACAGATACATCTAACTCGTACTCTATGTGATGTCTATCAGCCTCTGCCTTAGTCCGTCTTTATATCTTTTTTGTTTGCCGGTTGGCTGTTGATCCAAATCGAAAATCACCTAGTATCGTCTATGCAGATTCTTCCGATTTATCCCAGGAGCGCCGACTTGACCATCTCTACCTCCTCAGCCGTGCCGCAGATCAGTCCCGCGCGCTCGTCCGTGTCCTCAGCGCGCCGCGAGAGGATCTCGCTGCCATCCGCGGGGTCCACAGCGCGCCCGCCGGCGCACTCTAGTATCAGCGCGATGGGGAACAGCTCGTACAGGCGCCGCAGCTTGGCCTTGCTGGTCGCCGTGACGGGCGACACGTAGAGCCCGTGGCCCTTGACCAGCCCGTGCACGATGTCCGGCACCAGCCCGCCGCAGTACCGCAGGTTGTACCGCTCGGCGATGAACTGGTTTATCAGCGCCATGTACCTTGGGTTCTCGCCCGCCGAGCGCAGGTTCGCGGGCGCGAAGTAGCGCGCCTTGAACGGCGGCGCGCCGAGCGCCACCGAGGCCCGGACGATCTGCGCGTCCGCCATCCCGCCCTCGCCGATGCCCACCTCGAAGCACACGGCCGGGGCGCCGGGCACGCGCAGGCCCACCACGGCGGTGGTGCGCGGGCCGTAGACGCCGAGCACGGCGGCGACCTGCTTCGTCGCGGGGTCCTGGCCCAGCGCCGTGGGGCCGTCCCAGATGCCCGCGATGGTGCCGACGGTCCAGTTGGGTGCGATGATGGAGCTCCCGTCCAGGGGGTCGAAGGCGATGGTGTACTGCTCTCCCTCGCCCTCGGCCGCCGGCGCCGGTGCCGGCGCTGCGGCTCCTCCGGGGTGCGCGGGGCGCTCGATGGGGTCCTCTTCGCTGCTCGCTGTCAGCACGGACGAGCAGCGGGCCAGGGCGGCGCGCACGATGTTCTCGGAGGCGACGTCGACGTTGAGCTGGTCATCGCCAAAGGCATTGGCCGTGCCGACCTGTGAGACGTGGTGCGCGCTTCTCAGGGCCTTGGCAATCTCGGCGATGCCGTCCACCAGCGCCGGCAGCACCGAGTTACACAGCTCGCTGCGGGTGTCCAGCGGCAGCACTGACTGTAGGAAGGAAGTGAGCGATGCGGGCGCACTCTCGTTTGGGGCTGTAGCGGACATTCTGATGTGGTAAAGGATCCAAGTGCTTTGAAAGGGCCTTCTCTTCTACTTTTAGTTCTTTCTTTTTCCTCCTTACTGTTGACGATCTTGAATGCAGTCTAGGTGGTGTAGAAGGAAATACCGCATTTGGCAGCAAACCCTGATTTTGCCTAGCTGCGAGGCCGAGCCACTATTTTGCCAACCGCCAGTTCCCACCTGGCACTTATTCGGCCGGTTATCGCACAGAATCCAGCCAACAGCAGCTTTGAATTTGTTGTCGTCCAAAAATTTGGCATTGAAAGGAAATAAAAAATAAGGACAGAAGTTGAGTGATTAACACAATAATGGCTTTCAATTCTGGGCTGATGTATTCGATTTCCAAGTCTCTATCTCCTGGCGGATGCCCAAGCATCATCACTAAAGATAGGTGACGAAGTAGTTGAGTTCGGTTGTTATAAAATGATAAAATGCAACATGCTCTGCAGAAGCACATTCAATCTGCTTTCCCTTCTATAAGTAATTCTAGACTAACTGCGCGCAACTGTGCTCAAATCGACCAGATGCGATAATACTGGCACTGTTACGCGTATCTAACTCAGGCGCGATGAAAGACTGCATCCTTACTGATGACGAACAGCTGAGGAGGTAAATTCGCATGACACATGGTGGCTCGTGAGAATGGTGAGCTGAGAGATTGTCGGCTGTAACAACTCATGTAGAGATCTAAGCAGATGTATTCTAATGACCATCAGAGAGCAGCCTGAAGAGCAAGATAAAGTGAAGTGGTTCCAAGTGCTGCTGCCGCATCGTTGACTGTAGTACGTGCAGTAGAAAAAGAAATGCTCACGTTATATACAAATTAGCTTGCTATGGGTAAGCGATTATATCTGCGATGTGGATCCCCAAGTTTTCTAGCATCGTATCGTATAGAGATGACTCGTTCTTATGTGCGTTACCCCAATGATCGACTTTCGGTGAGTTGGCAAATCACACCAAGGTAACTTATTTACGATACTCGTATGCTTTCTCAAGGATGGCTAATGTGCTAGGAGGTGTAATCCCCGGCGAAGCTGACCGCTGTTCGAAAGGGGGCTCTTCTTTGAAATTTATCGGCAGCAAAGCATGTATCGAGTGGCTTTTTGGATAGAAACGTCGCAGGTACACAGATATCGATTCCGCCTCCATTCTTGCCCGAGCACTATACCACCAGTGGGATGTGGGAAGCAGGCTATACCAGATTGCCAGCATCAGAAGCGCTTTAGGTTCTTTGTCCTGGAGTAAAGTCTCGAAGGCTTTACTGAATTGGCTGATAAACATAAGGGATTGAGCTGGGGTAATGTCCTTACCCATTCGCAAAAGCCTAGCAAGCACTTGGAGGGGTGCAAAGTAAAAGTTATTGTCCGCAGTTGAAAGCTCGTCAATGCCGTAGAGCCGAGCCAATGCGGGAGGAATGTCTTGGAGAGTAATAGTAGGGTGGTTATGGGTGAAGTCATCATAAATAAACGATACTTTGGCATAGATGCTGTCCGGCCGTGTGGGATTGGTCGCGTTCCAGAGCGCCATCTTGCCCTTGTTCATGCGAAGCCATTCTAAGTCGTATTCGTCGTCAGGCTTCAGCGGCCATGCCTCCTCGGGATCTGCGGCAGAGAAGTAGCTGGAAGACATGATGCCAAGGAACGAAGCAGCGGACCACAGCGCGTCGCGATCCTCTGGTCGCACCGGGTACTGCACCTGCTCGGCTACCAAAGAAACACATCTCGCGTGGTGATAGGTCTCCTCTAACGTGCGGCTGGCAAGATATGACTGGCCCAACTGGCGCTCATGGCTAGCTGCAATAGCCAATATGGCATGCATGAGAGCAGGATACTTGAATCAACAAAGAAAAAGAATCAAGTAAGCTTCAAATGCCTTATATTATAATAAAAGAATTGGATTAAATCAGTGCGGAGGATGTGTTAAGCTCAACAGAATGTTACAGTGTGCTGCAATAAACATACATGGAAAGCCATCCGTATAATATCAGTTTCGTAGAAACGTTGAACCGCAGGAGACGGAGCAAGGGTGGAGAGCGTTCGAAGCCGAAACCGATTCAGCAGATCCACACTCCTAAGGTCTAATGGGAAGAATGCGGGTGCTGCAGTGAGTGTTAGATACTCAGATGGAGTCTTTGGTATCTCTTTCACGGTGGTGCCCCCCCGGCGTTGAGACATCCACATAGGCGACTCTTCTCCCGCAGGCTGGAGATCAGGAATCAACCTATCGTAGTTACAGACCACTCCGTAGATACGACATTTTCGGCACTGCGGATGGGTTTCATCACACTGACCGGCAATAGGAAATTGTTAGTTCTCGTTGTCAATTCGCACCAAGTGGCAATTGGCCCTGGAGGAGTCTCTTTACCTTAACTCTCCGGATTTTACAGTTTCGGCACCCCCGTCTGGACTTTCTGGCAGCCCTGCCCTTGGCAGGGTTGTGACCAGGGCGAGGGGTAGCTGACACCATGGTCGAATTCAAAGTGTATTGATAATAGGGGCCGTTACAGAGCCGCCTCAGCAGGTTTGCATCCGGCCTTCCCGTTACGCCATAACTAGAGGACGGAGAAAGTGAAAGTCACGGAGACAAGTCCAGCAGAAAAGGGGGGATCAGCAGAACGCTGTTATATCCGAACCCCGGCGCTAACCTGAGCTCGCACTTGGAAAGATGGCGTTAACCCCAACTTCGGGTTCGGGGCCCTTTGATTGGCTTCGCTTGCCCTGCTGGCTGCACTAGTTCATGTGTATACGATTCACGCCTCACACAGTGGCACAGTAGAGGCTACAGCGACTGCCCATCTGTGTTGACTCCATGGTGGAAGGTTTTCAGTAGATACTATTTACTGGCAATGGATATAAATACAACTTCCATCGCTGCTCAATGAAGTTCATCACCATCACTCAGCTTCATCAATTCAAGCACTAAACAGAGCATCCTTACATTATTTACTCTAACCCTCTCGTAAACCCTAAACACTACCCCTTTCTATAAACCTTCAACCAAACCTAACACCATGCGTGTCTTCGTCACTGGATCAACTGGCTGGATGGGCAAAGTTGTCGTGCAAGAGCTCATCTCTGCTAATCACCAAGTCCTCGGTCTCTGTCGTGGCGATGAAAAGGCCGCCGCACTGGAAGCCGCCGGCGCCGAAGTGTTGCGCGGCACCATCACGGACTTGGACGTTCTTAAGAAAGGCGCATCAGCCTGCGATGGTGTCATCCACCTGGCCTTCATCCACGATTTCAACGACTACGCGGCGGCCTGCATTACCGACCGGGCCGCCATCGAGGCCATAGGCTCCGCCCTCGAGGGCACCGGGAAGCCATTCCTCATAACCTCGGGCACGATGATGGCGCCGCACAACCGCGTCGTCACCGAGGACGACGGGCCCGACATGACATCTGCGTTCGCCTCGCTGCGCGGCGTCTCGGAGCTGCTGGCGCTCGGCTACGCGGATAAGGGCGTGCGCGTGCACGCCATGCGACTGCCCCCTACCGTCCACGGCGTCGGCGACCAGGGCTTCACGGCCATCCTCGCCGCCTCCTCCCGGGCCAACGGCGCCGCGCCCTATGTAGGCGACGGCCAGAACCGGTGGTGCGCGGTGCACCGGCTCGATGCCGCGGTCGCGTACCGCCTGGCCCTGGAGAAGGAGGGAGCCGCCAGCGGCGTGTACCACGTCGTGGCGGACGAGGGTGTGGCTCTCAAGGACATCGCCGAGGCCATCGGGGCGCGGCTGGGCCTGCCTGCCGTCAGCAAGGCGGTCGATGAGGTCACCAACTACGGTTTGGTAGCTATGTCCCTGCCTGTGGACAACCCAGCATCCAGCGCCAAGACCAAGGCCTTGCTGTCTTGGACGCCAACGCACCCATCTCTGCTTGAGGATATCAAAAATGGAGCGTATGATGTTGCTAAGTAATTAATCTGTGGGGATGTGTAGGCGCAATAAAAAGCTCTTTGGCCGGGGGGGATGTTGATTGTAAGCAGCTATATATTTTATAATAACTACTTCATGTTATCTAGAACCGTGATGACGATAGTGCAACCTTCCCATCCAATTGTCCCCACACATAATACTATGAGTTCCAGCCTGGTTTCTTTTCCTTTTTTAGATTTCCAGAAGTGATTTGTGAAAAGACTCTGTTCTATTGGCCCCTTAACTAAACCCTGCTCACCAGGAGATAGTCGTCCGTCTATATATTGACCACAGAGAAGGTGGTGTTAATTTATCCGACACTGCCAGTGAATCCTATCCATAATTTCGTCTCTGGTCTTCCTGAATCATTCCAGCTAGAGTCAAACTAGTCACATAACCCGATCATGACCCGAAATCCAAACAAGAAATGAAAAGAAAAGAAATACATAGTAAAATACACGTAGAAAGTTAACAACAATAGTCTCACTGGCAGAGTCGTCTCCCAACCTGTATCAGAGCCTAAAGTGTGCTCTATTCCGCTGGCCCCCTCCGTTACATCATCCGGAAAACGAACAAATCATTGCCGGTACTCAAGCAACCTGCGCTCTGGCACAGCCAACAGCCGCCTGTCGTCGCGGATGTACTCGATGCGGTCCGCGAGCGGCCGCACCGTCCGCACGTCGACGCACCCGCTGCAGTACCCTCCGATGAGGCTCCTCCGCTCGTAGCAGCCGCGGCAGATGGCCCGGCCGGTGGTGCTGTAATGGGAACGGGGCAGGTACGCCACCCCGGATGAGGACGAGTGGTGGTGGTGCTGGTAAGGCTCGACCCAGTAGTTCCCGGCACCCGCTGCGGAGGAGCTGTGGTGGTGGTGGTGGTGGTGACCGTGGCCGCTGTCCTTGCTGCGCGGTGGCGAGGACGACTGCACCCACATGGTCGACCCCCGGCGGTTGTGGATGATTGTGTTGGCGTCGTGGTTCTGCAGCGTGCGCTCGTGGACCACGAGTGACCCGTCGTTGACTATGCACGCGGTCGGCCGGTGGCTACTGTGCCGTGATATATCACGGTTGATGCGCCGAAGCAGTTCCAACTCTTGGTTGTAGTCCTTGCCGTTATAATGATAATAGGACGAAGACATTGTCGGCTATGTCTTGGTCTTGCTTACTTAAGAGAAGTTTGTTCTTTGTTTTTGCTACTGGAAGCCGGTGGTCGTCAAGGTGGTTATTTGACTTGCTGGATAGAGCGTCACAGCCGGTTGAGTTGTTTGCTTCGGTTACTACGACAAACCAGGAAGCTCGGTTGGTATCTGGAAGTGGGCCACCAACACTCCATTATATACGTTTTGCACTAGGCACCATATGTCGCTGCCTCAAGAGCATTCGGTATGTAACAGCACGAGAGTGCTGTCAGCCGCACATTGAGAGTCGTCATGCTACTTAGAAGACTCTTCAGAGGCGGTGTATCCCCATGGGATGCCTCAGCCGTCGGGCGAAATGTGTGGCGGCAGCCCAAACACTTCGGGCTGTGTAATGCACTGTCAAATCAAGGTCGGGTTGGGGGCCTAAAATGATGCCGAACAGCTCGGGTTTGGAGGTTTCTCCATTGGACCAAACCAGCACGCTAACTTTGACTCAGAGCATCTGGGCAGCAGGCTGTGTGTCTGCCGACCAATGACCAGGGAACACCACAGTCCTAGGCTCTGTAATGGCGACAATTTTGTTGCAAAGGCTTTTGGCCTAGGTCGTGGTTTCACACCACATGCGACCCAAATTTTAAGCCTCTTTGCGCTCGTTGTAATTGGGCATCAGGACGTTTGTATCATCTGTTGCGCAGCAAAAGTCCCCACGGCATGCAAGTCATCCGGCGACGGACCTTTGACTATCACATGAGCATGACGACAAGGATATACCCGCAGATCTATGTAGTTTGCAGAGATGCGGCTGATATAATCACTCGGCGCAGATATCCAAAGAATAAAAACACATTGTGGGGGCCTCCGAGCGGAGGGACGAGTTCCTAATTGCACGTACCGGCATGACTGCGCCACGAGATAATCATCTTGCATACACTGCCTTTGGCCACCCACCCGCACAACTTGCGGCTGTCCCTCCCTTTCGCGGTTGACATCGGTTAACAGCAATCGATTGTCTGAGATGCAGCAAATTGCGCATTAGCACTAACTACGTGCCAATGGCAGCATGTCTGAGAACATGTCGCCCTGCATGGCCGAAATCCGGGGACGTCCGGCCATAGCACCTTACCTGGGTGCAGAGCGCCGGATCCCGCGGCTTAAGTTAGTTAAGTTAGTCATTTCCTCACCTCAAGCCGAGCCTTCTTGGAATCCTCACAATTTCCAGAAATGCTTGCTCACAAGATAGCAGATTGCGGTTAAATATAATTAGTAACTGTGCCATCCGTATTCTAGCCGTTCTAGAATGAAAAAGGTAAGCAAGGACTAAAAGGGACAGAATATCTTGTAAGGATAGATCGCTATGGCTTCTGTCCGTAAACCACGTATATGAAGGAGTATATCCGCTTATTCATATCCATCAGTTCCCGTTTCGAATCCTCAATAACTCGCTCTGCTTCCTCTTCTGATGAGCCTCCAGCCTTCAGCATTTTCCATATCGCGAGGAGGGATCCGTCGAGGTAGTTCCGTTGCATGTAGCTTCCCACGAGCTTTTCTCTGGGGTCTGCAGACCACGGGCTCACGGGCAACCTCAACTTGAGCTCTCGCACGTTGATAAACCCTACTTCTTCCATCCAGGTCTTGTATTTGCAAGCAACTTCAATGTCTCTCCCTGCGAGCAGCTTTGCCCCACGGACTCCAGCTTGCGCCATTCGCTGGAAAGCTAGATCACCGTCGTCGCCGCCATCCCGGAAGTACTGGGGTTCGCCATCTTGGTATTCTAACCAGCCACCTGAATTCATTGAGTTGAAAGCTTCTTGCATCATCTTTTTAGGGTCATTGAAACAGGTGAACACGAGACGAAGATGGATGTAATCGAACTTGTTGGGAAACAGCCACTCGCCCTCGGCATCGTCCTTCAAAAAGGTTACGTTAGGAGGTGCATTGCCAGGCTGGATGGCGCTAAGGTCTGTCCCGATGATATCACAGTCAGGAAAACGCTCCGCAAATTCCACCGCCCAGATGCCAGTTCCAGTCGCCACGTCCAGTGCGTGCTTTGGATTCGTCAGCGGTGCGAAGAAAAGCTTTCCCCCCATTAAGATGCTGATTGCGGTATACTGAAAATCAAGACGATCCTGTTCGGCCTAAGAGATAGCTAAATGTCAGAAAACCCCCAAAATACGGACCCCTCGGAGCTTTCAAATCTAGCACAACAATGATCGTATAGCTGGGGTGGGCATGCGCGAGGTCCTCTTACGGCATCATTCGGTAGCAGATATTTACCCTCCTTATATCCGTGATATGTTCGCCCGAAATCCCCTACTACGGACTGCGAATCGATCACAGAGTCCCCAGTAGGAATATGAGCAGGGGCACCCGGCCGAGGGTCAATCGGGCTATCCGGAAGCTCACTACTTTGCGGAGCGATAAATTGGGACTCAGGGGCATATGTCCCAGGTATTGTGTTTAGTTCCGGATTCGCCATCGGCAAGTTAACTCCCGCCTGGTATACTTCCGGGAATGGTGGTTGTCCAATGAAAGGATACGTTGAACTATATAGCCGCTTGCTGCCAGTAGCATTTAAGTCAACAGGAGAGCCGAGGGAGTAATCGTGGAATACCTGGGGTATTGCGCTCCAAGCAAGTTCCGACTCTGACGTATACACGCTGTAATCAGCAATGGGATCGAACCAACCCAGACTCAACTGTGGAAGCGCTGTAATCAGCAATGGGATCGAACCAACCCAGACTCAACTGTGGAAGCATATGGTGACTGAGTGGTAGCTGCTGTTCAGAGAATATATATTGTTGCTGCACCGAGGTCCCTAATGCAATGTGGGTGGGGTGATTAGCGTGAGTGGGGTGGTGCCCACACTGATCGATATTACAGGGAGGGGCTCGATGAAACTGGGAGCTCAGTACGTGGCCGAAGTCTGATGTGGAAGGCGTTGGTTGGTTAGAAACTTCTTCATTATGGTCATGGTCTGGAGTCTCCAGATAAGCGTCAACATAGTCTATCGCCCCGTGTATGCGATTCGTGTCCCGGGTGTACATTTTGGAGAGAATTATGGCTGTACATCTGTGAGAAAATGCGCTTCTTTGTCAAAGGATATATAAAGGTCTGCAGTTCTTTTAACGCTGCCGACCACGGTCAATTGGCCATCAAGAGTTTCAGGATTAAATAAAGATCACGTCATTTTAGTTGCCTGATTGTACAGTAGGATAAATATCTGTGCGCCAGCAACCCCCTGCTTTATTGCTGTTAGACCGTATTCCCGGGACTTGAGGCTATCTGGATTCGAATTTCTTTGCATAATATTTGACAAGGTATTGTAAAATCGGGGCCAATTACCAATAATGTTAGACCTAGCATTTCGGGCATTGGCCAATCACGTTATTGGATCTCGATCATCAAGCAGTTAAAACATACGTGAAAAGCGTGTTAAAAACGGGAGATATAGTGATAGTTGATGACAATTTCTATGTATCAGACATATCAAGAACGCTCTAAAGCACCTGTATAGCTGAGGGAAGTTTGTAGCTGATTGAAGCCAAAAGTTAAGGTTACACTCCAACCAAGTTCCGGTCTGGTAAGATATATACTAAAGGCCAATAATCAGATAGATCTCACCCAGGTATAGTTATATTAGTATATGCAATGACAAAATAATACATATAGTTCAAAGTATATATGATTGAGGACATGCATCTGCGAGAATAGGGGCATTGTAACTGCTTAAACAAATATGGCTCGATACTTATTGATGCGATGTTATTAAATTATCGCTACGTAAAAAATACTAAAAAGATTATCATGCAAGCGTTGGTTATGATGCCGACGAAAAATGTCTTTTGTTTCCAGAAAGATTATCGTGTACTTGTCTGAAAAATATGAGTGATATCAGCAACCCAATTAAAAACGATTTCACATTTAATACCATTTAATATGTTATATCGGTATCATATTGCAATGAGGGTCATTCCAGTTCTATTTTGTGGTTGTAAAAATGGGATAATAATGCGTTCCCGTGGACCCCTGCTGTATTGCTGTTGAACCATCATCCCGGGACTTTGAAGGCCATCGGGATTTATATCTTTCTTTATAATATCTAACAAGACATTGGTAAAGGTTTGCACGATAGATCATCAAATAGCTGTAACTTGTATTCGCATACAATGCATGCTATAACGTCAGCAAAGTCATTATTCCATCTCCAATAGGTCTAAACTACGTTGTCATGTAGTCTTTCTACCAATATAATGTAATTAAAAAAGAGACATTACTTCCCTAGCTTCAAGGCAACCGTAACCGTATCTTCATCACTTAATCCTGCCGTCTCACGCAAAAGTCCCTCGAAAGCATGGCAGACCATAGCTTTCAGCTTGGACCGCGAGCAAGTGACGGACAGCTCTAAAGGCTCACCATCGCGCCCTCCGCCAGAATTTAATGACCCTTGTGTAGGGCTCGTGGTTCCCTCCCCGCTCTCTACCGGCCTAACCGATAGGTCGATGAAGTCGAAGAAGTTGCCCAAGTCTAAACAGTTACCAAGCCCGATGCTGTTGGTGAGATCGGCATTGCTAGAGTATCCGTTCTCTGCCCAATTGAGGTTGGTCGAATCTAGTGTTTGTCCTCGCACCGTAGCTAAGTCTACACTGGAAGATTGCTCGCTAGAATTGAGCTGTGGACACACGGCGAACGAGTTGTCCGGTCCAAATGCTTCTGTTAAGCTCATGGTCATATTGGGTGGAGGTGGCTTAGACAGGCCGAAACTGGTGCTGGAATTGGACAAGCCGTGGTTGTTGGCGTAAGCCTCTAACAAGGCGCCAAAGTTGGCACACGGCCGATGCGAAGGACTTAATCCCGTTGACTGTTGTGGCGGGGTAACAGCTGCAGCGGAAGGGGAAGCAGGGTAGGTCCTGATAAGATCAGGGGTATCTGAAGATGTTGAAGCCATGGGTAGACCCTCGCGGTCGACAGAGGCTACGCGACGCGGTAATTGCTGCTTGGCTCTCTCACGACTCTTGCGCCGCAGTAACAGAGCGTATCGATTCTTGAGCGATAGTGGCGCTCGAGCCTTGGGGAAATTTTCGGCCAAACACTTCCAGCTGCGCCCGTATTGACTGACCAGGTCTAAGATAAGCTTATCCTATTGATTCATTATACCCAAGATCAGTCATACAAGCCTCTAAAGCTTGGAGTGGTTGGTTTTATCATAGTCTCCATCCAATATAGGGTGGTTGACAGAGAACGGGGGTAGAAAGTACAAGAGAGCCAGGGAATTTAGTGGTCGACATATTGGGCAAAGAGACATGATGAGGCCATACCACTCATGGGAACAGGTAGGACAGGATACAGCATGTCGGGGGGAGTTCACGTACATCGTCAGCAGACCAGGGACTATGGTCTATGTCCGGATCGATGTTGTCTTTCCACCTCTTGGCGCACTGCTCAGCATTGCGTGTACCGACTTGGGCTGCCACCGCCGTCCACCGTTTGCCATGGGTGGATACGGCATGTCGAAGGCGGCTGTCTTCCTCAACGGACCAGGTGCCTACATTGGCTGTCCTACTTTTAGTTGGATGTAAATCTTCAGAATCGTCGTCTCTGACACCTTTGATCTGCCGAGATTTGAGCGGCGCAATTGACGGTCGTTGTAACATAGTGGAAGTCGAAAGGACGAAGTCGGCCGCATTTGTCAGCAGCTGGACAGTGAAATTTGGTCCGAGACAGTGAATAGTTACTCCACAGTAAAGACTTCTTTGAGGAGTCAGAGCTGATGCAACAAGACTGGTTAATGACAGGAGTGAGCTCAGAGAGAAAGGAAGACTCACAGATGCTGTAAGCACGCTCTTGTTCGAGTAACTCAGGTCTCCAATTCGTGCGGAGTTGGCCACGGCCTGACTCCGGTGGGTCCGACTCCTGACTCCGGTGGGTCTGAGATCGGCCGGTTTCAACCATGATCAATGAGCTTCGATATTGTTCGGAAGCAGACATTTCGAATTCTCAATATCACAGCATTTCTGATTACCAATATCAATAATCAAACGACAAGATATAAAGCAAAAATGATACCCAATTTGAGAGATTCAAGATGTCTAAAGTGCAGCCATCTTTATCCAGTTACTCACCATGCAGTCCTTCTTACAGCATCGCCGCATTCTCGCGGCTGTGAAAGCCGATCTCGCGAATAGCTCGCCTAGAAGCCCTATGTCCAGGTCACAATCTGGAACTCCAACATCTAACTCACACGAAGGGGCTGCAGACCCTCAATTAGCCCAGGAGAGCGACCAAGAGAAGGGAAAGTCCGAAAGCCCAACGAATGTCCCGGGAGTTACAGTGTTGGGCCCTTCCGAGGAAGACGGAAGCCTTGTGTATTTAGTTGGCTGGAAGCCTGACGATCCTCTCAACCCGCAAAACTGGTCTACATATCGGAAATGGACCTGCATTGGCGCAGTGTTGCTGCTGACCATCGCGCTCACTATCCCAGCGTCCATTGACGCGCCCGTGGCCGCGGAATTCAACGAGCACTTTGGCGTCAGTGCCATCGCCGGGTCCCTGACGACGGGGATGTTCCTTATAGGCACCGGAGTAGGCTCCTTATTCGCTGGCACCGTGTCCGAGACCCTGGGACGCAACACCGTCTACTTCACCACCTTCCTCGCCTTCCTGCTGTGCATGCTGGGCAAGGCGCTGGCTCCGACCTTCGGCGGCGCCCTGGTCCTGCGCTTCCTGGCCGGCCTCTTCGGTTCGACACCCATGACCGCCGCCGGCGGGACCATGGCCGACCTGTGCGGCCCGCTCGACCTCGTCTTCGCCGTGCCCCTCAGCTCCATCTTCGCGTACGCGGGCCCCCTGCTGGGCCCCATTGTCGGCGCCTATCTTCCCGCGCTGGGTTTCCGCTGGGCTGACTGGATGACCCTCATCATCGGCGGCACCGTGTTCGTCTACATCCTCATCCTGCAGCCCGAGACCTACGCGCCAGTGCTGCTCGAGTGGCGCGCCAGCCACCTCCGCGCGCTTACGGGAGACGATCGCTACCGTGCTCGCGAAGGCCACCCCGGTGTGCGCGATCTGGGCCGGAGGCTGATACTCAATATCTACCGGCCGTTCGTAATGACGTACACCGAGCCCATCATTCTAGTCTTTGCGCTCTATCTGACTATAATCTATTTCGTCTTATTTACCTTTCTCGGAGGCTACCCGTTTATTTTCGAGCAGACATACGGCATCTCTCAGTCTTTAACATACTTGCTCTGGGTGGCGCTGCTTGTCGGCGACCTGTTAGCCCTGCCCCTCATCCCGATAATTCACGGTTGGGCTAAGAAAGCAGCTGCTGCCGGAACCCTGACGCCTGAAATATGCTTGTGGTATAGCATGCTTGGTGGTTCCATCATGATGCCCATATCATTGTGGTGGATGGCATGGACCTGCTTTGTAAATAATCCCATCCTGTGCTTTTTATACCCATAAAAGGTTGACTAATTTCGGAATTTTACCAGCCCGATATCAATATTTGGGTACCAATAGTGGGCTCCGTCTTCTTCGGCTACGGGCTCATTACCATTTTCACTACCACTTTGCTATACACCGTGTTCGTTTACGGCGTTAACTCAGCCTCAGCACTGGCCTTCATGGTCTGTGTTCGTTATACCATCTCCGGGGCGCTAGTCCCGGCCTCGGTTCCCATGTACGAGAATCTTGGTCCGCACAAGGCGTTAACGATTCCGGCAGTACTAGCTAGCCTTATGGCCCCTGTTCCATTCCTCTTGTACAAGTACGGTCCCAAGCTTAGGAGCATGAGCAAGAGTGCTATGCATTAATGGAAGAATCGAGCTCGGATGTAAAGTGAATCTCTTGGCACTCAAGCAAGGAGAAAGAAAATATCATCAGGACTACAGTTTGCATTTCCCTAGTCTCCATATGGCGTTTGTGTGGTTAATTCATTTGATTGGTTTTCAGATCATTTCTATTGCATCTCATGATACTGTAGATATGCATCTTTGATGACTTCTAGATTCCCTGCTTCTTCGAAATATTATAATGATACAACTAAGTTAGATTCTTATGTGTGAGTTCTTTTATTCCAGTGTGAACTGGCCCCGTGTTCCCAGAGTGTTGAGCCAACTTTCTAAATCATGTGAGATGTTTTGACAGAGCGCGTCTGGCATGGTATCCTGCTGCCAGTTGAAGGTTACGGTAAGGTGTCCACCCTTGATACCAGTTACCCTGAGCAGCGTAGCCGAGGGGTGGGCATAGGCACTACCAAGCCAGGCAACATCCTCAATGGTCCATCCGCTACCTCTTGCCGTTTTCTCCTGTTCAGTGCCTGTCACTTTTTCGCTGAGATCGAAGGAGCCGATGTTGCTGATGATCCACGTCACCTCTCTTGGTTGTTTGATCTGACTCCTGAAGTAGCTGGGCCAATTGGGGATGAACTTCTGCATGCCCGCTAGCTCATCCCTGGTACCCTTAGCCAGGCGTTCAGTGATGTGCCGTCGCACTTGGCCGGCAATCTGCCAAATCGTGTCTTCCGTCTCCCTCGAGATCTCCGGTCTTGATGCAGACCCAGCTGAAGAAGCATGCTGTGTGCGGAGCTTCGCGACAACAGGGGCATCCCATTTGTTGAACATTTCCGACACAAAATTCCCGAATAAATTATCAGCATCTATCTTGTATCGTTCCAAGGTATCCTTTTCGATGTACCGGCGAAGTGAAATAGGGGTTGCGCTCTGAAATGCGCTCGCCTTGTCAGCCGAGACGTTTGTCGCAAATGCCAGCAAGAGCAATGCCTCCAGCAATGCTGTCAACGACGTACTGTGCTTCTTGCAGGCCTCCAAGATTACTTTCGCACTTGGCCCATCAATGGAAAAGCGAGACCATGCTGACTTGACCGTGTCGGTTTGAATTGGTATCCAGTTCACAGTGTACGCCGATTTGTGATGCACAAGCTTCGTTATCTCCTTAGCAATAAAGCCGGGAGAGAGAGAGAACTTAACCAGCTTTTCCTGTGTCGGCGTGAGATTTCGCATTGGCTGCAATCTGAGGACATTGGCATTCAGAGCCGGTAGGGACTTTGCTCTTCCATCGTCCTCGCGGAGGTGGCGCAGTAGAGTCTCGTGGAACATCCGCCCGCTTGTTCCATCTCCAATGACGTGGTGCCATGAAAAGAAAACATCAACCCAGTTCGCGCGAGACTTGGGCTGAATGATCACGACCCTCCAAGGCACCGTTGGCTCTGTCATGGGACCCCATTTACGATCGATGTAAGTGGTCGCGGTAGTCTGGAACGAGCTTTGGAGATCTGATTTATCATCATCCACCGTTTGCCAGATGAGGTGGTCGGCAAAAGAGAGACTGTCACGTTGCATCCAGTACGCCTTGGATTCAGACTTCTCCAGCAGAGCAACCTGCATCATAGGATAGTCGAGAACAGTGCGTGCGATCGCTCGCGCGAGAGTCTCCTGGATGGAGCATTCGGAGCTTGGCTCCACGGTCGCGAGGGAGTCTGGAAAGCTGTAGCGACAGCCCTGGAGAACGCTCTGGTACAGATTCGTTGTCGCAAGGCCCAGCTGGTAGGCTTCCCTTAATGTCCAGTTAGCACGCAACATAGCACAACGTAAAGCAAGCTCTCGAAGCGTGTAAGATGAACCTAACTTACATGCAGCCAATTGGTCGAAGAACATCTTCGTCATCCCGCGGCGCGAAGCACGACATTTTGCAACTAGCCAGTCGCCTGGTCACAGCAGTATCAAAAACTTATTTGGTTCGAACCCAGCCAAGGACTTGCGACAATCAACCAAAATAGCTTGGTTCGCGCTTTGCGGCTAATATCGGTGCTGAGCAGCCTGGAATGCTAAAAGATACTGAGGTAAGTGGGGAAAATTAAGTGTCAACATGGAAAGAGTGCCGAATTGCTCTCTTATACGGTGGCACCACTCTCTGAAGGAATACACGAGCATCTCTAATTTCGTATGTCATTCGTTGTGAGTTCTAGTGCTCACCACCGCCAAGGGTGTTTTGTGGGCTTCTAGCTCAATGAGGAATAAAATCTCACTCGGCGCTCGAACGCGTTTAAAATCAGAATCCCTGCGCGCTATCATTTGGGATTGGGCCAAGCCAAGTGGAGAATGACCTGGCGGCAACGCGGCCGGTAGACAGGGGAACATCCTTCCTTAAGGATTCGCAATAAACCATCGCTCCAAGTGTGTCTCGACAAGGGCCTGCAACACTTATAGCATTAGGCATTGGTGAAGTATTATATCCAACAGTAGTATCATATGCTACCAGACACCCCTTCTCCTTGCCGCTCTTCTCGTCGAATTAGCCTCCCATTTTCCAGCTCTAAGACTACATCTACATCTTGAATCGTCCCAAGGCGATGTGCCACCGTGATTACGGTACAATCTGAAAATTCTTCGGCCATGACCGCCTGCATCTCCTTATCTGTGTCGGTGTCGACGCTACTTGTCGCTTCATCCACAAGCACGATCTTGGTTCCCATCACCCTATGATGCAAGACAGCGCGTGCCAGACAAAAAAGTTGTCGTTGTCCCTGCGAGAGGCTCAGTGTTAAAAAGTCCGCTTCCAAGCCACCGTTTTCGGTGATGTGGTGCCTCAGCCCCACCCGCGAAAGAATCTCTTCCATGATATTGTCTCCGACAACAGCGTTCTGTGATGGGGTATTTGCGGTGTTGAAAGGGATGAGATTACATCTAACTGTTCCTTGAATATCAATAGGGTCCTGGGCAATTACCGTTATTCGGGAGCGAAGTTGCTGGCTGGTAACATCCGAGGTATTTATGCCGTCAATCGTCACGGAACCAGATTGATCAAGAAGACGAAGCAGCGCCAAGACTAGCGAGCTCTTTCCACTAAGTGCGCGATAGTTAGCATAATTGGAGCTAATTATGCTGAGATAAGGTGAGCCTAACCTGCCCGTACGGCCGACTACTCCGACCTTCTGCCCAGGTTCAATGACAACGGATATATCTCTGAGCACTTGTCGTGTGTCATCGGGGCTAATGATAAGAGTCAGCACGTGTCATCCGTACACGGTAGGGCTTCACTAAAGTTGAACTTGCTTGTATCGTGCACAAACATCCTTAAACTCGACTCTACCGTGCAGTGGCCAACCTCTGGGCAACTCAGACTCGCTCTCTGGATCCTTGTCTGTTGGTGTCTCCTCCAAGAATGATCTCAACCTCGCAATGGCACCTAGAGATGTCTCCATTCGAGTCCATGTGCCAATGACGTTCGCCATTCCTGTCCCAAAAGTGATCACGTTCAGCATCGCCAGGCCGATTGCACTCTCTGAGCTGCTTTGAGGCAACTTTAGCGCTAGAGTCACTAAAACAATCGCAACGATCATTACAGTAAGCTCCAAGACTAGAGTAAGCCATCTCTGTATGCAGAACATGGAATAGTAAGGCTTTTGGGAGAAGTCAAGGAGCCTGAAGCTCTCGGACAAAATTTCAGATCGCCACGAAAAGGCGCGGATGTGTTCTACGCCAGCTGCAGTCTCGGAAAACTGTGTGTATAGTGGAGACTTGGCCTCCAGGTCGAGATGACGTATTTGGCGTGACGTGCGGAGGTAAAAGTGCTGCACAAGATACACTGCTACAGCCAAGAAGGGGATGACAACCGCGGTGTAGTTAGCTCCCGACACAATGATCCCGAGACTAACCAAGTTATCGAAAAATACTACTAAAAGTAAGTTCATCTGGCATCATTCCCGAGAACTAAAAACTACAATCTTACCGATGGAAAAGTTCAGCAACACCATTGGCAGGGATTGGTTGATGATTGACATATCTTTGGCTGAATCTATCCGTAGTATAATGGTGAACATACGCTAATGAGGCCTTTGGTATTCAGACTAACTAACCTATTTAGAAGGGCTCCTGTGTCTGTGGAAGACAGAAAGCCAAGTGTTGCACTTCTGCCAGTCAGTAGATGCCTCAGATTGTTTCCAATGTGCACTTACCGCATAGTCGTCTCCAACAACATCCTGTGGAGCTTCTCCGCAGACGCAGGTGCAACTTTGAGCATGTAAAAGCTGATCTTCGTAGTTAGCCTTATGATCTTCCGAACGAGAGCAGCATCATTCTTACGCAAGCATTGTGGCAGATGAGAGACACGACGTGACACCAATGGTGGCGTATCCGATAAAATATGTCTTGTCACTAGGAGCCTTACTGAGCCAAATGCGAAGGAATATGTCTGTACGAATACCATGTTAGCAACACCATAGGCAATCCAGGGTGTCGGAGGGTAGGAGGGGAAGCGATACAAGGCATCTGGGACCAGAGCATATTTATGGCAGCCATAACTATCCAAGTAAAATAATGCCATATCCCACTTGAGAAGAAATAGAACCGGTAGAGTCCTAGGTCCCCCCTCTGTCGCTCAAGTTTCTTTAGGTCGTTCGGTTGTGTTGTAGTTTCAGGCTTCGCTTGCGCCATTGTTCTTTCGATGGAGGAGGCTGAATTCTTTCGCTGGGAATCACCATCTACCTCGACGCCCCTAGATTTTCGTAATTCCTTGATCAAGATGGAGTTGTTCACCACATCCTGTGTGTTGGATCGGACGTCGAGCTTGCCTTTTCCATTCAGAACAAGTACATTGTTGGCCAAGGCAGCATGATCGACTGAGCAGATTTAGTTTGTGAGTGTAAAAATAGGCTCAAGTACTCACGAGAATGGGTGGCCATAACAACGGTTGTACCTAGAGCCCGAAGAACGCCGTTGCGCCCAAGAATTCGATCAAATATTCCTTGAGTAGTTCTGCGATCCAATGCACTAAACGTATCATCAATGACGAGCAAGGATCTGCGGGCATATACGGCTCGGGCGAGCGCCTGTGCCAAAATCAGCTTAACAAATCATCAGATCCTCGAGCCGGATAACGAATAAACGCACAATTCGCTGCTTCTGTCCTCCACTTAGACTTGCACCACCGCTTCCGGCAAGAGCTCTATCACCACCCGGTATCTCACACAGATCCTCTTGAAGGAAACAACAGTTAAGAACAGTGTTGTACCATGCCTCGTCAAACTCGGTTGGCCCGACAATGTTGTCCCTGATGGATACGTTTCGTAGCCACGGTACCTGGTCGCAATATCCTGTGCTCATCTGACCTATGCCAATCGCCGTCCCATTGATGTGAGCTTCGCCTAACAGAGCCCTTAAAAGTGTCGTCTTCCCAGAACCGATGGGACCGATAACGACAGTCAATGTAGAAGGTAGGATCCGGAGGTTCACCCCCAGCAAGACAGGCTCAGCATCAAAGGATGGAGCAATTGATGCATCTACGAACTGAACCAACGGTTTTTTTCTCTGGATTTCTCTATCGAGTGGAGATGTATTTCTATTCCGCAGTTCTATGCCGAACTCTGAATCTACCGCATATCCATCATTTCGTACTGCGAGTGGTATGTTCCCACTTTGAATAGTGTCAGGCTTTTTGTATCCTGGTCGTGGTTCTAAAAGAAGAAAGTCTTGGATCCGAGAAAAGCATGCCAGGAGGCTCGCTGCTTGTGGATATCCAACAAGTAAGTTGGTCATGGGTGCTGAGACGAGGCTGGTCAGCGTGAGCGTTGCGAATGTATCGGCCGCATCAAGGCCTTTGGAAGCATTGGTCCAGAACAAGCTACCGGCAATAATAAGAACTGGGGTGTTTGTGGTAAAGAACTGCGCTGTTCAAGTGTTAATTGTATGGTAGCTAGGAATAGCTCCTTGAATTTCTCACCTAGTGCATGCATGTATATTATAATTACCCTGAGGTTCTTCGACTTATTGATTTCGGCGACACGAAGATCCTGCAGCTGGTCGACCACAAAAGGTCCAAGCCCTGTTATCTTAATGCCCTTCACTTGACGTAAAGCGTGATTGGTGGCGGACACGCGGGTCTGCACCGCTTGGTTCCAAGCCTTGCGAAGTGGTCCATTTTTCTTTGCTAGAAGGTGGGATGACATGGTAGATACTGCAAATGGTAAGTCAGAATCGATCGAGACTCAATCAGTTAAAATATACTTCACTTACACACTGCCGGTACAGCAATGAGGAAAGCCGCAGCTCCGACGTATCTGGCTAGAAGGTAGACGCCTATGCCCAGCTCAACAACACTCGCCCAAAGATCGTGCATCATGACGAAGCCAGCCTCGATGCTGTCTACATCGGTGCTCATGAGCGTGACAGCGGCGGATTTCTTCGCTGTAGCCACGTCCAGCTCCAGAGTTTGCTTGAAGATTGCGGAAATGAGCATTCCACGGTTCATCGTTAGGCAGCGGTAAACTGCATGCCTATAACACGCTCCTGCCACCTGTGCGATGATTAGTTTCAATGTACACCATAATTAGAACTCTTGTTCAAGCTCACCGCCAGACCGAAGTAGACAAGGCCGGTGGCTCCGATGAGACCGCCAACAATGTCTCTAGATAGCTCTTGTCGGCCAACTGCTGTCACAATGGTGTGAAGGAGGAAAGGCTGAGCAAAAGTTAAAGCCGTGAAACAAAGCCTTGGCACTACGATGGAGGCAAGTGGCCATGCGAGAGCCTTCGTGGTAGCAATTGGTAGACAATATCGCGATGACTTGTTGGCTAGAGCAAGGTCAGTACGGAGAAACTCGATAAATGAGACATCAGTGAGCTAACCTGCTTCCCATATTTTCTGGAATTTGGTAGAGAGTTGCTCGGAGGAAAATTCTGGACCGATCTCAGGGAGCTCCTTGACATTGATGGCATGTCTGAATCCAATCCACAAGGTATTGTTCACCCATACGAAAAGAGATCTATTCCAGAAGCCGCCCCGTGTCTCAGGCCCTATTGGCGACTGATCGTGTTCGGATTGGAAAAGGGATTGCTTGGATACTTCTCCCAACACGACTAATGCCAGCTTGAGGATAGCGGCGGCGGCTTGTAAAGCACCAAGGCTGTCAAATCTGCCACGACTGATGTATGATCTCGCACGTGCGACATCGAGGACCATGGTGATAGACAGAAACAGGCTTAGAGATGAAGATGATCGAAGCGATCGGCAATGCTCGGTATATATTATTGTTATCACTGAAAGCATGGACACGCACGAGAGCACGGCAGCGGCGATCGCGGCACTAGTGCGCTGCGAGGAGCCATCATAGCTGACGAGGACTGTATTTGCCAGTTCAACACCAAGCAGGAGCACGGCGGCGATCTGTGATGGTGTGGTTAGCCGGCCGAGAAGATTCAATCCAAGGTAACCTGCATCAAGTCTTACAATTTTCGTCCAGAGGAGCAAGCCATGCTTGAAGCAAAGCGGCTTGCGCAGAAAATGAGTTAGGTAAAAGGGGGACACAAATATAAACAATGAGGCCGGGAGACTTGTTAGTATTGTGTTCTCGAAGAGCAATGTGAAATCGAAATGCATGCCGACCTGGGGACCAAAGGTATCGTCTCCAGCCCAAGAGGTTGCATTTACACCGCGCGAAAGCAGCAACTCCATCGTATTGGGGAATGAGTGGTTTCAGGCGTTCGTGGGTGGATCCTACGATGTGAAAATTAAGGGTCGCGAGGTATCAATGGGCGAAGGAGTGTTAAAACAGAGTAAATGAAGCCTGCCTACAGGTATAAAAGTAACCTCCTTTCTGTCGGCAAGCCTGCGAAGGAGCTTCAACCCTGCTATGACCGGAAATCGTAGTACCGTCGCGGTAAGCGCAACATGAGCTACTGTAGCTGTCCAAGGTTGACCGAAAGCCCCACCGCGCTGCGACACCTGTGCCGCATACGTGCAGCGCGAATCGGTGGTCAACTGGTACAACAACCTCTGACACATGTGCCATAAGCCTTGATTGTATATGCAAGAGCTTGTAGTCTCAGTACTTGCGGAGGCGGGGTCCGCAAGCCAGAATGTCGATCCCATGACATGACCAGAATATAATTCTTGAAGGACTGTAGAGCCAAGGCACACTTAATTCAGATCCTATTTCTAAGATGTGAGTTGTATATATTGTCTACTCGCCCCAGATCCCGTAATAATCTACCTCCGTCTGAACTCTTCCGTTGCTAATATCAAGATTGGCTATTCGCGCAATAAGTTTAACTTGGCAAATCTCGAAAATTGCTCCTGCAACGTCACCTTCACTGCTTTCATATGGACCCCCTAATTCTTATAGAGGGTTTAGATTGCCGTAGCTCGAGATTGGGAGTAAGATGAAAATGAAACGGCATGAGCGTGCCTAAAAGCAATGGCCTGTTTTGATCTGCAGTTATTGCCCTACAATTCCAGTACAATATTTGAAAGGAAACAAATGTCCTCTTTGTTCTCAAGCGACAGCGCCTTCTCTCGACCTTATAACTTTCAAATCGCAAGTCAGTCGCAGCCCTGCCAGCCATTTCACAAGTGAGCCATCTGTCGCGATTTTGTAACAATGTATTTCATATATTTCTTATTCTTAAACACAAAGCCAATTGGTACCATAACTGACATAGACGCTCGTTAGCCGTAACCTCGACACCCTTTTACACCATTGTATCACCTAACGCCATAAATGAAGCAAAATTCCATGGACTGGGCGTGCAAAAATGAAGGCAGCAGCGGTGCACGGTATAATCCCCTTCATTGATCGCAATTGATCGCAATAGTCCTTATCACAGGGTTATGGTGATCAAGCTCCGCGGGGTTTAGCCTTCTGCTTTGCCTTCTCCTTTTTATCCTCCTTCAGCTTCTTCTTTCGAGCTTCATTTTGTTCTTCGATTTTGCGCTTGTGGGCCGCCTTCTCCGCATCTGACTTAGGTAGGACCTTGAAGAAGCCTTCGAGACGGGCTTGTTGCGAGCTCTTGAGGTTCTTCTCCAGCCTTGCGCCACCGGAGCGAACGCGGTCCTCTGAGAAACCTTTTTCTGTGACCAGGAAGGTGACAAGTCCTTCGATATCGGGCTTGTCCCACTTGAAGTCACACAGTGGGTCTTCGGCTTTTCGCACGTCAGGCTCAAAGAACAGGTCTCGGGCATCTTCGAATGGCCAATCCTCTGGAAGAGTATATTTCTCGCTCTTCTTGATCCAATCGACGACGTTCTCGAGAGTAGTGTGCTCGCGAATAAGCTTCAAGGCTGTGGAAGGGCCGATCTTCGGAATGGGATCGAGATAATCGCATCCAAGAAGGATGCACAGGTCGACAAACTAGTACAATGTGTGAGTTACTCTGGCAACCAAAAGAATAAATGAGAGGGTGGAATAGCATGACGTACCTGCTTACGCTCCATGTTCAACCCCTCAAGCACCTTGTTAAGGTGAATTTCCTGGATGGGTTCCTTTCTCTGTTCACTGTATGTCATGTGTCGCAAGAGGATGGGGCTCTCGAAGCAGAGGGTATCCATATCTTCACTTGCAGTAGCATAAACCTTGCCAGCTCTAGCCAGAACTGCGCACTGGGCTTCGGCCTCAGTTGGGGCGACGATGTAGGGGATACCCATCAGCTTGAGCAACCTCTGGCACTCCTCGTTGTGTTCGCGCGTGACACGGACTGTGCGTCTAGAAAACTTCTCCACATCCTCCGCTGTACCGGTCTCCTTGGCCTCCTCTAAGCCCTCGTGCGCTTCGGCTTTTCGCTGGAATCGCTTGGCAAGCTCTCCGGACTTGAGCTTAGGGGGCTTGCCGTCGAAAACGTACAAGGGTTTGATGCCGTTGTCGACCATTCGTAGGGTCCGGTAGAACATGCCCATGAGATGAGAAGTGGTCTGGCCATCTTCATTCATCAATTGCTGGCCGTCGGACCGAACCGCGATGAGGAAACTATAGATGCTCATGGACCTGGGGATGGTTAAAATGATTAGCCGTGGAATCAATATCATTACCTCACCTAGAGGAAACACTCACGCATCCTACAGCACCGGTTAGCACCAAAAACAAGGGGAATGGGCTAGGTTGTCAACTTACAATTGCGACCTTGCGGCCAAATTGATTTTTGATTTCACCCTCCTTGATGGCGTCGGGGGCTTCATCTTTAATGATGGAGAAGAGATTCTTGATACCCATGGTGCCTCGGAATACTGGGCTGGGCTGTACTGTTGGGGCTCGATCAACAGGTGGTTGACTACAGACAATGGTATTGAGGTGAGCACTCGGGTGACAATGCGAGGTCACTGCTGGCGATTCTCGAAATACCACTCTGGCAAAGGGCAGACGGATGGTAAATGGAGGGTCTCGAAGTGAGAATTAATGTGTGATGTCACGACCCTGACGCGCTAGAAAAAGCTCCCCCCGCGACCTAATTAACGCGCCTTCCCATCGACGCGGGTGCCTGATTTGCAGTTGGTCTGTGCACAGTGGTCTCCCGTCTCTAGTAACCATGGTTGTGCAAAGCTGTCGATAAAGGTGCTGTTACGGGCCCTCATCATCTGAGATCCCGGGCATTAGAGATGTAAATCCAACGACTGATTCCCATTGAGCCTGGCCACAATAACGCTTTACGGTCGTTCCTTTCTCTTGGGAATGCATCTAACGGTATCCCCAACGCTATTAGTGCTCTCTGCCGATGTTATCCCCCATTTGGAAACTCAAAAGAGGCTGATTTACCCTGGTCAAGACGAACCAAGTCGGCTTAGCTTACCCGGTGCTGGTGCCCCGGATTTGCGACGTCACTTTATTGCCGAGGTCTGGGTCAGCTACGTGGAAGATGACCGTTCTGACCTCTCTACCCCTGCATGATGTCAAAGCATGGGGCAATCAATCTTGGAGGCTGGACCGTCTGTACATCGATATTGCTTCTCCAAATTCGCTTCTTGTTCCTCAACTGACGAGCTCTTTGTATTTACTGCCAGCCTAGCTCTATAGATCATTTCATGACTTGTCTTTGCGTTTAGTGTAGAGATGGTGGCAAGCGGAGACTCTAGGTCGTCACCGCTCGTCTCTCTAGGGGCTGGCGGTATCGCTGGCGGCGTCGAGGCTTTCTGTACGTACCCCTTCGAATTTGCAAAGACCCGTGTGCAACTTTACGGGCATGGGACTAGCAAAAACCCGTTCCGCGTGGTCGCACAGGTCATCAGGGAGGAAGGTATCCCGGCGTTGTATAAGGGTTGCTCCACCATGATAGTGGTATGTATATTGCCGGCGTTTACTATGCGCGCCCCATATTTATGCGCAGACGCTGATGAACCGTGGCTAGGGCTCAATTGGCAAGGATGCTGTTCGATTTGTAGCCTTCGACAGCATACGGAAGATGTTTGAAGACCCCCAAACGCACACACTCAGCCCCGCGCGCTCCATCGCATCCGGCATGGTAGCTGGAGTAGTGTCTTCAACGATTATCGTGACACCTACTGAGCGCTTGAAGACTGCACTGATAGACGATGCCAAGACTACGCGGCGCTTTCGTGGCGCGTGGAATTGCATCGCAACACTGACCCGCGAGCAAGGGCTTCGCCGCGCGCTGTATGCCGGTTACGTCACCACTACCCTCAAGCAGATTGGTACTACTGGCTTCCGCCTCGGATCATATTCTATAATAAAGGATTGGGAGCGGACGCGAGGCATCAATGTTGACGGACCCCTGATGAGCTTCGCAAACGGTGCCGCAGCAGGCACCTTCACCACGATCGCAACGCAGCCGTTCGATACCATCAAGACGAAAGCGCAGCAAGCGAAAGCCATCGGGACTATGGATGCTATCAAAACTATCATTGCCGAAGATGGGTTCATCAGAGGGTTTTGGCGTGGAACCGTGATGAGGCTTGGTCGGACGGTGATGGCTGGAGGAATACTGTTCACTGCAAACGAACAAGCCGCTCTCATGCTGAATGCGCTCCTTGGTCGACAAAAGTTGTGATACAAAAAAAGCCACGTGAAGTAGCCCCGAGGGTCGCAGGGATGTCATATACCATAGAGACTTGAGATACAAGATTAGAAATCCACCTCCATAGACCTCGCTTGGGGGAAAGTTACACTCGTCGAGTTGTTGGGCATGGCAATCTGAGGAATGTCACAACGATAACAGATTGGGCGTATTAAAATACTGGCCAGGTGGCTTGTACGTTATTCAATTTTGGGGTACAAGTAGATGCCTAATAATCAGTAGACTTTGTCACGCTTTCACCGGCTTCCAAGTCGCCCACAAACTTGGCATTATTCCTCCTTATCCTTGTCAAAGCATCGTCGCCGATCACTAAACGAAGAACCTTGCCCTTCAAATGGCCAGCTATACCCTGACCCGTGATAGCCTCAAATATGCGCTCGACTCCTTTGTCTGGGTCCCCTGCCTGCTTCCCGTTCATAGTCTTGAACTTATCGAGAACCACCCTTACCGGAGTATCGTTGTATGCAAGCGGGCATGCCTCCTCCGAGAACATAGAAGCGCTCAGGAAATTCGTCCTGAAGGCACCTGGCTCGACGATGAGCACGGATATATTAAAGGGGGCCACCTCGCCCGCTAGAGACTCCGACATGCCCTCCAAGGCAGCTTTACTTGCGGAGTACACCGCACAGGTGGGCTGTGGGTCTTTAGCGGCCACACTGCTGACGTTGACGATGGTACCTGTGCTTCTCGCTCGCATTCCCTCCAGGGCTGCCTGTATCACGAACAGAGGACCGAAGAAGTTGGTCTGCATCTGAGTCTGGGATTCGCTTTCACTGGGAGGAGTGTTAGTACCCACGTCAGAGCACCGCAGAACTTGTTACTTACGTGAAGGTTTCACAGGCCCCCAGTATCGAGTACCCGGCATTGTTAACTAAATAGTCGATTTGTCCCACCTCTTTGATCTTCCGGGTGATGCTGTCCTTGGACTCTGTCATGTCCAGCTCGATGACTTTGCCGCCTGCATCCTCGATTTGCTTAACGGCCTCGGGCGATTTTGATTTGCTTCGCACAGAGCCCACCACACGGTGGTTAGCTCGCAAAGCTCGCAGGCACAGGATCAGGCCAAAGCCGTTTGAAGCGCCAGTTATGAACCACACTGGAGATGACATTTTGGGCAGTTCTGTATGGATTATGCTGAAACCAATTAATAACAATACAAATGATAAACGAAGTGGGAATAACTTCAAATTATATATTGATGTCTTTCTCACTTGGGGTTGGGAGCGGAGACAACGGGTTTACCGAAAGGTATTAACAGCAAAGTCCGGGCATAAGGTGGAAACGCGGCCGACTCATTCCCCGCTTTCTGACAATCGGAAAGTTTAACCGGCACCAAACTGTCATGTCTGAAGTGCCGTCCACACTCAAGAGCCGGAGCCGTCGAGGTTTCGGCGAGGATCCTAACACCGATTGATATCGCCGATGAATCGCCCAAACGCCTACAAAACCGACCGGCAGCTCCATCGTTGCCGTGTTATCGACTTCTCCAGTTCCCTTCATCCCAAGAATATCTGGCGCTGAAGGATTGGATTGATCTCAAAGCGAGCACCAAATTCCAGGAAACCATCTTCATCGAATATATCATCTTCATGACTTTCCGTGGTGGTTAAACTAGAATGATATTGACATGTGACATAGCCCAAGACTTTTTCCCTATAAATTAAATTGGAGCGTATTACATGCTTGAACCGATGGCTGTCACGTGTTTTATATTTGCTATTGTTGATGTGCCTTTTTTTCCAAGCTTTGAAAAAGCCAACCTGCTTGAACACAACGACATAGAGATGATCGTTTCAACAAAGATCCCTATTTTCCACTCAGATCAAGCCAAATTTGGGCAGAGGCGCCATTTGAAACTGGGATTAAGTGCGAATGGGGGACGAGAAGGCCCCAGATTGGTGGGCCGTAGATTAGGAGACCTTCCTATTCGGGACGACTGGAACTCAGGCGATACCTCCCATCCAGGCCACCACAACCACAGCGCTGATGTGCTTGGTCCACTGAGAGGCCTTCACATGGCAAGAGAACCAGCCCCGAAAGAGCAGCTGATCGGGTTTTCCGATCCCCTCGAGGGCTATGCTGTCACCCAAACTTTGGTTTTCATCCTACAACCTCTGCCTGCACCGATCGGTTTCCCTTTGTATTTTCATCAATATTTCGTCGGCGTCTAAGCCGATCGACTGAATCGAGCACAACACTACCGGTGTTGGGCGGCCCCCACAAAGGGATTAGAGCTATGAGCAGCTCCAGCAGCGCATACAGAGCACGCCGGACACCACAGGCCTGTGTTGCATGGTACGTGTGAGGCCGCTGGACTATAGGGCCCGGCCCGGGGGCGCGCATTGTAAATGCTAATTTGGCGGCTGACCTCTCTCTCTAGCCGGCGTCGAAAGACGAAGTGCGACGGCGTGCGGCCGCGCTGCCGACACTGCTCGTCGCGGCACAGGCAGTGCGTCTGGCCCGATGATACAGACATCAAGCCCGTCTTGATCACTCCCGTCTCCCCCATAGCCACTGTCGCGCCGAGTCCGCCGACCAGCGCTCCGGTACTGCTGCCGCCGGACTCAAGGGTGGTCAAGCGCTGTTTGGACTTATTTGTTCAGTACCACTGGGCCACCGACTTCTGTTGCTTCATCTACCGCCCGGATCTCGAGGTTCATCATGCCGAGAACCCGTTCCTCATCACCTCCATCATAGCGCTGTGCTCGCGCTACCTAACTAAGGATGAAGCGCAGACTCTGTTCGGCCTAGAAGATGCGCACCAGGTTTGGTCTCGCTATACGCCGATGGCAAGATCTCTAGCCAAGGAAGCTTCTGATGATCCAAGCGGTTAGTTCCATGATGGTATTCGCCCTCTAGTACGCATAACTGATGACAGTACACTATTATAGTGGCCAATATACAAGCCAATTTGATTCTAGGACACTCAGAGCTCTTAGGAGATGCAGGTTCCACTCACTGGCTACATATAGGCACTGCCATACGAATGGCACAAATGATGCGCCTCAACAGGGAGTTCCACCAGAGACACTCGCTGAAGGACCAAGAGATCCGCCGGCGTACGTTCTGGGCTTGTCTCTTGTTCGACCGGCTCATATCGTTTCTGCTTGCAAAGCCTCGCACCCTCTACGAGCTCCACATCTCCGTCGCGCTGCCCGTCTCGGAGACGTCTCTGGTCTATGGCGAGGCCACCAACGGCTTGACGCTAGAGAATCTCGGCGTCGGGGGTTTCGTAGGCCGCATCTCGGACACGGGCCTTCTGCCCTTCTACATCAAGACCCTGACCCTCTGGAGCGCCGTGGCCGATATAAAGATCTGCGGCGGGAGGTTCTTCGAGAAGACGGCGCCTACCCACCCCGCGAGCAGGTTCTTCCAGCGCCACAAGCGCCTCAGGGACTGGGTCGCCGCGCTGCCTGTGAGCCTGACGTGGAGTATAGAGAACTTCGAGATGCACCGTGCCGTGGGCCACGGCCCCATCTTCGTCACCATGCACTTCCTGCTGCACAGCGCCTTCTGCGTGGCGCACCAGCTCTACCTCCCGCAGACCAACGGGTCCGCCATCCTGAGCGACACCACCGACGCCTCCGGCTGGTCGCTCCTGCGGAGGGAGCCTGCGTTCATCAGCACGTGCGTCTCGAACGCGCTCGCCATCGGGGAGATGGTCTCGATGATCTGGGAGCTGGGCGAGAGCGGCGCGTACATGCTGCAGTCGGTGTGGGTCGCAGCGGCCATGCTGTCGGCCACGCCCACATTCCTCTGGCTGCAGTTCGCCAACGACCTCGAGGCGTTGCACCCCGAGGCGCGGTCGCAGGCGCAGGCGTACCTCGACCTCTTCATGGCCGTCATGTTCACCTGGAAGGACCGGTGGGCCGTGGCGAGGCCCTGGAGGAACACCATGCGCATATGGACCGCCGTGTACCGGGTGGTGTACCTTGGCGAGCCCATCGACGTCAACGGAGATGACGACGGGGACCAGGAGCTCCCGTTCACCGACAGCCACCTCAGGGCCGAGTACCGCCCGGAACCAGGGAATGGGCTGTGCCCACTACCTACCGGCGACAATCTCACTGTGAGGGAAGGCTCCTATCTAACGAATACTCTGAGACTGAACGTCATCGACGAGTCGGCAAAGCGGGCATTGCTGCACGGCATGTGGTTGCAGTTGGCGAATGGATGGCCAAACGACTTTGGAGGCATGGACGATTTTGTACTTGACTTCCCAGTGGCTCAATGATTACGACACAGTGTCATTATGAGGAAACAGAAATTAATGTTCGATCTAAGAAAACTGTATCAATACCGGTAGAATTTAGATGTTTTTCTCCTTTATATTTCCAGCTCAGCCTACATGCTTCTGTAATGAGTAGTTCAGGTTAGAGAATGTGGAAAAGAAGTCACAGTGATTTCCCACGTTAGGTAGCAAATAGAGGTGAGTATGTAGATCACTAAAAGCTTTGCCTCAAATATTTTTGAATGAAGTTTACACATGTGTACTACCCGGGCTTCCCAATATACACCCTGCCATAATTCAGCGAATTTCCTGTGACCTCGTAGGGTTCCTGGAGTCTGGTCCCTCCAACTACAATGTCAATTCACAAGACAGCTTCGATAACGGCAATGCGCTAAACCCTTCGGTTATTCTCAAGCAGCTAATAGAAAAGCAATGAGTCCTGCAAGTGGGACGAAATATACTGAAGCCGCATATTTTCCAGCCCCATTGTTAGGTATACCAGTGCTACTGGTTGACGTCGAAGTCGGTGATGCTGTTCCCGTTGGGTTCGACGAACTGGTTGCATTAGGGATCCCAGAACAGGAACTATCATACAAACTTGCAAGTGCCAGATTCGGGCCAGTGGCGTTGTTGAAACCTAGTCGTGCGAGGGTGGAGTTACTCTCAGTGTACCCTGGCCATCCATAATCAGAAAGACCCGTGGTTGGGTTACTGGCGAATGCCGCCCAGGCGCCGCGCAGGTATTTGCCGACTGCAACCTCTTCGGGGCTATCTGGGACCACTGCTTGAGGGGTGGTGTTGAATAAGATCAGGATCTGTTAAACGTGTCAACTAGTACATCTATGAAGAGCCGCTATTGGTTTTCTTCTCAAGAGCCATACCTCAGAGCCGTGCCATGACAGTATCGGAGGTTCCCACGACAGGGCAAGATTGGAAAACTCTCCAAACCACCGATATCGCCAGGTAGGTACGCCATCGACTACAGACAATGCAGCCCGAGTGGCAGCGGGGCAGTTAAATGTTTGATTATTGATGGCCTGATTAGCCGCGTCCGGTACTTGCGTTGCATTCGGGAGAATCAACTTGTAAAGACTCGTTTCATCATTTGTATTTCCAATAAGCAGCGGCTTTGGAGCGGGTTTGCGAGAGAAGTAATCCGAGAAAATGATCTTCTCATCAACAACAGGTCCAAATGGAAGGCCGGTGTCGGAAATGCCCGATTGCGGGACAGCCGCCGTGATGTCACTTGCGTTCTTCCCCATCATACACTGAAGAACATCATCTTGATTCGAGTCGGCTCCTCCACAGCCTAGCTGTTCACTGACAATGAACCACAGGCCTGCTGCGACGCTCTGGTTTTGGAGGCCAAATCCAAACGCCGTGCCGCTCTCAGCAATCAGTCCTGCGACGATGGGATCATCGGCATATGCGTAGGAAATGATATCTACGGAGGCTGCGCCGGCAGACTGGCCTGCGACAACTATTCTGTCGGGGTCTCCGCCGAATCCTGCAATGTTGTCTCTTACCCATTCAAGGGCCAGTCGTTGATCCATTATGCCTAGGTTGTAAGTTGCATTGGGATATCCGGGGAAGCCAAAGATATTCAGCCGGTAGTTAATCGATACCACGACGATGTCCTGCTCGCTGGCAAGGTACTCCCCATTGTAGAACGGTATGGAAGATCCCCCCGAGGTAAAGGAACCACCATGAATCCACACAATAACTGGTTTCGGTGCATCTCCGCTTTGGCTTGTTGTCCATACATTCAGCGTCAAGCAATCCTCACTTGTGTTGGAGCTGCTGGCGAAAAACGTGCCGATAATGTTGAGTCCAGCCGCAGTGAGATTTTGTAAAGCACTGGATGTACCAGAATCCGGAGCTGGCTCACTTGTAGCACTGGTTTGAGGACAGCTGAAACCCTACACAGCCGTGGTTAATAAGACGATATCCTGCAGCTTATTGGGGGTGTCGATAAACTAACAAAGCTAGCTCCATTGATGGTCAAATTACTACCATATTTCACTGGTTCTTTCCATCGTAGATCACCAACTGGCGGTTCAGCATATGGAATTCCTAAGTATTCAGAAACCCCCGCGGCATTTGGAGCCTCATGCCCTTCGACTGGACCGCTAGAAGTCTGTACAGTAAGGGTCGTATTGTCTGTCTCCCGGCGCAGAAGAGCTCCGTCTAAGATAGACGACGCGGCGGAATGGGAAATCAACCCACCCGCCACAAAATTAAATAGAAGAAATTGAGTCTTCATATTGCTGTAATGGCCAAGCTGATGGTATGTGCAGTTCAACAGGGAGGTCAATAAAGGCACTCAGCCATTATATAGGCCGTCATAGCTTGGAGAAATTCTATTATGTAATGTCGGTGCATCCTATGCCCCGCGCACAGTGTAATAGTCATCACTCGTTGCTGAGTATGGGAAGAGGCGGGTACTTGACCCAGCGAGATGCGATAGGCTGGCATTGGAGATTCTTACATGCGGTACCATACGAGACACGAAGCCATAAGCTAGGCAGTGGTGATAAAGTAGCCAATAGAAAAGCTATCTAGGCGTGCTAAGAACGTATTTCGGCTATTCGATCGACAAACGGTACCGCAAATGCTACTACAAACATGAATTGAAGGCGTAGCAATTGTTGCTGCGAAGGGTACCACAAACTATACCACAAATGGCATGACTGAGGCTGTTAACTGGAGATACCAAGAAAAACTACTGCAATGTATCACAAATGATATCGCAATTAGTACTGAATATTACACCGTAGATGACCCTTTCCACAGATGGTATCACAAATAGGACTGCGATTACGGTGCCCGATGATCATCACTTTGCGGGAATATTACTTACCTTTAGGTATTCAATGGAGCTGAGCCAGTTGGTAGAGTTGCCACTCAAGGACACTCTCGCATACACTGCCGGCCGATGTGACTGTGACACTTCACGTGAGCCACTAACTATCTTAGCATAGCATCCTGAATTCATGTAGATATATTGTCATTCTGACCACTGACGTTATTTGGAGTTGTGAAAAAGTCGTAAGTAGTTATACTACACTGTAACTGCTCGATGACTTGGTTTACACAGACGGAACATCTAAGCAAGAACCGTCATTTCTATTGTAACGAAATTTGGAGTGCACAGTATGCCTCTTGTTGCTCTCCCTTTAAATTAAACGCATTTTAGATAGTAGATGGTTAGACGAGGCTCATGAACTATCGGGGGATGCTGACAACCTAGTGGGTTGCGGCTGGAGTAGCGCCAGTCGCGTCACCGGACAGTCAACCATCCCAGCCTCCAAAATACGGTTACTGTATCAATTAATCTTAGCAGTAGACATTTGATTATACTTCAAAGAACCCAAATATATGCAGGGAATGAAGATCTTTATCCTCTGTTATTTTGTTGTTGAAATTGAGGCTGGGTCAACACCAGCCTTGATGTCGATCGGATGTGATCGGGTTATCCGATGATGCACCCAAACCCACCTTACGTCGTTGCCACTCAGGCATTTACTTGACTGGACGCTGCGTCTTTCAAATAGCAGACCTTACCCGTTACATGTGCTATCAGATTTATCTCATTACTTTCCTAAACTGTAAGAACGACTCAGGAGATCAACTACTCCTACCAATAGATAATGGCATTTCGACCTTCCCCGAACGTTCGTGGTAGAATACGCCCAGGCCAAGCTATAGTCAACCCAATCCACCCAGATTTCCTTTCCCGGCTCGACCCGGACTTTATAGAATACTATAACCAGACCATCGGGAGAGCCAAGGTTGGCAGCGGTATCGGGCTAAACCAGGTGCGGTCCAACAGCGCCAAGTACCGGTCTCCCACTGCGCGGGACTACTCCGCCGCCGCCTGCGTTGAAGACATCACCATCACTGCTGAAGACGGGCATCTTTTCACGGCTAGGTTGTACCGACCCGATCCTCGGACTTCGCCTTACGGCGCCGGACCGTACCCGATCCACGTCAACTTCCACGGTAAGGACATCCTCACCCTTGCCATGCGTAATTGATAGTTTGATATCAAGACTGATCAACATGTTTTGCAGGTGGAGGCTTCGTGTTTGGAGATCTTACCAGCGATGCGCAAATATGTATGAAGATACGCACACAGCTCGGGATAATAGTAGCGGATATTGACTATCGACTGCGCCCAGGTGAGTGAACCTCAACCAGAGCAGCGAGTAATAAGAAATGGCTTAGCTAACGCAAATATGTGCCACAGAGAACGCCGTTGGCAAAGGTCTTGAGGATTGCTGGTCTGCCGTTCAGTGGGTATGTAAACTCGCAGCTGACACATAATGAAATGACAGCGAAGGCTAACATTGTATCCAGATGTACCACCACGGCGCGACGATACGAGGAAACACCGACTCTATATCTATCGGTGGCATATCAGCCGGAGGTCAGATCGGGGCGGTTGTGCAGCAACTTGCTCGTGATGCAGGAATTCCTCTGCGGCTAGGTACGTTAATCCAAACGATACAAAAATCTGATAGAAGGCCCCTGAAAGCTGACCCTTCAATCCTATCCTCCAGCATTCCTCGGCGTACCCTGCGTGGTCTCTCATAACCACTACACCCGAGCCTCAGACTCGGAGTTCCCCTCCTTCGTGGAGAACGAGTTCGCGCCGTGCCTCAACTGGGAGCGCATCAAATTCTTCCGCGAGACCTCATCCTCGCAGAGCGTGGACCCCAACGACGGGGTCGGTGACGGACCCGACGAGCGCGGGGGAAGCGGCCACGCCGTCCTGCCCGACTTCTGGATCAACCCGCTCAATGGGGATCTCGCGGGCCTCTGCGAGACATTCATAGCGACCGCGGGCGCCGATCCGCTGCGCGACGAGGGCGAGCTCTACGGGCACAAGCTCGTGGCCGCGGGGGTCAAGACCACGGTGCGGCGGTACGAAGGGGTCCCGCACCCGTTCATGCACATGCCTATCCGCAAGGCGCAGATATACATGCACGATTTATGCGAGGCGCTGCGGTCGGCTCACGCGCCCACGCCGCCCGCCGGCAGCGGTAGCAGCCGGGGCGGCGCCTTGCTCAGAGGGGTAGGGGGAGTACAGGGGGCTCAGGGTCAGGGTCCGCAAGCTTCTTCGGCCGGCGCCCGGTCTGCCGGGGCACGGAGGCAGATGTTCCAGACCATCAAGCAGCGTCGGGCCATTAACCTGGCGCTCCAGAATAACATCAGAAACGGCGCCTACATAGGCGGTGCGATGGTTTGGGAGCCGGGCACGCTCGGCTGGACAAGGCAGGGTCGTGGGGCTCAGACCGCGCAAGGTGCACAAGGGCCGTATGGTAGATGGAGATAGATAGGACAATGTGCTTATCCCTTTACTCACATCATCAAAGATACCATAGACTGTAGAAATAAATATAAACAAAAGAAGATACTCTCAACCATGGTTCACTTGTGCTTCATGAGGCTTCGTAGAGCGTCCTATGTGATGCGTGTACATTGCTAGTAGAAGATTTATATCGATGCATTGGATTCTAGAATGCTGTTTTTGGCCATATTTTACATTTTGCAAATCGTACAAGTCGCCTTCTGCGCTCCCTGATAGTGTACATTTCTCGCCATGTCTAGATCGAGATTTGTGAGTGGTCCATCTTGCGCAAAATTACAACTCCTTCTGGCTCATGGTTTTCCTGAGCTTAGAGACGTTTTGTTGTCCTCTCCGTGTACCAGCATCCGCACTTTTCTCAGTTACGCCTGCCTCGGCCGCAGCTGCTTCGGCTGCAGCTCGAGCCGTCCACTCGGCTCGCTTCTCTTGGATCGCCATCCAGTGCTTAATCTCTCCTTGGGTTTCCCACCCCACAACGCCCTTCTTGGCATCTTCAAGCCGGCGCTTGTTGCCAGCTTCTCCGGCACGACCCAAAACGCTGCCAATGACTGCGAGGCATCGCAAACTAGAGCGGGTGTTAGAACTCTCAATGCTACTTGGTCGCGCGGATTTTGGGGACAAGACATAGATCACATACCTATCATCATTGGCGGGAATAGCATACGTAACCCAAGTGGGCTCCGTGTTGGTGTCGATGATGCCAATTGTCGGAACGTTGGCAAGGCCGCACTCGCGCAGCATCACGGCGTTCTCGAGGGGGTTGAGACAGACCACGAGGTCAGGCACCAGCGCACGGCGCTCCATCAAGTGCTTGTCAAACCCTTCAAGAGGTTCGTCGAGGTGGTTTACGACCTTCATGGGGATACCAGGAAGGAGCTTGTCACTGTTGGTGATGGTACCGGGCGTCCACTTGGTGAAGAGGTGGCAGCCGCCGGCCAGACGGGCAGCTTGCGTGACAATTTGAGTGTGTCCCGGTCGCGTGCCCACAAACAGAATCAATCCACCGTGATACGCAACCTCTTCCACGACGCGGGAAGCTCGACGCAGGTGGGCAGCCGTCTCTTCTAGTGAAATGATGTGAATTCCCTGTCGAACACCGTAGATGTAGCGCGCATTTGCCGGATTCCAGATTGAGGTGTGGTGACCCATGTGAGCTTGGGAGGCCATCAGAAGCTCAAGAGTAACATCCTTGGGGCCAGGCGGGTTTGAAAAGACGTCGTAGGGCGAATACGTGCGGCGCACCTTGGTACCGATTGTGCGAACATTCTTTCGAAGTTCCTGCGCCGCCTCCCAATCCGACTTGGTGGTGTCGGGGGCTTTCGGGCGCGGCCGGGGAACCTTTGCTAGGTGATTGAATAGCGACGACGGTTTACGCGCGTCTGGTGACGTCTGGAGGGCGGCTTCGACAGCAGGATCGGCGGCGGCGACAGGCGTTCCCGAAGTCTCGGACACGAGGGACGATAGTTGCCGGAGGCACGTTGAGGGTTGGCGAAGGGGTGCAGCCAAAGCCTTGCGGCCTAGAAGGGAGAACGGTTGGTCAGACTCACTCAATTGGCATCGTGACGTACGATTACTTACTATGGCGAACGCCAAACTCTCTAACTATCATGGCGGCTGCTGGGGAGGATCTGTCGATATGGCCTCATCAAGCTCGAGCTTCAGGGAACTTTTTCGGGTGCTGTGAGAGAGTCTGAGCAGGGGCCGGGACCAGCAAAATTCCGCTCCGGAACGGCGGTGCAGTCACGTACCCAAGTACAGGGCAAAAGTGGGCTGTACGGCTTTTTTTCTCTTGCTTTCAGGGGACTCTCATTTGGTGACTAGCGCGTCCAGAGACGGTGACCAGGAGCTTTTTGCTTACCTTAGCACTTATTTACTGTGACTGGAGCTGCTGAGTGGCCCGTGCGGCCCAACACCCACACCCCTCTCCCCCTGGCCCTGCGGTTGGGCTAGGCATCTGAAGAGGCGGCAACAATTTTTTGACAAGCTTCCAAAAAGCTTCGAGGCCGAAAATTAATGGCCCAGCACCCGCACCCCGCCGCTTGCTAATCTCCAGACAAGACATTCCCACACTCTCAACCGCCGACACGACCCTGCCTCCGACGTCGTCTGCTCTGCTACGAGATTCTCCTCTGACTTGCGCCCCATCGCATCTCCTTGCTCAGGAGCCTGCTGTCCACCATGTCGTTTGGCGGGCAGACCCCCACCATCATCGTCCTCAAAGAAGGTAAATCAAAATCAGGCCCCTCCTTGCTTGCTGGTGCCGCACCAGGCACCCCATCTGGCAGGCACCGGCTGCAACAACAGCAAGAACAACAGCACGGCGCCCCAGGCGCATGAGAGAAGTCAGTGCTAACCGGGTTTTCCCAACTTCGCAGGAACCGATACCTCCCAAGGCAAAGGTCAGATCATCTCCAACATCAACGCATGTCTGGCGGTCCAGAACACTATCAAGCCCACCCTTGGCCCCTATGGCGGTGACCTTTTGATGGTGGATGAGAATGGCCGACAGACCATCACCAACGACGGGGCCACCGTCATGAAGCTTCTCGACATTGTCCACCCCGCCGCGAGGATCCTGGTCGACATTGCGAGATCACAAGATGCCGAGGTCGGCGATGGAACCACGTCCGTCGTTGTGTTAGCGGGTGAGATCCTCAAGGAGATCCGGGAGCATGTCGAGCAGGGAGTGAGCTCCCAGGTCATCATCAAGGGCTTGCGGAGGGCTTCTGCCATGGCCGTTAACAAGATTAAGGAGATTGCCATCCGGACGGACGAGGCCGATAGGAGAGATACCCTGATCAAGCTTGCCGGCACTGCCATGACCAGCAAGCTGATCAAGAGAAACACCACCTTCTTCACCAAGATGGTTGTTGATGCTGTGTTATCGCTCGACCAGGACGATCTGGACGAGAAGCTGATTGGTATCAAGAAGATTCCTGGAGGATCCCTGACCGAGTCCTTATTCGTAAATGGTGTCGCCTTCAAGAAGACCTTTTCCTATGCCGGTTTTGAGCAGCAGCCCAAGTCTTTCGACAAGCCCAAGATCTGCTGTTTGAACGTCGAGCTCGAGCTCAAGGCTGAGAAGGACAACGCGGAAGTCCGGGTGGAGCAGGTATCTGAATACCAAGCTATCGTGGACGCTGAGTGGCAGATCATCTACAAGAAGCTCGAGGCTGTGTACAAGACCGGTGCCAAGGTTGTGCTCTCTAAGCTTCCCATCGGAGATTTGGCCACTCAATACTTTGCCGACCGCGATATCTTCTGCGCTGGCCGTGTTGCATCTGAGGATATGGAGCGTGTTGTCCAGGCTACAGGTGCCACCGTCCAGTCGACGTGCTCCGACATTCAGCCTCACCACCTCGGTGTATGCGGTCACTTTGAGGAGCGCCAGATCGGTGGCGAGCGCTTCAACTTCTTCGAGGACTGCCCCGAAGCCCAGACCTGCACCCTCGTGCTGCGTGGTGGTGCTGAGCAGTTCATTGCTGAGGTTGAGCGCTCCCTTCACGACGCCATCATGATTGTGAAGCGTGCCATCAAGAACCACATGATCGTCGGTGGCGGTGGTGCTTGCGAAATGGAGGTCTCGGCCTTCCTGCACACCTTTGCGGATAAGAAGATTCCGCACAAGCAACAAGCTATTATCAAGTCCTTTGCTAAGGCCTTGGAGGTGATCCCACGCCAGCTCTGCGACAATGCTGGCTTTGACGCCACAGATATCCTGAACAAGCTGAGGGTGGAGCACCGTAAGGGCAAGGTGTGGGCCGGTGTTGACTTCACGAACGAGGGTGTCGCAGACATGATGGAGCGCTTCGTCTGGGAGCCGGCGCTGATCAAGATCAACGCTTTCCAGGCGGCAACCGAGGCCAGCTGTCTGATTCTGGGAGTAGACGAGACGATCAGGAATGAGGAGAGCGCCCAACCCCAGGCACCGGGCAAGCCTCTTCCCCCGGGTGCCGCGCAGAGGGCGTTGAGAGGACGCGGCCGCGGCATGCCCAGACGGTAAATAGCTTGATAGTTGTTGAGTCTAGTCTAATATGGATGGGTTTGGAGCAGCGTGGGTGTATTATACCCTTAAAAAAATTGGAAGACTTCTAGATACGACTATGGCATGGTCCCATATAGAGAGCTATATCGTGGAGTTTCAAAAACACTCGAGGGCAAAAATGGTTCAAACGCTGATTCGCAACTCTGCGATGCCTTTAGATCAAACGTGAGATATGTAAACAGGATACATTTTGAAGCAATTAGCCGGGATTCAAGCCGTTTAACAAGGCTACTACTACTGTGACCATGTTGTAATTAGGGTGACCCAAGATCAAATTCTCCAGGACTGCCATCTCAAAGAGGGCTGAGCATTCCAAGTGGTATAAGCATTATACGAAGTAGCTTGGTGAATTGCTAAATCCGTTATGCTTATCCAATTCAGTGCCCTCAAGAATGTGCATCACTGAACATCGAGTGACTCACCGAAGCATGCGAGCTTTAGCGTGTCTCTTACTCAGCTATCTCCTCTCCGTGCATAGATGTGCATCGATATAAACGAGGGGCAAGAAGAATAAAAGGACATATAAAACCCCGGAGGTGCCCTAAATGGTATGTTCCTGCTGACACTGACTCATAATCGCTCATAACAATTCATAACAACTCATAGCTAGGATAGTGTTCCCACATTGTGTGGGACGCTTGCCACTTCGGGGGGATGTTTTCCTGCCCTAGTCACTAACTTAACTAAAGGCGATTGGTTCGGCACTCTGTATCTAGTTGTGGGGCTAAGCTGACCAGTGCAAGACCAAAGGACTATAAGAACTACTTCACTGCCTTAGGTTGATGAGGACTATCAAATTTGTATCTTCCCATCGTGGTAGTAACAGATGTTTTGTTATTGAACCAACTCTGTTATTTTTTTTTTTGACAACTGAAATCCTGCTCCTACTAGTCTACGACCTGCCGCGGATCTAAACACGCAAGCATGGCCTCACAACCCATTCCAGTTTCCGAGGCGGAACAGATAGCCTCCTACATTCTGCAGCCTGTCGGTCGGCCCGAGGTCGAGCTCCCGCAGGCTATTCACCGCATCAACCTTGTCAACCTCTGGGGTGCCATCGCACCGGGCAGCCGGGTCCTAGAGCTCGGTTGCGGACAGGGCAACGCAACGGCGGTGCTCGCGCACGCCGTGGGGCCCGACGGCCACGTGGACGCCGTCGACCCGGGCGCACTGGACTACGGCGCGCCGTTCACGCTGGCCGAGGCGCAGGCCTTCATCAGCGCCAGCGCCGTGGGGCCCCGGGTCTCGTGGCACCAGGCCACGCCCGAGGAGCACCTCGCGGCCACCGGGGCCGAGACCTGGGACGTCGCCGTGCTGGCCCACTGCATCTGGTACTTTACGGACCCGAGCGTGCTGGGCAGCATCCTGGCCGCGCTCCGGGGCCGCGTGCGCCGCGTCTGCATCGCCGAGTACGCGCTCGCGGCGACCCACCCGGCCGCGGCGCCGCACGTGCTGGCGGTCCTGGCCCGGTCCACCCTCGAGGCCCACCGGGGCGCAGGCGAGAGCTCGCAGAACGTGCGCACCCCTTACGGGCCGCCGGCCATCCGCCGGATCGCTGCCGAGGCGGGCTGGGAGCTGGCGCGCCGCGATGCTGCGGAAGGAGGCGCCGCGGTGGAGGGCGTGCTGATGCCCGAGGAGGGTCTGCTGGACGGGACCTGGGAGATCGGCACCGTAAAGAGCGAGTCGTTCCTGAAGGAGATCGAGAAGAGTGTGCCGGGTGACGAGAGGATCCGTGTCGTCCTGCAGACTGCGAGAGATGCCGTCATAGCGGCTGTCGAGGCGTGCAAAGGTCAGAAGTTGAGGACCATGGATGTCTGGGCTGCTACGTTCGAGGAAAAGAAATAGAGGGCAAAATGCCAAAATTCGTATGTTATTCGTATGTTCATTGTTCTCTTTATTATAATGCAGCATTTGCGCTGTCAAACTACTTTACTGTGTATCCGGCTAGGATCTTGATCTGTATATATATGTTTTGTGTGCCTTCAATACCAAGCTCTTCTTTGCCGTGTCACTTATATAATCCATATTTTCGAGACTATATAGTTATATGCACTATTATTCTGTACCTTTTATCATTTAACTGTTCTTGATTTAGATACGAAAACCTAGTTTTCGTCCGATCCGTAGGCTTGGTTCTGCTTTATATTACACCTAGAGCAAATACAGCAAGTCCAAATATAGCAAGCTCACTCTAACTATTTTTAATGCACCATTTTCAAACTATAAAATCGTTCTACTATTACGGGGAAGCTTTAGGTTCGGTCCGTGACCCAATTCGTGGCGTAAGAAGAAGTTGAACACCACAGTACATGAGTGGCACACGACTGCTCAATTAGGCAGCCGGTACACCAACCCGGTTGCCTCGCTGAGTTAGGCCAACGAAGCTCAGTCATTCTCCCCTAAAGTGCTGTTACAATCGTGTATCGTGTCAACTTTCCATGAAACACCACCTTTGCGACCATTACCTCGTGCAACTGTTATCGAAGCGCGATCGCGTAGGAGATTCTTCCGCGTAAAATATTCTACCACACCAGTATACAAGATGCACAAGACACAGGCAGTAGGCAAGGCGCCAGCCGCGCCGACAACCATTCCGAATATGAATGCGTCGCTCACATACTTGCAGCAAGTTCAGGTAAAGCGACTTTGCCCCCCAATACCCCGCGCTCTAAATACTTTGACAGATCAAAGCTGATAAGAGAGAAAACAACAGGAGAGGTTCGATCCGCAATCAGATACATACATGGAGTTCTTACGGATCCTCCATGGTTTCCTCAAGAGCTTCAGAGGCGACATCGAGGAGGCCGTCGCGAAAGCCAAGGCCACACCAACAGAGGGCTCCCAGGATAGCGCGACCGAGGCGACCGAGTCGGCAGCGGAGGGGGCCACCGCTCCCCAAGAAAATGTTGCTGAGAAGAGAAACCGCCTCTTTACGGAGACGCTGGGGAAAATCAGGGAGCTCTTCGCAGGTCACGATGACCTCGTCCAAGGGTTTGAGGCATTCTTGCCTGAGGACTTCGAGAAGAAGGACTAGCTCTGCAATCCCGAAACGCTCCTGGTACTGAGTGCGGTGAGGAAGTTCTGGCACCTTCAACTTGATATAGCATGTGTCATTTTTTCCCCTTTCTTTCCTTTTGCGTATATTCCCAAACCAAGGCCCAATCTGTCATTTCTGTTAGGATGCCATAGTTAGCCTTATTGCACAGAACGTCTTTGAAAAATGGGTGTATGATACAGTTTAAGATTTTTTGGTTAAGCCGGCGGTGTCAGTAGTTCCAGAGATTCGTCAGTGCGAGTGTAGTTGATATTTGAAGAAACTTGGCGACACGAATGTCCCTTCGAAACAGGAGGCTAGGTACGACGAAGCAATTGAATAGACCAAGACCAGACTTGGAATGGATCCATCTGGGGAACTACAGGTGTGATCAACGTGAGTCTAGTTCAGTTTCACGCGATTCCATACATGCAGCAGGTTGTATTCTTGGTTCCGACCCGGCGGAGGTGTCGGCTACGGATATTATGAAATGGTCTATTAACACAAGAGCCGCTCTATCTAGGCCCGGTTCCATCATCCTATAGGTGCGCGTAAGAAATGCTTGCGAAAGCCTAATTTAAAGTAGCACTGCTGCTCCGATGCAGGTGGGGTCGGCATCGATCTGTGGAGGCTTTTCCTTGATCTCGGCAGTTTGGAGACGATGTTGTTGTACCCCATGCTTCGGTTCTCAACACGTGACTTATGGCCGCTTTTACTTGGGATAATCAGTCTTGGCTCAGTATTTGCTCGGTTCGAGCTCAGACTACCACAGAGAACTAACTATAAGTATTCCTTCTTTTAGCAGAGACATTACTGCTAGCTGACATTTCCTGTAACCCTTTCGGTCGGCTAGATGTTTCAACACATACGGGGTTTATGGTAATGGTTAAGTAGCTCTTGATACTAATTTGGAATTCCGACCGTCTCGTTATATACCTTGATTTATACCTTGAACCATCTATGCGCCAATACCTCTGCGACACTTGGGCGTTTATCGGGCTCGTAACGGAATAACGTGTACAACAGGTCTGCCATTGACTCCTGTTCCTCCTTGGGCGTGACCAATGTTCTTTGTGTTGCTGCTGAGTTATCATTCTGGCCTCGCTGGACAACTCCCACGGGCTTGCTCAACACTACTTCAAGCGACCACTCTTCCTTGGCATCACCATCTTGAAGCCAAAACTCCCTGATCGTCAAAGAAGTCCTCCCGCGCCTCCCATTTGTCCCACCATATCTGTGGTAGTTTGCCAAAGAAACGTTCAATTTCTGCTAACACTTCATCATCCCCATTAATCATGTAAAAGAGAGGAATTTGTTCTCGAATTTCAAATAGCGTGCACCCAAGCGCCCATAGATCGCAGGCCGGGCCGCTGGATGCCTCTTCGCCTAAAAGTACCTCTGGTGGGAGGTAGTTTTCAGGGATACCCAAGTCTTCGGGAGGCGACGAGATCAAGAAAGACTCCCCAAAATCGATCACGCATATCTGGTTAGTTAGATAATTATCACCTAATTGAGAAAGATCGGCGGGAATTGTTAGGTATTGAGGCGATGAAACTGGAAGCTCTGGGCCAGAGTCGGTCCGTACATAGGTCTTCTTCGGCTGGCCCAAGAGGAGAAGCAACTCGTCTTCGCGCAGGCAATTTAGGTTGGCCAGCTTGACCAGGATATTGGAGGATCGAAAATCTGAGATCTTGTTAAATATATTAAGAGATGGAAGCAGTCAGAACAATCTACCTACCACCGTGGCAGAGGCCGTTCTGATGCAATCAATTCATAGCCCACGCAGCCTGGCGGGCCATTTCTCGGAGGATAGACTCGGGATCTTTTTCTAGCTTAAGCCACAAACTAGGCGAAACACAAGGACCGAGAACTGGGAGCACGATGCATTGATGCGTTCCGTTCGGCCCTGTAATGGAAAACGAATCCTGCGGTACGGCGATATACTCACCACCAGGTGCAGATCGATCCAGCTCCATCAAAGTTAGATCTCTTACAGACTCTGCGGTGACATGTGCGGCCATAACCTTGACAGCTACATGTCCAGAGTCCTGCGAATCTCGACAAAGCCATACAGTAGCAAAACCGCCATGTCCGAGTTTGTGGATTATACGATACCGGCCGGACATGCCGAGGGTGTCACCAACGTGGATGGGATGGTATCCGCCTTCTCGATACTCATCCAAGGGCTCGAGACCGTCTCACATCCCATCTAGATAGGTACCTCTAGAAGTTTCCGGCGCATGATCAAGTATTCCACTGTATGTGAATGGTACGTCATCAGGAATCTCATGCTCCGTAGAGTTCAAGTCTCCCACAGAGTGGTCCAAGTCGAGGTTCCTCGACTGGCCTTCGTTTGACATGGTCCTCGTTGGGAACAGTGTCCTAATTGCGAAGACTCCAGGCAAATGGTGGCATGCAGTATCTAGGCTAAATAACGGAAAGAAACGGATTGACGGAGAATAATAGTGTTGGAATGGGGGTTAGGCTAGAACTTTCAATGAAAAGAGCTTGACGACGTAGAATGTGTGTGAAGCCATACATATGTCAAATTCAGATGATAATTTTGAAGCGATTTTGAGGTTAGGAGGCAGTGGCCATATGACCCACATAATTCGCAGTTTTCTAAAGCGGCAATGCTCAGTTCTGAAGATGTAAAAAAAAAAATGGAAATTGACATCCGAGTTATTGGGGTGTTGCTATGCCTGTTTCTCCAACCGCCGACATGTAATTGGTGGATCAAGTATGCCCAGGGTATCATTCACGAGCCATCCCCAGTAGAGTTCTATGCACAACAATAGACGAAGCAATAGCGAAATACGTGTTAATGGGGTAAGATAAAATCTATGCTATAAGTATTCCTGTGTCCGGTAAGGGCCCCAATTCTACGTGAATCTGGCGATAGGTTATTTTCTCCTTTCCCTAAAATAGCAGCACAAAATGATGTCAATTATCGCCCTGGGTTTCATGCTGGGTGCTCAGCTGGGCTGTTCGGCTCACTCTATTCGATCTTCATCGCCTGCCCTGCCAGTAAATGATGCTGCCTACACCTTCGACATTAGCCAGATTACCTTGAACGATGGAAGATGGCAAGAGAATCAGCAGCGGACTCTTAATTACTTGAAGTTTGTTGACCCGGAGAGAATGCTATATGTGTTCAGAGCCAACCACAACCTGTCGACCAATGGTGCCACAGCCAACGGCGGCTGGGATGCTCCAGACTTCCCTTTCCGCTCTCACGTTCAGGGACACCTTCTATCTGCTTGGGCTCAATGTTACTCTACCCTCAAAGACGATACCTGTGGCGATCGTGCTTCATCTTTCGTGCAGGAATTGCTCAAATGTCAAAATAACAATGAGATTGCCGGATACAGCCCAGGGTATCTTTCTGGGTTCCCCGAATCTGATTTCGCATTACTCGAGTCGGGCACTCTTACCAACGGTAACGTGCCATATTATGTGATACATAAGATCATGCAGGGCTTGCTCGATGTCTGGGATCGCCTAGGCGATTCCACGGCAGAAACTGTGCTGCTCGCTCTTGCTGGCTGGGTAGATTCACGTACGGCCAACTTGACCGAGGCTCAGATGCAGAGTGTACTCAACACCGAATACGGGGGCATGGCCGATGTCCTGACAGATATTTACTTCCGCACCAGCGATGCCAAATGGCTCACTACTGCGCAGAGGTTCGACCAGGTATCAACTTTCACTTTCCTGGCCGCAAATGAAGACGAGCTCGATGGCTTGCATGCCAATACCCAGGTGCCAAAATGGATCGGGACTACTCGGGAGTATAGAGCCACAGAGAACTCAACGTATTTGGACATCGCAAGCAACGCATGGGAGATGACCGTGAATCACCACACGTACGCCATTGGAGGTAACAGCCAAGCCGAACACTTCCATGCACCCGACGAGATTGCTGGTTACTTGACCACTGACACCTGCGAACACTGCAACTCGTACAACATGCTCAAACTGACAAAGGAACTCTGGGGAATAAACCCGAACAGCGAGTATTTTGACTTCTTTGAACGGGCACTGATCAATCACTTGATCGGAGCTCAGAACCAGTACGATAGCCACGGGCCCGTCACCTATTTCACCCCTCTAGTCGCTGGGGGACAAAGGGGCGTCGGACCTGCCTGGGGTGGAGGCACCTGGAGTACCGACTATGATTCTTTCTGGTGCTGCATGGGGACTAGTTTGGAACAGAACACGAAGCTCATGGACGCCATATACGGATACGATGACTCATCTCTATACATCAATCTCTTTGCGCCGTCGACACTTGATTGGACGCAGCAGGGTCTCACTGTCACTCAAAACACTGACTTTCCTGTAAGTGACACCACAAACATAACTATAGACGGCTCTGGGGTTTTCGATTTAAAGATACGCATTCCATCATGGACGTCTGGAGCTACTGTGAGCGTCAACGGTGAGCTACAGCAGGTAGATACGATAGCCGGCGCCTATACCACCATCTCGCGGGCTTGGGCTTCCGGCGACGTAGTTACCGTGCAGCTCCCGATGACCCTGCAACTTGTCCCGGCGAACGACGATCCATCTCTCGCAGCTGTAGCATACGGCCCGGTAATCCTCTCTGGAAACTATGGAAATGATACGCTTTCTGCAGCGCCCACTCTTGATCTTGCCTCTGTAAGCAGGACTAGTGACAGTGATCTGGGATTTACGGGAACCGCTGAGGGAGCCGTGGTGAACCTTGGTCCATTCTACGATGCACAAGGATTTAACTACGTCGTGTACTGGGCGTATTCTGGGAATTTCTCGTCATGAAAAGGGTACTGTTGGATAGGTAATTAGTTGGTTGCCGGCATAGCTGCTCTATTGCGCATGCACTCTTGCCTAAAGAGTCATACATTATGCTGGCAGAGAGTCAAACACACGATGACGCCACAGACTGTCTCAGACAGCTCGCCTGCATCGTCGCCAGCGCTGCCTAACTAGTACCTAATAATTATTTTAAAAAATTAATAAACCAATATGTAGACCCAACCCTGAAGTATTTAACTTATATGGAGTCTGCTCCGTTTGCATTTGCGTTAACCCCTCTTTTTCCCCATTGCACCCCCCCAAGCCACTGGTATGACGTCTGGTTCACCTGCTAGTTGGCAGCTGCCGACTCGAAAAAGGTTTTTTTCCTTTGTCATTGAAATGAGGAGAAGCTCCAAGCGAAGCCAATAATTGAAGCTGCAAACTTTATTCGAGCTCTGTCAATCTTCTTTCTCTTCACCTCTATCGACTTTTCGCAGCTTGCCCGTATCCACCACAAACTGTCCATCAATTGCAATTGTAAAGACCGCCCACCATGTCCTCTACTATTCCCACTTCCACCTCGGTTATCGAGAGCAGCGTGATCAAGGCGCCTCTCAGCCACGTCTGGCACTTCATCAAGCGTATGTCTGAGTTACAGTCTCTTGCCATATTTAAAATTGGCTGAAGAACTAACAAAATTGCCTGGTAATGCTGTATAGTCCAGAATTTCGCCGATTTCTGGTCCGCCCTCAAGGGCAGTGAGTTCGTTAAGGCTCAGGAGGAGACTGACATCGTTCAGTGGACTTTCAAGGATGGAACTGTTTTGGAGGTGAAGCAGGAGGAGCACAGCGTAGGAGCACCATGTCTTCAAGCTTATGAGCTTTACCAGAGCTAGCAGTATCACTGACACACTTGAACAGACCATCAACCACTACATCACTTACAGCATCATCACTTCCAAGCCTGAGCTTACCTACACTAGCGTTGTAAGCACCATTCGTTGCTACGCAGTCACTTCGGGCGAGTTCGAAGGTAGCACCTTCGTCGAGTGGTCTGGTAACTTCTCAAGCGACGCTGATGCTGGTATGGACTCCTCCCCTTGCTCATATCATCTCGGGAGTTTGGTCGAGCTGACAATTCTACAGGCGTTATTCAAGATGCCAAGTTCAAGCGCCGTGAGGCACTGGCTGACTTGGCCAAGGTGGCGGTTAAGTTGTAGGACGAAGATACCCGATGCTGTTGGTAGTGCTGGAGACGTCAACGGGGGCCAAACTGCTAAAGTGTAGATATACCCGTTCTCAAAACAGCTTCTGCGTTTAGGAGAAACAAAAACTAGTCAAGGAGAATCAAGAAAATTGAATTGCTAGTGGTTGTATCTGGGTGTGCTGAACAGCAGTACCTTCATTTTGCTACTCTCGTATCCATCTACTATTGAGTGACAGGATTGGAGGAAAGACGGAACCCTAGAAGGGGAGATTTAATTTCGGAAACAAATATCTGGCTGCCTATTTCTCGACATGCGGATCAACCGCTGCTTTTTTGCTATGAATGTGGTAGAGGCTAACTTGCAGACTTACCTTGCTACGCTCAGTTATGGCGGCGGCCGATCTACCCTCCGGGCTTCTGAAAGTCTCCGAACCGGTTCCCATTTAAACCGGCCCTGCTAGACCCGGGCCCCCGAGATTATCTGAATGGCAGAAACTTTCAATAGATATCTCCCTTCGTCCAACATACGCTCCTTTTTTGAGAAGATGACGAACTTCAAAATTGAAGTCATATCAGACCCAGTCTGTCCCTTTGTGAGTATTCGCGCTTTCTCCATGCTGGTCAGGCTTTACGCGTTTGGAGTCTAGACTTACCCGGTTTTGCCTTATTTCCGCGCCAAAAGTGCTACCTTGGTAAGCTCCGCTTGGACAAGGGCATCGAGCTGTACAAGAAGGTGTACCCGGGCGGCAAGGACGACACCTTCGAGATCTCGTGGTCGGCGTTCTACCTGGACCCGGAGGCGCCCGCGGTGGGCATCCCGCTGCAGCAGCGCATGGAGCAGCGCTTCGGCGCGGACCGCGTGACCATGATCCGCAAGGGCCTGCGCCGGCGCGGGCTGCAGGACGGCGTGCAGTTCTGCGACGACAGCCGGATCGGGCACACGCGCGACGCGCACCGCCTGATCCGCCTGGCTAAGTCCAAGGGCGGCGAGGAAGAGAACCTCGTCGTCATGGCGCTCTTCCGCAGATACTTCGAGGAGAGCGGTGACATCACCAGCCGCGAGATGCTCGCCGATGTGGCTGCCCAGGCCGGCATCGACCGTGACGAGGCCGTGGAGTGGCTGGAGAGCGGCAATGGGGCCCAAGAGGTGGACCAAGAAGTTCAGGCGGCTTACGCGAAGGGCATCCACGGGGTGCCCAACTTCACGATACAGGGCAAGTACGTAGTTGATGGTGCTCAGGATCCCAGAGACTTCTTTGACGTTATAGTCGCGGCCAAGGAGGGGAAATCTCTTGAATCATTAGAGTCGATAACTTGTTCATAGCTCATTGTCAGAGGGGTATCAAATGCTATATATCAAAAAAAAAAAGAAAGAAAGCACAATACGGGCAAATGTTAAGCATGGAGGCTCCAGGACGCATCACATATGAAGCAAGCCGCCAAGATCCTTCTCCATAGCCCGTAAACGCGCCTGTAACTCTTTCTTCTTTTTATCCAGCTCCCTGACTTCCTCCTCCTCCTGTCGCAGATCATCCTCTGTCATAATTTCGCTCTCTTCCATCTCTTCATCTTCATCCTCGTCCTCATCCTCTTCATCCCACAGATCCTTGTTCATGCGGCCGAGAGCCTCAACCTGCTCAGCAACCCTGGCCTCGTAGTACGCAAGGGTGTTGAGGTGCTGTGCATACTTGTTTCGCTGGGCTGGGATCCGATCTAGGGCGCCCGGCAACGGATATACGCTGCACAGCTTTTCGGCGCTTGAGAGCAGTAACTCCACATCGACACCCTCCCTGCTTGCACCGCCACCGCCTATGCTGCTGCTTCGCACCCGCCGCTCGCTCCGTCGTATTTGATCGTGCAGGTCGCCGCCCAGAACGGCCGCGACCGCGGTGTGCCGTCGAGGTGCGCCAGCCGCGCCGCCGCGGCTCGTAGCGCTCCCCGACGTTGTCACCTCTCCCGAGGCGACATTGAAAACCGTCTGCCGGCGTGACGACTCCTTAGGTGGATCTGGATTCAACGACGTGACCGGCGGCGGCGGCGGCGGGACTGAAAATAGGGCGCGCTCGTGGGCTTCGGTATCACGGATCAAGGATGTGATGTCGTGGTTTGCCAAGAGGGCATTGGTGAAGATCTTCGGCGGAGGAAATCTAGTAGACGAGTTTAGCAACAAAGATAGCTTTGCCATCGGGTGTAATGATTGGAGTACTAGTGAACGCGACGTACGGAAGGCTGTCTATTCCTTGGCAGGAAATGGCGATTTGCTCAAAATGAGCAGATAGGAGCGACATGATCAACGAGGGTAGGCAAGGAGATCGATAGAGTGCCGCACAAATTCACGGTAACGCAATGTGTTCACCAAACAATTAAGTACAGGTACCGGCAATAGATAGAGTTATGCGAGGGGATTGTGATGGAGCTCGTTTGTGAAAAAAAAGTCCAGAACTTTGAAAGACTGGCCTTCAGACCAGAACGCTGCAGGTCTATGCTCTCTGATAAACAAGCCCTTCGAAGTTGGGTAGGATTTCTATCAACAAACGCGTCTTTTGGTGGAGGTTGTTCACTGCTAGCTAGACGCCACAGAGGGGGATGCCCCTCGTTTCGTGGCTTGTGTGGAACCTGCCCGCCTTGGTCTCAGCAAGCCTCAGCGACCAACTCGGAGTTTCAGGGTCTATGAAGTTAGGTGGAAATGCAGCCGCTACCTAGTTAGTTCGCAACCCTTCGAAACCCCACCTCTCCCCAATTCCCAGCAGAAAAGGAAGGACAAGTAAGAACGACGGCCAAAAAAAAAAAAAAAAGAATAAGTTCATCACCTCAGTTGACCGAAGTGTCGGCAGCATCTCGTCCTCGCTTCGAGCTGTCACGTGTCAGCTTGTAAGAGTCAGTGTCTTGACTTTGTGAGATGTCACAATTTGTAGCGAAGCTATACTTTTTATAGAGCCCAGACTCATCGGGCATCCTCCCGGCGAATTATTATTCTCACCTATCGTGATCCGTGACTTTTGAACAATCCTCCCAGTTTTTCTGTCTCCAAACTCTTTGTTCACTGGGTGGTTGCTTTATGCATCTACATACTAGGGTCAGGCAGTTAGCTTATTGTGGGCACTATTGAGCACCTAGGTAGTGAATCAGAACTATGGGAGATCAATCGAATTGTTACTAACAAATAGGCCCCAACACCCGCGGCGGGATCTCCCTTTGTCCCCGCCCACGTTTAGTGGCGGTAGGGCACACACACTACCTCCGTACTTACATACTTGTAGTACGTACAGGCATACCTAATGTACCTTCATGGGTCCCAAGCCATCGCCATGGAGGATCCATGTACCGCCTCACTTACGGGATCCTATCGTGATACCCTCACCGTCTCTGCCTTTCGCGCCGTAATGACGCTTCTGCCACCATTAGTAAGTTGATCTTCAAGAGCTTCCAAGCTCGCCACACTCGCCAGCCCAGGACGCATAACATCCCACATCGACGGCAGGAAGCCTAGCTGAACTGACCAAGCAGCAAAATTTCCCCATCTCCACTACGAAATGTCGCCTTTCCCTCTATGCTCGTTGTGCAGGCGACAGGGACGTGTTCTATCTTTCCATTGGGCACAGCCAGCTACCTGACTCCATGCCTATTTATGATCCTCCCACTCATCGTCTTTCTTTTTCCCGCCCTCCAGGCCCGATGTGCTTGAATTCAGTGGTCCCAAACGCACCGCGAATCCCAGGTGCAGTGGCCCGAGTTGGCCCTCGATTGACAAGTCACGCTTCTTTGCCGCGAAATCTCTGACCTCCATTACCCTCCCACAAAGCATAAGCATTGCTAGCATAATAAATGAAAAACAAGAGTCACCCTCGCGCCATGGTCTAACAATTCCTCGTTTCTCAAACGCTGCTTACCTGGCGGATTCTGTCTGGACAACTAACCATGCCACGCGCGGTTCATCAACCCTCTAGATAGCCAGGGAGTCCTGGGAGCATTGCTGCCCAAGTCTACCGAAAACGAGCGAGACATTTGCGACAACAGCGACGGACCGAATATCTGACTCTCGCTCGAACCCTTCTCCAAATTTCTCTCTCGCTTTCTCGCTTTCTCGCTGTGCTTTATTACCTGTGTGTTACTCACATTCTTACTCTTTGGTAATTTTTTTTCCCACAAGAGACTCTTCTATATTGCTGCTTCGCAACAAGAGTCTATATCTGCTCGGCGATATAAGTCTGCTCATGGTCCCGCCCCTCCAAGGTAATACCTTGCTGCTCAATAAGTCCGATTCATTTGGCACACGAGCCTCGGGCTGCATGAATAGCATTTGAGCCTGTGCCATCCTTCCATACCCATCTTAAAAAAGTCCGGAATCTCGCTTTGAAACGTTCCGCCAGCGCCCGTCCCAGAGGGCCGCCCCCCCCTTTATTTTCTAGGGAACTTGGCACGCCTCACAGAAGAACAAAATACGGAGCGCTGACACTTATTTTTATTCCATGGGCATTTGCTCTTGCACCTATCACACACAGCCTGTTGTCAAGACCGGCCCGTCGGCTCGTCACCATTGGAGCACTGATTCCTCTGCCGGAATCGCCCTGAACTTGCATATATTTGCGTACCTTTCGCCTCCGGAAGTTGTCACGCAACCATTCTGTTATCTCGCCTAAGCGTATTCCCTCCTGGCTTGTCTCGGGGAATTGGCGCATTCTCGGTTTGCATTTAAGAAATTACGGACAGAACTATCATGACAGCATATCCAATTCCACTAGCTTCTCCACGTTGGAGGTCTGTATATTGGCTTTTGGCGCCTTGAGAGGGAAATTCTGTTCCCTCGCTCATCCCACTTCGCTCGAAATCCCACCCCGCGCTGTAACCCCACTACCACCGCCTCGATTTGTGACGCAAAAAAAAAAAAAATTTAAAAGATCTACGATAAGATCACCCCCGCCCATTTAGGAAAGACATGCGCTCTCAGGGTCAAATGCCCAAGATGCGGCCCCAAACACCAACGATCAATACTTCCCAGGTCGGAATCGATGTCACATCTCCGCCAGATACGCCGACGGCTGGCTCTCCTACCTTCAACCGCAAGATTGGCTCGGACCCGGTCGGCCGGCCTAGCGTCCGCGACAGGCGCACACCGCCTAACATCCCTCCGCTAGGCGGTGTGGGAAGCCAATTCAATTACACCCGTGGCTTCCGTCCCGAGGAGATATCACCTCGGTCTTCCGAATCCTCTGATGAGTTCTCGGAGTCGTCTGCAAGCCCACCGCAGTCGCCTCTCTCAGAAGCGCCTGAACTGCGCGCTACGTTTACCCATATTATTACCACCAGCACCATTGTCGTCGAGGCGTCCTTCGAAATCGAGGAGTGCAGCGATGAAGATGAAGACGCCATGGAGGGCGATGACGAGGGTCTGGATATCTTACAACCCGATAGTTGCGAAGATGCCGACTCAGAGCGATGCCCATCGGAAGTTGACACGCAGCTCATGAACAGTTTTCAAGATCTGAAAACTTGCTACTCGGAATCGGAAGAGTCTGATCAATCTGACTTTGACGATTATGATAGCTACTTAAAGCGCATCCAAAGCCACCGGCAAGAAAAAAAGCTCAGGAGGATGAAGTCCGGCAGCATTAGCAAGCGAACTATCAGCGAGCGTGGCAGCGACTCTGATAGAGAGGACCTCCAACCCTGGGACACTGGCGATCCTGTGCAAAGACGCATGCGCCGAAAGACTGATGGCTGGAAGGCTGACCACCGCCGCAGCCTCCTCTCTAACCCAACTGAAATCATCATCGAGCTCAAGGAGCCAGATAGTGACTGGGATGATGATGAGATTAACCTGGCGCAGGAACTTCCCTTCTACACAATAATGGAAGTTGACTCGGACTAAACCTATACCATGATAACGTTACATGCGTCACGATCACTTACTACTCCAGTGGTGAGTGGTACATGAGAAATGAAACTACGAGAGAAGAAAAAAGGAAAAAGAAGGAAGCTGGCGCCTTGCCCGTTTTCCTGTAGGACAGCACCCTCGAGTACTGAGATACAACTGCATTCGCCAGACCCGGGCGGGACTCTTGTACGTTTAGTAACCGGCGTCGAGCACCTTGGATTCTGGATCTTTGCATGCATGGAATGATTAGCGCAGCATACACTCGGGACCTTGATTTTGTTTTGTTTACCCGTCTGTCATAGAGTGGAATAGTTGGCCACACCGGCATCAGAGATAGTGTTGTGCGTGCTTGGAGTTGGACGATGCTTTTTTTTCCCCCTTCTTCCCTCTGATTTTGTTGTGCAGATCAAGTTATGACTGCCGGCAATGGATTACGATGATGATGACTTGCATAGAAAGCGGCGACTCATGTTAGTGGGTGCGCTGCGATTTTCCTTTCTCCATATAGACTCCACTTACTTTTCCCTTCCGGGGCCGTTCAGTGGTTAGTTTATAGACTTAACATTGATCTTGATCATCACGACCAAATCTTCATTGGCCACAAGTAATGTGATCAGACGCGTAAATGATGAACTCGCTCCTCAGGGTCAACATATCGTCTGCCAAGAGTGGTTGCTGAAGATTTGGGTTGGGAGGGGGACAATGGCATTTCCCAGCGGTATAACTAGTTATAGGTTGAAGCCTAATCAGGACTAACAGAAACACGTCGAAAGTCCTGGATGGGAAAATCGCATAGTTGGTGAGACCAGATATTTAATTACTATTACAATTGCCATTCCGTCTTGAAAGGTTGAAACCGCTTATTGGGTATGTATGAGCATTTGTTGCTGGTGGTAGCATTAAGCCAGGACGTAACCATTTAATTAGGAAGCCATTCGCACAGGAGAAGAGGTTGTACCCAAAGTCGTCAAATGTCGACAACAAAACCTACAACGTGCTCCTATATCGGGTGGATAAGGTTATATATATTGAGACAACACACGGGTTTGCGTTATATGATGGGGTCAAAATGACCATAGAAGTGGTAGAAACTGGTTTTGATAGTGAAGCAGCTTCTCATAGTGCATCGAACCAACAAGCCAGTATGCTAAAAGTGCGTAAGCCACACTTGGTGAGCCTGCTAACCACGGCGCAGCCTAAGCGTGTCGACGCCTCATCCGGCTTCGTTGCTACGCCACATCTGTGGTTGGTGTGCCTAGCTAGGTGACTCTGCATCTTGGATCTAAACTTCATTTTCGATACGGTGAAGTTCCAGCGTCGCGCGGTACCGAGGGCATGCGACTTTGGAAGCAGCACATCTAAAAGCCATTTCTGACTTGTAATGATAAAATAAGATTATAACTTCTTGTGTGGCGTGCCCACCGAATTTTGCGCTCATTCTTGTCAATCTCCGTTTCCGACGCGCTCTCATCCGTCATCCAGCCTTGCCGGCATCTATCGTCGTCGTTCCATCTCCATAATCTTTTCCGACCGAATCGTTGTGCGCCTTAGATCGCGCTCAGAATCATGAATCAACAACCGCAAGGCCAACCTGCCCCTGGGCAGCCGCAGGCGGTTCGCATCCCCATGTACCGCCCGGAGCAGATGCAGAGCCTCGAGATCCTCAGCGATGCCGACAAGCAGAAGTATGAGAAGGGGCTGAGGGGCTTATGGGATGCAATGGAGAATAACGGACCCGAGACGCCTGCACATATTACGGCAAGAACTAAGATTCAGGAGTTCTCCCGTATGGTATACAGCAAGGTTGCTACTATGCGCCGCCAACAGCAGCTGCAGCAGCAGCAGCTTCAACAACAGGGCGGCGCGGGTCAACCCGCACAGCCCAATGCTGCTCAGGCCGCGATGAACCAAAATTTGGCTGCTCAGAGAGCTGCGATGGCACAGCAGCGACCCGGCGGCACCAATTCTGCGAACCCTGGCGCTGGTGCTGCTGCTCCAGGGCAGGCACGCCCGCAAGGCGCCCCGCAGGCCGCTCAGCAGCCGTCCCATGCTGTCATCACGCATGTCAACGCCTTGAACTTCGTACCGCCTGCCCATATCGACAGGGACAAAGCCCAGGCCTGGAGAAATGACATCCGAGCCAAGTATACGCGGGCACTGACTATCATGGAGACGACAAGCAGGAGGATGAAGAATATTGAAGCCTTGGTCAAGGACCGTCAGGAAAAGGGAAACCCCATCACAAATCCCGAAGAGTTAAAGAAGCTGCAAGACCAGGTGGAGACGGACAAAAAGAACCATGCGGAGGCATTGAAGTTCATTGAAGGCATCCGCAAGAATCACATTGCGCCTGCTGCTGCTCAGAATGCTGCTCAACAAAGACCGCCACAGGCGGGCCAGGTTGCGGGTAACCCCATGCAGGCTGCCACAGCATCCGTGAATGCGGCCATGGATGCGGCCAAGAACTTGCAATCTGGTACAGTGAATCGTCCGCAAGGCGCTCCCCAGACGCCGACCAGCCAAACTCCAACCGCTCAAGTTGCGGCTCAGCCAGCTGCTGCTGCTGCTGCCCAACCAGGAATAATTCCTACCGGCCAGGCAACTGTCAAGGTTGAGCCGGGAGCTCACCCACACCCTCCACCGGTGAATACAGCATTGGCAGCGGCATCAAATGCCCATATCCCTTCAGCGGGAACTCCCACGCAGAACTCTGCCCGGGTTCAAACTCCTCAAAGCGCAACGCCATCGGCCGTTGCAGGACCACAAGGCGCAGCTCGGCCGCTTTCGCACCAAGCAGCGCTCTCTTTAGCTAATCGTCAAGTCTCATCCAATTCAGTTCCTATGTCAAATCAGTCGGGCACCGCAGGTACCACAGCTACAACGCCAGGCTCCGCCGGAGGTACTAGTCAGCAACCTGCGCACACTCATGCCCACCCTCAACCTACACCCAGCGCAATCCAAATCAAAATGCCTATCCCCAAACAGCTCCCTGAGTCTACCACCCAGATTCCGCAAGCAACTGCAACTGGCGGTGGAGTAGCTCCAGGTCGACCAACCATGGGGAACGGCACTGCGATTGGTGGCGGCACTATGGGGCAGCCCGTCATCAGCAAGACGCCTGCATACACGTTCGAAACCGAGGGCGAGCACGTTCTCAACAAGAGAAAGCTTGACGAACTTGTCAGACAAGTGTGTGGCGGGGGCCCGCCTGGACAGGATGGCAATTATTTGACCCCGGATGTTGAAGAGGTAAGTTGGTTCAGCATGACCTGGAGCAGTATTTTTTATTCCGAGTCCTCCAAGTCTACTCCCAAGGCCAAGCTCTTCGTTTGCTCAATACATGGAAACATTTGCTAACTATTATTCAGTCGGTCAACCAAGTTGCGGATCATTTCATAGACAATGTTATGGTCATGGCGTGTCGTCTCGCCAAAGAACGTGGTTCGAAGGTCCTCGAAATTCGCGATCTGCAGCTGGTACTTGAGCGTGTTTACAACATTCGCATTCCTGGCTATACCTCCGATGAGCTTCGCACAGTTCGCAAGCCTCAACCCAACGGAAGCTGGGTATCCAAGATCAGCGCGGTGCAGGCGGCCAAGGTCACTAGAGACGAGAAGTAGGAGGATCGTCCTAAGCCTGAAAAGAGCATCACTACAAGCCAGTCGACAAAGAAAGGAAAAGGACGAGCAGTCGACAAGAGTCACGGAATCGCATTCGCTCGACCCTACAACCCATCTCGACGAAGTGACAGTTTTGCATTATCTGATGTATCCATTCCATCATCGGTTAAACACGTCACTGCGACGGTCTCGGCCGCGCAGCCCATGTCAAGTACTGCCCATGATCCTGGCGTTCTCCTCCTCGATCTTGGTCCAGCCATTCCTCCTAACTCATCCAACCTCATGAGAGGCAGCATAACCACTGAGCATCCATCTATGCAAGCATCTTACCCGGTTCCACTATTCGTACCGCCGGCAAACCCCAGCCCCATGGGCGAGGAGTGTACATCTGCCGGATTCACCATACTTGGTGCCTCAGGTTACAGTCAAATCTTATCCTGTAGTGCTCGGGACACACGCGCACGATCAGAATCTGGCATATCGGAAGAGCCGTGATCAAGGGCCGAGTCAGGGAATGTGTTCTATGGAAGCGGCTTAAATCATCACTCAAGGACTGAATAATATTAACCTGTTGTCTTTGTCCCTTTCCCCCCTTCTCTCTTTCCTCGTTCTCTACGGGTTTGATATGCATTTGCAGCAATCGTCATTCACTACAACCACACCTACGGCCACGGGATGGTTGCAGCGCGGTTTTTTTTTTCTCTTTCTAAATGACAGGGTTCTGCGTAAGGGTTCAGGCGTTATGGAGGGATGGACGTGTGGTTTTCGGATTGAGATACCAAGACAAATTCATAGTGATTCTGCAGAAACCACCGGAGGTGCATAATCCGTAGATAGATCAATCGATTGGGTTTCTGCTAGTTGCATTACTGTATATGAACTATCGGGATGAGAATCGCGGCATCAAAGTCCAGCTTAGCGTATGATGAAGACATCCTTAAATCATCACGTGTGCACTCTCTTCTTCTCACGTGCCTTTATCAAGTCGGCCAATATATTCAGCGTGGTTAATTTATTTTAAATCGCAATGGATGCAGACTATTCATTTCCCACATTTATAAGAGATGAGCAGACGGGAGGCTGCGTGAGCATGTGTATATTTACTCCAACTTGAGAGGCCGAGAGTCTCACAACTTTGGGTTTTCACTGAAGCAAGCTAGACGAGGCGGCGACCTGCAGCATGCTCGGATTGCTGGGGTAGGATTGGGCGCTGGGCCCCGAGTGTGTGGGGGTTGTTGAAGGAGCCAAATGCCAGAAATCCAAACCAGATGTGAACATGTGTTCTGCAGCTGCAGCTAACTGGCGAATCCCAAAGAGAAGAGAGAGAAAGAGGCATTCCTTCTTTGAATTTCCAGAGGTATGAACACGCGACGCAGCTTCGGGGGCGCTCACAAGAGATCGTTACCCAACAACAGGGGGGGAGATAGACTGCCTACCTACACAGTAGCAGTGCTCCTTATACGCAGCGCGGTCGTGGGATGAGAATGGCATCTGACCTCACGTGGATGCGCTAAGCTAGATGTTTGCAATGCGGTTCGCTAATGCATTCTTTGCTTGGCTTGTGCCTCCTATATGATTATTTTTTCTTTGTATTTGTAAATAGCAGGATTATATGTTGCTGATAAACATTAAAGTCAAGAACTTCCAATCTTTTTGAGTAATCCAACAGGTTTGGGTGTATCGAGCAACGATAACGTGCTCCGAATGTACTGCAGACGGGCAAAATTGATCTACGTAGCTCCGTATCTCAACTAATCTAAAGTAGGTCAATGTGCAGCAGATACGGAAAGCTGCCGTCACTTGAGGTGCGCAAGGCAGCATAGCAAACGTCAGGGACCCATATTCGGCGCTCCGGCTGCTGACCTGGCTCCATGCGCCGGCACTTTCAGGTGTCTCTGAGGTACCAAGACGGGTACTTAAGCTTCCCGTGTAAGTATGGTGGGTGATTGAAGTACCCACACCTGCCAAGGGCTTGTACCCCCAAGCATGGGAAAGCTTAGCCACTTATGTACGGAGCCAGTGCAGCTGTGGCCTGGGGGGGTTTTATCTTTGAGCTTCGGCGGGCGTCTGTCTCTGCTGGGTGTGGCCCCAGCGCCCACGCCTCTCCAGTTAGGTTAGGCGCTTTTGACTTTGCATCACTCGCTGACTTAGTCACCACCTCTTGCCTGGCCGACCTAGCCTGGTTTCTGGGGCTCTTGCTCTGCTTTGCTGTACTGTGCTCAAACGAAACAACCTCTTTCCCTTCGTCCTTCCATCAACCCAACTCCCTTGTAACATCCAACTACGACCTTTTCCGTGTATTTCCCATCGACGCCAGCTGAAATTCTCGCTCTTCCGAGGTTCCCTTTCCCTGTCGATTGTTTTTACTACTTATTTGCCTTCTTTCTCGGGGTCTGCTTCTGAGCCTCCGGCCCACACACGCGATCCCCAGGCCCTCTAGAGCAACCAGCAACGCAGCTGCTGTTCTGCCGGCTTTTCCATCTCTCTCCAGCGTTTTCCTCGCGCGCAACCTCTCACGGGAGCTACCTCGTGCACACGACTCACTTCTGCGAGCGATTCTCGCCCATCCAGCGCTATCAGCCACAAGCTCCGCCCGCCGCCGGAGGTTGTGCATCATCTCCCAACACCACATCTCTCGACCGTCTATCAGCTTGCCAAAGCTCGACGCAGCCCACGCACACGCGCACACACCACTCACATCTTGCCTAATATGCCTGGCAAGACACCCAACGGCAATGAACCTGTCGAGAACGGCATTCGTAACAACCAGGACGTGGAGATGACAGACGAGAAGTCAGCAATGAAGGGCAAGGGCAAGAAGGGCGTCAAGGAGGGTGAAGATATGACTGTTGTTGTTCCCCCGTCAAAAACCACAAAGCAGACATCTGCACCACCACCCGCCGATGCCGAGGGTGATGTGTCGATGGATGATCTCGATAAGGCGGATGATCTTGAGGTTAAGATTGACCCTGTCACCCAGGCCATCACAGGTACGTTGGCTTAGCTTGCCATTCTGGTCATCCCACGACCGACCTCTCGTTTACTTCATCGGTCATTCTTCTTGAAATTGATCGTGAGCGTACTGACACTCGTATTTCTCTTGCTGTATAGATATCAAGAGTAACTACGCCCTTCTCGATCGGGCTGTGACTTTGTTTGATGCTAGATTCTCGCTACGGGCACTCCGATCCATCTCGTCCCTGAGGAAGCGCCTCACCCCAGAAATCCTTGCACAGGCAATTGCCGAGTCATTCCCTGCATCATCACCGTCAGCCAATGTGGCCAAGGCTTTGTTGGCTGCTATTGGCAAGGAGAACACCCCTCTTGGCCGCCAGCCTGGCCTGGAGATGGAGATCGACAGTGAGCCGAAACCCGTCAAGAATGGAGGCAGCAAGAAGGACAAGGAGATCAAGGACCTGATTCCTGAGATCGATATCTTCCTGGGTATCCTTATCCAGGTTTATCTGTTCGACTCCAAGCAGCACCAGCAGGGCATCAACTTCTCAAAATACCTCTCAGATCGTATCCACGCGCTCAACCGGCGAACTCTTGACTCGCTCTCTGCCAAGGTGTACTTCTACTACTCTCTGTTCTGTGAACAGCTTGCTCCCCTCCCTCCTTCTCCTCAATCTCCAATTGTCTCCATCCGACCTACGCTTCTCGCCGCCCTACGGACGGCCGTCCTTCGCAAGGATGTCGATACTCAAGCCTCGGTGATTGTCCTGCTTCTCCGAAACTACCTGCTCACCTCCCACATCTCACAAGCCGACCTTCTCGTATCGCACACCCAATTCCCAGAGAACGCAGCCAACAACCAGGTCGCGCGCTTCCTGTACTACCTCGGCCGCATTCGGGCCATTCAGCTGAGATACACCGAAGCCCACGAGCACTTGACCGCTGCCACTCGTAAGGCTCCTGCCAGCTCTTGTGCTCTGGGTTTCTCCCAGACGGCCACGAAGCTTCTGCTAGTTGTCGAGCTCCTGATGGGTGATATCCCTGAGAGGGCTACCTTCCGCGCTGCCAACATGGAGCAAGCTTTATACCCCTACTTCCTCTTGGTCCAGGCCGTTCGTGTGGGTAACCTAGAGGATTTCGAGACGACCATTGTCGAACATGCAGAGACCTTCCGCAAAGACGGCACTTACAGCTTAATCCTGCGTCTCCGCCAGAACGTCATCAAGACAGGTATCCGCATGATGAGCTTGAGCTACAGCCGAATCTCCCTCCGCGACATTTGCATCCGCCTGCACCTGGGCAGCGAAGAGAGTGCCGAGTATATTGTTGCCAAGGCCATCAGGGATGGAGTCATTGAGGCGACTCTCGATAGGGAGAGGGGTTTTATGAAGAGCAAGGAGGTCGGCGATGTCTACGCTACGCGGGAGCCTGGTGAGGCCTTCCACGACCGTATTCGAGCTTGCCTTGCTCTCCACGATGAAAGTGTGAAGGTATGTTACCCCTATGCAATCAATCTTGCTGTGAGTGATATTCTGTTGCTGACTATATCTGCCCATTAGGCTATGCGATTCCCGATGAATCAACACCGCCTCGAACTCAAGAATGCCCAAGAAGCGCGGGAACGTGAGCGCGAGATGGCCAAGGAAATACAAGAGGGTGATTTAGATGATGATGACCTTGGTGGTGATTTCGAGGGTATGTAAAATAGACCACCACCTACTCGGTAGTGGAATATGTGTAATTCTGAAAGCGGACGACGAATGAGGGGGTTTGTTTGTCCGTGTCATCCGTGTGGCGCTGCCCTCTCGTGATTGATAGCCTCCAACTATGGTGCTTGAGATGAGAGGACCTGGATCATAAGTTGAGGGTTGAGAGATGAAGCAAGGCGTCTCTGGACTGGATGGCGGCTGAGAAATGGGGCATTCGCGGCAGGGCAGCACATATCTAAACGCGCCTCCCCTTGTACTAGATAACCACGTCTTTTTGTTTTCCTTTCGTTTTTACTCGGGCATCCCAGGGTGGTTCTGTTCTACAGGTTGGAGTGTCGACACGGTATCGGGGGGTGCGACAACTACTTTAGGACCCTTGAATTCACACGCATGCTTACTGCCAGTTACTGATTGCAGCCAAACACAACTGGAACCAGCACCTGTGATGTGTTCGTGATTCGTTTACCTCTAATGTGACATGAAATCCCAAATAAAAAGGTTGAGAGACTCATGGATATACCTGCAGGAAGCTCTGGTTGGTACACATCACACAGCTGTGATATCTGGGTTTGCGGTCGCGTGTAAATTACTGCCGGTACCCGCTGCATATCGTTCTCCTCCACACTGAAACACAACACTCCTATAAAGAAACTACCACGGTTAGATGGGCTTGATAAACTATGAATATCTTACAGGAAAAAGTACGCCCCTATTCAACCTCTTTTTCTTTGATCCTGTAATCCTTGTCCTAGAGTGTGAGCAGCAGCATTCTTACACTGCCGACGTACAGCTTGAACAACCACATCTTGGACACAATGGTATGCCATTATTTACAAGTTCTTCGTTTCACTTTTCAAAACCTGTAGGACCCGATAACGGTATGAAGGGCCTCATCACCGTATCGACATACCATGCCGGCAGGCCCCACTGGGCACTAGCTTCGGTGATGCCAAGGTTAATGCGTCCGACGTACTCGCTCCGCGGCAGGTACTCGGTGATCCTATTAAAGTCGATGTAAGTAAGGGCGGAGGAGGTGCGGGGGTACCCAGCAGTCTCCCCTTCCTGCTTTGCGCCCCGGTGGTGATGATGAGGAGCGAGAGCGCTCCTCGCCACGACAGGGACGGCAGTCAAGGGGTCGTCACGGCTGCCCGTGGCGAGCACGCCCGTAACGGGCACCACATCCAGCATGCGCTTCTCGTACGCCCAGGGTACGCCCTCATAGCCGTCAAGCAAGGCCTCGTCCGCCGGGGGCAGGTGGTACAGGAGGCCGTAGACCCCGGGGTTCTTAGGCGAGGGGGGGACGAGATCATCAGCAGCACCTGTCCCTAGCCCAACACCAGTACCAGTACCAGTACCAGGATCAGTAACGGTAGCAGCGCCGTCGCTCCTTTTATTTCCCTCGTCTCTGCTTCTGCCCTCCGTGTTGTCCTCTTGGACGATGTTGGCGTACCCCCGGTCGTTGATGAGCCACTTCCAACCTGGCAGGTGGGCTAGACCGAGGACGCGCGACTCTGGACAGCGCTGTGCCATCTGCGTTGGGGAAAGGTTAGACCCATAGGCAAAGTAGAGCACGCCATCACCGCCGGCGGTGCCACTGCTGCATACATCTCCAGGCCCAGCTGATGAGAGGGCCATTTCTGCCTTAATATCCAGAGCAACTCCGTTCTGAAAGCAACAGGTTGCTGGTGGTAGGGACGATCGGTGCGAGCAAAGGATAGTAAATTGGTTCTACAAGTCCTGTTGGATCAAGACTCGTAGGGATTGCGCCCATTCGGGCCCGAAGTGCGTGCGAGCGTAAGGTAAAATACCGACTTTTCTTTTTCCTGGTCCCCTTTGAGATTGCAAGGGCCTGGCATTGTAGTTATGCCAGGGATGCATGTAAGGGAGGACAGGCCGAGGGAAGTTGCCAAGTTCCTCCGGCGCGGAAATCTGAAGCTGCTTTGAGCTACGCAAGTTGCCTACTTAATTGCCTAAGCCATTCGTGTTAATCGGATTGAGCCTGGGTAGGGCCAATAGGCTCTCTGCTCTGTCAAGTGCGCAGCTGTTGCACAAGTATAAGGGGCGAATGGAGTATCCCACTTTTGGTCAGAGGAAGATTTATGCCAGGCAACTTACCTTCGGGTGTGGCACATCCCAAAATCGCACCAAAAAAAAGTCCACCATAGCCTTGGACGCTGGAGGCTGGCTAGAAAAGTCGTCATTGAGAGGGTCCGATTGGGTTGTCATTGGCTCGAGTTTAGCCAAAACGAACATTGGACTAACTTAGGTATCTAGGTAGGTCCCGCTGAAGTGCATGGGATTGTGAGACTAAGTCTGGAAAGAGGTTCCAATAAGGTTACTGCACGTTGTCTGTACTCTACCCAGGTACAGCGGGAGTCTATGGAAAGGCTGCTACAGCTTCTCAGTCCCGATGTTGTAAGTCGGCGCGCCACACCGCACACAAGTCAGCATGCCAAAGTCGCTTAGGTCATGGACAATGTAAGACGGTTGGTTTGCTGAACTTCAACACTGCATATTGCTATTACTGCGATTCATTCAGATACTGCGCACTATTTTCCACATTTTTCAGTTATATGTGCCTGCCACTATATACATCCTCACCCATCTTACGAAATATCTTCTACCATCGCCATCCTCCGCCGTCTAAATCTCAGATACACCCTCCAAGTAATAGATGCAAAGCTTTACTTTCCCACTCTCATCCCAAAAGTTGCCGGGCGATTTGCTCAGTATGTTCTGCGTCAGCCAAAACGCCGGCCTTCTTCTTCTCGCTCCTCACGGTAAACACAACTTCCGGGTGCACCGGCTGGGTCACAGTGCCGTCTTTGAACCCCGTCTCGATGCTCACGTCGAACCCTGTCGGGGGCGGGGAGATGTCGTAGGCCCAGACGATCTTGGACGCAGCCAGCAGCAGGGACGTCACGGCGAACTGCTCCCCGGGGCACTGGCGCCGCCCGGAGCCGAAGGCGTAGAGCGCCCTGCGACCACTGTTCTCGAGGCTCTCGGCTGAGTACTCTGGCCGGAGCCCGTAGGGGTTATCGAGGAAGCGCTCCGGGATGAAGTCGTAAGGGCGGTCATACTCCTTTTCGTTGCGGTGAATGGTCCACGCGTTGGCGATAAACATGGTGTCCTTGGGGAAGAAATACTCGCCAACGCGCTCGTCCTTCGTGAGCACGTGGGGGAGGGCCTGGGGAGTGGTTGGGCGCCATCGGAGGACCTGGTATCGTTAGTCACAAATCCAAATCCATTATCCATACGGTTCGTGTCGCCTGTTCAACTTACCTCAGAGATGCACGCCTTAAGGTATGTCAACTCGTGGATCCTCGCGCCGCTCAGGGGCTGGTCTCCAGCCAGTGCATCCACCTCCTTTTGTGCCTTGGCCAGAGTCTCTGGGTATGCTGCGAAAGCCACCATCAAGCTCTTGAATGTAGCCAACGTCGTATCAACAGCAGCACCGACGGCAGCCTGTCCGATGTAAGCCATCTCTGTCTCGGTAAACCCACCAGACTTGCTGGATGACTGCTCCTTCATGATCTTGGGCAGCAAGCTGTCAAAGCCAACCGAGTCGGGGTTGTCCAGGATCTGGCTGTAGGTCTTCTTTGCGCCGACCAGGTAGTTATCGGCGTCGTCCACGATGCACTTCCTAGCGTACCGCGCGCGCCCCTTCCATGCAGCGAGGATCTCGGGTACATACTTGAGGAAGGGGAAGATATCAACCGGGGGTGCGGCACCGGGGAGAATCAATGCCAGAAGCTCCTCTTGTGCGTGACAGACTTTTTCACCATAGTCTTTCGGCATGTCATCCAAGCGCTCTCCAGTGGTGGCTACCAGCGGAACAGCCAGAGCCCAGTGCCGCGCTCGCTCTTCATAGTCCTTGCCGCCGTCGAGGAACTTGCAGCACAGGCTCGCAGCTTCGGCCTCTAGGAGTGGCAGCAGCCGCTTGATCCCCGCAGCTCCCAGGATGAAGTTGAACGACTTGCGCCAGCGGCGGTAGTACTCGTCATACTGCAAGATGGCGATACCCTTCTCCTCGGGCTCGTAGTGCACGTGCTTGGTGAGGATATGGTTGATCGGCCGATTTGAGCAGACTGTACCACGCTTGTCAAACAGCTCGTGCACTAGCTCGGGAGTATTGAGCAGCACCAGGTTGCCCGTGCCGGCCTTGAGACCAACCACGTCGCCGTACTTCTGAGCCCACTCGTGGAACTTCAAGTACGGCTTCTCAATGGGCATTTGATGCAGGTTTCCCAGACCAGGTATGATGGGCGGGCCAGGAGGGAATCCCTTCGGTCGCAGCGTACCAACGATCCAGCTGACGGTCAGATAGACCAGCAGCAAGCCTATACCAACAGCGCCGGTGAAGAGCCAAGGTACCCGCAGTGGTGATACCACGGGAGGGGTAATGGGAACCTCGTCCCAAGTTCCAGACATTTTGGCGGCGTGGCTAGTATTGGCTGCTTACCTACCTACCCAACAGTTTGGTAGCGAAAAATGGGAAACAAGAGAGAAATAAGGAACGAGTTCAACATGACAGATAGCAGGAGAACGAAGGAACCTCATGCTTGGCAGAGTCCATTGGCGTCGAAACTCCTGATCGGCAATAGAGGCTACCCATCTTGATTTAATAGGGAAAGACTTGCAGCAACCAGGGATTTCCTCTCCTCAAATGATGCAGCATGCTTCAATACTAGTCCAAATGTTGAAGCAGGCTGTAGGGGAAAGCTGGCAAGTCCCGCCCAGTTCCCTTGTACTATTCTGCAGTCTCCGACGCACCTGTACGGATCCATGCTATAGCGGGTGATACGTGCGCTGCTGCGTCGTCCAATAAATCTCCAGCTATTGAAATCGACCTTTATGGGTCCGGTATCCACCTTCAGTGTTCCGGTTTCCCTGCCAAGGAATCCTTATGGCCCAGGTAACGCAAGCCAATTGCGAAGAATCCCCTGGCAGCCTGGCTGCCTGGCTACCTAGGCCCTGGCCTTTAAGCACATCTCTCCCCTATCCCCTGGCACTTAGTCCCGGCAGCCGCCTTCCGACACCCACTGTTAGGTACGTATAAGGGAGGGGGGGAGACGATCACTTCATACAGTGCCAGTGCATACGCAGTGTGCAAGGCTCTGCAGCACTGACATGTGGTGTTTGTTTCTTGGCACATGGCAGATCAAATCCCGGACATACAGTAGCGATAGCATCTGCTTGTTGCTCCAAAGAAGCCTGGCCTCCTTTTTCGGGGGCCGCATGGGTAGGGCTGTCAACGTTCAAAAGTCCCCTCGACAAGGATGATATATGCCAACCGGCCCGTTCGTAGCGTTTGTTGTTAAACTTGTTAAACTTGTTAAAAACTACCAATGGAAAGCAAGCGCTGTGGGCCATCTAGATGACTCCAGACGCCGGTTTTATCATTTTAATTATTCCTACGAACAATTTCTCCCACCTCTGATGTAGCAGCGGCCCGCAGTTTCTACGTAATATACTAAGTTGAACATATGGTGTCTTGGCGGAGCTACGGCGGTATATTATAAATATAGAAGAAGATAGTTGAGTCGGCACTGTTCTGGTGTTGGACACCAACTCGAAGGATCGCCAAAATCTCAACTACAATGGTAATGATGCCGTTTCATCTTCCTGACGTATTCCTTCCACGTAGTATTGCTCTTGATGGGTGTTCCCGGCAAAACGTTGCCCGGCTGTGGGGCGCGCCTAACTATCTTGCGTTAACTTATTAGCCAGGCGGGTGGCTTACGGCTCGGTTGTTTTATTTGGGGCTATCCATTCCCATTACACCTATAGCCTGCCAGCTGCCTGCCCAGTCCCCTGTCTGTCTGCTATTTTCCCACTCCAAGCTCTAGGGTCCCTGTCCCCATAAAATCCCCATTGGTGTATTATGCACGTTGCAATCCTACCATGTATATTAGAGAAGGAAGAGAAGGAAAAAAAACCAGAGAGAAAGGAAGGGATCGACGACAGCAATTCCCAAGCGATGTCCCCGTGAAATAACCATCTGGGGATCATCCATGCTGGTTCTAAGCGTTAGAGAAACTTGAGAGTTAGGGAAAGGATCTACGACGACAACCCCAGGTGACATTCTCTTGTCACACTCGAGGTCTCTTCCTCAGAAGTAAGGACAGGAATATGGAACAAAAGCTCTTATATCTTCTCTTAGCCGAGACGACTTGACGAGAGACCCCGCCTGGCGTCTTTGCAGAATTCTACCAGTCACGAAAAAACCGCTACGACTCATCCGCCCTCCGAAGATGTCAGACACCGATGGGGTTATCACGGTGATACCAGCACCAGACGGCTATGTAGTGAATTTTGCCAACCCAACCAGAAACTGGACACTCATCAACCAGACGTATTGGATCTACGGCTCAGGGACGATTCTGGCTTTGTTTTTCCTCGCCCAAAACATATTTGTCAAGCTGTTCATCAACCGAAAGTTTGACCTCGAAACGGGTATGTCGGATTACATTGTGCCTCTGCAGCATGTATCGAAAAAAGGAGAGGCCATCATCTTAACTTCTGGACTCTAGGCTGTCTTGTAGCATCGTGGGCATTTAGCGTGGTCGTGCAAGCACTGCTCATTTGTAAGTTAACTCCATAAAAGACCCTTTACAGGAGAAAATTGGCTGATGTGAATGCAGCTACGGTCGCAGGCGGACTCACAGGAACTCACGCATGGGAGATTTCGTTGACCCAATATAACTACTGGTCTTTGGTAGGTACCCCCAAAAGCCACATTTAATAATTCAGCGACGTTGTTGCGGATCTCATTCTTCATTTGCTGCACCAAGATGGTAGCCAGGGGATAATAACCATGGACGTTCAGATATTCTACGTATCCTCCACTTTGTACACACCAACCACCGGCTTCGCCAAGCTCTCTCTTCTCTGCTTCTACAGTAAATTATCGCCAGCGCGTTGGTGGATTTGGTGTACGCGAGTGTCCTTGTTCATCCTGGCCGGATATTCTATCGCCATAACCCTCGCCATGCTGTTCGCCTGCAACCCTATCAAGCGAAGCTGGGATGTCACCGTGACAGAGGGCAGTTGCATCAACCGTGCGGATCTGTACATCGCTATTGCGGCTCTACAGATCTTGACCGACATTGGCCTCATCGTTATGCCAATTCCAATGATCTACGGGTTGCAGATGCGGGTAAGGCAAAAGATTGGTTTACTCCTGATGTTCGTTATTGGTTCATCGTAAGTCCTCCTCTTCCCGTTCGATGTGTTGAAACATCCCTTTGGCGGTTACAACGAAAGTTTGATGATATTCCTAACTCTTTTCAGGACATTAGTGACATCTGTAATGAGACTGGTCACGTTGATTCCGAGTTTAACGGCTTTGGACCAAACTTGGGCACTTAGTGAGCCTGTGCTATGGATGTAAGTTTTAATCTGACATGCTTCCATGCTGTCTCTGTACACACCTACGGCCCCTTTTCGTATAAATCTACCCTCGCGAATAGCAAGAGGCAGATACTTACAACCGTGTACCCATATACACAGATGCGTCGAAGGCAACCTTCTCACAATATGTGCCTCCTTCCCCACTCTCCGGCGCTTCTTCCGGCTCGTGGCACCGAGCTGGATCGGCGAATCCGAGAAGAAATCATCCAACAACCACGCGCTCAACCCCCTAGGTCCGAGCTCGGGGGGCTCGCACCCGTTCCGGACTTTTGGCGCCGCCGGATCCACGCCGCGCCGCAACAAGGAGCTGGATACCCTGGGTCTGACGCGCCTCAACGACAGCGATGAAGACCAGGCGACCAAGATCGGCCGGGGCAGCAGCGACGACACCGACGGCGACAAGTACCCGCCGGAGGAAGAGGAGCTGAACCTGGGCGGGATCCCCGGCGGCGGGCGCACGAGGGTGGAGGTCCGCGGTGGGAGAGGCGGTAGAGGGGAACGGAGGGGGACCGGGGAGAAGGCTCGTCAGCCCACCAACCGCGAGCGCAGCATGAGTCTCCGCCGCGGGGTGCAGCCGAAGAAGAGCGTCGACCTCGGCGGCACTACGGACCGCGAGGATGGGAGCAGCGGCTCGATCGCCAGCTCGACCGAGGTGCCCGCCGGCAGTACCGGTGGCGGCAGCGCGAACCGCACGTGGGATCCCCGGCCGGCGGGCGGCGAGACCGAGGCCGAGAGGGCGATAGTGCAGACCAAGTCATATGTGGTCACGCGACAGCCTAGGACGGGTTGGTAAAGGTTCCCTTCGATGCGAAACATGGGGCAGCCACGGAGTTAACAGCAAAAGCATGTTTTTCTTCTCTGGAGATGAGTGTATTAGAATTCAGGAAAAGCATACACGAATATTATGGTCAGTTCCTAAGGTTGTTGTCAAGGAGTTAAAAATTGCACATACATTTGCCCACATAATTGTATCGTGTTGGTAGCGAAACCAACCTTGTCCCCTACAAGGGACTTAGGACTTATGTGTACTATTCTGGCTCCAGAGTCCATTCACATGTACCGTAGCAACCCAAGAAGGCAAGTCCTATCCCATATCAGTGCGACTAGTGATGTGCGGTGAACCATCCCAGTGGTTCAAAAGGGGCACCTGAAAATATGGGAAATAGAGCCAGTGATGGCTAGCAGTAAATTTCATGCCTGGAATAATGGAATAGGGTAACTTTTAATGCCAGAACTATCGAACCTAAAACAAGCCCCTGAGGGAGGATCATGGTTGCCTGGAGCTCCTGCCATGCGTTCGAATAACTTCCCATAAAACCCTAATTCTCTCTTAGCAACTGGGAGGTGAGTGACTAAATCGAGGTGCACCGTCATACCTACAGAAGTAGACGGGATACACTGCGCCTTCCATCCCTTCTTCTATCAGAACCCGTGAAATCCCCCACTTGTCTATTCATTTTCCTCAAGTCAATTTGCTGCTCACCACGACAGGGGTTTCAGGCTTGATATCGCTATCATTGTGCCATACAGCATCGATGATCTGTTATCCTCAAGCATTCCGTCTCTTCATGCTTACAATATTGATTGTAAGCACACTTTTCGCCGTTTCCGTACGATTTGTTCCAGTTAGCCACCATGACGGAAGACAACCGTGATCCAGCGCCAGGTAGCACGTCAGTATTGCCCACCACCTTGGCGGACGAGCTCAATACCACTGCTCGATCATACTCTAAGCAGATCTTTACCGAGTGGAATACATTGAAAGACATCGTTCTACGTCACGAGGACACACTCCAGAAGCGTTGGCTGCAGAAATCCAAAGTAAAACGTCGTGCCATTCTCAAACAAGCCTGGGGTGAACCGGCCATGGCCCAGTCCCACAGACCTAACATTGCTGCCTTCAGAGCCAAGCTTGATAACCCAGATCTACATCAAGATCGCCAACTCTTTCTCTGGCCTACTATCAATCTTGAAGATCTCTCCAAGCCCGAACCCCTCCTGCTGCTACTATCAAGCCGTAGCAACAATAGCCCGGATAAGTTTGCCGATGCGGATCTAAGTGCCTGCCGCATCGGCATCACATCGTTGGAGATTGTTCAACCGATGTTGGAAGATCACATCATGGTACTGCATGGGTGCCACACGCCAGAAACATATGGTCAGATCGTACCTGTCTATGAACGCCAGGCTCAGCGAACATTATTCCCCGCGGATGGCCTCACCATTTTGGAAATCCAAGCTCGCATGTACAAGTTCCTCGTGGCATGCTGCGAATTGATTCTTCATGACAAAGATCGCACCGAGCTTCTCCAGGTTGCTGTACCACCACCAAAGCCCAAGGTTAATGAAAGCAAGAGTATTACAACTCTAGCCACAGCAAATATAGAGGCATTATATCGCTTGCCGCCATTGCCAGATTTTCAGAGATTACAGTCCATCATTACGGCTCGCATGGAGAGAGCACAAGATCACCTGTGGATGCTTCGTGAAGACCCGGGTTACTTTGCCCAGTCTTTGTTACAAGCGAGAGATCACCGAAGAGAGATGTTGCCTGACGAGAAAGGAAACACCGATCCTCTGACTAAAACATCGCGGCAGGAGACTCTTTGGAAGTTTATTGCATGCGATTCAATCTCTCACCCGATGGCGACCGTCGAGGCAATGGGCATTCTTTAGGAGAAGATAACCACCATGTGTACTGCGGACAAGGAATCTACAGCCTACACGTCAGCAATCCAAGAAGTGCGGTGGCTTCTGTGGAAATACATTTCCACATCCATTCCCATACTCAAGGAGAAACTTCTGTGCTCCCCACCAGTTCGCAACTACGTTGTGAAGAAGTTATCATCGGAGGCTGGGGACTTTACCTTGCACTTTGAACGCAAACTCGTCGTCAAACATCGCAAGACCCTCGAGGACTTGATATGGATTTTGACCTCCTTATGCCATGGTGAGAGAAGGGGCGTATTAAGCTGCAGGTCATTGATGACAGAGCTGGAATTTCTATTGAAGGAAGATGTGGAGGGCCCCAAATTGACTACTGAGGTAGTAGATGAGCACCTCGCCGACCTCAATATATATACTGAATGCATCTATCAACTCGATTTAGCTCAACCATGGGCATCCGCATTCGAGACCTGCAATCTAGAGTCTGATACGGATTTGCAAACTAAGCTTACAGCAGAATTGCGGTCTGTCACCTCTCTTCGAACAAAGGATCTGGTTGGTGATCTCGTGGACCTCATTCGAACTCCTGAGCTCCGTTTCGCCTATCCGGCAAGCGGACGTTCTTCCAAGGAGAAAATAGATTCCATGCGTCAAGCCGAGGCTAATTTGGATACTTTCTGGATCCAGTTTCTGTCTATTAACCGAAGGAAGAGGAATCTTCCTCCGCGTGTTGAGTCTGTGTTCAGACGGGAATTGAAAAGAACACCAAAATGGGAAGAACCACGAAAACAGATGCAAATACAATTTGGCAGCATGCCTCCAATCATAATAGAAGTACAGCCGACCAAATCTGATGATTGTAGCCAATGTGAAGACCTGGAACCTCGAAGGATTTCGGTCGATACGCGTGCAGCGAAGGTGTTCGATGCGCTATTCCTTGAGCCGTCGACGGGCTCAGCCGCCGTAGAAACCAGATGGGGTGACCTTTTGCACGCCATGGTGTGTACTGGGTTCACGGCAGAGAAGCTAGGGGGTTGGCTATGGCAATTCACCCCAGCTTGGGCCGGTGTTTGGGGAACGATCCAGTTTCACGAACCACACCCAGATGACAAGATACCTCACGTAATGGCGCGCCAGATGGCTAAAAGACTTTCATGGATGTACGAGTGGAATGCACAGAGTTTTGAGATTAAATCGGCAGACAAAGGCAGCAAGAACTTGCGTGATACCACTGAAAACACTGTAGATGCCACCGAGGCGGTTGCCTGAGGCGATGAGCTGGATTTGGTAGTGGTAGTGCTTTCTTTAATTCAACTTTTGTCTGTACAGCGATACGAAGTAGCGTAGTCAAAATTCCAATCACTGTCATTTTACTTTTACCGTGCACTTATATCTGGTACTTCAGTTCCACGGGTGCGCCCCCCTTTTCACCGCTCTTCAGCAATGCCTCCAGGAACTCTAAATCAGCCAGCGCCTCCTCGGGTGTCTGCTCGGGGTCCTGCTTCCCAGACACGATGCCCTTGGCCCAAGCGAAGACCTCAGTGGCCACACCACCGATCTTGCTGCTTCCGCTGTTGTCTCCAAGGTTGGTAGCGTGCTCCTCGGTACGCGGTGGGCCCTCGAGTGGCGTGACCGTGACCTTGTCCCAGTCTACGGTGACAGTGCCGCGCTCGCAGGCGACGGTGAGCTCGTTGCGCAGGCCGGCAGCGGCGCCGAACGAGATGCTCAGGGAGCCGACAGCGCCATTGTCGAGGTCCAGGGCGGCGGTGGTCGTGTCGACGGGGGCCAGGTAGTCGCGCAGCAGGGCGGTGCGGCTGCTCAGGCTACGGACCTTGACGCCTCCGCCGGACAGCAGCAGGCGCAGGCCCGCGACGTGGTGCACGCCGCCGTCGAGCAGGAAGCCGCCCTGGTACTCGGGGGCCCGGCGCCAGGGCGTGTCGATGTACTTGCCCTGCGGGGCGACCAGCGTGTGCCGGTACAGGTGGGCGCTCAGCACGCGGCCCAGCTGGCCGATCTCGCGGGCGCCCTGGCGCAGCGCGTTGAGGTACCGGTACTGCTCGGCGATGCTCAGCGTGGCCTTGACCCCGCTCCCGGCCGCCGGCAGGGCGTGGTAGAATGCGATCAGGTCCTCGGCGGTGGCGACGTCCTTGGCCACGGGCTTCTCGCACAGGACGTGCTTGCCGGCCTGCAGGGCGCGCTTGACGAAGTCCGGCTGCGTGGGGATCGGCAGCGCGATGATGACCGCGTGGACGTCGTCGCGGGCCAGCAGCTCCGCGTAGCCGCCCGCGCCGTCGGCGCCGCCGTCCTCGCTGTAGAGCTTCAGGTCGGAGACATCGGTGGCGTCCGCGGCGACGCCTTGGGCGGATTTCAGGCTGCGCGAGTAGATGGCCTTGAGGGACAGGTCAGGGCACAGGAGCACCGAGGGCAGGTGCTGCTCCTTCACGAAGATGCCTTAAAAGAAAACCCCGGTGAGTTAGCGCATTTGAACAAAAATCCTTGTTGTAGTTATGTCTCTACCTCCTAGAAGGAACCAGGTTGAGCTTAGGGGGAGGTTAGTGGATTCTTACCACTGCCAATAAGGGCAACCCCGATCTTTTCGGCCATGCTGACAGTGTCTATTTCTGATTAAGTGGGTTATAGGAAGCGCTAGGTAGCCTGTGTATTGACGTTGGTTCTTCTTCTGCGGTTTTTCCAGCGCTGCTATTACCACTCGTGAACTGGCAGCAGACTGTTCGCAAGGAGGAGGTTCGAGAGGATGAAGTACTTAAACCAGTGGGGGGAAAAGAGGGGTGGAAGGACGAGTCTACTCGGCTCTATCCCGGTCTTTGTGTATCTCCGGTGAAGATCAATGGGCTGCACAAGTTCAACTGACCGACAAAGTAAAGAGCAATGCCTAATGCCCGAGGACTACTTGTCTTGTGTGTCTCAACCGGAAAAGATCAAAAGAGGGTGGCGGCCGGCTCGCCCGTTGTCGTGGGGCTTGCGGCCCCGCACCGGACGGTATTGCTTTTTGCAAGCCCCACAACCCGCCAAGCAGCGCGATGCTCATTAGGCACCACCGCGCGGCATTTCTGAATTGGAAGGTCCGCTTGAGGTTCCTGAACCTGTAGTACACGCAGCTCGAAGTCCAGAACAAGATGTTTTGCCTGGCTGGTTGACGATCCATGTCCCACCATATGAAGCTGCTGAGGCTATGAATATGCCGCCGTAGGCCGATGAAGGTAAGGTACCGCCCAGTGGGTTTCGATTAGATGTGCAAGCAAGTGCCAACAATAGGGCGATAACCTATGGGATCCGGTGGGCATGCATGCAACATGGGCGCGCTCCGAGAATGACAAGAATTGCCCTGACCGGGTGACTCAAACCTGCTGCGCGTCAATAGCCCCCTACATGGCATGGGATACCAGGACACCCGGTAAACAGCCCCAAACCATAACACGCGATTGGTCGGTCAAGTGACAGAACTAGCCAGGTAGAATCCCTGTACTGATGCGACTCACGACAACTTCTAAGATAGACTCGAATTGCTGCTATCGTGCAGTTAAAGCACAGAGGAAGCCTGGAATCAGGAATCACTTCTCTCCCGTTACTATTTATTTAGACCTGCCTTTTGCTACCTCGGCTGGAGTTGAAGAAGGATAGCAATCTGAAGCCAGCAACCGCCGCGAAGCCATGTCACTTGTGCCAGATATCGGAAACCCCTCCTTGGAGGACGTCCAGCGACGCATCCAAGCAAAAGCCAAATTCAAGGAGCGATCATTCCAAACATCCAGAGATAACCACATACCAACACTGCAAGCGTGTTCCTCAGGGCCGCGCATTGTCCTTCTGGGGGACTCGATGCTCGAGCGCATGCAAACCACAGGATCAAGTCTCAACTTTGACCCTTGGCCCTCAGAAGCTCTCCTAGATGCCGTCGCATTGGATAGCATTAGTGCATCATGGTTAACAAGCATACACAGGTTAGACGGTGTCTTCAATGCTGGCGTCGGTGGTGATAAGTACGAAAACATTCTCTACAGGCTCGCGGGGGACCAGGAGCGTAGGCTACAGGGCCTGCTGGGGTCCCTAAAAGGGAACGAGATCGATCTTTGGCTGTTTCACGCGGGTACCAACAATCTCCATACAAAAAAGGGACTAACCGATGCGAGCATCGATGCTCTACGCCTCGTGCTGGAAGCGATTCTCCAAATATCCAGACTGGACGCACAGATTCTCGTGGCAGGACTGCATTATCGTAAAGACATATCAGACGACCTGATTAATAACGCAAACACCAAGATCAGCACCGTTGTGAGGGAGATCAACACCAAACTAGAGACAGAAAGGATCTGTTATCTTTCCGCACCGTCGGAAATTGATCGGCAGCTCCATCTGGACGACCATGTTCACTTGAATATTAAAGGGTACAGGATATGGATGCGCACGCTACTGCCTGCGATGGTGCATATCTTGAAGACAGTTAGAAAGGAGCTCTCAGAACATGAGGTTCTTACTAATTAAATGAGCACTCAAAATAAAAGAATGTTTCAGACGTGGGATAGATGGCAGGGGGTGTACGGTCTTCCAAGTTATCATGAACTGTGGCAATTTGTATATTTCCCTTGGTGAAGTAGGTTATCGCTTTTCTTTTGAAATCAGAAAGCTTCCTCTTTGCAATTCGATCGACACTGAACTCCTGGCCCATGCAAGTCCTAACCAAAAATCCCAGAACACATCATTACATTGCGTCTATTCGGCCGCGTCCGCCGGTTTTATCTCCTCAGGCTTCTCTGCGGGGGCGTTCGATATCTCAGGAGCCTTGTCACCCTCGCTGACCTTGAGGTCTTCCACGCCGGCGACGATGCCCGTGAACGGGCAGACCCCTGCCGGCGCGGCTGGGCGCGGCAGCTTGGACGACGGCGACCCCTCGGCAGGGGACTCGTCGAGGTCGAAGGCGACCTTCTTTCCGTGCAGGTAGCCCTCCTCCTCGATCTCGATCTCCTCATCGTCGACCTTGAACTCCTCGCCGTCGCGGATGTGCCACTTGGCCATGAGGTCGTTCTGGATCCAGATGACCTTGCTGAGGGCCTTGACCAGCGCGATCTTGCGCGCCATGCTCAGCTTCGGGTGGCACAGGATCGCCTCCGTCATGATGTCCTGGATGAAGGACAGGCACGCACCCAGGTGCACGTACTCGACGTTGAGCGGGTGCGCGCGGCCCAGGCCGACGTGCATCATCCCGACTTTGTCAAGATACTCCCAGAACTGTTTCCACGGTGAAAAAAATCTCTATTAGCTGAGCTGATCTCTCTGAGATAAACGTGAAGAGTATAAAACGAAAATTCGATACATACCTCCATCCGACTAGGATCACTACACAGCTTGAGGAGATAAGCGCGCATGAACATCTTGCGGTGCATGATCTGCGGGCTGTTCTCGGTGATTATCTCGTCCATGGGGCCCTCGAAGCTGGTGGAGCGCGTGGTGAAGGCGCGCGCCGTGATATCGTACTGCACGAGCTTGCGGTAGACGATGTTCACCACAGCCGGGATGAGGGCCTTGATGTACTTTGCGCCGCTGATCAGCGCCTCGATGTCGGCGCTGCTGAAGTCTAGAAAGCTGTGCAGGTAGCGAACACGGGACTCTAGGTCCGTGTACAGTTCCTCTCGGCTTATATGCCGCATGGGCAGGTTCCCTATCAATGACATGGCGAGTTGTGGTTTTGGGGGGGTTTTTTTTTTTGCCTCCTAGTTTCTCTTCTTGGGTGTCTGTGAGTTTTCAAAATGTGGCAAGAAATGCACTATTTCGAGACCACAAGTTATTTATTGCAGATGTGATAAGTTCGCTGCTGTAAATGGAATATCGATACACTATGGAGGGTTTCCTGAGAGTCGATGTCTGGATTGCAGCGACTCTTTATTATTCACTATGAGGTTGTCGAACAGGGATACCGCGTGCGAAGAAGTTACCAAGAAAAATAACCATGCGACGTGCGGGAGAAACCGCACAATTGTTTCCCTCACCATCCCTGAGGTAGTTCCTGACTGTCTGTTTAGTTTCAGTGGGCTGCCACTACTCGTGATCCAGATCATGACATGATAATCAATAAGAATCAACTGATTTCACACCAACATCAGATGGTGGTGTGATTTATGGGGCCCAGCGCTGCGCCGTTCCTTCCCGACCAGGCCCCGAATGTAGGGCGGACACCGGCGGGTCCGGGCCAACCCGATCGACCAGCTCCACCAGAGATCCCACGCCATCTCAGGTGCATTCCTTTCCGGCCGACTTGACGCTGCTACGAATCGGGTTGCTATTTTGGAAGACCGATCGTGCTGTGCGGGGTTCACCCCCTTTTTGTGGGGGGTTCTAATCAGAGGGAACCTTCTGGCTGTATGGGTTTGACGCAAGCAACAGTTGCTGCTACAGGGTATGTTCAATGGCAGACTTACTCGTAGAGGTGTAAGTCAAGCAATCTGACTTACAGAGCAGCAGGAGACCTCAGTGGCCAGGACCTTGGACTTCTTGAGAAAATACCGCGTAGAATGGTAGATCAGTTCAGCACATTGTATTCATCAACACACAATTCCGATTACTGTAGGTCATTTCAGATGCTCCCTATTGTGCAGGTTCTCAAAGCCAACTCCTAGGAGAAGGATGCTTCTCCAGTGCATGGAGCTGCCTACCCTGACGAGGGGCCGGATTAAGACTGACATCAAGGTCGCGCGGATCGGGCCGCGTTCGCTAAACCTGCAGTGTATCTCTCCTAGACCGGTGTAGTCAACGACAGGGGGCCTGCATGTTCTCCTCCCTTCTGTTGACCGTTTTGAACGCTGTTTGGATGGTTGACTATCATTGGGTTTACTCATCAAGCTCGCCACTCCATGGCCTCGGATTTCCAATTTCTTGGCTGGTGTTGGCTGTTGAAACTAGAACCAAGTATGGGGCCCATCGAATGAATGTTTCTTACCAGGGGTGGTTCTCAACCCAATCACGCTGCTCTGGGGGCGAGCTGAAGTATGCAGCAGTCCACGTGATGTTCTCAGCTCAGGGACGCTTGCCGCGGCTTGAAATACTCACTTGCCATGCTCCAAACCGGGGTATTTTCACCCAAGTCTATCAGTCAAGCTTTACGTAGTCGTTAGCATTGTGGAAACCCTCGATCCACAGCAAACACAATGTGGCTTATCAACACGGCAACTCTCGAGCTCGAATATGTACTAAATCATGAATCAGTCAGGTATGCGATCCTGTCGCATACCTGGGAAGATGGTGAAGTATCATTTCAAGAATTTCAAGATCTCGATAAAGCAAGAAAGAAAGCCGGTTTCGATAAAATTTTTAAGACGTGCGAAATAGCCAGAGCACACAATTGCTCGTACGCATGGGTGGACACCTGCTGCATAGATAAGACGAGCAGTGCAGAGCTTTCGGAGGCTATCAACTCGATGTTTGGATGGTATAAAGGCTCATATATATGCTTCGTGTATCTTTCAACACTACCTGTCCATTTGACAACGACCGAGCCGGAGCTTGCCACATGTAGATGGTTTCGGAGAGGTTGGACGCTCCAGGAGCTCATTGCGCCAGGAGAGATCATCTTCTACGATCGAGAATGGAAGCCTCGAGGGACCAAGGAGACACTAGGAGCAGCGATTTCCAGTATCACCTCCATCGGGATTGAAATCCTGAGGAACAGTCAACTCCTCGACAGCGTCCCCATTGCCAAGCGAATGTCATGGGTCGCGGGGAGGACTACAACCAGGCCTGAGGATATTGCGTATTGTCTACTGGGACTGTTTGACATTAACATGCCTCTGCTTTATGGGGAAGGCCAAAAGGCATTTCTGAGACTACAAGAGGAGATCTGTCGTCGGTCCAAAGACCTAACTCTGTTTGCCTGGGAGACGGCTACGTCAACCGCTTCAAGATACCATGGCCTCTTCGCTCAGAGTCCTGATGACTTTGCTGGTGCGAAGAACTTTGAACGCCACGCCACACGAACGCCGTTCACAAAGGAAGTCAGACTGACAAATAAAGGTCTCTGCATAGAGGAGATGGAATTGCGCTTCAGTCCAGGTCAGGGTATCTTTATGAATCTCGAATGTAGTCGGCCTCCTGATGTGGCCGCCACTCTTCATATTCGTCTGACAAAGACCATGGATGGCTACGTAAGGATCGATCCAGGTTGCCTCTTCTCTGGGTTTACCGAACCATTGGCATGGAGGCTGCCCGAGAACGTTTACATACCTATTTCACTCTCATTCGACGACCGCGAAAGGCTCAACCACCAAGATACGCATATGATCAAGATTTCTATCGCGTCTGAGAGAATTCTGGTAGCCAGAACATCTCCAGCTGAGTTCTGGGATCCCATTAAATCTGCATTCCTCGTAGCTTGCACCTCACATGGACAAGGGGCATATATCGGGGTGGTGGAGCTGTACGTGAACGCGGAGAAGGGCAGACTCGTGGACCAGTACTGCGAGAGCAACACAAGGGAACTAGAGCTTTCAGAATCCAACGCTCCAGTGCTACTTGACTTGCACAGCAAGGCAGCTAGTCCACGGGCTACACCTTGGCGAAAGAACAGTGGTAGCACCGGGACTGTAGGGTGTCTTGTCCTTATATTCGAGCTTTACCCAGCACATATGGTACCTCGTTCAATTCAATTCCAGCATGCCGTTGTCGACCAGATGTCGGATCAATGGTCTCACCTGATGGACTGGCTCGAGCAACGCAAGCTCAGTCGAAACGTTCGCGAGGATCTCTATGACAGTGTCTTTCACCGTCAGAAGGGTTCAGTCTGTCATAATGAAGGATTGTTCAAGTCAAGTCGCATAGTATCTGATACAGACGTGGGTCTCATCATTGATGTAAGAAAAACAAGTAAAGACATCGGGCAGATATGGGAAATGACAATATCCGTCTGAAGATACATCAGATAAACTTGACAGGGTGAGATGAGATTGTCTCCCTTCACTTTCCCAAATTTCAACAAAGCACTTCCCGAGCAAGATGATTCAAGAATGTGCCAGTATGAAATGGCAATCCATCCCTGCATAACTTAATCGTTCAGAAAACATCTCGCGGGAGCTGTGTAGGTCAGATATGATCACGTGCGGAAATGTTTCCGCCTCTAAGAGGCCGTCTTACGTAATCATCACCACTTTCGCGTTCTGCTGAACATGCAAACGGGTTTGAGACGTGGCTACCGACTAAAGCGAAGGGGTCTTGAGCATCGCCGACTTGAAAGATGCGAGCTTTTGCTCCATAATTGTTGCATTAGTAAAGTGTGGCGGAAATTTTTTTTTTTTTCCATTCCTACGACATGGCGCCTCAAAAGCGCAAGAAGCCTCATGACGAAGGCTCAGCAACGGACGTGCAGGCGCATAATCGGCGGACAACGCGACACACGACAACGGCAACGACAGAGCCTGAGAGACAGCTCAGAAGCGGCCGGGTACGCGCAAACACCTTAGAGAAGCCTCCGATCACAAAAATAACACCCGTACCGCCGCCATTGATTGGAACCGACGCGTCAAAGGCTGCAAGCGCCAAAGTGGCCGCCACGATCGCCAGACGGACGAAAGAGAATACACCAGATGTAGCGCCTGAACCCTCACAACAACAACCCAATAACAGTAACAAAGAGAACACCCGTCCACTCCCTACGAGAACGAGACAAACAGCCGTTCCCCCTCCTAAGATTCCTACATCCCCTATTGCTATGCGAGCTATGGCAGCTCCAACAATTCCCAGTCCAATACCGAAGCCGGCAACGCCCGCGGCAGTGAAACCTGTTGGAATATCTACAACACCAATAGTACCAGCAGCGCGGCCACAAACTCGCGTTCCTCCTCCAAAACCAATAATACAGTCAAGACCTCAGGTCCCGGCCGCAGCCCTCACAGACCCCGCGGCAGCATCAGCCATCACCCCCAACCGCCGCACATCCATCTCGGCCGCCCCCAAGCCGCCGCCAACGCCACGGTCCGACCGCAATATCGATAAAGTCGTGTTGGGTAACATCTGCTTCCGAGCTTGGTACCCATCATACTATGGCAAAGATGTGCTAGGCGACATGTCTGGCAATGCCGCCACGAGCAAGGAGCCAGGGGGCCCCGCCGGTCAGGCCAAGATTGGCGGGGGCAAGAAGGACAAGGAGATAATGTTGGACCGGCTCTACGTCTGTCCTTGCTGCTTCAAGTACTCCAAGGAGCTCCTCTCATGGTCTGAGCATGTCAAATTCTGCGAGAAGAATTCACAGATCCCTGGCACGAAGGTTTATACGCACCCGAAAGGGAGCCGGGTTGCGCGGACTGCGGCGGCGCCGGTGGACTCACAGAAAAAGAAGCCCAGGTCCAAATCAGATGCAGCAATTTCTGGTACGCCTGGACAAGCTGTGATACAAGACCAAGGCGAATGGAGTGTGTGGGAAGTTGATGGCGAACGTGACGTGGTAAGTTGAAACGGCTGAGCGGCCAGAATGATACATATAATGTAAATTTTTTTAAATCTTTCACTAACCAAACATACAAACGCTTAGCTGTTTTGTCAAAACTTATCACTGTTTGCTAAGCTATTTCTCGACAACAAGTCCGTCTTCTTCGACGTGACTGGGTTCAACTATTTTTTGCTGGTGTACACGCCGGGTGCGGACTCTGAGGGGACTGCGTCGCCTCCCCGGCCTCAAATCACCGGGTTTTTCTCCAAGGAGAAGCTGTCCTGGGACAACAACAATCTCGCTTGCATTCTTGTGTTCCCTCCGTGGCAGCGCAAAGGCTTAGGTGCCTTGCTCATGGGGGTATCTTACGAGATATCACGACGAGAGGGTGTCCTTGGCGGCCCAGAGAAGCCGATCTCGGACCTGGGAAGGAAAGGTTACAAACGGTTCTGGGCGGGCGAGATTGCCAGGTGGCTTTTGAGTATAGACCTAGCAACCGTTCCGGAGAGTACGAGGGTCGGGGATAAAAAGGAGATCCTGGTAGACGTCGAGGAGTGCAGCCAGGCAACATGGATAGTGCAGGAGGATTGTTTAGTAGTCTTAAGAGACATGGGTATTATCGAAGAGGCTGGCATGGGTCCGCCACGGGTTACCAGTAAATCCGGGGACGAGGAAGAAGCCAAGGAGGTCAAAGAAATCCCGCGCGTCAAGGTGGATCAGGAGGCTGTCCGCCGGTGGATTCAGGCTAACAAGATCGATCTGCAACGCACTTGTGACCCTGATGGCTTCGTGGAGGGGTATGCCATGAAGCCTGTTGATCCTGGCGTGGACGAGTCAACAAGATAATCAAAGCATTATGTACTGGTCGTAAATAGATCTGAACGTGTGCATCGCCAGGCCCTTCTCCGTCTTCGATCCACACATCATGACTTATACGTGGGGCCGTAAGGCAGTGCACATTTGCGCCGCATCAGTCACTGGCGATGATTCTGATACTTGTAGGTCCCACGCAGCTTTCCGTGACCCTTTTGCGCGCCGTCGATGGAACGATCTAGCGGTCAGATGCGTGATGTTCTTGGATGGAGGTCTTCAATTATTTATCTCTTCGCCTTGCCACGGTTAGTTGTGGAGAGAAAGACCCTGGAGATCGACGTCTTACTTGATACCGACCGGGACTTAGATCAGCCAGAACGGCACCTCGTACACAAAAATTTCCGAATTGGGAAATATCTGGGCCGTAACCTGCAGCTGGGAATATGAACCATGGGGGTCTGCGTTTAAACGGGGGCGCCCCCGGCGTGCTCCGGCGACAACAGCCGATGAACTACTCCAGTGCAGCGACAACACTGAGAACAGTGATCCAACGTTGCCTTTTGTACAGCACGACAATATGTATGCAGTGAGAAACCCATGCATGCAAGGCTACCAGACTGGTATAGTGTGGTCCTGGGACCATGCATACGCACTAATCTTTCTAGCGCGCTGCCCGCCCTCTTACTTACAAGGGGATGGGATGAGACGTCCGGCTGCCACCCTCCACTGGTGAGTAGCCGAAGGGGCTCACCCGTGAGAATGGTCGGACGTCCCCTCGACGTCCAGTTTATCCCGCAGAATGCTGGCTTACCACTGTCATGACCTCGACCTCTCTCTCACCCTCTTCCCCCCTCCCCTCCTCGCTTTGTGGCCCCGTCAGCTGCCAAGTCAGAGCTGCATACTTGACAACATGACTGCCCCTATTGGTGGAAACGAGGCTGGAGAGCCAATCAGTGCGGCTCAGCCATAAAAAATAACCCCCATTCTCAGCCTCAGGAGATGTCATCCGAAATACGCCGCCCTCCTCACCATGAGTCCTAGATCGAACGGGGCAAAGGTTCTGCATTGGTCCTGGGATCGCGGCTGCGTTACCGGTCACCTTGGCGCCAGCGCAGCGAGGGGGTGTTAAACCAACGAACCCTACCTTTAACACCACCTGACGAAGAGAGCTAAGGGAAGGTGGGGAGACATGCTTCTCGGACAAAGGCAGGCGTGATTTGCCAGATAAGCGGCTACTCTGAATATACCTTATCCAAACGACATCAGACAGAGAAAGGGTGACAGACGAATTAAACATCTTTCCCCACCCCTTCTTTGATTGTCCCCAAGAAAGAGAAAACACAACCCTTGCTCGATCCTTCGGAACAAAAGAGGAAGAAGAAGGACAGGGATACGAGAAAGAGTGCCATCCCACCGAACCCAAGAACCGAAGAAAGAAAGAGAAGAAGAGAAAGAAAAGGGGGGGACGCCCCCTTTTGGGAAAAGAGAGATGTCCTTTGCTCAGCTTCCCTTCGAGCTCCGGCAGCAGATCTGGGACGAGGCCTCTAACCTCAACGTCCTTGAGCGCATCGTGGTCACACAGGTGGGCCGCGTGCTGCCGACGCGGGCGTTGTTCCTGGCCCTGCTCATGGTGAATCACGAGGCCCGGCAGCGCGTGCTGAGGTGGTACCCGCTGCGGCTCGAGGTGTACCGGGTTTTGCCGGCGGCGGCAGCGGCGGCCACGGCCAAGAGAAGGGTGGCAGGGGAAGAAAGGGGCAGCGGAGGTTGGGGCCGGGGAGTAATATCAGAAAGAGGTATAACAGCAGGAGGTGGAGGAGGGGGGGGATCAAGAGAACTAGTGCAAGAGACAGGAATAGACGTTGGAGGGGAATGGGTACGGACTAGGAGAAGGATGACCCGGGACGCCGGCGCCGTGTACCTGCGGCTGGACCGTGACATCTTCGTGGCCACCATGTCCCGCGACGAGCACGCCTTTGGATCATCCGGCTCGCGGCCGCCACCCCACCGCGACGACCGCGGGCTGCTGTACACGGCACTGCTGGATGCCGAAGCGCTGCGCCAGGTGCGCAACGTGCTCCTGTTCTGCTCGCGCTCGGTGACGACGACGTCGAGATCAATGATGAGGGGCAGCGGCGGCGGCAACAGCAGTAACAGCATCGCGACCGTGGGCCACCGCCGCGGCGAGAGCGCGTGGCCCCTGCCGCTCGAGCTGCTGGACACGCTTATGGCGTTCCCGCAAGCACAGCGTGTAATCATTGTGGAGACGGACGATCAGGATGGTTTAATCGGTGGTGGTGGTGGCGGCGGCGGCGGTGGCGACAGCGCCGAGGAGTTCCTATGGGTGACGGGCAGGTTCGGCGGCGAGGAGGCGTTCCTTCGGTTCCACCGCCGGCTCTGCGTTGCCCGCCGGGACGACATGGTTCCGAGGCGGTGGAGCGGCCGGCTGCGGGATCTATACCGCCTAACGGATGGGGATGAGCACGATAGCAGCGATGATTACGATAACGACGACGACGACGACGACGGCCATTATTATCGTAACGATTATGACGATGACGATGACGATTATGACCAAAACTTTGGCGATTATGACGGTGATTACGTTGAAATGGGATAATAGTGAATAACGGACCTTGTTGTTATTGCATAATATCCCTTTGATATTGTTATTGGCATCGGCTTTCTGCGTAGGGCACGATTGTGGTTCCACATGTTTTTCCTTTCTTCTCTAATGGATTAGGAAATCCAGGACAGGCTTTCTATCAACGTTATTTGGATTGTCACCACACGACATATACTTGAGGGTTGTATTTTTTTTTGTGAGGACACGCTGGACACTCATTTCGAAAATAGGCCTCTATGAAAGGAGTCTACCTACAGCTTGCTTGTCATATGAGCGGGCTTAGGAAAATTGGAATGGAAAAAAGGGGGAAACAATGTTTGGTCATGAACTTAATGAAGCCCGCACATACCGTCTTGATTCTGTGGAAGGATAGTCTCAAGAAACACAAGTATGTCACTATTCCCTACGTTTTTCTGTTTGGGCAGAATTGGTGGTGTTCTTGATATCAAGTCTTGTTTGAATAGTTCGGGGGCAACATGCTCACTGAATGTCCTGTGCCTCACAAAGAGGCTGGGTTCCGGCAGAGTTTTGATATACCCGCACAATGCTGACTATCTGACAACCCACTTGTCGAACAAAACCACTATAGAAAATGTGGGGTTGCTCGTACTGCCGTTTTGGGTATGACGAGTTAAGTACGTGTAGGCACCTCTTCAAATACATTTTCTATTCTCTTGCTAACCTGCTGGTATTTGTGGGAGGTGAACTGGGATACTTCAAAGTGAACAGCATGATCAGTGAAGATAATAGGCGTCATCTGCAACAGCTATAGATTTCTTTTTGTGTTCATTTTGAGATCCGAGGCAGACCGTATACTATATTTACAGATGGACAGAGACTTGAACCTCCCTCAATGCCGAGCTTGGCTTGCTTTTCAAGTGGAAACCTGTCTCAGCCTCTACCGCAGGCTATCACCATCGCTGTTCTACAAGCAATGGGTGGTAAAGGTACGTACTTCTTGCCGTGCTGCATCTAGACTCCGTACTCTCATCCCCTTCTGCTTTGCGATGAGTGATCCGTGACGGCCGCATTAGCATTGCGATGCATGAAACGGCATGTATTAATATATATGTGTAAGCAACAGCGAGAGCCTAATAAATAAGCATCAAATAATGAAAGCAGGGCAGAAAAGCAACAGTTCACTTCTTGCGACAGGATGCATAGGTACTATTGCCAGCTGCGCGTCACCCGGAACGGCAATGAGCTTCCCCTTGCAGCGTGCATGCTGAGAGCAGGCCAAGAGAGAACTTTCCGAGCGTGGCTGGCAATTGGCCAAAAATGCCTCGGAAAAGCAAAAAGAAGAAAAGCAAAATGAATACTCAGGTCCATGAATGACTTGCACATTTCCCTGAATATAAGTTGCATGTACATACATAGTCGTGCGGCCTGCGCAGCCTTGACTAGATGCCATTAAATAAAAATAAGAGTGCGAGTGCATCGCGGGTGGCCAATGCAATAGATGTATCGATACAAATGCAGATTGACATCCATGCCTACCCAGAAATTCCGGGTGCATCATCTCCTCTCATTCAATACCCTTTCTTCCTCCATAACTTTGATTGACTACCGGCAGTGGATGCGCTCGTTTTTGCTCTCCGAGCTAACCTGCGAAGCCGGCGAGTGCTTTTTAGTGGTCGTGGCTCCCGTAGGTCCAGCTACAATAGTACCTGCCAGGGGCAGCCATCGGGTCGCAGCAGGGTCAGGGTCGGCTCTTGGGTTTCCTCCACCCAGTGTTATTTTGTACGGCCCAGTCTCCCTGCGGCCGCCAGGCGGAAGACAGTGAAGTAATATAGGTTGCATAACTAGAACATGATTCAAGCTGCCATTGTAGCAGCGCCTTCATCGAAGACATTTCATAGTAGTGTGCAGATGCACAAGTTGCTCCTAAAATCGCAATTACTGTCTCGAATTGGCCTCGGGTGTATTTATATTCTTGCCAGGCAAAATTGACTGCTCGCCTATGTGGCATTGCATCATCCTACATGGTTTGGATTGCGTGCATTCGGCTCTGGCGCAACCTCAGGCAGTGAGGCTCATCAGCCCAGCGCGCTGGGTTGCGCTTCAGGGGCTCGATTGGCTTGAAAACTCTGCTGAGTAGTCAGACCCACTTCTCATTTCCTCGGACCTCGATATCCCATCCCGCATGCTGCTCAGCATTTTGGATGCGAAGCTGGGTCATCAGTCCGTCGAGGATGCCAGATGCCTGGTGTAAAACGGCAATGACGTGGAATAATCATTTACTTTCCTATCGGCGATTTGCTTACCCAAAACTCAAGAACTCATGACCAGTTGTTAGGTGTCGGGTCATCATCTGTCCCTGGACTTGGCGGTAGTTGTGCTACCAATGACTTATTTCCGTGCCTTGCCTTACACCATTCTGCCATATAGTATTCGGGCTGGGCCTTCGACCAAGAGACGGCGGAACTCATCCCGTCTATTGGTTTTAAGCTCTGAATGGGCATACGCGCCTTTTTATTTGTGCACAATCTACGTACTATGGCCTTCATGCTGCGGATTAACTATGCCGCTGAGTGTGCGCGGCAAAGGACAGTCAGGATTCGATTTTCCGTACTGTCCTTTTAGGTGATGACCTTAGCAGCAAACACCGCTAAGTGGATCCCCTAGTGGGGGTTTGCACCTCTTTCACCCCCAAAGGACGCGGCCGGATGCCCTGGGCGGGCTCAAAGCGCCGTAACGCCATTATCACAGCTGACCAGGGGAGCGCGAAGGTCCCCCGGTCGGGATTGGGCTCATCGAGTGATGCACCAGTTCTCGGAACAGTTTTCGCAAGTTGCGGCCGTCTCGATCGCTGGGGATGCTGAGTTGCAAATAGGTTGGGACCATGATTCGTGCGGCTTGCCAAGAGCTTAATCGGCAAGCAGTGGGCGAGGTTAATAAGAGCCAGGAAAAAAAAAGGCCGCAGACCAGCTTCATGTTGAAACGGGCCGCCAAATCAAATAAGCCCACCACCCGACATTGTCCGATTGGGCCTGTCGCCTCGTGCAACCACCAAAAATTCTGACCAGCCTTGTCTCATTTGGGTAGCTTCAACAAAATTTCTCACGAGCTTTGGTCGTCCTCGGGTCCACACAGTTGTGGATTCACTTTGTTGTCTCTGATCTCTGACCCGATCACCCTATGATAATCCGGCTTCCCAGCTGATACCGGTTGCCCTGGGCCCCCCTAACCGGCTGTACTGGGACACTTGTTCTCTCGTTTTTCCGAGCTCTCCCTTCCCTTTTCTTCTTCCACACCAGGTCAAACAAGCTCTTTTTTTCCCCGGATCTCACTTCAGCTTTTCTTCCCTCCATCAACCTCAAGCTATCTCAAACTTTCCCTTCCACCTCTCCCCTCAACCACATCACATCCATTCACAATGGCCGCCACTCGTGTTGCTGCTTCCAGACTCGCTGCCTCCATGGCTACCAAGGTCGCCCGACCTGCCCTGCGAGTTCAATTGCCCGCTGCTGCTGCCAAGCGCACCATCACCAGTATGTGAAAAAGTTTTTCATCAAGCTCGGGAGCTCCATCGAGAGCCATCCCGCGAGCTCAATATGTTCGACATGGTTGAACGATGCCTAACCAATTGATGCCAGGCAATGCCTTCCAGACCGTCAAGCGCCAGCAGGCCTCTAAGATCACCACCAGCTCCGTCCGCCAGGCTTTCCAGACCCGCCGAAACTACAACTCCGAGATGGCCAACGCCCTTGTTGAGGTCTCCAAGAACTTGGGTATGGGTTCGGCCGCTATCGGTCTTACCGGTGCTGGTATCGGTATCGGTCTCGTCTTCGCTGCCCTCCTGAACGGTGTTGCCCGCAACCCTGCTCTCCGTGGCCAGCTCTTCTCTTACGCCATTCTGGGTTTCGCTTTCGTCGAGGCCATCGGTCTTTTCGATCTCATGGTTGCCCTCATGGCCAAGTTCGTACGTCTTACCCGCTGAAATCTCTAAATGCCTCACTCTTTGCCTCGGGCAACGGACATTGCTAACACCCCCTGCTTTAGACCTAAGCGATTTACTCCACACTTGCGGAGGCTGGGCTCACACAACGTTATTGACTGTGTGAGGAGTGATCGAGTGGTGATGCTCCATGGTAACCCATTTACCGTGAAGTGTCCCGTGTTCAATTGGAAACCAGCATAGATTAATAGAGGAATTGGGGGGGAAAGATAGATTGGGAGAAGGCTCGCATAGCATGGAAATCCTTTGTTGTAGACAAGAAGCTGGAGGTGGACCCTGTCAAAAAGTCTCTCGGGACCTGTAAAATATAACATCATCTACCCAGAACCATCTTTTCAGGTCTTGGATACGGATAGGAAGAATTTTCTTTGTCTCCATACTTTCACTTGGCGTAATGGTGGTGTTGTGGTTTGGTTTCCCTGCTCAACCCAACCCAACGGCTTGTATTGAACAAACTCCCATCAATTGACTTCAATTGACTTGAATTGGCCCGAATTACTACTCGGAACGCATTTCCCCTCAACGCTCGTCTTATCTTCATGGGGATCCTCTTGTGACTTCACGATAGTTCGGCTTGTGTGCTGAGGCCTTTTTTTCCCTCAGACCCACTTGTGTGTCTGTTTTCCTCGGTTTTCGTCCGGGTCTCCAGCCGCTATCTTTTGAGACCCCCACATTGGCTCCTGCTTTGGTCCCATCGTGGTGTCTCGTGCCCCAATCAAATCAGTGCATTGGTATCCCGTGGAGGCCCTCATGGTGATGAGACAACTGTGCCTAAACCTGAAGGAGAAAGGGGAGCCATACGGGAGATAAATATACTTGACCTGCTAACTCTTTGTGGCAATCAAATGCTTCCGGTGCACTGATGGGAACTGATGGGACCCACGAAGAGCTAGTATTTGACCCTTGGCTTCCCCAGATCTTCTTCAGGAGATGGGGCTTCCAGCCTAACGACCTAACGTCCCTTTGAGCCGTGGTTCGAGTTGGATTCCGAGGACAACAACTGCATTGAAGCGCTGAGAAAACAAGCATAGTGCGGTCCTATCTGCATAGGAGAAAAGCACAATTGACAGGCTGAAAGTAGCTAAGGCAGCAGCTAACCTCAACTGATTGCAGCATATCGATATTACCTAGGCATCCTGGAAGGGCCGAGAAAGACCTGTGGAGAGGCACATTCCGATTTCAAGACGACGACGATATCATGAATGAAATGTGGCATGGTCCATACATATCCTGACTATTCTGTTGTTCCTGAAGACCAAGTCCGCTTAACCTATACCAAGGTTTGTCGGTGAGGCTTTCGGGAGGAGGGTATTCGGACTCGGCGACGCGGATGGGAGATTCTTGGCTCCTTCGCACAGTCTTTCTCTTGATTACGAGACTGAATATCCGTATGAAGGGGTGGACGCCATCACACAAGCACTTGCTGGTTGTATATTTTAGCTCTCAGCTTTGAGACTCTTTCCGTCAGTCACGTTTGTCCCGTACGTCGTCGGTAAGGTGTCTGAGACAATGGCCAATCTACTTGCTGCGGTATATTGGAATAATTCATGGCATCCAAAGCGACATGATATATGGACTTCGTGTCGCAGCCCAACACGTTGGGAGGCAGACTGTTGCAGACTTGCTGCGCTTCAGGTCAGCAAGTAGCTTATTTGCTCCCGAACCTCAGCACATCGCGAGGGTAGCCAACGCGAGTCAGAAGCGGTGTGGTGTCTTTTTAATAAATTTAGCGAGAAGTAGGATGCTAGCAAAGCATTCCAAAGCATTTGGCGTAAAGTTTGTGTGCCAATTGGCGAGGAAGGGGCGGGCTTTCAGTGTAGATGTCGGCTGAGGGCAGAATGGAAAGGAGAGAGAGAGAGGTAAGTCGAGGTTGAAATAGAGCGGGCGAGGGACTTTCTGTCGTGTAACATGTCCCCTTCGGCTGCGTCTCTTTCCCCTCACAAATCAGGTGATTTTTGTGTTCTTTTGGCAACAGGGCAGTCCAGCAGGGGGAGCGAAGGCTACCCCAACATTTTACCCCGGACCCCGGATTCTATCGATGATTACCAGCCCCGCCTGTGTCGCTTTTCAGTGAACATGACTGGACATGACTGCCAATTCTTGCTTGTTGTTACAACTCAGCCTCTTTCCTAATTCTATCGCCTGCAGAGTTAGCTCGTTTGACGCTGCCGTAGTTCTCGGCGTGCTTGTGTCTCGCTCGAAACAATACGAACGTATCCTTTGCTCTCACGCGACGCTACCGACGGTTTGTAAATCTGGCGCGGTGGCATCTAACCAGGATGCTGCAATGCCTATATATGAGAGCCATTCAAGTGGCGCGATTGTGCATCGATATCATCTGGCAAGAAGAACAGAACTGCAGGCGGCTGCGGGGGCGCCGCGTGTCCCCTTGTCTCTCTCTACTTGGGTCTGGTACATCTGTTGCTGCAGGCTGAAGGCCCCTGGGCGCTGTACGCGCCGGATTGCCTGCAACTGCATCCCATCCCATCACTGCTATGTACATAACCCTGAACCCAGTGCAAACTGGGCGAGCTGCACCCGTGGCAGTGACAGGCATGTGTGGCGGCTGCAGTAAGCAGTGCTGAAGTCAATGCATTTCCACGCACAAGCGTGTCCTTGTCGCGCGACTCCCTTGCAAATGTGACTGTCACATTTCACGTAAAGTTTTGGTGTCGGAATTTGCTCAGTCGTAAGTAGTGGCATCAGCCAACTAACGTGGGTGTAACTTTACCCGCAAAATCATTACCAATGCACATTCCTCAAAACTTGCCATTGTAGCATTGAGTTTCCTACTATGGAATCATTGAATCACAGCGGGCTGATTCAAGGCGTAGAGGGCGTGGCCCCTTGACCCTCGGTCTGAAGTGAGGTTGAGCCTATTATCGTTCAAATATTGCGGCATTTCCGATAGCCATGAATAGAAATGCAAGATCAATTACAAAGTGATTCACAAATAAACGACAAAAATAACTGAGGTCGATTAAAGACAAGATCAAGAACAGGCTACTTGTCAAGTTTCTTGGCAGCGTAAAACTACAACACTGGATGGGCTACCGTCATGAGATTTTTCTGGTAAATCTCAAAGTCGGTGTATATGAAATATTCCTCACCTATACAACACCTTCGAACTATTATCAAATTCCGTGTCTCATCTTAATTCTTCATGTAAGTCGATAATATGGAAAACGTCCACAACTGTTTAGAAGAGAGCTTCGGATGAAGCTGTCATATATCTACCCGGATATGGGTTTCTATCTCATGATGCTGCTTTTGTAAGATCTTGAAACGACAACTATTGAAGTGCTATAATCAAGACTATAGTCATGTACGGTGGTTTCTGTGGGGATGGAGACGCTATTCTAGGAACACTAGTTAGGCATTGTAAATACGGAAGAAAACGATCCAGTTCGGTCCGATATATGCTAATAATGAAGTCCCTGATTCTCAGCATTTAATTTGTCCGATCCTTCAATCTCCTTACTATTGGTACTCTACCAGTAATTTGACGGGGCAGTCGATGATAGTAACAGTTGACTGGCCCTCCAGAATCTCGTAGCATTTTCCTTTTTGAATATATTGTAGTGAAGTGGCATCATCATCCCTCGCGCTGCTTTTTCTCAGAGGAACATTATCTCCGACTACTTTCTTGATAGTGTCTGGCAAGCTCAAAGAATTATGTCGAGCCACTTTTGTCTGACTATGGAAACAATCTTATGAGCCACCTGGATATCTGTATTAGTGATTACATCCCGCTCTTGTTGATGTTTTCACTGGCAGTGCATGTGTATATTAAAACCTAAAACCAGCGGGTGCTCATTTATTCCCTTGAGGAAATATGCTGAGCTTCGAGGCTAATATCGGGTTGATGAGAGGTATGAAGAAGCAAAACCCCGAATTTCGTCTGAGAGTATTTTCTAGACTCATACCAAAGCGTTTGAATTATTTTCGTGGTTCTTATTTGTTAACCAGGAATTCGCGGGCAAAGGGGTTATATTATCACAAGGCATTGTCAATGGCGATGCTCAAAGGTGCGGTGCTGTATAGAATGCTAACCATACAAAACAGTTGTGGAATTAGCGGGTCTAGCTATTTACCCCTGATACTAAAATTGCCCCAATAGCCACGTGAAGTCTATTGTTTTGGCAATTTCCGGTCGAATGGATATTATCATCTTGGTATCCATTTGGTTTTATGCCAGCAACTGGTCGACGTGATCCTAAAAAGAATAAAGTTGTCTACGAAGGAATATATCAACCCAGATTTTTAGTTTCTTGGGTTGCATTGACAAAGTATTGTTGACAGGCGAGCCGTTGTTGTCATGCCACCAAGGAGCACCCTGGTACAATTCACAAAACAAACACCAAGCGCAAAGAAACCCAGCGTCAACTGCGATGTAATAGAAAATCAAAATTGGCCTGACAAAAGTTTGGGAGCAACAAACATATGCCGCTATATATATACCGATGTGCCCCTTGAGCACTTAGAGTGATCCGAAATAGAAAACAGTTGAGGTTGGCAAATGTCACCTCAGAATCATCAGATGTGAGATGTCCCAAAGTGCAATGTTGACCAGAGCAGAGGAAAAAAATTGTAGCCAATCACATGATGCTCAGATTTGGTTGATGCGGACCCCTTTTTGATGAGACCACCCCGTTGTGCCAGTAGGACAGCGGTTTAATTTGTTCACCTAGCAACTCTTTAACTGGGATCCATCGACCTTTCCCGACTGGCCACGCTCTGTTCCGATCTCTGCCAGGAAACAAAAAGGGAGCTCCGGTAAATCTCATTGTCGAGTTTTTGACAATATTTCACCTCCTCGTTTTCTGACCCGTCCCCGACTTCCATCAAGATCCTTCTCTGGGTCTAACCTTCGTCCGACGCGTCCTGAACCTGCCGAACTGGACGGTTGCTCCGGCATAGACACCTAAACAAGCCGAAATCACGGTAATCTGTGGGCGATCCGCTGTGTTTATGCACCATGTCTGGCGCCATGTCTGGTACCATGAGAGGCACACCCAATAGAGGGCAGGGCCGCGGAGCGATTCCCTTCAACACTGGGAGCCCTGCAGCATCAAACATCCCTAGACCTGTGCTTGACACCCACACGCCTAGTCACCCTCAACCAGCCCCGAGCGAAGCCGCCTCGGGCGTTAGTGCCAGCAGACAGAAGCAAAGCAAGAGAGATGAGGTATGAAGGATGATCCCCCCAAAACCCCGACCTGCTCCGAATATTATCTCGTGCCTCACTTTCCCCAATTCACAATTGAGCCATTGTATTTCTTTGAATTTCTGAAAAAACGCTGCCAGGCAAACGGTGGAATCAATGGAGGCTGACTACTATCGCCAGGCTATTCGGCGCAAACTCGAAAATGATCTGAACAAGAAGAAGCACCTCCCGACCCGGGCCCGGCAGTCGCGTAAAGCCCCCCCTGGCACCGTCCTCGCCTTGAAGCCCAGCCCGGCCCTCCAGATCAAGCCGGCTACCACCGTTGCCGAAGCTGCCCAGTTGATGGCGGCCAAGAGAGAAGATTGCGTTCTTGTCACGGATGATGATGACCGTATTGCCGGTATCTTCACTGCCAAGGATCTGGCCTTCCGCGTTGTTGGTGGAGGGCTGAAGGCCAACAACGTAACGATTGCCGAGATTATGACTAAGAATCCTCTGTGTGCCCGTACGGATACCAGCGCCACTGATGCCCTTGAGCTCATGGTCCGCAAGGGTTTCCGCCACTTGCCTGTCATGGACGAGAACCAAGATATTTCGGGTATTCTGGATATCACAAAGTGCTTCTACGATGCCATGGAGAAGCTAGAACGTGCATATGCTTCATCTACAAAGCTGTACGCTGCATTAGAAGGTGTGCAATCCGAACTCGGCACAAGCCAGCCTCAGCAGATCATTCAGTATGTCGAGGCACTCCGGTCAAAGATGTCCGGTCCTACCTTGGAGTCAGTCTTGAACGGCATGCCTCCCACCACCGTCAGTGTCCGCACTTCTGTCAAGGAAGCTGCTCAGCTCATGAAGGAGAACCACACCACCGCTGTGTTGGTGCAGGACCAGGGCGCCATCACCGGTATTTTCACCAGCAAGGACGTTGTCCTGCGTGTCATTGCACCTGGCCTGGATCCGGCCAACTGCAGCGTTGTCCGCGTCATGACTCCTCACCCAGACTTTGCGCCCATGGACATGAGCATCCAGGCTGCGCTGCGAAAGATGCACGGTAAGCACTCAATTGTCCCTAAAGTGATGAGAAAAAATAGCGAATCGTGCTAACTGAAACGGTTGCAGATGGCCACTACCTTAACCTACCGGTTATGAACGACCAAGGCGAGATTGTCGGAATGGTCGATGTCCTCAAGTTGACCTACGCGACCCTAGAGCAAGTCAACACCATGGGCACAGATAATGAAGGGCCTGCATGGAACAAGTTCTGGCTGTCCTTCGACCACGAGGGAACCGAATCGATGGTATCAGGAGATGGATCCCACCACGGCTCCCACCACCACACTGCCGTCTCACGCTCCCTCATGTCCCCCACCCACGAACGCGATAGGCTTAATGAGTCCGTTGCGCCTGGTGATTCGGCCTCGCACATCGGCCTCGATTCCCCTGCCCACTCGATGGTGGCCCCCATTCTTGAGCTGCCGCCTGCGGAGATTCCATTCGCCTTCAAGTTCAAGGCCCCCAGTGGCCGTGTTCACCGACTCCAAGTCATTGCTGCCCAGGGCATTGCTACCTTTATAGCCAATGTCGCAGCCAAGCTTGGCTCGGAAATCGAAGCCATTGGTGGCGCACCCGTTGTAGAGGACGGCCAGGTTGGGGCCAGCGGATTTGCTATCTCGTACCTCGACGATGAGGGCGACACCGTCTCCATCACAACTGACCAGGACCTGCTTGAGGCGATCCTGTTAGCGCGTCAGGGCCACCGTGAGAAGGTGGATCTCTTCGTTCACGATCCCAGCCAACCTCCGGTAACCGTCGCTGCCCCCCAGCCCGTGCCCGAGGTTGCCACGCCCCCCGCCAGCGTTGCTACAAGCGGTGCGAGGAGGCGCCGTGCCGTTGCCAGCGAGGAGGAAGAGGAAGAGGAGGACGATGAGAGCGATGGCGAGGATTATGCCACCATCCGAAGGCGTAAGCACAGGAACGGCGGTGGTCACGTTGAGAAGGAGGTTATTGCCGGCGTGCCTAATGAGCTTTTGTTGCCGGGTGCTATCGTCACCTTGGCAGTGGTCATAGTCGGTGTCTTTACCATCTCGAGACTTAGCAGCAGGTAGTAGAGGGATATGTCATACGGCATGGGGGAGGCGCGAAGCAGGTGTTGGCACTATGTTTTCTCTTTTCCTTCTAATACCTATATGGACAACTTGCGGAGAAAGCTGTCATGACGATGAAGAGATGCAGGTCCCCCTTTGGCATCCAAGGAATCTGCATCGAAGGCGGTTGTCCGTATTGTAGGAATTGTGTTGTAGATACACTTCGACGGCGGGAAGCACTACTACTTAGACTAATAATCACCCGCCTGCACGACGTTACGTTTATATATTATATCCATGGGAGGTTCCTTTTCTTTCTGGTTGATCCTTGTGAAAAACTAACTACGCCCAACAATGTATTGATTTGGCCCTGGTGTCCAGGCATGGAGCATACCGACTCAATACGCAAGAAGGGTGTATATTGGCTGATAGGAGTTTTCTTTATTTGAATAATGCTATTATTTCATAGATTTCTCTGCCTCTCTTCAAATTTTGAATGAAGCATGCTCCCTTTGTCTTTTGGGCCCTCTTAATCAAATTTTACAAAAAGCCATATAAATTTTCAACGTACCTAGGCTAGCCAGCATGAATCATGAGAGACGATATCCAGATCTCCTTAAGCAGCAAGCACAGTTGTAGGGTACATCATACAAATCATTTTCTTCTTCATCTTCTTCTTCAAACGCTGCTTCGTGACATCATTCTTCATTACACATTACAGCCCCAAGCCCTAAAGGAGCTTGGGTCTTTATTTTTTATTTATTTCTTTTTTATAAATGTCCCTTTCTAAATTCCAGCCATTCTTCCTCCAAACGGCGTTAGGGAACATCGAAAACCACGTGGTCCCAGTTCCGTCTCTTGGACGACCGCCGGTCCCCAGCCAGCGCACTGTGCCGGTCCCTTTTCTCCGAGCCGGACACCTTATCCACGGCATCACCATCTCTGCTCCCATCGCCGCCGCGCCTTAGATCGTCACCGAGCGCAGCGTCAGAGGCATCCCCCATGTCTTCATCGTCGTCGTCGTCGTCGTGCCGGAGCAGCATGTCCAGGTCACGGTCCATGGCCGCTTGATCGTGCACGGGATGGTGCGCATCGTGGACGACGGGGTCGTCATGGCCGTCGTGGTGGTGGTGGTGATGATGATGATGGTGATGCACCACCACAGGGCCGCCTTGGTCTAGCCCGTCTGGATCATCGTGGAGGAGAGCCTGGAACCCGTCGGGGTCTTCCTCGTCGGGATGGGCGTGATGCGGATGTATGTGAGAACCGTAGGTTTCATGGCTTGGCAGGGGGGCATGCGCTGGGTGGGGGCTATGATGGTGGTGGTGATGATGGTGGTGCGGAACAGCGTGCGAATGAAACGCAGCGAACGGGTTGTGAGCTGCGGGGTGTGCCGGCTGTGATATGATCTGAGGGTCTATGGGTGAGTAGATACTGGTCGTATCGGCGTGAATTACGGACAATGGCGATGAGGGATCGTGGTGAGACGGATGGTGGGCTTGCGCGATGGGTCCCTGAGGTTGGGCTTGAAGCATGGGATTATGGGCATTTAGACTGGGACCAGCAGACACTTCTAGAGGATGTGTAGGATTAAGCAGCGTTGAGATGTCGCTTGGATTAGCGTATGGCCCTTGATGCGGGATGAGCGATGAGATTTCCCCATGGTGGGAGTGAAGAGATATTATCCTATTGTCAAGATGGGTTGGCGGGGGCCTGGTATCATGGACCCGAGCTAGGATATTGTGATCCGGGTGCAAATCCGGGGCGGCAGGCATGGTCACGGCAGTTCTTCGCAGGGCATTGGAACTTGGCAGCGTCACCTTCCCTACCTCCTTGCATTCAGAACATAGCCTAATTACATCGGACACCGTCTCCTTGATCCGGCTCCAGTGGTAACGCTCCGCAATAGTGGCCGTGGTCTTGTTGATCCCTGCGTGGTTGCCCGCATCGTGAACCTGCTTGGCGATATCCATCTGACGCACCGGATCGCTGATAACTTCCTTCCCCTTGAGCATGAGGACGTCGTTGTCGAGGAGCTTGTAATGGGTTGCTGCGCTACGAAGCCTGCTTTTTTCGGCGCGGTCAGATCCGTTCGGGTATCGCCCGTACTTGAGATAGAATTTGATTTTGTCGAATCTTTCTTCACTCACCAGCCCTTCCGCACCGTCACCCGCGGCCTCGCCCAGGTCCCGGCCGTAGATAATGGCGTCGACAAGACGATCGGGGTAAGACTTGAGGTTTCCGCACTCCTTGACGCGGCCGATGCGCTTGAAGCCGAGCCCGTCCCAGATCTTGCACGAAGCGACGTTTGTCTCGTAGACGAGGTTGAAGACGGAGTACGTGTATCCCAGCTTTGGGGCCCAATCAAGGTAGCTCTCGCCCATCAGCCTACCCACACCACGGTTGCGAGCGGCAGCTGTGACGAGGAAACCGGCGTTGCAGATATGGCTGCTGCGTCCGGGATAATTGGGTTTGATGTAGAAGCTGCCCAGACACTCCTTGGACCAATCCTTGCCCTCGACGACCTCTTCGGGGCTGTTGATAGTCCCAAGCAGCATAATGGCGCCAAAGTTTTGGAACCAGTAAGCTGAGAACTTCTCCAGGGGCATGGGCTCGATCATAGGATACGTGTCACCACCCTCGATCTCTTTGGCAAATTGGTCTGACAGATACTTCAGCAGGGAGGGAGGCACCTCCGAGCTGCTTGCGAACGGCAGAACAGTTGCGACGGTCTGGCGATCCCGCAGGGTCACCTGCCGAGGACGAATGGTCTCCGGATAACCCGGCTTATTGGGGTCCGGGTATGGCAGAGCACCCGAAACGCGGTGTATAGTCGGGCTCGCCGGATCGTCCATAATGGCCGGCATGGTGACGGGGGCGGTTAGTCCGGCACAGACTGAGCCGTAAGGCCTCACTGGAGCAGGAATTAGATCAGCGTGCTATTTAAACTGGTAGATAGAATAGCCATGGGATAAATTCATTAGATTTAGTAAGCCCATAAAACGAGTTTCCGCTATCCTGGCCGCAGTCTCGTGACTCCTAAGGAAGTGCTACAACTGCCGTCCACCTGGATATCCATCACTTACCCGATTCGTTTTAAAAAGAAAAAGAAAAAGAAACCAGACAAGCAATCAGGTTGGGAGGGGTGACTTTCCCGCTCCCCTGAGTTACGGCGCCTTATCAGCGATCGATGCTGGTTGCACAGGTCGAATGCAGGTACCTGGGCCGGTTACAAGCACCGACTTGGGGGCTCCGTTCTGAAAAGTTCGTTGGTGATGAGATGTGCGTCCACGCAGCGCAGTCTCTCCAACAAGAAAAGGTCCAGGAGTCGGTCGGCAGTGGGAGTGAAAGCAAGGCATGGAGGGGTAACCTAGAGCCAACGAGGTGGGGTAGGCAGCCCGGCACGTGTCCATTCCACGTCAAAACCTTTAGAACCATCTAGACTAATAAGACCATCTCGCCGACTAGACTGGTCAGCACGGCCAATGAGGAGCCAGACATCTTATCATCTTGTCGGTTGGTAAGTATTTTCTTGCTGATCTCGATCAGCAAGTGGTTGGCTCGTCTCGTTAGTGCACAGAGTATAGGGTCAGACTGAGATGGTGCGTGAAAAACAGAATAACTGTATATACAATGTACAGCGCACTTACCACTGGGCTAACGATCCCAAGTTATCATATGCGAGTTAGTAGTACTTTGTGAGAAATATATCAAGCGGGGAACAGCAGCTTTGGCACTGGGTGTTGTGATTATGAAACAAGACGAGTATATTCAGTGTGGTATAAAGCAGCGAGAACCTCCATTATGAATTAGAACAGTTAAAAACGTAGTGGGTATCGATATCATCATCAGAGACGTGGACGCCCGCTCCTTCGCAGTCCCCCTTTCATATACAGCGACATTTTCCTCCTCCGGCAATGCAGATCATTCAGTCATGTGCGACATTATGCTTCAGCTTCCTTTGGTGCTTCCGTCTCAGCGGCTGCCGGGGGTGCGGCGGCCTTCTCCTTCTCTGCCTTCAACTCCGCCTCGAGTGTGGTGATCTTAGACTCGAGGCTGCTGACCTTCTCGTCAGCCTCCTTCTTTGCGCTCTCGGCAGCGGCGAGGCTGGCCTTGGCCTCACTTGCGGCGCCTTCAGCGCTGGTGGCCTTAGCCTGAGCCTCCTCGAGCTTGGTGGCCAGCGCGGACTGCTCCTCCTTCGCCTTCTTAGCCTCGCTCTCGAGACCCTCGGCTTTGCTCTCGAACTCCTTCTTCTCCTAGAGACAAGGATATGGATTAGCATGGGATCCGGGTGCTTAGGGGTGAAATATTTATTATAAGTGGAAAACTTACGCTCTGGGCAGCAGTCAGGTCTGCCTCAGCCTTGGTTGCCTTGCTCTCAGCCTCTGCGACCTGCTTCTCAAGACCAGAGATCTTCGTCGTCTGCTCCTCCTGGGTCTTCTTTGCGGCCTCGAGCTCGTCAGCGGCGGCCTTCAGCTTGGAGGCGCTCTCCTCGCTCTGCTTCTTCGCGGCCTCAACTTCATCCGAAGCGGACTTGGCCTTGGCAACCTGCTCATCTTGCTCCTTCTTCAGCGAGGCGACCTCATCCTCAGCAGCCTTGAGCTTAGCGGCTTGGTCATCGTGCTGCTTCTGCAGGGCGTCACGCTCCTCAACTGCGGCCTTGAACTTGGTTTCTAGCTCAGCCGAAGATGTGGTTGCCTTTGCAAGCTCGGCGCTGTGGTCGTCCTTGAGCTTCTTCTGGCTCTCCTCGGATTCAGCGAGGGCCTTCTGGGCCGAGGCGACGTCGGCACGAGTCTGCTCGAGTTCTGCCTCGTGCTTGCTTGCGGCGGCCTTCTTCTCCTCTTGAGCGTCAGCCAGCTCCTTCTTGGTAGCTTCGGCATCCTTCGCCAGGCTGTCGTGGGTAGCCTGCAGAGCGGTGTGCTTCTCTTGCCACTCTGCGGTCTCCTGCTTGGCGGCGGAAAGGCCAGCACCCGAGTCCTTCTCCAAAGCCTCCTTAGCTTGCTCCAAAGCTGCGTACTTAGCTTGCAGCTCAGCGAGCTCCTTCTTCAAGGAGGAAAGCTCTCCCTCCGAGTCCGACTTCAGCTGGTCAAAGGTCTTCTGCAGGGTGCTGTACTTTTCTGCAGACTCGGCTATGTCCTTCTTGGCAGCAGTGATTTCTGCGGCCGAGTCGGTCTTAAGCTTCTCGTGGGTTTGCTCCAGGGTGGTGTACTTCTCCTCAGCCTGGGAGACGCCCTTCTTCTGCTCCTCCAAAGCCTGGGCTGCGGTGGCAAGGTCAGACTCCAGCTTGCTATTCGACTCGAGCAGCGAGGCTTGCTTCTGCTCAGATTCGGCAATCTGTGATTTGAGTGATGCGATCTCGCTCTTCAGGGTCGACTCCAGTGTGGCGAACTGCTCCTTCGCATCGGCGAGTTCCTTCTTGACAGAGGTGAGCTCATCCTCAAGAGACTGCTTAGCAGCTTCCAGGGTCTTGAGCTTTCCTTCCAGCAGAGTCAGGCCGGTCTTGGCGGCATCGAGCTCCTGGGCGCGAGATGCAGCAAGCTGCTCGCTGGCGCTGAGTTGGGCGGCAGCCTTGTCGCTCGACTCCTTCAGCTCAGCCTGCAGCTTGGACTCGTGGGCCTGTGCTTCCTGCCGCGACGCAGTGAATTGGGCATCTAGGGCCTTGATCTTCTGTCGCAGATCCTCGGCCTCATTAGAGACAGTGGTGTGCTCCTTCTCCTTCTTGGAGAGCTCCTCCTCGAGGATCACGATGGTCTCCTTCTGGTCGGCAACCTGCTTCTCCAGCGCGGCCCTCTCAGCTTTAGTGAAGGCGCCGCCGTTGTGGGAGAAAATGGAGAGAACGTTGCCCATTTCGAGCTATCGGAATTGACAAAGTATGACGAGGAAAGATCGATGCTACTAGACAATTATCTGCCAACACGCGGACAATGAGAAATATTACTTATGAGCAGAGCAGGTAAACGAGGATGTCCAAGAGGTGCAGCGGCGGTGGAGGTTTTCTAGCCCATGAAAACATTAATTGGACCCATTCACTCATCACCTCGGTGATAAAATGAGCTGGACCCTGCAGGGTTGCAAAAAAAAGTGGGATCATGGGGCTTCCTAACCGGGCATCCCGCCTACAGTCACCGCAATTGGCGCGACAGATTTTTTTCCCTCTTGCCTCACTGCCTTCACCATTGACGACTAGTGAATTGATCGCCCAGTTGCCGGAGGCGGTGAGTGAATGCGGCCGTATGAATGCCTAGATGATTGATAACGATTCATCGTTGTACATAAGTATATAAGTGATTCCTCCCGCCTTGGTTGGATTTGCAGCGGCAGCTCGAAATACACGACAGCGACCAAAGCAGCAATTGAAGCTAGTGAGCTCTGCACATACCGCCAAGTAATTGGTCACATTCGAAAGTGACACAGCATTACAAGGGCAGCTAGCTATGGCTCACTTGTTAGACACACGTGCAGGGCAAAGAAAAATCTGACATACATATGATGTACATACGTACTGCGTACAGTGCATACATAAGGGCAGTGGGATTGCTAGGGGACCACCAACGAACTGCATACATACGTTGCGGATAACACCCCTGGTTCCCCGCCGTGGGCAATCAACCGTTCCACCCTGTGACATTACATCAGCCAGTAGTTCACCACAGCTCGGATCGACCCGAGGCTCTATCATTCCACTCTCGGTGCGAATATGTAATGCTAATAAGCTTCCCAACGGTGACCCCGTCGAACATGGGACGTCGGAACAGGCCACGCCTGAATGACGAGATCACGCCGCATGAGGCTGTAGTCGCGGTCAAGGACAATCCATGTTGCGGGATCTCCCTCATCTGCAGATTCGCGAGGTTCGCGCCGAATGGCGAAAGCCATGAAAGAGCCAAGGAATACCTCAACTAGCTCGCAAAAGTAGCGTCATGGTGGGAAGGAGATAAAGCTCCATCTGCACAATGTAGATGTATAAAGCGTACGGTTAAGGCGTCTGGTTTTATGACAGCATGCGGACGTTGGTAGCAAGTATGCTATCCGTCTCCCTCGACGCCCATTTCTGCCCCCCAAAAACAAACAAAGAAAAAAAAGACTGACTGGTATTACATTTCTATCCAGAACATTCGACGATTTCGCATTCGTCGCAAGCCATTGTACAATGGCATCATGACAGCCTCGTTTCGTGCTGACTTGAATAGAGTCTTGAATTCTGCAATCATAGACAAAAATTCTGCGGTAAGCAGCACACAATCACGCGTAAATGTCCTTTGTTTACCTCTGTGTGAGGCTGTATATGGAGCATCATAAGCATAAAAACGTCCATAAAAGCGTCCGCTTGCCTAAAATAGTCTAAAGTTGGTTTGCTGCTATCCATTTGCTACAAACAGATGAGGTCTAGCGCTTCACGTTAGAAGAGGTCCGACCTCCACCACTCTCGCAATCGTCACCATGGCTTCCTGCTCCCAATAATACGAAGTACTGTAGATTGGGAGTGCAAGATTGCAATTAGATGCATATTTATTATCCCCTAGATTATGTAACATTTAAGTATACTAGTGAAGTCGTATTTCATTGGTGTCCATATAATTATTCTTTGGCTGTAAGTGTTAAGCCTTTCTGAAAATTTCATATCAAGACAGGCAGACCGAGATTCAAACTCGATTCCCACTGTGCGTCCATAGTTTAACTCTTCTTACGTTCTTCTTGTTCAGGCGATTGAACTCGGAGTTTGAGTAATGGTATAGCCGAGGCAACGACATAGAGAGACGACTTGTGCGTAGCAAGCCGCTGCTCCTGCGGTGTAAACACACACACACACACACACACACACACTGTAAAAAGACCTGCAAACCTTTGACGGACTGCTAGTAGAGCAGGCAATAGAAGAACACGGGATGAGGGGATCGCATGATACAGTCAGTCCCGGCACAGAATCACCAAAGCCTGCGTAAATGGATTCGGCTGGGCAATGCCTGAAGAATATTAGAAATTACTAGCTAGTACGAACACAGAAATATCTTCGAGATAAGTCATCTAATTCTATATGCTTTCAAAAGTTCTATATGCTTTCAAAAGTTCTATATGCTTTCAAAAGAAGAATCACATCTAGAATTAAGCACTCTTGTGGGATACATGCGGATTAGCGGTGTATGTGGACTTGGTGAATTGAAAGCAACGATTCCAGTTCTCAGTCGGAGCTGCCCAATCGACGAATGTTGGCTCGAGTTACTCATGATTATGTAGATATGAAGATAAATATGTATGCAAGTGAGAATGCGACCACCTATTCTCTGTTGCAATTGTTCTTAGTTAAGTGATGGTTTGATCCCACAGCCTGCCATTGGCCAATTGGCTTGTGTTCAACTTACACAGGGAAGGACAAAGAGAAAAAAACCCAAACGTTAGATCAAGGCCGTCCAAACCACTGGGCGAAATAAAAGTGGACTGATTTGGAGTTAAAGCGCGTTGGTTGGCTGGAGCGGAATTTTAGATCTGCCGGGCGTCCAAAAATTTGTGTGAGTTTTTTGGTGGGGAGCTCTAATCGAAAAATTTTGGGAGACTTTTTTTAACGGAATTTGGAGCTTCAACCACAGGCTTTGCAAGTGAAATATTCCCAGCGATTGGGCAATTACCGACAACTTTGCAAGCCGACAACCCAACGCAACTCCAGCCAAGATGACCAAGATCGATTACTTGCTGCATGAGTCAGCCCTTGGCTATGCCATCTTCAAGGTGGTCCACCAGCAGGACACTGTTGGCCTGCACCTGAAGGAGGTTCAGCAGGCCGGCCAGGACCTCGCGAAGTTTGGCAAGATGGTGGATTTGGTGAACTTTGCACCCTGGAGGTGAGATCTCAATTGGGTCCTTGCAACCGTGTTGATAATTGGGGCCAGAATCTTACGCAATTGAATTTTTCTAGAAACGCGGCCGATGCGCTCGAGAACATCAACTTGATCTCCGAGGGAATCTTGCCAGACTACCTCAAGTCGAACCTGGAGCTGAACTTGCCCAAGGCCAAGAAGAGCAAGATCGTTCTCGGTGTCGCTGACAAGAACTTGGGTGGATCTATCAAGGCTGCCTTCCCCGGTGTTGAGTGCGAGACTGGCGACACGTCTGAGGTCTGTGCTGATCTCCTTCGAGGAGTCAGACTTCACTCCGCCAAGCTTCTCAAGGGGCTCGAGGATGGTGATGTCGAGAGAGCGCAGCTCGGTCTCGGCCACGCTTACTCTCGTGGCAAGGTCAAGTTCAACGTCCACAAGAACGACAACCACATCATCAGAGCGATCGCGACCCTTGATAACCTTGACAAGGGTATCAACCTCTTCTCTCAGAAGGTTCGCGAGTGGTACGGCTGGCACTTCCCTGAGCTGTACAGCATTGTTTCGGATAACATGGCCTACGCTCAATTGGCCCTCTTCATCGGCGACAAGACCACCCTGACCGAGGACAAGCTGCACGAGCTCGCCGCTCTCGTCAACGAAGACGAAGAGAAGGCTGCTGAGATCATCAACAAGGCCAAGATTTCCATGGGACGCGAGATCTCCGATGTGGATCTGGCCAACATCTCTTCTTTCGCGAACCGTGTTGTCAAGCTCGCAGAGTACCGTCGGTCTCTGTACAGCTACTTGACCGACAAGATGAGCACGGTTGCCCCCAACTTGGCTGCCCTCATTGGTGAGGTTGTTGCTGCTCGCCTCATCCAGAAGGCTGGATCCCTCACCAACCTGGCCAAGTACCCTGCCTCTACCCTGCAGATCCTCGGTGCCGAGAAGGCTCTGTTCCGCGCGCTCAAGACTAAGGGCAACACCCCCAAGTTCGGTCTGATTTACCACAGCACCTACATCGGCCGTGCCAGCACGAAGGACAAGGGCCGCATCTCCAGATACCTGGCCAACAAGTGCAGTATTGCCAGCAGAATCGACAACTTTGCCGAGCAGCCCTCTAAGAAGTTCGGCGAGGCCCTGCGCCAGCAGGTTGAGGACCGCTTGGAGTTCTACGCCACTGGCAAGAAGCCCACCAAGAACGTTGATGCCATGGTAAGTCCCTCTACCTCTTGCTCGGTCTTACATATACATATATATATATATATACAAATTGAAGTGCCATATGCTAATATTCTACAACAGAGCAAAGCCATGGAGGATATCCTTGCCGATGGCCAATCTCTGGCCATCGACACCGAGATGATCGATGCTCCTCAGCCCGGTGCTACCGATGCCAAGAAGGAGAAGAAGAAGGAAAAGAAGGACAAGAAGGAGAAGAAGCGCAAGCACAGCGACGTCAACGGCAACGCAGAGCCAGAGGTGGTAGACGGTGAAAAGAAGAAGAAGAAGAAGAGAAAGTCCGAGGCCGCCGAGGAATAAGCTCTTTCAGCAACCTCTTTAGTTCGTGTTTTGTCACCCAAGGCTTGGACGGTAGTCATGGTTATTCTGGACGAGGACACGCATGGCTTGGCGTTCTGGGGGAAAATTATTCCGGTTGTGTATATTCTGATGGGCTCCATACCCGTTGTCTATTTGCGTTAGTTTACTTGCGGCGTATCTGGCGTAGTGGCCTTGTGTATCAAGAAGAAATGTCCTTGATTCTCGTTTTGCTTTACGGTGATATCCCTCCTCATTATTTCTTTCTTAAAGAGAGTTCGAATCGAACCTACCTGCGCATAACGTGTGCAAGTTCGGATATGTTAGAAGGGCCACCCATTTGCCTCTGCCTGAGTGGATTTCAAGATTTGGATTGTACATCATGGCAGATCATCGTAGGTCTCAAAAGAAGATGGGAAATTTTTTCTAAACAAGTCCCAGGACAATTTCGTCAGCTTGACTTGACTGCTTCACTGGTTGCTGTGGTCTCAATAACGGGAGGCTATATCAACAGCCGGAACGCAAGATCAAAGGGTGCATAGGCCATAATCGTTATGCGAAGTGGACTTCATCCCCCAGCCCAAGGGCTTGCTATCAACAAGGAGGAAGACACGGGAAAGGAAGGAGAAAGAATGTCCGTCTTATATATATATACATCAACTTTAAATCACTATCATAAAGAATTATATCTGAATGGTGATGAATAACCAAAGTCAAAATTTCGCTCAAAATATGAACCTAAGCTCGTGAGTAATTACTACTCTACACGCCATTCCGATTCCCATGTGCACAAAAACAAGTAGCCAATCTCCTGTTCATAGCTTCATATACACGTGGCCGCCCGTCCGGTTCGCCGCTCGTATTATCTATTTTCAGTTTTTTCTTTATAAGCCCATCATCATCGTCGTAGCACCACCGCCACTGGTCATGGCGGCAGCCGCGCTTCTTGCGGGCGGTCCTCTCAGGATGTAGTCCCGGTTCTCTATCGTTACGCTCTTGGTCATGTGGTTCACCTTGTACACACCGACCAGTCGGGTAGCAAGTTCGAACATGTTGTTTCGGAGCGAAATGACGATGAACTGGGCGTTCTTGGTTCGTTCCTTGATGTAGTTCGCTACGATCGATACCTGTTCATATAATTTAGCAGCTGCTTGATAGCGTTTTGGAGAGCGCAGATTCAACTTACATTCCTGAAATCCAGGGCAGCATCAATCTCGTCCATGACGTACAAGGGCGTTGGCTTGTAGTGGTGAAGAGCAAACACCAGCGCCAAGCTGGACAATGTCTTCTCACCACCGGACAAGTTGCTGATATTCTTCCAGCTCTTCTTGGGTGGCATGACACTGAAAAGAATGCCTTCTGAAAAGGGATCAAGGGAGTCCACGAGCTCAAGCTCCGCGTTACCACCCATGGTGATCATCTGGTACATCTCCTTCAACCGAAGGGAGATGGTGCTGAAGCCCTCCATAAATCCTTCAAGTCGGAGACGACGCAGGTCATCACACCGCTTCTTGGCAGCATCACGCTGAGCCACTGCAGTGGCAAGATCCGAGGATCGGGCAGCGTGTTCTTCAACACGGCGGCGGTACTCGGAAAGAACACCCAAATCGACGTTCACATTTTGGGTCTTCTCCTCCAAAGCCGCGATTTCTGCCTTCAGCTTCTCCTTTGACATGTCTTTGAGCTCGTCGGTAGTGTAGCGTGGCAACTCATCAGGCTGTGTCTGGGGTTGCTCTGCTGTTGGCTCAGCTGCTTGTTCAGCTTCCTCCTCAAGCTGTGCCTCGAGTTGTGAGACTTCTTCTGCCTCGGTTGTCAACTGTCCCGACGGCGAATCGGGTGCTTTCTCTGATTCCTGAGGGGCCTCTGCTTTCTTGGGGGCTGGTGCACCCTCAAGATCACTGACATTTTGGAGCACGAGCTTGTCCAGCTTGTCGTCCCAGTAGCGGAGCCGCTTCTGGTTTTCGGCCAAAGCCTTGTGGTTCTCCTCGAGCTTGTTCTTCATCTCGATCTCCACGGCTCGCGTCTCGTTGAGCTCAGTAGTCTTCTCATCAAGTTCTGCCTTTAGCGTAGCTAGCTGCTCCTTTTTCGAGGCCAGGTTTGCCGCGGCTTCGTCGACATCAGCCTGCAAAGATTCGGCCTTTTCGCCCTGGTTTTCCACCTCTTCTTGTAGTTTTGCAAGATCACGCTGGGCATTGTCTAACTCCTTGCTGGCCTTGGTATGATCCTTTTCCAGCTTGACCTTCGACTTTTCAGCCTTGGCACGCTTGACCTCAGCTGTAGAGATGGCTTCGTTGTGCTCAGATATTTCCTCCTTGATAGAGTCGACCTTGGCACGCTGGGCACGCATCTTCTCACCACCAACTTCCATAATCTTGTCTTGGAGCTCTTTGATCTCAGCCTCGACTCCTTCCGTCTCAGCATGGAGCTTCTCCACCTCCCTGTTCAGCTTTGCGATATCCTTGCGGAGAACAGCTGCTCGGTTGTCGTCAGACTCGGAAGGCTGGTGCTCTTTACCGAGCTCCTTCATGCGTCGCTCGGCATCAGCCAGGTTCTTTTCGGCGCTTTGAATTTCGAGGTTGATTTTTTGCATCTTCGTTTCCAGCTGAGGGATCTGATTTTTCAGCTCACGAAGGCGGGACTCAAGACCACGCTGCTGGTCTTGGAACTTCTGGAACTTCTGTTCAAGAATTTCCCGGTTTTCCTCCAACTCAGCAACTTGCTCCTTGGTTATGTCGGAAACCAGCTTGCTGGACATGAGGCCCTTCTTGACTGTGTTGCCACCACCGGACATGGTACCGCTCTTGTCGATAAGCTCACCCGCTAGAGTAACAACCCGCCATCGTTTGGCACCATAGGCAATTCTATTGGCTTGTGCGAGATCCTGAGCTACCAACGTATCTTGGAGCGCATGATAAAAGGCGGGACGGAACTTGGGGTCCTTAGGCTTGACCAGATCGAACAATCTCGGAGCATTCTCCGGAGTTTCAATAGGATCAAGACCACGAACTCGTAGCTTGTCAAGACACATGAAGTTACCGCGGCCAAGGTTGGTCTTGCGGAGGTATTCGATGCACTGCTGACCAGCTTCGACAGTGTCGGTGACGAAGTTGTCAAGGGCGCCGCAAGCCGTAGAAATGGCTACATCATACTTCTGATCAATAGCTCCGAGATTACCAAGACGCCCGTGAAATCCGTCAATACGGCCGGATTCTTTCATGCGCATCAGAGCAGTAAGAACATTGCCCCTGTTCTGTGTCTGTGAGAGACTGGAGCGGGCCTCGTCAGCCTTCTGCCGCGCATTGGATACTTTGGTTCGGATAATGTGCTCCTTAGAGGCGAACTGCTCTAGGTCGCCCTCAATCTTTGTTGCTTCCCGTTCGAGTTCAGCTTTCTCTGCTTGGCATTCCTTTAGTTGGGCGAGTTTCGCAACACGACCCTCGTCAATGCTGGCCATCTTAGTCTTGAGCTCCTCCACAGCCACAGCTCCGGCATTAGCCTTTTCCTCCAGGATAGCCAATTCAGACTCGGCCACTGCAATCGCCGACTGCTTCTGGTTAATCTTCTCATTCCAAGGCTCCAATGACTTCTGCTTGGCAGCAATCTGGTCGGAGAAAACCTGTGTCTTGCCCTTGAGGTTCTCACGAATGGAGACCAATTCAGCCTCTTCATCCTGGACACTTTGTTCGAGGGTCGTCATTTCATCAGTGCGTGTTGCAATATCTTGGGAGCATTCCTCGATGGTTTCATCCGCCTCAGTTGCTAAGCGCTCGGCGTTGGTGATGGTTTTCTCGAGTTTCTTACGCTTGTCAGTCAAGAACTTGCGCTTCTCCTCGAATTTGACCCTTTCTTGATCGAATTTCGCAGCTTCTTTTACAAGCGCCTGATGTTCCTTGTCCTGGGCCTCGAGCTCTTTGTTGCCTTTATTGTAGGTCTTCTGCAGTTGCTTGATGACTTGCTCGCTGCCTTGATGCTTCTCGAGCTCTGCGTCAAGCTGTGCTTGCATCTGACTGATGGCTTCCTCAGTAACTTCGATATTGTCGTTGCATTCGCTGATGTAGAGCTGATATAAAGCCGATTGCTTAAGGGTCAATGCGTTCTCGTCACGAATATAAGCAAGTGCTTTGTTCTTCTTGTCCTCGAGACTGCTCCTCTCCTTTTCGACATGCTGAACTCGGCCACTCTTCTCCATGCACACCTCATTGAGAGTCTCAACTTCGGCAGCCGATTCTTCAATAGGTGTTTTATATCTTGAGGTACCAATGATGTCTTCCAGATATTCCAAGAGGCCATCCTCGTGCTCATTGGCAGCCTTGGGCTTCATCTGAGCAATGGATTCGACCTCACCTTGAAGAATGAGGAAACGCTTGTGGTCGAGATCAACACCGCGGTCCTTGAGAAGCGTAGTGACGACTGTGAAATTGGACTCTTTGCCATTGATGTAGTACTTGCTGGAATTGTTCTTGAATGCTTTGCGGGAAATGATGATCTGTGAATTAGGAATGACTTCGGTACCGCCACCGGGCTATTTCCAAATTGATTGTCAGTGATTATTTGTAGTAAAAATAGGGACATAGCACATACCAAGTCCATAACCTCCTGGAAGTGTACGGCAACTTCGCAATGATCCAGGTCTGGATAAGCCGCTGAGTTGTGAATCAAGGCAGAAATCTTGCCTTGTCGCATCTTGCTAGCACGGAAGCCGAACACAAAAAGTAACGAGTCGATAACATTGGACTTGCCGGAGCCGTTGGGGCCGACGACAGAAGAGAATGACGTGTGGAAAGGGCCAACCTCCTGTCGTCCGGCGTAACTCTTGAAGTTGTTGAGGATAAGGTAGGTGATGACAATGCGCGCCTTTGGACCAGTGTCCTCGACAACGGGCATCGTCATTTGAGCGCGGGACTTTAGCACAATGTCCATGGGCTTCTCCAAGACAGTATCCATAGCCTTGATCGGCTTGAACTGGGTAATGGTTTCATCGTCAGCGGATGAAGCGGGGCCGTTGACGGCTTGCTCTGTGATATCGGATAGCGGTGTGGCCTGGCCTGAGGATGGGTCTGGCGACGAGGACGGCCTGGGCGTTGGCAGCGGATCTTGTGAAGCTGGTGCCGTTAAAGTCTGATCGGGGTCGACCTCTTTGCTTGTTTTGCGCGGGGCTACGCTCTTCCTCTTCCTAGGCGATGCCTTCTTGACCGCCACCTCAGGATCGTGGACTACGGTTGCTGTAGACTGATCCGGGTCAAAAATCTCGGTGGCCTCGGAAGGCATAACACTTTTTCGCGACCTGGCTGCGCGAGTTGGTGGTGCAGGTGTGACGGAGGTCTTCCGTCTACTGGTAGTTCGCCGCCGAGGGCTCTCTGTCTTCTCGGGGGCAAAATCATCTTCGCTTTCTTCTTGTTGTTTGATGGCGGTAGTGTTGGCGATTTCGTCCTCGTCGGACGACTCGACAACAGCTGCGCGTCGTGTCGCAGCGCGACGGGATGGTCTTCCCGACATGGCTTCGGTAGTTGCTGCCTTTCTTCGGCTCTAATGCAGTTTCAAATATAAACGAAAGAAAAAGACCAAGCGAAAAAGATCAAAGCATGAGACTTCGAGTGCTTTGGTCCTGCTGTTGGGGTTAGTACTTGACGTGTATGGTCGATTGTCACAATGATCAAAATCCGATTAAATTGTGCTGCTTTTACCCCCCAAAGCTGAAATCTGATTTGGTGACGATCCAAGTAAACAAAAACATTCCCCCCCACATTTGGTGGCTTGCAGCACAACGGTCCCTGTCGCCTCCCAACCTTAGCGCGTCAAGCTGCAATTCCGCCCTCTGAGACGTGCTGCGTTGGGCAGCTAAAGTGCCGAGGAAATCCCGGCGCATAGAACAATTGCAAGCTTCACGTAAAGCTTCAGCTGCTTAGTTAATTGGGATCAAACCATCCCCTCCAAGCTCCTCTCCCCAGTGAGCCTCTGAACGAAGTTTACTTCGTCATCACATCACCTACTTTGTAGCATATTCAACCCTCAAGACAATATGATTGACTACTCTAGCTTCGATCGCGTCTTCGGGGCGCTGAGCCCTTTCCCCTACAACCGAAACTTCATCCAGGAAGCTGAAGCGCATCGGCGAAACTTTGATGGTGCCCTCTTTATTGACAGGGTGCTCGCGGCTCTCGGCCACTCGAAAGGTGTGTATATGGATAGCAAACTGAGGCTATAATTGGAACCTCCAATTGAGAGCACTGATACTATCATCTAGAGGGGAGTTGTGTGTTGTTGTCTTTTACTAACCTACCACCGCTTCCGCAGCCAGGTCTCACTATCCTCCCAAATCCGATGCCGCTCTCCGCCAACTACACGAGCAAATTATAAACTCCAACACCATTGCGACTCATCACAAGCTCTCTGTGCTCTATTACTTGTTGCTTGACATTGATGACCTCTCCACCGCAAACCAAAAATCATCCTCGGCACTGTCTGCCAAGGCTGAAAGCTTTGCGGCCCGCTCCGGTTTGCCGGCCAAATACCAAATCTTCATCAAGGGCCTGTGGTATATGGATCGTTATGAGTTCTCTCTGGCACTTGAATTCCTGGCGCACCCATCTTTGCTACCTGAATTCGCGGATGACATTATCATCGTGCTTGTCAAACACGCCAGCAAGGACGGTGACTACACGCTTCCGCTCGCATACTGGCACACCGTCCAACCCGTGCTCAAGAATCCCACGGCCGTAGAGCTACTCTTTGAAGCTCTCTCCAGATCTAATGTTTCAGCCGCGCTGCAGTTTTCCCGCTCGAAGCCTGAGGGCACGCGTGAAAAGTTGTTCCAGCGCATGATCCTAAGTGTGCTTGGCAACGACCGCAGTGAGGATAGTGCAGATCGCGCAGCAGAGCTGGCTAGCCTTTCTCTCGACAGTACTGAGGAAGCCTGGTTCAATGAGATCTTGAGCAGTGGCGAGGGAAAGAGACTCAAAGTTGCCAGGGATACACTGCTTGTTCGCCGTATTGCCCTCGGGGAGAGCACACCAACTGGCGGGGAGAAAGGTACTTGGGGAGTTGTTATGGAGGCATTCAAAGTCGGAAGTGGAGGAAGAACTTGAATTACTTGAAGGAGTGGTTCACTTAAGTTCAAGATCTTCTGGAGATTTTGTGCATAGCGTTGGCGTTTCGGTTTGGGCTCTGATGGAGAGAAAACAAATACTTACTATCTGTATAATTCTGGTTTTATGGCATACCTTAGTGCACAAGAGTTTTAGGCTGAGGATTATATGTCTCAATACTGCCCCATCATTGGGGACCAAAATTGTGATTTGAAAGTGATGCCAATGATACCACTCTACCAAGTACAACGCAATCAATTTTGCCCAAGCAAGGTACAGAGTGGTTTTTCATGTCCAGGGAATATGTGAGTCTACGCCCATGAGAAGTGAAGCAACAAGAAGCACGTTTTCATTTAATTCTTCCCGTTTGGCCTGAAATAGTGGCCATGCATTGAGTTGATCAGACATGAGATTGCTGATTTCTTAAAATGCACTATTAACTAATAAAGTGAGAATGGATAACGCTTTACAGAGGCAACACCAGCACGATGGTAGAGATCCACTCGGCAGAATTGCGGAAAAGAAGAAAGCAGTAAAATAGCTTACAATAAACTCCGAAATCCACATCCAAGAAACAATCCGATGTGGTGTAGTGGCTAACATATGACGCTCTCATTAAATGATCCGTCATGCCCGGGGTTCGATTCCCCGCATCGGAGTTTAAACATTTACTTTTTTGGGCGGTCCGACCCCATGGTCGAGAAAGGAAACCTTTTTTTTTCGACTATATTTGTTCCTTTTTCACTTCAGTTGTTGCACTTTGTCTAGTTGGGGCTTGGATGTCTAATTGTAGTTTACTTCTCTTCTTCTTCTTTCATAATTACTTCTATATATCTTTTGCTTTACCTTTCAATGTAGTCTGCTCAATCATTATGTGTGTTGATAGTTTTTGTCTCATGTTAGTCCAAAGCTTACGGCTCTCCGCCCGAGGACTTGCACGAAAAGCGTCCGTAGTGAGACATGCGCATGCAAGATATAATTTTAATTCAGTGTTATAACTAGCTCCTACGCTAGAAAGGGACAATTGCATCCACGCTTGCTCATATTTTCATGCTCAAGAAACGAGTCAGGCGGTCTCCTCCTTGGTGTCTCGGAAGATGTAAGATTCGAAGCCAGGAGGCACGACGGGGCCCGCAATATCGGCAGCTTCCGCGAACGCCGTGATCTCGGCTTCCTCCTTGTCGGAGAGCTGGACCTGCAAGGCGGCCCAGTTCTCCTCTAGGTACTTGCGCTTCTTGGTGCCAGGCAAGGGGATGATGAAGTCGCCCTGCTTGAGGATCCACGCCAGCGTGAGCTGCGACACGGTGCAGCCCTTGCGGTCGGCGAGGACCCGGAACCGGCTGATCACGTCGACGTTGTGCGCGCGGTTGGCCTCCTGGAGCCGCGGCATGCTGCGCGTCCGGGTGTCCTTGGCATCGCCCAGGGCCTCGTTGTTGCTGAACGTCGTGGTCGCCAGCCCGCGCCCCAGCGGCGAAGACACCACCAGGGCGACGCCGAGCTCGCGGATCGTCGACAGCAGGTTCGTACCCGCGGGCGTGTCGATGGCACGGTTGAAGACCGAGTACTCGCTCTGCATGGCGGCTACAGTCCCGATCTTGGCAGCGCGGCGGAGCGTATTGGAGGAGACGGTCGAGAGGCCAATGTGCCTAATCTTGCCCTCTCTTCGGAAGCCTAGTCAGCGTGGATGCTGTAATTATCTTAAGACGGTTTCAAGTACTTACTGTTGGAGCTCAACTAAAGCTCGCATTGTTTCTTCTATTGGGGTCTCAGAGCTGACATTGTGAACGTAATCTAGAAAGTGTTATCAGTTACCCGGACTGACGCAAGCTGAGAGCGCAAGGACTAATCATTGCAATAATGTGTGGACAGTGGCCATGTGTAGTTTGCCAATGACAGTACCCAGATTGCTTACAGAGATCGATGTAGTCAACACCAAGGCGTTTCAAGCTGTCTGCACAGGCCTTCTTGCAATATGCGGCCGAGCTATCAGTCTCATACGTCTTACTGCCTTTGACATAGCCGAACTTGGTAGCGAGGAAGATCTTGTCGCGCTTCCCGGTCCTCTTGAACCACTTGCCTAGGAACTCCTCGCCGTCGCCGTAAAGACTTTGTCCATGAAGGTTAGCGGATACTCCCACGCGATGGCCTCTGTGGAAAACACGAGTCAGAAACAAAGAGAAAAGAGAAAAAAAAAACACGTACTCGGCAGTGTCCCAGAAAGTTGCTCCCAGCTCAACGGCCCGATCGAGGATTGCAAATCTCTCCTCATCGTCTGGAAGGGAGCCGTATTGATCGTTGGACAAGCCCATAAGCCCGAAGCCTAGAGCAGGTACGCGAGGGCCATTCTTGCCCAGGGTGCGGACAGGAGTGCTACCGATAGCCATCTTGACCAAAAGCGATTTCTGTGTTACAGAAAGTAAAACAAACTGCAGTTTGTACTGTTGTCAAAAGCATCAAAGCTGACAAGAACGGGTCGGAGAAGATCTCTTATAATGGTTGCTTCCGAAATCCATCTTCGGACATCGGAGGCAGATGTTTTCTGTATGGTCTTGCTCATATGTCTCGGACCTCGATGGGCCATGCTATTACAGCCGATCAGGGCCCTCATACCAGTTTTTTTAGTTCCAAGTACGTGATAGGCGCGAGGAAATCTACAGCGATTCATTGGCTAGAACCATGTGTCTACATTTAGGAGAGTCGTGGTGGTTTAACTTAGACATGTTTTCGATATCGGCCAATCAGCTTGCTAGTTCTCCGACCCGCCAGCTCAAAAGGAGACTGGTCGAACTGCCTGCAAAGCGACGGGCAACAACCTTCACTGCATCCCGAGAGGGGAACTTGGGGTACGTCGTGTGTAGGTAAGTTCAATGGTTGTGTCGATGCTCGGGCACTTATTCAAGTGCCCGACTTCGAGGTAGGCATGGTTTTTTTATTTTTCAAGGAGCCGGCAAAGCTAATTGCAGTGTCAACCTCCGGAACAGCCCATGGCCTTCGTGGCCGACTGCAGCTTAATAAGTTCAGACGAAGAGCCATCCGCCTCTGCTGGCTACCTGTGGTGTGCGTGTACCTTAGAAAGGACGGATTCGCATTTTTATGTTCCCCTCGCCGCTGGGTGTTACTTTTTTAGCTGCTGTTAGTTTGATGGGGAATCCTGCCTGCATGAGGAGTACAACTCAACGGGCAAAATTCCTTTTAATCTAGCAAACGGCCCTTTGACCCGCTTTCTCTATTTGGTTCACCGCTGGTGCTTGAAGCTCAAATGCCGAGTCCCCGATGGAAAACCTCTATGTTATCTTGGTTCAATGCTATTAATGTATGGCACTTGTAGAGAGCGCAATGATATTTTCAGGCAGAGACAGAGGGTGGCTATTCGCCTTTGCTAACTATTCCGGTCATGAAAACAAGCAAGCAAGACATTGACCGTGGTTCTGTGACCCCACACACTCTAAGCTGAGGCTCTGCTCGAATGCCCCGAGAACCGGTAAGGTCGCCTCAGCGAATGGAAATCAATCCGACGCGACAAAGCGGAAGAAAAGGACGGAAGAGGCTAAAGTCTCCCCCCTTAGGGAGGCTCGTTTACCTAGCTCGCCTGGTGCAGTATATTGCCAGTTTATGGCTGCATGTCGGCTGCTCAAAGATCAGGTGGTGTTTCCTGTATAGGGCCAAGACTTGTCAGATATAAAGCATAGTGGAGATCTAAGGGGTCGCACCGGACCACGGCACTGGGCTTGGCAGTTTCTGGACCCCAGCAAGCTGGCCACGCTTATATTGAATTACCTTTGCAGCACAACACGCCATTGGACGAGAATGTTCCACATTTCATGAGGACTTTGGATGAGGTTCGGAACCCCGGCCCCGGGTGTCGATATTCGTGCATCTCGGAAAGGGTCAATGGCTCCACCTCTCCAGCCTGTAATTCACGACCTGGGTGATGCCCGCATATGATATTTTCAATTTAACATAGATGTGGGAATCCGTATGATCAATCTAAAATGGGGGAGGAGGGGGAGAACTCTCTGCCTACATATAAGGTATCGATGTGCTCCCCTTCCCCCCTTGATTGACTATGTTCACCAGAGATCGAGTCCCTGCTGCTTCTTTCAGTCATTACCCATTCTAAGTTTTGGTCGCCGGTTCGACATTACGTTCGCTTCTTATTGTTGCATTCGCTCATTTACACTCGTCGTACTTTATACAAAACACGATGCAGCAGTCGATCATTAACGCCGCCCTCGTGGCTCTTGCCGCACGGGGCGTGGCAGCACACGCTACCTTCCAGGACATGTGGATAGGAGGTGTCGACTACGGCTCATCCTGTGCCCGTCTGCCTCTGTCCAACTCCCCGGTCACGGATGTCACCTCGGACGACTTGGCTTGCAATGCCGGTACCTCGCCAGTCAGCGGCAAGTGTTCCATCACTGCCGGATCAACGTAAGCGGCCCCATCACTCATCCGTTCCTCAATCCCACTCTCCCTCAGCCGAAGCTAACATGACGCCCACTTTCTCAAGTATCACCGTAGAGATGCACCAGCAACCGGGCGACCGTTCCTGCTCTGAAGAGGCCATCGGAGGAGCCCACTACGGCCCCGTGCTCGTCTACATGAGCAGCGTGTCCGACGCCTCCACCGCTGTGGGTGCCGACGGCGCCTGGTTCAAGATCTTCCAGGACACCTGGGCATCGGCGGGATCTTCCGGTTCCGACGATGATTGGGGAACCAAGGATCTGAACACTTGCTGCGGCAAGATGGACGTCTTGATTCCTGAAGACCTCGCCCCGGGTGACTATCTCTTGCGGTTTGTTAACCAATTTTATCATCTCCCTGTCAGTTAATGGACTTCTTTTGCTAATTAATAATCTATCTCCACAGTGCCGAAGCCATTGCCCTGCACGCCGCGGGCTCCGAGGGAGGTGCTCAGATGTACATGACCTGCTACCAGATCACTGTCTCGGGCTCCGGCGCCGCCACCCCTGACACCGTTTCCATCCCGGGCATGTACAACGCCACGGATCCGGGTATCCTCATCAACATCTACCAGTCAATGACCACGTACGACGCTCCCGGCCCCACCGTCTACTCGGCCGGCACGACCAAGAGCGCCGGCGCCGCGTGCACCGCCTGCGAGTCCACCTGCAGCGTCGGCTCGACCACCGCCTCGGCAGGCACCGCTGCCGCCGCCACGTCCGCAGCTGCCGCTTCCGTCGCTACGACTTCTGCTTCTGCCGCTGCTGCCACTACCACCACCGCCGCAGCTTCCGCTGCCTCCTCGTCCGCTGCGGCCTCCTCTTCGGTTCAGGCCACGTCCCTAGCGTCTTCGTCCTCCTCTGCCCAGGCTAGCTCCGCCGCCGCTTCGTCGTCTCAGGCCGTCACATCTCAGGCTGCTACCACCACCGTGGCTACTAGCTCTGCTGCTGTTGAGGTAGCTTCTAGCACCTCAGCGCAGGCTTCCGCAACCACTTCTGTGTCCTCGTGCAAGCGTAGTGAGTGTTCCCCTTTTTTTAAAACCCACATTTGAAAAACACAATGCTAATCAACGGATACTTTCAGGACGTAATGCTAAGCGTCGTCTCGAAGCGCAAGCCCTTTGAGAGTTGAGTAAGGCCAGTTGGGTTTAAAGGGGGTTGTGGTGTGATATGTATCAATTCGCTGTATATAAATTAGGACCTCTGTATTTTGGCTGGAACAGTATCGGTGTTATAAATGCCGAATATTCCAATTTTGATTATAAACAAGTACATCAGCATGCGTGTATGCAGCTGTAAGCACATACATTAAATCCAGAGTAAACACTTGTATGTTCACACAATATAGTCACGAAAACTCAGGAATGGTGAGCCAAACTACCACCATTGTCACCTTTCGATGTAACTAGAATCTCTTACAGCACCTTTGTAGGTACACCTTTATGCAATTGGCCTTGCGTGAAGCATTAAGGAGGAGCTGGGCCATCTGATGGCGGATCGGGTAGCAACTTTTTAACCTTTATTTCAACCCTCCCAGAGCCTACCACGACCCGGAACACAGCATCAGCTGAGACGAACATCAATTCCAACTGTTGTGCAGTTATGGAGTACAGTAATATACCGCTGAGCAGAAGTGTTGCTCGCAGACAGGGTTTGCAAATGCGAACGAATGCAAACGCCTGAGTCAGATGACGCGGCAGGAGAGCCTGTCAAAGAGAGCAACCAAAACCAAAACATATCTCAGTAGACAGCGGCGTACTGTAAGCGAGTGGTTCTTTGTTAGCTGAATGTAACTAACAAGTTTTTATTTACGAGAATGGAAGCAATTAGCAACACTGTTCGACGAACTGCACCAAGGACCTCTGTGGCTGTTGTTTGTGTTATCCTTGGTAATGCACCTGGCATATCGATGGGTTCATCCTAAAGCCCTTTCCACCATCTCGTACAACCACGATGCATCACGCAGAATAGGCGGTGATCTTCCAAGCCTCATTTCCTTCAGTGAGACACACGGCCGGCTTCGACCATGGATCGCCGCACAGCTGCGGAAACACCACACAAGCTTGGTGCAGGTCTGGCCGTCACTGTGCGGCAGACGAGCCCTGATGCTGTCCGATCTTCAGGAGACGTAGGACATAAATTTACCCAGAATCAAGAAGTTCGATAAACTCATGAAAGCTGGCGATATTTCTCGGTGCCTGCTCCCGGAGCATCACATCTCCGTGGTCACTCCTGATTCTAGATTCGAGAGAAAAGGAGAACTCGTGCGAGATTTATCGACTCTATCGTCTCTTAACGAAGTATGGAATGAGCAGGCCAACTTTACTCGCAACATTGGACTAGGCGATACACCTTCCACTAACACACAAAGAGACATGTATCAGTACCCGAACTATATAAAACGACCATCCCCTTAGTGGACATATTTGCACTAAAGCTGACAAGGCTAGTATTCGGCGCTTCAAAGCGTATAAGAACGTGACGGGTGCGGCAGTGTATATCGTGAACACTGCAGCTTTCGTGTTTGACGATAACTTCAGCATTATGAACAATCAAATCGATTTCTTAAAGTCTACGGGGTCAATAACGACAGTCGAACAGGCTGATGGCCTTATAGTGCTCGCCACAGCGCTGGATATTCCAGACATTTCCGCACTTATCGCTGTGTGCGACCATCTCGGGACTTTGTTCAAGTCGATGCAGCCAAAATCGTTCACCAGAAAAAGATCCTCACAGGTTCCAGGCTTCGCAAAGATATCGCACGGAGGGATTACCTTGTCTCTAGGGGAATAGAATAAATTCCTTGGGCGAATGCAGAGAGGTGAGAGCACCATGTTCTCCACGACAGATCATCTCTTGCAAAGAGATTTAGATGCGGCAAGCAAAACAGGTCACTCTCCCCAGTTTCATTCTCCTCGCATTCGCAATATTTTGAAAGAAACCTCAGCCAGTGACTCAGGCTGTACTAACCCCTCTTCACAGCTGTTTAGTTACCTCATCGGTGGCTATGAGACGAGCTCGACGTGGCTCTCCTGTAAGTACTTTCGGTCGTAGGGAATTATGGAATTGGAAACATAATAGACAATTCGGGGACGGTGAATCTTATCAAAGACCACCCAGAAGTTCAGCAAATACTCCGTTCAGTCCTCAGCTCCGCCTATGGAGCCGCTGTCGGTGAATCGCGCCAATCGTCGGTGATGGAAATGCCAAAACGCCTGTTCATTATCTCGCCGGATAGCCCCACCACTTACCCTGGCAACCCGCGATTTTGGAAAGCAGTTGGTACTTTTCAAGGAGCGGGACATCTTTGGTGCACCGCAAATTCAGTTCTTCTTCCATTATAATCTTTCTGTAAAGGACATACCCCACGATGCAACAAGTAATAGTAAGACTGGGCATGTTCTCAAAAGCTATTTCAAGAATGAGAGGAGCACCGAGTGCAACGCAATCCCGACTGCAGAGGCTGTTAATCTGCAAGCCCAAGAAGTGCAGCTACGACTATGTGGGAAACTTAAAATCATCCCATCCAAGCAAGCATTAAGTCATGCATAATAAGGGTGGATGGATTATGCAGACAGGTTCGTGAGCTGTGGGTTGCAGATCTTTGACTGATGACGAAGATGCACATGCATATCCCCCGTTGGTAGCCTCATGCTTATGCTTCCGTACCTGCTGGCGCTGCTGCTTTACAGCATCCTCTCGGTTGCTGGTTGCTGGTTGCTCCCCGGTCGTAATGTATTTGTTTACCATGCTCGTAGTAAAGCGCAGCGTTACAGCACACCATATCACGGGGGAAGCTTAATAGCCTGGGATGTTGGATCTTAAATGCGAAGAGATATAGGCCTACTAATCCGCTTGATAACCGTAAACAAGGGATCGGCTGGGGCATCGAGCTTGGAAGAGAAGAAAACCCCGTTTCGGATCTCCGCGTGTGCGTGCCTGTGGATTCCAGAATGCTGAATGCGGCGACGTCATGGCGATTCCCCTGCCATGGTCTGGATCCCAGAGGACGGACGGGCTGCCAGACTTGGCACTGGCCGTTTTCCGCTGAGAAAGAGTACGAGCCCACACAAACTTGCAGTAGAAACCGGGCTAATAACTAGTAAATCTAGTGGCGAGCATGGGGGACAGGGGGTAAGAGAGCGGCGCCAAACACTAACGCAGGGACCACTATGCCGGGGGGAGCTAGGCTGCTAAAGCTAGGCACCTGCAGCTTGGGAGCTTTCCCATGGGATGGGGAGCTGAGCCAGCGGCTGCACCGCCCGCCCTGTGTGTCGCCTAGCGCCCCTCAACCCGGACCCCGGTTAGCGCATCGCCCTGGCAACGCGGCCGCAAGTCAACAAAAAGGCGATGGCTGGGTGACGGGGCATCGCCAGCTCACTTCCAAGCGAAATCCAGAAGGCTAGACCAATGATACATGCGCTTTTCTGGTCTCTCGTCCTGCAGCTCCATACAGTCTTGTCTGATCTCAATACCTCGTCGCGCATCATTGCACATCACACCAGCCACCGAGAATCTACCAACTTACTGCCTACCTAGTTGTACGACCGATTCGATTTCCACCTTCCGCCGTCTAGTCCAATTCAACTCTTCTGCCTTTCGATACTCCAAAAGGGAAAAGAACTATTGCTGGAGGAGGAGATAGAACAATATCTTTGTCTGAACTACTAAGTATTCTGGTCTGCTGTTGACCTGCTCCAATACTCTCTCACACACTCTCTCACTCACCCACACACACACATACATACTCTCACTCACCCTCGTCGCATCATTGCCACATACCTACCTTGAAAAGAAAACCACTGCACCGCAAACCCACATTACATCCCTATCTTGCTTTTGGGAACTTTAACAAGCAGGTTTCGGTCTCGCGAGCGCTCAAGCGATCGGAAACTCCTTATATACTCGGCGCAACTGAGACAGACAGAACCGGCACACAGCCCAACGTCGTGACATTCCTTACGAGTGATCGTGGAGACGCATTCCACATCTCCCATCACCCAACCGATTCACGAGCGTCATTCCAGGCAGCACCAGCCAGCTACTGCTGCTGTCGCCCTCGAGCACCTCACCCAACCGTCGCTCCGAGTCAACGGAGGACGGGAGAGGGTAATCGCAACTTCGAGAAAACCTCGGCGCTCGGCGGTCCGAGTGTTGAAGGTTGGAAAGGATTAATCTCAAGAGAAGGGATAATAGTTAGAAAAGAGAAAAGATGTCACAAAGATTTCAAGTGGGATGGTATCGTAAGTCTTGATTTTCCTTTTCCATGGTGACGCTTGGGTCGCCCTATTTCTTCCATGGTTCTCTGAGACAGGCTTTGGGTTCTGAGGAATGTTGCTACCTTACTAAGAACAATGCTAACCATATACGCAAAATAGGTTGGGTGCCGTTCTTGGGATACCACCATGTGTTGATGATCCTGATCGTGGTCACGATCATCCTGTTATGTAAGTCCCACCCGACCTCGCGCGGGTCCACCCTACTATTTGCTTGCTCACTGGTCTAACATTTGTGACTGTAGCACTTCTGCTAGCAGGCTGCTCGTCGTCTTCGCCGCTGATACCCGACATCTTCTTACTATCGCTGTACTATCAGCACTACACAGCCACCCCGGATACAGCGCAGGTTGATTACAATGTCAACGAGGCTATTAGCAACATCGTGGGCAATGCGTACCTGCAGGCCCGCGTGGGATACTTTGGCATCTGTGTGAACCCTGATGGAGGCTCATGGCTTTGCAGCAACAACGCGACCGCCCTGGCCAATGAAGTCTCGGTAGACCAGGACCCTCTGAATCTCATTTGGCTTGCGAGCCAGTTCAAGGACATGATCGTGTTCCCCTACTTGATGTACGTCACAGTTATTGCAGACCTTTGTGGCTGTTTTCCTTTCACTGTCTCCTCCAATTTCCCCTTTTGTTTTTAGGGAATACAATTACTGACAAGTATGGCGCCAACAATAGCATCATCGCTATCATCTTCGCCTTCATCTGCTTCCTGCTATTAGCCACCTTCCCCGGTTGGCATGAGGAAGAGGACAGTGAGGGCTCCGAGCGCGAGGTCAAGCCATTCCCCTCGCGGCCTGTCAGTCAGATCGCCCTATCCATCATCTTCATCGCATCGATATTCATCCTCGTATCCGTTCTGTGGCAGCATACGGCATCCGTAGCCGCATCGATTATTGCCCAGGACTTTGGAAATGGGAGCGTCATGTCCGGCGTCGGTACAAGCGCCATGGTTATGGGATGGTTCAGCTTCACGCTCCTCATCATTGTCACCATCGGTCTGCTGGTCATGATCTTGAGTATTCGCGTACTCTCGCAGCTGGCGGATTGATGGCAGCAATGGAGATGATGTCAAAACAACACAAACGACGACGACCACGACGATAAACCGATAGAAGATGCGAACGAGACTAACGGGGGCTAATTAACGCGATTTTGGCATGCGGAGGAAAAAGATGTTATGGTACGACAACAACGAGACACACATAGACTGGAATTGGGGCCTCCGCTTCAAGGAGGACGTTTGTACATGGAAATATATCAGGTTTCTGGGACCGCTGGGGGACCGGCAAGGCACGCGGCTTGGCTCTCCCTTTTTCATGGGCCAGGATATTCTCCCGTGTCCAGATCATGGTGAGGTCGTACCGCGGTCGCCGGCCCTTGGCGGGAAGAGAAACCTAGCATTTGGGACTGGAGTTAAAATGATATTTTACGTCGCGTGTCTTAATAATTGTGTTTTATTGTTTTTTTTCCCCATGCTTTTGGCTTTGGTCTCATCTCGATCGATCGATATTCAGTCATGTCTTCGGTTTCTCTAGGATCCTTCGGACAAATATACCTCGGGCAGTTGGGATGGAAATATGGCATCCATACGATGGGATGGGCTTGTGGAAGGGGTGGAGGAGGCTTTTTCTTCTTCTTTCAACCTTTGGATCAAGAGAGTACTCTGCGTTTCAACCGCAACACGCCAAACGTTCAGTTCTTGCTGTTACCGTTTGCCCGATTGTTGCTTGTTCCTGTTGATCGATTTTACTGCTTCAGATTTCCCTCCCCTCGCAGGTAGAAAGATAAGGATTGGGAAGGAAAGGGAGGGGTGCAGGCTGGAAATGGAGCCAGAAAGCAAGAAGTCAGGCACGCAGCATATGTAGCCTACTTGATTAGGTCTCTGATTCTCGCGATATAGATAGCTCAAATATGATACAGTCACTCCTCGAAAATGCTCCAAGTTGTCCATTGCGTTCGTGAAAATCTTCATACTTACATAGCAATAATAATTTACTTTTCTTGCGGAACGCACTTCTTCTAACATAGACTTCAACATGACCAGAATATGAAGACGGAATGAAGGGAGTGACAGTAATATCTGAACTGATTATTTCATACCATCTCTAGCTAAATAAAAACATGCTTTACCAAAGTGGATAGTGATTAAAAGGTAAAATTCATATGCTCATTTGCGCCTTACGCCTATGCTATTCCATGTATCGCAGACCATATAGCTCGTTTAAGAGAGCACAATAAGATACCATCATAGCAGTCATTCTATAGGTTCCTAGCCATGTGCCTGTATGATAACACCAGTGCATCAACCTTCCCATGACGGCAGCACGCTGTCAAAGAGCTTGGCGGGTATCTACGCCGCGGCTCTAATGGGTATATATGGGACTTCGAATATATCCTTACACGAGCATTTTGCTCCCAGTCTCTGGACCTCGACAACTCTTCATCTCTTTTGAACGCGGCGCTCGTTCAGCGGCGGTTTCTTCAAGTCGGTCGCTTGAAAGGATGCGCCTCGGTATTCAGCACCCATTCATCCAGACTGATAACATCTGGTGTACTGTACAGCAGGTAGAAATACTTCAATGTTTCGGCAAACCAGAAGCTCTCCATTTCGTTCGTCTTTGTCGGCTGCGAAGAAAGGACGTCTGCAACAGCGCTGTGTCCGGACTCGGTTTGCGTGGCAGCGATGATAGCCTGCCACATGTTCCACCCCTTGTCCTGCCATGTGGTATCGCCAGTGATGCGATACATGTACCAGACTGATTCAATAGCCTCGGGCCTACCAAAACAGTTAGTATTCAGGTAACCAAGGGCTGGTTCAGACCAACTACGAGAGAATTCAACTTACCGAAGAATGTACTTCTGAGAATTAATACGCACATAGCCTGCTGGGATTCTCTCGTTCTTGAGACGTCCCTTAACGTACTCCTCGTGAGTTGGAGGCCGTAGAGGGTCAGGCAACTTTTCCTGGTTCTCGGTGTCATCCAAAAGTATTGTTTGGGAGCTGCGGCTAGGCTTGCGTATGTTGATTGTCGTGTCTTGTCCGCCGTTTTGGGTGTTGGGAGCCAGTGACTCTAGGAGGTTCAGCCGCTTTTCTTCATCGATCGAAGGCAAGTTGTCATTGGTGCGAGTTTCGAGAGAGCCTCCCTCGTAGCCCACATCCATGCTTCGCTTCATGTGTGCTTTTTCATCGTTATCCTTTCGCACTTTGCTTGTTGCCAAATCATCAAGCTCGGGACTAGTTTTCTTGGAATCATATTTCTTCCCAGCGCTTGATAGCGATGAGTCCTCTGCCTGGCGCCTCAACTCTTCTGCTTCCGTCTTCTTCAGCTTTTTCTCTATTTCACCCACATCCTCCTCTGATCTCAACGGCTCGGACCTCAATGGCTGGGAGCTCTGCTGGGAGCTCTTTTGGCTATTTGCATGAGCTATTTTGGCCGCCTTTCTCGCCTCATAGTCATCGATTTGTAGCTGTCTCATATCCCATGCAGGGTCGAGATACTGGTACCATAACGTCTGATTCCAATGGCAATTGTTCACTTCGCTGCAAGGCACAACAGTTGCACCTTCGGGCATGATGCCGCTGGGCATGCTTTCATACGCCCATACACATCCATCGGTCAGTCTCTTTCCTATCTCTACATCGGCGGGCTCATCGAACAGCTTGCCGGCCATGCCAAACATCCCTCCAAGAAAGCACGTAAGATGGGTGACCTCGAAGTCTAATGACGCATCTTTATCAGGATGGCCACGGGTGGATACCTTGGCGCTGAACAATATATCACGGTCCTCAGGCACCATCGGTCGATAGAGGAGCCATTCCTTGACTGCAGCTGCCACTTTGAGGTGCATATCTCGGTATTTTGGCTCCAGCCCCCCGAGGAGTAGGAATTGCTTCGGGAAGTATTCGTATGTCGAATCTTGTGCACCACCCATGGAGTAGGTTTGTATACGATTGAAAACAGGTGTCAAACCTTGCGGATAGCAGATCCCGGGAGAGAGGTTGGGTATGGAAAACGGCCCTGCTGTTGCCTTGTCGCTCATCATTTGTTGGTATAGGTCTGGTGGAGAAAGCACCTCGGGAAAGGTCAGCTCGGACGGCTCTTCTACGATCGGTGAAACGAGGGGCAATTCAAGTTCTTCTTGATCTGCCAGTCGCCGCCGACTCAATGTGTTGATGCTGGGATCATCTTCCAAGTCGGGTAGAGAGTGGGTTTTCTTCTCGGAAATTTTCTTAGTAGCTTCTTGGGAAGCTTTCTTGGAGCTCTTAGGTTTCGCTTTCTCGGAGCTCTTAGGTTTCGCTTTCTCGAATTTATCCCTGGCGTGTCTCTCAGCAGTGCGATTGCAGCCGGTGGAATCGATCTGCTCTGGGAATATCCCATGAATTGCTGTGCCGCCAGCTCGATTCTGCAGCTCTTCAAACGCATCCGTTATGCGCGCCACGGCATCGTAGTACCTGTTATCACCCGTGACCTGGGCGAGTCGGGTAAACTCCATAGCCAGCGTGCCTAGCTCGGCGACATTGGCACCATTCGCTGCCTGTTTGGCAATCTCATTAGCCGATGGTTTCCACTGGTAGTATAGAATCGGCATTCTGTTCGGTGTATCAAATACACCCATCAGGATCTCGGCAAGTTCGACGGCCTTGTCCACGAGGACCTGATACCCGCCGGCGGCACCACCGCTCACATCGTAAGCACCAAGTAGACCACCAAGATAGCGGATCGTGGTTTCGAAAACAGGGATGTTGGGCCGAGGCGTCGTTGTAAAGTCGATCTCTGCCACTGCTTGGACGGCCTCATCAAATTCTTCTGTCATGCCCATAATCCATAGTGTGTCGAGAGCATCAACGAGAGAAGCAGCCCATCCGCAGAAGGGGTCACGGAATCTCTTGGAAACTGGAGAGAGCTCATCATGCTTCCACGCGTAGGTCCTATAGCCGGTCCAGGCTCTCTGCATCTCTGCCTTAACCTGGGCGAGGCGGGTTTCCCTCTTCTCCCGAGCCTCAGGCGACTCTGCCTTGAACTCGTGTTGCACTTTGGGAATTGTCTTAGGTTTTCCAGTGGGCAAGGGAATGATGGATTCAGAAGCTATGGGGAAGAACTCGGTCGGCTTTACCCAGTGGGGTACTTCCTTAGTAGTTTTGATTGCTTTTTCCTTCTCCTTTTCTTTCTCTGGACTAATGACCTTTTTGTCGCTCGGTCGTTCAGCCTCCCCATGGTTCTGCCACTCTGAATGTGGTGTTTTGCGGTCGGGGATTGTGAAGCCCGGCGCATCGCTATCCGAAGAGTCGGCAACCTTGTTGACCTCTTTCTCATATCCACTATCCAAGGGCACTTTGAGGAGTTCGGTTTTATCAGCAGAGGCTGCCTTCTTGAGGCTTAAGTCTTCCTCGCCTTTTACTATAACCGGGGTTGGAGGCCCCGCCACCAACAGGTCATAGTCATCATGCCCGAGAGAATCCGGCTTTTTCAACTGTTCCGTAGAAATAGACTCGAGCTTGAGATCGGGCTTGGGCCCCAGCTTCGGCGCCGGTCGTGTGGCGGTATAAGGGTAGTCGACATCCGCGGACAGGCCTTCCCACTCAGGCTGCTGTGACATACGGTATAGGAGAAAGAGCGTGGCAGCGGCGAAAGCCACATAAACCCGATATTTGCGAAATCGAAACATGATCGCTTATAGGCAGAAAAACAAATAGACTAACAGCGGTTCAAAGGGGAAAACACAGTCAATCACACAAGTCTGGGGCGCAAGGCCTCAAAATGTGAAGTTGTTGTCTTAGCGATAGAGACGAAGCTGTCCCATCCTCATCAGGCGAAGAGCTAGTCGCTGGCCCAGAACATCAACACCGATGGAAAAGAAGGAAAATTTGCTGCTGCAGCTAAAGATCACGAACAAGAAGAATGCAACAGCAAAACTAGGCGATGCGAGTCACAAGAGGAAGCGCGGAAGGAAGAAGAAGCTTAGTGTCCAGTCTGCAGCTCGAAAGACGGCAGGAATCACGAGCGCCGAAAGTGGGTTGTGCTGCTGGCACTTGCTAACTAGGTGGGTTGCTAAATGTAAGGGAGCATGGGGTATAAGTTCAGGGTCTATCCGCAGTCTAGCCGCATTGCTCCAGCGGCCCAGGATGCCATGAGCAGAAGCACGGAATTTTCGGCTTCAGAACTTTAAAAAGGAGGAAGTAGAGGTCTTGGCAGGAGCTGAAGTCAGCCACTACTGGCCCCTGCCCGCGTGCGTGCTAACCAAGATGGAGTGCTGGCTCTCTTGGCATTGTTTCTGGTGGCCTATGGTTGGCCCACAGCCATGGCTTGGCTTGCTGATGGCTCTAGCCCAGCAATAATGGAATCCCATCCTTTCTCCTCGACCAGGGTCGGCTAGAGCGTGGCGAGAGACAGACGGACACTTGGCTGTTCGAGCATTGCCGGGGATGTGCGCCAATCTGGCGATCGCTGTGTTTTAAAGCTCTTTGCCTTACCTACTGCTCGGCACTGACCTCAATGACAAGGTGGGCAAGTGGGGAGACAACAGTCAGCCAGTTCAGCTATGCTGTCAGGCAAGGCGAGACGGGGAATAGAGGGGGGCACAAGGGGGGAGGTTAAAAAAAAAATTAACTCCCCCAAGTCTGGTAAGGGCCAAAGATCGGATTTGCTAGGGAAACCCTGCCAGCATGTAATTTTACATAGCGGGGAAAGAAGATCTTGCTGATGCCGATAGGTAAGAGTTGTCAGCTTCTCCATCAAACACCCACCTGCGCTGTTGCGAATGAACTAGGTATGCGAGTGACAGTCCAGGCAAGGAAATCACCTGCATCGTTAGCTCATCTCCATGCATACCTAGGTAGAGACATCCGGCTACCTAGCTATGTGCCTCTGTAGGTATCGATGTACTGTGAAAGTTGAGCACCGAGGTGCGTGAGGAGCTATCTGGGGTAGAATGCCATACCATTGATTACAGGCACCAACAAACTAAAACTTACCGTTTATTGGTGGCGCATCCCAGAGAATGAAGGGGAAGCTGTACCACATACTGCCCGCCCATTGATGTTGGACTGGTGGGAGATTGCACACCCATCCCATGGGATTTGAGAATAATTGACCTACTGATAACTTTATGCACTCAACTTGATCCCAAGAATTGAATGTGGAGTTACAAGAAGCCACCCCCTGTTTTCCAAATCTCACTGGCAAACGAATGGGGCCAGAAGCAGCAACATCTCAAGTGATCTTAGGAGGCATTGGCTTCTGAATATTATGATTCTCAGTCTGCATTGAGCCGAGCACGCAGGCGCGAACGCTGCTTCGTCCGAGTGAGAGAAAAACCCAGTGTGCAGATGGCCGTATCTTTCGGTGCTTTCGATTACCACCTTTCTCCACTGAAAGACGGATCTCTCTATCCAGAACTAGATGGCTATAAATGGACGGCCTTAAATCTTATTTTTTTTCTGCACCCTGGTCGATTGGTCTTGGCCATTTCCCTTCTACGACAATGGGCCGGGCAGTGGAGAATCAAACAAGCACGGTGGCCTCATGATGTCCGTTTCTGGCAGGTATGGGAGTCTTTGGTCCGCTGCGTGAAGAAATATTGCTACGCTGCAGCGTCCAGACGGTAGGGCCTAGACTACCATAACCACCACGTTAAGACTATGAACCACCGGATTCAATATTATCCCATCCCATGTTTGGATGCACAAAATAGCCTTGGAGAGTAGGTTACCGAGGCACCTACCACATGTTGGTCTCAGCACGAATTAATAGTTGTTGGTGGATTAAACACGACCCTGCATAGCCGACCCAAATCGTACCGGAATTCCCAGAACCATTTCCTGTTTTGGGGAGCAGTGATCCATTTGTTCAGAAATGCAATTTAGGCAATCCAACCATCCATCCACCTGCATGTGGGTAATGTGTCCACCAAGATGTTTAACTAACTGATAAATCTTCAAGGGATATCGACGCTCGTCACGATGACCTCGGACAACTTTGAGTGTGCTGCGCTCGCTTCACACACGGTTTGAGACTGCGCCTGTTGCAACTTCATTCCACTTCCTAGGCATGAAACCCGATACATTTTTGCCAAGCAATTAGGGGCTGTCCTATGCGAACTAATACGTCCTTCAGCACTTTACTCGCCACTCTGTGGATACTTTAAACACCCTTTGAACGCAAAGCTCGCGCAACACAGGCGCCCTCGGCAAACCTAATAAGTTCTCTGGATGGTTCGCAATAATTCAGTCGCCTTCTTTTGCACTCCAACAGTGTTGAGAGGGGTGCATTGTATCTTCGTATTGCGACCGCCACACAAGCTTTCACGTACAATCTTGCCCAGTTTCTATGCAAATAAGTTTCCCGGATAAAAGGCGAGCTTTCGTAGATCACCCGCTCCTCGAATCCCTCACAACGCAGCAGACCTCCCGTGTAACCTCAGGAGGAAACCAAGGAGCATGTAGGGCCGTTGCACACTGCTGCACACTGCTGCATTTGATGTCGCCATGCTGCGAATACTGTAGTCCCCGCACCGGACGTCATAGCTTCCCGGATCGGCGAAGGCACCGCCTTGGCAAGAAATAGACAGTCGGGAAGAAGCCAGCGACTCGGGCAGGCTGGGCGAGGGCGAGCAGCAGGCCTACGTAGTTGCTAGAATTTAATTGCTGTGATTTCCAACCAGTGTTGGTTCTCTGCTCAAAGGTTTCCTGGACAGTCCTACTCGTATCTTGTTGACGACCACCAACCCTAAACGTATCGTAAAATGCAGCAGCTTCTTACCCCCGTGCTTGGCCTATTAGGCATAATATCTCGCGCCGGCTTCGTATCGGCTAAGCCGCCTGGCATCGGTGGCGGGATAATTGCCCTCAATGGCACTTCTGTTGGACATGAGCAAGTATACAATGGAGGTATATTGAGATAGCCTGGCGTAAACTGCATTGAAGGGGAGATACTGATATGATCGATGTGGAGTGAATCTATATATCACAGGCGAAAAAAAGTCCGACACGGCCGTGTTATATCTAACCGATGTATATGGGATCAACTTGACAGAGAACCGACTGTGAGTACAACTTGGTTGGAGCTATCGTGTTGGCCGTTTTGCGGCTACCTAACTGCTGACATTTGAACCCATAGTTTGGCTGATAGCTTCGGGCGAGCTGGTTATTTGACCGTGGCTCCCGACCTCTTCAATGGCACACCATCACCGGTAGACATGAATGATCCTGGCTTCAACATAACGGAGTTTCTTGCAACTCACGGGCCAAACGCCACAGATCCCCTGGTTGACGTTGCCATAAAGTATCTGAAGGATGAAGTTGGTGTCAAGAAGATAGCCGTACGTATTCCACTTTTCAGAAACCACCCGGTCTCTACATACTACAAGCAACGCCTCTGACCAAATGTACCAAGGCCACGGGCTATTGCTTTGGCGGCCGTTACGCCTTCCGCTTCGTAGCCGAGGGCAAGGGTGCGGATGCGGCCTTCGCCGCGCACCCCAGCCTGCTGGAGGATGATGAGATCGCAGCCATCGCAGGCCCGCTATCCATGGCGGCCGCTGAGAATGACAGCATGATGCCGCCGGACCGGCGGAACAACATCACCGCGCAGCTGGGATTGACAGACCTCCCGTACTCGGTGGCTCTATACAGCGGCACGAGCCATGGTTTCGGCGTCAGAATTAATACGTCCGACCCGCAGCAGGTTTTCGGCAAAGAGACCGCTTTCTATCAGGCCGTGAACTGGTTCGACTCTTGGGCTTGATCCCGAGTCGAGGATCAACGTTGTCCTGGGAGGAGTACTTTGCCATATCGTCCACAGGGGGGTGCAAAACAAGCTACAAAATGGATGGATGGTATTTACGACCCAGTAACGCTGAGAATATGGAATTTTTATCTTTTCTGTGGCTGTTGATTACAATACACTACCCAACTTGCTGAAGTGCTCAAATTCATGAACAGAAGTAGAATCCTCCCTAATCGTGCTAGAAGTAACAAAGCAAAAGTGTGACAAGGCGGAGTATTCTAGGAGAGAACTCAGCATTAAGGAGGTCAGCGTAGCTCTGGGACTATCCCTTTGAGATATCAGCCTGCCAGTGAAATAGATGCACCCCACGAATGCATCTGTCAGACCTATATTTTCCATACCGCCAGATTATTATTAAAAAGAACTAGACTAAAATGTCACCTCGACTGCATTGCATCATGCTCTCTGGCTTTCAATAAACTCGTCTCAGGAGCTAACGGCCCATCGCGCCAGAAGGGGCCACCGGCCATTTATCAACGGCAAGACACTAATGGCAGCATCGAAGAACGTTGGGACTTTTAACTTTAATTTAAATTACTTTTCTAGCCGATCGGAGATTTTCCATCGGTATTCTCTAGACACTAACAGCTGCTAAGCTTTGGCTGCGCCATTGACAAGCAAAAGCTTCGTGACGTCACAGATCGATAGAAAAGCAATGTCCCGATCTCATCATCCTTGAGAAGGCTTGCAGTATCATATCGATCCAGAATCCATAGTCTTGGATAATTCATCGATCTTCACCAGCCCAGTGACATCTTCCAGATTCGGCGTTTTAGATTCACCAGCCTGGTATCTTCACTGGCGTACCAGACGTTATGTAATTGTGTTTACGACTACTGTAGCTTGCCAGAATGCGCACTAACTGCGTACCTAGGTAAGTAATGAATCATTATATCGCAGGAAAGGAGTGTTTTCGGATTTACCATTATTTAATATCCCGGGAATCTCGCAATATCTTCTAAACAGACCGAGTTTGTACGTGATCTACACTTATTGACTCTCTCTTTGATTATTTAGGTGTAGCAAGCATAACTTCCATAATCTTAACAATTTTGAGGATTGAAATAAAGCAAAATGGGTCATACTGAGCCGGAGAAAGGCGACAAAGGTGAGTAGAAAAGGTTCCCATACAAATGTCATGCAACCTAGAAAAAACATTCTACAAAAAAGCATTCTAGAAGGTGTACCCGGGACATCCGTTGACTGGCTATACATGACTAATACAACGTCTGCAGTATCATGGAACTGGGGTGGCGGTGCTCCTGGGGGTACTGTTGTCGAGAAGAAGACGGAAGGAGAGATCGCCATCAAATCAAAGCGCGGTAATACGGTCAAGAAGAACGCAAGCCCGAAAAACCCCGCTGTGCACATTCAGCGCTCAGGTAATGATGTGGTTAAGAGAGCCTCAGAAGTCACAGTGGAGAAGAAATCCAGCGGCAAGAATCAAGGCGGAACGAAAGAGGGAAAGAAGCGCAAAGAAGGGAGCAGAGACAATGGCGACGACAGCGAAAGCAGTGAGGACGAGAGCCAGGAAGATCCCCATATGATCAAAGAGGGCAAAGAAGTAAAGAAAGGAGGCAAAGCTCTAAATAAGAGACAGAAGAGAGAGCAAGAAAGCAGCGATGAAGGATCAGCAGGGAACGATCAAGAGGAGCAGGATGATCCAGGGGAAGACAGCGCAACTTCAGTGTCAGAAAATGATAGGAAGCAGCCGAGTACCCCTCCACATCGGTCAAAGTCAGCTGCCAAGAAAGATCCGAAATCCTCTAATTCAGGGAAGAAAGGGAACGGGTCAGAAAGATCGGCACGGCAAGATAGTCCTCACAACGCAAAGAACAACGAGAAGGCTACCAAGAATGACACTGCGAGCGCCAAGAACAAGTCCTCAGCAAAAACCGGTGGCAACATGGAGAAGGGAACAGCCACGAAACAGAAGAGAGGTTCGGTTAGCAGCCGGACTCGCAGCCATGATCACGAATAACAACGACTACTATAGGACATCGTCAAAGAACCCGTCTGCCGAGTCTGCCGCTCTGGGGTATGATTACGTAAAGGCGCGGATGCTATATCGAGGCAGATGGGATTTCGAGACACAAAAGATGTGATTGGGTGAAATGGCGCAACAGTCTCGCTTACACTCACACCCAAAGAACCCGATTGTGGCTTAAGACAGCAACAGGAATAAAGAGCTAACTTACATGCCACATGAGTTCAGATCAATGTCTAATTACTCCTACCTGCCACTTCGGACGTCAGCCTCTAGGAAAGAGGGCGTGTGTTTACTTCATTTTCTTTTCCCCCGGGTTTATGCTGTTGGCTCCGCAGTTTTTATTATTGTTGTTGTCGTTGTTATTAAGAGGTCTTGGACGTACTGGTGGGAATGTTGCCCATGTTTACACATATGTGGGTACTAGAGATGTGACATGTACACAAGCTTTTTTTACAATTAAAGATAGCTTTGCCTTGTTTCCTATATATTTTCAAAATTATGATAATCTCACAATACATAATCTACGCTATGCGGGTCGCAGTCGCATACCGATGGCGCCAAGGTCTCTTCAGAAGCTAGCACCAACGATCGACTGGGCGTGCTGGGTGAGCTGCCCCGAATAGGCAGTTTCCAAGCCCACTAGTTGCGCATCCGCTAATTGCGTCAGCTGCGAATCTAGATGTCCCATGGGATACCTACCGTTTATGGGTCTGCAAGGGTTCTTTTTCTTCACCAGCAGCGCTGGGAGCCTATCCCCAACCAGGCTTCGCTAATATTTCGCTTCCATCTGGCATCTAACGGGTCGGAATGTAGCCGAAAGTACTGGATGCGATAAAGCACTCTCGAACTATTACTGTTACTTTTACTTTTATTTTTATCTTAATTATGGTTCCTTCGTAAATGTGGCGACTTACGTATGCCAATCTAGACACGCGGGCTGCTTTTCAGACAAATCCAGCGCCCTTGTCGCAGTATGTAGCACCATCTCCGTGGGCCCTCACGTCCAAGTTAGGTGGGCTTCAATGCCACACATTCCCTCTAATGAGACCCCCTTTGATCGGATCGGAGGTGGGCCAGCGACGCAAATGTATATTAATCATCAATTCGTGTGGCCCACAGCTGCACGCTCTGGAGGAGTCGAGTGACGAATCTAATGATGCGCTTGGAGAGATAAAGGAGCTGCGGTTCCGTATGAAAGGATAGGATCAGGGGAGGGTCAATCCGGGATGCGACCATGTCATTAATATATTCGTATGAGACGGGTGAAGAGACCAGTGCAACATCCTATCTTTATTTCAGACGAACACTTGCTTGTCCGCGATCTAACGGCGGGTTCTGAGTGGGTTTTGAAACATATCTACGGAGCGCACACCCTGGCTATCCCCACGGCGTGAGATGATCGCCGGGGGGTATGCAAGTTAATTCGATGAAACCTCATCCCTTTGGGCCCTTTGGCCCACAGCCGAAACTCCTCTAGTCGTAAGCCCACGGCGCCCTGCATCGAAACCCCTGAAAGGTAAGACTCTTGCTTTATCTACCGGGTGAGCCCAGTTTCTGGCATGTTGTGTTCGTCCGGTAATGGCATGCTTTGTGTGTCCCGTCTTTGTACACTCCTCGACTTCTTTTGTATTTTAGTTTCGCAAAAGAAGAAACACCATGACTGAGTGATCGAGCAATACGCACGTTCGCTGTACAGACGATTTCCAGATGGGGGTTCATCCACTTTCTCGACGGCGCCTATTTTGGCGCGTGCTGGGGGTAGCGGCGGCGATTCTGCTTCTGCGGCAAATTTTTGGCCCCGACGGTCCCAGCTACTCGAGCGGCGGCGATTTAGCAAACCACAACAACAAAGACCGCCCACGCCGGCCTAGCCGCCGGACCTGCGGGTTCCTCCAGGGCATCGACAACGTCTTTGTCATCTTCAAGACGGGCGCCAACGAGGCTCCCGAGAAGGTGCCTCTGCACCTCGACACCACCTTGCGCTGCATTCCCCACTTCGAGATCTACTCGGACCTCGAGGAGGAGATCGCCGGGCACCAGGTTCACAACGCCCTCGACGAGGTCGATCCCAAGATCATCGCGGAGCACCCCGACTTCGAATACTACACACGGCTGCAGAAGGCGGGCCGCGAGGCGTTCTCGGAAGAGGAGGTTGCAAAATGGTCCGCGGCGCAGAGCACATTTAGCGGACGTGACAGCCCCGGGTGGAGGCTGGATAAGTGGAAATTCCTGCCGCTGGCCAAGAAGGCGCTCAAGACGCAGCCCGACGCGGATTGGTTTGTCTTCATGGAGTCGGATACATACATCATGTGGAGCAACATGCTCGAGTGGCTGTGGTACCTCGATCCCCACGAACCCCACTACCTGGGCCAGCCGATGCAGATTGGCGACGTGATCTTCGGGTACGGCGGCCCGGGCTTCATTCTGTCCAAGGTCGCCCTGAGGATGCTGATCGCCTTCTACGAGCCCAACAGGGCGTTCTACGACCACTACACCGGCGTCCACTGGGCGGGCGACTGTGTGCTCGGCAAGGCCCTGGCGGATGCGGGTGTCGAACTGACCTGGGCGTGGCCCAACTTATTTGGAGAGCACCCGCACAACATGGACTTCAACGATACATTTGGAGGACCAGACGTGCGGATGTGGTGCCACCACGTGGCTAGTTACCATCATCTCACATCCGATGATATCCTCCGGATATCCGATTTTGAGGGGAAGTGGCGACAGCATGTAAGTTTCTCTCTCTCTCTCTTTGTCTCTGTAGTTGTGTCATTTCTGTCGCATCATAACTGACTGAGTTTGGTTGCACTTTAGAACGGTAGAGCTTTACGTCACAAGGACGTCTTCAAACAATACGTACTTCCGCAACTCGCGGAGGAGCGCCCCAACTGGGACAACCTGGCAGACATTGTTGCAATGGAGCATGCCACAGCTGAAGGTTGCCGTGCTATCTGCGAATACCAGCCGGACTGCGTACAGTGGTCTCTGACGGGTCACACGTGCAAGCTCGGAGGCATAATAAAACTCGGGCGGACGAAGCCGGAAACGAGCCGCATGACCTCCGGTTGGATGATGGATCGGGTGCAAGCATTCATGGACTCTCAGGATGCTTCTTGTGTAGACGAGGACTGGATCACGGGTTGAGCCACCTACACCAAGTGGTCGACCGACATTTTGTGAAATGTCTTAGAGAGGAATTGTTAACCCTAACCCAAGCCCTATTTGGGTTGGCTTTAATTGTCGTCATAATGATGGGCCAGTGACAGCTTGTCATCGGCCCCAATTCAGGGGAGTTTCTGTCGCAGATGCACGCAAGAAGCTCGTGCTACTTTGGTTGGATAGCCATCAACGGTGTACTTCCTGGGCAAATTTCTGTCATGTGGGCTCTAGGTAATGATAGAGAAGAGAGGGGGGGGGGGGGGGGCAGCCTCTGGTAATGGTTCTCGAAAAAAAAGGATGACGTGGTGTTCTCAGCGGCTTTGAAAGGTGGGAAGACAAGATTCGCATGAAACATGCATATTCCCCCCGCGCGTGGACGTCCCTGGAGTGACGCTGTGGCTGTTCAGCCATTTTCGCGAAAGAGATGGGATTCCAGGCTATGAGCGACGTTTGGATCGATGATTCATGAATAGACCGTTCCAAAAAAAAAAAAAAGCGCGACAAACTTCGAAGTCACTCCCGCATCGTCCCAATGTTACATCGAAACCATGTATTTGTATCAGTGTAATGAATAGTTTTACCAATTTCTGATAGAGCAACTCTGTCCCGGTGTCTTCTGTTCGTAAATGTTGCAGCATGCTTGCTTCCGACAGGAGTGATAACCCCCCACGATCCAAGGTATCCAATGCCTCCGAAAACTCTGATTCTCGATCTAAGATGTCGTAGATGTCGCCAAGCCGCCGTGTGTCCGCAAACTTCGGCAGACCACTTCTGCAGGATTGCAGAAGTGATGTGAAATTTGACGATGGTCCATCCCTCGGAACGTGCCCCGACCCGCTTTCTTCTGGTCCCATGACCTCCTATAACGGCACCGGCGCATTCCTATTCGACACTGAAAGCCAACGTAGAGTTGCTGCTAGTCTGTGAACCACACATTCCTGGAATTATACATCTAGGACAGCACTAGTTTCTCATCGCGACAGTACTCTCCAGCAAGAGTTCGCGATGGCTGACTCGAGCTCGAACCACGATATTGTGATGTTTCGTTGAGATAAGTTCTCCTCCGATGTTCTGATCCCACGAAAAAAAAAGACCTCAATGTGGCTTACAGTCTATGGGAATATACGAGAATGGTCTTGGAAGTTGGAGCGAAGGATGCAATCAAATTCAGAGTGCTTCCCGCCAAAACAGAGCCTACTCCCTTTGCGGATGACAGCTGCAAGATCTGATGCTACTCTGTGCCTACTAGGGAGCCCAAAAGAAATAAGCTTATCACTGCCGAATTGAACTACGAGCCGTAGGTGCGCCGCGAAACCTTTTGCGTGTGTTGCGCTTGAAGACTATTCTGAGACCAGTAAGAGCGCGCTAACAAGTGAGGCTCACGATGGATATATAGGGTGGGTCATCCGAAGCTCCATAGCTGCCGGGAGTCAAGGTGGACACCGATTATTGGCCCGACAGCTTAATGAAGTGCCGGCAGTATTGAAGCTTGTCCCCCCACGCCGGTCTCGGAGCTAGCACTTTATCGAACAGTCAGCTTTGCAAGCGCCACGCGCAATACGAGATCGGACTGACGTGCAACTAGGAACGAACTGCCCAGCAAATCCCACGGCGCCATCAGCTGTACACCCAGTGTTCGAGCTGAGAGTCTCACCTTGAGGAGGGGAAGGGGAGGGGGGGGGGGGTGATATTTGCACAAAAAAGGAAGATATTACGGATTGATTAATGGAATAGATAAGAACAATTGTATCACACTTTGCCACGGATTAAGCGCGGGTTCCATGCGCCCCTTGTTATCATTATTAATTCAACCCGCACCTCCGACCCTCGTCGGGGATGGGCGGTGTGTTTCCACTCTTCTAGCTTTTGGTCATCCCGTTTAGTTAGTAACGGAGCTGTGGCGAAAAGGGTGGCCGTGATATTGGTATCGGACAGATCTTGTCAGCTTAGGCACGGGCGGACAACCAAAAATAGCACACGAGAATTCCATTACAACTGACAGAAATGCAACAAAAATCTCGCACCGTTGAGAAGGGGAGAGAGCGAGGGGAAGAGAAAAAAAAAAGATCACTGTAGGACAATCTGTTCCAAGCGAATGGGAAGCCAGCCGTTCACCGCTCGGAAGCTCTGTGTTCCTACATGTACATGCCTTCTAGGGAGCTGTGACCTACCCTGCTGCATACATGCGCTATGCAGCTCCAGTGACTGGAAACCCAAACGCTGCATAATCCGAATCCTACAGGCCATGCCCCCACACGCGGGTCTTCCGGATACAGGCTATATATACATGCGGACGGGGGTTTACACCTGGCGATCAACCTTGGACACCGTGCAGCGGCGTTCTGGGGCGCTCTAGAACTAGGTAAGCCCAGGGTGGAGTGGAAATTGAATCTCGCTGTGTGGCCCAATGCGGGAACTTGATTGGCTCTCCCGTGGCCATGCGCCCCTCATGGGCAAGTGAAATCTCTGAAACCCACCTGCCATGGGCCACCCCCCACGCCTCCACAGTGGCACCCTGGCCGCAAGCCAAAAGGTCCCAACGTCCCCTGAGCTGAGTCGGCAAGGTCGATTGAACTTTTTTGTTTTTTTATCTACTCCTCCACTCAACACCATCACCACTCTACATCGACGCACACACATACACGCCTCTTTTTGATAGAGAAAATACGCTTATAGACCAACTGCGGCACATAATATGAAACTGCCAACCACATCATCCGCGGCTATTCGATCTCAACTCTCAGTTTCGGCTGCCACGCGCGCCGCTCGACGACCATGTATCCAGCAGATTAGGGGCCCCTTCGTGGCCGACGTCGGCCGTGCCCAGAGCACCATCGCCAACGCCTTCACCGCGCCGTCATCCAACAGCTTCGTTGGCACCACGCTCCACGGGCGCTCTGGACAGAAGTACACCGTTCAACAAGTTTTGCAGGATCGGGAGAATCGCTATGTCTACTTGGCCGAGTACGTCTTGCCTCTCTCACCTCGTGTCCGTGCACGAGTGAACGCCACGTCCACTAACACCGAACGATCATTAGGGCCGACAACAAGAAGTTTGTCTTGAAGAGTCTATTCGAGTCCGAATACAACTATGCACTGTCGCTGCAGCCTAAGTTTGCGGAGAGCCCTTACCTGCGCGCAGTCCGCGATACGATTCCCGCCAATAAGATGTTTGTCAATGAGTATCTCTCGGACCATCTCCTCAACTTTGCATGGAAGCCCATGCCTCTGATCACCCAGAAGCGTATCCTCAGGGACGCATTGAGGGGACTAGCTGCGATGCACGCGCACGATATTGCCCATCTTGGTTCGTTTGGCCGTTAAGCCCTGCTTGGAAGTACATGTTCTAACAAAGTCTCCATAGATATCAAAGCCAACAACATCATGGTGGATTACCATGAAGCTAGAGATGGAAGCCTGGTGGTTGACCGCGTTCAATTGTCCGACTTGGAGGACTCAACTTATATTCCTCCGGCTCAGGCACTCCGTGGGCTGCAAGTTGGCAACCACTGGTGGCGATCTCCCGAAGCTCACGTAAAGGGAGGTATCAACAAGCCAACCGATATTTTCTCCTTCGCTATTGTGGTACGTTATCTCTCTCCTTCTCTCTGCCAGGTTATGTCGGACAAATCGCTAACTGATGGGCCCAGTCTATCTTTCTCCTCCTAAGACGAGTGATCTTCTGGATGGATCTGCCACAATCTAGCGACCCGAGCTTCGCTATTCTTGAGAAACAGATCTCCCACTTCGCTGAGTGGGATGATCTGGACGACTTCCTAGAATATCTTGGTCGCAGCCATCCCTGGCGACAAAACTTCAGCAAGATGGCTTCCTCCTTTGGGGAGACAAACCCACGGAGGCCTTTCGCGCTGTGGAAGAGCGATGTGCTCGAACCTGAGTTTAAAGATCTCATCAGATTGATGACTCATTTCGATCCACGAAAAAGAATCACAGCGCAACAGGCACTTGAACACCCTTGGTTCAAAGACGTGAAGGACGTCGACTAAAAAACTAGAATTTCTTTTTTTAAAGCTTCGAATTGGGCATTGATTCGAGCGGAATGGCGTTGAAAAAATTAATCATGGGACACGAATAGACAACCACAGACATAGAGAGATACCCGCAAGGACAGAGACCTTAGTAATTCATAATTGACACGATTTTATACAGATATTAGAAGCCATCCTGCCAATATGTTCGTGGTTCAGGTGCTTCGAATCAATCAGGGATCTTATGCACAGTGTATGACGTTTTTCTAGACTATGGGATTGGTGGACCAGTCCGCTGTGCTGCCAGTGCGTGCCCCCGCTGTTGCAGACTGTCCGCATTGCCACATCCTGCCAATCAGCTCACGATCGGCAATGATCTCCAAGCCGAATCGGGGTTCCTTGGCACAGAGCTGTCTACATTATAATTCGATGGATAGAGGTATGCTTACCTTAGGCGGATCAATTGTGAGCCCGGATCTGCAACCCGAGCGCGGCAGAGCTCAAGCTGAATATGCTCAGCCTCGAAGTCTCGCATTGACTCGTACCGGGCTCGCAATGGTCGGGCGAGCGTGAGGAGATGAGGAAGGTTTTTTATCCCAAGGCGCCTCTCCATCTCATTTATGCGTCCGCAGAGTTCACCTGTTTGGGCGTCTTGAGACAGGCGGTGACAATAAAAAGGTAGCTAAGCTACGACAGCTGATTGCCCGCGAGCGAACGCTTTCCAACTACGACAACATGGAGGTAAGAGAGGAGGCACCACTCCTCGGAGGATACGACAACAACGATGACGACATCGGCGACCACGATAATGTTCTCTCCTCGGGTGGCAAGCGTAAGACCAATAAACCGCTGCTGCGACGGCTGCGACGAGCATGGTCCTGGTGGCCACGCCTACAACTGAAGCAGCCGCGACACATTGCGCTGCTCACCTGCCTCAGCATCTTCCTCTGGGTGCTCTCGGGCTCCATGGCGATCATCCCGGCGACGCGGGTCGCCGAGGACGTCTTTTGCCGCCGATTCTACGAGCGCCAGCAAGGCGGCCCCGGTGGCAGCGTTTCAGCGGTGATGAGCAGCGGGGACGGCGACATCCCCGAAGAGCGGTGCAAGAACCCGGAGATTCAGTCGCAGATGGCGTACCTCTTCTCATTCACTTTTACGCTAGACAGTCTCGTGGGCTTGCTCGTGGCCTTCCCCTTTAGCGTCCTCGCCGACCGCGCCCGAAAGCCCATCTACGTGCTCGGCACCTTCGGCCAGTCCCTCAACGTCGCCTGGACGCTGCTCGTGCTCTACGGCTACCGCACCCTGCGCGTCGAGCTCATACTGCTGGGCCCTGTGTTCCAGCTTCTAGGAGGTGGGCTTATGGTTGCACTCTCGGTGTTGTATGCCATGCTCACTGATGTGCTTGATGCCGAGAACAGGTAATGGTGTTCTACTTATTCTTGACTCCCTTCCCCCCTTTTCATAATTAGCAAAACGGAATTAGGCAGACTAACATATATATCTCCGTGAGGTCAACCTGGTTCTTCTTCTTCTCGCTCTCCGCGCAGGCTGCCGGTTTCATCGGCGCTCCATTAGGTGCCAAGCTAATGGAGCTGTGGTCGCCCTGGGTTCCCCTAACCATCGTTCTGATGCTGGGGCCGATCAACGCCCTCCTCATGGTCTTTATGCCTGAGACTCTGCGGCTGCCCAAGACAGTACCTCCGAATATGGACGATGCTGCCGACGTAACTTTGAATGGGAGCCTGCACCGCACGGGCGGTGACGGGTGGTGGCCAGAGATGAAGACACGGCTGCGCAGCCAGCTCCGCACTCTGCGTGATTCCCTGTCCATATTCCGCAGCCGGCCCATGCTCCTCGGGCTCGTGACCTTCGTGAGCCGTGCTCCTATCGACGGCGCCTCCATGGGCGTCTTTATCCAGTACTACAGCAAGCGGTTCCACCGCTCCCTCGCCGAGGCCGGATACGTGCTCGCCATCCGCGGAGTGCTGATCATCGTGGTAATGGGCGTCCTGCTACCGTTGCTCACCAAGCTGCTCTCCCGTCCTTTGCGGCGGCAGCGGCAACGGCAGCGGCGCGATAGCAGCACCAGCACCAGCGACAGCAGCACCGCGGCCTCGACGTCATCCTGGTCCCCCTACGCACGCGACCTGCTCCTCGCCCGCGGCTCCGCCGTCTGCCTGACCGTGGGGCTCGTGCTCGTGGCCGCGGCGCCGACGCGGGAGCTGCTGTTCGCGGGGCTCGCGGTGTTCACGCTGAGCAGCGGCATGGGCCCCCTGTGCCGGTCGCTCGTGGCCAACTTCGTCGAGCCCAGCCGGACGACGCGCGTGTTCACGCTCATCAGCATCCTCGAGAGCGTGTGCGCGCTGCCCGTGGGGCCCATCCTCGCCTGGGCCTTCTCCGTGGGCATGCGCGCCGGCGGTGCCTTATACGGCCTGCCTTTCCTCTTCCTCGCGCTGCTGGGCCTCGCCTCCACGGTGTGCCTGTTCTTGATGCGCCAGCAGCAGCCGACGCCGCCGCCGCTGTCACGGCCGGGTACCGCTGGTGGGAGTGGGAGTGGCGATCCGGAAGAAGGGGCCGTGGGCCTACAAGGGGATGAGGAGGGTGGTGATGCCTCTCGAGGGGAGCCTGATGGAGATGCACGGCTGATAGATGATTCAGTTTGAGACGGGGGAGGTGGTATTTCCTATCTTGTCGTGGTGTTCACCAAACAAGTTGGTTACAAGTTGTCTCAAGATTCTGCAAGTAGTATATAATCAGGCTCTTGAATATCTAGATCTTATTACATTGTTCTTGGACCTGGTAATTATATCCAATAATACAAGTGTAAACTATCGCACGATACCTTTCAATTATATGTATCTCGGTATCTATTTACATATCTCCTGTGGAAATAGGTGTACTCTCAGCAGCCCATCTACATCGATTCAAGCATTAGTGGCTGATGGTGCTGAGCAGCCGAGCTGAACCGCTAGTGACCTGAATCGCCCATTCCAGTCAGTCCTTCCTGCGCCGAACTCTGAGTGTCTCACTAAGAGGCGGCGCGATGTGGCCGAAGAACCACTTATTAACCGGCCGAGTCGAAATAGGCTCGATTTCGTAGCGCAACGCGATATGAGCAAGTGCGATTTTCAGCTGGTGCGAAGCAAAGAACCGCCCCGGGCTAACAGGCTTAGTAAAACAGCTACCGGGAATTGTATAAACGACGAGAAAGAACGGGAGAGAAACACTACCACAAAAAAAAAAAAAAAGAAAGTTAGGGGGAGGGAGAGGGGGGGGGGCAATGGGCGAAGTGATCACTCACCAGGCATGGGAACCATGGCTGAACCCCATGAACTTGTCACTGGTGCTCACAAGCGCTTGAGGCTTGCCGTCTTGAGAGCTGCCCACGAAGCGGAAGGCATCGTACTTGAGCGCGTCAGAGTATATGTCATTGTCGTGGTGCACACTGTACCCAGAGATGCCGACCTTGGTGCCGTGGGGGATGTGGGATCCGTCCGGGAGGGTGACCCCTTGCGGCGCGACGACCATCTTCATGATCCCGCGCTCGATGAAGCCATTGAGTCGCAGGCTCTCGCGCAGGGCAGAGTCGACATGTGTCATCTGCACCAGGGCCGCCTTCGACCAGGTCGGGTCTGCGCTGGCGACCCGCCGCACTTCGTCGTGCATCGCGGTAAGGGACGTTGCGCATTCAGGGGAGGCGGCAAGGTCGAACAAGGTATTGCTGAGGGTGATGACAGACGACTGGATGGCTGCGAAGCAGAGTACGGAGAAGCGGCACGCAATAACACGGGGGTCGAGCTCTATGGGAGCGCGTTTGGATAAAGCGTGGTTGATCGCCCATTGGATATAGTCATTCTATATCTCTTAGTAGTTGTCTCATGATGAACCTGTACCAAGAACTTACGGGAGGTTTAGAATCAAGGAGCTTTTCTTCTGAATCCAGTTGAGCTAGTCTTTGTTTGATGATTGGCATGATATATCTCGAACATTTCAGGTATTGTACATAGTCGTAGATGATCACAAATGGAGCAAAGAAACTATACACCCCCGTTAGTACTGCAAATTTCTAGATTGCTGCGAAGGAGCATCACACACGGTTTAAAAATGGCTGGCAGCAGACTTAACGCAGCAGCAGATAGGGCAACTTTGCGGTTGAATGATCGACAGGTTCTCAAGAATTCCGGATCCCGACATAATGGCTGGCCGATGAATACATTTGTAGACAGCCGGGCAATGGCATCCAGCATGGTGTCGTAGAGTTGAACCTCTCGCCAATTGTTGGTATCAGTACCCCAACTCTCCTCGAGGCAGAGCTCCATCTCCTCGGCCAACCCGCCAGAGAAGGAGTTGATTTTCTTGGTAAGCTCATGTTTAATAATTTCCGGATGCACGGGGTCCTTGACGAGATTCGCATCCATGAACGTGTGGTCGGCTTCTAAGAACTGGCGGTTGACGTGGTCCTGGCTGAGAACCGAGTCCGGCTGATCGAGGAGCCAGCGGACTTGGGATGTAGGCAGGACGACTTGAGGCCCATTGAGAAAGTATGGTAGCACATAAGGCCTGTCATGTTTTGAGTACTTGGATGAGGGTTAGTGCTTGACTCGGCATTGTCCGGGTTAATATCCCAACCTTCTCGTAGCCCTCATCGAGCAGGCTTTTCAGCTGGAAGAAACTAGCGAGCTGTGCACGCACACGTGCGCGAGGGGTATTTTCTCCATTGATGCCGACCCAAGGAAGAGTCGAAGGTAGAGAGTAGCGCGAAAACAGTCTCCAAATCAGATTTATCAGGATTATTGATGGGATGATGACCAGGGGCAACATCAGAAGTATGCCGTACCTGGCTGGCGACTGTGGATGAATGAAGTTTGTCATTCTATGTTCGAGAGAATAGGAAAAGGACCAAGTACATGCCAAAAATAGATACAAGATAGAGCGATATATCACAAATCTAGTGATGTGAGAGGAGAGAATGCGTTAGATGGAGACGATGAAACGAGCGGCTATGCCCGGGATGGCGATCTTATGTATTGACGTGATGCTCCATGGATATGTACTTCGGCGTGCTTCAAAGGCGAATTGTGACAGCTGAGTATGATCTGATCAGATCAGAGCCAGTCCAAGATGCAGCCGCCCGTGTGACAAGGGCGTGTGACAGAAATTTGTGATAGTTGAAGTATAAGTCAATGGAGGCCTAGTACAGGTGAAAACACACCCAGCAGCGAAAGAGAGCAGCCTCGGGTAGCGCCCAAGATCAGGTCGACGCGAAAGCCCTGGAAGACTTTGGAGCTCGCCCGAGTCGAAAAAGCACTAAGTTACCTAGTCAGGTTGTCCTTGTTGTTGCCCAGGTCATCCGTAGTAAGGTGATCTGCCGTAAGGTAATCTGCAGTCGGGTAATTCTCGTGGATGGGTGGGAAGGATTTCCACATGGGGAGCTGGAAGTATGTAATCATGGATAGGGGTCTTTGGTCACCGTCAATAGTGTTTGTATGGGTGCAGGCCCCCCCCCCCCCCCCCTTGAACCCTGTGGGATGTATTTTTTTTTTTTTTTTTTTAACAGAGTGGAAATGCAGATTCCCACTAGAAGCATCAGATCTTGGGCAAGGACGTCACTGAACCGATCCGATAGAACTGCATAAGTGATAAATCATTACATGGGTCGTCGTTAGTTCGTCGGGGGTCATGAAGCATAGCGAATACAAGCAGCACAGCACTGCGCACTAACGTTACGTACTAAGGAGCGAAGATGGATGGGGGGGGGGGGGGGGGGAGGAGAGAAAAAACCTGACCATGGCGCTACACTAAGATAGCGAACCAATCTCTTCGGCTCGACTCGACATGACTCCTGCTTTAGCCTCCCCTGAAGCGCACATGGTTGTCGGGAAATGGGTGCAGTCGGAAAACTTCTCTAGCTTGATATGACCTAGATTGGATCAGGAGGGAAAACAAAAAAGTGATAGATAATGGAAGCCCCTAGGCCAAAGCTCGCAGGGCCGTTGAACGACGCCGTCTCGCCGGTGGCGTAACAACTACTGCGAGTTCGTTGGACCTTAGCGTCACAATCGGCGACCTTCAACACAGAGTCAGATCAGAACCACAAATCAAGGCACAACCCCGTCCCAGTTTGCTTTTCCCATCCGGGGTGCTGAATTGGCATCGTCTTCAGCTGTGGCCAATCGGCATTCAGCCCTGGGCCAGATGCAGCACTAGGTAGATGACCGATCTGGGACTAGGATCCTGGGATTTAGAAAGGGGAATAATAAGAAAAACCAGCGCCTGCATGTAAAGTCTAAGCTCTCATTGGCCGTTGTGAGTTTCCACCGGCACGTAACGAGGCCGAGCCATTTTCTTTTGGGGGCAATGGGTCGCACAGTGGCGTCTATGACCATGGCCGTGGAATTCAGAGCGGCGGAGAGAAGGAGAAGAGATGGGGGAGGAGCCAGGAGCCACTGGATACCACAACCCAACAGCGAGAGATCAGCGGACGCCCACCGCCGCAGCCAACCGCCGTTATCCCAGGCAGGTGGGAGGGCTCAGGTTAGCTGCGTCGATCAAATTGCCCGACGATCACCCACAGGGTCTTGCAGGCTAGTAGGGGGACGCCGGCCGAGCTATTACAAGCAATGTTCAGCTAAACGCGACGACCACCCACCCTTTTCTAAGGGTTCCCGAAACGTTAATCTCTCGCTTCCTCGCCTCTCACGTCATAGGCGAGATGAATTATTGGCAGGAATCCTTGTTCGGGCTAAGCCAATGTTCGCTACCTGCAGGGAACCCATCAGGGTATGAGGGCTCAGCCGCAGATACCATATTGACCAACAAGACTGGATCTCCTCAGGTGTAAGTACGAACTTTATCAGGGGGGGCGCATTCCACTGAGACATGCGTCTAGAAGAGCGGGAAGAAAAGTCGTACAACGGATGGCAGCATCTATGAGCACCAGAACACAAGACCACCACCGCCGATGTGCCTGCCGATCCTGCCGTTCGTTTATGAGATCCTGCACGCGCGGACACGCAGCAAGATAGATTCTAAAACGCCATGCTCGTGATGCGAAAGGCGGCTGCCATGTGTTTCTGTAGCATACTCCCAAAGCCTGATCCTCCAATCCCGGTCGTGCAGCCTCCGTCCGCTCAAGGGTGGCGGAGAAGATCCAGGCTCCAGCCGAGGCAATGATGATCTGAGGGAAACAACAATCCCGCATGGATGGTCAGTGCCTCCCGGCCATTGGTGATGCTAAACAGTCTCTCTGAACCTCGTCCAACGGCCTGCTATCCCTGCCCTTTGATACGTCCGCTGCTACGATTCGACCTTCGACCTCAAAGAACCCGAGATTAGGTCAACTAGCTAGACATTGTCTCCCCACGCAACCGCCCGGCTCCAATTGTGGGCGCCGTCTGTGCATCCACCTCGGGTAAAACTTTCTCGGAATAGTCAAGCCGAGAGCAACTAGGGGTTTAGTTGGTGGGCTTCGCATGGGGCGAGCGCTAACTATCCCACTACCATTGTAAGTGGTGGGCCAGGCCACTGCGGGCTTTGAGCACTAAAAGTTGAGCCCCATGGTTGTAGTTGGGCTTCTTGGACGGGGGGGAAAGGTTTTGAGGGAGCAGGCTCTGGCCGTCTACATCTATAAACGCGCGTGGCATCCGGTCCGAAGGGGACTATCCGCTCGCTAACCCCGTGAAATCTGAAGCTCGACCCACGACGCCGTCATATACCCTGGCCATATTTCGAATTTCGAAGGTTCATTACTACCAAGGTGAGCCAAGCTACACTACACTCTGGAAGGACCTAGTATGATGCTCTCTTTTTAACGATCTCTGTACCCCCTTGCTGCATGATATTCAAGCTGAACGAGCGTAACTTCTGCATAACCGGCCGCTAACAGTGACAAAAGTCCTAGATAGTGTAAGGGAATTTCGCTTCATACGACTCTCGCAAGAATGCAGATTTCTCGACTCCTGACCCCTTTGCCGCTCCTTAGCGGAGCAGGAGCAACATCTTCCACAGACTCGATCCTGAGTCTTGTAGGGGACATCCTGGCGAATGTCGGCAACGCCCCCCCGCCACAGGTACTCTGGACTCCAAATCCATCTCCAGAGTGTGCCTCCATCAACCAGGGAGAGCTGCAGTGCTGCAGGGCCACAGTAGCGGGAGACCTACCGCTGGTTGTGTCTCTGGCTCAGGTCTTTGGATATCAATTGAACCCAAACGACATCAACGGACTTGTCTGTAAGTGACATACATAAGAATGACCCCACATGATGGTGAATAGTTTCGTACTGACAACAGTGGCCATACAGGTGATGAGAATCTCGCCAGTTGTCCGGGTGTGAAGCTATGCTGCCAAGTTACTGCCCTGGTAAGTAGTCACTGTTGTGCAAATACTTAACCCGCTACCTGCTCTGAATAGCCAAGCTGACTATTACGGTGTTTGATTAGAATCCTCTGCTGTCACTGTACTGCCAGGACTACGCTTAGGCTGGCTGACTTACCCGGTACCTTAATACGCCATATCGGCTATTATAGCTCCAGTTATTTACTCTGAGGCTGTACTTATTACCAGGAATAGATCTAGGAGAATGTTGGATATGGAATTTTATCATATTAGGATAAAGTAATGGAAGCAACACGAGATGCTCGGTAACAGCAAGAAGGGATCACTTCACTCCTTCTCTAAAACAATAACACTAAGTATTAATATAATAATCATCAACACTTCACTACTAGAATAGCCCTCCAGTCCTTACATCACATGGCTATCATGTCGTGGAGAATATTGTAGATGAAGGCATGCATGACAACCCAATAGATGAGAGTTCAATCTAAACGACATGTATATTCGCTCCGTCATATCATCGCACCAAGTTTTTTTTCCTTCCCCAAATATAAAAGACCTTCTTAGCTCCAAATCTGCCCAGCTCGGGTTCCCAATCAGCCCGTTAACAAGAACATAAATAAAACCACCCCTTTTCCACTACAGTATTTTCGTTCTGGCCACCCCCTTCCCCACCCTTCACACCGGTTTGCCGAGTTGTCGATGGCTGAGAGAGAGACAGAGAGGAAGGAGGGGGGGCGGATGTTTCGCGACCTTTGGAGCAGGCCGATGGATTACTCACACGCTCCCGAGACACATTCTACGCATTCCCATCACCGGGACAAGCCTGTTTGAACCTCAAGTCTGGTGTGCTTGATCTTGAACCCTTGATTTGCTGGCAATTCAGCTCCCGGCCTACCCCTAGCGCTCGGCGCAAAAGAAAAAGGGGCGGGAGGCAAAATCATGAATACGACCGGCCTAGGGATCCAATTGGCATATCGCGGGATGAAGTTTCTCGCTAAACTCCTTCCTAAAACAAAATAAAAGAAACAACAAATGAATAAAAAAACTTGAAGAAGAACAATGCGGTTGGAGCATTGTGTGCTACTAGTGGTGAAGTTTGTCTTGCACCTTTCTTTACTTGACCTGACGCTAGACATCATCGCACATAAGTCACCGTCTCTATCCGTGTTAGTGGTTGAAGCCCGCAGCCGCTGGCCTGTTGTTTGATACCTGCATATGTGCGGCTCATATCCACCATCTACCAAACCCCCGGTTTAATTTCTTGGGCTTGTGAGATTGCAAAGCGGCGACTGCAAGTCCAAAGAAGAAAGCTTAATAGTGCAAAATAAATTGGATGTGAGATGTAATGAATACCACTAGAATAGGCGACTTGTAATTCATGTCCTTGCTTTCTATCCGATACGAGACGATTCTAAGTTCTGGATGCGCATTCCGCCACCACCAACAACACCGTAGTTCAAGTCTATACATCTGCACCATCGCGCCCTGCAGTAATACAAGAGATTTCTATATATACATAGTGATACAAAGATTGGTGCATGTGCCCGCGTTGTTGTATGCCTTGCCATGTCCCGCCTAATCCCGGTAAATCACCCTCCTTGCCTCTCGATTCTAGAGCGCGGCGTATTCAGCCGGTGCAAGAATGATGTCAGCCTTTTGCTAGCTTTTTGTACAACGGCAGGTAAGTAATCTGCCCTAGCGAGGCAGGAAAAGCCAATAATGAAAAGCCACTTCGATGCAGCTTCCCGCCCTCGGCCGCTTCAACCTATTTTAGTCCATATTCCTTCGAGTCTCGTGATAGTATGTTCAGCTAGATAGACGTAAAAATGGCGTGGCATATTCCGTTCTGGGGACGCCCATCGCTTATTTTTGGCGCTTTATGGTCTTCATAGCCATCTCAATGAGCCCATCCTTGGCGTCGCTGTCGGGGAAGGTATCCAGCGCGGCAATGGCTTGCCGAGAGTAATCCTCAGCCAAGGCACGGGTCTGTTCTAGACCATTGCTCTGAAGAACTAGCTCACGGGCCTGTTGATTTTTTTTTTTTAGTCTGATTAGCAACGAGATACTTGATAGTGATAGTTTTGGGAAAGGGAGGCAGCCACATACCCTGGCGACATCGCCTTCCTGTTCAAACTTCCGTCCCACCAGGGATCCCAGCTCCGGCATCGTCTTCCACGCGAAGAGCAGAGGGGCGGTGGCCAGACCGAGCTCTAAGTCAGCACCCGCGGGCTTTCCGAGATCCTTCTCGCTCCGAGTGTAATCCAGCATATCATCCACAAGCTGGAACGCCAAGCCCAAGTTCTTTCCGTAGGCGTAAGCCGCATCTACAGTTGTAGCATCCGCCCCTCCAAGCAGCGCAGCTCCTCGGCACGACTTGGAAATCAGACTAGCCGTCTTCAGATACGTCTTCTGAAGGTAGTAGGTCATCGCCTCATCTGACCACTTCGGGCTCCGCTCGTCCTGGGCAGTGTTCTTGAGCTGCATGAACTCGCCCTCTACCAGGTTAGCAATGACAGTGGCGAGCAGCTCAATGACCTCGGAGTTCCTGAGACGCGCTAAAGCTACAGAGGCGCGACCGAGGAGAAAGTCGCCAGCCAAAACAGCCATTTTATTTCCAAATTCGAGGTTGGCTGACGGAGAGCCACGCCTCGACACAGAGTGATCAATAACATCGTCGTGCAGCAGGGATGCTGTGTGAATAAGTTCTGTTATCTCGGCAAGCCGTCTCTGAGACGGCAGAATATCGCTGTTGGTGGATTCAGGTTCGGGGGACAAATTCGTCAGGGGTGCTGTCGGGTTCACATCCCTCAGGATCTCCAAAGGTGATAACGATGTATTGATCTTCTCAGTCGTCTGTACTGGCGCAGGCTGTGGCGCCTTGGGGCATAGCGAGGTCGCTCTAGACATCAGAAGCACGATCAGAGGCCTGACGTGCTTTCCCTCGGCCTGGGTGTAATATTTGGCAACCCTGTCCAATGAGGGGTGACCAGAACCCAGGAGCTGGCGCATGTTGCCAGTCAAGAATTTCATCTCTTTAGCCACTATGCGCAAGGGGTCGATGTGCAACTCGCTGGTTTTGGAGGTAGCACGCGAGACCGCGTTCGTAACCATGTTACCGGCGACCTGGACGGCGGCAGCCCATGCTGACGAGCGCCTCGAGGTGCTGTGGTAGAGTGCGGTACGAGCTGGTATTCTAAGGTCGCGTGAGGCGGTTCTGTGGCAGTTGGGGCACGGCGAGAGGACCGAGGGACGGGCAGCTCTCGTCCTGATGAGCTTCAAAGCCCCGGTGCCCTGTCGAAGTTGCATTGTGGGCTGGTGGAGTGCGCGGTGTTGAACCCAATGGAAAGTTGACTGGTAGCTGGGGTCAGGTGCAACGGCACATGGGCAACGGGGGCCAGCGTGATGGGAACGGCGGTCGAGAGTCAATTACTGTCGGAAAGTCAGAATGCCGTATGGGTCGTTCCGATCATTAGACTCTCAAAAAAATTCACTGGTACCGTCCGCCCGGAATGCCGAGCACCTGCCAAACCCCTGTCGATTGTGTGGCTAAACTCGGGCTGCGGGTCCTCAACCAGCCGATCTGTGGCTGTTCTTACCATAAGACCACAGCGACACGGGCTTTTTAAGTGGGCCTAGCACCCAAACGTAGGACCTGCGGCTGTGGCTGGCGTCCTTTGGAGGGAAACTCAAAAGCTGCGATTGTGCTAAATCGTTGCCTTGTAAGAAAAGCGACGAAGACCGGTGCCAGGAACGACGCTACCAAGCTTCTCTATAGGATGCGCACGTAGCACCACGTACCCGACAATGGTTCTTCTAACAATGACGGCTTCCATAGTGGAAGCTCTGACGATTTTGCAAAACGACAACGAAAGCGCTGCTGCGTCGGCGAGTCAGACAGCTAACACAGAGAGCAGCGACAGCTCCAAGCAGCCGTCCCTCGAGGACCCTGCTGTAGGGAATCCTATACTGCACGGTCAAGTCATCGATCTGTGGAAAGCGATGAAGGCACAAGAGCGTCACGACTATTCGCTAGAAAGTCTGCTACGTGGCGCGAGTGTCTACATTCCACCACCCCCTCCCAAACCAGAACCGGTACGTATGCCTTGAACGATATCTCAGGCATCCCACCATGGTCTAACCTGGTGGTTGCACATAACAGACAGAAGAATACAAGGCCCTCATGGCACGACTTCGGAGAGAAGAAGAACAAAGAACCTATGAACGGATGCTGAATGGAACTGCCGGTCCGGCGTTCACTTCAACGCGGGAGAGTTTTGCCCGGCGATTTCCTACGGCTTCCATGTCGATGGCCGACTCCTTTGCCGAAGCAAACAGGCCCCACCGAAACTCCGATCTGGGTGACGATACCATAGACCATGGGGAGGTACAGAAGCAGGTCACACTCATCATCAATTTCTTGGTCAGCATTGCAGGATGCGCAGGTGCCATCTGGATGGCGGCGCGGTGGTGGAGCACGACGGCGAGATTGTTCCTCACATTGGGCGGGAGCATTATTGTAGCAATTGCTGAGGTGGCGGTGTACTCAGCGTACAGTTGGAGAATGGAGGAGGGCAACAAGAAACAGAAGGAGCTGCAAGAGAAGAAACAGGTGGTTCGGACGTGGGTAGTTGGTGAAGAATCCAAGACTGAGGGGCAGAGCGAACCAGCGCTCATAATTCCAAAGGGTGCTGAGGAATCGGACCAAAATCTGCGCCGGCGACCAGCTGCGCCGACATAAGAAGCAGAAATAATGCCAATTGTTTTCTGTATTGTCGACCTAAAATTAAAAAAAAAATCAGCCAAAAAGCTGTTCTAGCACGCCTGCTGCATTTTGGTGCACTGGTTAGATTGTGGGTTTGCTCCCCCTTCAAGCAACCACACCTTGCAACGAGTCGAAGTTGGGCTTAGTGGCAGACGGCAAGCAGCACAACGGGTGGAGGTTTTTGGCGCATCACAAATCTGGAGCTGTGCTGCCCCACTATGGAGCTTGACGCGTCTCAACCACGCAAAACGCGTCGGTGCCCCTGCTAGAGCTACAACCAAACCGTAAATTTATATTGGTGTTCGCGTCGCATCACAGGTTTGCGACCCCTCCCAGCGCGACACGCAGCCAAACATCGAGTGCTGGTGTATCGCATGGACCAGTGGACCAGTGGACCTCATCGCGTCTCCATAATGTTATAATCTCATCTTTCTATCTGATTTGAGCTCGACTCGCGCAGCAGATTCACACAACTGCCACCTTCAACCACCATCCATTCAACACGCGCCTGGCGCAATTAGACACCATGGACCGAGCAACATCCGGCCCTCGACCGTTGACAAGGTATGTTCAGCGTCCAAATTCCTGTTTCACTCCAGAATCAAGTCCCTTTTTATGCCACCTCCACGATGGTGCCTCCTTCATCTGTTGTCTAGGAAGCTGACAGCCTCTATAGGGCACCTCTCCGAACATATAGTAAGCGGTCCACAGTAAATAATAGCACCACCTTACCAGCGAAAAAGCGTCCGCTGGAAGGGGTCACTTCAGAACAGCCTGAGATCGAAAGCTCAAGGAAAAAAGCAAAGGTCGTAGAACCGACTGCGCCAGCTCAAGTTCAGTCAGCACAACAGCTAGTGCCAGCCCAGGCACCACAGCCGAAAAGGGGATCCATCTTAAATTATTTTAAGGTCACGTCGCCATCGTCGGGTAATGCCTCATCGGCCTCCGCGTGTGCACAATCTTCTGAACCGACGTGCTCTCAGCCGCATCCTGAGCCCTCGTCTTCGCCTGGTTCTATCATAGAGCCCAGTCGGAAAAGGCCACGAAGGCTTACCACAAAACCCACACGACAAACCCAAGGCGCGAACACATCGATAGACCTCGGTGACACCGAGCACACATATTCAGAAAAAATCAATGTTGTCCTGCAAGACATCAGCATAAATATCGTCAACCAGGATCAAAGAGACAGAGAAGCCACTGCAGTGAAAAGCGGTCTTGCTCCGGGTGCTACGGGCCGTGAAGGGACGAGGAAGATGAAGCGACCGCAGAGGACAAAAGCGATTCAGACCACACTGAGCTTATCACTATCTGAGAAGCAGTTTACAGAGTGTGAAGAGTGCAAAATGCTGTTCAACCCGTATCACGACAAGGACGTGAAGCTGCATGCAAGGAGACATGCTGCAATGGTGAAGAAACGGAGAGTGTCAGATCGTAACGCTCTTCTTGATGGGTGAATAGGTTCAAATTGTCATAAGATTGAACGATAGATGACTCTGAGACCTTGGAAAGCTGCGGAGGAATTGGCTCGATTTGCGTACAGCTCTTTTTAAGCGCTCAAATGATACCCCCCTGAGAATATATTCGATTCAATGAATTCATACGATCCTATCACCATCTCTGGCCATATTTTATCTGGCTCAATTGTGAATCCATGTGACAGCTTCTGGTGATTTTCCTATCTTCCAACGCCAATGGATAAGTCCTACAGTTCAACAAAGTTGTGGCCAGAACGGTCGTGGTGGCAAACACGATATTCGTTCGCCTTACTAATGCCCTAACATTTTAGGATTTTCAAACGAGTGAATAAGAATTAAATACTATCATTACACGCAAAACAGCAGGTAGTTCGGTTTGTGCGCTGGCACAGTAACTTCAATGCGAAGCATTTCTATATGTCCGAAGAAACAAGATGTCTATAGCACCTGGGACCAATTGAACACAATTCTGGGGCTCCCGTCCCAACCACTTGCCCCTTATAGGGCGAAAGAGCTGTTGCTAGCTCCAGGGTACGTTCCCTGGAGGTAGGTGAGCAGGTCGGTGCCGCCGACCTGCAGGTCCTCGAAGGAGGGGCAAGACAGGTTCAGCAAAGGCGCGGCAATGGCGTTAGTGATGAGCTCAAGCGGGGTGGCCAGGGTAGTGAAGAGGGACGAGAGCGAGTTGGGCGCCGCGAACTTGACCACCTCGAGCGCGAAGCAGAGGAGGTTGTTGCCCTCGAGCAGACCCGCGGCGTTGAGGAGGCCGCCCGAGACGTCCTCGAGGTCCAGGCCGGCGAAAGTGTTCACCTCGCCCATGTTGCCGCCGACGCTGGCCAGCTTCGGGTACTGCGCCAACCAGTCGAGGAGGTCGAGGTTGAGCTCCACCAGGCCGTAGTCCACCGGGATGCGGTACCAGTTCTCAGGGATCTGCTCGTAGCCCTCCTTGTACACCAGCTGGCCGTCCTCCTCGTACACGCCCCAGAAGCTCGCGAAGACCTCCTTAGCTGTTCCAGTGAGATGTTAGCAAACTGATTATCCCTCGGGAGGCTATCCATCTCTCCGCTACTTACTCAAGTTGCCACCGAGGGGGAATTCGGTCGAATGGTTGCTGAGAAGGCGGCCGGAGAACAAGTACCCGGCGTTACGGGCAATCATTCCGGTGTAAGGACCGTAGTAAAACTGGGGGTTATGGGCGATGCTGTAGTCGAACCTCTCGGCAGCACGCGCAGCAATATCGTCCATGGTCAGGGCGCCGTCGATCGAGTTGTACACCTCCTCAAAGAGAGTCAAGTTCATAGTCCATGCGTTCCCAGTTACGTAAATGTCGTCGCGGGTGTTTGAGGAGTCTCCCTCGATCCAGTTGTGACTACCATCCAGACCTCTAGGGGTGCCGAGAAGCCCGAACAGGTTGTCGAGGATGTTCTCGCTACCCGAACTCTCGCCACCGATGGAGAAGCCTGGGTCCAGCGAGAGGGGGTTCCCGACACCGACGGTTCCCATGATGGAGAGCACCGTTGCCAGGTCAATGCCCATGCCGAGCACTATTACCGTTGTCAGTACTCAAGATTTCTCTGTCTCCCAAGTACAGATATTGCTCACCTTCATTTACACCACTTATTACATCGACGAACTGTAGGTTATCGGCTTAGAAAAATTGCCCGATGAGATGAGAAAATCATTTAATACTCACTCCTGCTACACCATTACGTGGCAGATAACCGTGGTTTGCTAAGGCATTGAGGCCGGGACAAGGACCTCGCTGGTCTCCGCCAGCCAGATCTGGGGCAATGAATGCATGGTCGCCAGAGACTAAAAAAAAAAAAATAAGAAATAAATTGTTAGTACTGCTTCCTGCTTGCTTCCCGGCAAACTTTGTCTATCGGTGAGTGTCACTAACCATCGATGGGAGTAGATAATGGGGCAACCAGCAGGCGCTTCTCCTTAAGGCGCAACAGAGTCTCGTGCAGCTCGCGGGGAGTCAAATCTGTGCCTTGCAGTTGTCCGCGGCGAGCGAGCTTGGCAAAGTTCTCGGCCGTTGGGAATGAGTGGACCAAGGTCGAGAACGGCACCAGGACGGCGGCGCAGAAGAAGCCGAATGATAAGCCGGTCTTCATGGTGTGAAAGACTGAAACCGCAAAAACCGGGGGTACAAAAAAATCCCAATAAAAAAAGAGTGACTGGAGTTGGAAGTGAGCGTCGAGCGGGAACCACTAAGTGCAGCTCAAAAAGGACGACATTGATGATATTCGAAATCAAGAGCCCAGCAGAGGTTGAGAAAAGGATCTTGTCCTCGAACGAAGCGGGTCTTGTTTGTATGCCCGGATTTCCTCCGCCAGGGTGCTACACACGAAGTGACGTTCATATCTGAATAATGATGGCCGTTCAGAGTAGGGGATGAGGGGGGAATCTCAGCAAAAGGATCTTCTACGGCCTACTCCGTTCTGCTTTCCGACGCCGTTTCCCAAACTTCAGAGAAATTGAGAGCGACAGCCAAAGTGAGATAGATGCAGAAAAGATCGTCGTCTCGATCCATTGCACGGCACTCGTAATTCGCTGGCTGCCATGCAAGAGCAGGGTCAACGGTTGTCAACGACCTTGTCAACGCCCGGGGTGGTCAACCGCCAAGTGGGAAACCCCCCGGTCGCTGTCATCTCAAATACTACGCCTAAGCTCACCTGCCACTCACCCAAGTGCCGGGGTAGTCCTTGCGAACCGGAAGATATCAGGGGAACACCAGGTCCACAGTATTGGCTAAAGTGGAGATATCGCTGCCAGGGGTCTGGCCCGGCGGGGTTCGTGCGCCGGCGGTGCAGTCTCGCGCCGCATGGATTTGTCCAATGACTCCTTGCAGAAATAATCCTCAACCCCGACGGCTGTCGTGAACCTTCTGCCGGGGGGGGCTGGTTCGTGTGGAGAAGGCGTGAGAAAGATGGATTCACGCACTTGGTGCCAAGTTCATCCATACTGTATGTCGTAAACTCCGCTACTATTACGTAGGTTTGCATGTTGGTGTCAAGTAGATACCTTCAGGCACTGTGCCGGGGGTTGATAACATGCCCTAGCTGCGCCACCCATCGTTGTGCTTTGTCGAGCGTGAGGACGAGCAGGATGATTGCCCACCTTGTGTAAGCTCGGAATAATAACCGGATCGTAAAACTCCTCCAACTAGATCGACCTTTGCCATCGAACGCAGGAAGTTCTTTCCGGTATGGAGCTTTTGCAGGTGACGTCCCCCACTACGCAGAATAAGGTGGATCGCCTTCGTATGGCAATTTTCAACGGTCACTAAGATCAGCGCACCAGTCTTAGGTGAACCATATCAATGGGCTGGCTCCACAGGTACGAATTGCCGTTGGCCGAGGCAAGTTAGTTGTTAGGGCTGAGAGTATCTTTAGTCCTAACTAGTTCATTTAATGTAACTTCCTAGAACTATCATAAGTTCATCGTAGGAAGCTATAGTTCGTAATAACGATTAATTATGCTTCCTAGCTTGGCTATTCACGAGCAAGATCATCGTGGGAACATACCAAAAATATGTGATCGCAGTGCTCACGTGTTTCAACTGCTGGTATTAGCTACAACTCATGATCCCATATAATTCAACTCACTGAACCTTTTCATGCTCAGCTTTGGACTAATTCATCCAAACTACCTCTCCTGCGTTCTCTTGTAGGTCCAGAAAGCAGACGTGATTAGGATTACAGGATAATGAGTAGCACTATGCAGAAATGATACAATTCTAATCAGCTCTGTACACGAGTTAACGAGCATCTAATTTTGCATAGCAATTATTCTTTCAATAACCCCACCAATAGGGGAATCCGTAGACTTGCTATGTGAACTAACTATACTAACCTATATCTACAGACAAAAAAACAGTACTTTTGGTTTTTTTAAACGCCGATATCAAGGAATTTCCAATAACACACTTGTAAAAAGAAATTATGGTCTACCATGCCGTGGCCTGCCACTGTACACTATCTCGAGTATGCGGGTGCCCTGTCATGAAACTCCCTCCTATCAAATTCACCATCGTATCCCTCGTTGACTGTCGACAAGGTATTTGGTTTCTTTTGCATCTTGGAATCGGGCATATCAACCAGCGGAATGAAATCGCTCTCGCCCCCACGTTTAAGAAAGCTTGGCGTAGACTTTTCTGAATTCGTAGATCCCATGACACCTCTTCCCAAAGTTACAGATCCGCTGGAATGATAAGTGTCGCCTCGAGATCGGCCTTTGGTGGATCCCAAAACCTTAACACCAAGGCTAACAAACAGGGACCGCAAGGCCGGCAAGCATGCGCATATGATCCCAACGTGAAGCTCAATCGTGCTCCACCAGGCTGCAGGACTGTAGTCCCCTGTGGATAGTTAGCGATCAGGTCTATTCATGATTTGTCACCATTGATTTCTCACATGTGATGTTCTCCGAGTCTGCAAACAAAATCAGGGATCGTAGCCTTATAACACTCACAAGGGTAACGCTGTAACTTCTGTTAGCGAGCTCAAGTCTATAATCATAGTTACACACACATATATGTATATACTCACAAGATACCCACAGAGAACATGAGCATTATCATAAACTTCTTTTTCCAGTTGATCTGCAGTCCATAAAGACTCTTCAAGGGCAAGACTATAATGATTAGATCGATAGTGATGTTGAAGATAGCGCTTAGCCAGCCTTGAAGGTTGATATTGTTGCACGATCCTCTGACCGTGCTATCGATTTGAAGCCATGAATAGTTGATGGGAGAACATTGAAAGGCTGTCGCGAGGATGAAAGATACTCCATATGCAATGCAGAGTCCGATAACGATGTAAACGATCTTGCGGAAAGTACGATCTGGGAAAACTCGGAGCATGAAGAGAAGGAGGGATATCTTGTTCATCGAAAGCGCTGAAAAATAGAAAATTTCTCCTAAGTAGTAGTACTTTGCAATAACATGTCATGTTAGCTATGGTCGCTGGACACGAACGGATGTAGCATCCGACTTACGAAAAGAACATTTTCGATATTATGTAACGGGAGAGTCCATATATCTTTTCCCAAGCCATTCTGGGATACTACGATTCGTCAGCGATGATGCAAATAGTCAGTGATGTTTGTTGTATAGACTTACATAGGACAGAGAATACTGTAGGAGGCGTGGCTAGAGCGACGGTAACAATCATAGTGTAGTCATCCCAGCCAGCCATGCGACCACCTCGGGGAAGTGTGGAACACATGCGCATGATGAATACTAGTAGGGCAACACCGCCCCCGATCATACCGGCCAAAAGCGGTGTCAGACTTTCGTCGCGAACCTCGCCGCCACACAAAGTCTCCGTAGCATTTTTGGTCACTAGGAGTGTTTTCTTTTCCTTAGAGCTGTGTTCTAATGTTGAAGGACTGTGAACTGAGACAGAAGAAACTTACTCAACTCTTCGTACAAGGTTGTGCATGTTGAAAGAACGCACTCTGTGATGTTGGTCTGTAGCTGAACATTGGTACACAGGCAGCTGGTATCCGTTTCGGAGCACCCTGATAGAGGTACATATTCCGCTAAACAAAGGAGCTTTTGACGCGACAACTTATAAGCTAAATTGCTTCAAGGTATTGGTGGGTCGAATAACTTACAGCGCAGCTAGGGTAAATCGCCTCAGCGGCCTGGATCATAGACTGAGCAGTTGCATGAGACGCCGAGATGGTCAGAACCAGTGCTGCTACGGTACGAACGAATTTCATGCTTGCGAAATCAACTAGGATTTGCTGTTGTGGGTACCAGAAGGGTGGTTATTGAATCGAAAAGAATGCTGGTAAGGAGAGTTACTGGCTATAATGCACAAAAGAAACCAGCGTCATAGATCTCTTGTCATGATGAAAGCCTGGGAAGGGAATTATCAAAAAGAAGGAACGAAAATGGGGACCAGACCAAATATGTGATTAGCTCAAGAGAGAAACAATGTCAGATGTTTCACCTTATTGAAGGGGGAAGACTCCCATGATGGATGGAGTAATCGAAACTCTTTCCTGGCCTCTCGCAGTATGTGGCCTCGCTTGCAATATAGAGCAAGGGTCAGAGTTGGAAAAGATGCTCATCATTGCCTTCAAGAGCCTAGAGTGCAGTTCCTGTTGGGTGCAATGGAAATACGCAAAGTGTAGATGATCCTGGGCCAATTAGCAGGATCACGTATGATCCAGGGATCAGGTTGTGAGGGTTACGGGTACCACTGGCCAGGTTCCCATCCGCCAGGACCAAGCCCCAAAGTTGACGGGCAACCCATGCACTGCGACACCACAGTGCAGAGTATAGTTATCAGCTGCATACGGTTTATGTACCGGCAGGTGATATGGGTTGTGCTGCCTAGGGTCACTCTTCACGACGTTCTTGGTATTGTTCGGTCCGACGTTCACATGTGCGGCGGCAGACGCGGATGCAACACGCGGCATGCGGTCCAGGGTCAATTGTGACAAATCCGTAAACCTGCATCTTCACAATATTCCCAAGGTACAAAGTTGTATTTTGAGCGGGAAATTTCACACTCACTTCGAGCACAGCTGGTGCCCAAAGAATTTAAAGGATTGCTAGCTAGTCTGCAAAGCCGTTGCCAACACCGCTACCCTTCAGTTTGGTATTCGCACTACATTGTGGTCTATTTAACTCTCATAACAGGCACGTCAGCGAGATCCGGGGCGCTAGCCATCGGGTAGTTGAGTGACTGGCTGTGAGGCCATAAGTGGGCACCTATACTAAAGCACGGGCTTGTCGATCTGGAAATGCGGCAGTAATATGGAGCAGATCCAGTGGCAATAGAGATCGCTTTTATGACCCGGGCCATTGGACAACGGCGGACAAGGGCCAAAGTACGCTGGTAGGCTAAAGTAGCTAGGTTATTACATGGGATATTGCACCTTGATCATCGGCTCGGCTTCTACCCCAAGTTTTGTTGGGCACGTTTGTCTGGAGCCCTACATAGAAGGGGGCCCACGGGGCCCATAACCGTGACGGTGCTCTGGCCAGAGATTGTCACTCTACAAGTTAGGCGTCCTCCTGCTGTAGTAAGATAGACGCCACGACAAGTCAGGGGGATGATGTGTACAGACACGGTGTGTGTATTGCTCTTAACTAGACCGCTGTCGTGTATGCATGCTGCTCTTGCATCGGGATTACCAAGAGGAGACAGCCCATTACCATTCGGTTTCAGAAGTTTGCTTTGGGCATTCCGGGAGGCAAAAAAACAACAACCGAAGCTCAAGCCCTGTAGGACGTACATAGTATGTGCCTTGGCGGCGCTACCCCCAACCTGCAGGAATCCCTGCCCCTGATGGGCGAATTTTTCCCCTGCCAAAAGCTTTGACTCAACAAGGATACTTGATTGCTGGAACTCGTGTCTTGAGGGCATGAAATTTCGACCCGGTTCCAGTACGGACCAGAAAGTAAGCGCAGCCAGCAGGACGGTAATTTTGACAGCCGACTCGCTTAGGTGGCCTGGAGGAGCAGTACTACTTGAGCAAGAACGGACACTGTAGTAGTATGATGTGCGACTACAGGGATAAACTGGGGGATTTTCTGAGCCGGGACCCCTGCTCTGATGGAAATGACTCCATAACGATATATTTTCCCAGCTTGTACTAGTGTGCGCTTCGAGGACATGAGGAGCGCTGTTCTGCATACCATAGGCAACAGAAAGGGAAATGGGTCTGCTTGGATTCCCGGTCCATCGGCTAGAAAGCTCCTACCGCTCTCGGTCGCATTGGGAAATACTGACGTAGATCACGTATTGATGGTGCATGTGTGTGGATGGATTGACACATCACTGATCAGTATCAAGCACTTTTGCGTGGGTTCTAACACGCGATATTATTTGAAATATAAGGTGCTGTTGTGACTTGGTAATTCCATCTAAACTTGAGGGGCTCGTTTCTTGGCCTTTACAGGCGGACCAACTTAATTGCTATCATATACACTCCTTTCTATACGGCCGAGTATACCGCTCTTTACAGTTCTACTCCCCACATCACAACCACAATTCTGTTTGCCATTCGCTTCTTTCAAGGGCAATAGCCTTTTTTATTTCTGCTGAATTTGTAGTTGGCAGATTCATTGGTGGTAGTCACAATGAGAGCCTTGGGTTCTATAGCCGTCTTAGCGGCCTGGGCTACTGCAGAAATCACGGTTCCTAATACAGAGTATGGGTTTCCCTATTCGATAACTCGTGAAGCAAGTACGGGTGTATAATAAGACAATGGGTACTAAAATGTGGATAGCTACACGATACCTCCTATCTGGGACGAGCCTATCTTTCCTCCTCTTGGAGCACAATATGCTGCAGCTGGACCGGTCGCCAACTCGACATATGAGTATATTGTTGTCGGATCCGGCCCAGGAGGAGGTCCCCTTGCAGCCCGTCTAGCCTTGGCTGGCTACAGCGTGCTATTGATCGATGCCGGAGAAGATCACGGTCTGGAGCGACAGGTTCAGGTACCAGCGCTCAACGGATACGCCAGCGAGTACAACCCGATCAGATGGGACTATTTTGTAACTCACTACACCAACGAAACACAAGCAAAACGTGATACCAAGATGACGTATTTGACACCGGACGGCGATTATTATGTTGGGCTTTACCCGCCCGAGGGTTCTGAGTTACTGGGGGTTTACTACCCAAGTATGTTGGGCCAAATGATGACGACTTGACTATCTTTTACTAACGCTGCACTAGGAACCGGGGCACTCGGAGGTTGTTCTCAGCACAACGCACTCGTTACTATAAAGCCTACGGACAAGGACTGGGACGACATCGCCAATCTAACGGGTGATAGTTCGTGGGAATCAGCGAACATGAATACTTACTTCGAAAAGCTAGAGTCGTGCCATTATCTGCCCAACTCAGTCGTTGGCCATGGCTTTACTGGTTGGCTTCAAACTACCCTGACACCGGTAATCCTCATTGCTGAGGATTTGAAGGTTGCCTCGCTCGTTATTGCTGCAGCCACTGCTATGGGTAATGGGCTTGTTGGAGCCATAACCGCAACGGTGGCAGGCTTGACGGAAATTTTGACGTTAGACGTCAATACGCCTTCGAGCACCAGAGATACTGAAGAGCTCATCTATCAGATCCCCATGTCAGCCAACGAAGAGTATGCTCGGAGTTCGCCGCGTGAATTTGTTCTCAGCGTGGCCAACGCGACCAACTCTGATGGAAGCAAGACGTACAAATTGGATATTGCTCTCAACACTCTCGTGACCAAGGTCAACTTCGATACCTCTGGTGCAACTCCCCGGGCGACGGGCGTGGACTACCTCTATGGACAACACCTGTATCGCGCTGACCCTTACTCGAACAAGACTGTGGATGGGGGCGTTTCCGGATCGGTGTATGCTAGCCGTGAGGTCATCGTCGCGGCTGGCGCCTTCAACACGCCCCAGCTTCTCAAGCTCAGTGGTGTCGGCCCCGCCTCTGAGCTCGAGTCTTTTGGCATCCCTGTCGTTAAGGATCTGCCCGGCGTTGGCGGCAACATGCAGGACCGCTACGAGTTCGGCGTCGTCGGCCAGTCGAGCTCGGACTTCGTGCTCCTCGAAGACTGCACCTTCCTGCAAGGAGACGACCCTTGCTACGACAACTGGATCGCCGGCCAGGGCGGGCTGAAGGGTGGCTACACCACCAACGGCATCGCCTTCGGCTGGCTGCACCACTCATCTGTTGCCGGCCACGACCCTGACCTGTTCCTGGGAGGCGTCCCAGCCTACCTCAACGGGTACAAGCCAGGCTACTCCATCTCGTCGACCTCGAGCCTCAACACCTGGACCTGGCTGACGCTCAAGGCGCGCTCGCGCAACAACGCCGGCACCGTCAACCTCACCTCGGCCAACCCGCGCGACGTGCCCAACATCACCTTCCGTACCCTGCAGGACGGCGGCGACGAGGACATCCAGGCTGTGGTGGAAGGCATGAAGTACGGCATCAAGGCGTTCGAGGACCTCATCCCGCTGGACGGCTCTTTCGAGCGCGTCTGGCCGCCCGCCAACGTCTCCACCGACGCCGAGCTCGAGCAGTTCGCCCGCGATGAGGTCTGGGGCCACCACGCCTCGTGCACGGCGCCCATCGGCGCCGATGATGACCCCCTGGCGGTGCTGGACAGCAGCTTCCGCGTGCGCGGCGTCGACGGCCTGCGCGTCGTCGACGCCTCCGTGTTCCCCAAGATCCCCGGCATGTACATCGTCACGGCCATCTACATGGTAAGCGAGAAGGCGGCTGATGTGATTATCGCTGATGCCGCTTCTTCCTGATATCTCGCGCCCAGTGTAATTATTAATTTTTGATTTTGGCCGGCAACCCTCTTCACTTTTGATGGGAGCACAGCCGGCCGTGGCTGTGACGATGAACTCTAGTACATATATAGACGGTGCTAAGCCCGAAGGCTTTTTCTTCTCTTCTGATTGTTAATCAGTATCATTAACAAGTAAAGATAAATAGTTAATAAAAAACTTATTTTGTTTCAGCATTTTGCGATTCGTCGCAGCAGTAAGTCTACTCTCGAGGCCTTCTTAAGGGGACCTTAACAACGTATGTGTGTGAGATGTCAGGTTACGGTGAGCCAAGGGAGATGCATATGGGCAGGGCAATTCACACAATCACTTTAGAGAGGGATTTGTTTATAATATGAAACTTTTAAAAATTTTGAACTATCTGCTCAAGGCTCGGTCGTACGTGTTCGAGCGTTAAAATAGGGATTCCGGGTTCGTGTAAAAGTATGTTTGCTCCCGTACAGAAGACAAAAGTGGTCATAAAAACAAAGGAAATTGTACGACGTAGAGTTGGCTGGAACTACTCAGAATGGAAAGACATTAAAAAGGTATGTGGGCGGTTTTAAGGACCCTTTCATTCGAAACATTAAAAAAAGAAAACATTTGCTTCGAAGGTTTCAAACAAGCGTCAAAGGCGCGAGACGGTTTACATCAGACCCAGGAGGACGATGACCGGTACCAGCACAGACGAAACGGCAGCTGTGACCGAGCGGGCACCAGCGGTCTTGACTGTAGTGTAATCGCCCTTGGAGGGCTTGCCGGACTCCTTAGGCCACTGTCCGCCAGCGGACTTCGAGGGGCTCTTGTTCCAGCTGTCGTCGTCGCTGCCCGAGGGCTTCTTGTTCCAGCTATCGTCGTCGCTGCCCGAGGGGCCGTGGCTCCAGCTGTCGTCATCACCACCCTTGGTCGGCGGCACGGGCTTGTTGGGGTTGGGCTTCTTGCCCCAGGGTGCTTCGGTGCTGGTCGGTGCCCACGGCTTCTTGGGCTCGGCCGACTCGATGCACTCGGTGGTCTCGGGCTTGTCATTGCCCCAGCTGCCATCGGGCTTCTTGTTGCCCCAGCTTCCATCAGGCTTGTCGTTGTCCCAGCTGCCGTCAGGCTTCTTGTTGCCCCAATCTCCCTTGGGCTTGTCGTTATCAGGCTTGGGCGGGGGTGGGGGGCAGACGTCAGCCTCGTGGCAGACAGCGTTGTCGATGTTGATGGTGAAGTCCACCTCGTCGTCAGAGTCGCACTTGATGTTGATCTCAAAGTCCACATCACCGTCACCGGAGCCCTCGGGGTGGTATGTACCCGAGAGAGTGTGCCACGCCACGGGGGACTCGGCGTCGAAGACCTTGTCCTCGGATGCTAGCGGCGGGCCGGAGCCTGCGCTGAGCGAGACCGTGCAGGTGACTTTGCAGTCCTCCGGGCTATGAGGTATGGAAGCTCTCCAATCGAAAGAGTACGTCAAAGGACCTTTCGGTGCTTTGGAGACGCTCTGGTGCACAACACCGTGAGCAGAGCAGCCCGTGATAGAACTAGGTAGACACGATTAGGTCTCATTCTGTGTAATACTGTTGGATGAATTTGTTTTGCACTTACAGCTCGTACTTGCCGTCAGTGCTGCCGTCGGTATCAGTGCACCAAGTAGGCTCATGGGGGCCTGGAAAGTCGTATTTCCAGGGGTCCAAGCCATCCTCCCACGAAGGGTTGGAAAGCAAGTTCGGGCCGGGCTCGCCGCGGCACGCGTGCCCACCAGCTTGCACCAATGCCGAGCGGGCTAGGACCAAGAGTCCCATGTTATACTTGAAGGCCATGTTGAGAGATGGAGTGTATCGATTTCGATAAACTTTACTGGGAGTGGTATTGATGTGGATAGTCTGTTGATATCTCTCAAGTGCCGCTGCCTGACCAGACAACAAGATCGATTTCCGAGGTGCCATCACGATAGACTTTATAGCCAAGATGATAGGCGTTCAGAAGTGACAAGAGAGTATGTGCGCACGTGAGTAAACATTCAACTTAATCTTACCTACACGATCGTGGGAATTGAAGGCTTTCGGTGTAAGACCCAACTAATAGGTAGCACTACCGCATTCCTCCATATCGTGACTGCAAAAACTCCGGCAATTAATCAATTAAGCCTCTAGAAAGTCTAGCTGACGGTCTGATTGTGTCTTTCCCTAATATGCCAATTCGCGGGGAGTGTCTCAGTAAAAGCTTCTTACAGGACTTCAAGTGCAGATCTGGTCTCACAGAGGCCAGCGAGCTCGCGGAGCTATGTCCAACAAGCTTTGTTTGATGAGTTCTAGACTTGGCACAGGGAGAGCCAGCTTAAAAGAAACGCGTCTCGCGAGTGGCCGCCACAGCTCTAATGCCCTAAAGGGGCCGATATGAGAAATGTCACACATGAGGCCTCAGCGTATTATTTGGCCGCCGCTCAGGGTGGTATGAACTTTTAACTAGTTTATCTCTCCGGAACGAGGCGCGCCACTGCCGACACTGCAAACCCTTCTCAAGCTTTGGTCATTTTCAAGCATGAAGGCTCATCTGCTAAGTTTGTGTTGTCCACACATATATTTCCGGCTTTTCGCCAAGCTTTTGTCTGCGTGCCTCGTCTGGTCTTTGGCCTCTTGGAGCCAATTACGGTTGGGTGCCTGGAAGGCGTCTATTGTTCCATGCTTTGCTACTCATGTGGAAACTTGCTCGTGCCTTCGGATTCTTTTCACCGCTTTACACAGAGCACACACCGCACATCATAAGTCAATGACGTACAACAATGTACTGAACTATCCCCGTAACACACGGCAGAGAATGGTAGGGCATTCAGCAGTCGTGGCCTCCAGTGTAGTTGGCAAATGTGCAGCCGTCTCCTGCAGATTGCCTGGATGACAAAGTTGTTGAGTATCGTGGCAGTCAATTTCACCAAACTTCGCAAGGATTTCCATGCTACCACCTGACTATATTTTTACTCACATTAATTTAGCAAAACATGTAACGCCACTTATATCTGCCGTTAGAGAAACGCCGAAGCTTACCCTATAGTTCATCGTAAAGTTCCGCCCATTAAACGACCTCCGCACCACTAAGTCTTTGCCCATCCAATGGAACTTTTCCCTCAACAATCTCTTTGTTATGTCACGCCATGTCATACCATGCCATGTACCAAATTGTTAAATTGACTTACTTTAAATGGCTGACAGTGATCCAGAACCACAACAATTAAATTGGTACATAGCCGAGCTCTTCTGTGTAGAGCATTGCCAAATTACCTTACCTACTCTTGGATGTTAATTGGATATTTTCCAACCTCTTCTCTCATTAAATATCATAATAGGGATAGTTCGGCTCAGTGTGGGATTCATATGAGTGTGTTTGAATATTCGTCTTAGATGCAACAAGTCTCCGTGTTTCCTTTCATCCTGCATAAAATATATTGCTTCCTGTACAGAATCCATGATAAATATTTACAATAACATAACAAGGTGACAACCAAGTCTACTCTTATTAACGTGTGATCGGATATGCATGATAATTCAATGTGAGTGCGACTTCGTCCAAACTATTAGTCGAACCCAGAATAGGTCCCCAAGCTTGGAGGCAGATCCTCCAGGCTCTGTCCCCAAGAAGTCTCGTTAGTGCCCAAGATGAGCACCAACTCCTTTCCCTCGGTGAAAAAGCTGTGGTCAATCCAGTTCTTGGTGTACGGCTCTCCATTCAGCGTGGCGGACTGGATGTAAATCGCCGCGTAGTCTGGGTCGAAGTTCACATTCCTGATCGTGGCCGTCTTCTGGGTGGTGGGATGCGTGATATTGACCGACTCGAAATATGGCGGGGTGATAAAGTAGACATCTTGCCCCGGGTTGGGAAACAGGCCCATCATGGAAAATGCTACAAACGAACCCATAGCTCCGCTGTCATCATTACCTGGAAGTCCGCCAGGACTGGGGTCAAAGTAAAGTGGAATGTAAAAGTGAGACCGCAGGGCGGATAGGGCAGGGCGGCCAGCGTAGTGGTACTGGTAGACCGTAAGGAATGCTGGTTCGTTCCCGATGTCTAGTTCCATTCTGTTAGTCCACAGGGAGAAGGTAGGTTTTTTTTCTTCTGTGACAGCCTGGTATGCAATCTAGCAGTGCTGGGAGTTCTCACAAGTAATTTGCTCATTGTGAAGATAATCGAGCCGGCGCACAAATTCATCGGGACCTCCATAAAATGTTATCAAATCGGCTTGGTTGTGGGGAACAAAACTGGAAAATATTAGCATCATACTGAATATAGCATCAACAAATGAAGTTCGTCATACAAGCCATATTCCCATATGCTACTCTCAAATGTTTCTTGCCCAGTAATCGTCAAACTGCAAGCTCTTCCGGAGTTATCAATATTGCTGCACCACAGTGGGTCCTGGAAACCCCATGTCTGATTCAGGTATTTCGGTTGGAAGAAGCCTGTAAAGCCCGTATCTCCTCCTGTTGGTAAGTATGATGCTTGTGATGGGTTATATAGATTCTTCCAGTATTCGCTCGAGGCTTGGTACTTTTCCGCATCTGAAGTCAAATTCATGCCTTGGGCAATTTGCGAGATGCAGAAATCGTTATAGCTATACTCTCTATTTCCATTCATTTATCAGCACACGGAATTCGGGGCGGAGCGCTACTTGCACAAGACTGCTCAACCTGGAACGAGACTGGCAAAGCATCCCATTCTTTCTTCGCAATTATAATGAAGACTTGGGGAAACAACTCTGTATACCATTAGCTTCAATCAAGATCAACGTGCAAAATATTGCCTCGGTATGCAAGGCTTTACATACCACAGTGTTCGGGATATGCTGCGCGTCATGGTTCCAAACCCTTTGTAGTCGAAGTCTTGGACTGGAATATATTCCAGAGACTTCCAGCTGTCTACACCTCCTCTACCATTGTTGGACCAATCAAATGGTTCGACTTCGGCATCTTTGACCACCGCCGCATAGCCTGTGGCCCACTGCTCTAGATCTTAGCATATTCCGAACTGCGCCATACTTCGTTTCGGAAAGCTCACATCAATGCCATCGGTGATGCCTTTTATATATGCGTCTGCAAGGACATTGTCGGCGTTTGACCCGCCCTATTGGAATCAGTTGAGTTTTAAAAAGTTATAGTGGAGTATTATACCTGAGTGTAGCCTTTGCAGAAGCTCATGTGGCAATCGGGCAGCCAGCCTTCATGGCGGTAAGTATCAATGAGTGATCTGATCATCTGCGCCACAGCGGATGGGTCGAGAATAGTTAGGAAAGGTATCTGAGATCGAAAGCTGTCCCATAAGCTTGAAGATAGAGTCAGCACGATGGACGATAAACCTGGGGGGTTGCCGGTAAGGCTACATACCAGTAGAAGGAATCGAAGTAAGGCTCGCTGGATTCCCACAATGGGTTCTCCCCCGTGTAGTTCTGCGGATTTACCATGGTTCGGTAGACACCGCTGTAAAAATTGGTGACGAGAGACTGGTTCACGCCGCCGCCCATGGAAACGGTCACCGGAGATATCTTCCCCAGCCAAGCGTCATACGCAGCATCGGAGACGGACTCAAAGTCAAAGTCCGGGATCTCGGACTCGGCATTGGAGCATGCCTGGTCAGGGCTGATGAAACTCACACCAACTCGCGCGAGCACTGGCACGTCCGCTGATTGAAATCTTGTAAAGGCACCTCCGGGTAGGGGATAGCCGTTGATGCCTAGTGAGATGGTCAGGTCTTTCACATCGGTGCTGGCTCGACTATTGACAAATATCCCGGTGTCTTGTACAGCAGATCCCGAAAAGTCGGTGCAGAAGTAGGCAGAGTAGGTACCGGAGCCGAAGCTGGGCTTGAAAACTGCACCCCCCGTCATTCTCCCGGTTGTGGCGTCCACAGAGATGGTCCCGTTGTTTTGTCGGCTATCAGACAGATCCGTTAGATCTTGTAAGATGAGTGGATAAGATCCACCGGCGGCCCCCGTAGTATTTGAAAAGGTAAAGCGAAAGAGTGCCGTGCGATGGGTCGTGGTCATCTCTACCATGGTCCCGCTATCCAGAGTAATGCTAAAGTACCCAGGGATTGCTTTGACGCTGTCATCACGGAAGCGTCCATAATTGACGCGCGACTTCTTGGGGAAGACGCACTGGTCAATATCATCCTGTGGGCATGCAGCGTAGGCGAACAACGGGAAGTTTCCCAGACTCGGAGAGCCTCCTGTGCCCGAGTCGTGCAGCACCGAGAAACCCGATACTGGGCTTCCATCAAGCGTGAAACCTCCTTGGTTCGAGCCGCTGTTCGTATCAGCAACGGCTTTAGCAAGGCCATAGGGAAGTGTAGCTCCCGAAAACACATTGCCGCCGTTTGCCGAGCCGATCAGAGGATCGACAAAGTCAAGGGGATTGAAAGCATCTTCCTCACCGCTCACAAGTTGGCAAAGGGCAAGGGCGACGGATATACATCGAAGTGAAGCCCAATACATTGTAACAAGCGTTCATATGTGGTATTAGGTGAAAGGATGAGGATGATATGCCGGTATAATGCAAAGAGAAATGCCACCCTTAATAGTTCACCTTCACGTCTACACCCCATCACTTCACGATCCCTAGAGAAGGGCACCTGATGCATGCATAAACGGCCAGGATTCTCCATCATAAAGATAGATTAGATACGATAGTTAGGTCTTCAGGTCATCGCGAACAAAGGGTGAGACACGCCAGATCTCCTGACTTCAATAGTAACGCGTCTGCCGGACTCCCTCCCTACATTCCTAAATAGGGCGCGTGCCTTGCAGCATCACATCGAGCATATACAGATCCCGGTGCACTAAATAGTGTCACTGCAAGATGGGTGATAGTGAGGAAACGCTGTGGGCACATGATATTATGTAGAGTAGCATCGGCAATCAGAGAATCGTGCCGTTTGATCCCCGCAAAATAGCCCGTGACAAGGATTGTACAACGCAGCCATGGATCTTTCCTGCTGGGGTGGGGGGTTTCTTGGCCACGGGAGAGGTGGGGGATCTGCGATATAAATGAGCACTGCTGGACAAGGTCACAGTTGTCGACAGTTAGAAAATTTTAGTAATTTAGTATCTTGTGCTTGGAGCAACATGGTATTTTTATGTACAGCACATTAGCTTTGCGTGGTTGCCATTGCATCCTTTCGTACAACCGTAGTCTTCTAGAAGTTAGCCTCTCTCTCTCCATTAATGTATATACTGTACGTAGCTGCCTTCACGAGCATCGAATTAGACAAGTAAGTGTGCACACACCAAGTCTCTGTGATATACCTTGCTCTAAAATTTCCCACGTAAAAAAGCGGGCCCTATGGTTTACATCATGGTTGCAAGAGAGTTGTCATTAGTTTAGTGACACCAACCTGGAGCAAGGGAAAGAAAACCATGTGAGAAGAAAAAGTCCTCTATATGTGCTATTGAACTATGAGCTCTAATAGATATATTACTGGAATATTTATGGTAGGTGACTTGCTCGCATACTACTACTTGAAGTCCGGAAAGAGGCGTGTTCGACCGAGAAACTCGAGCAAATCAGGGTGGGGAATGGTAAGACTATAAGCGCATTGGCATCTACGCGAGAGTTCGATGTGTCTTCCGAAGTGAACTATACAGATTAGACGAAAGTTTTCATGTCGGAAAACTGCTCGACGAGCCCTCTCGGGATCCTAAGCGGTGTGCGGCTTAACTGGAATGTCATGTAAAGAGATTAGTAAGGCCTCTAGCGATTTTGGGGAAATGACCGAGGCCGATGTGGCACCATCACTTGAAAATAGATGCAAATATCCACGTCTCGCGAATTCATTCCTCTAATGCAAAGCGGTGAATGTGCCAGCGGCAAAACTGCTTGTATGGTGTATGAACACACGTGGATGACTCGCCCGCAGGCGACATAAGTTAGGTACTGTTAAATTTTTTTTTCTTCGCGCCCAATAGAGAATTAGCCGTAATCCGCTGGTGGTGGCGGATCTGGTAATCTGTACGTAGTCGCGGATTTACAAGGGGCCATCCGTGGTCCCGATGAGCACTTTAGTTATCACAACTGGCCCGAACCGAGCTATTTTTCCAAGATTAAGCTTCGGCCGAGGCTTACATAATGAGTCTGCTTGGCCTGGACATTGCCAAGCTCGCAACAATCGAAAATGAGCTAGAAGAGATCCGGCAGATTCTTACTTGCGACAACACTTCGGGTGCCGTGGAGGTCGAGGCAGCGTCTGTGACACAGGCACGCGCAGACGCACTGTCGCATATGCCTGTTGTCGGCAAAGAGGGGGTTAGCGAGGGAGAAGAGAAGGCGGTATCGTCGGGAGTCGGGCGCCACCCTGGGATGTCGGACGCGATGGTGCGTAATAATCTTGCGTGTACCTAATGGATTGCCTACTTGGGCAATGAATGAGGTTATTTTTACTCGATATTTTCCCGGGAGCACTTCCCATTACTCGATGCGATCGAGCAATCATTTCTCGATAGTAATCGCATGAGCCCAACAAAGTCGGCCGGGTGTCGCGCTAGGGTGCGAAAATGGAACGCTGGCTAGGCGCAATCCGGCCAAGCTTACAGAACACTCCAGAGCCCCAGAGGGAGATTTCGGAGAGTTTGACGCGCCTAGTCTATCGCGTGTTGCTTTGACAAGCTGACAAGGTGCTTTGATCAAGACTAACGGTGAGCTCCGACGCCCACACGCCCAATGGCAGCCCGCCCGATAAACGAGGCATCTAGAAGGAAGGGTTTGCCCTGCACTAGACCGCTTCAAGCACCCCTTAATGGATCCCCGCCAGCGAATAAGAGCACCCCGATAACGGCTCCCAGCAACACCAGGGTCAAGCCAACGATGCTTGCGCTCGGGATCCGCCTCTTTGTAGCAGTCGCCGTGCTGATAATCTTCGTAATGCAAGTCAGAAACCCCACAGGGCCTAGAAACAGCCGTCGGAATGCGTGGCTCTTGGTACGTTGCCAGCATACAATATGCGGTAGGCGATTCGGCCCTCAGACTCTCTTAGACTCTTAGGCTTGCATCTCTCGACTCCCCCCTCCGTGCCAGATCTTCGCTCCTCAAAGATTGGTCGTGTGCTCGTATTCTTTCGATAAACCGAGTGGTTCGCCCTCAGTCATTTGTACTTACTTCACAACATCCCACCCACGTTGCCTAGATCCTACCCATCGGTTCAGAGAGCCTTCCTCGCTTCTTATCAGTCATCTTGTCTCGCCGTGCCCACGCTTCAAGCAGCTTCTGTGTTGGCCATACACCCCACTCGAGGAGGTTGCCTGATAATCGATAAAGCCTCTTGGGTCTGGTCTTATCTTTCCTAACGCCCCTGCATCTACCGGCTGCAGTTATCAGCGACCCCCGGTTACCCCGGATTCTCAGAGCCGCACAAAATCGGAACGTCATCATGGCTCATGAGACTGGTTTAGCCACAGCGCCACTCACGGTGCTCGTCTCGCAGAGGGTAGTGATAACTTTGCCTGATGACAGCCTAGTCTTGACACCGGCCTCGATATCCATATCGTCCGAGACTGGCAAGATCCTCGCCGTGACGCCTACAGTCCTGCCACAGACCTCGTTCCCATCGGCGACCACTTACGTAGATTATGGATCCAAGTTGTTGATACCAGGATTGGTGGATGCACACGTGCATCTGAACGAACCTGGTCGGACTGAGTGGGAAGGGTTCAATACCGGCACTCGTGCAGCCGCCTCCGGTGGCGTCACAACGGTCATTGACATGCCGCTGAACGCGATCCCCCCTACCACCACAGTTGCTGGCTTCAAGGAGAAGCTTGCCGCCAGTCGGGGTCAGTGCTGGATCGACGTTGGCTTTTACGGTGGCGTTATTCCCGGCAATGCTGAAGAGCTACGGCCACTGGTTGAAGCTGGCGTGCGTGGGTTTAAAGGCTTCTTGATCGAGTCTGGTGTACGCACTTCTTCCTCATTCTTAACTCCTACATTAGTCGTTCTAACAAAGTGTTCAGGTCGATGAGTTCCCAGCTGTGTCATCTAATGATATCGCCCTGGCAATGAAGACTCTCAATGGAGTGCCAACAACGCTCATGTTTCACGCGGAAATGATACCACCAATCGCGGATTCCGTTGGTGACGCCGCTCAGTCTTCGGAACCTCCATTGGCTCCTCATGGCGACCTGAAAACATACCAAACTTTCCTGGAGTCGCGACCTCCAGTGTTTGAGACATGTGCCATCGAGCAGATTCTCTCGCTTGCTCACCTCGCTCCTGACCTGCATTTGCACATCGTACACCTCTCCGCGTTACAGGCTGTTCCTCTCTTGAAGGCGGCTCGGAAAGACGGTATCAACATCACTGCGGAAACCTGCTTCCACTACCTTGGACTGGCTTCAGAAGGCGTGGAGGACGGTGACTGCAGATACAAATGTTGCCCACCGATTCGTGAGAAGTCAAATCAGGACGGCCTGTGGGAGGAGCTGGTGGCTGAAGACTCATGTATCAGAACTGTAGTGTCGGATCATTCGCCGTGCACTCCGGAGTTGAAACTCCTACCAGACAGCTTCCAGCGTGTCGGAGCTAGCCAAATTCACCACTCCGATTCCGGAATTGATATGACAGCAGACCTGGAAGGAGAGGCCAGGGAGGCTGAGAAAACCGCGGCGGCGGCAACGGGAGACTTTTTTGCAGCTTGGGGAGGAATCTCATCCGTTGGGCTGGGTCTCCCTATTTTGCACACTGCGGCAACTTCGCGAGCCAAGTATTCCGCCAAAGTCCCGACCATTGTGGATGTGGTTCGCCTCTGTTGCCAGGACACGGCAAAGCAAGTTGGATTATCCCATAAGAAGGGTGCTTTGAAGGTGGGCATGGACGCAGATATCTGCGTCTTCGATGACACCGAGGAATGGGTGCTGCAGAGCAATGGGATGCACTGGAAGAACAAGTGCTCACCTTGGGAGGGTCACAAGTTCCAGGGCCGAGTTAAGGAAACATGGTTGCGCGGACAGAAGGTCTACCATCACGGTGGCTCAAACAATGGATTCATCACTGGGAAACCCGTCGGCGAGGCCATTGTAGAGAGGAGGACGACGTGAGATTGAAATACCCTATCGAGCTGGAGGTGGAATGGCGTCGTTGCGGGGAGCTGCATTTGGGGCTTGAGGGGTGGGTTTTAGTGGCCCACTTGCCCGCACACATGACGATTTGGCGGCCAATGAGAGCCGCATCCCGCAGTTTACCATAGCACTCGGGCATGTTGCGCGAGCACATATTACGTATATTGACGACATGGAGCGATGACGAGCTTTCACGACAAATAGTACATAATTCAATGCATTCAATGAAATTAATGCTTTGCTGAAGATTCGACTGGCAATTCGACACGTAGAAAGGGTGACTCCTCATGTGAAAAGACTTCAGAATACCAGACTGCGACCACTTAGCTCCAGGAGTAGGGAGTTTCTTGTCAACGTGGTGATTTCTTTTCACTTTGGCTTCAATTACCTCGCGCTGGTGATTAACTATGCCAACATGGATTTTCTTTGGTTATTACATGAATTGGGCATGAGTACATATGCTAACCGAAATTCTGTGATACCCAAAACCTACCTGCCTCTTGTTCATGCAAGACCACTTCCCGAGATCATTCCAAGCCACAATCCTAAAGAGAGCCAGTTAAGTCTCGGTAGCTCCCGCGGCTGAGAATGGTACCTACTGTAACTAGGGTGTCCTGTACGAAATTATTCTTGTTCTTTGCTTAAACATCCACCGGAGTAGGTCCAATAAACTTTTACCCTGGAACTGAAGAGACCGAGCTGGATCCTTCCTTGTTCGGTTCAAAGTGAAGTTTTTATTGATTAGCAACCAAAGCTGGGCACATAAAATTGGTGCAGTCTCTTTGTTCGTTCGAACCATATCGAGGAAGGCTTCGTAAGTACTTAAAGTAAGTATTCATCGAGACATATGTGAAATCCAGGATCAAGTGCTTTTTTTAGCAGCAACTGCTTGTATCTCGGGGAACATCCGAGGTTATAAATAACTAAGACGAGCACCACATTGATGATGGATAACATACACCTAGTTTTACCCCCTGCTAGTCAAATTTATGTCGATCATGAATGAAGGCGATGCTCGGTAAACACTCCGAATCAGTAGATTAGACTCCATGTCGTCCACGGGCTGGTACTTCTCGAGCGCCAATATTCTTGCCAGAATGGCTGGTGTTTCGGAGTAATTTGGTGCGATATATATGGAGAGGTTCGAGCTGCTCCATATGTTTTTCAGAGTCTACCCAGGACTGCTCTCGCGCTTCATGGTCACCAAAGGGAGATATTCACCCCAATATCAACAGACAGGGCTTAATGATCCCGTATAACACTTTTACTTATGAGCTGACATACTACAATACTGCCTACTGGTCTAAGCACCTTGAAGAAAATGGCGTTCACGAATAGGGCAGCTCAGGTATGGTCGGAGCACCCACGCCTAAATGATAGCGTAGTCTGTTGTCGAGGTAACTTGACGCGACGGCCGCACTGCGCCTCACTAGCACCTGTTTCCATGGACAAAAAAAATCTTCATCCTTGAATGGTCGATACCGCTACTTGATTGAAATCTGAGGCGGAACAGAGTGCCAAATGTTGGTACACAGCCGCCACCGTCGTAATTTCCCTGGGTACCGCGTGGCTAAAACGACGAGCCGCAGTTCCGTTAACCATTTAGCGTAAAGGTTCCGCCGCCGCCCCCTAGGCTACGGCAGTTGGGCGTTTCGGCTAGCGGTGCCCGAGCCCCAAAGCGTGCCCTGCCCGCTTGATCGTCGGGGATCCCGGGGCTGTAACTCGAACGCGGGCCATGCGGACCTGCCGCGTTCAGGTGCAAGGTTCGCCCGCTCTCTATGTCCAACACGGCCCGATATCTGAATCGTTTGTGCCAACCTTTCTTGGCGCCAGGCCCCTCGTCGACAAAAATCGGGCGGTCTTCTTAACATGACGACCCAGTTTTAGCAACTGCAAGGCGATTGGCTTTGAGACCCTAGGGCGCATCGTTTGGCCGCTAGAAGCCCTCTAGAAGCTAAGGGTCTGAACCGGTTTGCACGATACGGCATGGCATGACATGGTCAGGTAACGCCTGAGAAGTTGTCCTTCAGCCTTCCGTTGTGTTGCTATTTTCATCCTCATGGAGATTCAATTCCTTTTCGCTTGAGTTCACCTGCTGCTTCTGTCTGACGAGCTCGAGCCAAGACTAATTTGAGTGATGCAGAACCGCCTAGAGCGCCGGCTTGCAAGTTCACGATTGGCACATCTCATGGGATGTAAACTGATGTACCCATTGATTATCGTTAGCGCTTAGAGTCCAGATCCTGCCATAAATATTACCTGCTCCTGGAAATTTACGAGGATGCCCATGCACCCTGGTACCATATGGTCTATCTTCAAACAGCGGCATCCACGGTAAGGCTGTCGTGAGCTTCATGGCGATCACTACTATAATCCCACGAACGCCTGGACATGACATGGCTGCTGTGGCAACTGATTATGAGTGATACGTCTGTCACATTAGCTTAATCAGAATCAAAGAATATGTTCTCACGTCAACACTGAGTGTCTCTCCGTGATATGAAATGCTCTCAACATGGCCAGTGCTTCCTGGCTGGTGAAGCACTATAAAGCCCGGGCATGCAGCTCTCTACGTACCGCGCCGGTCTAAATTTGCGGGATAGCCGTCTCATCTCGAAGGACTGTTTCAGCTTTCCACTACCCGGGCCAGAAACCAGTCCATCAATCTATACGTGAGTGGCATTTTTGCGTCAGAGCAGAGTGACTGACAACGTACAGGTTGCCCCTGAACGCGATTTAAAAAGACCCCCGGTACCCCATCGCCGCCATGGCTTCGAATCGTGGCAGCCAAGTCTACGAACCGTTGCTACACGGTGAAGGACAACTTACAGTCCGCACACCAAGCAGAAATTTCGACAGGACACAGCACGCCTCTGCCGATACAATGCAGAGACCGGACCGCCCACCCATGATCGGCACGCCGGGGAAGAGCAGTGCGTCAACGTTTGCACCAATGTCGGCGCGCCCCACTGCTTCTTTTGACGACAAGGAGACATTGGCAGACCGCAGATCGATGGATAACAAGTCATCGCTCGCTAGCAGGAGAATGCCCGGTCCCAGCAGGTCGACAAGCTTGGGTACTGCAAAACAGCAGTACGCAGACGACTCGGAGGAGACGGACAAGGAGCAAGGCTCCTCCTACTTTGACAATGTGCCTACGCCACAACAGTTTCTGGCCCAGCGAGGCCGGCCCCTGTCATTCTACGATATGAGAGAGCAGACCAAACAGGCCAGGCTTCTGTCGCAGACCAACGTCAGGCACTCATGGCGCAGCGGCGAGATGCCGTACAACTACGCCGACATCATCGGCGATAACCGTTTCACCTACGCGCCGCCCATGATGGGCCGCCAGCAGCTCCAGCAGCCAACGCCGCCGCCGCCACAGCTGCTGATGCGGGCAGCGACGCTGGGCGCGCCGGGGACCCCGGGCGAGTTCTCATCGCTAAGGTTGCCGTGGACCATGTGGATGAACAGCGAGGCCAAGAACCTATTCGTCGCCGCCATCGGCGAGTGGATGGGCACGACCATGTTCTTGTTCTTCGCCTTCGCCGGCACGCAGGTCGCCAACGCACAGGCCAAGGCGCCGGGGCTGGCCACCTCGTCGAGCACGACGACCTCGTTTAACCCGGTGATCATGCTCTACGTCGCCTTCGCCTTCGGCTTCAGCCTAATGGTTAACGTCTGGGTCTTCTTCCGCATCTCGGGAGGGCTCTTCAACCCCGCTGTAAGTGTTCCCGCGGAACTCTTCCCTAGAGCCCCTGTTCGTGGGAAGAAAGTAAAACACACACACTAACTGGTCGTATCTGTAGGTAACTCTCGCACTCTGGGCCACTCGTTCGATAGCCGCGCCGCGAGCTATCTGCTTATTCTTCGCTCAGATCGTCGGAAGCATCACGGCATCCGCCCTGGTGCTGGCGATCTTCCCGACGCCTTTCAACGTGCGCACTTCGCTCAGCGAGGGCACATCTCTAGTGCAAGGTCTCTTCATCGAGGCGTTCATGACCGCCGAGCTTGTATTTACCATCCTCATGCTGGCCAAGGAGAAGCACCGCTCAACCTTTATTGCTCCTGTTGGCATCGGTCTAGCCCTCTTCGTGGCTGAGCTGGTAGGCGTCTACTACACCGGCGGTTCCTTGAACCCAGCCCGCAGCCTGGGTCCCTGCGTGGTGACGGGCACGTTCGAGCACGAGCACTGGATCTACTGGCTGGGGCCGGCCATGGGTTGCGTCTTCGCCGTCGCGTTTTACAAGTTCATCAAGATGCTCGAGTACGAGATGGCGAACCCGGGTCAGGATGGAGACGACATCAACGACCCCACTAAGAACCCGAACCACGAGATCCGCGAGAAGCAGAGGGAGATGACTACGCGTGTCCTCGCCTCGCTGGGCCTCGAGAACCCTGGGCTACGCAATATGCCATCGGACAGCGATCGCCAGGCGGAGGAGGGTGCTTACTTCACAAGTCGCACGTCGTCGGTCCTGGAAGACACTGACGCGGAGAGACGGACGCACGTCGGCGGTGCTAACGGCAATCCGGGGCTGCTCCTGTCTCCGGTGACCTCGATGAGCGAAAACAACGCTCCGAGATCAGCCAATGGGCCGTCCGCAAGATCATCCATTCAGGTTGACTGAGACGGCAACAAAGGTTGGGAGGGGAGCCATCAAGGCTAGTGTGAATGATACAGTTGTGATATGGCTAGCTGAATGTAGATACGAAAGCGAGGGAGGCGTTCATTGAAAAGCGGGCAGGAGTTTTTGTCGGTGTATAGGGGTCAGATTACATATCGACCCAACTTTCACAACATCCTGTAACAATAAACTTGGAAATATTTTGACTTTGTAAAAAAATTGTTCGGCACGCAGCGCGGGACAACTCCAATATCGAACAGTTAAATTTCATGACCAACATGCACCTTCAATGTATTAGTTTAGTTAATTTGCTATTAGTTTATCAACTGGGATAACATCACCGCTGAGTGTGTCAGAACTACACAAACAGATATGATCAAAGTAAGGCTGGCATGGGCTATGATTGAGACGGGATAAATGGACAGCAGGGAACGGATTGGTTAGTTCATCGGCAACAGCACATCCATGCGGCACCACCCATCTGCCATCCACCCCCCTTCCGAAATGCGTTTTGAGCTGGGAGTCGAAACCAACCAGACCAGTGGGTGGGTGTGAAGCCCAGCTCCCGCCCGCGGCGGAAGATCATCGCTTCGCGAGCTCATTCGTCCAATGTTTTGTAATCGAGCCGGCCATGGTAGCACAGAAACGGTGACACATCTGAGCCATTGGGATGGAACGCAGGCTATTTGGCTGTAGAGCCGGCTGAACCCTTACGCAAGATGCGTGTTTTGTGTTACCGGAGGGCCTCGCATCCGCGGCTCAAACAGCAGCAGAAACGACATGTGGGCTGTGCGGCGGCGAGCAGCTGCTAAGGGGAAAGAATACTAATTACGGAGGAGGATCTTTCGACATTTCGCCTCTCGCTGCTCGCGTCATCGTGATAACAACCCATATCAGAAACAGAAATTGATGTGAATGCGTATGCTCTACGTGTCACACAGAGCTCCCCCAGCAGGAGCCAGAGCTCCATAGCTGTGGAGATAAAAGTGAGATGTCAGCATCTGACGCTCCCGGAATCTGCTGATACTAGTCTCGGGAAGTTCTGTTTCCGAGAGATCCCTGGCAAGGAACCCCACGTTTAGCTTGCATTAGTCTGATCATTTCCTTTGCTAGGCTCCCTGCACTTTTGGACATAGGCCCAGTCTCAACGGGAACAGGCTGGGATTGTTGGAACATTTGGGTATGATGTGCAGATTATCTGCCCAGAATCAACAAACAAATGCAAATGATGCCCGAAGGAGCGCGCTGCACCTTCCTCCAACCTGATACTCGTTGCGCTGAGATGCATCTGCAAGCGCGGTGACAGTGGAGAGCATTGACTGACAGGCTCTGATGGAACTCAACTAATAAACCTCCTTACCTCTGTACATAGGAGAGAGCTGGGGTTGCTATACCTGGCCGACGGGTGGTCAGTGGGACAAACAATAATCCCAGCTGGGAGAGCTTTTGCTCCTGTTTGGCCCAGCTCAAGAGACTAACTTAGCTACACCTGCAAGGGAATGCTGCCCTAGCACACCCAGTGACATCCTATCGGTTTGTAGGGTTCCATCCAGTGTAGTGGATTGCACATTGTAGTTTTAGTTGCAAATCTTATAGGGATGTTTTTTTTGGCGCTCGGTTGCACCCACGCACCCTGACGAGAGCGTTGCTCACCCCCCCCCCCCCCCCCCCGGGGAAAAAAACACAACCATCCCTGTCCATGCCCCCCGGTCCCGATGCAGAAGGAGATGCGTCGTATCAATATCGCGTCGAGGAAACGTTTTCCCCTTGTCCCCCAAAAGAAAACTGCCATTCGTATCTTGGGGGCTGCCATGCCCTTAGCCGCCTTTGGTCGCTACCGTCTTTCCGAACGAACAAGAAAAATTGGAAGGAAGGGGGGTGTATGGGATGTCATCCTTTGGCTAGACTAAATGCCACCTGGTGTCTTAGCTAGCGGATAGTACGTACAGCGCAAATGGGCAGAGAGCTTATGGGCGTTAAAGTGGAGATGGGGGTAACCGAGTTCAGCATTTAATATTGGCTCCACCGCCGTGGCGAGAGCAGTATGGATTCAAGAGACCTCATTATTTCTCAATCGCGTCAAGTCTCGATGCTGTTTGCTCTTGACTAGATCTTAGCGATGAGTTCCAGGGAAATCCAGTGACGCAGATACGCCTTAGAACCCTAAACCTTCTATGCCTCGAAGGTGCACCCGCGCACGACATTATATCATCGTGCGACCCATAGGCGGTGTCGGCTGCGCTATGTGCTTGTTGTAACGCAGTCTTGCTCTAACTGCATGCTCAGGGGCTTTCCATATCGCATATATTCCGGGGAATTACCACACAGTCGACTAAACATCTGTATCCCGCCAGTGCTGCCGTGCACCTTATATCCCATTAGCCAGAAAAGCGGCTGGGATATCAACGTTAGCTATGTCTACACCAGGGCCTGGTGAACCGTCGCTTCGGCATGGCGAGAATGATGCCGAAGACCACCTCGTAGTGGATGTAGACAAAATAGAGCCCGACAGCTCCCTGTCTACTTCTTTAGATGTTGGGCGCCCAGAGCCAATCGAAGTCGCTGATACTTCGGTGGCACGTCAACTTTCATTGGATGATGTTGAGCCCGTCGACATTCAGATCCGAAACCTAACGATCAAGGTCGACACCTCTCCTTCCATTCTGGACCCGGCAACCTATCCAGAACTCATGCAAACGGTGTTCGGAAGCCAAAAGGGCGCAGCAAGCAGCAAGACACTGCTCGACTCTGTCAATGCCTCACTGCAGCCCGGTACCCTTACCGCCATCCTCGGGGGCAGTGGATCCGGCAAAACTACCTTGTTGAACACTATTGCAGAGCGTATATTCAGCTCAAGGCTTGCTGAGACAGGTTTAACGACATTCAATGGATCCTTGGGCGTTCACTCAGTTAGACACGCCTACGTCATGCAGCAGGATATCCTGCTCCCAACCCTGACGGTCCGAGAAACCTTGCGATACTCCGCGGATTTGCGCTTACCACCTTCAGTCTCCAAAGAGGAGCGCATGCGCATCGTGGAGGAAGTTATTCTCGAGCTGGGACTGAAGGATTGCGCGAATACGAGAATAGGGAACAGTCAACACAGAGGTTGTTCTGGCGGAGAGAAACGCAGAACCAGCATCGGCGTGCAGCTTCTGGCCAACCCGTCCGTCTTGTTCCTGGATGAGCCCACTACTGGGTTAGATGCAACCAGCGCTTATCAACTTATCAAGACTCTAAAGTCATTGGCAAATAAAGGTCGCACCATCATAACCACCATCCATCAACCTCGTTCGGAGATTTGGGATCTGTTCGACAACCTCATCATCCTATCCCGAGGCAGTCCGGTGTTTTCAGGGCCGAAGACTGACTGCATTCCCTGGTTTGAACAGAGGGGATTCAGCCTACCGCCTTTCGTCAACCCTGCCGAATTCTTCATCGACCATGCAGCTATCGACAACCGCACGCCTGAACTCGAAGCTGAAAGCACAGCGCGGGTAGAGAGCCTGAAGCTCGCCTGGTCCGAGGAAGTGCAGAAAAGGTTTTCGTCCGCAGCCTCCAAAGAAGCCTCCGAGCTGTCCTCCCCTACACGAAGACCCAAGCAGGACCAACACGCTGGATTCTTCCGCCAGCTGCGGGTGCTTACAGACCGAACGCTCAAAGTCACGGTGCGAGATCCCATGGGAATGGTAGGGTCTCTCGGCGAGGCTATTTTGATGGCGATCATTACAGGATATATATTCTTCTCTCTGGGGCGGGACCAGGCGGGGATCAAGTCTAGAGAAGGCGCCCTTTACACTTGTGTCGGATTACAGGGCTACCTTTACCTAATGTTTGAAACGTACAGATTGACCGTTGACATACCCACATTTGACCGAGAGCACAACGAAGGCTGCGTTACGACGCTGCCCTACCTACTTTCCCGCCGGTTGGCACGCTTGATCACTGAAGACGTGCCCGTCCCCTTTTTATATAGCGCGATCTACTACTTCATGGCAGGGTTTGATCGTGATGTTGGGAAATTCTTCACGTTCTTCTCTATTGTTCTGCTCAACCACTACATTGCGGTCACTTTGGCCATGACTTCAGTCGCGACGGTCCGTCACTTTCCAGGTGCAAGTCTTATCGGAAATTTAGCGTACACACTGCAAAGTATGGCATGCGGCTACTTTATTCAGAGCAACACCATCCCGGTATATGTGCGGTGGCTGAAATACATCACGTACACGGTAAGTGGAGATGAGCAAAACCTCGATGTGGCGCGTGCTTTGGTGCTGACCACGAATAGTACTACGCTTTCGGAGCATTGTGCGCGAATGAATTTCAAGATAGCTTCTACGACTGCCCTTCGGGGGGAGAGTCGGACCCGGCTTGTGCATCTTATACGGGCGCCTACATCATGGACAGCCTAGGCTTCCCCAAGAACTGGATCGCTAGGCCTATACTAATTCTGGTGGGCTTCGTTGGGCTCTTCTGCATTTTGTCATGGATTGGACTTGCTTTCCTGCGAGTTGAAATCACAATCGCGCGCGCAAGGACCTCAGACACCGATCTCTCCGCTGGCAAAGAAAAGATGAACGCGAGATCGATCCAGGAGGTCAGAGCCATCAACGTCGGATTGGAGGAGTTCGCTTTGAAACTGGATAAGCGGTCAGCAGTGGGCAAGCAACTTCCGACGAAGACCATCTTGAATCCAGTAAGCGCAACGTTTCAAGCTGGCATGCTCAATGTTATTATGGGTCCATCGGGCTCTGGAAAGACGAGCCTTTTGAATTCAATGGCTCTCCGTCTTGACAACTCCCTGACCACGAGATATCGACCGACGGGGAAGTTTACCTTTAACGGTGCTGTTCCTTCTGAGAGCGTCATCCGATCTGTGGTATCGTACGTCTGCCAAGATGACGACGCCTTGCTTCCATCTTTGACCGTTCGAGAGACGTTGCGCTTTGCCGCGGGACTGCGCCTGCCCTCTTGGCTAAGTACGCAGCAAAAGTATGACCGCGCTGAGGAAGTCCTGCTCAAAATGGGTCTCAAGGATTGCGCGGATAATCTGATTGGTAACGATCTGGTGAAGGGTATCTCTGGTGGTGAAAAGCGACGTGTCAGTATTGCCGTCCAGATCCTCACCGATCCTCGTGTGCTTCTTCTCGATGAACCTACCTCTGGATTGGATGCGTTTACGGCCAGCAGTATCCTCGAAGTGCTACATGGATTGGCGAATGAAGGTCGCACGCTCATCTTGACGATCCATCAAGCAAGATCAGACGTATTCAAGCATTTCGGGAACGTGCTCTTGTTGGCACGTGGAGGCTCTCCTGCTTACGCTGGAGCGGCAAAGGATATGCTGGGATATTTCAGCAACTTTGGTCATCAATGTCCAAAACACACAAACCCGGCAGATTACGCTCTCGACCTGATCACGATCGACCTCCAGGAGGAGACTAAGGAAACAGAAAGCCGTGAAAAGGTCAAACAGCTGATCGCGGCCTGGGAAGAACACACTCAAAAGTCTAACGTTACATCGGATGCTCGAGCTGCATCTCGACTCTCAAAGATTGACGAAACCCTAGAAAAGTCTACTGGAGCAGGAGAAGAGGCACAGGCACCAAGTACCAAAGACTCCGAGAAAGACAAGGGAAAGATGGAGCCCGAGACTCAAATGACTGTGGACCTTGTTGCCTCTGGTAGCCAATCCGTTCGAAAGGAGATCTTGGCGACACCGGCTGAGCTCGGAGCTATGGTGCGGAAGCGCGCATCCTTTGCAAGCGCGTTTCCTTTACTGATGCACCGTGCCATCATCAATTTCCGGCGCCAGCCACCACTGCTCCTTGCCAGGACGATGCAGGTGCTAGGTCTCGCACTCGTCCTGTCGCTCTTCTTCTCTCCCCTGCACGATGACTACTACAGCATCCAGAACCGGGTGGGTTTCGTGCAGGAGATCGGTGCGTTCTACTTCGTGGGTATGCTGCAGAACGTAGCCGTCTACCCCATGGAGCGCGAGGTGTTCTACCGTGAGGACGACGATGGCGTGTACAGCATCGAGGCTTTCCTCGCCACGTACACGGTGCTCGAGATCCCCTTCGAGATCATCTCCTGCCTCATCTTCGGCGTGCTCGCCGACCTGGCTGTGGGAATCCCGAGGACCGTGGAGGTGTACTTTGTATGCGTGTTCTGCTGCTTCGCCATTGTTAACTGCGGTGAGAGTCTCGGCATCATGTTCAACACTCTGTTCAACCACACCGGGTTCGCGGTGAATGTCATCTCTATCCTGCTCAGTGTCGCTCAGACGATGGCGGGGATCATGTCTATCAACATGCCCGAGCTGCTGAAGGCATTCAATTACCTCAGCCCCGTCAAGTACGCTACGGCCGCCATGGCGGCCTACAGTCTGCGGGACGTGACATTCACCTGTGACGATACGCAGAAGCTGCCAAACGGAGAGTGCACCATCGCGACGGGGGAACAGGTGCTGGATCTATACCATCTGAACGTCAACGGCGCAGTCAACCTCGGCGCTCTTGCCGGCACTGTAGTAGTGTACAGATTGATCACATGGATGCTACTGAGACTTGTTCGAACTAGATGGAAGAGCATGGTCGACAGGAGAAAGCAACAGTAGGCATCACTTTGGCGATCTGAAAGAAGAGAAAACCAAAAGACAGGTTAAGACGGTAGAAGAGGGTGCAAAAACATCATATTGGGATATCATTTTTTTTGGGCTGCATAACGAGCGATACACACATGATGTAACACGAGCGACATTTAGATTAGACCATACCATAACCATACCATACCAAGGCACATCAACAACACAATACCCTCCTTCCTTTGCAACAATCTCGATCTGCTTGCTTGCTACATGTCACACATGCCTCGAGGGGGTTCCATCCAAATCGGCGTTAGGCCCAGCAGATGTCAGGAAAGCACATGCAAACGCCGAAGGAACAGCATAACGATTGGTCATTTGTAAGCAGGCTAATAAAGCTGGGGCTCGCTCTGGCTGGAAAGAAACTTTTTCTTCCCTCTGGTTCTTGTGGGGATCGGTCCGCTGGGCGTGCGGACCTTTACCCAGCAACGATGAAGTGCCGGCGAGGTGGATACATACCGGGGCGACAGGGAAGTGCTAGCATTGGTGTTGTCCGCAGGCTAGTGAGGGTGTGTGAGAGGAAATAGAGCTGCCTCGGCCAATCCCGAATACAGAAAAGGGAGAACCACGAGGGGCCCCGGGCCCACGCTGAGGGTGGCATTGGCAGCGGTAGTTGGCCGGCCGCCCGAACATATAAGTTTACGTATCTGTGATGTTTCCTCCCAAAGCGGAAGAAGGGGGAAGAAGAAATATAAAAAGCCCCCAAATCTTGCTTTGCATTACGTCGGTTCTGGCGGGGCTGTCCCTGTCATTTGGCGGGGTAGGTCAAGCTCTATGGCCCCGCCAACGCTCTTTTTTACGAAGGGCCCGAGAGCTTCCCATGTCATGTCAGTGGCCATCATGTAACGTCATGGAGTGGGACGCCCAGCGCGTGCGGGCAGTGCGGACGGCGCATCATGCTCCCATTGTGTATGGAACATTCCATTCAATGCATCTCAATGACTAGGGAGCCAAATCTTAATTGGACCCGCCCTCCATCTATAAACGGCTGCAACCCCGTCAATGGTTTTGCTCTCGTTCTGGGAGAGCTCTCATTGTCAAAACATTTCCATACATACAACCCAACTCCAGACTCAGTTGAGATACACCGGGAAAAAGTTTAAAAACCAGCAAACCCCAATCACAACCACCGTCCCAATCTTCCAACCATGGCTCCCAAGATCCTTGTCGTCCTCACTTCCCACAACAAGCTTGACGGCACTGACAAGCCCACCGGCTGGTACCTGCCCGAGTTCGCCCACCCTTACGATGTTCTCGCTCCCAAGGCCGAGATCGTAGTCGCCTCCCCCAAGGGCGGTGAGGCGCCTCTCGACCCGGGCTCCGTGGAGATGTTCAAGCAGGACAAGTCCTCGGTCGAGTTCCTCAACACCAAGTCGGACATCTGGAAGAACACCGAGAAGCTGTCGACCTTCCTGGGCCGCTCCGGCGAGTTCGCCGCGCTCTTCTACCCGGGCGGCCACGGCCCCATGTACGACCTGGCCACCGACAAGGACAGCATCGCGCTGATCAACGAGTTCGTCGCCGCCGGCAAGCCCGTCGCCGCGGTGTGCCACGGCCCCGCCGTCTTCACCAACGTCGTCCTGCCCAGCGGCGAGCACCTCGTCAAGGGCAAGGAGGTTACCGGCTTCTCCAACGTCGAGGAGGACCAGGTCCAGCTGAGCTCCGTCATGCCTTTCCTGCTCGAGGACAAGCTCAAGGAGGCCGGCGGCATCTACAAGAAGGCCGCCGAGCCCTGGGGCGAGTTCGTGCTGTCCGTCGACGGCGGCAAGCTCATCACCGGCCAGAACCCTGCCAGTGCTGCCGGCACCGGCAAGGCTCTCCTCGAGGCTCTGGGATTGTAAGAAAAATAAAAGAAAGAATAAAATGACAACTAAGAGAATGTAGTGACAGAGGCGAAATCCGGGGTAAGAATTATGATGGAAGATAATATATATATATATACCCTGGAGCGAAAGAGAAAGCATATGATTTTGCTATTGGGGAGGTTTATACGACATTGGAAACCATAGTCTGTAAAGTGGATAACACTCATATAGCACACAGGCACTGGAGCTCAGAGTAGGGGGGGCCTCAGCAAAATTAATGAACAACTTATGATCACACACACATGCACTCACGCAGCTTGTGAACATTTGAGTACAGCGATTGAGCGAGCTTCACCCACACGTTATCTAAGACTAACTTAAGGCACCCGATTCATATCCCATACTTATCGTCACAGCTATCCGCATGATGCAGCCTGTACGGATCTGCTTGTTATGCCTTCACTTGATGTCTAGTACTAGAGCAAGAGTCAATTCTACCCGCAGGTGCGTTATATGCCTACCTAGCCATGTCATCACCGTGAAATGTCCATTGCAACAGTATTTTTTTTAAGAACACCAAGATCTGAACCGGGTCATTGTGCTGTCTCTTCAGTGCTACCGAGTGGGAGGTAGTGGATTTCCATTGAGGTTTCTACCCTCCTCTTTCACGGAGTAAATGTGTCAATATCCATAAATCGCGACACTAGATGTCTGGCAAGTAATTGTAGCCCATCGACTGTTGCTTTATTGTCTTGGCAAGCGTCAGTTTTATCATTGCCTACTTCAGTAATTACTCTAGAATCTTTGTCAGGCATGTGCAGTTTTGAATCTAATCCCTACCATTGCCACACTTCTCCTTTCTTCTACCAACTGCTCGTAATTATGTACGCGACACGAGTCTAAATGAAAAGGGTGTCCTGCATCGCACAGGTGCCGAAATAAAAATATGAACTTCGATTGGTATCCCGGGAATCGGCAAACATGTGAATGACAACGCCGGGCGGAAGTTTAGCTTAAGGATGTCCAAAGTAGTGCCAGTTAAGCTACGTGTGTAAATTATACTATCCTAATAGTAACCAATAAATAAGTATAAGGCTCAGTGGTGGTGTTACAGAACTAAAGCTTACTAAATGTAACGATGAGCGGCAGACCCCACTCACAGGTTTCCTACAAGAACACCACAACATAAAGGTCTGCCGATGATACAGTAATTCAGAGGCGCCGCAGCACGGATGTTGACGAGGCGCATGTCGCTGCTGAACCGGTTGACCAGCTGTCCCGCCGTCCCGCCGCCTCGCGAGAAAGGCGGTCGATGCGCCCACGGTGGCCACGAGCACGGGGGCGCGGAAGCGAGCCGACGTGGCGGCACCATGACTGACGACCCAGTTTCAGAAGATGGTACACATGCCTATGGGACATACCAGACGAGAGAATCAATGTCGAGAGAGCTTGGTCGAGATGTTGTCGGAACCTTCAGAATAGTAGTGTGCACGCTATTGCTGCACCACTCAGTCATTCGAGAAAGGGGCAAGGCGAAAGAGACCATTGAGCGGCAGATAAACCTTGTGGTTTACTTCGTTGGACTAGTTTTAGTATGGCATGTTGATACAGGTCGCATATCACCCTTCTTGTGTGGTTAGAATGACTGAAGCAGAGCTGGATCCCCCTCTCATCCCCTTAAGATCAAGACTACGAAGGACTAAACCCCCCTCCTCAGATCCTCTCTACCCAAGCCCCTTCCCGTTCTGGACCAGCGAACAGGACATAGGCGACGTACCAGGACAGAACAAAGGCTTCTGACCCTGCAATACCCTCACTAACCCCCTCGGCGTCGCCTCCAACCGCGGATATATATGCCGATCGCATGATAACGTCTCCTTACTCCTATCGTTACCCAGGCTGTCGAATCTTGAGCAGGGTCTCACCTGTCCAGGTGAACACGTCTCCTCGTGAGTCGCAACAGTGATTGTAAAAATTCATCTTTATATATTTATCCCTCTGTAAGTACGCCGCGTTCTGAACTTTTCTCTTTCCATGAACCTGCATTTTTGACGCTGTGGATTGACACCATTGGAGGACATGGGATTTGAGCCCATGGGGCAGCCCCTATTCCTCCCTGAAGTCTCACTGAGCGGTCATTGTAGATCTCAACTAACAAGACAACTACTTCCAGGAATTTAACGCTCGTCGAGGCTAACGAATCGAGCTGGGGAGTAAGGATGATGGAGTTCTATGATGAATAATGTGGGACCCTAATAGCACGAGCACACTGACGTCGGCCTTGATATCTGCCTATGTTGAGTGTATTTAGTCTGTAAAACTCCGCTTGGTTGGATTCAATGACTTGGCTCGTAGGCTTGACAAAGGGAAAGACACCTAGCTCGCGAATTGATCCTGGTGAGCATGTACGAGTGATAGAATATTGTCTTTGGATACTGATGACCAGCAACTTCCACAAGAGGAGCTGCCATCTTTCGCAGCCCGTCTTGCGTTCGTAGCAGTATCTCTACACATAGTCATCTAATATTACCTCCTCTTACTTCTTGTATCAGATAATCGCCTGACTTCTGGCAGTAAAGCGCAATGCTTCTCTTTTGTATATGTCGTGGGTAGCACCGGCCGAGCCTGAATCGCTCGAGAGGAGATCGTAATCGAACCGCAGCGGTGCCTTGTAGACAGGAGAAAAGAGCCTTCCAAGATATGATTGATTACATTCCCGTCCTTACCGCGGCGGTATTCTCGTGGTGAAATTGATAGTGGCAATCAGTTCAGCGACCATTCACAGCGCTAATAAACTGCATGTTTCGGTCGCTTTGTCGGACTCGCTATCAAACTCTCCCCAACTTTCATCACATTGCACGAGCGCAAGGCTTACAGGCCTGTAACCCTGGGCCAATTCAACGATTCCTTTCCGAGAGTAACGTGCTGACGCCATCACCGAAGCGACCACTTTTAATTACCCCCAAGGACGCTGCAGTCAATGGAACTCAATACGATACCCAGGAGTATGGGAGGGACAGTAGGGATGATATGCGCATTACTCCTTACGGTAATCTGCACAGGTCACATCCAACACCCCCCTGCGACCAACAGGGGACAGCAGCAACACTAGATAATGATCCGCTTACATACGGAAGGATGCTATGTGTGAAAAATCGTTGCGCCGCGACGCTGATGCTCGCTGGGTTTCGAGAAGAGCATCAAGTAACTTAGAGGATGCATCCCACGGGGGTTGCACAAGCTGAGCTCTACTGCAGCCGTTGCTAGCGAAACCAGGCATCGTGCCATAGATAGGGGAAATATCAGATCTTCAAATTTTACATAACAGTGCTTACATGATTATCTAGCGATGATCCACAAAGAGATAGTATAGAATGGCCCCTTGAGTGTAATGTCCTCGGATGTCGCAGAAGCTCTACGCTTAGATCAGCCCGTGGCAAGCCACGAACCGCTCAAAGGGGGGCTACTTTAACAACAAGAGAACAAGCTTTTTCCATCCATTAGTGACCATGACGGCGCTAATTTACCCAATGGGAATCCTGCCGAAATAATTTAATCCCATTGCTCCGTGAAGTGGGCTGTATGTGGTATCATCTCACATGTAAAGATAGGAAGGAAAATCAGCTATCTTAGTGTTTTAGACTCCATCAAGCGGGACGCACATACAGGAGAGTGGGACATCCCAACCCGGGATGTCATTAATGAGCGAACTAGCCTGAATCCTACGATGCAAAAGTGCTACCAAGCCCACAAACATACGCCTCCATCCTCGTTGGAGTGGTGGGTATGCAGAGGACATTGCCCCCCTTACTGGTTTCCACCAGCTTGCACTACATGCGTGCGTGCGGGAGGAATGGAATTATTCCATGCAGAGTTCCACGGCTAGTGAAGAACCACTCAGGATTCTGTACGAACGCGAGAGGTCATCCTTCGGGGCGTTGGCCCCACAAGAAGAACCCTGTGTTCGTTCTAACTACAGGAAGGAGGTGATATATCGGTAGGCGAATCATGCAGCCCGCCAAGACACGATAGTGATAATAAATGCTTGATTGTTCTAAGTGCTTGATAGGGCAAACAACACGAATATTGGAAATTCACTAAGACGGGCATAATCTCCCCATATGCTGGCAGAGCATAGAGCACATGAGGAAGGGTCAGTGGCATCCCATCACAATGAGCAAGGGCACCACTGCGGGATGCTGTTCAACATCATATCGAAGAACGCCCCTGTTATCCATGTCAAGCTTTGGATCAAAACGCTAGCTTTCCCCGGGCTCCCGGGTTCCTCTGTGTGGAGCCCGATAAGACGCAAGAGAGAGGGAGGGAGGGAGGGAAGCATGCACTCTGGTGGAGCTCCTGGAGCTCCCTTACCTAAGGAAAGTCAAGGATTCCTCCCAATATGCGCTTACTGAATGCGTATGTAATGAACTTCATCGCGATCCTGACCTCGGCCCCCCTCCTTCCCCCTAGTTTGAAACTGGCAGGGAGCGGGCACGGGGGTCTCGAATCAAGCTGCCTTTGCAAGGAGTGGGTAAAATTGTTTATTCTCAATCGATGGCTTGGCTGCATGACAACATCCCATCACAATACTCTCCGAGTCTCCGAGGGAGATCTTGAGGGGGGGTGGCTAACCATGGGTAACGGTGGCTATCGATGGCAAAGCGATGCCAACAAGCCAATGATTGGAACGCGCATATCCAACTACAGGAGGTCACTTGTCGCTGCTTGAGGCAGAGCATCCCACATTCAGTAACTGTTTCCGTTACTAGAATTTCTCGAAGCCTATGGCCGTGGGATTCAGTGGGGCGACTACCATTCGGGTACAACCCCCCTGGTCTAGCCAGTCTAGATTGATACGTTACAGCAGTCCGAGCTGGCTAGATTTGGAATCACGGACTAACTAGTTACTGTGTAGTTGCTGGTTGCCTTCGATCTATGGCGTTTGGGAAGCTTTCGAGCCGCTGTTCTCTAGCTCCCGGTGTGGGACGCCAGTACGGCAAAATCCAGTCAGCACAAGCAGAGACAGGGGAGGGTGCGGCCACCTCCCGGATCTACCGAAGCAGCTGCAGTCTCGTCTGGCCTAGGCGATAACAGCCCAGGCTTTTTTGGATGCTTTTTTTCTTTCTAATTGAGGTGCTTATGGCACTGCGAAATGGAATGGTGTGGTCATATCCCAGCACATCCCAGTCCCGTTGCATCGCTTAGCATATGCAAATACAGTGCCGTGATATAAATTTAAACCCCCCAGCTGGGCTGCATGCTCTACAGTTCCCTAGAAGAGACACAAGGGCGTGTCGCCTGACAGCGCGGCCGAATGAAGCATACGTGCTTCGGTGCTAAATTAAGAGGTTGTCGCAAGTTTGATGATCGGAGATATAAATACCGAAAATGGAGAAGAGAGAAAAAAAAAAAAAAAAAGAGGGAGAGAGAGGGAGAGAAAGAGAGACTAACGCTAGCAATCCCCAGTTCAACCGCTAGACTAGTTCAAACGGGGTAGTGCTCTACAGCACCGGGGGGCGAGGGGAAACTGTCGTATCCTGCGCCAACGCTGCAATCCCAGTAATCTGGAGTCGGTCCGTAAGGAACTGGCGCCACTGTCCATGCGGCTTTTTCTGTGGAAACCTACGGGCCTGGCTATCAATTGATGGATGATAATATTACGTATTGCCTGCTAACCTCTGTTGAGGGGATTCCTAAAGGCTGGCGGCCTGGGTGCACACATATTGTCCCATGGTATGGTACCAGTGTACTTAAGTAAGGTGCGTTGTGCAAAATGCATCATCTGTACGTGTGCGCAGCGAAGAGCGTGTGTGTGCCTTTACGTTACACATGCGCATACAGAACACATACGCACATGCGCCAATGGTACACACAATCAAAGACATTAGGCATACCGTCGAGGTGGAAATATACAGACAATATTGGCCAGTGAGACGGGGACCGTGCAGTGAGAGAAACCCGTTGTGGCGCACCCCTTTCCAACTTTTCTGTAGTCGCCCTCGCCCGGCAGGAGCATAAAGTTAGTAATCTCAGGGTAATACGCACATATATACTGTGACTACATACTACGCTACCTTCAATGGAGTCGATACACGGCGCGCCGGTGCATCACTGCAGTCTAACCTTAAGGCGCTCGCTCGCTGGATAGATTGGACGGTTCCCTGCCCGTTAGGGGTAGTGGTGGGGCAGGTCCGGGGTATAGCAGTGTCCGTGGCATGCCCACCCCTGACTCTGGTCCGTCCAAATCCCGGTGCGCAAGGCCCTGACAGCGAAGTGCGCACCCCGCTAGGGGGTTGCTATACGTACTGCGAGCGATTGCGTGCTCATTAGCTTTTACTAGCTCCATTGAGACCACGCATCTTAAGATAGTGGGCAGAGAGAGGTAGAGAGAGAAGGAAGAGAGAGAAGCGAGACAGGGAGAGCGGGAAAGAGAGAGAGAGAGTGTGTGTGTGTGTGAGTGTGTGTGAGAGAGAGAGAGAGAGAGAGAGAACTCGGCTAGAGCAGAATAGATCACCGAGTGGCCTATTGGAGGGGCGATATTGCTCATCGCATCGTATCGACACCCAATACAGCTATCGGGACCTAGTTGTCAGCCGGGTTAGGGCAGAGATACTGAGCGCCACACTCTGAGCTGTTGCAATCAGTGAACATGGTTCGTTAGTGAGGTGAGTTGTGTATAACCGTCGGGTTGCCAAGTCTAGTGCAAACGAATCATTTAATGACGGACCCACACAGGTCGCCTCTGAGCACGACGACCTGCCTTCTTTGAACTAGGACGATCGCCTGCCTTGATAAAGACATCCCGGGAGGCGACCCTAATTGCCTGACCCCGTCGCTGCAGGCCCACGACCCATTCGGGTATTGCGACTATCTAGAAGGACCAAATGTTCTAGTCTCAGCTTCCAAATCAATGAGTGGCCACCCGCAGAGCCGAGCTCAGGCCACTGACCCCTGTTGGAAGCTGCTTGGGGGGTTGGATCGCCAATGTGGATCACGTAACGAGCTACGTCCGTCCAGTCCACCCACGCCCGAGGGGAAACTTCCTAGCAGTAGAACGGGAAGCCTGGGTTGATATGCGTGGAGTGGATTTTGTACTTTAGACAAAGGGTCCTGCGCGCCCGCATCTTTCTTGGCTCGCTCTTTTCTACTCTCTTCTTCCAAGCAGCGCGTGCTACCTCATTCCTAGACGCACATCCAGCTAAGAGGAAGCCAAGATGTGTAAGTGGCACTGATCCGATTCTTGGGAGATCCCGCCACACCGCGGGATCGCCCCAGATCTCTTGGGTGCATTAGTTGAAGAACCAAGACCAGCTAACAAATGCTTGTTTTTCTTGTCCCCCAACAGCAGCCACAGAGAGTGTCGAGCGACCAGCTTCGGCCAATGGCGCCACCGAGGAGAAGGGCAGGCTCACGCCTGTTGGCGACAAGCACGCTCCTGTTCATGACACTGCCATCATGAACATGGACTACGAGGGCAAGCCCACCGAGGAGGAGATGCAGACCCTGCGCCGAGTTCCCGGAAAGGTGCCTTTGCTGGCATACTGCCTCTGCGCCGTCGAGTTCTGCGAACGTGCATCGTACTACGGTAAGTGAAGGGCCCAGAATCGACTTCTTCTATTCGCTCAACAGCTGTTACCCTCTTGAGAATTGAAAGATGAGGAAAAGAAAAAAGAAAAAGAAAAAAGGCATGTACTGATCTTGACGAATCTCGTAGGCTGTGTTATTATCTGGACCAACTACATCAACCGTCCTCTGCCCCCGGGTGGAAACGGTCTCGGTTCCCCGCCCTACGACAGCAACGAGACCCAGGGTGCCTTGGGTCTCGGTGAGACTGTTGCCAACGCCACTTCCCAGTCCTTCAACATGATTGCCTATGTCCTGCCTTTGTTGGTCGGTTACCTCGCAGATACTCGTTTCGGTCGCTACCCCATGATTTTCTGGGGTATCATGCTCTGCGGTATTGGTCACATCCTCATTCTCGTCGGAGGTGCCAGGACTCTGCTCGAGAGCGGCAATGCCAAGATTCCTTTCTTCATTGGTGTCTACATTTTGGCCGTCGGAGCTGCTATGTTCAAGCCCAATGTCACGCCCTTGTTGCTCGACCAGATGTCCTCGCACGTTCCTATTGTGAGGACTCTGCCCTCGGGCGAGCGCGTCATTGAGGACCCCGAGCACTCCACCGAGCGTGTCATGCTGTGGTTCTACCTCCTGATCAACATTGGTGCCTTCATGTCGACCGCCACGTCGTACTGCGCCCGTCTTGTTGGTTGGTGGTTGGCCTTCCTGCTGCCCCTCATTCTTTACATCCCCCTGCCCATCCTCCTCATCTGGCTCAAGCCCAAGTTGGTCATGCACCAGCCTGGTGGCTCCGATCTTCCCAACGTCTTCCGTGTCTTGGGTTACTGCTTGAGGAACGGTGGCCTCTTCCGCATTGGTCGCAAGGGCTGGTACGAGCCAGCTAAGCCTTCTTACCAGCTTGAGCACGGCCTCCCGGTCGAGACCCGCTGGAACGACCAGTTCGTCGAGGATGTCAAGCGTACCATGCAGGCTACTGGCATGTTCTGCTTCTTCCCCGTCCAGTTCTGGAACGACAACGGTATTGGTAACGCCGCCAGCTACCAAGGTACCATGCTTACTGGTAACGGTGTGCCCAACGATGTCATCAGCAACTTCAACTCTCTCAGTATCATTCTGTTGAACCCCATTCTCAACTACGGTCTGTACCCCTTCCTGCGCAAGTCCGGTATCCACTACGGCCCCATCGCCCGTATCACCACCGGTTTCTTCATCTCCACCATGGGTGGTATTGCCTACACCGTTCTCCAGTGGAAGGCCTACGAGACCAGCCCTTGCGGCTACTACGGTTCTTCGGCTGAACTCTGCGTTGACAACGGTTTGGTGTCCCCCATTTCTTTGTGGTGGCAGGCCATCCCGTACGCTCTCGGTGGTTTCTCTGAGCTGTTCATCAACGTCCCTGCCTACGGTATTGCCTACTCTCGTGCTCCCATCAACATGAGAGGTCTGGTCTCTGCCATCAACCTCTTCAACACCGGTATTGCCTACATCGTCAACTTGGCTGCTTCCGCTGCCATTGCTGATCCCCACCTTGTCTGGGATTTCGGTGCCCCTACCGTTCTCGGTGCTTTCGTCACCGTCTTCTTCGTAAGCTCCCCTCATTCTGCCTTTGCGGAATCACTTGTAATCAGAAACGAGCTTTTCATGCTAACCAAATATTGCAGTACTTCTACTTCCGCCACATTGACCAGGAGGAGTACGTCCTGTCGACCAACGTCACTGACGACATCAGCGGCACCCGTCCCTTCTTCGTTGAGAACGAGCTCAACGAGTCGACCAACCGCCCCGCCCCTATTGCGGAGAACGAGGAGAACATCATCTCCCAGAAGCAATAAGCAAGTCCCGCTAGGGATAGTTCTCCTTATATAGACTAAGCGGTCCTTCTTCTTCAAACTCATCGTTGCACCTCTGCAACTTGTTAGGTTTGGGATCGAAGGGACATGTAGCGTTGGATTAGGAGTCCGTACGTTGCCAAGTGGTGTGTAGGCAAGCAGATGATAGTTGTAATACCCCCCCCCCCCCCTTTTAGTAGTGCACTTGCACTCGCATAGCTTGGAAGTAGATGGTCAAACCAACTGTTTTGACGTGGAAAGAAACTAGTCTCCAGTCATTTCTTCAATGCACTCAAAATATATACCCCATGCTTTTAAAATAATTGCCTCAACGGAACAATTTCAATGCTTGCACTTGTCACTATTACCTGTCAATCGTGAGTCGTACTGACTTATTCCACGTCTGAATCTAGAATCCTTACTCTCTAACATGCATGTATCAACTTGTGATAACTAGAAATTAGTGCACAGGTTTAAGGAGAGATGCCACGATAAAATATGTGCATCGCCTAGATTTGATCAATCGAGTTTTCATAAAATACCAAGAGAAGAAATAGTGTAGTTTGACAGCAGCAACTTGCTTGTGTTTGTTGCTGCACTGTCGTGACCAGAGTCCCAATCTCACCAAAACAGCAATCTCCAACAACATATTGTCACATGATTTAAACCCTCTTCTATGCTTGTTATGTAAATCCGTGGTTGATTTTCCCATGCTATAAATTAAACTTGATCTACGTGATTCAGCTTACCTTGTCTGTTCCTTTAAATTTTGGTTTTGATCGTGCTTGCGCATGAATGGATATCATCGCTTGGTCAAGGAGATTAACATCTTTCCTTCATCTCTCCTACATATGTTCACTCTTCAGTCAGGTGGTTTGCTTCAGCTTGATCTGTACGTGATAAATTTTCGCTTATCAACGCCGATTAGCATATAATAGACACTGTACTTTTCCATAGTTGCCTCCAATGCTTCGATATGATATAACTATAACGTTAGGTGCCTTCCGGGGAACCTTATCAATGGTTTATCTGCACTCACTGAAACTCGAGTTCACTTGGTCGATAATTTACGCATGCATAAGCTAATGATTGGCTGCTGGAGTGTTGGTTCAAAGCTGTTTCGAAGGCTCCTACATCCCTTCTTGACACTTAAATAACAGCGAGTAAAAATTCTTCCTCTCAAGATAAAATACGAAATAGCAGACTGATTAAACAGGCCATGAGCAACCAAAGCTCAAGTTATTATATGTTTCCTTTGTCCGTGAAATCTATCAAATTTGGTCGCAGCCTCACAATGGGAAAATGAACAATGCAAGCTATGTTGTAAGAAGTTCTTCAGCGAACCCACCCCCCTTACTTCTCGACTGGAGATCTGTTCCTTGAGGCCTGGGAGCATAGATTTTCTTACGAATCTGCTTCTATCGCCAAATTTCCCGTCGCCGGGCTTCTCAAAGCCGTTACGGCCAACTTAGGCATAAGCATAGGTCACTAGACGGGTTATATCGCCCACATGACATCGAAATGTGCTTATGGGTGATCTATAACCTTATTTTCAAGCAGTGTATCATCGATTTTGTCATACCCAACAAGCAATATATGTGTTGTCCAGACTTCATGACATTCGATATCAGCCAATCATATAATCTGGTGGCGCTGCGTTGGAGAAAGAATCAGAACTCGGATCTAATTACGTTTTGAGATATTCTACAAAAGGAAAATGGATGGAAAAGATCATTCATTTTTATCTTTCTCATATATTCCATACAAATGAAGCATCTGCAAAGGATGGGGTATTCTCTTCCAGTCTGATCTCGATATGCGGTCTAGCTACAGCAATTACTTAGGCTTACTTTGAGCAAGAATCCTTTTAGCTAATGATCATATGAACAACTCGACTATAGTAAGGATTTACGACTGGGGAAGGCTTGCAATGATACTTTAAAAGCCACCTTCAAAACCTGGTAGTATTTATGGCAACTTCAGCAAGCACACTAGTTCTCGGACGTCTGGACAACGAAAGATGTTAGCTTTAGCTCCCCAGGAAGAAGCCATTGGTGGTGACGCAGATGCTTACACAGTCCCTGGTTCGAAATTATAGCTTCAGCCGATGTTTCTTCATGATCACTACAGGGTAGCCAAACATTGGGCTTGATTCTGGCAACTCAGCACAGAGACTCGGTGGTGGTCTTCAGCGTGACCATAATACCGTAATGCCACATATTGTAAATTCTGAAGTTTGATCCGCAGATATTCCCAAAATTACATATGATATGCAAAGTAGAGACGCCAGTATGATCCAGGGCTGGTTTTTAAACGACTTTATTGTAGATGGGTTAATAGAGAGCGAGTAGTTGACAAGATGAAAGCTGATAGAGATATAAAATATGAAGGCGGTCGTGCTGAAAGGTTTCGAGGTCCTATGATCAAAACGGCTTTGTTGTTTTCCGAGTTTGTGTCTTTCATCCAAGGGTGATGGTATTCGATAAGCCGCCACTCGGTTCAGAGGTTCGGGAATCGATATGATCCATGGATTGTTCAAAGTAACTGTGATGCTTTAGTTCCGACGTATTTCTGCCTTCTCTTAGAGTCTCTCTCATATTCTTCTTCACTGGACTTGCCGGGTCAGATTCGGTCTATACAACACCGTAACTAAGGTTGGCCGCCATGGATGCTACAAGCAGGTGGGTATAACTCAGCTAGAATGGTTATGAAGGTTGTTGCGTAAGAATTTGGAAATGGTATCATGACAGGTCATGACTACACAAGCTCTATGAAGAGTATACACGCCTTCAAGGTATTGGCTGCACGAAGCAAGCTAATACTCGTTACTAGCGCGATCACAAAAGAGCGAACTAGAGGAACTGCATCGAGCTTAGTTGCAGAGACAGTGGATGAACAAGCACGAATCACGTGATTGCTACTGGGTCCTCGTATGAGTCACTTCAAACGTTTATAAATGCCCATCACAATGGCAAATGCCAGTAGGAGATGCTTTGAAGTTTAACTTGTTTCACTTTGGATACCAAAACGATCTGGGTGGTCTCAGTCGACCAAGTATACTCTCTTCGTATATATTGTGGGGGAAGTTGGTGCTACTCCCTACGAAGCATGTCTGAACTCAAAAGGTCTCAAACAGGACATGTCATTCTGGTGCCATGGGATCCTGACTCCATAGAACATATTGAAAGGCTCAGGCAGCAGCGGATTGCCTGTGGTTGGAAAGTTGACTGGATTGATAAATGGCGCGAGCTCCAACGAACAGGCCAAATTGGGCTCCATTGGATTGTAAGTGCGTATAAAAGAGCTATCAGGTGGTACAGATATTTCAACTGGATTGATCTAGAGTAGTGAGATCCAATTAGAGCTATCCCGTCCCCGCCGATTACCCCATGGGAAATGTTGTCCGCAGATTTCTCCCTCGTTTCTTAGCCCCCCCCCCCCCCCCCCCCCCTTTTCCAGTATTGGTTGAATCACCACTTGATTACACGCGTATCTGCACGACAAAAAGCAATGACATAATATATTCAAAAAAAGACAGCTACGCTATAGTTGATAATACGTGTGTTATAGCCTAGCTAACTTTATTATAGGTTCTCACACCATCTCATCCTGATACAGCTTCGCACCTGCAGAAGCATGCAACGAAATTTCCAAGTGAAACCACACCTTTGCAAGACACGTGCAGACTGGTGCTTTCCCGTCCCCACACTCCCGATCCAGAGCTTTCGTCTTTCTTACCCGTTGGTCACATCTCGCTAGATGCTGTAACATCAGAGCCGGAGTTGGAGACGTCGGCGTCCGCCGGAATCTACACCATCACGGCTTTCTACGTCTCAGAGGCCATCCAGAACGTGGGATTAGGCTCAGCCGCGCTGAGCATCTGTGAGCGGTCAGTGGATGAAAACCCCCTCCCCCTCCTCTACATTATCGAGCCATTATGCACGTCCCAGGCATGTCTACTAGCTAACAACTTCGGCCAGTCTCGCTGTTTCTGCCTTTGGGGCTCGGACCATCACACTGGACACAATAGGCAACGAGGAGTGCCGACCGGAGAACCCGCGCCGCATCGCGATGAACAAGCCGATCCCTACCGGAGTAAGTTCTTCTCTCCCATTGCAGGAAAATAAAAAGCTATCCCCGCCTAGACGTGCTAGATGGAGACGCTGCGCACTGATGCTGACTTAGTGCCATCATAGCCGACAAATGAGGACTGGTATACGCGAAGGGGTTATAAGGCCTACCTCCGCAAGGATAACGCTTGGTTTGACATCGATCCTACCGGGAAGAAGTGGGGTGTAACGGCTGTCTTCCTCAGGAAAGAGCTTACTTGATGGGAGAGGGGTCACACCCGTGGGGGTGACAGTGGGCTCTCTCTAACAACAAAGGGATCATAGGCGCAGTGCGAGTTTCAATATGTGAACCCACGTGGAGACGACAAGTCATCTCCGGGGCAAATGAATAGCGAGTTAAGGGTGCTTGTAAGAGACTTTGTGTACACCAATTACGTATAGTGATTTGCATTTTCACTTTGATAGAGCGTCCCCGCGGCGGATACAAAGCAGGTGAGCTCGAAGCATTGCACCGACAGGGCAATGCGCGTATTGAGTGGCTTCGCGACCAGAGGATGGATAGATGGTTGGCTCAGATGCGCAGAAAGGTCCAAGCGAGGTATGCAGGCCAGTGGTCTAGAAGGAGGCCACACAGTATTTCCCCATTCGCTGATGCGCCGTTGGACATATGTAATAGGCCCTTGACTGAAAGGTAAGGTTTCATAGGGTGCCACCCCCCATGCCGGCAAGAACAATGGCGAACAGGCAGGGATATAAAACATCTTCTTATTGCTAATGTGTTGTCTGTATATACTTTGGTTAAATGCTTATCTCTATGGGAGTACACTGACCAGGGTAGTCCTTATCGCGTCGCTTGCTCGAGACCATTCTGTCTGCGTGTAATCGATGTACATTGCAGTACCATCTGCATCTACAGGGCATTAACGTTTTACCTCGTGTGCCGTGACCCATATACTTGCGGGTCACAGTGTCTGTGCCAACAGCCCATGACGGCTCAACCGCTACTGATAGCCAAATCTCATCTCGGACTTCGGGACATCTTCAAAGGCGGGCGGACCGGCCCCAGCATCTACAAAAGCAAGGGCGGGCCCCGCGAATAACCCAATGTGGCGATCTGACTGGAATGCAGAATCCTGAACAATCCTCCAGGGGAGCTGATAAGGCCCCGATTATCCATATTTTGACGGCATCAGCGTGGAGACTCCGAAATAGCGTTGAGAGGTGAAGCTGTCGCATGATCAGAAAATCCATTCAACAAAAACTAGTCCGGGGTATTCTCAAGATAAGACGTTATCGGACATTATTTCCGTGCCTACCATTTCATACACGATCCTCTGCGTACCGGGGGGAAAAGAGGAGCGCGACCCATGATAGATTCTTGACATGCCCTTCGGTTCGAACGCGTACCACTCTCCCTTCCTAGCATGCCCTGCCTTTGCAGAAACTCGCCGGCCATCCGCCCCACAGTTGCGACGGGGGTTCTGGTCGGCTGTTGCCGAAAAGCGAATGAAACTCGGTGGATATAGTGGTATACTGCAAAGACGGCCGAGACTACTTCGTGATGTCGTCAGCCTCCTAAATGACAACCAACTCTGTTCGGCTAGCTTACCAACGTCCGGGCATTAAGGCAGATTGAAGCCAAGCGAAGCACCTCTTCCCCAGGGCGACCACGGGCGGTTCATGAAACCACCATTTTCACATGATTATCAGGATGCCTGCGAAACAAGGATCATGGTAACACTTCCATCTCCTGTAAAACCGGAAAATTTGAGGTTCGGAAGCTAAATGGCCACAAAGCAAGCAAGTATGTATCGATCATCCTAGAGGCGCCCTCTTCGTGAACCATAATCATGCCACTCTGGACACAACACGTGACACTTTTCGTATACCTGCGAAACAAAACATGACTGTGAGATGAGGCGTCCTCTATAACAGCGGGCAGCGAGCTACATCACAACATGACGTGAAATGCACCAAAAAAACTTCACGTAGCATGGGAGATCGAACGGCCCGACCAAGCACGACCCTTGTCGTGAATTCGCACTGCAACCCCCACGAGGCGGCTCCGGGCTGGCTCCTGTGTAGAGACGGGTTCTTCTTGGCAGGGAACGTAATTGTTAATCCTAGTATTGTTACATTCCACGGGTTTGAAGAATCTACTTTGGTGGTCCGGGCTCTAATGTGAGATTAAGAATAGACTTATCTTTGCTGGATTTGATATGTACAATCAGTGATCGCTTAGTTAGCGTCGGCGTCACATGCTGAGAGGCTGATGATTTTGCATCGATGCGATGAACTGCTCGTCGCGCTGCCTTTGTGAAAATCTTTCGAAAGAGTTAAACATCAAGTCTTCATGATGGATGCATTGCAGTGCAGTGCAGTGCAGTGCAGCGTGATTGTTGGCCAAACCGGAATACGACAGAGTTCTCAGAGAAACAAACTATATCCATGGTGTGGTGGGATTGCGAACCGGCCAGCCTTGCTGATGATAGTTGAGAGGCTGAAGAAGCAGCAAAAGTTGGACCCACACCCGCACACCGGGTGGATGGAGTTCCTCACGGGAGTAACAGCGAGAAATCTCGCTGAAAATAGAGTGCTCCAGGGTTCCACAACGGGAAATACTACGTACATCGGGGTGGTAGCCACCAGAATCACAGTTTGGATGCTAAGTAGGCCCACTGCAATCGAAGCAGTTCATTTCTGTGATCAAGTAGATCATGCAAGTCATCATGCTACTATGGTATATAGCTTGAAGCCCACTAGCTGAATGATCTTTAAATTTTTATCTAGGTATGAGGGTGATGGAGGCGGTGAGATGTCGTGATAGGACAAGCCGCTACCGAAGAAAAACCTCGAAATCCTGTCGACTATGCACTAACTCATTGGTCACGGGAGCACTATTTCTTGGTTGATGCCTCCCGCCTCGGACGCCACGGGCCCACTACTTGCAGTCTAAGCCGTGCTAGAGAGACCCGTAAACCATATCTTGGTCAAAGGAATCTCCTCTCCTCGGGAGATCTACACCGGCAATCACGAGTCATTTCGGATAGGGTCTTGATGTAGGATCCAAGAGCTGACCGTTGGATCCCGCGGTCTCTACGAGGCTACCCTGTTAAGCGAGCCAGGATGGAGCTAGAGGCTGCTAGTCACATTTCTTGGCCTGCTATAGTCTCTAATAGAATGCTGGATTCGTGGCCCATGATTAGTAGCATGGCGCAGCGATGGCGCGTAAGCCACGATAACAGACTGGTCCCAAGCTGAAAAGACCCGAAAGCTCGTATTTTGGGCCTCTGCCTCGGACCGCCGAAACGCCGTCCAACGGTGAAAATGTGCTTGTGATTCCTGATAAGGAAACCACAAGCGTCGACCATCATAGCTTACTTCGTAGGGGACTGTGGACACAGTAGTTTGAGCCAGTGGCTGATGCTGAAGTGGTTGTCCAAGATCACAAACATCAACATTGACAGGTCGACACCGATGGGCAAAGAGGTTGCGGTTAGGACTCCACAACAAAGGTCCCGTGCCACTTTTGCGCCATTGATGATGATGATGATGATGGTGGTGGTGTGCGAAGCATGCTATGAAGTGAACATACCAGAGAATAATCCCGCTTCCCAAACAATAGGTTGGAGTGAGCGGCTCGATGGCCTTGACCAAAGCTGAGGTTCGTTGACAATTGGGCATACTTTTTTTTTTCTCTTTCTTCTGTGTCTTCATCGCTACCCAAAAGGGAATCTCTGGGCGGTTCTCACTGGACGTTATAAGGAGCCCAGAAGCCTCAGGCGCCCGAGAATCTGGCAGTTGGCGGGCCTTGCCTTGGCTTCGGGTAGATCGTTCTCCCATTTCAAGCTAAAGAAAACGCCAAAGCCACCTAGCATGAGTTTAGGCGGGGACACAACCAACCTCCATCCAGCGGTGAGCAAGACGAGTTCGCCTCATCTCTCTCCAGCGCTTTCCAGTTGCGAGATTGATCCTTGCACTTCACTCAGCCCATGGATTATCCATCGGGGTTGAACTTCGATCGATTGTCCCGGAAATTAGCTGTCTCGCAGAGTTGTAGTGGCTGGCAGGCTGGAACCTTTCATAGGGTTACTGATTGCAGTTAGTTCCTAGTTATCTACTAGGTTATGTAGGCACTTATGTAGACAAAATGCAAAGCTTCCTCATTAACTAGCTGCTCTTTTCTTTTTTTTTTTTTGGCCAATTCTGGAGACACGGGGTGTGCGGTCTCTCCTGCAACTGCATTGGCTGCAGGAAACCGTCGCTTCAAGTCCCTGACAGATGTGCGCACTTCTAACGCCGCTACATGAGCTACGATCGGGCGTGCGTCTAGGTGACGGACTGTGCTCATGGGCAGCGACAGTCCACAAGTATAGAAACGACATTGATCTCGCTGCTCTATTATTCTCCGGAACGCCACACCAGGAAATGTGCAGACCATGGGAGCGAAGCTGAAGTACACGCGTCATGCAGCCTGCCGAAAAGGTAAATTCTATTCTCACCACGGCAACTACGGCACTGGCAGTAGCTTGACGTACAGAGTGCAAATTAATACATATGTACAGTTAGATAATAGGCGCAGTATAATCAGTAGGTAGGTACTTCGGGCCAGCTAGCCGTAGGCCAGTCCTTGCTGCAGGAATTTCAGTCGTCCAGGATCTGTCTCCACGATGAGGATTGATGGCGTTACTTTTTACTAGTTGCTCTGTTCTAGCCCCAGTTGATCCCGAGACTGCGGGTCCAGCGTGGTGGGGAGTGCAGGTCTGAGTACCGCGAAGAAACCCACCGGGAACCTGTTGGGACCATCTGCCTGCCTGTGTGGCGTGCAGGCCCACCGTCCGAAACGGCATGGATTTACCATCGCTGACCCCCTCAGGCGAGCATGGGGCAGTAGCTGTGCCGGCCAGTTCAAGTGAGCTGATTACATGGGGTTTTCAGGAATTGTCGTCCCCATCAGCCCTTGGAGAAGAGGATTATCAGATCATCTTGCGAGTAGGGATGGCCAGGTGGTCTTACGCAGCACCTTTACAGAGAGGCAACTAGCTGAGGAACACCACGCGGATGAGATTCCTCTCACTCCCGGATTAACCACTAGATGGTTATTTGGTATGTAGACAGAATGAAGAAGAGACATACCCCGGCAGTAGGCGTGATAAAAAGCCAATCATCGTCCAGGAACTCCGATTGGGATTGACGGCTCACTTCTGATGGGGGCATGGGTTCGTGACTGGGCTTTCAAATCTTGGCATTAACCACCTACCTGAATTGCACAGTGAGTTCGCCAAAGCTATGCTGCTCCCCTAATTGGATCTTCTCCCTCTAGTGGAGTTTGAGCGGCGCGTTGCATACTAAGAGCTTGCTTAGAAGCGGTGGTCATGTAGATCAAAGAAGTGATGGCGTTACCGCTGTTGAGGAACTTGTCCAGATACTATGTAGTCGAGATGGAGATTAAGAAGCACCTTACAACAACTCAACAGCAGTTGCAAGCAGCCTGATCGCTTGATGCCTTTCTCAGCGCTAGATTTCCTAAAACGATTGCACTTGTGTACTGTTCTGGCCAGGTATCAGCACGCCGAATTAGTCAATGATACGTGAGGTCAATACATAGGTATGTAAAGTGTCTTAGTGCTCTCCTCGTGGGGTATGTACGTGGTGCTTGCATGGGTCAATGCAGCCACGGGCATTATGGCAACATTAGACCCTTACCTACATTGCATTTCAAACCATTGAATGATTCGGTTTAGCTCTAAGGCGAAGAAGAAATGCAGACGAGACAAGGGGGCAAATAGAAAAAAGAAAAGTCTTCATCGACATGCTATTCCGGAAGAGAGTAGGACTGCATGGGCTGCACACGAAGAGGCTACAAGCGTGAAAACTTTCCCTACCTATGAAGTGAACGAGTAAAAAGATGCTGAGACGAAGCTGAACATTGCCCAGGTCCCAAGGAACTTTTGCGTTGCATTTGATCCCAAGTATTGTTAGGTAGAATACCGGGTCGGAATATTTTTTAGAGCATACCGTACAAATACTCTCGAGCACGGTAGATACCCCATTCCAACCAAAACGTGTGCGCGCTCTGATAAAGCTCAGCAACAAGGATAGATATTGTTCCAGTCCCGGAGCTCAAAGCATTGATAACGATTGACTGGCCGAATTAGTCCAGATGATAAGCATATTAAGAAGCTCTGCGCATCAATAGACCCCAGTAGGCCAGGTTATGGCCCCTTCAACCGGCTCCCATGTACGGAGTAGTTTTAATGGGACCTTCGGGCTAAACACGATCGTTTCGCAAGGGTCACACTCAGTATTCTGTGAATTCTGTGAAGCCTATCAACCATACTCTGCTTGGTGAGCATTTAAGGCTAAGGGAGAATACAAGTTACTACCAGCTGCCCGTGATCTTTGTTGTTGTGCTACTGTCAATCCCATTGTTCGTTCACTGGCTTGCCGGCCAGGGCAATGCCGGCGTCATGGGGATTTAACTACACAGGAAAGTAGCCGTGATCAAAAAAGCACGGGTCGCATCCTGTCCCCTATCCCTGTTTGACAGGCTCGCCACTTTCAAGGGACTTACATAGACGCCCATGTTCTGGCTAATAGTCGCTTGCTAATTTAATGGGGTGTCAGTGATCGTATCGCCGATCGTCGAGGTACGAAACTTATCGGCCGAGCCGCTTTCGACTGAGGTTGGTTTGGCTAAGCTCGTTCGAGAAGTTTATACACATATCCATCTACAACTGTGACCAAGAAATCAGAATACGGAAAAGGGTTATGATCAGAGTCATCATCATACGATTTGAGCGAAGCCAGTGACGGTTGTTAGTCGTAAATAACGTAACTTATTGGTTACACTACACAGTTTCCCACGAATCTGTTCCAGGAAGCAAATATGATGCGTCGGGTTGACTTCCACATCATAGCCCCGAGCACCTACCGTGGGTTGAAACTTCGGCGCTTGTAATCAGAGAATCTTGACCTCAGCTCAGGTGGACAAATTTGGGATCATCCCCCAATAGCGTGTGCGCGACCTTGTTAGGCCGTCGCAACCCTTCGGCCAAGCTCAATCTCCTGGAGTGGTGGTAGACGAGGAGGAGGAGCAGGAAGAGGAGGGAGGGGTTAGACCTGTCCTTGGGATGTGATATCGGGATTGCGCCATTGGTTGACGCTTCGCTAAGAGGCATGAACGTGAATAGAAGGTCCCTGGTATACACACTTTGGTGCCATGGACGACACATGGCCCAGCTCGGGCCGAAACTGCAGGGCGACGATTACCACGTTTCAGTCGCTCCCAAGACCTCTCTGTGTTCCAAACGGCATACATACAAATGGCTGCGCTGAGCAGTCCGTACGCACATACTGAAACAGCAACAGGAGAGGACGTGGTTACACAGCAGCTTGGGACGAGAAAGAGCTGCACCGTCCAGAGGATAGAATGACGGAGGATTACGCCCGATTTAGCCATACGGACGGCTCCCCACGACGCGAAGAACCACACCTCCGCTCCGCCTGCAGCATTACATCGAGCCTGTCAAATGACAGTTGCAGGATTCCAGAATCCGAAGTAAACCGGATGTCTGTGTCAGTCGAGCCTTGATTGCTCCCTGAGCGAATGAGGGCCAACACCAACGGCCAGAGCCAGGGTCGGGATCACTAAACGAGCGAGATGGTGGGGTGGAGGGGTCAAGAGGTCTCCACTCCAAATTGCCAACCCCGACCTCCCTCACACCTCGCAACCTTTTCGAACGAAGACTACCAGGCTTACTTGGGTGCACTTTTTTCTTTTTCGGGGGGCTATTCGACCGTCTTCCCGCACGCGTTGCCTGCCTAGTGATCGAGGCTCTTCTCACCCGTCCAGTCCTGTCCCAACCCACCCGTCCATTCACTGCCCGACCAACCTTGCCGGGCTTGCGCAACGCATGAACCCGCCTCTCAGCCTCGTGCCACTACAGATATATCGTTACTACCACCTACGTCTCAACCTCTGCAGGACCCTGTCCTGTCGTGAACCAGCTCATCTGAGCTGTACGCCTCTCTCGTCACAACCCGATCTTGTCCAATGGCGGACAGTCGCTTGGGCCTTAGGGCGAGAGCGGTATTTCTGGCGCGCTCGATATTGAGGAGGCATCCATTAGGTGGTTGACGATCCAATCTGGCCCCCGGCGGCTTCTGCTAGCTACATTACTAGGAAAACGCCCGTCTCAGCTCATGCTGCGTCCCAAGTCGCGCGCTCGCGATGGCTATAGAGATCTCGTTTATGCTATGCCCAACGTCAGGTCTGCGTGCCTAAGCACGTCGAGGAGACCTTGCCATGAGCCATTCCAATCTGGCGGGCCATCCTTCTTTTTTCGCATGCTGCGTGCGTCCATGCCTCGCACGTAATGCTACTCTACGCTGTCTCTTTCGCCGTTCTTTCATGTGAGGACTTACGTACGACGGCCGCACTTGGACCGGCGAGATACCAAGATGGGACATCCTCCCTCTACATCTGTTCTGTGCGATACAAGTGTACCACTCGTACTGTGCAGGGTGGCCGAAATAGGGCTTGTCTTCCGCCCCTGACCCATCTCGGGTGAAGGCGATTTAGTTTTATCGAAATGAACTGCAACTGCCCATCCCTGCGTTCTCCCTAAAAATAAGGACACGAATTGCGCCCACGCCCAGTAGAAGTGTGCTAGCTGGAAGAGCAGTCCACCGCCAGACCTTTGACAGCGTCAATAGAGGCCAACCCATCTAGCGAAATCTCCATCGGAGCGCTCGCTACGTTCAGCTCTACAAGTACTCCCAAGTACCTTGGAGGTTTCGCACTCCCAGGTTGGGTAGCGGGGCCCGCTACGATCAGAGGGTGGTGGAGGCGCGCCCGTCACGGACAAGGTTCTGAGAGGCGCCAAGCCTAGATCCCTTTCCCACCTACCCCCCCGTCGCATACCCACACTCGACATTGAACCAGCCTCTCCAGTTACCACATAGTATCTGCCATCAGTTCTATCGTGGACCCCGGTCCCCACCGCGAAGCCAACCTCCACCCAGCCATTATTGCTTTCATTGCGGTATCTAATAAGTACTGTACGTACGCAGTGCACCTCTATGCAAGGCATGGGCCGCTGTGTGGAGTTGGTCGATCGTCCCCTAGTGGTGCTGCTCTCCATGAGCACCCGGGTACTTCCTTGCTGCTCCTACCACATTGCCGACAGCGTACCAGTGAGCGCAACCTTGGTTGGATTCATCCCACGTCCATCGCGCATAGCTAGTACTTTAGTTCGTCTCTAACGTAGTCACGTACTGAGTCTTTACGATCCGAACCAGGCCCAATATACCTAGAGCCCTGTACGGTGAGTGGAGATTCATTCTCGTGGGTCTGCCAGACCTTAAGCTTCTTCAGGCATGCCAGGTTTGGTCACTAGATGTCCCCTACTCACATGGAGGGGAGTGATGTGCATCTCCCGCTCATATCGCAGGCCCCGCTGCTACTGCGATACCCCCCCGCCGTATCATACTGGCTGGTCTATCTGTAGGGTCCAAATAAGAACATCGTACCGCCGCTGCTACCCTGACCATGACTTGACCCCTCCACATGATTTCCCTTTACCACCTCCTGGGCTTCACCAATTCACTGTATCTGCCAGGCCACAGTTCGCCTTGATCAGGGCCGTATGTCGTCGACCTGTTAGTCCAGCAGGTATTTCGTCCGACATATTGTCCATTTTCCCTTCGACCTTTCCACCACCCAAAGCTTTGTAGCCGCCACGGATTCGACGCTCCCTATTGGACGAGCAGCTCTAATCCCTGAGTGTTGGGTCCTCGTGGTGTTTCGGTTGGCCAGGAATAAGATACTCGCCCTCAGAATCATCGACTCCCTCTCAAGGATTCCAGCAATCGAAAAGGTTCGCGCTAGATTCGTCCCTGATTAGACCGCCGACTTTCGTGGCGATTCTGGTAGCTATGGAATGTATCATGCCTATGATGCCCGACCATGGGGAGATGTCCTGGTCGGACAGTAACAGCTCACCCTCGGATGACAATTCGTCCATACTCCTTACGCAATCACCCGCTTGGACAAACCCAAATGTAGTGCCAACGACAGCCACCATGACTCGGTTGGAGACGGGCCAGTTATCACCAATCAGCACCGAGCTGGAGATGCCAATTGTTGACGGGACGATACCACACATGATTCACTCTGCAACCTCCTCCACTAACGACTCGTGGAGTACGAGCTACAGCGATGGCGGAGATGTTGACGATGCAGATCACGATATCCACTGGGATCAGGATTCAGACGACGTGCTCACGGTTCCCAAGCTGGAACCAATGGAAGATGATGACTTCCACATGGATGACCTGAAGGAAGCACCACGAACCCCAAGACCGGCTTCCGATGTAGTTACGCCAGCACCCAAAGCCAAGCGCCCTAGGGGTCGTCCGAGGAAGCACCCGCTGACACCGCATGTATCGACTAATAAGGTGGCTAAAGGTCGATCAAAAACAGGCTGCATCACTTGCAGGAAGAGGAAGAAGAAGTGCGATGAAGCAAAGCCAAGATGTGAGATGACTTTAAAGGTCCTGCGAGCGACACTCGACTAACCAAGCTTCTCTTGCACTAGGTATGAACTGTGAAAAGAACGCTGTTGTCTGCGAAGGCTACAACGAGAAGACGATCTGGAGGAGTGGCAAGGAGAAAGCGGAAGATGGTATGTTTTTCGTCTGACCGATACGTCGTTTGAAGATCTGTTACTAACCAATTAACTGCAGAACGACGAGCCAAACAGAGCCTGCCAGTCATTACTCTCCAACCGATATTCCGGGGGGTTGAGACTCCTGAGGATATGATATTCCTCAATCATTACATTAATCAGCTTAGCGGGGTTTTAACGGTGGAAGGCCAACACAAGAACGCATTCAAGGACATGCTGCTACAGATGGCCGTGGAGCACCGAGGCCTCATGCATTCAATTCTCTGTTTGGCTAGCGGTCATATTGACTACGAAACGCCCTACGGCTCGAGGTTGCTTACCTGTAACCCTAAAATCACTGCCGAGACGCTCTTTACACGATCCGAACATCACCGCAACAGTGCAATGGCAAAGTTCAACGAAGACATAGAACGGGAGAGGAACGAGACAGGCGAGGTGCGAAAGATCAACCTGTCCGTACGGTATGGACAGATGCTATGTATGCTGCTGAAGACCATCGCTGAAGGCTCGAGTAACGGCGAGCATCGACTGCATCTTCAAGCTTACAAACAACTAATCCATGACTCTCCTCCTGACGACTCAGCATTCCTCGTGTTCATAACCGAGTTCTTCCAATTTCACGTCTACGCCGATGAGCTGATTCGATACCCAGACCTTCAATCGCCACAAGCGCCACCGCGGCTTGCGACCGAGAACTGGGAGCCTGGTCTACTCATCCAGCCGGTGCGGCTGATTGGCGTCGCTGATGGATTGTTCAAGTACCTGACGCAGATCACCACCATCAGGAACACCATCCGCAGCAACATGCTAGCACAGGCAGACCCCGTAGTTGATTATGCCTCGCTCTTTGCGGCTGCCGAGATCGATGCCGCCATCCGCGAGTGGACGCCTCAGTGGCCGCCGGGCGATAACCGAGAGAGTGTCGCCTTGCTTTACAAGCAGGTTATGTGGGTATACCTGTACAGGACCATCTATCCACCATCGTCGCCGGCGCCGCAACCGACGGTGGCAGGCAGCTCCACGAGCACGTTTTGCGCTCACCCGACCTCACCGCCTCTTTCGCCCACATCGCCCTGCCACCATCCGCCGACCGTGTGCGACCCACATGCGGCTGATCGGCTGCCCGCGAGTCATGGCTCTAGCTCGTGCTCCCGCGCCGAGTCGCCCGTGCCCATCCGGCTCCCGCCGCACCACGACAAGCGAATCACCGTTGCCGTTGAGGAGTCTCTGCAAATCCTCGAGTCCATCAAGCCCAGCGACCCGTGCCAAGCACTGCTGCTCATCCCTTGTCTCATCATCGGCTGCGCGTCCTTTGCCCCGTCCCAGCAGGCCAAGATCCGTGCGGCTCTGCGTGGCGTCCGCGGCTACACGGGCATGCGCAACTGCGATCGCATGGGTCAACTGCTCGAAGAGGTGTGGCAGCTCATGGACAGAGGCGAGTGGTTGCTCGTTTGGGATTGGCAGGCTATCGCAAAGAGAATGGGGCTCGACTTCTCCTGCGCTTGAAGGGTCTTGAACCCAACGAGAATACCATGCTTCAAAGTGGTTCTCGACCATGTTACCGAACTCCTTTCAACAGGCGGGGCATCGGCGCTTTTGTTTTATCTGCATATTGTTATCATCAGCATATCGTTCAGAAAGCTTGATTTTTGCTCGCCAACATGACACTAATCATCCTATGATCACGCATCATAACTCGCCTAATCCTGCGACACCTTCAACTCTTTTGCGTTGTACATCTTCCAAGACGTCATTTTTTATTTATTTATTTTTGCTCTACCTTAATCAATCTGCATCAAATTACACGGAACGGCTGGCTGGTGGGCAAAGGCGGGGGGCGATGGGGAAAGGAGGCATCTCGGGGAACTGGTAACGGGGCGAACTGGAATGGCAGACCGGGTTTTGTTTTTTTATAACAAATGGAGTTCTACCATACGATTGATGAGACAGACAATGGGAAAGAGAAGAAACTTCTGGGCTTCTCAGTAGACCACGAGCATGAAGGGAAGGAACTGCACCCGCCAGATGGGCTCAACAAGGGAGTACAGGTTCTTCTGTGCTTGGAAGGGGGAAAATAATTATTTTTATTTTATTTTTATTTTTCCACACCAAAATCAGGAACTTCCAGTTGGGGCATGGGCGTTTTCTCGTCCCTAGGTCTCTTTTGTCCTCCACCATGACCCAAGGAAAGGGAAGACAGACAGACACTTTAGGAAGCTTCGGCTGTTTATATATTCGGGCGCGCCAAATAAAAAGCCAGCGAGGCGCAACCTCGCGGCTGCGTTCCCCTCCGTACATTATTATATTGCTGCATTTTGCGCGTCGAAATTACCCCATACCCTTCCTGGGTTCAAGTTAAAGTTCATATATTGGCATGTATTTTCAAATTACAATCTACGTGCAGGCGGTAAAGAAAGCACGAAGAAAGAGGGTAGGGGAAAGGGAGGGGAGGGGGGCAGTTGGACTTCTCTGCTAGGTCTCGCGAACATCTCCAAAGCCTCGCTGCTATCAAAGTGCATCAATATCATTTCACAACTCCTATCGAAAATCCCTCTTGCTTTTGATTCTCTTCGTCATGCGCGTATCGTAAAGCGATTGTCTTACATGTTGGCAACCTCGTTCGTCCTATACAAAGATGATCTGTTCTTAAGCATGACAACCTCGAAGGGCTTATCCAAAAAATCACACTACAGAGAGCTCTCTCCCTTGACGAGCTATGCTATATCCTAGCTTATGTTGTTATTTTGCCGTCTTTTTAAAATTTCGCCCTCTTTAACTCTCGGGCAGGCTATTGAGAAACACGGGGTTCTACATTTTTTATGGTTTCATTGCGAAGTCAGGATTTAAAAGTGTTTTTTGCTAGTTCTCGCATATATTTTATTCATTTTGTGATGCCTAATCATCTTAATGAGGAGATGATAGGGAACCGTTATTTACTTCCTCCTTTCGTCGAAGTGTCGAATCATGCTCACTACCGCAGCTGGTCAGTACGATGGGAAAAAGTATGGGTTCACAATAGCGAGATGAAAGAGAACGAGGGGGGGGGGGAAAGGCCCATTGTATGAACTTTAGAGGAAGCTTTTATGAATTTTTTTCTCTGTTTTCTCTCTCAACGTTGTCAATGTAGCAAGAGAGAAAAAAACAATGAGGCAAAAGTGGCAGGTGATCTAAAACCCGGCACACGGGGCTCATTTTTTTCTTTTTGTTTATTTTTAATTTCAGAGAACCGAACCCACCTTGTCGTCCTTCCCGGGGGCCTTGACCTCAACCAACAGCTTGCCCGTGTTCTTGCCCTCAAAGAGGTCGTGGATGGCGTGCTCGGCAACAGTGAGGCCGCCCTTGACGATGGTCTCCTTGCGCTTGAGCTTGCCCTCGGCAAGCCAGCGGCCGATCTCCTCGCGGCCGCGCGCGAACTCAGCGGCGAAGTCGAAGACGATGAATCCCTCCATGCGGATGCGCTGCGCCGTCACCTGGAAGAGGTTGCGGATGCCCTTGGATTGCTTGGCAGAGTCATTGTAGCCCGAGATGCTGCCGCACATGACGAAGCGGCTGTTCCAGGAAAGGTCAACAGTTAGTCAGGTTCGTTTCATCAAAGGTTGATTGTTGCGAGAGCAGGGGGTGAAAGAAGGGAGCAGCTCACCTCTTCAAGGCAGCGCGGTGCAGCGCGGCCTCCAGGATCTCGCCGCCGACATTGTCCCAGTAAACGTCGATGAACTTGGGGGTAGCAGCCTCGAGCTCCTTGCGGAAGTCGGGGGACTTGTAGTTGATGGCGACATCGAAGCCCAGCTCCTCCTTGAGCCAGGCGCACTTCTCATCAGAGCCCGTGATGCCCACGACGCGGGCGCCCTTCATCTTGGCAATCTGACCGACCACAGAGCCAGTGGCACCGGCGGCGGTGGAGACAACCACGGTATCGCCCTCCTTGGGCTGGCCGATCTTCTCCAGGCCAAAGTAGGCAGTCAGCCCCGTAAGTCCTGCAGCATGGTGTCAGTCAGTCTCTGTTTCTCGTCACGTCTTCCCCCTCCTTTCGGCTACTTTCTTTCATGAGGTGAGCCGTGAGGCGCGTTTTGGGCTGGGTTGGGTAGAGAGTAGCACGAGCGAGGAGGGGGGTAATATAGCGTTTTGTGTCAGAGAGGGAAACTCACCCAAAACTCCCAGCAAGTCAGTGATCTTGCTGCCCTCGGGGCGAGCGAGGACATCGATGTTCTTCTCATTTGCAATGGAGACCTCGGTCCAGCCGACGGCGGAGTTGACGATGTCGCCCTCCTTGAACTTGGGGCTCTTGCTGGCGAGCACGCGGCAGACGGCGCCGCCGCGCATCTTCTCGCCGATGGCGACGGGCGGCACGTAAGAACGAGCATCTGGCGAGATTGGTCAGTCTGAATGGCCCCAGGATTATAGATCCACAGAAAATCGGCAGGACCAACACCCCCGCTAGCCAGCGGGCGAGATACTTTCCATGCAGGCTGCCATGCGCTTTATATTACATTCGTCGGCCGCCAGCGAGCAGGGTGGAGAGCTATAGCATAGCAGAGGTCCGCGGGGGGTTCAGAAAGGCGGGCACGCTTACCATTCAACCAGCCTCTCATGGCGGGGTCTAGCGACAGGTACAGCGTCTCGAGCAGCACCTGCCCATCTTGGAGCTGGTCGGCGGTGGGGGCTGCACTGGTCTCGAGCTTGAAGGTCTTGCCCACGACGATGTTGCCGGTGGGCCTCTCGGCGAGGACGTAGGTCTTGTTCTCGGACGCCATTATGTCTTCACTTGTTCACACCTTGGTGGACTTTGTGCGTGTTTGCTGTAGGATAGGAACGGAGAAGGGGAATGGCCAAGTAGGGAATATGCTCGGAGGAGAGGGGGAAAGAAATATGAGCCAAAAGTGGTGTGGAGGTGCAGTCAACTGCGACTATGTATATTTATATATGTGAGTGTGTGTGCATGTGTACATAGGTAGTGTACAGTGAGATAGACAGATAGAGAAATGACCACACGTGCAACCCCTGGGGTCCAAGCGGGACCACGCGAGTGAAGTCAGTCGTCCTTTGGAGGTGGACTTCGGCCCGCTGGTGCGTGTTGGTTTTTTGGTGGGGTGTTTATTCTAGAAGTTACAGATCGCAGACAGTCAATAACGTAATTGCCACGGCTCAAATTTTGCAAGCAAGAGGGCGAAGCGGCCATTGGCGGTATCCCCTGAGTGCAGCCTTCCTTCCCTGTGTGCTCTCTCTCTACCTCTCATTCTCCTCCGCTCTATTTCCCTCACTCCCCAGGCAGCTGTCGAGTCCATTGGCGCTGAGCAGGGCTGATCCCGTCCGTTGGACGCGATATGGGCTTCGATGGCGACTCGCCATGCACGCCCCTCAGTTATGCTTCCCCCTCCCGAAGCTCAAAGTGGGTAGCACGGCCGAAACTCTTACTTCAATGCCGCCCCGGCCGCTACGCTACAAGGAACAAAACCCCCGGCTTTAGTGCGGTCGGTTAGCGAGTAGGAGTTGCTCGCAGAGAAAGACTCCGGCCTCCCACTCACCTCCCTGCGTAACGTAATCTGTACTAACTTAACTTAAAGCACTTTTCCGATGAGAACACCTCGCCTCCCCCCCCCCCCCCCAAATCTGCAGCATTACTCAGAATGGCAAGGTTGCTGGATCCGACCGAGCCGTCCGGGGACAATAACTTTGCAGTGCTGGGTGCAGTCGGGAGCGAGACATTGATTTACAGTGCTGATGCAGGCCATGCGGTGGGGCTCCAAGATGCTCCCATCCCATCTCATCCTTTGTTAACTCACGAGCGACCCGCTTAAAGGGGAAAAAAAAAAAACCTCAGAGCAGAATCTGGCATGAAACTAACTCTGATGTGTGCCCCACGATATGCCGAGGTACGTGTCGAAACGACGTTATTAATCCAGCCCAAAGCAAGGCTGCATTTGTCAGCGTGCAACGCATGTTCCACAAAGGCCCGCCCCGGGAGCGTGGCCATATTGTGGTAATTTGGGGGAAACCGGCCTGGACCCGGCATGGGAAAGGAAATGAACGGGAACTGGCCCATGCCCGCCGCCGGATCGGTCTGCGTAAACTTATTGAGTTGGCTGGTCTACCTACATACCATATCCATATCATGCGGTTCGGTACGCACGCAGCGGCTGCTTCATCATCCACCATCCCTTATCGACTACCAGCTAGTTAGTCTGGTGATTATATAACCAGTCGCGGGCGTGCATCCGCACCTGCATGAGAACATCCCCACTGCCCACAGGGTACACTGTCGATGCATGTTGCCAACCCGGCATGGTTTGCGATAGCAAACTTTGATCGTCTCAAACCCGATACCACGAATCACTAGTTAGGTTACAGGGACGAAAAGGCAGAAAACAAGAAAGCTCATGCTGGTGAGGTCATGCATACTCGCAGCTAGGGATGTTTCGGCAGTGGACAACTGTATTGGTAGCAACACTACATTGCATGACTTTCTACTGCAACATTTCATGATATCATACAAAGCAGTAACCCGGTCTTCTCTTTTCTCCTACGTTTTTAGACGTCTCAAGCTCCTCAGACACATTTTTTTTCTACCTTCTCTGTCGCCTACTACATCTCGAAACCCAATGTGAGCCAAGTTTGCAAGCAGAATATTGCTGTCCCTTGAGAATTGGTGACCACGCATAAAAAAGAAGACACCGATGAGGTGATACCCTGGTAAACCAGTAACTTTAGGACCGCTCTTTGCCGGTTGGTAGTTACTATGGCGCTGGTCCCGCTAGCCTCTTCTGTTTTACATTTATGTTGATTTAAACATGTTCCCTTGGTCATGTTATGTATACTGAGGAGCCATGGATAGTAGCTTGGACTGCAAATAGTCTCCCCTGAGCTAGAAAAATGTACAATGTTCGGCTTGAAAACGCTGGCCAACAAAAATGTAGTATGTTAAAACACCAAGAGCTCGACGCAAACTTTCCGCGTCTTGTCATGATTACTCTTCTCTCGCTTGTGGCCTTCGTTTTGCATATCCGCATCACGTATCTCCCTCTATCTGGAGAGGCACGTACAAGTGGGGGACGGCGTCCATCATTGCCCATGATCACTGCCCATTTATTGGCTCCTTTCAAGCACGGTTGCAGCTCTCAAGGATTGATCAAGGAAACCTTCCTCTGCCCTTAGGGTGCTAAAGCGATGCGCGCTGGAATATCCGTAGCCTCATCAGCATCAGTGTCGCTGCTGGCATCTAAGTCTTCAGACTCTGCAGTAGTCTTGCCCCTTCCTTTACCCTTGCCTTTGCGCTGTCCTTTGCTCGCTGATGTCGTTGGTAGTTTAGTCCTGGCTTTGCCTTTTCCCTTGCTGCGCACGGGCATGCCCGAGTTGTCATCGGCAGATTGAGCAGCATCGGATTCCTGCAAGCCTAGATCTAGACTAGAATCGCGAGCAGGGATCCTGCTTGCTGAGGGACCAGCTTCATCATGCGCAACATCCATTTCCGCATCAGCCTCATCTTCCTCGTCCTCCAGCTCCTCCGCACCATCCTCGTCACTCTTAATGGCGAGATATGGGGTCTTTGGTTTGTTGTTGTTGCCTATGATCTTACTCACTTTATGCTCGATCTCGCGATACTCGTCCCTAAGATTCAGATCCTCCTCGGATAGGGTGGGAATTTCTTTGGTCTCCTGGTATGTCGAGCAGAGCCGGCCAGCAAGATCGGGAACCCTCATGGCTATCCATTCGGGAACGGTGCGGCGCATTCGATACCACACAATCATGAGTGCTGGGCGGGACCACCGAGATACGGATCTGCTGGCCTTCTTCACCTTGGCCCAAGGTATGCGACTGTCCGCCTTCGCACCACAGTCGCGGATCGCTTTCGCGATGGCGTAGAGGTCTTTACTATCCATGGATGCAACCTCTTCGCGAGCATCTCGTATGATGTCGTCCATCGAGCGACCAGCCTGCCCGTCGATCATGCCGCCTTCCATAGCGCCACGCAATGCCTTCCACTTCGTCCGGCATTGCAACCGACTTCTCGTCCGGTCCATATTTTGACTAACAAGATCCCAATCAATAAGCTCCTCATCGTCCTGGTCTGTGTTGGAAAACGCGGTATTGCTGGGGTCGGCCTTGAGCACACGGATTCTCTCAAGAGCCTGCTCGATGATGATGATCAGCCTCTCCTCCTCCTCCTTATCCCAGATGTCCGTCTTTCGCTTGTCACCGCAGACCACGTAGTTGCGCACTCGATCTCGGACGTCTTCGGGGTGGCGGTTGATTCTGTCTGCAATTTTTCTATACTTGCTTCCCAATTCTGCGTAAACTTGGACCAATTCCTCATGCTGCTCTTGGGTCCATGAACCTCGGGCCACGAAGTTGTGATACTTCCTGCGACATTGGTTGATGATCTTCTGGCGCTTTCGTTTAGGGATCGCCGACTGGACATGGTCCCAGAACTCGGCAGAGTTCTCCTTTTGCGGATTCTTTTGAACCAAATCGTTGATCTCTTCCTGAGTCATGCTGTGGTCTGTACGCCAGCGTTGGATAGCAACATCTATGTTACGTAGTTCAAACTGGCTAAACGGGCCCGTAGTCTCATCCATCGGAGAGGGGTCTTTAACTTTCCGAGCCTTCTTTGTGCGATACTTGCCTTCTGCTACTGCCGAAGGAGTCGTTGCTGTGCCACCACTCATCTGTGACGATAGTTTAGGCTTACCCAGAGCAAGGGTTGTTTGAGAAGAGGCAGCAGCAGGCTTCTTAGCTTTCTCCTTGCGGGAAGCAGCAGCTATGGTTGGTGAGGGCAGCTCAGCAAGTGCTTCAGCATTCTCTTCCTCTTCGCGATTAAGATAAGACGGTTTCGCAAGCCGCTTCTTGCCGTTGCTGGACTTTGAACCATACTGTCGTAGTGTTTTGCTTTTGGCAGATTTCGCAGTTGATGGTGCATGCTGAGAATCTTGAACTACTATCTGACCCGAAGCCGCCCTCTTTGGTAAGTCATCCTGATCAGACTCGGCTACCTCATCCTCCGCCTCAGCAGTGCTGTGAGTTTCTCCCACTCCGAGATCGTCAGAGCCGGCCTCTTCGTCCTGTGCATCATAATCCACGCGATCTTCATCACCAGAGCCTTCAGCTACATCGACATCCATAGCGTCAGCATCATCGTTATCGTGGACGGCAGACGGTGAATGCTTGATGTTGTGAGCCGCGCTAGGTGAGGTTGCACGATCCTGTGCGCGGCGTTCAAGACGTGCCGCGCTCGGGGAATCCTCTGTTGATTGGCGCTTCTGGGAGGACTGTGGGAGGCTGGAGGCGGTTTTCTGGCTTCCAAAGCGTTGAGAATAAAGGTTTTGGGCAAAGTCACCGAAACGACTGGATTGGGTTGATGCCGCTGTAGGCTCCTTCGTGCGGACTTTCTTGGTTGAGCGATGTCGCAATGGTGAATCTGCCACGGCAGGATCCTGCTCTGCGGATTCATGGTCTGGCTCAACGCCTGCACTTTCGGAGATATGTTTTCGTTTTTTCCCTGGGTTTTTGTCTGAATCTTGCGCTTTGCGCACTGTCGGAGAGGTCGTGGAAGCGACCGCTGCAGCATCACTGGCATCATGGAGATCCTTTGCGTTATGTGCTTCATCATCGGGGGTGGGAAGTTGGTGGTGGTCTTCCGATTGGGCGTCCACATCATCGTGTGTCGGATGGGGCTCCTCTACCGTATCCTCAACCTCAGGTGCCGTGACGGTCTGATTTTTTTGCGCAGAGCGCTTCCGCTTCTTTGCCGAGGCTGCCTTATAGGTAGGCTCTTCTGAGGGTTCTTCGTGATCCTCATGATTCTCTTGGTCTTCGTGCTCCTCGTGATCAGCCTTTACATCCCTTGTGGTCAGGTATGCTGGCTGTGCTTCGGCTTGTGTTTCTGAGTTCTGATGGTCTCCAAAATTGGGTTCTGAATTCAGCAACGCAGACCTGAGCTGGTCGGCTTTAGCCTCTCGTTTTGCACGGCGTCGCTCTTTTCTCTCCTTTTTCCTGATCTTTCTGAGCTCTTCCGCATCGGCCTCGGAAGCGTGCGCCGCTCCATTGACGTAAGGTGCAGTAGTAGCATCGTCTTCGTCAAGATCAGCGGTAGAGGTCGGTCCCAGAGAGGACTCGGGCGCGTAGGTGGGTAGCGTTTCCGCTTCCTGGTTTTGGGGCGGCATTGTATCCTCCGGGCCGTCTTGGCTGAGTAAACTTGACCGCTTGTTCTTGGATCGACGGCGTTTCTTGGTCTTGGGAGACTTGGAGGCAGAATCGAGCGCGGGCAGGGCTGCCTCAAAACCTGGACTGTATGATCTTAGGGGATCTGGCTGGATAGAAGCAGGCTCTGGAGAACTGCTAGGTCTCTCGAACTTGGTGACGATGCTCTCCCTGAGCGGCTGCACAAAGCGATTGGCGCTCGCGGACTGCAAGACCTGGCTAGAAAAGGCGAAGTCCTGAGATGAATTGGGATTGAAGAACGGTGCAGGGCTACCTTGGTTTTCGGGGTCGTGTTTTGTGCTCTGCAGAAAGTTGGAACGATCTCGGTCTGGAGTCGATTGGCCTGCGACAGAATTACCGTCGGCCTCCACGTCAATATCCTCACTTCCCAGGTGGCTAGGTTGATTGCCCATGGTATCGCATTTTCTGGATTAGAGCTGGAAGGAATTCGCGTGTTCGCGGCTAGCGGAGAGGATGAGGGAGAGAGCTATTCGGGCGACGTTGGCAGTCTGGTAGAGTTGTTGAACTTTGTCCTGACTTTATCGCGTCGAGCGTGCGTGCTTGCTGATTGGCCTGCACTGTGCTCGATTGGTGTTGTGCGAAGGGAGCTTGGCTGAAGGGACGGATGGCGTCGCGTTGAGCCCGCGTTCAGGCTCGCGAGGATATGGAGAGGGAAAAAAACGGAGGTTCCTAAAACTCACATAAGCTAAAAGAGGCAGTGAACCAGACCCCTGTACCGCGCGCCTATAATAGCGTGGCAGCCACTGGGGAAAAAGTGAAGGCAAAAACTTTCGCGGTGAGGGCAGCGACGGGTGTGGGGCTTGTGGATTCGAACGTTGGCCTGAGCTTGTAAAAAAAAATAAGTGAAGTGGGCAATTAACCAAGTTGGGATTTTTCAAAGGGGGGAGTAGAAGATGCGAAAGTTATGGACATGTATGGTTTCTTATTCCTCTGCCTACCTACTGTTTTCCTTCTCTTTGCTTTGTTTTAGGAGGGGGGGGGGTACTAGTATCGAAGGTTTTGCCCCTTCCCATACTATGCGGGGTCGACTTCTCTATATGTAGCATTTTTTGCGCACCTATACTAAAGAATTAAAAGAACTCCCTGCGGCATAAAGCGAGAGTTGCATTTTTTTTTACAAAAATATATAACACATTTCCATCTATTCAGCAATTCGATCATCATTGTGCATTTGATGCATATTGCATACATAAAGTGAACCATGTACAGCTAATGTCATCTCAGCCGCAGACAAAGGCAACGAACGAAGCTACTTCACGATGCACGGGATAAAGACCAAGGGGCTTCAAGTTGATGCTGTACAGTGCTTGGGTATAAGTACAGAGCGAGCAGGGAACTTCAATGTGAGGCAGGCTACAAGCTTGTAGCAAACGGTGCCGATTCCACAGCTTTTCTACCGAATGATGGAGCAGGTGGTGTAAAGCTTGACAGGCTCAACTCTGGCACTACCAACAGATCGCACAGTTGTTATTGAGACCGACCTAAGTCTAGGCCAAGCAATATTAGGCACTGGCAACGCCCACGCTGATCCGAAGACCGCCGCCAATCAAGTCAGAGTTGTCAGTCGAGGACTTATCAGCGAGTCTTCGCTTCTTCATCTCGGCTATGAAGAACGCGTAGCGCTCCAGCCACCGGTCATCGACACCGTTCATCCGCTCTTGGCCCAGCTTCGTTGCGCTCTGATTGACCCATTCCAGAATGCTGTTCATGTACTCGACTTCTCTACCAAGCAAGCTGTGGAAAGTTTTGCTCCCTTCCACGAGATCGAGCTTGCGCGCTTCATAATCCTCGGCGAGCACGCTCTGTGCGGGCAGCAGAGAGTTGCCCGCCAACACCCTCGACACCACCTCGGCCTGAAAGTCAAATAGCGAGAATGTGGATGTGTAATAGGGGACGCCAACGAAGGCCAGCGTAGGGTCCGGAATGTAAAATATGTCCTTGTATAAGTTGTGTGTGATGCAACCGTCACGGCTTACAATGAGCTTATCATTGGCTTGAAGTGTTGGCACCGTTGGGTCTTGGAGGTCACCGAGGAACGGATACGATGTGATGTATCCTGTTCCAAGAACCACGACATCGATATCCGTCAGCGTCTTCCCGTCCTCTAGCTCAACCTGTCCAGCAATCTCCCCCTCCTTGAGCGCAAAGCTAGTCACGCCGCTTACTCTTTCCACCCCGGGTGGTAGCAGCGTGGCCGGGATATCGAATTGCCCTCCGCGTGAGCTTTGGTATACCTTCCTGGCAACGCCAACGCTCTCGCGAGCGATATCGAGGGAAGAAGCTCCGGCTCCGATGATCAGAATATTTTTTCCCTTGTAGATGTCTGGTGTTCTGTATCGTTTGGAGTGCATCACGCCGTCAGGATGTCTGGACTTCCAATCTTGGAGACCCGGGAATTCGGGAACGCGGGGTTCGTGGTAATGCCCGCTTGCTACTATCACGGCGTCAAACTCCCACGTTCTCCTCAAAAACTCATGCGCACCGCCCGTCTTGCGCAATGTCCGTGTGGTCACTATCCACTTGGCTGTCTCGGGGTTTTTGAATACGGTGTCCACTGCCGTATCTAGTTGAACTCGTTCCTGGGCACCTGTGTGCGCAGCAAGACTCTGTATATATGCCTCCAGAACATCGTGGGTAACAAAATCCGGCGTGCCCTCGGGATACGACAGTAAAGTGCTTCGCATGAGGGATGTGGGCACATTGTTCCGTAACCCTTTATAGCATGGTCCTGGAGGCGCGTGTAGCAAAGAGACCTCGTCAAAGCTTCCTGTAATGTTGAGGCTCCGGGTTGTCGTCCCTTGTTTATTTGACTTTAGCGGGCGAATGTTAGGGTATGGCGGTTCACTTGCAACACGTTCATCGTAGTGCCAAACACCTCCGATCGTGCTGGATCGTTCAAAGACTGTTACATTCAAGCCCTGTCGAAGCAGGTGTGATGCAGATGTGATGCCGCTGATGCCGCCGCCTATAACTGCTACATCTCTCAAATTAGATGGGATGCGGATTTCCTCATTCAGAGAGCCCATCGTGGTCTTTGTGGTGATGTAGCCTCGTTGGGGCTAAAGGGAAGTCAAGGTTGCTGTGTAGGTTGAAAACGGCATGCAGCAATGAGCTTATTGGTGTATTCTCATGACTCGGACGTATCAGAGAGGTATCGCCCCTTGATATGTAAACCTCTGTTGAACCGAGACCGGATACTTCTCAATGCCGGCGCGATGAGCCGATCGTCTCGCTGAATTACGTGCTAGGTGCAGATGACGAAATCAGCCGCCCGGCCCACCAGCTCCCTATATTATGGGTACAGGTATCGCGCGATTATGGTTCAAGCCACAGGTTCAGCTTGATTAGAGCTATATTATCAATAACTTTACGAGCGAAATAATGGTTTCATATGCATAAGACGACGCACTGAGGAGTCTCGCCAACCCCGGGTCTAAGTTAGAGCATCTTGAGCAAATACCGGCGTCGATGCTTCACCTATCATATTTCTGAACGAATTGTCTGGGACCAAGCATAAAACACCCAGATGATACTTTTTGCTAATTATATTCCGACAACAGTTATATCTGGGCAATGAAATATGTAGGTGTGCTGAATTTTGCTAGGTGGCCAATACATTATCTCCTCGATTGGGTTTCCATTTAAATGGTTGCGAAAACAAACAGGATTCTAAAAACAACTCAGTCTTAGCAGGAAGTTTTAATATAATGCCAGATCAACTTTTATATTCCCCCCATAGAATTTTAACTTTTCGAAGTTTACAACGACTATACGGTCTTTGTTTTGTGTATTCTTTCCAAACTCGGATGTACAACGAGTTTTGGAATCGGTTCGAACTGTATTACGTTCTCTTGAATAACCCCCCCCAAAAAAACCATTAAGATCTGGAAAGATCGCTTATCTATGGATTTCCCACGGGATCTTCCCTCTATTTTATTCTCCTGAGTTTTCTGCTTCGATATAAGAATCTGGTGAAAGACCACTACTCTACAGACTGTTCCTTCGCTTTCTCTGCCTTTTCCCGATGGTGCAGGAACCGAATAGTGAAAGCAGTAGCAATCATTGCTGCACCAAAGAAGATCATAGTAATGAAGCCCTTGTGATATCGTGGCGCATCAACAGCCTGCCAGATGAGAAGGGGTAGCCAGGCCTGGAAAACGTATGCCATCTCGTTCATGGATGCCACGACTATAGCGCGCTCTTCGTTATCATCGCTGCATATCTCGTGTGCCCAAGCCATCGTGAGACCGCTGATGCCACCTCCGATGTTGCCGAGGATCCAGCAGACCCATTTCCAGCCGATGGGGATGTCCCAGGCCGCCATGCTAGCGTTGAAGATGATGTTCATGGTGCCGGCGAAGACGATCGGTGGCCAACGAGCGCCCCGAAATACCGAATCGGAGCTCCAAGCGTAGATGAAAGTGAAGATCACAGTTACCGCCGAAGCGATGGTAGGATAAGTGTTGACTTGCTTGATGCTGTAACCCTGGGACTTGAGCCACAGAGCGAATGCAGGTTGCCCACCATATGCAGTGCCGTTGTTGAAGAAGATGTATAGCAAGGGGAGAGCATAAATGTGCCAGTTGGAGAAGATCTTCTTAAACTTGGCCACGCTGTAAGAGCCTCGGTTTGCCCGACCCTCAAGCTGCATTCTCTTCTTGGCCAGTTCGATCTCGTCTGGGGACAACCAGAAAGGTCTTGCGATCTCCGGCACGTCGGGGAACATAAAGTACCCGGCGATGGCGATTGGCAGCGATATGATGGTGTTAACAATGAACAGCCACTGCCAGCCGTGGTAGCCGCCCACGCCGTTCAGGTTGTATGCTGCAGCCATCAAGTACCCGGAAAACATGGTACCCAAAGAGCTGCTAGCGTGGAAGATGCAGGAGCGTTTGGCGAGTTCATCCTTTCTGTACCAGGAGCCAATGATGTACTGCATTCCCGGATAGAAAGCAGACTCTGCAAGGCCGATGAAGAAGCGCAAGACATAAAGCTGTGTAGACGTTGTGCATTTCAGAAGCAGAATGGTCAAGACCGACCATACCACCTCTACCGTGGGAATCAAGATTGATGGTCGAATGCGCGTAAGTAACATGTTACTATCGTATTATTAGCTTTCTTTGTTGCTTCTCGGGGATTTTTATTTTCCCCAACTGGCCGGGTACTCTCTTACCTAGGAATCTCGCCAATAACGTAACCAACTGTCCAAGCAGTTGTCATATAATTGAGCTCATTGCCTACGAATCCCAAGTCTTCTTTCATGCCAGAGACATAGGCATTGTTGACATTGACCTGGTCGAGGTACTTGATGAAGTACCCAAGAGAGGCAAACGTCAGGATAACCCCGTCAAGTTTGAAGAGGAATTTGCGCTCTTCAGGGCTCTTATCGAAGGTATCCCACAAGTATGAACGCCATGTACGTTTGGGCTTTTCCGCCACGACCGCAACGGCATTCCCATCTTCGCTCACGTGAACAGTTGATGCTGTGGGGGAGATTCCCTTTTCATCAACCGCAGTTGGGGCCGTGTTCGCACTCATATTGAAGACAACGACTCTGAATACACTGTTGAGAAGTTGGTTTGCGATCGAAACCAGTTTCTTGGAACGGCGAGATGTCCTACTTATGTCTCTCTGCAGCTCTCACCGAGATAAGAGAGCTTGAAGTTCCAGCTGATCCAAGAAGAATGACGCGATAGCCCATAAGCAATAATTTTAAGCCTTCAAACGCTCTTTCCAGCCCGGTCCATAGGTCTAGGCCAAGCCTTGAGTTTGTCTTGGCCATTATACATGGATCCTTTACTCGCCACAACATACTACAACGTAATTTACACAATGGGCATAGTTTCGTGGGGGCCGGCAGATGCACTCCACATAAACAGGCTATTTCTCAGCCGGCTAACGTCTGTGCTTGGTCGAGTTGGGGTAATCTGCCCGTTTTACACGACTCGTGTGGATGACACCAACGTTGAGCTATATCACGCCATGGCCCCTCACCATGGCGACCACTCATATAAGTGACCGGCACCTTGGGAACAGCGGCGCAGTTTGCACCATATCACTAGCATATTGCGATTGGCAAGTGTAATCCAATGTAATTGTGTCTATCCCCTCCTTGGTCGGACAAGGTGCATCGTCGCGATGCATACAATGGGCTGATCTGGTGACACTTGAAAACGGCATTTACCCTTGAATATTGCAGAAGAGGGGGTCGCAGCAACAGTTTCAGCACCTGTGAACTTCCTAATTCTATGATTAACGGTTTACGCTGCTTAATTCTAGTACTGGGTATTACAAATGACTACCTATCACAATCACCTCATTACTTTTCGCAATGCGAGTTTTGGCGGAGTATAAATGGGCTATTCTTCTGAGGACAGAAGTAAAATCTCCAGCAGAATGATAGAACACCAATTGCTGTACCTAGATACAAATTAGAGAACAGAAAGAGAAAAAGAAAAACCAACACAGCCAATCTTACTTCTTGATCCATCATGGCGCCTGCACCCATTGACGATTCTATAGTGGACGTGGCTGAACCACGAAAGGACACTCTTGGCGTTCCGGAGCCGGCTCTGGCTCGCCTGAAGAAATCTGGCATAGACTTATCTAATGGATACCCTTATCGCCCCTCCCGCCCGCTGTATCTGGATGATGTCTACAAGATTCGTGGCGAGGAGTGGACACACAACGATGCCGGAGCTCGTGCCGACAAGTCTAAGAGTGCCTTGTTTTCCGCAGCTACCAAGGTGACAGACCTGACAACACACATCGGCACGGAGATCGAGGGTCTTCAGCTCAAGGACCTAACTGATCAGCAAAGGGACGAGCTTGCGCTCCTCATTGCTGAGCGCAGCGTGGTGTTTTTCCGAAACCAAGACTTGAGCCCACAACAGCAACTCGACCTTGGCAACTATTATGGCACTGTGGAAATACACGTAAGTGACAATTATTTTCTTTAGTCTTTCGGATTGATCTTCCTTCCTCTTCGTCTTCTTCTTCAGCAATGGGCTAAATTGGTATTTTCGATTATAGCCTCAAGTGCCACAAGTCCCCGGCAACCCCGGCGTGACCGTCATCTGGCCTGACCTGCAAGCCACAGAGCGCGCGGCCAACTTCCGCAACCCCGGCGGCGCCTCTCGCTGGCACACGGACCTGGTGCACGAGCTGCAGCCGGCGGGCATCACGCACCTGCACAATGACACGGTCCCGCCGACGGGCGGCGACACCCTCTGGGCCAGCGGCTACTCGGCGTACGAGAAGCTGTCGCCCGACTTCCGCAAGATCATCGACGGCAAGCAAGCCGTCTACCGCTCGGCCCACCCTTACCTGGACCGCGAACACCCCGAGGCCGGACCCAAGTACATCGAGCGCGTGCACCCGCTCGTCCGCGTGCACCCGGCTACCGGCTGGAAGGCCCTGTGGGTGAACCGCGCCATGACCGACCGCATCGTCGGCCTCGACAAGGCTGAGAGCGACCTCATTCTGAACTACCTCTACGATGTCTATGAGAAGAACGTCGACATCCAAGTGCGTTTCAAGTGGACGCCAGGTACCAGTGCGCTGTGGGATAATCGGTGAGCACCTTCGTTTTATAATTATGCCGGCCATTCGCATCTGCATTTACTGATTTATCATTCCTTAGAATCACTATCCACAACGCCAGCTGGGATTATGGTGGCAAGCACCCTCGCCATGGAACTCGGGTGACCTCGTTGGCTGAGAAGCCGTACTTCGATGCCAGCGCACCCACCAGGCGCCAGGCGCTGGGTTTGTTGGATAAGGACGAGCTGCCTCTCGACGGTCCAGCCTAAGCAGCTGTGGTCCGAGCCCGGCTACTCTCTGTGTATACTTGCCCATAGTTGTCACGCTAGTTGAATAAGAATAGTCCGCCCAATCGTGCTGGTATTTACCGGGCCATTGTGGGTTTTTATTAAAGGCTTCGCTACAACCCGAATGTGCTAGAATCTTGTCAACGAAAGCTGAAGTGCATGTAAAAAAAAATACGAACTGTTGTTTTCTTGACGGCGAAACTCGGCGACATTTGGTGGGGGCTTTGAAGTGGCCATTTGTCAGCACATTGCTCTTCGCTTGCGAAGGTGGTAGTGGCCGGTGTCGATTCGTCCGACTGAAAGGCTATCTTTGCTGTTGGATGAAACGTAGACAATGTTAAAGCTGCGCAACGATTGGTAATTGAGTAAAATTAGTAAGTTAATAGCTCACATGAAAGAGGTCCTTGCCACAGAGAATGTGGATTGTATAGATTTTGCGCCTATCATTATGTTCTGCACTCGGCTTGGCAACGCTTAGTCGGTACGGGTTTCACGTTGCCCACCAACTGGCACTCAAAGGGGCAAAGGTCTACATTGGAGCTCGGAGTCCCGAGAAGGCCAGTGGAGCTATCAGAACTATGCTTGAGCAATCCCCACAACTCAAACAAGAAGCTTTGAAGCCCTTCGTTGCCGACATTGGAGACTTCCGCTCAGTCCTCCATGCTACTGAAGACTTCAAAGCTCGCGAGAATAGACTGGACATCCTGGTCAACAACGCGGCGCTCTTGGCGCGAGCTCTAGACAAGGATGCCAATGATATATCCGTCTCCTTTGCGACTAATTACCTGGGGCCATTCTTGCTTACCAGGGAATTGTTGCCTCTGCTCGAGAAGACGGAAACAGAGCATCAAGGAGTGCGCATCATCAACGTGGCATCGACAGCACACTATGACGCCCCAACGGACTCCCGATTCGGATCCTTGAACGACTTCAACAACGCCTTCGGCAACGAGAATGAGCCTCTCAGCAACTACCTGCGCTATGGCTACTCGAAGCTGGCTAGCATTCTGCACATAAAGGAGCTTCAGCGCCGCTTCGACGAGAGTAACTTGCCGATCTTAGCTATTGCTGTGCACCCTGGTGGCGTTGCCACCGATGGTGCGGCGGGATACCTCGGCGGGAGGGATAACGACAGCTTCCGCACGGGATTGTCGCCACTGGAGGGCGCCCTCACCCCTCTATTCGCGGCTGCCCACCCGGAGCCAGCTGCCGAGCCACAAAAGTATGCTGGTGCGTACTTGATGCCGTTTGGAGGGCTGAAAGAGCCATCGGATCTGGCTAAGAACGCAGTTCTTGCGCAACAACTGTGGGCTACAAGCCAGGAACTCTTGGATAGCATCTTGAGCGCATAGAGGTGGCCAGTGCATTTATATTAGATACTGCTCGGGTTGAGCCGGATCCTAAAGAGGGTTGATGATTGTGCAGAGCTCGGTGTATTATGATAGAGGTTCGAGTTAGCTGCAATATGTCATTTGAGTGTATTGATTTTACTTTTGATTTATTCGGAGCTAGTTATAGTAAGATAGGACGAGTATTTTACTTATCATGTTACACCCATGTTACATATTCATACAATTACAGTCCATCTGTAATAGAGCTTATTAAATCAGCCTATAGTTAAACTGACTCCAACGTAGCATCCCTTTGTATTAAAATGGCTGACTAGTTGGAGACTGACCAAGAAAGTTGCTACTGCGGGATTTGCCCCTCTCTTGAACCCAATCGGAATTTGCCGCAAGCGGAAGCCACACACGAATCAGACCTCACTCAGTGGGCTTAAAAAACTTACATACGTCGACTACACATGGCTACAACATATGCACACCTGCACACCAGTAAATGACACAGAGAATTTATCTTTTGAGCCGACAGCAGGAATTCTGAAGCCAGCGTATATGGTGTCCAGGGAGTTCGGAGGAACCAGAAATTTTCCAAGACTCATAGGCAATTACCCAAATTACGAGTCTCTTCTGAGCGGTCACTGCTATGGACGTAGAAGAGCCTTTGCTCATATTCCGAGCTCAGTATCTGCAGTGTCTCGATCCAGATTTTCTGAGATGGCCTCCAGTATCTCTGCTAAGGCAGTCGGATGCGCAGCGGTTTCTCTACAAGTATCTGTTTGACAGCACATGCAGCCCACACAAGCTGCCACCAACGGCATACCGACTTGAGACCTTGACAGCCCTGATGGCCAAGCTGCAGAAAATCGCCGACACAGAAATGGCGAGCGAGGTGAGTCCAAAATCAAAGTCGCTCTTAATTTTCTCCTCTTCTTCTCCTTCAATGCTGAGAATAGAACACATTGCTAATGGCCAAAAATCACATAGAAACCCTTTCGAGACTTGACAGCCCTGCAAGCACAACTCGAAGCAGCCGTCGCCCACGATGCTGCCGGGTACATCAGCCATCAGGACGGGTACCGCACCTACAACTGCGCCCTGCCCGGTGGCGTCTCAGGCCAAGGTCCGCAGAATCTCTGGCTCCCCATCACCCTCCACGAGCGCAGGTCGCTCATCTCCGGGTCCCGCTTCACCGGTCACCGCACCTGGGAGGGCGCGATGCACCTGGCGTGGTACCTCCTCCTGCTGGCCGGCGGACGCCTGGACCCCAACGCGCCTAACAATAGCAGTGGCAGTAGCAGCAGCAGCGGCGCCGGAAGTGGCCCGGTGGTCGCGGGCAAGACCGTGCTGGAGCTCGGTGCCGGCACCGGGTTCTTATCCATCCTGTGCGCGCGGTATCTTGGCGCCGCGCGGGTGCTCAGCACGGATGGTGATGCCGAGGTCGTGCGCGGGATAGGAGAGAACCTGCTGCTGAATGACCTAGCGCCAGCCGGCGGCCGAGAGGCCGAGGTGGTGCCGGTGGTGCCGGTGGTGGCTAGGAGATTATTCTGGGGTAAAGGGCAGGACGACGACGGGATGCGCCTCCTGGCCAAAGAGGTGGCTGCGGGCAAGGGGTTCGATATCGTGATGGGTGCCGATCTCGTAAGTTTTCCCTAAGACGACTTCAAATCCTGCAACCAGCCTTTCTCCCCCGTCACCCTTCTACTAACTTGTACGTGCCTCAAATATACTGATATGCTCTGCTAGATATATAATCATGAGGCGACCACTGCTCTTGTGGAAACCTTGCGACTCTTGCTAGACCTACAGCCCAATGCGAAGGTGATTATCTCATGTGCTATCCGATTTCCGGATGTGTTCGCAGCATTCGAAACTGGTTGCGGTAAATTCAATCTTGTCCCAGACACAAAGGAACTACAACTTCGAGAATGCTAACTGACGAGAGCACAGAAATCAACAGGCTGAAGATCATCGAAGTCGAGTTTCAGAGCATGCAGCTATCGAGACAAAAGTCGCTATTTTACTCTACCGCTATGCCTCTAAGAATTCTCGAAATAAGTAACTACTAGGTTGCTGCTGCACCTCTAACGTCCCGTATTGGCGAATACAGAACGCCAAAGACCATCGGCACGTGTCACACTATTACCAAAGCCCAGGCAAGTACCAACGATTTGGATCATGTTCATCATTTTTTGGCGGAGACATTGCTCATTTGTCTCTCTACTTCTACATACACGTATGCTAAGATGGTCGCAGTCGGGGCAGCTCTAACCTCGGATGCATTGTCAATAAATAACAGTGTGCAGCTTCCTTCACACCCAAAACAGACCCTCCGCCCTTCCATAGCAACAACCTTGAGATGCATCTCGGTAGCCGGCAGCACCAAACACTGTCCGTGTCTCACCACAATGCGTAGTGGTGCAAAAACTTGCATATACGAACCACTACAACTCGAATGAAACTCATCCAACGGGCGTCCAGGAGGATGGGCGTACGACTAAGGTCTGAGACTTTACAAGTGCAAACCATGTATTTGAATTGGGGCTGTATTGTCATTTCAATCCGTTGCAAAATGACGAGGACGCCGCCGAAGCTACTCGCACCGTTGGTGATGGGGTCTGGGAATATAGGGAGAACCTCATTCCTGTTCTATAGAAGTTCGTAAGGGGGCGCGTCGTCGTCACCAAATGCCTTGGTGCTAACTGAGACATCGTTACCAAAAAAGTCGGGTGCAGAGCCATTTCCATCAGGACTGATGCCGTCAATAATTTGCATATCAGTATCCATGGCCTCTGCCACAGTAGCAGGTGCAACGTTAGCTTCGGGCATGGAACGCTGCGGGATATCGACGAGGTCGTCCTTCATGTCGTCGCGTACGTATGCGAGATAGTAAGGATCACCCTTCTGATTGAGCTCATCGATAACTGCTTGGCACGGGCGCTTGTCGACGGTAACGGTGCTGTCATTGAACTTGACCCATGTATCCTTCTTAAAGTCTCGTATCCAAACCCAGTAATGGCCGGCAGATGTCCCGCCCGAGTGGCAGATTACAGCGTGTAGGCGGTACTTTTGCTTCTGCAAGCGGGCGAAGGAGTTTTCAATCTGAGCTTTTGCTTCCTGAAGCTCCTCGCGCGTCATGAGAGCGAACACCTGCGTAGCATCACCCAGGACCCTACCCAGTTCAGACGCGGAGGAAACTGCGCTAGAGTGGGAGACGGCGTGGGATTTCTTTTGGGGTGGTTCCTGATCTTTGGTGTCAGCAAGCGCTTCGCTGCCCAGCTGGCGTTTGTGGGTCCCTACCTGGGGACTGTGGGCAAAGGCCCTGAGAAGGGAGTCAAATTCGCTCGACTCCTTCTTGGTGCTCTCTTCGCCGACGTTGAGGAGCGTTTCGAAGGTTTGTACAGCAGGTTGGACTGCGAAATCCAAGTCCTGCGTGTTATCATCATGAGGTGCCGTCGAGTGCTTAGGATCATCTTCGTCTCTTGCTTCGAGTTCACCAAGGCGCTCTTTGAGGCCCCATACATACCGACGGGCGTCAGAGAGCTCGCTGCCTTTCTCCACTTCCATGTAGCGGTCCATGTATAGCACTTCGTTGATGATGACCGGGTTGTGGTTCTTGGTTGCACCAGCTCGTTGGATGCAGATATGTAGGATGGGAGGGAGAGTTCTGATTGCCGTGTAGCGTGCAAGATTGCTGCTTCTTAAAAACTGGATATCATGCGTTCGATCGAGGGCCTCGTAAAGAGTTCGAGACTCGCCAGCCTTGGGATGGGGAAACGCATTGATCCACCTGTCCGGGACAACTTCTTCTCTTGCGGTATCCATGCTCTGATCTGCTTTCTGGGTGTAGTTGACAACCAATGAATAGAATGTATTGGTAATCACGTCGGCTTGAAGGTCCGGGTTGCTGGGCATTGGGCCTTCAGAGCAAATCGCTCGCATGATGTGCTCAAAAATAATCTCGATGATTTCGCCGGCGTCTTGCTGGTCAGTGCCTTTCCTATCAGACTCTTCAAGTCGCTGGGAGATGATTCTATCTTTCTCTTCCAGACTCAGGTCTTTAGAGAATATATCAGTAACTGCATCATTGTCAATATCGCTTACAACAGCTGCCTCCACCGATGTTTCGGGCCCGCTTTCGACGACCTTGGCGTCAGGGGCACCATCAGAGACGTTGACTTCAACAAATGAACCATTCGAATTGGCTTCCGCCACATCGTTAACTAATGTTTGAGAGCTCTTTGTGCTGAGGTTGTCCGAGGCATCGTTGATGGGTTCGACAGAAATATCAATCAAATCTGCGTCTTGGGTGGTCTTCTGAGGGTCCGCCACTGGTCGAGCGGGAAGTGGTGGAGGCTGGCTCTCGGCTTCCTGCTTTTTCTGCTTTTGTAACAAAAGAGCTCGAGCCGACCGAAGTGCAGTATTTGCTAGCTTCTGAGATGGCTCGGTAGCATGCTGAGTGGTCTCCTGGAGGCTGATAAACAAGGCCTGCAACGATTCGATAAATTGTTTGGCGACGATGGCCTCTTCAAGGTCAATTGGCATATCGTTGCCAATTCGACGTGCCTGTATACTGGCTTCATCGAGACTTAAACTGTTCCGTGGAAAGTTAAGTACTAGATCCCGGATCGGCTTCACTGTGTAGAAATACTGCAACAAGCTGTTCAAATAGCACGTGTTTCCGATATTGCGGAGGCCTGGCGGGGTGTCCACATCAGGAGGCGGCTCAACAGTCAAAACCATCGGTGGGAAACCGTCACCTCCATAACCGCCACTTTTAAAAATTTCCATCATAGTTTCCAGACGTTGTGCTTCTTCTTGATTACGTTCTCTTTTGAAATCGGCCAGAACTTCAAGTGCCGTGAGCGCCTTAGCGCGATCTACAGTCGGGTCTTGAGCCTGATTTTGATAGTGAAAGGTTAGCACATCCATGGAAGGAAAAAAAAAAAGGCATATCAATAAATCAAAGAATAATGTGACGGATCAACTCACCAGGTTGTTAACATAAGGCTCGATGAATTCGGCAGTCCAATCTGGCTCGACATCGGGGCCTAAGAACCGTGCGGCTTGCTCCAAGTTCATGCGCCCATCTGATGTCGTATCTGTGGCGCCCAAACTCTCCACGATGGCCGGATCGATATTCGAGACGATGTCAACGCCTATATATCTGCCCACGATCTCGAGATTCTGCAGAGCACGACTTCGAGACGCACTCGTCCGATCTGCCTGGACAAGCTCATAGTATTTGCCAAGGAAGTAGTCTGGGTCCGTATTCTCGTTTGCGGAAGTGCTAAAGTATTCGAAGGCAGCCGAAACTTGCTCAGACGTGTTTGCGTCGAATGCAGAACGATACATAGTAAGGTCAAGAATGGCTTCCTCATCGTTTCCCACGCAGCGCTCCGCAGCGGCCAAGAACTCTTCGCGGCGCCGTGGACAGTGGCCGGAGAAGAACTGAGCTGCCCATACAAAAACAGCTGGCTTATAGTCATCCAGAGATGCGAGCAGGCTCAGATCTTCTTCGGAGCGGGCCAGACCATACGGCATAGGCTTGTATTCGGTGCATAGTACGCGTCGTAAATCAGTCCAGGCATTCTGCAAGTGCGTTACAGCAGAAGGAGAATAACTGCCAACAATCCTCAGCTCTGCCCGTACGTCTTCCCATTTGGCTCGTTTCGACCCAAATGGCGTAACGCCATCGCCCACGGTCTCCAGAACGGGAAACACCCAAGCCTTGCCGTCTTCAACTGCGTGGTCAGTAAGACCCAGGTTGCGCAGCAAATCATCAAAATCATCCTTGAAAGAGACAGCAAACTTCTTATTGTGCTGCTTGATCTTTCGTGGAGCTTCGTCAGGTCCAGTATCGAGACCATCATTGATAAATCGAAGGAAAGTGGGGATCACGTCTTGGCCATAATCCTCGGGCAAACCTGCGAATCTTTGAGGTTCCCTGCTAAGCGCGTCGGCAAAGTTCCGCCGTACTCTTGATCTGTCTAATAAATCATCGACTTCTCTGTCGCTCAGGCGTGGAGGGAGAACCTCTATCATCAATCTGCAGCAACAATCCTGTATTGGACAAATCAGGAAGACTCTTTCGAGAACATGGTCGTTCCCCTGCTGGCTGTGTTTCATCTCAGCCCTCCCATATCGGGTGTCAAGCGCAAACATATGCATGCCTTGAGGATGGGTTTTCTGAAAAGGTACGGTTGAGCCGGCAGTGAGGGTAATATGGAACCGCTCTCGACACCCACCACAGATGCAAGAGACATATTCGACCCCTAATGCCTCTGAGCGGCCAGACTGCTCAGGAATCAACCATAATTCATGAGTCTCGCAGCGATTATTTGAGCCTAACAATTTGCCACCCACGAGATGGCGTAAGAGGCGAGGGGAGGTGTACCCTAAATAACCTGGATGTCAATCTACTGCTCAAACTCCAAAATCGAGTGGGCGATCTCGGGCTTTGTACAACTTACATTGCATGCCCGAGTGCTTCGGGTCGCGAAACTGCTGAAGCACGGTTCGAGCTACTTCAGCGTTCTCCTCCGCCGCGAGTGGCTGGTGGGAGGCCATGGCAGGCACAACTCAACCTCACGTTGGCAGTGATCCTAGGAGCAGATAGGCAATGTTGCTCGAAGAAATTGGCGAGGACAGACTCAGAAATCCAAAAACAGCATGACCCGAGCTGAAAGTTTTGCCGTAAAGCCTCTGGGTGGTGAGATACAGTGATGGCTACGTTGCTACCCGAGCTTGCGGCGGGCGTGGTGCAAGTAAGGCAAAATGAGTCGATGGAGTCGTTTGGGCGTGGATCAAGAAGAATACCTTTTCTTCACCTGTTACCGGGCTAAAGTTGTGTGACGGGATCCAACAACGTTGAAGTCCTAACCCTGGGAGAATGCAGTCGATGGCCCGGGCCAAGACTAGCCAATAGATGGGAGCTACCCGTAGAGTGATGCTGACCTCGGCGAATCTGAGAATCTCGTCGACTAGGATACGAGCCCTCAGCCACTTCCCAACCACTATAACTAGTTTGGATGTCCCGTCCTTCTCGTTCCTTACTCGATTGAACCCTCTAATCACGTTAGCTTCTGAGGCCCCAATGACGCCATGAACCCCAGAAAGGAAGCAAGTTTGATGTGCATGCTGGTAGTAATGAAGACAAGGGACAGTCTGTGAGAGAATACATTCAATTTTGAACTACTCTATTGCATCACAAGGCCACTACCCTGTCCCTGTGCAACGTAGAATCATCACGGGACAGAGAGTGGAGATTAAGCCGTCATTCCTGGACTACTTAGAGTCCTTGACTTCAAAGGCGTCGAAGAGCAGGTGGACTAAAGGCGTATTATGGTCGTCCAATAATGACCATGCGTCCTCAGAGCGACTAGGATGCTCACGACTGGCTCACAGTATTCAATATTGATGGTGAAGATTCGGGGGGGATTTGCAAGGATCGATGACATGAAACAGAACAGGACTACTGCACGATATGCTTCGAACCTGTGGAAGCCGGAACCTTGTTGGGCTTACTTGCACGCAGGCAAACCAGACTTGGAGGAAAAGGAAAAGGAAAAGGACCACCACACCTTCTGGCATAAAAGTTGAACCTAGCTAGAGTTCGAAGTGAAGCTTGTGCCAAAGACAAGCAGAACAGAGCAAAAATTCCAAGGTGGATGCACAAAGCTGACTGCCGGGTATCGCAGGGCGCCGCGCCGATCAGCACGTTGGGCCTTGGGCTTTTTGGCTTTTGGGGGGTTAAGCAGGTAATAAAGCTAGCCGTCAAACATTAATCGAATAAAGGGAAGAAAAAAAGACAAAGAAGCGCCAGATATGCGAAGGCAAAGGCCAGGAATGAAACGGAGCGTATGAGCTCAGACGATGCTGGGTGCTAGACAGAATACGCAGGCAGACACTCTAAAACCACCTCGACCAGGCTCGAGGCGATGAGCGAGGCTGACGGGATTGCGTTGATGGTTTGGAGAGAGCTCTGAAGCTCCGGCCAAAGGTTGGTTCTAGAATTCCCACTACCGCCGCAAATCGCAAGCAAGCCAGGCTGTACTGTACTGTAGGTATGTATGTACATACGTAATGCAAGGCGGAGGCAAAAACGGGCATGGGCCTGAGCATGGGGGGCGCTCGGGTAGCTCTGCCTGTGCTGGGAGCGGCCAGCGATCATCGATTGGCTGCTGGCTGATGCTGCTTGGCCCAGAGAGCGCTGGCAGTCACGGGCCACAGGCCACGGACCACGGGGCCAAAGACTGGTGCACAAGATATTCCGGCTCCGGGCTCGGATCCACTTTTGACTGGCCAATCACAGGGCGCACAAGCTTGTTGACCATCCGACACACACTGGCTAATCCTCGGTTAGCAATTGGCTGCTGAAGCTTCTCGGGTGAGGAGCCAAAAGCTTCAACCTCATTTCCTATCTCCCGTTCCAAAGGCCATCATCGAGTTCTCGCCATTGCGAACGAACTCCGTGGCTCAAGATGGCGAATCCCCATCCCATCCCACTCTTGTACCCGCAAGAGCCCTACCAGCCCAGAAACCCCATGAAATTGGGCGCACAGGGTGCCATTGCTGGCGGTGTTGCGGGTCTTTTCACTGCTGCTGTCCAAAACTCGCTCGCCAAGACCAACGTCGGAGCCTGGGGCGTCCTCACGCGGTCTGGCGGCACTATTGGCCTCTTCAGTACGTCTATACCGAACCTGAATATCCTCAATTCCAGGTGGGCAGGCTCTAGCTAACGCGTTGATGCAGCTGCTGTCCCCATGGTGCTCGGCTTCACCCGAGATGCCACAGCCAACCTCAGAGAGAAGGACGATGCCTTCAACGGCACGGTCGGAGCGTTCGTCGCAGGATCATTACTGGGCTTGAAGTGTAAGAATGAAAACCATTGACTGGAGACAAGAGAAATCAGATGACTGACGCGTACATGTCACAGCCGGCCGTATGCCTCAGATTTTGGGCTGGGGTGCAGTCGCTGCCGTTGTTCAAACCGCCTACGAGTTCACTGGTAGCAGCCTGAAGGGCAAGAAGGTGGAGTCCGAGTTTGCCGACGAGTTCGAGAGAAAAGAGCACCTGCGAAAGAATAGAAGGCGGCCGATCGAAGAAACAGTTGCTGAGTTGGGAGAGGGCAGAGGTGCGTTCTTTTCCTTACCCAACCCACATTTCATACATCAGACGGGTACTAACTTTCTTTTCTCACAACAGGTATCAAGCCTCCAGGCTACGAGGAGCGGAGACGAGAAAGACTAAAGGAGAAGTATGGAGTTGAAATCAACCCGGTGTCTGCTACCGCCGATGAGTAGATTTGCATCGGCATGTAGGAACGAATGGTTGTGTACATAAAGCAATGGACTGGTTTTTTTTTCTTTGTTAGAGCATCGCCCTTGATGCTACAGTGATGTTCTATCTGGTATGCTCAGGCTGCCAACATCACAAAGACGCTACCAAGTAAGTGATTATATTTTCTTTCCTCGCTCCTTCTCACTCTCTCTATGATGAAACTTTTAGAGGCTGTTTATGATTCGTGTTTACACGATCATGATTAATCTCATCACCATTGTTCTATCTATTTCTGATATTATGACGACTTTGCCACATTTGAATCTGCGTTATCCTTCTCGCTGCTCTTGAGGCTAACTCTCTCAATCTTAGATCCTGCTCTCTGCTCCTGGTTGACGACATAGAGTAACCGTCAACATTTCTGTGCGAGTAATTGATAAAGGTCATAAGGCAGCCCTTTCTCTGTGCTCAGTGATTGTGTCCAAACATATTCCATCACCACGCCTGCAATGCTCTGTTCTGCAACAGTACGCTACGCTCTAACCCACCGCCAAACTGAGTTTTCACACACATCTTGTGGCTCGGAAATACGTAGTGTTACATGGTGCCGGCACCACTGTGTAGACAAATCCCTCAACTAAGTATGGTTAACATATTAGAGGGCTGGCTGTTCATTTATTTATTCATCCATATATGACATTACAGCGCGTCTCTATGCTTTGATGATATTCTTTTTAATATATAAAATTTTGTTTTATTGGGCCATTTTTTCCTTTCCTTTCGTCGAAACAGTCTGTGTTTTATTGACTTGGAATACGAAGCTATAAATATAATTAAGCTTGTCAACCAAACGTGATGTAGTTACGGACAAACGATGTTCTCGCATGGGCATCATTATAGGATTAACCTCATCAAAAGAATTGTCCACCCCGGTATTTGGTTCCTGGCGTGTTTACCGCCCCCTTCCGCAGATTGTGTGTAACTCCCGACTCCCAAGGATAACAGAAAGGGATATTCTCTATAAGCCGTACAAATGCTGAGGTTCATTTGTTTCTAAAGTGCAGTCCGAAATCGCTGTTGTGAGTATATGCAAACAAAAAAACATAAGTAGTCGAATGTGGCAATTTTTTCTTCTGTGTCCCCTCACATCTCATTCCTTGATCATTAGGCCGATGCCGCTCAGCAGACCGCCAAGAATCAAGGCCGTCAAGATCCCTGCGCCGGCACGATCTCCCGTCGTTATCTCGGAGAGCGCGTCGATGTCATCCGATGAGCTCGACCCGGCGTTTGCGTTGCCGACTGAGGAGCCACCGCTCGTCGATGTGTACGGGGCGGCGGCCTCGTCAACCAACATGACCATGACGGCGTTCAAGGCGTTCATCTGCTCGCCGACGCCCACCTCACCGTCGTAGGTCGCGCCGTCCAGCCAGCTGAAGCCGCACGCAGTTCCGGCCGTGCCCTTGAAGCCCGAGGCTGGCGAGCCGTCGCACTGCTCGGCGGCGGCGGCCGCCGTGGTCGTGAGCAGGCCCATGATCGTGTCGTAGGTGAAGGCGGCCAACTTCGTCGTGCCTGCCATCCACCGGGCCAAGTGGCCCTTGAACGACTGCTGATCGGTATCACAGGTGGTACCCTCACACGGCGGCTCCCACATAACTCCATCCTTAAAGAAGACGGATTGGATGTTGGCCAGTAAACCGCTAATCCGCGTCTCCCATGTCGAGGAAGCGTTTGTGTAGTTGTACATGTGCGCTGCGCCGTACAGGAAAATGCCCGCATTATACGAGAACTGGGCTTCATTGATCTCGGTGCAGTTGGCGTCATCGGCATTGCCTGCACCATCGAGAACAGCCCAGTTCGAGTCGATGAAGCCGACGTCCAGTTCCCACTGGAAAATCTTCTCCGCCCAGTCGGCATAAGTATCGTTCCCGGTGAATCGTGCCAGACGGGCGGCGATGTTGAAGAAGCATCCATTCGAGATCGAGTTCTTGTAGTTGTAACCGTTGTTGAAGGTATAGATCTGCCAGCGCAAGCCACCACCGCACGTGTCGGTGGCATCATTCCATCTCTCAACATACTCGTTGAAGACGGCCTGGGTCAGGGCGAGCCACTGGAAGTCTTCTGATGGTGGATTGGTGAAGTTTGCTTCAGCCGCGGTCATCGATGCCATTGCCCAGAATCCTTGGTCGTCATTTCCTTCAGATTTAGTCTGATTTTCCGGCATGAAATCACCATCAGTTCCTACTTGATGCTGGAGAGCCTGATATGTGATATTGTTATACTGGTCATCTCCCGTGTATACCCAGTAGTCGATTAGAGTGCCGAACATAGCACCAGCTTCCCACCCTGTGATACGCATCCTTGTTAGCCATCTTCGGCAAGCAATAGGCAAACGATCGCACCGCAAGAGCACATCAGACGAGGGATACTAACAATAATACGGGGAGGGCAAGTTGCCGGCTACATCGCCCGTGTTGTTACCTGCCATTATGTCAACAACCACACATAAGCTTTAGAGACTGCGGGGTCTGCCGCGCGTTACCTGTGTAATACTTGACAAGGCCATACGCGATGGTGCTTGCACCGGTTTTAATAGAAGCTGGTGACGTGTTAGCCGTGCTAACCGGTAGGGTTTCCTCTTCCCCATCGCGGGGAGAGGGAGATGGAGGAGCAGCATACAATCATCAGTCCAGTCAATGTCCACAGCAGAGACCGATGTGACCAGACTGGCCAACACACCAACGGAGGTACAGAGAGAGCGCAACATGATGGGATGCTCTTAGTAGAAAGAATGACTGCGGTGAGAGAGGCACATCCAGAGCGATCTGTCGGCTATGGGGCGGTGATGACGAACGTGGAGTCCATAGAGGAGAAGAACGGGAAGAAGTGAATCGACAAAGAGAACCACCTGGGCTTTCCCTTGAACCAGCGGAGTCAATCCAGCATAAGGTTGTGGGTGGTCCCCCCATCTTCAGGTCAATTCGGGGCCTGCGAAAGGATAGTGGGCCTAGGATTCGTAATGGGATGATGGGTCTCCACATCGCGAGTCGCCTCTTGTGTTTAGCCCCAAGCTGAAATCTGTGCCGGTAGGCCAGGATGCCCACGCTCGTCCACATATGACCCCTTTCCTGCCTGCCTGCCCAGTGACTGCCAAACAAAGGATCTGCACTAGGAGATAAGCCTGTCCGGTGAAGCGCTGGTAATGCTTGAAACTGCCCAATTACCGACAGCGTACAGGGCGTTTCTGGGTGGGTTGCGCGTACACTTCTCCATCACAGAACCACATTACGACAGCACCATTCCCCCCTTCCAGTGCATGAACGCATAATAAGTAGCCCATGTCCGCGAGAGAGGAAGTGAGAGCGAAACATTGGGATGAGGCCTTTCCCCCCCTTTCCACCACCAGGCTCATTGGATAGGAATAACAGCACTGCAGACAAACAGCCCTAGAGAGTTCATCATCGCTCACACCACCAACAGATCTGCCAAGAACCCGGGAATAAGCGGAAACCCCCTTTGCAGACGGCCACGAAAAAAATCGTTAGGAACGGAGCCCAAACAAGCTTTGCACATACAACTTGGCAACCGCATCGCTCGTGCTGGGCAACGGTCTTTGCACCGCAAGGTAAGGCCACTAAAAGCCCCAGTGCCGTGCGCGCCGAGATTGGTTGGGTGCGTGTACCTACCTAACGTTACAGTACCACCCGACAGTCAATTCGCGAAGTGAAAATCTGGACTGCGCCTTGAAAGGTGGGTACAATTTCGTGCGGCCCGCTCATGCAAATTCAGGGGTCATGCCTTGGGCGTCTTTTTTTTGCCGACTGTGCAGTAGTAGTGAGGCAAGCGAGGAACGTGGAAAACGCCACCAGCTTTCTTCTCACGTGATATTGACTCCCGGACTTCATCTTGGACTCTTGCAAGACAAAGCACGAACATGTGTGCATATATCCCCAAAGTGAAATGCATTTTAATTTTTGTAGATTGAGGAGCCTACTCCTCAGATTGATGGGATCCCCAGGATCCTACAGAATTTGGGTCATTTAGTACCAGTAGCCTACTCGCGCCTTCATTGGCCTGCAAGGTCCAGGGTTTGTAACAAGCTCCTAGCTCACTAAGATAAGGAGAGCGATCATCTTCGCTACTCATAATTAAGGACCAAAACCAGCAGCCCGAGTGCTGCGGTTCGCAATCAAAGTGAGCGTTCCTAGAAGAACCCTTCAATGCACTATTACTGTATTCACTTTCGCCCCACCGTTGTGATGCCACAACTTTAACTACCAGACTTGGTTCGGGGGCCTGCTGGACGCCCCAGGATTAGGAAGCATGCAAATTCAAGAGCCGAAGAACATAAGCCTGACATTAGCCTCATATTTGACTCAGGTTGTCTAATTAGATAGTAGTAAACATCCAGAACAAAGGAAGCGGCTGGATAAATAGCAAGAAAACAATGTGTTGGAGAGAACGTCCCCAGAGATGTCTCCATCTCTCGCGGTATTTAGCCTCCTGGCAGTTGAAGGGCAGGCAGGGTGAAAGAAAGAAAGAAGGAAAGGAGGGGATTCAATCTTCTGCATTCTCAGCAGCTGTCGCGGCGGCAGCTTCGGACTTCTGCCAGGCCTTCTGCTCGGCCTGGAACTCCTCTTTGAGCCTCTTGTACCCGTCGTGCGCGCGGCACCGCTCCCAGTAGCCGCGGAACACCCGGCTTGCCTCCTCCTTCTCCCGCTTGCCGGGGTGGTCGTTGCGCCGGGGCAGCTCCTCCCCCGTGGTGCGGTCGTACTTGCGGCCCCCCGGGTGGTTTGCGTAGCGCTTCGCCCGCGTCATGCCCATCTGGATGAACTTGCGCGACATGTCCATGCCCACGAAGTCCCGCCGGTCGCCGAACCCTTCGAAGCAGGCCCACAGGTCCGCCGCGCTGCGCCGCGCCAGGGGCGCCGTCCGGAACCGCCAGAGCGGCAGCAGCGCCGACTTGTACGGCTCGAACGTCAGCACTCCCTGCTCGCCCCGGCCGATGCGGTAGCTCATGCGCACCTCACGTGCCGGGGCTTCGTCCATGATGGCGGCGATGGCAGCCGAGCGCTTCGTCGCTACCGGTGATTTTGGCATAGTGGGCTGCCTTTCATCCTTTCAGCCAGGAGCGTAGATGTTGTCACGTACTCGTCGGAGGGGTGATACGACCAGGAAATTACTAACAATCGTTTTTCTTTTATCTCGAACAACTGCTTGCTTTCAAAATCTGCTGCATATCCGTCGATGATGCCTACCTAGTGTGGCCTGCTACCTACATAGGTACCTATACGTAGCCGTGGGCGTCTATGATGTCACCTCCCTACATTTGAATCAGAATTAGTACGCCGGTTCAGAAATCCGCTAAAGACACACCAAAACAGCCCGGCCATTTTGGATCAGTACTAAATAAGCTAGAAGCCGTATCGAGAGCCCAGAATACTCCGATTGCTAGTCTCAATGCTTCCATTTTTGGATGTATTCAGAATCGAGAAGATGTAGGTGCAAATCTCACCTAGACATATGCAAGTAGTCCGTAGCAAGTTGAATATTCAGCCTTACGTGGTAGATACGCATAGGTCGCCAGTCAAGAGGCACTGGATCTTCTGTATAATTTGTTCAATCATCTGTATTCGGACCCTCGAAAACAATCAAGTACGCCAGTAAAGCCCAGTCTTTCTCCAGTCCCTAAGTGATAATAATTACAGTCCATCAGGAGTCTTGTTTCTTCGTTAAGTTCAAATTGTCATCACAGCGCTTCGACGGCCTTGAAGAAAGGGTTGGCGACAAGTTGCCCATCGGCCTTGACGAGCTCTCTCATCCTTTGCACCATCTCCTCCCGACTCATGCTGCCACCCTTCACCTCGTCCTTCCATTTGACCAATATGTCCTTCAGACGAGCACTTCCTTCCTCGACATCTTGCTTACTGTAGGACGTGCCAAGGCCACCTTGCTCATGCTTGCCGGTGAAGTCCTCAAGCTCGTCTGCTTTCCGCTTAGCCATGCGAACGACCTTATCAGGGAAGCGAACCAGCTCGGCGACATGGATGCCAAAGGACTGATCACAAATACCCGGCTCAACCTTGTACAGAAGTGTGACCTCCCGCTTGTCAGCTTCAGCACCGTTGGTTCCTGAGATATGCGCCGTGACATGCAGGTTGCGGACTTGAGGGTATGTGTCAGCGAGAGCTGTGAGCTCGTGAAAGTGCGTCGCAAACATGGCGAAGCATCCAATCTCCTTGACAATATGCTCCGAGATGGCCCAAGCAAGACCGAAACCATCATACGTCGAAGTTCCACGGCCGAGTTCGTCAATAATAATGAGAGACTCTGCCGTTGCGGACTTGAGGATGTTGGCTGTTTCGAGCATCTCGGCCATAAAAGTCGAAACACCCTTGAGTTGCGAGTCGCTTGCACCAACACGAGCGAGGATGCAGTCGAATATGGTCAGCTCCGCCTCGGAGCAAGGGACAAAGCAGCCAACCTGGGCCATGAGGGCTATGACACCTATCTGGCGAATATATGTAGACTTTCCACCCATGTTTGGACCTGTGATGACAAGGAAGGATGAACTGTCTCGAGTGAGCTCTACATCATTGGTAATGAACTGGATATCGTCTTGCATTTCCATGCAAGGATGGCGTGCCTCCTTAAGAATTGTCTGTCCCTCCCCACGGGGATGAATCTTGGGTCGCACATATGATGTAGGTGCGTGTACGGAACAGTGTGCAAATGACACGATCACATCCAGATGAGCAAGGACGCCCGCCAATCGTTCCAAAACGGGGCAGTAGGAGGCGGCTACTGTAACCACCTCGTTTACAAGACTGCTTTGAGTGCGGTTGTAGTTCTGAGACAATTGATCGAACTCGCGGCGGAGTGTTTGGAGCGTCTTGGTGGTAAAGTAGACACCGTTTTTTTGGGTGGAACATTCTTGGTATTTTGACTTGTTGCGAATGCATCCGGCTTCTGTACGAGTCAACCGCATGCACCAACCGTGGACCTTGTGGTTTTCCAAGAAGATCTTCTTGTTCTCCTCTTGGCCCAGGTCGTCCGCAGCATCGCGGAATTCGCGATCCATCTCGACTCTAAGTCTGTCCAGTCTCTTACGGATAACACGCAAGCTATCGTCAAATTCGGGCTTAATGATGAACTCATGATTATCGAGGGCATCGAGGTCGACAGTTGTCTCAACCATCTCAGCGAGCTTCCCAAGGCTGTCGGAGAGTTCACGAAGCTTGTTCGTGTATGCCTCATCTAGGGGATCTTTGTACTTCTCGTCCATTACAGCCTCTAGAGTCCCTAGAAAACCAGGCAAGCGAATAACAACCTGATATGCCCGTACAACGTCTTCCAAATTGGCCTTATTCCGCTGGAAGCGATTGGCCAGACGATATAGGTCTGGTACTGACTTGAGATGTTCTTCCTGCATCGTCTGCCGTAGCTCTGTGTCGTTGGTGAATGCCTCAACAAGCTGGAGTCTCTTTTCGATCTCGTCCTTGCTCATCAGTGGTTGCTTGAGCCATTGAGACAAGAGGCGGCTGCCCACAGGGGTCCTGCAGTGGTTCAATAAACCAAACAAGCTCATGGTCTTGGCGCCATCCCTGGCGCCAGGCATCAAGTTTAGTGCTTTAAGAGCAGCAGCGTCCAACTTCATGAAATGCGATAGGTCATGCTGGTATAGCTGATATTGACCGAAGTTTGTGGAATCCTGGAGCACTCCAAGATACTTGATCAAGGCCGCCGCCGAGCTCATCGCAAGCTTGAGGTCGGTTTGGGGGAGTAAGGTTGCCGATCGTTCATCCTTGAGCAACCGAGCAAGATCCTGTTCGACATCCTTTGTCCCATAATCACCTACCGGCCTCTCGGATATGGCCACACCACAGTTGTCTATGATTTGTTTAAGCTTTGTAAGCTCTGGATCCTTATCCTTGTCTGCCTTGTCGAACTGGACAAGACATTCCTTAATGCCAAGCTGGATCAAGAGGGATTCGAAATTGGAGTACATGTCATTGTCCAAGAACTCGCTGACGCCGAGCTCTCGAACGCTGGCATCGGCAAAGCAAACACCGACGCTACGAGCCTCTGAGGCCTTTGCTGAAATCCGGACTGCCAGGATCATGGGAGCCGCCTCAAAGTGGGCTCCGAGCTCATCCTCCACATCTTGGAGGTTTCCAGGTGACGCCTGCTTAACGACTTTCCAGTTCATACGTCCGCCAGTGCTGGCGTATAGCTCGACCCGCTTGCCCAGTTTGAAGAGGGCTTCTCGAAGGAATTGTCGGAAGACAGTGACGGTCATGGTCACCGAAGGAAGACCGCTAGCATCATTTCGGCCAAGCTGTCTCACGACAGACGTAGTTTTGTATACCTGCCAAAAGAATCGATGAGCACAACGAATACGAAGGTTAAACTGAAAGAGTATTCGGGATGATTTACCGTTCTGGCGATGAACGTGGCATCCTCGCCATGTGCAGTGTACCAGTCGCCACGGTCAAAGATTCGGACTGTCTCCCCAGACACGGCAGGCAGAGACTTGAAGTATCGGATGAAGCCCGTCTCGTCTTCCACCTTGAGTTCGGGGCGGGACGACATTGCGTAATCGGAAATTGTGGAAATTCAGTCCACTGCTTTGTAGATGGTAGAATAATTCACTGTGGTTGTTCTATCATGACTGGACGCCAGCAAGTTGCTCTCGTGGCACCAGCTGCTTAAGGGGAAGCAAGTTTACTGTCTGAAGAGTCTGCGTGTGCTTGTCCGACCAGGTCTCAAGGCAAGAAAGTGGGTGGCCATCATCAGGAACCGCGTCGGAAATCAATTAAGCTTGCAGGCGAGACGCGACGCAAGAACGCGAACCCCTGTTCCGTCCCGCGGGGGGGTGAAGGTCAGCTAGACTTGCTTTTCAAGACGCTAAAACTACCCCAAGCGCCCCTAAGGCTCCCAACCCGAGCCCTCAGTTGCAACTGACCGCCCAATTGAAAGCAGGAACACTTTGGAATTCTGCCCGGCCAAAAGGATGGCCATCCTCGCCCGCTGTGAGCATTGCGTGTAGGCTCGGTCCTCCTCCAGAGCGCATCCCACAACAGCTGTGAAGTTGATGCTTCTGACAAGCACTTTGCAAACGGCGGTACATGGCCACCTTGAATAGGTTAGGCGTGCTACGGAAATTTTGGAGCAGCTGCGGGAGCTCGAAGCTCAACCCCACCACGAATCTTAGTCCCAGCTTTTTTTTTTCTGCCATTCGCGCCGCCGTGAAATTCAAGCTTGCAAGCCAAACTTTTGGGAAACCAAGGCATGTGCCGCACACATTCATTCGGTCTGTCCAGTCTGCAGTATATCCATCGTATTACCGCCTTATAGCAATGGCCGACCCCGAGGCCACGACGGCTGCCCACCTCGAGACTGTCGCCGCCGAGAAGTCGGAAATCGAGTCTCAGCTTTCTCAAGATCAGGATCCCGCCATCCAATCCCTGGCAGTGCCTCCAACCGACAGCCAAAGTCGGGGCCTGAAGCGTCCAGCTGATGAAGACGAGATCGAAGCGCAAAATGATGGTGCTAGCGATAGCAATGCGGACGTTGAGATCACTACAGAGGACAAGCCCTTGTCGAAAAATCAGTTGCGCAAGCTGAAACGACAACGACTCTGGGAGGAGAAGAAGCAGGACCGTATCCAGAAACGAAAGGACAAGCGACACATCAGGCAAGAGCGCAAGCGCTTAGAGAAGGAGACAGAGATTGCCCTTGCTGCTCAGGAGGGTCGTGCCCCCGTGCTACCCAAGCGGGAGCGCGAACGGGACCCCAATAAGCAAACCAAAGTCCCCGTTACGATCATCCTCGACTGCCAATTTGAGAAATACATGTTCGAAAAGGAGCTCGTTTCGCTGTCGAGCCAGGTGACGAGAGCTTACTCTGACAACCGTGCTACGAGATACCCTGTTCATCTCTACGTTAGCTCGTACGGCGGCCACCTCAAGGAGAGGTATGAATCCGTTCTCGGTGAACAGACCAAGAAGTGGAAGACCATAAAATTCTACGAAGGTGACTTTGTAGAAGCAGCACGTCATGCGAATGGAGAAATGGCTGGGGATGAAGGTGGCACGGTCATCGAATTGCTACAAGGCAACGAAAATCAAGACTCGTTGACTCTATCCGAGGAGGATCTCCAACCCGCCAAATCGAAAAAGATCGATTCCATTCCAGAGCCCGAGCCAGAACCAGATGACGTGGATAAATCTATAGTATATCTAACAGCTGACTCTCCATATGTACTCGACCGGTTGGAAAAGAATACTTCCTACGTCGTGGGAGGCATTATAGATCGAAATAGGCACAAGGGTTTATGTTACAAGATTGCAAGGGAAAAGAATGTCCGGACAGCCAAACTACCCATCGGGGAATATATGATCCTACAAGATCGACATGTTCTGACGACGAACCAGGTGGTGGAGATCATGCTACGATGGCTCGAGCTAGGTGATTGGGGCGCAGCTTTCATGAAAGTCATTCCCATGAGAAAGGGCGGAAAGTTGAGGGAGGAGGCCGACGGGTCTGAAGCCGCCCCAGATGAAGGCGAGCAGTCCATTGAGCAAGATGGCAATCAAGTCGCAGACGGAACGGTACCCGAGAAGGAAAGTTCGGATGTCCCGAACAAGCCTTGATTATGAAAGTGAAACCCCCACAAGCGAATTCTGCTACACCAAGGGCTGGCATGTAGATGAATACTTGCGTCACGACACCCCCCTTATAGATCATTTGGGAATTCATGCTTGTTTCTACACATAGACCACGCTGATTAGTGAAATATTATTTAGCATTAGCAAAAATTAGATAATCTCAGTCTCCCTAATATGTACTGGAAATCGCGATAGACTTTGAAAATGATACGCGTACAAAATACAGTACTCCTTTGACTCCAATTAAGACACTCAACATATGATCAAATGCCGCCATCCCATTGCCTATAACACCTTTTCAAATGCTATCTCTCGGCCCTACCTTTCATGAGCCAATCTGTTGAGATTTTTTCCATGCCCGGGACTGGGTCAAATGAGAATCACTAACTCCCTAAAACCTCCCATGCCTAATGTTTGGTAGTAAATTCATGAACCAACAAAGAAACCGTTTCCTTATTTCTCTCCATCTGTGCATGTCGCAGCGTACAGATGTGGGTGTATGTGTGTGCGCGCACGCGCGCGTTTATCTCATGCAATGTTCTTCGACTTCTCGTCTTGGAATCTAGCAGAACTCTGCAGCCATAGTCTTTCTTCGTTGTATAGGTTGAACCAAACCATACTCAGTTACGGTCCACGCGAGAGGCGGCATGAATTCTACACCGTACGTTGTGTTTAGTTGGTCGTAATCTATGGGTGCGGGTATCCAACACGATGGGACATCGTACGGTAGCGACATGCTCCGGCTCAGCGGCTCGTGTTCCAGATTACAGCTGCTACTCGACATAGTAGGCATTTGCGTTTGAGTACCACACCATCCCAAACTGAAACCACCTTCGTCAAATTGGTAGTACGGTCCAATTCCTTGCGGTGGTATGACAATCCTAATATCACATGGAGGATTTAGATCGACGGAGGTGTAGTCCGACTTCATCGACTCGGTCTCTGGGCTGTAGGCCATCTGGCTCTGGTCGATGTATACTACACTTGGGCTAAGGCTTGGGTCGGAAGGGCTGAAGACGACCTGCTCCCTGGGATCCATCGGGTTATAATTTACACTGGGAGTGGCGATGGGGCTAACCGGGTCCTGACCGCCCTGTGCTGTTGAGGCATGTTGTCCGAGATGATTGTCGCAACTACCGAGGACTCTGCAGCCGGAAGCGACACCAATCACTGATTCCGAGCAGGGCGAGACTATGGCATCTTCGCCCTTGATGTGAAATTTCGACATTGACGACTCCATAGTTGGAATTTTAGAAGGGCTACTACTCGGGAACGACCCCACCGACGTTCCTTTGCCTGCCGCCGAGCCAGCAGCAGCCGATGTCTGCCGTGGACGACCAGACTTGCGTGCAGAAACGCAAGGGTACGAGCACTCTAGCGACTTTGAGCAGCAGCGCGAGCACGGTGCGTTCCTGTCGCACCTTTCTCTAGCCTTGGCGCAGTGAATGCAGGCTCTCTTCCACCTTTGACGAGATATCGACTCCGTATTTGCAGAATGAATCAGCTCATGACGGTGTAGTATATCGCTGTTTTGCTTCTTGTTAGCAATAATAGAGATAGCTGGAGGGGAAGCTGAAATTATAGGTGAAAGGGATCATGTAATCAGGAATCGGTGTCCTACCTTCTTGCAAATCTTTTGGAACATGTTGAGCATGCAAACTTCTTCGAACCATCATGAATTCTTCGGTGCCTGTTAAGGTGCTCTGTCCTCTTGAACATACGAGGGCATCGAGGACACTGGAGCTTAGGGGCACTTGGCACCTCCCTCGGGCTCGGAGGACTCATTGACGATTCGCTGGGTATGGTAGCTAAGTCCATCTTTGTTTATATGAAAGGTAAGAGAACTTCTTTTCGCTCTTGACGGTTGGAAAAAAATAGTTTATTTGTTGGTACTCGCGTGAGCTGGTCACTGGCCTCGCGGCAGCTCTGAGTGTAGTTGGATGAGGTAAGTATCCCACCAGTCGCCGCCCACAGCTGGGAAGGAGCAGGATCAAGCCTATAAGGAACTCACGCGACTCAAGGTTGAGCAAGACCTCACCCTCCTTGATAACACACAAAGCGAAGTACAGGATCCCAAGAGCTGCGTCTGTGCATTCGTAGCATACGCAAGAATTAGCGGGCGAGCTCCGCAAAAGGAGACATACGCAATGCAAGTCGTAGCAGGTTCTCACCGAGAATACGATGTTCCTATGAAGCCCGACTCTTCATGTTTGAATCCAACGTAAGCCAGAGCAGGTCCACCCAGAGAGGCCTCTGTCGCTAGTTAATGTAGCGAGAGCAACTCGGAATTGCCGGTCCCCGGTCAACTTTTCGACCGGGGTTCTTACTATGTACACAGAATACATCGAGGTGCATGGTAGCATGGGCACAGGGGGGTGGAGGGTGTACACCACAACACGCGTGGCATTGAGAGGATCAATTGGTAAATTGGATGCTAACAGTAAGGCATTCGGTATAATCTGGACGAACGAAAACCCATGTTCTGAGGGAAAGATCACTCGGACGCAGAATATGGACCAAGTGACATGGGGCCAACCCGCCCAGCCATGGTAGCGGATCTCGAGAGGGCCTGCGATATTCCATCCGATAGGCGCGTGCATACGTGCACCGGGTCATCGGGAGGCAACATATGTATACATAGTACGTACATGCGCAGGAGAGGCTACGATCGACTACCTCGTGCTGAGGGCGGGGGGAGGCCAATCGGTAACCTATGATCCTGCAGATTCGCCGGCACCTACTCCCTCCCAAATACCTGTCTCAGACCAGGTAGGAATAAGCTCGTGAGGCCTTGCTTCCCACCCTCCCCTGCCTTTGTACCGCGGTAATAACCTTAACTCGGTGGATTACCACCCGGCAATGAGTTTCGGCACCTGTTTTCGATGTTGCAGCTGAGACTACTGCGTATTCGTTTTCAACAAATGTTGTGGCAGGCAGTGAACTGCGACACGTTGCGACCCAAGAGACGGGTACCAGCAAGGGGCAGATGACGACAACAGGGGCGTGGCTACAGAGCATAAAATCAATTTATAACCAAACGCTCAGCTGCGATGATTTTCGAAGACAAGATATATGTATGTCTCTTTCTTCTCCTATGTGGTGAATATCCCATATCACTTTACGATGCCTCACGATTTCCACCTGTGCAGCCGGATGTTTTGAGTATTGATCCCCGCATCATAATAAAGTGGACCTGGTGCCAACCTTCAGAGGTGGATATAACTTGAGGATTATGACCTGTCAGGGTATGGGGAGTCCCGCAGGCATTAAGCCTTTGCAACGGTCGTGCCTGATAGTCCATGATATGATGAGAACCTAACAGGGACTCCTAGCAGGGACTCATGTTTCATCAGGACGAAAAGGGATCTGGGAGGCTAGATGCAGTCTAGGATTTACGCGGCCCGTTAAGAGTATGAGAGTCTTGCACACATTGTGCATGAGTATACGGAGCCCACCCATTTTTTGTTTTTATCCACCACCCGACACCCCTACCTATTCCCCGCATTTCTGAATGGCCAGACTAAATATGGCGCTTTCACATCTGGCCACTGAGCATAAGCATGCTGCTGGTTAATCCCGAAACGGTTGTAACCAAGTTTTTCTCCTGCATCTGCAAAAAGGTCCCCGTATGCATGCACATCAGGTATTTCACATATCATTACATACTATGGGATTCTATGTGGCCTAGCCCGAAGTATATTCTGCGAGAGAGACATGATCCACAAGGTCTGGAACTTCTCACCGTGGCTATGCCGATTTGGACCTGGCCTACTCTTTATCCACCGAAACGCCACCTAAGATCCTCGCGATGTTCATCGGAAGCTTAATATTGCTTGATGGTAGTAACGCTGCTGGGGAAGTTAATGCTACGCTATATCGGGTAATTTTCACCGATGGTTCGATGGGTTGATGGTTGATGGTTGATCGACCGGCTAGGATGGCGGAGAGATTTTTTTTTTTTTGGGATGGATACTTCCTTATAGCCGATGGATGGCATATCCGACGGCACTTGGATCGCAGCCAACACCCGTAGCAGGATACGGAGTTGGTGTGGTGGTATGCCTGTCTCCTCCACCAGTTCCTGGTTTCCGGCCCCGGTTTTCCCCCTTTCATGAGGAGGTAGAGAAAAAAACCCAATGGTATTATGGCACTCGACATGTGTGACGCTGTCGGAAGCCTTTACAGTGCACCTTACCATAAATAAATCGCTGGAATCCCGGAAAACCCTCTCTGCAAGAGGTGGCATGCAAAATCGATCGAAATAATCGAAACGGAGTACTGACGGAAAACTCACGGTATCATGCCGTCGGGTGTGTTAACGCATTGGGCAGTTCCGCCGTGGGCCTCGGTCTGAGGCATAACGGGCTCGCAAGGTTGACTAGATTTGGAAATGGCAAATTCCGTCAGGCACCGAATCCTTGGGAGTGGTCCGTACATCATCCTCAGCTCAACACGGCCTGAACCTGGATGAGAAATGAATATCATCCGACAAAGTATGGAGCCCCAGGAGTGCTCCCATGGTGATCTTTTTGCCGGGCTGGTAAAATGGTAAGACTTTCGTATCTAGCATTCCTCAATAATCCGTGAGAACGGAGAGAATGATACACCAAAATTTTCCTCCAAGTTGTTGCTGATGTTCTCCTGTTAATTCTCTTTCTCTTTCTCATGTATGGCTCCCAAACGGATAAGGGTTTTACAGAAAACCACTATGCTAGACTATCCACCTACTATCTACTACCCAGCTTTGCCCGTTCCATACCTTACATAAGTAAATAAGTAGCTCAAAGAATATGTTTAGTGGCCTGGCGCGCGTCCCTGTATGCATATTTTACCACCAAGGGTAACATTATCCTTTGAGCGCGACCGGCCAAGACTATAGAATAGCTCGAGCGGGTATAGCCTAGGGCCAAGCGTTCACTCTGCCCCTGTAGAATGTTACGTTGGGCTATGGCGGTTACACAATTGATTTATCCTCGTTGCAATCCCCAGCCGCCAACAGGTTTCAACACGCTAAGCGAGTAGCTGTCAGGAAGTGACAACCACGTGTTTTTCATTTATAGATCATCATCTTTCAGGCCCCGAGACTGCATAATCCCAGCTAGGTGGGCGCTGATGACGCCTGATCTTCGGAACTACGGCATGCGTCCTCAATCGGATTCGGGGGGCCTTCCACAAAAAAGGGAAAAAAAGAATCTTCTCGGTGCAAAACAGTTCTTTTGGCCGCGCCCGACACCCGGCTCGCTGCTAGAAAAGTCGAGGACCGAGTGTTGTGGCGGTACCCTGAAAGGTGCCGGGGTACCTTGTAACGTGACGAAGGAGACATACATCCGGTGCGACGTACTGTCGTAATATATATAGTAGGGACTATAGTACGTCTGGTGTTGTATATAAAACACACTTTTCCGCCCCACATGATCCGATCACACCTCAAGGGGCAGTGCACTCACACGCATGGCCACGAGCCTCCCCAGCTTGGTTACTGGGACGATCATTCAGGGGGTTTTCTACCTTTGGGTCTTGCTCTGGCTTACAGGGGGTTGCAGTGCCGCTTGGAACGAAATTTTCTTCAATACTGTACCCCGCAATCCCTGATCGCCGGCGATCAGGGACGTCAAACCCAGACCATAGTTATCTCCCAAGACTTACATTAGCGTACTGCAATACTCCGTATCGCATTTCAGTTTATCCGTTGTGTTTCGGCATTCCGGATCAGTACGCGCACTCTGGACACGGCAAATTACAAGTCTCTGACAAGGCCAGATGACAGTGCCTTCAACATATCGTCACTCACATCGTATGACTACATAGCCAAAGCTGGGTGGGTCCTGGTGAGTGCTAGTTAGAGGGAAGTTACGAATATGGGAGATCCGACCGGTATTGCATGCCATTTCGGGCCAAGTAGAGGTACGCTTGAATTGCTTCTTGACTAGAGTCCCACGGGGCAAGATGGATGACGTTTGAGATGCATCAAATTTTATCGTCCATCTGGCAGCCCACAGTTTGCAGATCTAGTCACCTGCAAGAGAAATATCTCACGTGGCGTATCAAAGCGCGGACCCTGCCACAGTTCAATGCTTTCGCGGATAGCATTCAACTATAGAAGTAGAATTTGCTCAAATCGACATGAATCCCTCCCTTGCCAGGCTGACAGCTCAGATTGGCCGGCGGGGTGTGATGCACTCGCAGTTGAGCCTCCAGCCAGTCAAGCCACTATGATGTATAGAGCACGGAAGCACAATCGAACGCATAACCGCCTCGACATGGGAGGGTCGGATTCGTTCCACCTCGCTGGATGACTGGCAACAAGCAATATTCAGGAGCTGTCGGCCCTGCTCATATCATTCTCAAAGGATCCCATGAAACAAGGCCTGAAATCCCCCAGTTCGGGAAAGTGGGGGCTGTCTCGGGTTTGGGTTAGGTTAACTCGTGAAGTAAGTTAACTCAACGTTAGTTGGTTTGGCGATTGGTCCGTGACGTGCCGCCGAACCACAGCTTGACAATTCGCGGGTCGCCTTACAGCCCTAGGGCCAGCTGCTCGCTTCTGATCACTTTAGCTTACTCTACTTTCAACGACAACTCTACAGGGTTTGTTAAAAAATTTATATCATGGAAATGGTTCTCCTCATTCAAGTGTTAGATTAGGGCGCCAGTCTCTGGCTAGAGTGCGCCACCTGGCCGGTTGGCTCGGAGCCCAAAAAGTCGTCGACGGTAATTTACGTCACCGGGTGCGGAAAGGGAGCCGCACATATCTAGTCATCCACTTAATCGATGATCCTGTCATGTCGTCATGAGAGTTGAGAACTTCGTATGAATACACCAACCCGTGATGTTTATAATAAATATCTAAATAACTTCTGCATGGTAGCAGTAATTTCCTCTTTTGAAGTAAAAATTATCATTGCCTTGCCAGTAGTAGACTTTCACAGCACGGCAAAGCTAAAGCAATTAACAAAATGGGTTACCCGGAACAATTTGAAGGCTTTATGATTAATGAGCTTGGAAAATACACCGAGTTCAAAAAGCAATCGGTAGGTGCATCCTCCCAAATCTGGGTGTTGACCCTGAAGCTAACAGCTCCCCCAAGTTCAAACCAAAGGTCTTCGGAGACCACGATATAGACATCAAAATCGAATGCTGCGGTGTCTGCGGATCTGATGTCCACACTGTCACCGGTGGCTGGGGTGATGCTCCGACGCCAATTTGCGTTGGCCACGAGGTAGTAGGCAAAGCCGTCAAAGTCGGCCCGAACGTGAAAGATGTCAAGGTTGGAGACCGTGTTGGCGTGGGCGCCCAGATCTGGTCTTGCCTCGAGTGCAATCAGTGCAAAAGCGATAACGAAAATTACTGTCCCAAGCAGGTTGGTGAGTCAATCGCCCCATACAGGCCCCTAATCTTCTCATATCGGATGATAAACTTGCCGCTTAGTACTAACGACTGATGCGCCCCGGGAAAAAAGATACCTACGGCGCTCCATACCCGAAAGAAGTAGACCCCGATGAGACCATCTCCCAAGGAGGCTATGCGTCACACATCAGAGCTCATGAGTACTTCGTATTCCCCATTCCCGACTCCATTCCGTCTCACCTGGCTGCGCCCATGCTGTGTGCCGGGTTGACCACTTATTCCCCACTGGTGCGCGCGGATGTAGGCCCCGGCAAGCAGGTGGCTATTGTGGGCCTAGGAGGTTTGGGCCATTTCGCCGTGATGTGGGCAAATGCGCTGGGTTCCGAGGTCACCGTGATCTCGCACTCCCCGGAGAAGAAGGACGACGCCCTGAAGCTCGGGGCCAAGCACTTTGTCTCCTCGCAGGACGAGGACTGGGCCAAGCCGCTCGCTTTCAAGTTCGACTTCGTGCTCAACGCCGCCGACATGACCAACAAGTTCAACCTGGACGACTACCTCTCGATCCTGAAGGTCAACTGCCGCTTCCACCAGGTCGGCCTGCCGGATGAGGCCATTCCCGCTCTCAAGGCCCAACAATTCATGCCCAACGGGTCTAGCATCGGCGCCAGCCACATAGGCTCGCGCCCCGAGATGCTGGCCATGTTGAAGCTAGCTGCTGATAAGAAGTTGTTTCCTTTGGTAGAAACCATTTCCGTCTCCGAGAAGGGCTGTGCCGAAGCTGTGGAGAGAGTTAAGAAGAATGATGTGCATTACCGATTTACGTTGGTAGATTACGACAAGGCTTTCGGCGCTTAGGACAAGCAAAGGGGTTGTATCTTCTTGTCAGATGATGACATATATATTAGTACTCTAGAGGAAGGGGAGCCGTTTGACATTTAATCAAGTAAATAAACTTTAATTTTAAGCTTTAATGTTTATAACCCCATTCGCAAAAGCAGTCCCACTTTGGTGCAAATCAAGTATCGGACCGTTATTCGAGTGGGCCTGATTAGTGACCATCACTTCGGTATTAAGAATGGATGAGCCTCAGTATTCAGGACATATTCATCGAGGTTAATAAGATCAGGTGGCGAGAACACCAAATAGAAATACTTCAGCGTTTCAGCCAACCAGAAGCTCTGTATATGGAAACAAAGTCAGCCAAGCTCTTCCAGAACTAAGAATGGTGTGCTTTACCACTTACCTCCATGTAATCATCCACCTGATCTGGACCAACAGGTTGTGTTACATCCAGGACGGCACCACTAGCATACGGCGTGCGAGTAGCATTGCGAACGGCCTGGAACATATCCCAGGCAGCTTCCTGAAACTCACTACGTCCGGTGATGCGATAGAGAACAAAAACACTCTCTATAGCTTCGGGCCGAAGTAGGTAGCGGGGGTCTTTGGCCGTCGTGAAGCCCTTTGGAAGGTGCTCCTCCCACGCCCACTGCCTCTTCAGCTCCTGTTGCCAGATCTCCTCGTCCCACTCGCATTCTGTGCGACTCTTGCAAGGCGCCATGTTCCAACGCTCAGGACCCACGCCAGTTGGGAAGGACTTGTATGCGTAAATGCACCCCTTCGTGAGCTTGGAGCCAGTGTCGACATCATGTGGTCTGTTGAAGAGTCGCCCACTGAGCGCGAAAGTTGCTCCGAGATAGCACCCCAAGTGCTCAGATTCCGGGTCGAGAGTGATTTTCCCATTCCCGTCAACGAAGGCGTTCCCAGGTGAGAGGATATCCTCGTTCTCCGGAATCATGGGGCGGAAGAGCATATGCTGGTCTGCCGCGTCTAGGAAGTCTAATGACATCTCCTCGTACATGGGTTCCGCACCGCGGAGGAGAGCGGTCATCTTGGGTAAGTACTCGAAAAGGGAGTCAGCAGATCCTGCCAAGGTGAAAAACCTGCCAGAGGTCAGGTTTTGATTTCGCATAGAGACATGCATGGGCCAGAGGCCCGGAATCAGAGTCATATTCTGCTGGTGGTGGAATAGATGCATGACCCTTGACGCCGCATCGAAGTACTTGGGGTCGCCGGTCACCTGTGACAAGTGCGTCATCTCCAAGGACAGAGTCCCTGGTGATGCCGAGACTACTCTTTGTTCGACTGATAGTGCTCTGCCGGTCTTGGCCTGCTCAAAGTCGATAAAATCCACGGGCATGCGGTTCTCGGTATTAAATGCAATATATAGCAGATTTCCAAGCTCGGTAGCTTTCTCGAGCAGCACAGGGTGTTTGCTCAGATCATATGCGGAAAGAAGCCCTCCCATGTAGCGTATGTTGGTTTCGAACGTGTTGACGCGCCTCGAGGTAGATAGCCCAAAGTCGAGCTCCGCAACCGCTTCCACGGCCTCTTCAAACTCTGACTTGAGACCCATTATCCAGAGCGTGTCGAGTGAATCGACCAGCGTGGCTGCCCAACCAGAGAACTGGTCGGTGTAACCACCGCTCACTGGTTTCAGAGCATCTTTCTTCCAAGCATACTCGCGATACGCATACCAGTCACGTTGGAAGAGCTGCCTGACCTCCCCGCGTCTGTACTTCCTTCTCTGCTCCTCCTTCACTGTCTCACTTCTGAACCTGTGCTGGATTTTGGGCAGCCGTCGTCTCTGGCCGCTGGGGACCGCACTGTAGTTTCCCTCATCGTATTGCAGCTCAATATCGCTCCAGTTGAAGCTGCTGGGCGTTGATGTGATGAAATCGCGATGATCTCCACTATTCATGAAATTTGCCAACCGTTGCGATTCGGGCGCATAGGTTGCAGACCACGCCGAATAGAGCAGGTAGCAGAAGGCAATGGTAATGGCGATGGCGACCCCACGGTCTCTGTGACTGCGTATAGTACGGCGATGCATGGCGCTTCACGGCCCAGCTGGTTCCCGCGAAAGTCACGGCCAACTGGACAACCTGTCTATGGATCACATATCGACCAGGGGCGGCCGGCGGAGAGTTGAGAACTTGAAAAACATATTCCCCAGTAGGAAAAAAGGAAATCCTGCTGTTTCTGGCGACCCGTGTTCAAATAAGAGAGGCGTCTTGGCACAGTCTCACGGCTGAAGCCACAAATCGCATCTGACCAGCTTGGAAGGTCTGGGCATAACACTCCTCTCAGTTTCTGATTTGTTCGCTTACCCGCCAAGAGTCTATTTCCACGGAAGACCCCCGAATTGCGCCGCATCTAGCTCCCTGGATAGGCATTGGCCCTGAGCTTCCTCTCCTCTCGCCTTGGCGGTCGGAGTTAAAGTCTCCGGCTGCACAGCTGATTGCCCTTCTTTTACAACATGCTCCCAAGGTTGTGAAGTGGAAGCATCTCTCGGGTCCGTCCGCCGTCCTTTATTGGGCCATCTCATATCCGTCTCGGCTGATCGGCAGCGGGGGTAAGAGACGGAAGCAAAGCTATTGGATCCGATTTTGCAAGTTAAAACCCAAATAAACCTGGTACTGCATCGAAGAAGTCAATTGGTCGAGAACAAGGATTTTGTGTAACGAGCACGGCGAATGAAGGCATACACGGATGAGGAGACAGTCAGACGTTGCATCTGCACCGCAAGCCATACTGTTTACGGGGCTATCGGCCGAGTGGCTGAATCATCCAACAGTGATGATATTGATACACAAGTCGATTGTCAATTAAGAGACTTTCGATAATTTGGGTTTAGATGAGCCATACTGCTGAAACGTGGATCTGCGCTCTAGTTCATTTTTATACTTGGCATGCGCGGTGGTGTCGTGCTTAATAGCGTCACATCTAATATATGATGTCCGTCAAACACAGACTCTGGTCAGCCAAGCGTAGCATTTTTATGATATATTCTTCTACGACGAGGCAGTAGTATTACCATTTGCGAAGGGTATTTCCTCAGTATTGAAAGACTTAGGCCCAAAGACTTGCAAATTGTTCCTCGATAGAAGAGCCAGGGAAGCTAGTGGGTTGAGTAGCGCTTAAAAGTTCCACAGATTGATTGATAGAGAAAGGGAGAATTACGATCCTGTGTTAATCCCATTCAGGAAAACCTCGAGTATATCGAACGCAGGATCTTTGAAATTATTTTGTGACTAAGGGGAGATACCACATCTTTCATATAGCTGTGTTCAGCTCATGGTGCTTCATTCTTTATTCTTTGGGAGGCCATAACTAGGCGACGTCACAGCAAGTGACAGTTAGTAGTTCCATCAGTGGTCTGTGCACACTTCCAGTCGAATTTTGGGCCAGCCACCTGGAGACAGCCCACTTAAGCTTGAGCTAAGGCTGAACTAGCCTATGTCACCAGGCCCGCCTCAAACGTCTTTGATCGTCGCGATTTCTTAACGCGCCGCACGTCGCATTGTCCGTATATCGTCTCGCCTGGGGTCTTTGGATGTAAAGTCCTATCAACTGCAGCACCTGCTTGGTTGAGAATTGGCTTCGGCGCGTTAAACCCGTTTTTAATCACCAATTACACCCCACACAATGGCCCCGTCCGACCAGTCCCTCTTGGACGCCCTGACCAGGGTCACGCGTGGCTACCTCGAGAACGATGCGGATGCTGCGACAATGCCCACACCGCGGCAAATCAAAGAAGAGGTGGAAAGCCAACTAGGGTTACCTGCAGGGTTCTTCAGGGAGGGCGCGTGGAAGGAGAAGAGTTCCAATCTCATTCGTCAAGTTGTGGTAAGCAAACGCCCAGAGAGACAGAGCAGCAGGACAACTGGTAGCAAGCAGACACTAATGTGCCTAAGACCGATCACGATGACAATGCAGGAGCTGAACAAGCGCAAGAAGAAGGCTCTGCGCCTCTTCCAGCACAGAAGAAGAGCGGAGCCAAGCGGCAGTCGAGCGAAGAGCCCGAACAAACACCAAAGCGCGTCAAGAAAGCTGCCCCGCCCCGGAAGCGTCAAGAGAAACCCGGAGAGGATGCGCCAAAGCGGAAGTCCAAAGCGGCTGCCCCCCAACCGAAACGCAAGAAGAAGCAAGTACAAGAATCAGAATCAGAGCTCAGCGATCTTCCATCATCTGAGGAAGACTCGAAACCTAAGAAGAAGCGTGCTGGAGGAGGGAGATCCAAGAAGGCTGTCGCATCTGACGAAGAGGACGAAATGGAAGATGACGGAAGTGACTTCGATAATTCAGCTTCAGATCGAAAGCGGAAGCGCTCAGCACCCGTCAAGAAACGAATCGTCAAGCGTGCCAAGGTTACGGCAGGTAGCGATGACGAGGAAGATAAAATCGCCGCTGCAGTAAAATCGGAATCAGAGGCCGAGGATGTGATCCAGGCACATTCAAGTCCTCAGGCCGCCGAACCAGCAGCTGCAGACTTCGATAACAATGAGGACAAACCAACAACATTGAAAGACAGTCGAGACAAGCTGGACATTGATGATGACAGCTCTGAGTTGTCTTCAGTCATGGACGAGCCGCCGCCGCCTAAGAAGAAGAAGGGAGATACGAAGGCGAAACCGAAGGCGAAACCAAAGACGAAGCCGAAGGAGGAAAATGATGATTCTGATCTCTCATCGGTGATAGATGAACCACCATCCCGGAAGCAACGAAAGTCAAGCGAATCTAAATCAACTTCGAAGTCCAAGGTGTCCAGCAAGGCAGATCCTACAGGAGATGAAGCCGAAATCAAGAAGTTGCAGGGTCAATTGTTGAAGTGCGGTGTTCGCAAGATCTGGGCCTTTGAGCTGAAGGAGCACGGCGATAACAGTAAAGCCAAAATCCGTCATTTAAAGAGCATGCTTAGTGACCTAGGGATGCCTGGCCGATTCTCGGAGGCGAAAGCAAAAGAAATCAAAGAGAGGCGGGAGCTTATGGCTGACCTTGAAGCCGTCCAGGAAATGAATAAGAATTGGGGTGCGGAGGGCCGGGGGGGACGGGCATCCCGCAGCAAAGCCAAAACATCCCTGAAGGAGGTGTCAGACGAGGAAGAGAGTCAAGAGGAGGACCCCAAGCCACGGGTGTCCAAGAGGATGGCTGACCTAGCTTTCTTGGGGTCTGAGAGCGAATCGGACGAGTGAATCTTGACTGGTCAGAAGGGAATTTGGGATCGGATAATAATGAATGTCACGGTGATTGATGACTTGACAGACCGCGTGTCTGCCTCACATTGTTTGGTTGGGTGTACTTGGGAGAACAGTTTCTTCATTGTCCTACCACGCGACCGGGGAGCAGGCAGGCTTGCTTTGAATTGACATGACACTACTCTTGCCAGAATAGCCTTATTTACCACCATTCATTCTCTGTGCTATTACACTGAAAACGGCAACCGAACCCATGAACAAGACCGCATTGTAGAACTGCGAGTGGCGCTTTAGTAGGCTGTAGCAGAGTGCGCAAATAATATGGACAGTCGAATCTACTTACAGCTCTCCGGGAGACTGCACGTTCTTCATCATCCGATCTTGCCTCGATAAACAGGCGTCTGAGATTGGGGAAGCTTGCCTTTTGTGATAGCCAGGCGCATCAGCTACCGCCTCTCCACCTTCGAATGGAACACCTGCGTAGCGTTCTTAACTCACCATTTTCCTTCTAGAGGTCCTAAGACTCCTTTTGATGAGTTTGCGCAAGTTGAATTGCTGTAGAATCAACAGCTCATGACTGGATGGGAAACGAGAGCTCGTAGAATATAGCCGAGACGCGGACCTTCTGGTATTTCAATGATCTTTGAACGACACCAAGCAAAGTCCCGGCCAGAGCTTAATTTCCAGCACCTAGGCAGCCGGTCAGGTAAAGTATGGGATGACTGCGTTGCGAAACACACGTGCAGTAAATAAAAGTGCCACTCAGTTACTTGATGTTGATTCTATTGATGTCTGGTCTGCATGTACCCACCCAGGTACATGTACACACGTATCCACCCAACTGTGGCTGGAGCGCTGCACGTCCACCGCCTCACAACATTTGAAGGCTGCCATCCCATGCACTTAAAAATGCCACTGGGGCTTGGGCTGCTGCTGCCAGCTGTGCGGCTCCCCCAATCTCCACCGACTTATTGCGACACCTTTCCCATACAAGTGCCTAATAGGAGCTCGAAACCGGCCAGATCGTACGTACCTACGCCATCAGCATCTCGTGCGCACGCCGACGGCAACGACGGGCTAGAGGGCAGCAGACCGGATATCCCTCCCAAGAAAGCGAACAGTACACACAAATTTAGGGGCAGCGGATGCACTGCCGATCGCCCTGACCGGGCCCCTTCAACTACCTCCCCTCCAACGATCTCCGACCTCCACGTTCCGATCCAGGCCGTCCATCCAGCGTGCCCCTCCATAGTCTGACAACGCACCTCTGGTCCCCTCCAACGAACACGCCTCTCCTCCTCTTCCCTGGTCGAGCATCTCCTTGATTATGGCCGCCAGCCGCATTCGCAATGCCTTCGCGGCACCCAGGAAGGGCGAGACCTTTGAGCTGCGCGCTGGGCTTGTGTCGCAATATGCTTGGGAGAGAAAGGAGTCCATCCAGAAGACCATCATGGCCATGACCCTCGGCAAAGATGTCTCGGCACTCTTCCCAGATGTTCTTAAGAATATCGCCACGGGAGATTTGGATCAAAAGAAGCTGGTGTATCTGTACCTGATGTGAGTCCTCTTGTCTGACGGGCTACTGGCCGGTGCACAGATGTCATAATATGCCCCAGGCTGACCCGTATCGTACCAGGAACTACGCCAAATCGCACCCCGACCTCTGCATTCTCGCTGTCAACACCTTCGTGCAGGACTCGGAGGACCCGAATCCGCTTATCAGGGCGCTGGCCATCCGAACCATGGGCTGCATCAGAGTGGACAAGATGGTGGATTACATGGAGGAACCGCTGCGCAAGACCCTGCGGGATGAGTCGCCATATGTCCGAAAAACGGCAGCAATATGCGTTGCAAAGCTCTTTGACCTGAACCCCAGCATGTGCATCGAGAACGGGTTCGTTGAGCTATTGCAAGAAATGATAGGTGACCCGAACCCTGTGGTCGTAGCGAACTCGGTCCAGGCCCTGTCCGAGATCATGGAGACAGCTCCCGAAACCTCTGCGCTGGTTATTACTCCCCAGACGCTGAAGAGATTGCTGCTGGCCCTCAGCGAATGCACGGAATGGGGGCGTGTGACTATCCTGTCAACCTTGGCATCATACCCACCCCAGGACGTCAAAGAATCAGAGCACATCTGCGAGAGAGTGGCTCCCCAGTTTCAACACGTCAACCCGAGTGTGGTTTTGGCAGCCGTGAAGGTCGTTTTCAACCACATGAAACTGATCAACGCCGACCTAGTGCGCCAGTATCTTAAGAAGATGGCCCCGCCACTTGTGACTTTGGTTGCGTCTGCCCCCGAAGTGCAGTACGTGGCTCTGCGAAACATCGACCTTTTACTGCAGGCGAAGCCCGATATTCTCAACAACCAGTTGCGCGTCTTTTTCTGCAAGTACAATGATCCCGCCTACATCAAGCTGCAAAAGCTAGAAATCATGGTGCGGATAGCAAACGAGAAGAACTTTGAGCAGCTCCTTGGCGAGCTGAAGGAGTACGCGCTGGAAGTTGATATGGACTTCGTACGACGAGCCGTCAAGGCCATTGGCCAGGTGGCTATCAAGATAGAAAGTGCTAGCGAGAAGTGTGTGAACGCCCTTCTAGACCTCATTGCGACTAAGGTGAACTATGTCGTCCAGGAAGTCATTGTCGTGATCAAGGACATTCTGCGCAAATACCCTGGTTACGAGGGTGTCATCCCCACCCTCTGCAACCATATTGATGAGCTGGATGAGCCCACTGCCCGAGGATCTCTGATCTGGATCGTGGGAGAATATGCAGAGAAGATCAGCAACGCCGATGAGATATTAGCCAGCTTCGTCGAGGTCTTCTCGGAAGAGTTCACGCAGACACAACTTCAGATATTAACTGCGGTGGTTAAGCTGTTCCTCAAGAAGCCCCAAAGCAGCCAGGAGCTTGTGCAGAAGGTTCTGCAGGCCGCCACGACGGACAATGATAACCCCGATATTCGAGATCGTGCCTACGTCTACTGGCGCCTTCTTTCCGGTGACCTGGCCGTCGCCAAGGTATGTTCTACATATTCTCAACAAAAATGCACCCTCGTTTCTAATCCAGTTAACTAACACACTGTAGAATATCGTTCTCTCCCAAAAGCCTGCAATCTCCACGACGATGACGTCCTTGCCCCCTGCTCTGTTGGAGCAGCTCTTAGCGGAGCTTTCCACTCTCGCATCGGTGTACCACAAGCCCCCGGAGTCTTTCGTCGGTAAGGGACGATTCGGTGCTGACGCCATTCAGCGGGCCGCTATTCTCGAGCAGCGTGAGAACGCCGCTGAGAATCCTATCGCTGCTTCGGCTGTAGCAGCCGCTGCAGCCAACGGCACCTCGGCTCAGAGCAACATTGAGAACCTTTTGGATATCGACTTTGACGGAGGTGCGCCGGCATCATTGGAACAGCAGAGCGCCACGGGCACTCCTGACCGGGGCATGACTCCCGTCAGCGCTGTTGCTGGCGGTGGCGGTGGCGGTGGCGGTGGCAGCTCCGACTTACTGGATGGCTTTGCCAGTCTCGATCTCAGTGGTCATGGTGCTTCCGCGCCGCCGCCAGCAGCGCAGCAGCTTGGACAAACACTGCCGCCGGCCAGCAACGCTGGCAGCGGCGGCGGCGGTGGTGGAAGCGAGGATCTTCTGGGACTATTTTAGGACGGACTTTCTGTGAACGTCTGTTAACGATAGCCTCCAGTAGTAATGCAATTAAAAAGCGAATGATTATATTGACGCAATGCTTCCGTTTGATACTGTCTCTCGAATGTATGTCTTGATGTCTATGCTAATAGTGATACTCGTTATAAACCATGGCTTCCTAAAAATACAAAGGTACTCAATGTTCCCCCTTCCCCCGGGAGCCCCAGGCGGATGCCAACACTATAAAGTCGTACATGATCTCAATGGAAATGTTATCGATTCGCGCCAAGAAATTGTGGTGCTGCCTCTGTAGACTGCTCCTTCTGTCTCTGTAGGTTTTCATATCCCAGCCAGCCTGCGTAGCGCCTGACGCTCATTCCAGCCGGCGGTCTTTGCGACGAGCTTCAGGTCCATCACGCGGCATACCACGAGGTCCGGCTCGGGGACGAGCGCAGGAACGGCGAGCTCCTGGGGAGTTAGGATGCAGCGTAGCAGGCTGCCGTATATAGAGGCGTAGGGGGCAGGGGCGCTGTTGAACGACCAATCCTCCCGCTCGCTGGTGGCATTGGCGGTGGCGTAGGGGGCGATGGGGCTGCTGTTGCAGCTGCTGCTACTGCTACTGCTGCAGCTGCTGCCATGGCTGCTACTGATGCTGCTTATAACGCTGCTGCTGTATAGCCCGTACGACATCGATAGATAGTCGCCGGCAATGCAGATCCAGAGCAGAGCCGGACGGAGCGCCGACGGAGTTGGCGCAGCAGCGCTACAATCGCAACAGCTACAGCCACTGCCGCCGCTGCTGCTTCCGCTGGCTCCTGAGTGCTGGTGGGACACGATTATCGTACGGATGCTCGCCTCGAGGGTCGAGATCATCTTATCCTCCCCGCGGGGGATGTCGACGGGCAGCGACCGCCGCAGGTACAGAATGCTCAGGATCCGGAGGGCGACCTCGATGGCCTCGACGACGGGGTGGCGGAGGAGCAACGGTGCGCCTGGGACTATCGCCGTCGGGAAGACAGCGGCGGCAGTAGTAGCTGAAGCAACACCGCCGCCTTTTTCTTCTTCTTCTTCTTCCTCCTCCTCTTCTTCCGGGGTAGTGGTAGTGGTCGCCGCCGTGTCGGTAGCGCGGAAGGACGCCAGGGGTCGCGGCGCGGTGAGCAGAGAGTGAAGCATGCCGTCGTAGACCTCGGATACTTCTAGAGGGTCGAAGCGGATGCCACCGTGCAACCCGCGGCAGTAGGCCAGCCCACGCTGGAAGCTGGCCACTCCTGCAATGGTTTGCACGGTATCCGGGTGGATCCCCAGGGGCGCGAGCACCGGGTCCAGCAGCCGGCGCTGCGAGGGCGCGTCGAAGTCTGGGTGCAGTGACGGGATGAGCTGCTGGCGCGGGATCCAGGGCAAGTAGGGCGCAGACATAGTGGACATGGCTCCGCTGAAGTCGGCCCTGTAAGCCAATTGACTCGGTTAGTGAGTGAGCGGGTTTGTGGTTAAACCAAAGGTAGTGGTCGCCATTCGAGCAATAAAGGGGAAAGGAGGGCGGGGTGTGAAATCATAATTGCGAAAAGTGCGAAAAAGCAGACTTACGTTCGTATTGATATAATTATATCGGTCGGGATATTCTGATGGCCGCCAACCATTTTCATGGCTCGCATCAGTCCCACCATGTGCATGTGCCATTGCTCGTGATGTCCCAGATATCCCTAGTAGAAAGGAGAATTGCGCTTGTCAGTAGCCCGCATAACAAGAGAGAACTGAACAGCTGACTGGAGGGGAAAATTCGGCGACTTACTGCTATCGTTGCCAAGATAGATATCACAATCATAACCTCGTAGATAAGAGGACCGATCTGTGGCCCCCGGCCCAAAGTCTGGCTGATCCAGTGGTATAAGGCCGAATTGAAGGTCATGAGGTCCGGGCTATTTCGTTTCCCGGATCTGAGAGCGTCGCACATCGCCCCAAAGGCAACAGAACACAATAGAGCAGTCTTATTGGTAGTGATAGTTCGAAACCGATCCGGCCGCCGCAAGGGGTGATATTGGAGCAATCCATCTTCATACAGAGGGTAGGCCAGCCTCGGCGCCTCGCGGAGCATGATGTGAAACAGCCGTCGGCTTGTCGGCGGGAGGTACAACGGGAGATCGTATGTGGACCATATGGGCAGGCTGAAGAGGTCTCTTCCTGCTGCTCTCGCCCTCTCATAATTCTGCCGCTCTGGGGGTAAAACGCCAGGGTGTGCGAAATCTATGGTGGCCTGCTCATGCTCGGAATGTACAACGGCCGTCACATCTTTCTTCGCCTTGGTCTTTTTAACCTTAGGCTTTGGCTGCTTCCGGATGTGCTTTCTACCATCTGTGCTGGTCGAGAATGTCACCTTGGTGTGGGCTGGGAATGAGACGTTCCGCTGAGGGGAGTCGCTGGGCTCCCTCGTAGTGTTCACAAAGGTCAAACCTTGGTGTGTCTGTCTCACGTATTGAACCTCCTTTTTGAATACAATGATTTTACCGCCGTTGACGGTTGATACCTTCGCTTGATCCATACTGATGACGGCGGAGAGACGTTGGACCTCTCATAGAGCCGAGCGTCTGTTGGCCTGCAACCTGCAACCTTTTGGCGCGCAGAATCTACCAGACCATGTACAATGAGCCAGTCAAATTATACGTGAGGAGGGTTACGTGATCTATTCAGTGAAGGTCTGGTTGCCAAAATGAGATGTGAGTATAATGTGATAGCATGATTGGCTGGTTGACTGGACTGGCAGGCGTACGACGACACAGCCAGTCAGAGGTCAGGAATTCACACAGCATCCTTACAATAGTCCTGGGTTAGGCGTGTTTCCAAGCATAAGCAAACAGAATAGTCGCTAACTAATAATTCTCGAATGGATCGGTAGTGCACTCTCCTGGCTGCCTTAGATAATCGGTTACGGCATACACAAGGGTGCTAATGAAATAAGTCCGGGTTTCCCCCGGGAATAGCTGCGAGCGCTGAAGATGATGGAGACGCTACGAATCGACCGGTTTGAATAGGCTCGAGCCGGGCCAGGTCGAAAGATGAAGTGGCAGCTTGATTAGATAATTGCAGGTCCGCAGACGGATCGTGTAATTGCAGCCGTTGGCATAAAACGCGGGCAAACGGGTGAACAGGCGAACGCGATGGGGCGAGGACCCAGACAGGGGCAACATATCCACCTTATATAGCATTCAGGTAATTGCCGGATAAAGAAATTCTGGAACAAGCCGCTTTGTGTCGGGATCGGGTGGGCGGTTCCGTACCTTGCAGCACCGCGCAATGTCGCTCGCCCAGGCATATTAAGACCATTGCTTTATGTCAGCAACCATATCTAGTGGTTCAAGGGATTAAAATGACGACCCGCCCCAGGGCTGTAACAAGACTGGCGATAATGACTACTTGTTTCACCTTCAATCAAAATGGAAGAATCTCTTGCTAGTAGCGATTCAATCAAATTCAGGCGCATGATCGTACCATCCATTCTGTTTGTCCTTTAGCGATATCATGTTTAGAGGCAATGCAGCAACTACAGGCGACCCAACAGGCCGAGTAGGTAGATTGCAAGTCGTGGGTTTGCAGCCTAGCGAATTACTGCAGAAAGATTGCAAGGGTAAACGTCACAGTCAGCATATTCTGACGCAAAAGGGAGACCAGATAAACGGGGCAAGTGTATCGAGGAACCAAGTTATTTGCATGCACTTGAATCGGTAGTATGATTCGCTTTGTCATTCATATGTAGTAGTGCCTTGATCTTGCATTTGCGATAGCGCTTTCGACAGAAGACAGGCTCGACCACTCTCGGCAATGTAGTAACCTTCGTCACGCTGCAGCATCCAGGACGATAACTCATTGTCTATGCTTCTGTCCTTTCTCAGCTCCTGAGCCTGCTCGATCCATATCTCGCAAGATTGGAGTTTGGCCAATTTGGCCAATTGGCGAGTGACTATCTCTAGCCGAGCTGTGTGATCTGACTGTTCGTTCGTTCGTTCTTCCTCTCGGTCGGGGGTTCACTGAGATGGCTAGAACAAGAAAGGGAGCGGACGGCGGGCTTTTTTTCTTATATAACTTTGATGGACATTCGTAATGTAGCCGTGGTTTAGGCATCGACGCCTTGCACCTGGCCGCCAACTGTGCCATCCATAGGAGGTCCAGCAGCGCCGCTGTTCTTCGCTTTATCTTTTTCCCACTCCTCCGGTGTCTGGCACTTGGCGCTCCACGCATGTATCGCCGCGATCTCCTCCTTTAGGGCAGCGTTGACAGCGCGATGGCGCTTGAGCGAATTCATGCCGGTAAACTTGGGCGAAACAATGAGGGAAGTGAAGGACTGGCCACAGCCACCTAATGCGCGTTAGAGTAAATCATTGTCAGCCTCATAGAACCCTTTTCATCAGCAATCGCCGGGGGTGGTGTGTGGTTATGTGGTGTGTGAGGCATCCAGGATGGGTTTGTAATCGCATCGTGGGGTAAGAATTTCAAATGGACTTACCAGACATATCGGTCACCTCCACGTGAATAGCGTCAAGACGCTCCGTGAGCGCGCTCTGGAGCGACCCCTCTGTGATCGTCGAGTCACCCATGGCTAACGAGAACGATGTGCTGGAAGTTGCGTTGGTGAAATTTGGAGCCCAGCCAGTGTTTCCTGTGACAGAAAAATGTAGAGTGGTGTTCGGCTCGACTAGTAGCTAGGCAATGGCTATGATGCGCGCGCAATTAGGTAATGGCTAATTGCTGCCCCTCCAACACTCTACAGCGGGTTCTGACGTGACTCTGCAGGCTAGCAAATCTACCCCGCAGGGATTTGGACCTCTCGCTTCCTATGCCATGTGGCTGGAGCTGCGTGGTGTGGTAGGGCTGAGGCGGTGACAAGTCTTTTGCGTGGCGTAAGCTCCCCTTCGCTTTGTCCTGACTCCTGAACTGTACACATGTGCAGTCAATACATTTGAGCTTTGGCTGTTCAACTGTGAGGCCCATCTCCCGCTAATACCATTTGCCCACAAGCAAGAGCCTACTTGCATACGGAAGATCGTGGAGATTAACACTGCTCACGTGTGATGTTACTTCAGCACGCATACAGACGTGCATCCACCTGTATTTTCAAAGCCAGCCGTCACTCAGCACTCCAGCGGTCATTGTGCCCCACGCTGCCACAGCTTGCTCTTGGAGTGCCGCCTTTTCGTGTAGAGCTATTCCGCCAACGAGCTTTCTTAAGCACTATGGCAAGCGGGAACCCAACGTTTTCCAATGCGGTGGTGACAGCCATGAAAACGCTGTAAGGAAAACTTTCCGCTCCACAATTCATGACGGGTAGACCTGACATTTGATTAGATTTCCGGAGGAGCTAGCAGACAAGGCGTGGGACAACACTGGATGTAAGTTGGTAACGCTATATTTGCTCTTACAACACCACAGTTCTAACGGCATCCTTTTCTCTCCAGTATTGCTTGACCGTGCCGAGGGATTGAGTGAGAACTCCTCAGAACGAACGGTTCTTCTCACCAATGATTTATCCACAGCTGTGGTCGACGAGGCTCTAAGGGTCAAGGCTAGTATTATTGTGAGCTATCGTACGTTATGCTGCCCTCCATTCCCACTTTTCAATTTAGAGCACCCAGTGTTAACCTGACGGCCGACTAGATCCTGTCATCTTCCGGGGCCTCAAATCTATCACCAACAAGGACCCAATGCAAGCCTCGCTGCTTCGGTTAATCGCAGCAGGTGTATCGGTCTACTGTCCCCATACAGCTGTAGACGCTGCCCACGGGGGACTCAATGATTGGCTGTGCGACATCCTGGTTAATAAGGCGTGCGAAGCAAAGTCTACTGTGCTTCAGCCGATAACACGCCCATTGCCTGAGGCTCAGAGTGGCACCGGCTATGGCCGCCGTGTTGAGCTTGCCAAGCCTCTACCGCTGGCGGTACTTCTCAAGAACCTCTCCGTTGGGTTGGGGAATCTGCGCTACATGTCCCTGGCTCTGCCTCGTTCAAGCGACCATACGCAGCTCATTTCTTCCTTTGCTGTTTGTGCAGGATCTGGATCGGACATCCTTCAGGGTAGTGATGCACAGCTTCTCGTGACCGGAGAGATGAGCCACCACGCAGCGCTAAGCCATATTGGCTCGGGTCAGGTCGTTGTGACTGTCTTCCACAGTAACTCAGAACGTCAGTACCTGACGCAACGTCTTAAGCCGCTGCTCGAAGAGATTCTAAGTAAAACTGCGGGTGGAGAGGGAGGCAAGGTTTTGGTCAGCGAGGAAGATCGAGATCCGTTCAAGGTTGTAGATGTCATGCAGCTTTCTTAGACAAGAACTTTGCTTCTGTATGTCGCCACGATGATTCGGCCAAAGACCAAAGCAGTTGCTGCAACTGGTTCGCCTTCATGCGAGTTTCTCGAGTTAGTGTTTTGTTTGATCATCACGTTTTAATCGTCTTCGCTGTTTCGAGCAGATCGCCAGTTAAAGCGACTAGCCTCCCCGCGAATGGCAGCATCACCGTCCTGAATGCAAGCATCCACGTCATCCCCGCCGATTCCGCGCTCTTTCCAGATCTCAAGAAGCTTCCTTGGTGCCCTCCACGCCTGCTTTGCATCCTCTAATCGCCCTTCGTTCATCAATGCTCGTATCTTGTCTGGGGCTTCCAATGTTTCCAGAGCTAATTGTTTTGTGCGTAATATCCGCTGCCTGCGATCCTCGGCTTCTTTCTGGGCCGCATCCGGTTTGGGTACAGACTCTCGTATCGAATTGCGTATTTCCACAGCTTGGGAATAAATCTGCGCGATAGCAGGATCAAGCGTGGTCGCCATTGGGTTGAGAGGGTCCATGTTAGCTCTCATCTGCCATATCCGAGTTAGCAAGGCGAACGGGAATCTCCACCAATTTATTGCGCTGCCTACCTTCCGTATCGTCTCCGTGGCCGAGATCAACTTGCTATAATTATCGTAGACTAGAGCCTTCTTCTCAGCGTCCAACGCCCGGATCTCCCCCATGGTCTTAGTGTAGAGCCGCAGGAGCTCTTCCATGCTGCTTTCGGCCAGTGCCTTCTTGATGAAACTCTCTGACTCAAATCCTTCCCGGTCCATCTCAGATGGTGGCACCTCGGAGGCCTCATGGTGCACCCCGAGCGCGTCTGTTACCTCGACGCTTGGCGTGGGCAGTCTAGGGCTGCGCAGATTGTAGTACTCCCGTAGAGCAGCACGGTTTCGTTTTGCCCCTGACGGCGGCGCGGCGGTCTGGCCGTTCGAATTAGGGTTCGGGGACGCGGTTAAAGACCGCGGAACATCTAGAGAAGGTCGGTTCGACGATGTCGGAGTTATGATAGAAGACGATGGTACACGCCGAAACGTCTCTCTTGGAGAGGCTATCGTAGACATAGTGACTCACCACGTCAGATATCTGCAGAAAACGTGGCAAAGAGCTTTAGCGTGCGCTTTGCGCTTGTGGGCGGCTGAACGGGTAGTTGTGATGAAGGGCTGTAGGAAATAGTTGGCGACAAATGCCCAGACAGTCAGACAGTCAGACAGACAGACAGACAGACAGACACAGACACCTTGCTGGTAACACCCCAGGGATAGCAAATGGACTGCTCCCAAGGCAGTTAGTGCAGGTGCAGTTAAGGTATCCCAATCCCAGGTAGTTCGTAGTAGCGCAATCTCGGGCACTCCAGGGGCTCAAGCCACTGTGGCGCTAGCTGAATGGCACTAAACATCGATCATTGAGAACCTTCCCATTGGGTTGTTCACGGCTGTTGAAATCATGCAAAGAGCTGCCCGTGGTTCAAAAAAACGCAATGGGACCGTCAATAGACTGCATAGCTTGTGCAAGGCTCGGCTGTTAGGACTTAATTTAGGGTATTGAATTTGACCTTCAGTAGCCCTATACTTTGACCAATCCAGGCTAAGACTTTATTTACACGATCCTGGACAGAGACGGTCGTTTCTATCCAACCTTGGAAAGCCGCCCCAGTCACAACGACAGGTGTATCAAGCGTTTTGCAACAAACGCAGAGATGGAGTTGGCAGCTCAAGTCAGCTCGAGTCTTCAGTCTCAGGGTTTACCAAGCCCTACTCTGTCATGGATTCGGAGCGTGTTGCCTAACCGCGACCCTATGCCTCCACTGCCGGCTCTCACGGCTACAACCAAGGCTCGCTTGATGGCCACCGATATCACCAATCCTGGTGTACTAGATATACCGATAACCGCTGCGTTGCCCACCAATATTACAGACCAAAAATTCCAGGAAGCTAAGCTCAGTAAGGATATCTTAGTCCAAGTACTCGATATCGATAACCTCTCCAAGAGCAAGTGGGAGCAGGTAGAGGAGCTCGAGGCAATTGCACGAGGGGAGCAAACCAAGGGCAGGGAGATAATTCGTCTTGCAAACACTGGCGAGGATGGGGAAGATGAAGCAGGCAGCGGCGGAGACTATGGATACAGCACTGCGACATCTCAGGCGGTTGGTTCGATGGCCCAAAATGCCCGGTCTGGTGCACAAGCAGAACCAGGCACCGGGGGCTCGTCCAAGAACTCTACGCACCGACTAATTCTGCAAGACTGCAGAGGTCAGAAAGTCTACGGGTTGGAACTGAAGCGGATGGACAAAATTGGCGTGGGAACCACGAACATCGGAGAGAAAATCCTCCTGAAGAAAGGCGCGATCGTGGCGAGGGGCACTGTACTGCTCGAGCCAGCATCCTGTGTCGTCCTTGGGGGTAAAGTTGAGGCTTGGCAAAAGGCCTGGCTCGAGGGGCGCTTGGCTAGGCTGCGAGATGCCATTGGCGCCGATGCTCGGGACTGAGGAGCGACATAAGCAGGGTCTAACTACCGCCACACCTTGCAGCCCTTCCACTTCCAATTCCATGTACCTCTGATCCGCATCGTGACAGATTCAGAATCCACCGTTTATCAACATTTTATCAATTGTGTAGGGCTCGGCAGCTTTCCCCCACAGAGCATCTTCGCTTGCTGTGAACTAGCCAGCCAAGCGCTCGTTTGGTGGAGACCTCAGAATTGCATGCACATCGCCCATGCAGTTCTCTAAAAAGGCCAACTCAGCTAT